>CP125975.1:535299833-536533158 GCA_030063025.1 Avena longiglumis
TAAATCCAATAGGATTTGTTTTATTGAGATATTTATTTTGAAATCTTAAAACAAGCCCAAATACTTTAGTAGGTTTTATTAGAGAATATAAAATACTTGGAAAACCTATTTAATATAATTTAATAAGTCTTGATGTTTTAATTAAAATAGTAAAATCTTTACTTATAAAACTTCTATTTCATTTGAAAACAAATCTTCTCATTTAATTGTTTCAAAATAGTATTTCCAAATGTTTTTATTTTCCTTTTATTTATCTTTTTAAATCTCTTTAGGTTTATTTTAATTCAAATGGGTTTGAAGTTCCAATTGAATTCAAAAAGTTTCTTCTGGCTCTAAAAATCAAACAAAGTTTTATTTTATTAATTTATTTTCACATTACAAGATTTGGAAAATCTTGGGATGTGACAGGCTACCACCCTTAAAATAAATCTCGCCCCGAGATTTGGGAAGGTTAGGGTTACAAGCAAATTCAAAACAACTAGGGTACTACCACCCTTAAAATTTTCAAACAAAAATTACACATTGTCCTTCTTGGAAATATTTTCTCTAAGCAACAGTTGCATGTGTCCTTGGTTTCTTTACTTGACTCATGGGCCAAGGTTGAGTTCCTTCATAGACTTGTTTAAATTGTTCTCCATCCTTTCTGGACAATTGTTTGCATAGTGACCTAGTTCCTTGCATTTGAAACATGTGACAAGGTTGATATCCCTCATAGGCTTGTTTATCTTATACTTCATCTTTTTCGACGATGGTTTGCATAATGTCCTAACTCTTTGCAGTATCTGCACATCACTTGGCTAAAATTCTTCCTTATCTTGGGTTTCACTAGCTTTTGTTTGTCTTCTTGTCTCTTCTTCTTTTCTGGGCATTCACTGGCATAGTGTCCCATCTCTTTGCAATTGTAACACTGTAATTGGCTTATGTCCTTTTTCTTCTTTTTGGGTCTCTCCAAAGCTAAGAGTTCTTCTAGTTCATGTTTTTCATAGGTGGGAGATCTTTCTCTCTTCTTGGGGCATTGATCTTCATGTTCCTTGGATGCATGATCCTTGTCTCTAAAAATATTGCTAGCTTGGGTTCCTTCTAGAATAACATCTTTGTTTTGCAGGGGTGTGCAGTGATGTGATATGGCCATGATTGTGATTATATATGATGTATGCAATGTTCCTTATTGTAAGTTGGCAACCGGTAGGAGCCATATGGTTGTCTTTAAATTCTGTTAAGACCCGCATGTCTATTCAAAGTAGTTGTAATAGTTGAAGCCGGTGGACGACAACCATGGAGAAGCATCATTGACCTTGATGCAATGTCGGTGATGATGGAGATCATGTTCGTGCTAGAAGATGGAGATCGGAAGCACGAAGAAGAAAGGCCATATCATATCACATATTATGAATTGCATGTGATGTTAATCCTTTATGCATCTTGTATTGCTTAGTAGACGATGGTAGCATTATAAGATGATCCCTCATGCACATGAATTTCAAGTCATAAAGTGTTCACCCTTAGTTAGCACCGTTGCTAAAGCTTGTTGTTTCGAAGCACCACGTGATGATCGGGTGTGTTAGATTCTGTAAGTGTATACAACGTGAGCAAGCCAGATTTGCTCATGCGGAAACTAAGGTTTGATCTTGACGAGCCTAGCATGTACAGACATGGCCTCAGGAACACGGATTACCGAAAGGTAGAGCATGAGTCATATAGTAGATATGATGAACATGTTGATTGTTCGCCATTGAAGCTATATCAACTCTCGTGATGATCGGTTTTGATGTGGTGGATTTGGTTCGTGTGATCACTAAAACAATGTGAGGGATATTGTTTTGAGTGGGAGTTCGCCTAAATTAATTTAATTATTAATTAGAACTCAATTTATCATAAACTAAATCAAAGTGAATTTGCATAGTTGTTGTAGTCATTGGCATCCGTTTACCACCTTGCGCTTAGTTATAATTGAGATGATAGAACTATAGAATTCTGGTTAGTTACTTTTCTGTTGGTATCGTATTGTTTTAAGTGTTAATCTAAAGTTTAAAAGTCCTATTGCAAACTTTCAGTAAGTTCCGGTTACTCCATGAAGTTTAATAATTAGTATTAAATCAAGAGTAACAATTCCAAGTGTTAGTATATAAGTATCATGTTTGTCTACATGATTCTTGATATTCAAGGGATTCTCTTAATATCAAGGTTATCTAGGATCTGAAAGAGTTGTTTCAGAAACCATGATGTGTGGAAGATATTGTGATATCTGAAACGAAGTATTGGTTACAACATGATAGAGTATAATATGGCAAAAGTCATGTTCTCATATTTGATGAGAATTTGCAAAAGGTTGGAGACACTTGTTGTCCTAATCCTCCAAAAGATTTTGGATAGCAACATTATACTCATAATTCATCGTTATAAGCTAAAAGTAGCTTGATCATGGACGATTCCATGATAAGGGTGAATATTTGATGTAGGTAAAATGTTTACTACACCAAGAGATTACTAAAGAAAGGAATTTGAAAGAACACCAAACATTTGATGATGGTGATCTACTTCAAAGTGCAAGTCCAAAGACATTGGTATTTAACTATACACGCTTTGGACTATGTGTCATATGTATGACTCCACTATTGATGTTGATAAATTCTTTCAAACAGAAAAGGAAATATTGAAAGAAAATCTCATAAGTATATGGCAGAAAGGAAAAGACTAGAATTGTTCAGTTTAAGTATATAGATGATATACATGTTATGGCTATATTCTTTGCTTATTAAACAATGTGGTTCTTAAGTATTTAATACTGAATTTGTTGGTATGAATCGTCATACGAAACAACAGAATTCATGAACTACAATGGCCTAAGTAACTAGCAAAAGAATATGTGATGATGTTTATCGAGAACAAATAAAGGGTTATTGTGTTGCTTGTTAAATATCAAAGCTTGCCTTCAAGATTTGTTTTATCAGGTATTATGAGAACAAAAGGGTTGTTCAAATAAATTACCGTAATCCATAAAAGATGGATGATTCACAAATCTCGTTGGAGAAATCACATCCATAAAACTAGTGCTAAAAATGTCGAAAGACAAATTGATTGAAAGATCACTTAGGAAGTGACATCGCCGTTTAAATTATATTGGAAAGAAAACATGAAGAAACTCCATGTGGATGGAATTTTGGAGTCTTTTGATTTTGATCAAATGACGCTTGTGAAACTTTCCTAGAGATAATTAAAACTTCGTTCATAGGCAAAAAGGGAACGAATGACTAGCTTATTGGAACTTGTACATATTGTTGTACGAAATCCATTATGTGTAGTCAAAAGCGATGGATTTCAACTTCATATGCTTTCTCCGAAAATTTGAGTGAATATATGAATATTTACTTAATAAGGATGAAGTGTGAAATATTTGAAAAGTTCAAAGTTTTTCAATATGAAGTGCAAAATCATTGTAACAAGAATATAAACAGTTTATGATAAAGATCATAAAGGAAGATATTTGAGTTACAGAGTTTAGCATAATACCTAAGATTTAAGGAATCGTTCCGTGGATTTGCATTTCCCGAAACACCATAAGGGTATGGAGAGTTCGAGATATGTAATTAAACCTTGTTTGACATGGTAAGATCAAAGGTATAATTCATAAAACTGCGCCATTATATTTTAAAGATTAAAAGCTTTAGAGATTACCGTTTTTCCACTGAAAAGAGCTCCATCATAATCCGTTGAAATGACACCATATAAAGTTATGGTTTGGGATAAAACCCATGTTGTCCTTTCTTAAACATTGGTATGCTTTGCATAAGAAAGATGTTTGCAACCAAAGTCGGATGAACCTGTCTTTGTATGTTATTTTGAATAACTGTTAAGTATTCCTCCATAACACCAGAGACAAAAGTGTTTGTCGCTTAGAACGTCAAGTTTCTTTGGGAAGGAATTTTTCGTGAAAAGTTAAGTGGGAGGACAATAGAACTTTGATAAGGTTAAAAGAACCTTAGCTATATGTGCAGAGTTGCGCAGCGCCGAAAAGTATTCCGGAGGCAGCAACAAAGCTCATGGCTCACGTACCTCAAAGGTTGTGGTCACGGAGATCTAAGTTCCTATTGAAACAAGTAGATCGGGTAAACAATCAAATACCAAGATTTGAGGGTTGAATCATTATTTGAGAATAATGAACCGACTACATGCAAAGAAGTGATGATGGGCCCTGACTCCGTCAAATGGCTTGAAGCCATAAAATCCGTGATAGTTCCATACACGAGAAATCAAGTTTTGAACTTGAAGGACCCTCGAGAAAGGTGTAAGACCTTACAATTGTGTTTGGATCTATAAAGAAATAAACATGGATGTTTCACATCTATGAAATAGTCGACATGTTGGGAAAGAGTTCACAACAATGTTCAAAGGTTGTATATGACAAGATTTGATCTTTCATAGCGATGTTTAGTCTAGACGGATTAATGTAGCAACCACTACATATAATTTTGTTATATGGTAGTTGAATAAACAAAACAAGTTCTTCTAATAGAATTGTTACCTAGGACGTGTGCATGACGCGGTCCAAAGGGTTTTGTTAAATTCAAGGGATGCTAAAAACATATGCAAACTTCAATGGTTGAAGTAAGCATAGCGGAGTTGGAATCTTCACTATGATGAAACTGTTAAAAGAGTTTAATTTCATCAGAGACAATGAAGATGCTTGCGTTTGCAAGAAATTAAGTGGGAGCGCTAAGACATATTTCTAATACATTATGTGGAAGACATATTGTTGATTGGAAATAATGTATCTTTTATTAACACATATTAAGAATTTCATCCCGATGAAAGACTTAGGCAAAACCCAAATATTTGGCATCAATAGACGCTAATATGGTTATGCCAGAAGTACATATACGAGATATTGAATGAGTTCAATATAGAAACTACAAGAAAAGGTTCTTGTCGCACAGAAAGGATTGAAAGAGTTCAATGTTGATGATATATTCAAGTGTATTGACATTTGGTAAAGTGAAACAATTAATCAAGTATAGATTGATACTTGATGTATGAAATCACAAAGAGTATTTATATCAATCATACTGTGATATGTACAAATCCAGATATGTCCTATGCTCTAAATGTTGTGAGCATATACCAGAATGATTTGTAAGATGATCATTGGACAATAGTAAGGATATTCTTATGATCTTTTGGAAGAACTAAGAGTATATTATTTGTAGAAGTGACAAATAGATGGTTAGTTCATTGTAAAAGTACTACATTGATACTAGCTTTGTCACAAAGTACAAATTAAGTTTATCTCAATCTAAACTAAGGGTGGCACAATATAATGGAAAGTGAGTTCCATAATGGATTTGGATGAGTTCCAAAGTTAAGACATTGTGACAGATACTACAACAAAAGGCTAAGTATATGACTGCTATTTTAGCAGCAAAAGAGGGCATTTGTGTCAAGTAGTTTGTTATCAAACTAGGTGTAGTTCACAGTGGGATAATACTATGAAGATATATTGTGCGACAATATTATCAACATGTTTTAACCCCAAAGAACTAAAGGTCACACCGAAAGACCAAATTTATACAAAGCCATCTCATTAGAGAATGAGTGATGCGTAAAGACGCAAAGACATGCAATTACACACGGACCTGGAAGTGTCAGATCCGGAGATCAGTTGACCACTAGCAATCGTGTACATTCAACACCAGAAAGCCATAGGTGTTGAATACACAAAGGTTTGAAACTAGATTATTGACTCTAGTGCAAGTGGGAGACTGTTGGAGATATGCCCAAGAGGCAATAATAAAGTGGTTATTATCATATCTTCACACTTATGATAAATGTTTACATACCATGCTATAATTGTATTGACCGGAAACATTAATACTTGTGTGATTTGTAAACATAAAAGAGTCCCTAGTAAAGCCTCTTGTTAAACTAGCTTGTTGGTTAATATATGATCATGGTTTCCTGATCATGAACATAGAGATGTTATTAACAACAAGATCATATCATTAGGAGAATGATGTGATGGACATACTCCTATAGATAAGCGTAGCATAAAGATCAAGTCATTTCAATAGTTCAATTGCTATATGCTTTCTGATACATAGTAACCTAATTCCTTCGACCATGAGATCATGCATATCACCTTTACCGGATGGATGTTTTGATGACATCAAACACCACACCGTAACTGGGTGGCTATAAAAGTGGCATTGAGTGTTCGGAAGGTATCGGTTGAAACACATGGATCAAGAGTGGGATTTGTCCATCCATATGACGGATAGATATACTCTGGGCCCTCTCGGTGGAATGTCATCCAATTAGCTTGCAAGCATGTGACTGGGTCACAAGGGATCACATATCACGGGAACAAGAAAAGAGTACTTATCGGTACCGAGGTTGAACTAGGTATGCAGAGATACCGACGATCATAACCTCGGATAAGTAAACTATCGTGAGACAAAGGGAAATTGGTATCGTATGTAAGTGGTTCATTCGATCGCAAAGTAATCGTAGAAATATGTAGAGCCATATGAATTTCAGATTCCTCTATTGGTTATTGTTAGAAGTGTCTCGATCATGTCGCATAATTCACGAACCGTGGAGACACATAAGGATTCGACGTTGTTTTGAGTAGTTATGGTATTATGAGAAAGAGACCGAATGTTGTTAGGAGTCTCGGATGGGATCCGGTATATCAGGTGATCCGGAATGGTCCGGAGAATAAGATTCATATAAGGAAAGTCCGTTTGAGTTCGGGAATGATTAGGTGTTTTCATCGGGAATGTTCTAGAAGGTTCATTGTCCGGCACTCGGGGAGGGTACATGAGTGTGTCATTGAATGATTGCATCATGTACTAAGTGTTCTTGCTGTTCCAAAAACATGAAAGTCAAATTGCCGTTTGAAAGTCAAGCGGCTAAAACAGAAACTGTGGAAACAGAAACGTGGGAAAGCAGAAACTGTGGGAAACAAGCAAGAGGAGTTGGAACCAACTTGGAGGAGGAGTCCACTCCTCCAGGCGCGCCAAGCCCTAGGCCGAGTTGGGGAGGACTCCCTCCCCTCTGGCGCCTAGCCCCTCCACCTATATAAGGAGGCAGGGCTCCTCCTTGAGACACACAAGTTTCCACCTCTAATCTCGGTTTAGAGCCGTTTGGTTTAGAGCTTCTAATTGCTTTAGCCTGCGGTTTAGAGCCTTCTAATTGGTGTGTCTAATCTCTAGACCACTAATATCCCTCTCTCATAATCCACCATACTGCCCGCTTAAGGCGAAGCCTGCAGATCTCCCTCTACTTCCGGTACCACGCGTTGTCTTTGCCAGAATCGCGAGGAGAGTGCTACAACCTCCGCTGCCTGCTGGAACAAGGGAGAGGAAGGTCTTCGTCGAGTACCGAACGTGTGACCGACTGCGGAAGCGCTGCCGGAACGCAGCGCCGGAAGGATCGTCTACGCGATCTTGAGATCGGAAGTGTACGACTACATCACCCACGAGAATCTTCTCTCGTTAAACACTTTGGAATCTTCGAGGGTAAGTTATTCCATCGACTCGTTGCTACAATCTAGTAGATATATCTTGTCTTGTTTGTTTTTATGCAATAGAAAATTTTTGTTTTCCATGCTACGAACCCCTACAAAAGGTGTCTCTCAGGTGATCGGAAAGTATCTGTTGGGTTGTATGTATCGAGATGGGATTTGTCCCTCCCAAGTCGGAGAGATATACTTCGGGCCCACTCGGTAATCGATATCAACACCGCTTGCAAGCATGTGGTTAAGGAGTTAATCAGAAAGTGATATCGGATTACGAAACGAGTAAAGTACTTGCTGTGAACGAGATTGAACTAGGTATGTCGGTACCGACGATCGAATCTCGGGCAAGTAAAATATCGCGAGACGAAGGGAATATATATGGGATTGATTGAATCCTGGCATCGTGGTTCATCCGATATGATCATCGATGAATGTGTGGGAGTCAATATGGGTGCCCAGACCCCGCTGTTGATTATTGATAGAAGATCATGTCTGCATATTCTCGAACCCGCAGGGTCACACACTTAACGTGTCTCGACGCTAGGATAGATTGGATAATTGGTTTATGAATTTTTGTTCGGAGTCTCGGATGGGATCCGGGACATCACGAGAGGTTCCGGAATGGTCCGGAGAATAAGATTCATATAAAGGCAATGCAGTTTTTGGAGTTCGGAATTGTTCCGGGTTAATCGGTATTGTACCGGAAGCTTCTAGAACCTTCCAAAAGGGGACCAACGTGGCCCCACCTTCCGGGAGGGGGCATGGGCCTATGAGGGAGTGTCCTGGCCGCTTTGGGCCAGGGGCACAAGGCCCCATAGGGCCCAGCCGATCCTAGAGAGTTTAAATCGTTTAAACTAGAGATAGGGTTTCTAGAAGAGGGGAGAGTCCATGCCCCCCACTCCTTATCCTTTGGGCTTGGGGGAGGGGCTAGGGCTGCGCCCCCCTCTATATAAAGAGGGGTGGGGGCGCACCAACCCCCCACACCTCTCCTCCAAAACCTAGCCGCCTTGCTAGCTTTCCTCTCTCCCTCCCGACTGTTTGTAGGCAAAGCCCTGCTGCAGAAATTCTCCACCATATACACCACGCCGTCGTGTTGTAGATCTAATCTATCTCTCCACCATACTTGCTGGTCCGAGGAAGGAGGAGAATTCGAGGTGCTGCACGTGTGCATCTCACGGAGGCACCGCCACTTGTGGTGCTAGATCGGATCGGATCGCGAAGAGGAGAAGCGAGTACGACTACATCACCCACGTTCCGACGAACGTTCCGCTGTGCGAATCTTCAAGGGTATGAAGATCTAATCCAATCTCTCTCGTTGATTGCATCTCCCAGATTAGATCTTGGCTTTCCCTCTGTTCGCATCCATAGAAAATTTTGATTTA
This sequence comes from Avena longiglumis, assembly GCA_030063025.1. Taxonomy (NCBI): domain Eukaryota; kingdom Viridiplantae; phylum Streptophyta; class Magnoliopsida; order Poales; family Poaceae; genus Avena; species Avena longiglumis. The sequence goes on from CP125975.1 coordinate 535,308,729, forward strand.
CTATGCCGCGAAACCCTTCAGTGGTATCAAAGCTAGATCTATGCGTTGTTGTGTTTCACGAGTAGAACGCAACATGGTTGTTGCGGGCGTTGATGTTTTCTGTTTCAAGCCTCTTGTTTGTGTTCTTCTTATGACGCGGGATAGTGAGATTGAAGCGGTCCAAGCCAACCTTACGCGACGTCGTTCGCGAGACCGGCTCCGCACTTGACGTTTGGCTTGTTCCACACATGCGGCTGGTGGAGGTCAGTTTCTCTCACTATAGTTGTCATGGGATTAACACCGGAGTTTGGCAACCATAATATCACCGTTGTGGCTTTCCGTAGGTAAGAATCGTTCTTAGCATCTACTCCCATAAGCCACGTAAAACATGCAACAACAAAGTAGAGGCGTCTAACTTGTTTTTGCAGGGAGTGTTTTCTGTGATATGGTATGGCCCAAGATGTATGTGTATATTGTATGCGATGATCATGTTTTGTAATGTTTCACGACTTGCATGTCGATGAGTACACAACCGGCAGGAGCCATATGGTTGTCTTTATAATTGTGTATGACCTGCGGGTCAACTTCTTATACGCCATGTAATAGCTTTACTTTATCGCTAAGTAGTTAGCAATAGTTGTAGTTGCTATTCGTGGTGGAGGCAATCATGGTGGAGTGATGGAGATCATGCTTAACGCACAAGATGGAGATCATTGCGCGAAGATTAGCTATACCATGTCACATAAAGTTATATGCATGTGATGTTTATCCTTTTATGTATCTTATTATGCTTAGATCGCGACGGTAGCATTATAAGATGATTCCTCACTTAAAGATCAAGATAAAAACTGTGTTCTCCCCAAGTATGCACCGTTGCGAAAGTTCGTCGTGTCCAAGCATCACGTGATGATCGGGTGCTATAGACTCTACGCTCACATACAACGGGTGCAAGCCAGGTCTAACTTGACGAGCCTAGCATGTACAGACATGGCCTCAGAACACAAGAACCGAAAGGTTAAGCATGAGTCATATGAATGATATGATCGACACTTTGTTGTCCACCATTGAAACCACATCTCTTCTCGTGATGATCGGATTAGGTGTGGTGAATTTGGATCGTGTTCACTAAACAACTTGAGGGATGTTGAATTTAGTGGGAGTTCATCTAGTAATTTGATTAAGTTGAACTATTTATCATGAACATAGTCTAAATTGTACTTGCAGATACTGTAGATCACATGGCCAAATCCAACTTCAACTTCAACGTTTTTGCTGAGAAGGAAAAGCTTAGAAACAATGGGTCTAACTTCACCAATTGGTTTCGCAATCTAAGAATCATTCTCTCTGGCGGTCAAAAGGACTATGTCCTTGGGAAAGCGTTAGGTGACCTCAGCAATCAAGCTACCGATGAGAAAGCTGTCATCACAAGAAAGATGATTATGGTGTGATTAAGAGCACCATGTTGTTTGCTATGGAACCGAACTTCAAAATCGTTTTGAAACCTATCCCTGCCCTTTGAGATTCTCGAGGAGCTGAAAACCATGTTTCGACTCAAGCCCGCTCGAGAGATATGAGATCTCCGAGAAGTTCTTTAACCGCAAGATGGAGGAAGGGAGTTCCGTTAGTGAGCACGCCATAAAGATGTCGGGCTACACTCAACGCTTGAGCAACCGGAATGCACGATTCGGAGGAGCTCAAGATTGACAGGTTCTGCAATCACTCCTCCCAGCTACAAAAGTTTTGTAGTGACTCATAATCGATTGGTTCCACTGATCACCGAGCTCTTCACAAAGTCAAGGCTGCAGAGGTGGACATCAAGAAGGATAATCATGTGTTGATGGTCAACAAGCCCTCCTTTAAGAAAGGTAAGGGAGCAAAGAAACCCTTCAAGAAGGGCGGCGGCAAGCGCAATGCCCCTGCTGAGAAGAAGCTCAAGTCTGGTCCTAAGCCCGACACTGAGTGCTTCAATTGCAAGGACAAGGGTCACTGGAAGCGCAACTGTCCGAAGTACTTAGCTGTAGAGGTTCCAACCTAATAAAGTGGATTTCCTCCTGTGTTTTACAATGCTAGTCCCTGGATCAATAGCTAGCATCCACAGTAAGATGTAATATCAAGAAACAAGGTCAAAATATAACTTTATAACCAGGAATAAAATAATTTTATTACATCATACATAGCTCATATGGCTATTACAATACATTGCAGCGGAATAAATATAGTCTTGGGTCCTTCATCTTCAAAGTGCCACAGGCAGATGTTGGTTGTAGACTTTGTAGTCCTAGACAATCAAACAATCTTCATCTAACAAAACAATCATCCTGCAACATCACAAGTTACAGCCACAAGGGTCAATACATTTGAATTGTATTGGCAAGTTTCACTTTATGTATAATATGAGTGGATCCTATCCATACATGCATATTTGGCTAAGTAGAGTTTAGGGCTTATTTGCATAAAGCAACATTTATCCTATCTTTTTCAAATTGATTTGTCAAATATCTTTTCAAATCTCTTTTCCAAGTTCCTTGAACTCCTTGGTAGAAACTCAAGTGTTCAAGTCCTTGTCAAAATCCCTTGAGCTACTTGGTAACTCCAAGTGCTTCAAGTTTTTATCAAAATCTCATGAGTCCCTTGGTAACCCCAAGTACATCATGCTCTTGAGCACCTTGGTAACCCCAAGTGCATCAAGCTTTATCAAATCTCTTTGAATTCCTTGGTACCCCCAAGTGCATCAAGTTTTTATATTAGAAGTTGGAATGTCGAGATCTCCCATGGTTCAAACTTTAGTTGCAAGATCGTCCATAACCGGGACACGGCTAAGTACTTAGATTTATTAACCTGCAGGAAGAGTACACTTTACCCACATGACACAATCCCATCTTGTTGCCACCAGGGCCTCTGGATTAGTGCTCACCAAGATGGATCTTGGCGGTGAGAATGTGCCGAAGTCTTTCCAAGAGGTCCTCCCATACATCATTGCTAGCTTGTCTTCAGCCCCCATGAAGCATTCCAGATCCCCATGTCCGGTAACTAAAGACAATGTATGGGTCTTCCTAATGTAGTTGACTAAGCCAGAGCCATAATAGCATGTGGTTGTACACGAAAGCCACAAATTGGAGAAACATGTTCAATCTCTAAGTTTCCTAGGTGGTTTTCATTTGGAGCACAACACAAAGTGATTGCCATAGACATGGGTCCCTTTTGTTGCCACTTTCTCCAAAACATAAAGTGTCCACCACCTAGGTGGTTCATTGAGTCCTTGTTTTATTATATAAAATCACAAGTCCTTTTCTCAACCTTTGTAAAATCTCAACATGTGTCTCTTTTTCAAAACATAGCATGGCTAAGCATGTACAACTTTAATATTTTCACTAAGGAGTGTATAGGGAATCCTATTAGGTTTAGCATAGCATAAGTATAAAACATTTTCATGCATGTTTACAAAAACTACTAAATAAAATGAAAATAGTAGGTCTTTCGTATGATAGTGTAACTTGCCTTTTTGGGAGGGAGTGAGGGTTTTACTCCTTGATCTTGCTAGTCTCACACTTTGCTAATATCGCTACAATCATTCAAACAAGCATAGTATCAAGTAACACTCCAAACCAATATTCAAACAATATTTCACACACTCAAGCAATGGACTTTAAGTCATGCATGGGAACATGCTTAAGATGGTTTTATCTCAAGGGAGGTATCCACTAGGCTTTTAACTTTGTAAGGTCCACATTGGTCATTTACCAAGATGGCAAAGTTATTCACAAAAGCTTTTAGTCCATAAACCATTTTAAAATCTAAACATTATTTTATGTGGTGATATTATTTTTATCAAAGCAAAACCCTTTGTTTTTCATCAAGTGAGTTCCCATTTTCAAAGTTTGGTGTTTTGGATCAGTAGGTTTTGGTTCAAAGTATTTTCTCAAAGATTTCTTTACAAAAGCATTTCCATAGAACAAAACATTAGTTTTATTTGGCTAGAAAATGGCTAAGTTGAATAATTCAACTTAATTTTCACAAAAATTATTTTTAACACAATGGGTTGGTTCCTAGGGTCAGTAGGGTCACACAAATCCATTTTGCAAAGATTTAATCCTAGAATCAATTTTTAAACAATTTTTATACTCTAAACAAGTACACAAATGTTTCTGTAAATTCAAACAAGCTAACAGATACTATTTTCAAAACTAAGGCCATGGTTGGCTAGGGCTTGTTCTCCTGATTTCATTGATATAAAATTTGTCAAATTTGGACGTGTGGATCAAAAGTTATAAGGGTTTGAAAATCCTATCTAAATCAGATTTCAAATCTGTTTTTAAATCAAAAGGTGACACGCGGCGTGTTCTTACTGGTCGACACCGGTTCGTCCGGATCGGCTCTGTGGAACGTTAGATCTAGTTAGATCGAGTGGCTCAGATCGAGTACCCCTTCGTGTTTAAGTCATTCTATCTCATCCACTCGATTGATATCGGACGGCTCCTATCTAGCGAATCTGGCGATAACAACGGCGGCGGAGCGCCAACATGGCGGCGCTTAGCGAAACAGAAGCGGCGAGGTAAAGTTGCTCACCAGGTTTGCTGACGCTCGCTGATGCTCAATGTGGTACTGCTTGGTGAAGGGGCGCACTGGGTCGGGCTTGATTGCTCGCCGGAGTTGAAGACAACGTCGGGCGGCTCTGTCAGTGTCGAAGTCGACGTTGCAGATCATGCGGAGGCAAACCGAGAGTGTAGTTAGGTACGCAAGATCAAGACGAAGACGTTTGTGTGATCGAAAAGACGCGGGGCAGTCTGGTTTACCTGGGGGTCGTCGTCGGAGAAGAATCGAGCGGGCCGCCGAGCTAGTCAAGCCGAAGTTACGGGCGCCATTGAAGGAAGGGCACGGGGAGAAGCGTCTGGGAGTGGGGAACTTGCTCGTGTGCTCAGTGTGGCATGGGGTGGTCAGGTTTGGTCGGAATTGAAAATGGAAGCTCGTCGGAGTTGCGGCGGTATAGAGAGAAATGGAGGCAGCCTAGGGGCAGAGTGGAGGCGGTGTCTGGGGGAAATGACATAGGAGAGGGAGGCGCTTAAAACAGCGTGGTTGCAGGAGTGATTAAGTGCGGCGTTAACGCGAATTGATGCCGCGAAGTTACAGCAGGAAACGGCGACGAGGAGGGGAGGAACTGGTCGCGGGGTGAGGAAGAAGAGCAGTAGGATGTGGGGTCCGCTGGCAGTGAAAGAAAAGAAGAAGGGGAGGGGTCCAGTTGTCAGTGGCTTTGCGGGTCTGGGAATAAGTAGAAAACGCTTCGTCGTGGGAGAGGGGAGTTGGGCTGGTTGGTGGGCTTAGTGGGCTGCCTGGGTTGGGTTGGCCCTTTTCCATTTTTTTTATTCTGTGTTATTTTTCTTTTTCTATTTTATTTCCTGATTTGAATTTCAGCCAACTATTCAAGCATTCGAAATAATTCAAACAATTTCAAATATTTTTAATGTGTTTTTGGTTCTGTTTATCAACTTAAACCAATTATTAATTAAAACAATATTTTTATAACCTTTTATTAATTAAATAAGGGGGTCCTTTATTTATTTAATATGTTTTGATTTATTTAATAAACTCCTTATTTGCATTCTAAACATTTTCCTAATCAATTCAGTAGGTTTTATTTGGAAATAAAGAATGTTTGGGAAACTTGTTTAAAATAATATAAACCTTTTACTTTAGGGTCCATTAATAATTAAATAAAGTAGACTTTCATTATTATTTCTAACAAGTTTTATTTTATTGAGATATTTATTTTGAATCTTAAAATAAACCAAAATATTTTAGTAGACTTCATTTGTGAATTTGAGGTAGCTTATTTTAAATAATTTAACAAGTTTTGATGTTTCACTTTAAGTTGGTAAAACCTCTTATTTAAATAAAGGTGGATATTAAAATCTTATTAATTTATTTAAATCAACTTTTGCCATTTTATTAAATGTTTTTAATTTCCAAAGCTTGGTCAAAGTTTTTAATTTGGCTTTATTAAATAATCTTTATTTATAATTCTACCTTCTCTTTTGAAAACAAATCTTTTCATTTAAGAGTTTTCAAATTAATATTTTAATTATCTTTACTTTCCTTTAATAAAAGTTTATCATCTTAAATACCTTTAGGTTTTATTTAATTCAAATAGGTTTGAAGTTCTAATTGAATTCAAAAAGTTTCTTCCGGCTCTGAAAATCAAACAAAGTTTTATTTTTAATCATTTATTTTCACATTTCAAGATTTGGAAAATCTTGGGATGTGACATTAGCGGACAAGAAGGCTGGAACCATCAAAGGTATATTTGATATACATGTTATTGATGTTTTCCTTACTAGCCCTCGTTGTAGTGCCTGGGTATTTGATACCGGTTCAGTTGCTAATATTTGTAACTCGAAACTGGAGCTACGGAATAGACGGCTGAGGGATGAGGACGATGTGGCGTTGGCAACGGATCAAGAGTTGATGTGATGGCCGTCGAGACGCTCTCCTTAGTTTTACCTTGGATTAGTTTTAAACCTTAATAAATGTTATTATGTACTGCGTTGAGCATGAACATTATTTCGGATCGTGTTTATTGCAAGACGGTTATTCATTTAAATCGAGAATAATGGTTGTTCTATTTATATGAGTAACATCTTTTATGGTTATGCACCTCTTGTAAATGGTTTATTTCTTCTAAATCTCGAAAGGGATGAAACACACATCCATAACATTGAGGCTAAGAGATGCAAAGTAGATAGTGATAATACTACTTATTTGTGGCAATTGTTCAGGTCATATTGGTGTAAAGCGCATGAAGAAAATCCATTCTGATGGACTTTTGGAGTCTCTTGATTTTGAATCATTTGACGCATGCGAACCATGCCTCATGGGCAAGATGATCAAAACCCCGTTCTCCGGTATGATGGAGGAAGCAACGGACTTGTTGGAAATCATACATACCGATGTATGCGGACCGATGAGTGTTTCGACGCGCGGTGGAAAACGCTATTTTCTCACTTTTACCGATGACTTAAGTAGATATGGGTATATCTATTTAATGAAACATAAATCTGAAACGTTTGAAAAGTTCAAAGAATTTCAGAATGAAGTGGAGAACCATCGTAACAGAAAGATTAAGTTTCTACGATCCGATCGTGGAGGTGAATATTTGACTTATGATTTTCTCACGCATCTTAAAGCAAGTGGAATCGTTTCACAACTCACGCCACCCGGAACACCACAGCGCAATGGTGTGTCTGAACGCCGGAATCGAACCCTATTAGATATGGTCCGATCAATGATGTCTCTTACTGATTTGCCGTTATCATTTTGGGTTTATGCATTATAAACCGCTGCATTCACTTTAAATAGGGCTCCATCTAAATCCGTTGAGACGACACCGTATGAACTGTGGTTTGGTGCTAAACCTAAGTTGTCATTTCTTAAAGTTTGGGGATGCGAATCTTACGTCAAGAAGTTGATACCGGACAAGCTTGAACCCAAAACGGAGAAATGCGTCTTCATAGGATACCCTAAGGAAACTATTGGGTATACCTTCTATCACAGAACCGAAGGCAAAGTGTTAGTCACAAAGAACGGTTCCTTTCTTGAGAAGGAGTTTCTCTCGAAAGAAGTGAGTGGGAGGAAAGTAGAGCTTGACAAGGTTATTGAACCTTCTCTTGAATTGGAGAGTAGCGCAGCACCTGAAATTGTTCCAGTGCCGCCTGCACCAACAATAGAGGAAGCTAATGACAAGGATCATGAAGCTTCAGACGATGTCATCTCTTGAACGTCAGCAGTCGACAAGGTCGCGTGCCCTCCGAGTGGTACGGCAACCTGTCTTGACTGTCTTGTTAGTAGACAAAGTGAACCTACGAACTATGAGGAAGTGATGATGAGCCCAGACTCTGAGAAATGGCTGGAAGCCATGAAATCCGAATTGGGATCCATGAGCGAAAACCAAGTATGGACTTTGGTGGACCCTCCTAGAGACCGAAAGGCCGTTGAGTGCAAATGGATATTCAAGAAGAAAACGGACACGGATGGTAATGTTACCGTCTATAAAGCACGGCTTGTCGCAAAAGGTTTTCGACAAGTTCAAGGTGTTGACTACGATGAGACTTTCTCTCCCGTAGCGATGTTTAAGTCCATTCGGATTTTGTTAGCAATTGCTGCGTTTCATGATTATGAAATATGGCAGATGGATGTCAAGACTGCGTTCCTCAATGGCAACATTGATGAAGAGTTGTATATGATGCAACCCGAAGGTTTTGTCGATCCTAAGGATGCTAGTAAAGTATGCAAACTTCAGCGTTCCATTTATGGACTGAAGCAAGCATCTCGGAGTTGGAACCTTCGTTTTGATCAAGTGATCAAGAGCTTTGGATTTGTTCCAAATTGCTACGAAGCTTGTATCTACAAGAAAGTGAGTGGGAGCTTCACGACGTTTACAGTACTATATGTGGATGACATATTGATTATTGGAAATGACATCAACATGCTTAACGATGTGAAGAGTTATTTGAACAAGTGTTTTTCAATGAAAGACCTAGGTGAAGCTGCTTATATATTGGGCATCAAGATCTATAGAGATAGACAACACGCCTAATAGCTTTAAGCCGAGTACATACCTAGACAAAGTTCGAAAAGGTTCGTAATGGATAAGGCAAAGAAAGGTTCAGTGCCTATGTTGTCGGGGTAAGATATTGAGCAAGGCTCGGTGTCCAGCCACTGTGAAATGATAGGAAGCTATGAGCAAAGTGCCTTATGCCTCGGCCATAGGTTCCATCATGTATGCCATCTTGTGTCGTACTAGACCGGATGTGTCCAATGCTCTTAGTTTGACGAGCAGATATCAAAGTGATCCAGAGTGGAACCTTTGGACACCGTGAAGAACATCCTAAAGTACTGAATAGGACTAAAGAAATGTTCTTAGTCTATGGGGGTGATGAACAGCTTGTCGTAAAAGGTTACGTCGACGCTAGTTTTGACACCGACAAGGATGATTCCAAATCTCAGACATGATACGTTTATATTTTGAATGGAGGAGCTGTGAGCTGGAGAAAGCAAGCAAAGCGTGATCGCGGGATCTACAGTGGAAGCGAAATACATGGCTCTTTGAGCGTCAAGTGAAGGAGTTTGGATCAGAAACTTCATCACTGAGCTTGGCGTGGTTCCAAGTGCATTGGACCCACTAGAGATATTGTGTGACAACACTGGCGCCATAGCACTCGCTAAGGAACCAAGATATCATCCAAAGACCAAGCATATCAACCGCAAGTTTCATATAATCCGAGATTATATAGAATATGGAGATCTGAAGATTAGCAAAGTACATACAGATCTGAATGTCGCAGATCCATTGACTAAACCTCTTCCACGTGTAAAACATGATCAGCACCTCAGTGCCATGGGTGTGAGATTGTTGCCAGATGTAAAATAGATTATTGACTCTAGAGGCAATAATAAAGATGTTATTATTATAATTCTTGTTCATGATAAAGTTTATATTCCATGCTAGAATTGTATTAAGCGAAAACTTTAATACTTGTGTGGTTTGTGAACAACACCGTGTCCCTAGTACGCCTCCATGGACTATCCCATTGATCAATGATGGTTAAGGTTTCCTAACCATAGACATGAGTTGTCAATTGATAATGAGATCATATCATTGGAGAATGATATGATGGACAGACCCAAACTAAGCAAAGCAATTAGATCGTTTTCATCGTGTTCATCTTTGCGAAGCTTTTCCTATGTCAAATATTGTATTCCTTAGACCATGAGATAATACAACTCCCTGGTATCGGAAGAAAGCTTTGAGGTCATCAAACGTCATCCTATGAGAGGGTGATCATAAAGGTGTCTCTCAGGTGATCGGAAAGTATCTGTTGGGTTGTATGTATCGAGATGGGATTTGTCCCTCCCAAGTCGGAGAGATATACTTCGGGCCCACTCGGTAATCGATATCAACACCGCTTGCAAGCATGTGGTTAAGGAGTTAATCGCAAAGTGATATCGGATTACGGAACGAGTAAAGTACTTGCTGTGAACGAGATTGAACTAGGTATGTCGGTACCGACGATCGAATCTCGGGCAAGTAAAATATCGCGAGACGAAGGGAATATATATATGGGATTGATTGAATCCTGGCATCGTGGTTCATCCGATATGATCATCGATGAATGTGTGGGAGTCAATATGGGTGCCTGCACCCGTTGATTATTGATAGAAGATCATGTCGCATATTCTCGAACCCGAGGTCACACACTTAACGTGTCTCGACGCTAGGATAGATTGGATAATTGGTTTATGAATTTTTGTTCGGAGTCTCGGATGGGATCCGGGACATCACGAGAGGTTCCGGAATGGTCCGGAGAATAAGATTCATATAAAGGCAATGCAGTTTTTGGAGTTCGGAATTGTTCCGGGTTAATCGGTATTGTCTGGAAGCTTCTAGAACCTTCCGAAGGGGACCAACGTGGCCCCACCTTCCGGGAGGGCATGGTCCTATGAGGGAGTGTCCTGGCCGCTTTGGGCCAGGGCACAAAACCCATAGGGCCCACCGATCCTAGAGAGTTTAAATCGTTTAAACTAGAGATAGGGTTTCTAGAAGAGGAGAGTCCATGCCCCCACTCCTTATCCTTTGGGCTTGGGGAGGGGCTAGGCTGCGCCCTCTATATAAAGAGGTGTGGGGCGCACCCCCCACACCTCTCCTCCAAACCCTAGCCGCCTTGCTAGCTTTCCTCTCTCCCCATTGTTTGTAGGAGAAGCCTGCTGCAGAAATTCTCCACCATATACACCACGCCGTGTTGTAGATCCAATCTATCTCTCCACCATACTTGCTGGTCCGAGGAAGGAGGAGGCGTCGAGGTGCTGCGTGTGCATCTCACGAGGCACCGCCACTTGTGGTGCTAGATCGGATCGGATCGCGAGGAGGAGAAGCGAGTCGACTACATCACCCACGTTCGAAAAGCGTTCACGGCGCTTGAATCTTCAAGGGTATGAAGATCTAATCCAATCTATCTCGTTGATTGCATCTCCTAGATTAGATCTTGGATTTCCCTCTGTTTGCATCCGTAGAAAATTTTGATTTATTATGCCGCGAAACCCTTCAATAAGACCCCCTCTGCACTGCGGCCATTTCCCCTCACCTAGCGCCACCTCTACGCCCCCAGGCTGCCCTCAATTGCCTTTGCGCCGCTGCAGACAGACGCACTCCGGCGACGAATCTCAGTAAGCACCGACCGCCCCTTTGCCTCTAGTTCAAACCACTATGACCAGCATGATATTGCGCATCCGCTAATGCCCTCCGTTTGCTTTCTCATGACCCAGAGCGACGTCTTCGTTCTCACCCGCGAGCACCTGAGCCTCCGCTCGACTCCGACGTGCGATTAAGGTAAGATGAGACCGCCCCTTGCCTCCCCTTTGGTACTGTCTTGTTCGCAAGACCCTTGCGCATCTCCTAAACCCTCTGGCTTGTGCTAGGACGACGCAGAGCCTCGGTAACGTCTTCGACAGCAAGCAACAGACGCCGCCCGCAACTCCGACGAGCTCTAGCGACCGTGTCCGTGCGCCCCTTGCCAAGCCGTCGCCAGGTTGAGCATCAGTGCTTCGTCGCGATCCTGGTAAGCATCTCCGACGACCCTAGGGCCACCTGTAGCATCGCGCCGCCGTAGGCAGAGTTCGCCGCCGCCAGTAGCCACCGCCAGCGCCGCCCAGCTTTGGTCGTTTGATCCAGAGCCATTGGATCTAGATCCAGCGTGCGAGATTAGATCACTTAACGAACCGTTACGAGTAGATCTGGGCCGTGCAGGTTAAGTAGATCTAACGGCTCACAGATGCGATCCTGAGCGAAGCGGTACTAGCCAATTAGATTAAGACGCGTGGCAGCTGTTTGGATTTAAAAACAGGATTTGAATCTATTAGAAGTTTGAATTTGTTTAGGCTATAACTTTTGATCCCCACGTTAGAATTTGACAAATTTTATATCGTTGGAATCAGGAGAGCAAGCCCTTTCTAAATATGCAATGTGTTTAATGTTTTGCTTCTGTTAAAATGGTTTTATTTGCAGAAACTTGTGTAGGGATAATTTGAGTATATAATTGTTTAAGAAATGTTTTAGGCTTTAAATAAATGTTGTTTGGCAAGTTTTTAACTTGTTCATGAACCAGTACTGTACACTTGCCTTGTTGAGTTTTAAAAATCATCACATATCATATTGCATGCATGCATATATTTTTGTTTGTATATGTTTTGTATGTGATTTGTGGCTATGATTCTTTGTGTAGATTTTGGTGCTAGTGATTGTGATTGTGAGGAGTGTAGCTACTCTCCAAACTACCAAGACAAGTGGTACTTCATGAATATCTTTATTCCTATGTTTTCTACTAAGCATTAGAAATATTTTGTTAGTCTTGCATGCTATATTTTTCTTATATGCCATGTTGGGAAATCCTAGTAGTTGTAGAATTGCTAGGAAATTTCTAAGTTAAGATGCTTATCTATGCCATGCTTAGCCTAGCTAGTAGAAACCAAGGGTTGGTGAAATATTCATGCTATGATGAAAATATTTCTAAGTCTTTGGACTTGTGATTTGCCTAATAAAACAACTAAGTAAATGAAACACCTGGGTGGAATGGAAGGAATGGTTTGTGTTGAGTGGTTACACAAGGCCAGGGGACTGGTGAACCTTGTGTATCTCACTTGTGGAAAGCCACCCAGGAACAAAGAGATTTTAGAGGCCAAGTGTTGAGAAGCTTCTAGTGCAGCCACTTGGCAATATGGGATCTGCCTGGATCATATAGGTTGCTAGAACTTAGCCATTTGGACAGTTGGTGGTAGTGGGAATGATAGGTTGGAGCGCGTCCATTTGGTCTAAGGGAAGGCTTCTGAAAGGTCCTGTCTTGGTGAAAATCAAGTCTGGTGGGGAAAGTGCACAACCTCTGCAGATGGAAGAATCTAAGTACTTAGCCATGTCCCTGGAAAAGGATAACTTGAGAATCAAGACATGGAAGCTATCAAGAATCTCCTCATCCCAATTTCTAAGTACAACTTGTGGGTGAACAAGGGTGAAGGACCTCAATGTCTATTGGTTGTTCCTTGGGGAAAGTTTTGACAAAGAAAAACTTAGTGATTTCAACTAATAGGCAAAACCTATTTTGAGAAAAGCAAGCCAAGCTACACTTAGCCAAATTGCATATAGTATCTAGTCCACCTAAATTATACTAAGGTATCACTTGCCAATACCATTCCAATGTATTGACCCACTGTGGCTGTAACTTGTGATGTTGCAGGTTACTCTGATGAGGATTAGGAGTCATGAGTCTACAATCAACATGTTTTCCTGTGGCACATGAAGATGAAGACTTTTATTTATTTACTTATTCAAACTCTTGTACTAGGCCTGTGGCCTTGGAGTTGTAAAGACTATGTTTGTCTCTGGAATGACTGTAATAATGACCTTTGTATCTGTGTACTTCATCTTAAACTGTGGATGCTAGCATTGATCCAGGGACTAGCATTGCAATCACAGGGATCCTTTTCCTTTATAAAGGAGGGATCTTACAGATGGTATCAGAGCACTGTGTTGCCTGTAGGATTATGACCCTAGGATTGGAAACCACTAAGGATTTTTTTCAATAACCTCTACACTTGTCTATTCTTCTCGTAAACTTTTCTAATCTTCTTTCTCATCTCTAATTGTAGATGAACTCCATCAACGAAGCCGTGAGGAAAGGCCCACTCATGACAATGACTTTAGAGTGTGAGACAGAATTCCCCAAGGCTCTCAAGGACCTCATGGTTGCAATGGAAATACATGGTGCAGCTGTGTACAAAGGTTTTCATGTGATGGATGAAGGAGTTGAGTACTGGTGGGTGCAACTTCACTTGTATAAAAACAAGAAAGACAACCACAAGGACTCAGGATTCTGCATGTTCACCAATTCAGTGATGCACCCTACATTCTTTGACTCAGCAAGGGATGCAGCTTGGAAGACCATCAAGGAATTTGGTGAAAGAGTCAAGTGCAGAATGTTCAACATCCAAAATAGCCTAAAAGAAGAGAAGAAACATACCCAAGAGTTGGAGGCTACCAACCAAACCTTAAGAGGAGACATTATAGACTTAGTGATGGAGTCATGTGAGCAAGATAGACTGATTGCTTCTAGAAACATTATGTTAGCCAACAGATCCAGTGAGATAGGATTGTAAACGTACTTCGTTAGTTGGACCACCACTTATCACCTTATTTTCCAAATGTTGCTTTAAAATAAGTTGAACCTTGGTTGTTGTAATGGATCCATGTATGCCATGACTTGTGTTTTGATTTCCAAGGATATGTATGTGATGTTTTGCCTTGTGTTTTATCTTAAATTGTGTTGTTCTAACTTTTTCTATCTTGTAAATAGATGCCTAATGTTACCATCAAGATCGTTGAGGAGTTCCAGGAACTCGATTTGGTCCTCGTATTGTTGAGCTTACTACTTTGCTCAATCTCCTCTTCCTACCATCATGGTGCTTCCCTCACCAAGTTTGAGAGGAAAGACCTTTGGGGTTTCAAGGTCAACCAGCCGGACGCCACCGAGCCTACCACGGAGGCCATCGTCTTCAAGCTCATGCACGATGACAAGGAGAGAGGCCTTGAGGTAGTCATGGGATCGATGGGGCGTCGCTAGGAGACACTCTCGACAGGTTAGAGGTACTCACTTTCACGTCTTCGGTAGACGTGATGAGGATGGAGAGTCCATCGACTTCGAGGACACTTCGAGGGAGACAGCGGAGCCCATTCGTCTATACCTCCAGGACTTAGAGGCTCTCATTAGGCACGTGGATTCTGATAGGACAAACGTCATGCTCAACAATGACGAACTCCAGTGCATGAGAAGGACAAGCTCTTCGCGGAGCAAGATGAAATAGTAAAGGAGATGGAGGCAAAGTTCGAGAGCCAGGACAGAAAGTTCAAGAGTCAGGAGAAGCGAGTCCAGGATAGGAACAAGAAGATCTGGGACATGACTGAAGAACTCCAGGCCAAGGACTTTGAGCTCGAGCATCAGCAGACGGTGATTGAGAGGCTTCGTTCTCAGAAGAGGGATCTCAAAGCCAAGATAGATACCTTGACCACCAGTGTCGAGGAATACAAGACCGCGATGGAGAACGCAGGTCTTACCTTTGTCGAGGAGGAGGTTGATGCCGAGGAGTAGATTTGACTACTCATTTATCATTTATTATCCTACTTGTTGTTGGGAACTTGTTATTTGACCATCCAACATGTGGATGGCTTGTTATTCGTGTGTGTTTTACTTTACGAACTTGTTATTTGGTTGTTGAACCTTTATCATTATGTTGCATGCTTTGTGATTGTTTATGTGATGTATTGTGCATGAAAGCATCTATGGGTATCTCATTCTTATCTATATTGAACAAACCACAGATGCCTCCCCGTCGTGCAAATCCCAACCCCAACAACAACAACATCACTCCAGAAATGCAGCAAATGATGACAAATACAGACTCGGTGATGCAAATGATGACGACGTTCATCCGTAACCAAACAACAACAACAATAACAACAATAACAACAACAACCCACGGGTTTTGACATGCTTACTGTGTTCTTGAGATTGAGGCCAGAAAGTTCTCAGAACAACTGATACCATGGTGGCCAATGATTGGCTACGCCTGTGAACAAGGACTTGGTAACGTTTGTCTTGATGCGAAAAGGTCATTGTAGCACATTTCTTTGGAAGGACCAGCCGCCACTTGGTGGGACAACTTCCAGATCACCACTCCCATAGAAGATGTGACATGGGCTATCTTTGAGGATGGCTTTCGTACTGCTCATATCTCATCTGGAGTGATGAGTCTGAAAAAGAAAGAGTTTCATAATCTGAAGCAGCGCCACCGCAGCGTGGCTGAGTATATTGAGGAATTCAACAATCTGCCGCGTTATGCACCGGATGAAGTGGACACTGATGCCAAGAGGAAGGAAAAGTTCCTTGAAGGTCTGAACGATGAACTGAACTTGCAGCTATCAGTAGGCTATGTTCCCATATACCAGTCTCTCTGTGATAAGGCTGCTATTTTGGAGAGCAAAATGAAGCAAGTTGAAAGCAGGAAGAGAAAGCACTCAGACAAGAACAGCTCGGGATCGTCTCACAAACGTTCCCATTATGATGATAGTGGAAGCTCAGGATCCCACAAGCATGGGAAATTCAACAAGCACCACAACCACAACTGTCATGACAACAAGCATCACCGCAGTCATGACAATGACAAGTACAAGAACCACAAGGGTGGATATAAGAGCCACCACAGTGGAAATGGAAGTGGCAGTGGAAGCCAGCCTGTCAAGAAGGACATTAGTCAGGTTGAATGCTTCAAGTGCAAGAAGATGGGGCATTATGCAAATGAATGCCCAGAAAATAAAGTTGAAGGACCCAACAAGCCCAACCCTTTTCAGAAGGGACAAGTGAACCACATCAATGTGGAGGAAATTTATGAGGAGCCTAATGCTGTTGCTGGTAAGTTCAGACTCAATTCTATTCCAGCATTTGTTCTTTTTGATACTGGAGCATCTCATTCATTCATATCAAAAGCATTTGTT
This sequence comes from Avena longiglumis, assembly GCA_030063025.1. Classification (NCBI taxonomy): domain Eukaryota; kingdom Viridiplantae; phylum Streptophyta; class Magnoliopsida; order Poales; family Poaceae; genus Avena; species Avena longiglumis. The sequence continues at coordinate 535,325,293 of CP125975.1, forward strand.
GATAGAAATGGGTTTCCAACTGAAAACATTGGGTGTCCAATAAAAGTTAGTTCTCCAGGTGGAGATATGATAGTAAGTCTTGGATGCCGGGATCTAGTAATAGAGTTTGGAAAGCATAAGTTTCCAGTGAGTCTGATAATCCTAGATTCCCAAGGACTGGACGTAATATTGGGAATGGATTGGATGGATAAGTATGAAGGAGTACTAGATTGTGCTAATCGTACTATTGCAATCACAACCCCGGAAAGAAAACGGATTAAATTCAAGTCTAACTTTGAATCAAAAGGGAGTAAGCTAAATTCTCTTAAGGGGGTTAGCATAGACAGTGTGCCAATTGTGAGTGAATATCCGCATGTGTTTCCGGAAGAATTGCCGGGAATGCCACCAGATAGAGATGTGGAGTTCCTTATTGATTTGCTACCAGGATCTGGACCAATAACAAAGAGACCGTATAAGATGTCAGTGGATGAACTGAAAGAACTCAAGAAACAACTCGGAGAGCAGTTGCAGAAAGGATTTATTCAACCAAGTTCTTCATCTTGGGGATCCCCAGTGTTGTTTGTGGAAAAGAAAGATAGAAGTCAAAGGTTATGCATAGATTACCATTCACTCAATGAGGTGACTATCAAGAACAAATACCCTTTGCCTAGAATCAATGACTTGTTTGATCAGCTAGAAGGAGCTTGTGTGTTCTCGAAGATTGATCTCCGGTCAGGATATTTCCAACTCAAGATAAGGGAACAAGACATACCTAAGATAGCTTTCACCACAAGGTATGGATTGTATGAGTATACCGTGATGCCATTTGGTTTAACCAATGCTCCAGCATACTTCATGAATATGATGAACAAGGTGTTCATGGAATTCCATGATAAATTTGTTGTCGTTTTCATCGATGACATTTTAATCTACTCCAAGAGCAAAGAAGAGCATGAAGGACATTTACGTTTGATACTTGAGAAGCTTAGAGAGCATAAACTGTATGCCAAATTCAGCAAGTGTGAATTCTGGTTGAATGAAGTTGGATTTCTTGGACATGTTATGACAAAAGAGGGTGTAGCAGTTGATCCTGCTAAAGTTTCAGCTGTAACTGAATGGGAATCTCCCAAGTCAGTGAAAGAAGTTCGTAGTTTCCTTGGCTTAGCAGGTTACTACAGAAGGTTCATTGAGAATTTCTCCAAAGTAGCTAAGCCTATGACAGAATTGCTAAAGAAAGACAAGAAATTTGCTTGGTCGGAAGGTTGTGAACTCAGCTTTCAGGAATTGAAGAAGAGACTTGTGACAGCACCAGTCTTGTGTTTTCCAGACTTGGAAAAAGATTTCCAAGTATATTGTGATGCATCCCATCATGGTTTGGGTGTAGTACTTATGCAAGAAGGAAAAGTTGTGGCTTATGCCTCGAGACAACTCAAAACTCATGAAGTGAACTATCCTACTCATGATTTGGAGTTAGCCTCTGTTGTCCATGCACTCAAAACATGGAGACACTATCTTTTGGGTAAGCGTTGTGAAGTGTTCACAGATCACAAGAGTTTGAAGTATATCTTCACCCATAAGGAAATTAATATGAGACAAAGAAGATGGCTAGAACTCATCAAGGACTATGACTTAAGTTTGCAATACCATCCCGGTAAAGCAAATGTTGTAGCGGATGCTTTAAGCCATAAGGTTTTTGTGAATGGCCTTACAAAAGGAGAATTGCCTGATGATCTGTGTGCCCAATTTAGAGATCTCAGATTGGAGATTGTGCCTGAAGGACATCTCATGCTTTGGATGTTCAACCCACTTTATTGGACAAGATCAAGGAAGCCCAGAAAATTGATAAGGAAATTGAAGAGATTAAAGAAAAGATTGGCAAAGGAAAAGCCAAAGGGTTCCATGAAGACGAACAGGGTACTTTATGGCATGGGAAACGTATCTGTGTTCCACAAGATCCGGATCTTCGGAAACTGATTTTGCAAGAAGCACACAACTCACCGTATTCCATTCATCCGGGTAACACCAAAATGTACATGGACATGAAGGAAAGATTTCGGTGGAATAATCTCAAGAAGGACATCGCCAAACATATTGCTTTGTGTGATGTGTGTAGTAGAGTGAAAGCGGAACATCAGAAACCAGCAGGTTTGCTTCAACCACTACCTATTCCTGATTGGAAGTGGGACAAGATTGGTATGGATTTCATTACCGGATTACCAAGGACCCGGTCAGGATACGATTCTATTTGGGTAGTAGTGGATCGCCTAACTAAAGTGGCTCATTTCATACCCGTGAAGACAACCTATACAAGTGCTAAGTTGGCCAAAATCTACATGAGTTGAATTGTATGTCTACATGGAGTGCCCAAGAGTATTGTGTCTGATAGGGGAACTCAGTTCACTTCCCATTTTTGGAGACAACTACATGAGTCATTGGGAACGAGGTTGGAATTCAGCACTACTTTTCATCCTCAAACTGATGGACAAACCGAAAGGACTAATCAGATTCTTGAATACATGTTGAGGGCATGTGCCCTAGACTATGGAGCCAGTTGGGATGAAAGTCTGCCTTACGCAGAATTTTCTTATAACAACATCTATCAAGCCAGCATTGAGATGGCACCATTTGAGTTTCTCTACGGGAGAAAGTGTGCCACCCCATTGTTATGGAATGGTGTGGGAGAAAGAAGTTTGTTCGGACCAGAACTTATCAAAGAAGCCGAAGAGAAAGTCAAGTTGGTTAAGGACAGATTGAAGATAGCACAGTCCCGACAGAAAAGCTACGCAGATCCTAAGCGTAGAGAAGTCACTTACGAAGTTGGTGATAAAGCTTATCTTAGAGTGTCACCACTTCGTGGAGTGATGTAGAGGTCCCAACCTTTAATAAGGTAGAGAACCCTGTGTTTACAATGCTAGTCCCTGGATCAATAGCTAGCATCCACAGTTAAGATGTAATATCAAGAAACAAGGGTCATAATACAACTTTATAACCAGGAATAACATAATTTTATTACATCTTTCATAGCTCATTTGGCTATTACATTACATTGCAACAGAAGATCTATAAGCATGGGGTCCTTCATCTTCAAAGTGCCACAGGCAAACATGTTGGTTGTAGACTTGTAATCCTATTCAACACACTTCACTAACATCAAACAAACCTGCAACATAATAAGTTGCAGCCACAAGGTTCAATACATTTGAATTGTATTGGCAAGTTTCACTACTATGTAGAAATAAGTGGATCCTATCATTACATGCATATTTGGCTAAGTAGGGTTTAGGCTCATTTGCAGAAAGCAATAATTTATCCTATCTTTTCAAAACAGTTTTGATCTTTTGTCAAAATCTTTCTGAGCTCCTTGGTACACCCCAAGTGCTTCAGGTCTTTGCTAAAATATCTTGAGCTCCTTGGTACACCCCAAGTGCTTCAAGTTTTTATCAAAATCTTTTGAGCTCCTTGGTACACCCCAAGTGCTTCAAGTCTTTTGTTGTCAATTTAAAGTTTTGCTTTTAGAAATTGGAATGTCGAGATTTCCCATAGCTTCAGGCTTTAGTTGCTCAGTATTGTCCATAACCGGGGACACGGCTAAGTACTTAGATTTTTATCTTCTGCAGAAGTTGTACACTTTACCCACATGACACAATCTCATCTTGTTGCCACCAGTGGCCGCTGGATAAGTACTCACCAAGATGGAATACTGGCAGATTGAGAATGTGATGAAGTCTTTCCATAGGGTCCTCCCATACACAATGCTATCTTGTCTTCAGGAACCAATGTAGGGTTCCTAGTTCCCTCATTTCCAGTTAACCTGAAGACCAATGCATGGGTCTTCCCAATGTAGTTGACTAAGCCAGAGCCATATAGCATGTGGCTATATACGGAAGCCACTGTTGGAGAAACATGTTCAATCTCTAAGTCCCTGGGTGGTTTTCATCTGGTGCACAACAAAAGAGATTGCCATATAAACATGGTTCCTCTTGTTGCCACCTTTTCCAAAACTTGAGTATCCTTGTCCACCCAGGTGGTTCATTGAGTACTTGTTTTATTATATAAAACATAAGTCTTTTCTCAACTTCATAAAATCTCAACATGTATCTCTTCTCAAAATATATAGCATGGCTAAGCATATTACAACTACATTGTTTCCACTAAGGAATGTATAAGGGTATCCTATTAGGATTTAGCATAGCATAAAGTATAGAAATCCTTTTCATGCATGTTTCAAAAATCCACTAAGTACAATGAAGATAGTAGGACTTAGATGATAGTGTCACTTGCCTTTTTGGTAGGGAATGTTGGTTCACTTCTTGATCTTGCTAATCTCACACTCTTCTAAATTCCACTACAATTCAATCAAGCAAACACAAATTCAACTAGTATTCCAAAACAATATTCAAACAAATTAACACACATAAAATAATAGAAACTAAGTCATGCATGCAAGCATGCAAAAGATAGTTTTATTTGAAAAGGTGGTTTCTACTAGGCTCTATACTTTGTAAGGTTCAAAGTGGTCATTTCTAAAGTGCCAAAACCATTTGCAAAAGGGTTTTATCTATAGACTATTTTTAAATCCAATCATTATTTCATGTGGTGGAAAATGTTTTTAGCAAAGCAACAATTTTATGTTGTTCACCAAATAAGTTGTTAATTCTCAAAACTTGGTGTTTAGCGTCAGTAGGTTTGAATCAACACATTTTCCAAAGGTTTTTCTCAAAAATCATTTCCATAGTAAAATCAACATTTTTATTTGACTAGAAATGGGCTAATTCAAGTTTTTAAACCTAATCATCACAAAACACATTTTTAAATCCATAAGTTGGTTCCTAAGGTCAGTAGGTTCACAACAAACCAATTTGCAAAGAATTTAACCCTAAAAACATTTTGGAATAAATTTTATAACCTAAACAAGCATACAAATGTTTCTGCAAAAACAAACATTTTACCAGAAGCTTTTTACTAAACAAATTGCATGGTTGGCTAGGGATTGTTCCACTGATTCCATTGATATAAAGTTTGCAAAATTTGGACATGTAGAACTAAAGTTATGGATTGCAAACAATTCAGATTCTAATTCTATTTTAAATCAAAGGCTGACCACGTGGCGCAATACTACTGGTCGGTGCCGGTTCACACGGATCGACCTCTGTGAGGCATTGGATCTAAACAGATCGCGTCGCTCATACGTGCTCGTACCCTTTCGCTCAGGTTCTAATATTAGCCATAGGATCAAGATCTAACGGTGTAAATCTGATTGACCAAACTCGAGCGGCGCTGACGACGGTGAGAGGCGGAGCGCGGTCGGACGATGTGCTAGAGGCGGTTACAGGAAGCAAGGATGACAGAGGAGGGTCTCACCGTGATCGCAGTGACGTGGGGATGCTCAACCTGCTCGTGGTTGATGAAGGGACGCACAAGGTTGCGGTTAATCGCTCGTCAGAGTTGAGTCTGACGACGGCCACGCTCTGTCGTCGTCGAGGACGGCGCTATGGGTCACGAGGAAACAAACGGGAAGCATGGTCAGACGCGCAAAGACATGGCGATGATGCGTGCGTGATTGAGAGGGCTCGGGGTGGTTGGTTCTTACCAGGAAAGCTCGTCGGAGGCGAGACAGACGGCGGCGGCGAATCGAGCTGGTCCTTGCTGACACTCTGGGGCGAGCGCGGGCGAACTAAAGGCATAGGGAGGTGCGCCTAGGTCTGGGGAGTGTGTGAGCTTGGTCGAGGAGGCAAGGCGGTGGCTGGGCTCGCCGGAATTGGCTGGGGACGGTGGTCGGAGCAGTGGTCGTGTAGACCAAATCAGGGGCAGCCTGGTGGCTCACTTGCAGAGGTTTCTGAGGGGAAATGGACAGAGGAGGGAGGCGTTTAAGAAGGCGTGGTCGCGGCGAGATTAAGGCGAGGCATTGAAGCGAATTCATTCGGTATCATCAACTTGAAGCGGCCAGAGTTCAACGCTGGAGGAAAGGCGATGGACAGGCAGTGTGGGGCAGCTTCGTCAGTGAGTGATAGAAGTGTAGGTGGGGTCCTGTCGTCAGTGAGGGTGTGGGTAGGTTTCGGGGTGCGAAACATTTTCCTGCGGGGTGAGAGCTAGTTGGGCTGGACTGGGCTGCTGGGCCTATTGGGTTGGGTCCGGTCTGTTTCTATTTTTTTTCTTTCTAAATGCTTTATCTTTTTCTATTTTGATTTTTCTGTTTTGAAATTCAAACAACAAATCAAACATTCAAATCCATTCAAAACTCCTCCAAACTTTGCCTTGAGTTTTGGTTCTGTTTAACAACAATATTCCAAGTCCCAAAATAATATAATATTTTTATTCTATTCAGGATCTATTTAATAATTAAATAAAATAGTCCTTAGTTATAAATTCAAAATAGGATTTGATTATTAAAACTCCATTTGAAAACTAAATAATATCAAAACCAAATCAGTAGGTTTTATTTGAAGATATTGAATTCTTGGAAAACTTGTTTAAAATAATTTTTAACAAGTTTTGATGTTTTTAATTAAAATGGGAAAAACCTTTACTTTAATAAAATTGGTTTATTAATAAACTCTCATTTATTTTATTTAAATAAACCTTTACTCTTTTAATCAAGGCAAATATTTTATTTCAAAATGTTGGCCAAGGTTTAATTTGGCTCTATAAAATAATCTTTATTTATACTTCTACCTTTTTATTTGAAAATCAAATCTTTTTATTAAAAGATCCAAAATTAGTAATTCCAAATATTTTTAGCTTTATTGTTTATTTATCTTTTTAAATCCCTTTAGGATTTTATTTGATCAAATAGGTTTGAAAGTTTCCAATTGGATTCAAAAGTTTCTTCTCACCCTGAAAATCAACAAAGTTTTATTTTATTCATTTATTTTTCACATTACAAGATTTGGAAAATCTTGGGATGTGACAGGCTACCACCCTTAAAATAAATCTCGTCCCGAGATTTGGGAAGGCTAGGGTTACAAGTAGGCTCAAAGAATCTAGGGTACTACCACCCTTAAAATAACAATTTTCCAACTAAATTACATATTGGCTTGCTTGGGATCTTGGGGAAACTTCTCTGGGCAATCATCTGCATAGTGTCCTTTGTTCCCACACTTGACACATGTGACAAGGCTGAGATCCTCCATAGGTTTGTTTATCTTGTGCTTCATCCTATTTGGACAATTGCTTGCATAATTTCCTTGGTTACCACAATTGTAACATGTGATGACTTTGAGTTCATCACGTAACTTTAGTGGACAAGTTGCCACATAATGGCCTATCTCTTTGCAGTTGTTGCACCATACTTGGTCAATCCTCTTATACTTATGCTTCTCTGGACATTCACTGGAATAGTGTCCCATTTCTTTGCAATGATGACATTGCACCTGACTTTTGTCCTTCTTCTTTTTCTTGGGTTTCTCCAAAGCTAGGAGTGCATCTAGTTCATGTTGTTCATATGTTATCTCATAGGTAGGAATGTCTACTGGTTTCCTTGACCTTCTATTGCTCCTTGGATAATTCATATGCTTCTTCTTGGGTCCTTTAAATTGTGTTGTATTGCATGGAGGTATAAGTGGAGCTTTTCCTTTGTCCTCATTCTTCTTGGTAGACTTGGATCCTTCTTGATAGTTTGAAATAATTTGTTGCACTCCACCTTGTTTCCTTTGTTCAACTATGGAATAGATGGGGCATTGGATAGGGACATGATTATTCCCTTCACATAGGTAGAAAGTAGCTTGAGAGGTGGGACATTGGCCAACTGGATGTTTCTCTTCACAATTGGGGCATTGATCTCCATGCTCCTTGGAAGTGTGATCCTTGTCTCCACAAATATTGCAAGCATTGGTTCCTTTTAGAATAACATCTTTGTCATCTTTGTTGTCACAATCTCCTTTGGAAAAGTTGCTTTCCATGTTAAGCATTTGATCTATCACTTTATGCAACATTTGAGCTTGGTTCTCCAAAAATCCTTGCAGGGTTGGATCTTCCCCACTGGTGTTGGCTATGAATTGAGCTGTCATTTGGTTCAACTGGTTTTGGGTTGCTATGAGTTCTCTCATGTTGTCCTCTTGGTTGGTGCTGTTGTCATCCACCTTGATGTTGGAGTCTCTTGGAGTAGTCATCTGTTTGGGTTGAATTGATATTAGAATAGGCAAAATATTTCTAAGGAAATAATCCTAATCACACACATCACGATTCACACAAGCAATGTGCAAGCAATCACAAGCCAAACAGTTCACTCAAACAACAAAGTTCAAGCACATTTTTAGGCAACCAAAAATATTTTTGTTACACCACATAAGTTGGTGGGTTTGACTTAAACTAAATATGGTGGTCCCTCTATATGGTTCACTTGTGATCTTTCCATCTTTCTTGGTTGATTCTTCTTGCTTGAGATCATGGTTTCCTTGGGAAATCTCTTGGTCACAAAACTTCAAAGGTGATGAGGGCTCCTTCTAAGTTGTGTTTCCTTAGTATCCAAATCTTGAGCAAGATTCTTTATCTCACTTGTCCTTAGTGATATCCAAGGTTGAGGTCCTTGGTGAAAATGCTGAAGGTGTTGAAGTCATTAGAGTTGAAGAAGTTGAAGTCATTAGAGTTGAAGAAGTTGAACTCATTAGAGTTGATGAAGTCCTTAGCTCATGGTGAAGTCTTTGGCCATGGGGTAGGTTTGTCCATCAAGTTGAAGTAGAAGAGATGTAGAGTTGAAACCAAAATGGTTGAGGAAAGAGTTTACAAGATTGTTTATAAATAAGTTTTGGAACAAATACAACTCCTATTTTTCTAAGGGTTTTTGTCCAATCCTAGGTTTACAAATCCTACAGGCAACACAGTGCTCTGATACCATCTGGAGAGGTCCCAACCTTTAATAAGGTAGAGAACCCTGTGTTTACAATTCTAGTCCCTGGATCAATATCTAGCATCCACAGTTAAGATGTAATATCAAGAAACAAGGGTCATAATACAACTTTATAACCAGGAATAACATAATTTCATTACATCTTTCATAGCTCATTTGGCTATTACATTACATTGCAGCAGAAGATCTATAAGCATGGGGTCCTTCATCTTCAAAGTGCCACAGGCAAACATGTTGGTTGTAGACTTGTAATCCTATTCAACACACTTCACTAACATCAAACAAACCTGCAACATAATAAGTTGCAGCCACAAGGGTCAATACATTTGAATTGTATTGGCAAGTTTCACTACTATGTAGAAATAAGTGGATCCTATCATTACGTGCATATTTGGCTAAGTAGGGTTTAGGCTCATTTGCAGAAAGCAGTAATTTATCCTATCTTTTCAAAACATTTTTGATCTTTTGTCAAAATCTTTCTGAGCTCCTTGGTACACCCCAAGTGCTTCAGGTCTTTGCTAAAATCTCTTGAGCTCCTTGGTACACCCCAAGTGCTTCAAGTTTTTATCAAAATCTTTTGAGCTCCTTGGTACATCCCAAGTGCTTCAAGTCTTTTGTTGTCACTTTAAAGTTTTGCTTTTAGAAATTGGAATGTCGAGATTTCCCATAGCTTCAGGCTTTAGTTGCTCAGTATTGTCCATAACCGGGGACACGGCTAAGTACTTAGATTTTTATCTTCTGCAGAAGTTGTACACTTTACCCACATGACACAATCTCATCTTGTTGCCACCAGTGGCCGCTGGATAAGTACTCACCAAGATGGAATACTGGCAGATTGAGAATGTGACGAAGTCTTTCCATAGGGTCCTCCCATACACAATACTAGCTTGTCTTCAGGCACCAATGTAGGGTTCCTAGTTCCCTCATTTCCAGTTAACATGAAGACCAATGCATGGGTCTTCCCAATGTAGTTGACTAAGCCAGAGCCATATAGCATGTGGCTGTACACGGAAGCCACTGTTGGAGAAACATGTTCAATCTCTAAGTCCCTGGGTGGTTTTCATCTGGTGCACAACAAAAGAGGTTGCCATATAAACAATGTTCCTCTTGTTGCCACCTTTTCCAAAACTTGAGTATCCTTGTCCACCCAGGTGGTTCATTGAGTACTTGTTTTATTATATAAAACATAAGTCTTTTTTCAACTTCATAAAATCTCAACATGTATCTCTTCTCAAAATATATAGCATGGCTAAGCATATTACAACTACATTGTTTCCACTAAGGAATTTATAAGGGTATCCTATTAGGATTTAGCATAGCATAAAGTATAGAAATCCTTTTCATGCATGTTTCAAAAATCCACTAAGTATAATGAAGATAGTAGGACTTGGATGATAGTGTCACTTGCCTTTTTGGTAGGGAATGTTGGTTCACTTCTTGATCTTGCTAATCTCACACTCTTCTAAATTCCACTACAATTCAATCAAGCAAACACAAATTCAACTAGTATTCCAAAAAAATATTCAAACAAATTAACACACATAAAATAATAGAAACTAAGTCATGCATGCAAGCATGCAAATGATAGTTTTATTTGCAAAGGTGGTTTCTACTAGCTCTATACTTTGTAAGGTTCAAAGTGGTCATTTCTAAAGTGCCAAAACCATTTGCAAAAGGGTTTTATCTATAGACTATTTTTAAATCCAATCATTATTTCATGTGGTGGAAAATGTTTTTAGCAAAGCAACAATTTTATGTTGTTCACCAAATAAGTTGTTAATTCTCAAAACTTGGTGTTTAGGGTCAGTAGGTTTGAATCAACACATTTTCCAAAGGTTTTTCTCAAAAATCATTTCCATAGTAAAATCAACATTTTTATTTGACTAGAAATGGGCTAATTCAAGTTTTTAAACCTAATCTTTACAAAACACATTTTTAAATCCATAAGTTGGTTCCTAAGGTCAGTAGGTTCACAACAAACCAATTTGCAAAGAATTTAACCCTAAAAACATTTTGGAATAAATTTTATAACCTAAACAAGCATACAAATGTTTCTGCAAAAACAAACATTTTACCAGAAGCTTTTTACTAAACAAATTGCATGGTTGGCTAGGGCTTGTTCCACTGATTCCATTGATATAAAGTTTGCAAAATTTGGACGTGTAGAACTAAAGTTATGGATTTTTCAAATTTGCAAACAATTCAGATTCTAATTCTATTTTAAATCAAAGGCTGGCCACGCGGCGCAATACTACTGGTAGGTACCGGTTCGCACGGATCGGCCTCTGTGAGGCGTTGGATCTAAACATATCGTGCGGCTCAGACGTGCTCGTACCCTTTCGCTCAGGTTCTAATATTAGCCATAGGATCAAGATCTAACGGTGTAAATCTGATTGACCAAACTCGAGCGGCGCTGACGGCGGTGAGCCGCGGCGCGCGGTCGGACGATGTGCTAGCGGCGGTTACAGGAAGCAAGGATGACAGAGGAGGGTCTCACCGTGATCGCAGTGACGTGGGGATGCTCAACCTGCTCGTGGTTGATGAAGGGACGCACAAGGTTGCGGTTAATCGCTCGTCGGAGTTGAGTCTGACGACGACCACGCTCTGTCGTCGTCGAGGACGGCGCTACGGGTCACGAGGAAACAAGCGGTAAGCATGGTCAGACGCGCAAAGACATGGCGATGATGCGTGCGTGATTGAGAGGGCTCGGGGTGGTTGGTTCTTACCAGGAAAGCTCGTCGGAGGCGAGACAGACGGCGGCGGTGAATCGAGCTGGTCGTTGCTGACACTCTGGGGCGAGCGCGGGCGAACTAAAGGCACAGGGAGGTGAGCCTAGGTCTAGGGAGTGTGTGAGCTTGGTCGAGGAGGCAAGGCGGTGGCTGGGCTCACCGGAATTGGCTGGGGACGGTGGTCAGAGCAGTGGTCGTATAGACCAAATCAGGGGCAGCCTCCGATATGTTTTTTGGGCAATGATTAAATAAATTCCACGCTATGTAGTTGCGAGATCCAATAGTTATTGCTTTTATAGAGTGTTAGTTCTCGATTACTCTGACTACCGCTTCTCTAACTGCAGAATGATCTGATTGTATACATGAGGCAAGCATAGTTTTAATCGCTTATTTTGTTATGTATGTCGTCTGTAGGAAATGATCTATAAATTACTTGTTTGTAACGGAGGGAGTACCTTCTCTCCAAATTCTTCGACAATGTACTATGTTCCGCTGTAACCTATTTTGTCTTAGTTGTAGACTGCAAATAAAGTTGTTCGGTTTGAAGGGAGCAGCGACACTTGTGTTGACACTATTTTAGATATTGTTGCTCATTTTTTGATAGAAAGTGAGAAAGTCGATAAACTCCGTGATTCTATTGATATTCTAAGGAAGCAAGGAACTAAATCAGCTGCAATACACAGCAGAGGTCGCAAAGAGATTACAATACTTACCCTAAGCATAGTTCAACATCTTGTTCTAGGTCTAAGAAGTGACCTTAGCAGGTCAATGTTTTATCTAGTACTTTGCAAACTACTTTTGGCCAAAAAAGGAAACTTAGATACTAACATATTTAAAATACGCCAACTGCGTGAAAATATCTTGTCAATATCTGACTGCCATTCACTTGATACACTTCCGGCGAATGAAGGTCCTGAAGCATAACTTCTATGATCTGACTTTACTCTGATCCATGTGTATTGTTGCACTTTATTTTGTGTAACTTTTTGAGCTATGTAATAATTTAAATTCTTTGTAGCTTATGTTATTGTTCTTTTAACTCCCTTTCGTTACTTATATATTATTGGCAAACATAATAGACTAAAAAATTGGGTGTCCAATCAACACAACAAACCAGGATTATGTTTAACAGTCCTTGAATGGGATATATTTGACCAAAACAGCAACGGACAGGAACAGTTTCATGTTCTTCAAAATATTTCTGTTGGAGGTACTGTGCCCAATTTCTACGCAATTATGCTCACAGATATGACAATCGACCTTGAATTCCTAGACATTTAGCATGCGGTCTACTACCTTTATTCTATAATAGTAGATGGACGGTATCCAAATTTAAGATCTCATATCGAGTGGAAAAATCACCCACGGACCTTAATGCATTTCTCGCCCCACCGTTTCAAAAAGGCAAAATCTCCCACTCTGAGTACCATTTTTCTATCTGTAGATAGATGGAGGCTAGCCAAATTCACAATCCTAATCGACCGGTAAAATCACTCACCGCCCAAAAAGCATTTCCTGCCTCTCCGTTTCAAACATTTTGGGGCAAAATATTTCACTGACGGCAACCATTTTTCTATTTTTACTTGGACGATAGGAAAATTTAAAATCAAAGTCAAGCGGAAAAATTTACGGCCTACGGTGTGTGAATCAATGCACCCTATTTTGTTTGCAAAAATACTCAATGGTTATGGATGAGTTGATGTGACGCTCGGCCTTGAATTTTTGGATAGATAGCTTATAGTCTTCTATCTTTTTTATTAGTAGATGGACGCTAGCCAAATTCAAAATCTCAAACGAGCGGCAAAATCTCCTGCTGACCTTGAAGCATTTTCCACCCCACCGATTCAAAATATTTGAGCCAAAATGTCGCACCATGTAGTACCAATTTTCTATTATTATTGTTATATGGATCGAGCGGCAATATCACAAACCGTCCTTGAAGAATTTCGCGCCCCTCCATTTCAGAAACTTTTGATATTAAAATTCTTGTTATACCCTTTGTTAAGATGAAAAAGGGGCATGCTAAAGTTGGTCGCTTGGGGGCTCGATCGTAATTATGTTTCTGTTCATCTACATGGTCCCTATTCACAGTTTTTCCCGCTGGTCCTCCCAAAAATCCCAAGCTCCTCCCTCCCTCCACGACCACTTCGCACACAGGCCAGCGGCAAATCGACGTCGGCCTGAACCGCATGAGTTGCGGTCTCGTGCACCGCCGCGGAGCCGCTTCACCGGAACCCACCCCACCGGATCTATTTCACCAAGCTTCCGTGCCACGGCAACAAAGCTGTGGTCTCGTTCACCATGCCCATGGCATCATCGACCGCCCAATCTCTGCTTCGCCGCCGCCAAATGCTACCCAACCATACCGGAGCCACCTCACCGGTGTCCACCGGATGGGATCTAGTTCAGTGAGTTCCATGTCCACCGCTCGAGACCAGCTGCACGGGCGTTGCCATTCACGGAACCGGATCTGCCTCATTGACGCTCTAGTCCACTACGCTCAAGCCGGCTTCGACCGCCCAAGATTTGCTTCTCCGACCGCCCAAGATCTTCTTCCTCTACCGCCCAAGATCTACTTAGCCACAAATGCAGCACCCGCGGTGACATGCATGTCATCCGCACGGTACCGATGATGCTTAGACGCCTCTCCGACCGAGGTAAACTAATCTCCAACCCCTTTTTGTTTTATCAGCAATATAGCAGGTTAAAGCATGTCCTAGTGAACTTCATTTTTGTAGTCATGCTAGTACATACAAGTCATTGGGCATGCATGTTCTTTGTGCTACATACAAGGTCATTGGACATGTTTGTTTGCATTCACTGCTCTAATAATTTCAAGTAATGCACATGTTTGTTATTTTGTCATGCACATGTTCTTAGCTACTCCCTGCAACAGTAATTGCATGCTATTGTGTAGTTTTTGCAAAATGTAAAGTCAGTGAAAAATATTAGTGTGGATTCCCTCCTCTAGAGTTACTAAATCTATCTGATTCGTCCTGAGCTAAGTTCCTTCTATTATTTCCTCCCTAGCATCATTCTGCTATCCCGTAGTACCTGTTTAAACTCATCTTACTAGTTCGATAATAATTTTGTTGTTGCTATCTAGAACTTTTAAAGATGCAACACTGACTATTTGTTTTTTCTTTGCATAGAGCTCAAAAGGGAACACAGAACATGTTAGTTTGCACATCCTCTTCTACAAGTTCACAAGAACGATGTCATTGTTTCCTTATATGGTGCTGGTTCATCCTAAGAAACGACATAACTATCCTCTACTATGTAGTTCATTCGTGGTTTGTGTTTCTGCTCTACAAGTTTTGGCATGATGCCATTATAATTTTTGTCTCTTTCATTCTTAGCTACTCCTACGAAAGTAACTGCATGCCCATTGTGTAGGTCACCAAAAATTCTGAGTCACCCAACATCTCTTGCATTCCAGAATATACTGCTTCCATATATATTTGTTGAAATGACCTGGCTAGTTTATATTTCCTAAAATTCTAGGAAACACTCTGTTCGATTGCTTAATTCAGCTGTAGGCACACTTGTGTAATGCTTGCTTGTCCTGTTCTACAGGTTCACAAGCAATGTCATTATATTTCATGTCTAATGGTTCGTCCTAAGCAGCGATATATCTATCCCCTACTATATATATAGTTTATTCGTGGTTTGCATTCTTGCTCTACGAGTTCTCTTATGATGCCATTATAATTTCTATTCGGTTCCTAGCTACAACAGTAAATGCATGCCTATTATGTAGCTCACCGCAAATTCGGGGTCACCCAACGTCTCTCGCATTCCAGGATAAACGACTGCTTCCATATATATTTGTTGAAATGACCTGGCTAGTTTATATTTACTGAAATTCTAAGAAACACTTTGATTGATTTCTCATTTCATTGTAGGCACAATTGTCTAATGCTTGCTTGTCCTCTTCTATAGGTTCGCCAGAGATGCCATTATATTTCTAATATGGTGTTGGTTCATCCTTAAGCAATGGCATAAATATGCTCTACTGTGTAGTTCATTCGTGGTTTGCGTTCCTGCTCTGCAAGTTCTGGTATGATGCCATTATAATTTCTATTTGGTTCATTCTTAGGTACGACAGTAACTGCATGCCATTGTGTAGCTCACCGCAAATTCTGAGTCAATCAATGTCTCTTGCTTTTCAGGATATACAACTGCTTCCATATATATTTGTTGAAATAACTTGGCTACTTTATATTTGCTGAAATTCTAAGAAACACTTTGTTTGACTGCTCATTTCATTGTAGGCACACTTGCCTAATGCTTGCATGTCCTGTTCTACAGGTTCACAAGCGACGCCATTATATTTCGTATCTGGTTCTGGTTCGTAGTAAACAACGACCTAATTCCTGTCCAACTGTATAGTTCATTTGTGGTTTGTATTCCTGCTCTATAAGTTCTCACATGATGATGTTATAATTTCTGTCTCGTTCATTCTTAGTTACGATAGTAAATGCATGTCATTGTTTGGTTTATTCTTCTATATTTTTTTTTGAAATGACATGGCTAATTTATATTTGCTGAAATTCTAAGCCACACACATTATTATATTTCACGTGTTTCACGGTAGGCACACTTGTTTAATGCTTGTTTGTCCTGTTTGTTTGACATGATGGTCAATATATTTGAACAATTGACCAGTAGTAAACTCCAGTTCATAGCTCCTGTCGTATCAGTTAAATGAGTAGTTTGGCTTGTTTGACGTATTAACTTGTTATTACTTAGTTTCAGACTGCAATTATTGCTCTCGCCACCAAAGAGGGGCTGCAAGATCATGTCTCAAGTTTGTTTTCCAATGTAGATGTCACACTCAAAAGGAAGATGGAGGTGATAGATGGAGAAAGGAAATTGAGGACTGCTATCAACTTGATTGTTAACTGAAATGCCGATTTTTCTTTCCCTTGAGTTCATAATATGTAATAATTTAAAGTAGTTTGCGTTTTATGTAATATCTAGAATAATTGCATAGGTCGTGTAGGCATTTAGTTGATGCCGTCCACACATAGCGGTAGACGGTACCGTACCTACGCTAGCCAGGTCGATTAGGGTACATTATCGTGCTCTATATTTGCCTGTCTTGTATTAGGACGATGATAAACAGTAAATATGCTCAAAGTTGTACATCTTTTATGGTATCGAAATGGGCTCGAGAAATGCAGAAACTGTAAAAGTAACAGGGCCGACCAACAGAAGAGATTAGTAACAGTAACGGTACGTAACAGCGGCAATGCCATAACAGTGGCATGCCGAAACAATAAAATACCAAAATATCGGCAGACCGAAACAACAATAGCTCTAAACAGTAACAGACCAAAATAATAATGGGCCGAGACGGTAACAGACCAGAACAGTAACGGACCGAGAGAGTAACATGCCAAAACAGTACAGACCGGAATAGTAACTCCCGGAACAGTAAAGGTCCAAAACATTAAATAGCCAAAACAGTAACGAGATAGAATAGTAGCAGGCATGGACAGGAAAAAGGCCAGGAGCGTACCAGGATAGAACAGTAACATGTCGAGTTTGCACCAGGCCAGAACAGTAACAGGTCGATGAACTCACCAGGTTAAAATAGTAACGGGCCAGAACATGGGCCGAACATTTATGGGCCTAAACAGTAGGGCCCAAAGAATATGGGCCCGGTTCGAACAATACGTGGATATACATTAATGGGACAGAGAGGTTACGGGCCAAAGCGGGCTGGCCAAACAGGCCCATTTCAAACAGTGCAGGGTGGAGCACTAACAGGCCCATGTATTTATGGGCCGTGCGAACAGACCAATTTCAAACAGTGTGTGTGGAAACAGTAATGGTCCAGAAAGTTAACGGGCCACCTACAGCTGCAGCAGTGGGCCTATTTCTAACAGTGCATGACGAAATAGTAACGGGCCACGATCCTGTTGGGATTTGTTAATGGGCCGGCCCACTTAATAATTAACGGGCCTTGGATGGGCCTGTCTTCTACCGCAGTTTCATTGGCAGTTAACGGCGTTAACTGGCCGTTAACGGTGCTCGCCATGTGGTATTTTGCATGATGTTAGCAGTTAACGCGGTTGGCGAACACATCTATGACGGAACGACTTTTCCTAGCCGAAGGGTGCGATCCGCCACGGTCGAGAAAAAACCGTGGTAGGGCATCCGTCGTAGAAGGCTTTTTAGCCACGAAAACGGTCCTTCAACCACGAAAATCATCCATTGTAAAAGGATATTTTTCTCATAGTGCACGATACAGAGCAAGTTGGTTGATCGGTCCAAATTGTATGCATACAAGTTGGATATGGCTAAGGCATATGATCGCGTGGACTGGCGTTACTTAGAAGGTGTAATGGAGAAGTTGGGCTTTCATAGCACATGGATTCGGTAGATTATGTAGTATGTCACCACCGTCCGATACACAGTTCGCCTCAATGGACAAGCGTTGGACACCTTCACGCCTACACGAAGACTGCGCCAAGGCGATCCTCTTTTGCCATATTTGTTCCTGCTAGTAGCCGATTGATTATCTCGCTTGATTTAGAAGGAAGTCGAGGATGGGAGCTTGAACAAGCTGAAAATCTATCGCCGAGCCCTCGGAATGTCACATATGTTGTTTGCGGATGATAGCCTATTGTTCTTCCAAGGGTCGGTGCAGCAAGCAACGGTGGTAAAGGAGGTACTGGACAAATATGAGCATGGCACGGGCCAACTGTTAACCTCGGAAAATGCTCGATTATGTATGGCCAACGGATGCCTATGCAGATACAAGATGAAATTAAACAAATTCTTCGATACGACACTGAAAGTTTCAAAGAGAAATACCTTGGGCTTCCCGTCCCTGAGGGCCAAATGAGGAAAAGGAAGTTTAAAACTCTGGAAGAGAGATTCTTGAAGCGGCTCAATGATTGGACAGAAAAGTACCTGCCTTGGAGGGAAGGAAATCTTAATCAAAGCGGTGTTGCAGGCACTTTCCCTTTATGCCATGAGCGTGTTTAGATACCCTGCCGGCCTGATTAAGCTAATACAGGATTTACATTGGGGGATGAGCACTATCACCGTCGCATGCACTGGCTCTCTTGGGACAAAGTGAGACAACCAAAAATGTGTGGATTCATGGGGTTTCGAGATCTCAAGGCCTACAACCAGGCGATGCTTGCTCGGCAGGCCTAGCATGTTGGCCCAGCCCCACTACGCCGTCGAGTACGGTCCGACGACGATCGATGACGAAGACTTTCCGGCGAGACGATGACCTGCACACACGTAGCAAACAAGCCAAAGCTATTTTGCAATAAGCAGCAGCCTACGTACATGCACAATCAGCTAGCACCAACTCCACGGCTCACGCACACGAAAAGATATATTTGCCACAGGCCCGTATCGAGCCTGTTCTAGGTTGTATTGATTCTCGGTGTGTTGATTACAAGCTAGGATTGACACACATATATACTAGCAGCCTATTGCCGACTCTAGCTACGACTCGGTGTCCAGGTCCTACTAGGATACATGCTGCTATACTACTCGTACTCAAGCGTATACGCACATGACGCCGTGCCGGCGTCGATCGGGATTATGATTGCTAACAATCACCCCCCTAAGCCCGACGTGCTTGTCTTCACAGCTTGAACGCCCATCCTTTCTCGCATCTCCGCGAACTTCACTCGTCCCAAAGATTTAGTTAGAATATCTGCAAGCTGATCATCGGTGCAAACGTAGTTGACTTCAATCTTTCTTTCTTCTATGCACTGCCGTATGTAGTGATACTTTGTATCAATGTGCTTACTCCTGTCATGGTGCACCGGATTCTTGCATAAAGAAATTGCAGACCTGTTGTCAATATTGAGCACCACTCGTTCCGCCTTCCGATTGGTGAGATCACCGAATAGACTCCTTAGCCACACACCTTGACACGCCGCAGTTGCAGTCGCAATATACTCAGCTTCACAGGATGACTGTGCCACCACTTTTTGCTTTTGTGATAGCCAACTTACAATGCTTCTTCCCAAGAAATATGCCACGCCCGAGGTACTCTTACGGCCGTCAATATCTCCTGCCATGTCGCTATCACTATAGCCAAGTAGCTTCACCTCCTCCTTCTCTTTCGAATAGACAATACCAAAGTTTGTAGTACCTTTGATATACCTGAGTATATGCTTCACGGCTATCCAATGCTCCATTCTGGGTGCTTCCATGAAGCGACTCACATAGCCAACGGAATAGGCCAAGTCGGGTCTTGTGTTAATGAGATACCTCAAACTTCCGACAACGCTCCTATACTCCGTTGCATCAACCGCAGGTGCTTCACTCCTTTTGCTCAGTTTAAGACGAGGTTCCATCGGAACATGAGTTGGATTGCATTCTTACATGCCACACTTCTCGAGTATCTTCTTTGCATATGCCTCTTGGCATAGCGTGATCTCACCCAGCTTTTGATGTACCTCGATCCCAAGGTAGTAACTCAACAAGCCTAGATCACTCATCTTGAATAACTCCTTCATCTGTAGCTTGAACTTTGCAATCTCCTTCTCATCCGCTCCAGTTATCAATAGATCATCAACATAGATGCCAACTAGTAGATGATCCCTTCCTTTACCTCGCTTATACATCGCATGATCCAGTGGGCTCTTCTCGAATCCGAGAGAGATCAATGTACGATCAAGCTTGATGT
Source organism: Avena longiglumis (assembly GCA_030063025.1). Lineage (NCBI taxonomy): Eukaryota > Viridiplantae > Streptophyta > Magnoliopsida > Poales > Poaceae > Avena > Avena longiglumis. The sequence continues at coordinate 535,345,514 of CP125975.1, forward strand.
TCCACGCCCGACGGGCTTGCCGTAGTGCATAACGCCTTGTGTAGCTTCAAAACCTTGTGTTCTTCTCCTCTTTGATGTATCCCGGTGGTTGCTTCACATAAACTTCTTCTTCTAACTCCCCATTCAAAACGCGGATTTCACATCCATGTGATGCAATTTCAAGATTCTTGAGCTGCGAGCGATAAGTAATCTCACCGATTCCATCCTTGCAACGGGAGCAAACACTTCTTCGAAATCCACACCTTGCTCTTGCACGTATCCCTTGGCCACTAGCCGAGCTTTGTGTTTCACCAACTTCCCTTCGGCATCCTTCTTGATCTTGTACACCCACTTAAGCCCTATGGCCTTGTGATTGTTGGGTAGATCGACAAGCTCCCATGTATCGTTGTCGCGGATCGACCCCAACTCCTCATCCATAGCCCGACGCCAACACTCCTCCGTATTAGCATCCTCGAATTTCGTCGGCTCCTCGGTGAGTAAACACCGACCTTGTCCTCTCCCTCGCGCAAGCGCTGTACGAAGGGTCTCCGGCGGATACAACTCCAGTACACTTCGGAATTTTTCTGGAGTAGGTGGCCGTCTCCTTTCTTCCCGTGCACTTGGAGGAGACGTGGAAGCTGGCGTAGTACTTGTTTCAGCGTCTACTGAATTTCCTGCAGTTTCTGTCGGTGTACTGCATGTTGGCGACGTGACATCGTCGCCCGTGTCCACTTCTGGACTGCCGCTAGTCCCTCCTGGATGGGAGTGTGCAGCTGATGGGCCACTTGCGCCAGGGCTCTCGTCCGTGCGTGGACTGGATGGCGACGCCGAGCCTCCAGGTGCGTGCGTGCTTTCGTGCCGGGACTCCCACGCAGAGATACCTCTCCAGGCGTAGCGCTGCTGCTGCTCACTTCCGGACTTCCATCTTCTGAACCAGCGCCTAAATCCGTAACGCCACGGGACGCCGTTTCTTGATCATCTGCATGCGAATCACTGTAGACTACAGTAAATATTTCATCAGAAATTGATTGTACCGGTTCCACAGAGCCCAAATTCCATGATTTCTCCTCCTCGAAGACGACGTCACGTGTCACCACCAAATTTTTGTTCACTGGATTGTACGCGCGATACGCCTTCGAACCATATTCATAGACGATCATGACCATTGGAGTACTTCGATCCGCCAACTTGCTAGTATGCCCGGTCACCGTCTTCACATGCGCCACACACCCGAAAGTGCGAAGATGATCAACCGAGGGCTTGCGCCCGTACCATGCTTCGTACGGCGTCATACCAACTACACTCTTAGTTGGCGCCCTGTTCAGCAAATAGACAGCTGTACTAACTGCCTCACCCCAAAACCTGCCTGGCATGCCTTTGCTCTTCATCATGCTGCGTGCCATGGCCACCACGGTTTGGTTCCTTCTTTCCACAACACCGTTTTGCTGCGGTGAATATGGTGCGGTGAGATACCGCCGGATCCCATGAGCTTCGCAAAACTCCTTGAATTCATTGGATTTGAACTCCCCACCCCGATCGGTACGGAGGGCCTTCAACTTTGCCTCGGACTCCACCTCGGCTGCCATCTTCACAATCCTGAACGCTTGCAAAGCTTGATCCTTACTCTTCAGCAACACAACCCACATGTATCTACTAAAGTCGTCGACGATGAGCAAAAAGTACTTGTTCCCGGCGGGGGTCGCCGGCGTGATTGGTCCGCATAAGTCTCCATGCACCAACTCAAGAACCTTACTTGCTCGATATTGTCCGTCCCTTGGAAATGGGGCTCGCCTTTGCTTCCCAATGAGACAACCGTCGCACACATGCTCAACATGATCAACACACGGTAAGCCACGTACCATCTCCTTCTGTCCAAGTTGTCGTAGAGCTTGGAAATTTAGATGTCCGTAGCGTGCATGCCACTTCCACGCCGAGTCTTCCATGCTTGTCATCAAACATACTGGATCCGCCCGATTGAGATTAAGGATGTAGAGTCTATTCCTCGACCTCTCCACCTTCATGATGAGCTGCCTTTGGCGGTCATATCCCCACAGGAACTTGTCCTCCAACACGATCTTGCATCCACGCTCCGCGAGCTGACCAAGACTGATAATGTTGGTCTTAAGCTTGGGAATATAGTACACGTCAGTGAGTACCTTGTGACCTCCATCCTTCAACTCAAACAGGACAGTGCCTCGTCCTGCAATCTCCACCTTCGACCCATCGCCGAATCGAACGGAGCCTCCAACCGTGAGGTTCAACTCGTAAAACGAGCCTTGTCGCCGGTCATGTGGTTGCTAGCGCCTGTGTCGAGGTACCAAACGTCGTGAGCCGTCTGCATCCTCCGCGGGAAGACCTTCTCTTCCACGAGCGTGACGATCTCCGTAGCGGACTCCTGAGGAGTTGATTCCTTAGTGGTCATTAACTCGCAAGCTTCGAGCATGAGCATCATCGTTCCATCATCTCCTTCCTTCGCCATGAGAGCCTTCTCCTTTGAACGGTTGGGACACTCCGATTTGAAGTGCCCGAGCTGATTGCACTTATGGCAGCGAAGATTCTGCTTGTCGAATTTCTTCTTTGGCTTCTTCGGCTTACTGTCCGACTTCTTCGCCGGGACCGAACCATCGCCACTGCCAGATGCTTTATCGCTCCTCTCCTTGGCGACCATTGCCTGCCACTGGGCACATGTAAGCATGAGGTGCTCATCTTGATTCGTGTCGCCGTAGGTGATCTTCATCCGCTCGTCATGCGCCTTGAACCGTCCAACCAGGTCATCCATCGTGAGGGTGGTGAGATCAACGCATTGCTCGATTGCCGACACCACAGATATGTACCGCGGCGGCGCCGCGCGAAGAAAACGCATTACGACTGAGATATCTTCCAGCTTCTCACCTTGCGCGCGAATCCCGTTGACAATTGTGGCTACCCTCGAGGCAAAAGCGTCCAGCGTCTCATCTCCTTCCATCTCCAGGTTCTCGTACTTCTTCTGCAAGGTTTGTAGGGTCGCCCTGCGGACGCGCTCGTGCCCAAGATTCAACGTCTTGAGTGTCTCCCACGCCTCCTTTGCAGAAACCTTCGTGAGATCACGTCCGCGGCACCACGGAGCCGATGGCCGTGAGTGCCTCGGTCCTTGTGGTACTTCGACGCCGCCTTCTTGAACTCGTCGCCGCCGATCGACAGCCTCCCAGATGTCGTTGCCCTCCATGGCCCACTCCATCCGTTTCGCCCACGTCGTGTAGTTGCCGCGATCATACCGCGGGTACTGCGACGACACCGATGCACCCGCAGCCGCACCGGAGTACTCGCCTAGCTCCTTGTCCGCCATGACCTCCCGTTACTAGGAGATCCTCCGTGAGGCTCTGATACCAATTGTTGGCCCAGCCCCACTACGCCGTCGAGTACGGTCCGACGACGATCGATGACGAAGACTTTCCGGCGAGACGACGACCTGCACACACGTAGCAAACAAGCCAAAGCTATTTTGCAATAAGCAGCAGCCTACGTACATGCACAATCAGCTAGCACCAACTCCACGGCTCACGCACACGAAAAGATATATTTGCCACAGGCCGTATCAAGCCTGTTCTAGGTTGTATTGATTCTCGGTGTGTTGATTACAAGCTAGGATTGACACACATATATACTAGCAGCCTATTGCCGACTCTAGCTACGACTCGGTGTCCAGGTCCTACTAGGATACATGCTGCTATACTACTCATACTCGGAAGCGTATACGCACATGACGCCGTGCCGGCGTCGATCGGGATTATGATTGCTAACATAGCAGCTTCTGAAATTTCTGAACAGCCTATGTGCTCGCCTTCTACTCCCTCTGTTCGGAAATATAAGACGTTTTATCTTTGTGAATCAAATGTATCTAGACGTCTTTTAGTGTATAGGTTCGTAGAGGTTTGGAGTGAACCTATACCCTAAAAGGTGTCTAGATACATTTGTTTCACAAAGCTAGAATGTCTTATATTTCGGAACGGAGGGAGTAAAAGCGAAATACTACCCATTTGGCCATCTCCTTGATACAACGTTCATCCAGGATGTTTCTCCTACTTGGCAAGGAGTGATACACGGTTTAGATCTCCTAAAACATGAGCCATATGGCGTATTGGCTCAGGTACAATGGTGAAGATATGGCAGTACAGTTGGATCCCGTGAGCTGATAATCTGAAGTTGTCAGGCATAAAGGAGACATGCATACTCAAGTGGGTGTCGTAGCTTATTGATCCGGTAACTCGCACTTGGGATGAACGCATCATTCGAAACTACTGCTACCATCATGATGCGGAGGCCATTCTTCTGATTAAACTACCTCAGCGTCAGTCGGATGGATTTGTTGCGTGGCACATGAAGAATTCTGGTGTGTTTACAGTCAAGAGAGCATACATGCTAGGTATGCAACCGAAAACCCAGGCTCTTTGTCACAGACAGTGCAGCTCCGGACCTAGTATATGGAACCTGATATGGAAGACACCAGTATCCTAGAAAATACGTGTGTTTGCTTGGTGTCTAGGCACTGATTCTCTAGCAATCATAGGAAACATTCATCACCGCATTCACAAAGTCTGCCCAATATGCCTGGTGTGCAGTATAGAGAATGAGGACACACATCATGCGGTGATGAGATGTACACTAGCCCGTGCTCTACGTGATGGTATGAGAACATAGTGGGCTTTGCCACATGAACAGGATTTCCTTCACACTGGTCAAAACTGGTTTCTTATCTTGCTTGATGGCAACAATGTTGACATGAGGATCAAGTTGCTCTTCCTATTTTGGCATACCCGACATCATCGCAATAATGTTGTCCATGGAGATGGTAAGGCCTCTGTCTCGGCTTCAGTTCCTTTCCTCTGGAGCTATGTTGAATCCATTCGGCTAGGGCGGTCTGATTCTGATTTGAAAGGGAAGGCACTAGTAGAGCCCCTTTGCCCAGTTGAACGATCTATGGAGGAGGTGTCGTCGAACTGGCAAAAACCTGACCACGGTTGGATTAAGGTTAATGTGGATGCTGGCTGGAATGCTTCATTAGCTGCAGGAGGTGCTCGGATAGTCATATGAGACGCACAGGGCACCATGCTGCGTTCTGAATGGAAAAGTTTTCCCTTGTGTGCCAGTGCTGAGGAAGCTGAGACTTTGGCTTGCTTGGAGGGCATCTGATACTTGGTTGCGCACCCGCGGTACCCTGGCGTGTTAGAGTCTGACTGTGCACGCCTCATTTATGTGCTCTGTTTAATAAAATCCAGAATTTTTTTTTGAATGTTTAAACTTGTAAAATTCATATCTTTTGATCTGTTTATCCAAAAATGCAAATAATATATCAATGGATTCTGAAAATTGAATGCTACAATACAGTGAGATTGAATTTGTATTTTTCTTCTGGAAAATTAGGTTTATTTGCAGAATAAAATATAGGCTTATTTTGACTATGTAAATTATTTAGAGAATGATTTTAAAGCAAATTTGAGTTTGTTTAGACTTTAAATAGATGGTTTTGTCTTCAGTACTGTATGGTTTGATTAGTTTAGTGTATAAATTCATTCCATTGCATTTGCATGCATTCATATGTATTTTTGCTTGAATATTTGAATATGAATTTGGTGCTATCATTTTATGTGTACATTTTGGTGCTAGTGGTGATTGTGAGTGTGAAGATTTTTGCTACTCCCCCAACTACCATGGTAAGTGGTGCTTCATGTATTTTGTCCTATTATTTTTACTATGCACTAGTGATATTTTGAGTAGGGCTTGCATGGAATTATTGCTAAGTATAAACTATGCTATGCCTTGGGAAATCCTAGTAGTTGTAGTCTTGGTAGAATTTTCTCTAAGTTCAGATACTTGGAATGTTATCATGCTTAGCCTAGCTAGTATCAAACAAGGGTGGATTATATACATGCTATGGAAATTTTGCTAAGTCTTTGACTTGTGTTTAAAACAACTAAGTGAATGAATCACATGGGTGGAATGGTATGATGGTTTGTGGTGAGTGGTTACATAAGACCCATGTCTATGGTTTACCTTGTGTATCACACTTGTGAAAAGCCATCCAGAAACAAAGGGATTTGAGATACTTAGTGTTTAGAAGCTTCTAGTGCAACCACATGGCATATGGGCTCTGCCTTGATCATATAGGTTGCAATAACTTAGCCAGATGCATAGTTGGTGGTAGGGTGATAGGATGGAATGCGTCCATGGTGGTCTAAGGGAAGGATTCTGAAAGATCTCGTCTCGATGCATGTCGAGTCTTGTGGGGAAAGTGCGCCACCTCTCGAGAGGGTAAAACCTAAGTGCTTAGCCGTGTCCCCGGCAACGGACAATTTGAGCATCAAGACATTGAAGCTATCAAGGATCTCCGCGTCCCAATTTATAAGTTAAACACTTGGGTTGAACAAGGGTTAAAGGTTCACCAATGTCTATTGGTGCTTCCTTGGGTGATTTTCATCAAACAAAAACTTAGAGTTTTCAACTGATAAGAAAAACCTATTTTAAGCAAAGCAAGACTGAGCTACACTTAGCCAAATTCATATAGATGTTAGAAACTACTATTCTACTATGGTATCACTTGCCAATACAATTCCAAATGTATTGACCCACTGTGGCTGTAACTTATGATGTTGCAGGTTACTCTGATGGAGACTAGGGTTGTGAGTCTACACTCAACATGCTTGTCTGTGGCACATGAAGATGAAGACTTATAGTTATTTCCTTTATGCTATGAACTCTATGTATTAGCCTTTGGCTATTGAGTTGTAAAGACTATGTTATCTCTGGAATGACGATGTAATAAATGACCTTTGTATCTGTGTACTTCATCTTAAACTATGGATGCTAGCATTTGATCCAGGGACTAGCATTGCAATCACAGGGACCATTACCTTATAAAGGTGGGGTCTTACAGATGGTATCAGAGCACTGTGTTTACTGTAGGATTATGACCCTAAGTTGGATTAGACTAAGGAAACCACTAGGAAAAATGCAACTTCTTGCAAATTCCACACTTGTCTTTTTTTCTCATAAATCTCTTCTAATCTTCTTTCTCATCTCTATTTGTAGATGGCCGCCATCAACCAAGCCGTCAAGAAGGGACCACTCATGACCATGACTTTAGAATGTGAGACGGAGTTTCCCAAAGCACTCAAAAACCTTATGGTTAGCTTGGGGATACATGGTGAGGCCGTGTACAAGGGTTTTCCAGTGATGGATGAAGGAGAAGAATATTGGTGGGTGCAACTTCACTTGTACAAAAACAAGGGAGACAACCACAAAGAGTCGGGATTCTACATGGGCACCAACTCGGAAATGTATACAACATTCTTTGACTCTGCAAGAAATGCAGCTTGGAATGCTATCAAGGAGCTTGGTGAAAGACGCAAGTGTAGAATGCTCAACACTCAAAATGACCTTCAGGAGGAGAAGAAGTATACCCAATAATTAGAGACCGCCATAAAACGTCTAAGGGAGGATATCATAGACTTAGCATATGAGTGAGAATTGGGACGCATTACCATAGTTGGACCACCACACTTGTCGTTTTTCTTTCAAAAATTTGTCTAAGTTATGTTTGAACCTTAGTGCTTGTGGTAGACTTTGTATGCCATTATTTGTATGTTTTATGGATGATTGTATACTTTTTACTTTCATTTTTATAGTCTTGCTTTTCTCTTACTTGTGTTGTTCTAATATTTCTCTATCTTATACATTAGATGCCTAGCTTTGTGATCGCCACTGCCGAGGAGTTCAATGGAACTCGTTTTGGAGCACGTATCGTGCAGTTCACTAGTGTGATCAACCTCCCACATCTTAGTATTAGGGCACTTCAGCTCACCAAGTTCGAGAGGAAGGACCTTTGGGGCTTTAGAGTCTCGCAGCCGGGACGCCAGACGGAGCCACTCATGGAGGAGATTTCCTTCAAGCTGATGCACGATGACAAAGAGAAGGGTCTAGACGTAGTCATGCAGGAGCTACTTGGACGCCTCTGTGGACGCCACTCCACCGAGCTCAGAGGCCTCTACTTCCACTCGTTCGGGAGACGTGACAAGGAGGGAGATGCATTAGTGTATGAGGGCACTGCTAGAGAGACGATTGAGCCAGTTCGTCTGTACCTCAAGGACCTCGAGGGCCTTATTAGACACCTCGACACCGATAGGACCAACGTCATGCTTAGTAATGACGAGCTTCAGGTTTAGTTGAGGGAGAAGGACAAGCTCTTCGCGGAGCAAGACGAGATCGTCAATGAGATGGAGGCCAAATTCGAGAGCCAATATAGGAAGTTCAAGAATCAGGAGAAAAGAGTCCAAGACAGAAATAAGAAGATCAAGGACATGAAGGCTAAGATAGAGGCCAAGGACTTCGAGCTCAAGACCCAGCAGGGAGTGATTGAGAGGCTGATGCGCTCACAGAAGAGAGCCCTCCGGGCGAAGGTCGAGGCTTTGACCACTATTGTAGAGGAGTACAAGGCCGCCATGGAGACAACATGTCTTGGCCTTGTTGACGTGGAGGTCGACACGGAGGAGGAGTGTAGACTACTCGACTATCTTTATCTGTCATACTTCGATTATTGTGTCACAATGACCATCCAACATGTGGATGGCTTGCTAGTGTGTTTATCTTTCCAAAACTTGTCGTTTATGTTGTTCAAACTCTATGATATTTTGTGCTTGGTTATTTATGATTTTTTCTATGTGATGTATTGTGCATGTTAAGAATCTATGGGTTTTATCTCATTACTTATCGTTATTGAAACCACAGATGGCTCCCCATCGTACTGGTACCAATCAGAACAACAATAACCCTAATCCCGAGATGCAGCAGCTGATGACATCTCAAGCATAGTTGATGCATATGATGACACAATTCATGGCAAATCAGAATCAAAACAACAACAACAGCAACAACAACAACAACAACAACAACAACAACAACAACAACAACAACAACAACAACAGCAGCACCACCAACAACAGCAACAACAACAACAACAACAATCAGAATAACCCACCTGCATTTGACATGCTCACCAGGTTTCTAAGGTTGAGGCCCGCAAAGTTCTCGGGAACCACTAATCCCATGATAGCCAATGACTGGCTACGTTCCATGAACAAGGACTTAGTGACTATGGGCTGCACTTGTGAAGAAAATGTCAGATTCGCAGCACATCTGCTTGAAGGACCAGCAAAAACATGGTGGGAAAACTTCCAGATCACCACACCTCTTGAAGATGTGACATGGGCTATCTTTAAGGACGGTTTCCGCACTGCCCATATCTCATCAGGGGTGATGAATTTGAAGAAGAAAGAGTTCCACAATCTGAAACAACGTCACCACAGTGTGGCAGAGTACATTGAGGAGTTCAACAATCTGGCACGCTATGCGCCGGATGAGGTTGACACAGATGCCAAGAGAAGGGAGAAGTTCCTTGAGGGACTGAATGATGAGTTGAACTTGCAGCTTTCTGTTCCATATGTCCCAACTTATCAGTCACTGTGTGACAAATTCACCATCTTGGAAAGCAAGATGAAACAGGTGGAGAGCAGAAAGAGAAAGCATAACTTTGATAAGCACAGCTCGGGATCGTCTCACAAGCGTTCCCATGGTGATGATAGTGGAGGTTCTGGATCCCACAAGTATGGGAAATATAATAACCACCACAACATCAACCGTCACCATGTAAACAAGGACCACCACAGTCATGACAATGATAGATACAAGAACCACAAGAGTGGACATAGGATCCATCACAGTGGTAATGGCAATGGAAGTCAGCCTGCAAAAAGAGACATCAGTCAGGTTGAGTGCTTCAAATGCAAGAAAACTGGGCATTATGCAAATGGATGCCCAGAAAAGAAAGTTTATGGAGCCAACAAGCCCAACCCATTTCAGAAGGGTCAAGTGAACCACATGAATGTGGAGGAAATCTATGAGAAATCCGATGCTATGGCTGGTAAGTTCAAGCTTAATTCTTTTCCAGCACTTGTTCTTTTTTATACCAGCGCATCGCATTCATTCATATCAAGAGCATTTGTTGATAAAAATGGACTTCCAATTGAAACTATTGGGTGTCCTATAAAAGTAAGCTCTCCCGATGGAGAGATGATAATGAACTTTGGTTGTCATGATCTAGTGATAGAATTTGGAAAGTATAAGTTTCCAGTTAGTTTGATAATCCTAGATTCCCAAGGATTGGATGTTATTCTGGGCATGGATTGGATGACTAAGTATGAAGGAATACTAGATTGTGCCAATCGTATCGTCACACTCACAACCCCAGATAAGAAACGAATTAGGTTCAAGTCTAACTTTGAATCTAAAGGGAGTAAGTTAAATTCTCTTAAGGGGGTTAGCATAGACAGTGTGCCAATTGTGAAAGAGTATCCATACGTGTTTCCGGAAGAATTGCCTGGAATGCCACCAGATAGAGATGTAGAGTTTCTAATTGACTTGCTGCTAGGATCTGGACCAATAGCAAAGAGACCCTACAAGATGTCAGTTGACAAGTTGAAAGAACTCAAGAAACAGCTTGGAGAACAGTTGTAGAAAGGATTTATTCAACCAAGTTCTTCGTCTTGGGGTGCACCAATTTTGTTTGTGGAGAAGAAGGATAGAAGTCAAAGGTTATGCATAGATTACCGTTCGCTCAATGAGGTAACCATAAAGAACAAATACCATTTGCCTAGAATCAACGATCTATTTGATCATCTACAAGGAGCCCGTGTGTTCTCAAAGATTGATCTCCGATCAGGCTATTTTCAGCTAAAGATTAGAGAGGAAGACGTACCTAAGACCGCTTTCACCACTAGTTATGGATTGTACGAGTACACCGTGATACCATTTGGATTGACAAATGCACCAGCCTATTTCATGAACATGATGAACAAAGTGTTCATGGAGTTTCTTGACAACTTTGTTGTCGTATTCATCAACGACATTTTGATCTATTCTAAGAGCAAAGAAGAGCATGAAGAACATTTGTGTTTGATACTTGAGAAGCTCAGAGAGCACAAGATGTATGTCAAATTCAGCAAGTGTGAATTCTAGTTGAATGAAGTTGGATTTCTCGGACATATTATGTCGGGAGATGGTATAGCTGCCGATCCCGCAAAGGTGTCAGCTGTGACTGAGTGGGAATCTCCCAAGTCAGTGAAAGAAATTCACAGTTTCCTAGGCTTGGCAGGATACTACAGAAGATTGATTGAGAATTTGTCAAAGATAGCTAAGCCAATGACGGAGTTACTCAAGAAATAAAAGAAGTTTGATTGGACTGAAGGATGTGAAGTCAGCTTCCAAGAATTGAAGAAGAGACTAGTGTCAGCACCAGTCTTGTGTCTGCCAGATTTGGAGAAGGATTTCCAAGTCTATTGTGATGCATCTCACCAAGGATTAGATGGAGTTTTGATGCAAGAAGGGAAAGTTGTGGCTTATGCCTCGAGACAACTCAAAACTCATGAAGTGAATTATCCTACTCATGACTTAGAGTTAGCCTCTATTGTCCATGCACTCAAAACATGGAGACATTATCTTTTGGGAAAGCGTTGTGAAGTGTTCACAGATCACAAAAGTTTGAAGTATATCTTCACAGATCACAGAGAAGATGGCTGGAGCTCATCAAGGACTATGACTTGAGTTTGCAATACCATCCCGGTAAAGCAAATGTTGTAGCAGATGCTTTAGGCCATAAGGTTTATGTGAATGGCCTTACTAGGGGAGAATTGGTAGATGATCTGTGTGCCTAATTCAAAGATCTCGGATTGGAGATAGTGCGGGAAGGACATCTCATGTCATTGGATGTTCAACCCACATTGTTGTACAAGATCAAAGAAGCCCAAAAGATGGACAAGGAAATTTAAGATATTAAAGGTAAAATTAGAAAAGGGAAGGCTAAAAGATTCCATGAAGACGAACATGGTACTTTATGGTATGGAAAACGTATCTGCATTCCGCAAGATCCGGAGCTTCGGAAACTGATTCTGCAAGAAGCGCACAACTCACCATATTCCATTCATCTGGGTAACACCAAAATGTACATGGATGTGAAGGAAAGATTTTGGTGGAACAATCTCAAGAAACATATCGTGGAACATATTGCATTGTGTGATGTGTGTAGTCGAGTGAAAGCGGAACATCAGAAACCAGCAGGGTTATTACAACCACTACCTATTCCTGATTGGAAATGGGATAAGATTGGCATGGATTTTATCATCGGATTACCAAGGACCAGACTAGGATATGATTCCATATGGGTTGTTGTGGATCGCCTAACTAAAGTGGCTCATTTCATACATGTGAAGACAACCTATACAAGTGCCAATTTAGCGAAAATCTATATGAACAGGATTGTATGTCTGCATGGAGTACCTAAGCGTATTGTGTATGATAGAGGGACTCAGTTCACTTCACATTTTTGGCGACAACTACATGAATCATTGGGAACAAGGTTGGAGTTTATCATAGCTTTTCACCCACAGACTGATGGACAGATAGAAAGGACCAATCAGATTTTGGAGGATATGTTGAGGGCATGTGCCCTAGACTATGGTGCTAGTTGGGATGAAAGTCTGCCTTACGTAGAATTCTCTTACAATAACAACTATCAAGCAAGTATTGAGATGGCACCGCTTGAATTTCTATATGGAAGGAAGTATACTACGCCATTTCTATGGAGTGGAGTAGGAGAAAGAAATTTTTTCGGACCAGAACTGATTAAGGAAGCTAAAGAGAAAGTCAGATTAGTAAAGGACAGATTGAAGATAGCATAGTCCCGACATAAGAGCTACGCAGATCCAAAGCATAGAGAAGTCACCTATGAGGTAGGTGATAGAGCCTATCTTAGAGTCTCACCACTCCGTAGTGTGAAAAGATTTGGGATCAAAGGGAAGTTAGCACCAAGATATGTTGGACCATTCAAAATCTTAAGTTGCAATGGAGAAGTGGCTTATGAAATTGAATTGCCTAAATCACTATTTGTAGTTCACAATGTATTTCATGTGAATCAGTTGAAGAAATGCCATCCGGAGATGGGAGAAACTTCTTTGAAGGATACTATACCTTTGGAAGAAGTTTAGTTGGAGAGTGATCTCACGTATGAGGAGAAACCTATCAAGATTCTTGAGACTGCAGAAAGAGTTACTCGTACCAAGACTATCAAATTCTGCAAAGTTCAGTGGAACCATCATTCCGAAGAGGAAGCAACTTGGGAAAGAGAAGATGACCTTCGGAAAGATCACCCTCACCTATTTGCTAGCCAATCCGAATCTCGAGGGCGAGATTCATCTTAAGGGGGTTAGACTTGTAACATCCCAAAAATCATGAATTGTAAAATCATGCATTGCATTCATATTGTCATAGCATTTAGGGTTAGCACAACAAAATTTCAAAGTTTGAAATCAAACAAAACCATTTATATGCCCATTTTATTTTTTATATGAGGCATGATTTTGTTCTTATTTTCAAAGGACCAAAGTAATTTTGAGTGGACAAGTATGTTTGACACCTTTAGATGCTTGGCACACATTACAAAAATATAGAAATGGTTTGAATTCAAACAAGTTTGAAAAGGGTTTGAAAACCATTCCTGAAAAACCAAACAAAAAAAGAAAAGGTTAAAAGAAAAAAATAAAACAGGCGCTGCACTTTGAGCCCAGCTCCAGAACAGGCCCAAAATCCCACCTAGGCCGTTTCCCCCTCCTCTCTCTCACTCGCGCCAAACCTACCCTGCATCCGCTGACAGTGGCCCTAGGCCAGCTCAGCATCGTCTCCCCCAAATCTCGGGCGACGACCACGCCGTCGCCACCCGTTACCTCGCCGAATCAATTCAATTCAATTCAGTTGATTCAGGCAGTAATTCGCTTGGCCCTCACCTGCTACTTAATACCCACACCACCACTGCCATTTCCCCTCAACTCCCCTCACCAGAACGCCAAGAGGCTGCGCGCATTTGAGCTCAAAACTCCGACGAACTCCGGTGAGGTATTCTGGTGAGAACCGTCCACCCCGTCCCCTCTTGTTCATGCTTCTGTGCTCGCCTTGATCTTGCGCTTCTTCTCATACCTTTTGTTCATCTGCTCGTGAACCAAAACGTCGGCTTCGTCCAGCACCGTGAGCACCCCACGCCGTCCTCATCTCCGACGAGCAATCCCGGTAAGATACGACCACCCCCCCGACCTCTAGTTCAAACGATATTGTTCGCCTGGTCCTTGTGCACACGTTGATGCCTTTGGCTTGCGCTAGGGTGAACCATAACGTCGCCTCCGTCGCCGTCTGCACGAGCCCGACGCTGTCCATAACTCCGACAAGCCCCAGCAACCGCAGCAGCTCGCCCCTGTCCAAGCTGAAGCCACCTTGATCTTCCTCGCAACCTTGCGACGATGGTAAGCATCACTACAACCCCTAGCCCCCTCTGGAATCGCCGGAACACCATCGCCAGTAGCGCCGCTGCCGCCAACACCCATTAGCGCCGCCAGTTTTTGGTCGCATGTGTTAGCGCCGTCAGATCTAGATCCTAGGGTTTAGATTAGATCATAGGCCGAAGCGGTATCGTTAGATCTGAGCCACAGGATCTGACTTAGATCCAAAGGTCCACGCGCTTGATCCGTGTGAAGCGGTACTGACCAATCAGACACGGCCACGTGTCTATGCTCTGTTTAATCAAATCCAGAAAAGATTTTTGAATGTTTAAACTTGTAAAATTCATATCTTTTGATCTGTTTATCCAAAAAATGCAAATAATATATCAATGGATTCAGAAAATTGAATCCTACAATACTGTGGGCTTGAATTTGTATTTTCCTTAAGGAAAATTAGGTTTTTTTGCAGAATCAAATATAGGCTTATTTTGACTATATAAATTATTTAGAAATTGATTTTAAAGCAAATTTAAGTTTTTTTAGACTTTAAATAGATTGTTTTGTCTTCAGTACTGTTTGGTTTGATTAGTTTAGTGTAGAAATTCATTCCATTGCATTTGCATGCATTCATATGTATATTTGCTTGAATATTTGAATATGAATTTGGTGCTATCATTTTATGTGTAGATTTTGGTGCTAGTGGTGATTGTGAGTGTGAAGATTGTTGCTACTCCCCCAACTACCAAGGCAAGTGGTGATTCATGTATTTTTTCCTATTATTTTGACTATGCACTAGTGATATTTTGAGTAGGGCTTGCATGGAATTTTTGCTAAGTATAAACTATGTTATGCCTTGGGAAATCCTAGTAGTTGTAGTCTTGGTAGAATTTTATCTAAGTTAAGATACTTGGAATGTTATCATGCTTATCCTAGCTAGTAGCAAACAAGGGTGGATTATATACATGCTATGGAAATTTTGCTAAGTCTTTGACTTGTGTTTTTTGCTTAATAAAACAACTAAGTGAATGAATCACCTGGGTGGAATGGTATGATGGTTTGTGTTGAGTGGTTACACAAGGCCCAGGTCTATGGTTTACCTTGTGTATCACACTTGTGGAAAGCCACCCAGGAACAAAGGGATTTGAGATACTTAATGTTTAGAAGTTTCTAGTGCAACCACATGGCATATGGGCTCTGCCTTGATCATAGAGGTTGCAATAACTTAGCCAGATGGACAGTTGGTGGTAGGGTGATAGGATGGAACACGTCCATGGTGGTCTAAGGGAAGGCTTCTGAAAGATCTTGTCTCGATGCATGTCGAGTCTTGTGGGGAAAGTGCACCACCTCTCGAGAGGTTAAAACCTAAGTATTTAGCCGTGTCCCCGGCAACGGACAATTTGAGCATCAAGACATTGAAGCTATCAAGGATCTCTTCGTCCCAATTTCTAAGTTAAAAACTTGTGGTTGAACAAGGGTTAAAGGTTCACCAATGTCTATTGGTGGTTCCTTGGGTGATTTTTCATCAAACAAAAACTTAGAGTTTTCAACTGATTAGAAAAACCTATTTTAAGCAAAGCAAGACTGAGCTACACTTAGCCAAATTCGTATAGATGTTAGAAACTACTATTCTACTATGGTATCACTTGCCAATACAATTCCAAATGTATTGACCCACTGTGGCTGTAACTTATGATGTTGCAGGTTACTCTGATGGAGATTAGAGTTGTGAGTATACACTCAACATGCTTGTCTGTGGCACATGAAGATGAAGACTTATAGTTATTTCCTTTATGCTATGAACTCTATGTATTAGCCTTTGGCTATTGAGTTGTAAAGAATATGTTATCTCTGCAATGACGATGTAATAAACGACCTTTGTATCTGTGTACTTCATCTTAAACTATGGATGCTAACATTTGATCCAGGGACTAGCATTGCAATCACAGGGATCATTACCTTATAAAGGTGGGGTCTTACATTGATACAAAGGTTTTTCTGAAGTTGCATGATTCTTTGGGTCACTACATTATGTCTCATGTTGTGGTCAAGCATAAGGTATATGAGTTTCGTTCCCGGATTGAACCTGAGGGTTATATTCTGGAACTAGAGTTTGTTCCTTTCTTGTCGATAAAAGGGGATGATGGCGCAGATTATGATGCCAATGGGAAGTCTATGGAGGATGCTATGGATATTTCTGATCCTGCTACTGCCGCTCAGGGGGCGGGTTCTGGTTCTTCCTCGTCCGCGCCTGCGCAGGGTACCTCGGCGCCTTCATCTTCTTGTCAGGGGGTGCAGGGGGTGATTATTGTCACTCCTTTTAATGATAATCCGGTTACTCCCCGGGGACGACAACTTCTGGATGCACTTCCTATGGATTCCCCCTTCGTGGAAAGGGCTCTCCTTTGGCGACACATGTTTCTCCAGCTCAGTTACAGGAGGCTCTTATTTCTGCATCTGTGGCAGTTCAACGGACTTGCTCTGCTTTGCCGGCGAGGTCCAGGACGCATGTTATGGGTAGATCCATTCCTGTTTATGGTTCTCGACCGGTCCTTGAGGAGGTAGTTCCCTCAGAGTGCTCGCGGAATCTGACCCAGGAGGGCTGGCTGACCGCGCCGTTCGTGATCAGGTCGAGGATGATGTTCTTGTGGGGCCGTCACAGGAGGGTTTGGCCGACCGTGATGTGGTGGATGATCGCGTGACTCTGGCCAAGGTGGACCATGTGTCTCTAGTCAGGGAGGACCTGGATCTTCCTCGGGATGGGATGTTGTTGTCCCCATCTCAGGTTTCTTCTCCTTCCATTGCTACGCCACTTACTGCGCAGGGCAGTGGTACTCCATTTAGGAGGATCTTGCGCCATGGAGTTGATGCCTCTAGGGCGTCGGCTACTGATGAGGATTCCATGGTCAAGGCCATGCGTCATAAGGCGGAGAAGAACTTAGAATCGTCAGGTATAATGAGTTCTTCGAAATCCTTTTTGTCTTTTTCTACTCCTGTTATTTCTTATAAACTAGCCAATGTTGGCATTAGTTTGGGTAGCTCTGTACAGGATGTACTTTTTTCTTCTAATTTTTTGCGACACATGGAGGTTGACCGTCTAACGGTTACTCCTAAGGTCGGCGTTGTTCCTGATGCTCCACTAACCGAGGAGGAGGAGTTGCATGCCACAGTAGATGGTCAACTCCTTGCTCACTTAGTTGGTGAAGTGTCGGAAGTGGACTTTGATGAGACTGGGATTGCCTCTATGTATAAGTTAAAAGCTTCTGGTCGGAAATCAAATGGCCAGCGGTCGCGCAAGAGATCCTGTGTATCCAAATCTCCTATATTTTCTCAATGAATGGAATATTTTCAAATAGTAGAGGTCTTTGGGACTTGTCTAAACATTTATTCTTTGCTGATTGTGTGAGAGACCATAAGTTGGATTTTCTAGGTATCTCTAATACTGGTAGACGAGACTTTTCACAAGCCCTACTCAATAGCCTTTCTGGTGGAGTGGACTTTACGTGGATATCACGTCCGCCGTGTGGTCAATCTAGGGGTATCCTGTTGGGCGTTCGAGATGAGACAATGGAAGTGTTAGCTAGTTCGGCGGGAGATTTTTTTATAAAACTCCATGTCCGTAACAAGGCTGACAATTCCAGGTCTTTATTTGCCGTTTATGGGGCTGCCCAGGATGTTTATAAAGCTGATTTTTACATGAGCTTGTGAATCTGGCAAAGGATAATCCATACCCTATTCTTATAGGACGGGATTTTAATTTGCTGAGATTCCCTCACGAAAAAAGTCTGGGTAGGTTCGATGAGCATTGGCCATTTTTGTGCAATGTTGTTACTGACTGTTTGGACTTAAGAGAGGTTACAATGTTAGAAAGATAATTTACCTAGGCTAATAGTCTTCCGGAGCCAACATACAAGAAACTTATGGATACCGATTGAGAACATAAGTTTCCTATGGTTACCGTTCGCGCTCTAGAGCGTATTAAGGCTTTGTCGGATCATGCCCCTTTACTTTTGTCTTTTGGATCGCCGCCACGGAAGTCCATGAATGGGTTTAAATTTGAATTCGGATGGATGATCCGTGATGGTTTCTACGAGATGATTAAAGCTATTTGGAAGAAACCGGTTGCTGGAAAAATGCCTATCCTATGATGGAATAACAAAATGCGTATTTTATGCAAGTTCCTTCATGGTTGGGCCAGGAACACAGCTGGAATCCTCAAAAACGAAAAAATACGCCTAACATCTATTATTGATGACTTAGAGGCTTCCGCGGAGGTCAGGTCGTTAACTGCACAAGAAATTGAGCTTAAAAGCCAATCGAACACAGAGCTTAATAGATGTGAAATTGTCACAAATTAGACATAGAGATCATAATGAGCACGCCCATTTTCATAAGATGTATATATATAGTCTATTTGCATACCCTGTTTCCAAGTATCATAAAAACATAACAGGTTAGATGCTCAATTTATGGAAAGAAAACACCAGCATTAAATCTCTCGATATGAATGCTTATGTTCTAACATCAACAAAAACAACTAATATTTTCTTGACGAACACATTGGCGGCACAATCTAGGGCGATTAGTTGCAATAGTAAAATTTAAATTAGAGATACCCAAGAGGGCCAAAAGAATTATGCTTAACTTTAAATAAGCCAGGCATGGAAGGAACATTGCAGAGTTCATGGTTTTCGTCGCTTCACGAGAAAATTTTCATTGCCGCCAAGACAGTCACAGCAGGCTCACTGAAACTACAACATCATGTAAGAGTAGCATGCTTGTTGCTAGAAAATTGTGCAGGTACCCGTAGAATTATTCTCTCATTGGTTATGGTGAGCTGCAACATAAAATAATTAACATTTTAGAGAAGATATAAACCGAGCAACAGATTAACTAATGTCTTCAACTTAGACGAACTAAAAAAAGAAGGACACATACGCTAGAAGTAATTGATGTTGTGTTTCGTAAATACTTTCAGTATGCATACCTGACCATATGGGCACATGGCTACCTCCATGACAATGGTAATACATATCCATCGAATTATCTAGACAATGGCAATACATCCTTTCTCTACTCCCGCGGCCAGCAGCCTGCAAAATCTCGCGACACTAAAGAGGAAACTCCCGCGACCTCCGGCTTCGCAGGCACCTTAAAATCCGCCCTCTATTGGCGTCGCCCCCAAATCTTAGCACATCTTCGCTCCTCGCCACTCACCTGCATGCAGCCTAAGCCCACTCAGTCCATAGAACCGTCGGTCCTGCCGTATGTCTGACCGGGAGAAGCTAGCACAGGAAATGGTGGATTGCCCACCCATGGAGGTGCTTGTGCGACCTACAACCACCACATGCAATTAATAAAATATCAGGATAGTATGTTCACTGAGACACCAACTTTGACCGCTAACCAGAAGCAATTGGCAAAACACAATGTTAAACTAAATCAAGGAGCCCTACCCATGAACAAGGAAATAAATGGACATCATCATCATATCGTGAATCATGCTTTTCTATGAAAGAACCAGCTATTTTGGAGCAGCATTATGAGTTGAGTATCTCATGAATTCTTGAAAGCATTGAAGCAAGCAGGTAAATGTCAGGTTACTAATTGACATAACATAGTGCAAGTCAAATCAAAATTATCACATTCACACAAGGTATTCCTTGTAGCCTATACCAAGCCATACGGGTCCACATGCTCAGATTCAATTTCCACAGCCGTGCATGGCGATTGAGATGCCAAACCTGTTCGAGGAAGGCCATCGTCACCGCGAGAAGACAGGGTTCGTGTGGACGCTTCCATAGTGTAGTGTGTGCGCCCCGAGCAATCAGCATTGGCAGCAACGCCTCCTCCATCTTGGGACGGTCAGTGAAGGTGGCGGTGGTCCATCTTGGAAGTAGTTTTAGTCCATGATTAGCAGGGATCGCTGCGAGGCCATGATTTGGGTATCGGCAGCAATGGTATAAATATTATTGATGTAATAATTTCTCACGAAACAATTCTTGAATGGTACCAATATAATCCATACCACCTCTTTCTTTTGATTATACAAAGACATCTAGAAGCACATATGTGGCTTGTACAAAAAAGGTGCACCTGGAAACCATCTTAATATATCTAGAGTAACATTCGTAATATTATTTGAAATTTGCATTACCTAAACTAAAATTTGTTCAGGAGCTTCCATCAAAGCATCAAACCAAAAATTAACATACCACATTGTTGTAGCATCTTGAAGCAATAGTAACAGAAGTTTCTTCTAGACCATGAAACTCCTTCAGCAAGTTGAACGGTGAACAGAATGTCTTCTAGACCATGAAAAGAAGATAGAAAGTCTATGAACTAAACCCATCAAAAAAGTATTAATCAACTGATGTGTTCTAAAGAAATCAAAACAGGAATATTTTAGGTTCTATGCGAGGTATGCAACGCAACCTGCACATGCTCATTGCTCAAGCAGCTAGGGTATCTCTTGGATGTTGTCGGAGAAAATACTGCAAACTTTTGATGCCCGTCTTTAATTTCTCACTCGGACTGTCTTCCTACATTGATCAAAAGCATTATATCAAACGCTCTTCCTTACAACAAGAGAGGGGAAACTGAAAGGCAAGAGGTTAAGTCAGTATATGACCATTCCCAAGGTTCTTAACAAGTTTAGCTGCATTGATCACCAGATAAAAGAATGTGGGATATTAGATAGTCATAGATGCATAACGATCAGGTGAATAGAAAAATCGTCAATTTAAGTGATGTCATTTAGAAACATATGCATAGTCCAGAATGGCAAAAATCAGCAGACCAGACTGCAAAGAAATCCACAACCGAAGGAATCCATAAGTTGAGAACATCTCAATGAATTTTACAACACATATTTCAGTGTCATGAACAGTGCACCGAACTGCAAATTCTGATATCAGAATACACATAACAATAATGTCTAGGCCATACATATATACGAAGCTCTTGGCTGTACTTGATCAACATTGCACAACTCCGCTATCGCTTCATCATTATCTCCGATTCTAATAAATATTCGTACATGAGAAATAGCAGGCAATGTCATATTTTATCAAACCATTTACCTCCGGCAATGATGGTGAATATGCGGTCTTCTGCACCTAGCTCCAGACCACCATGGGCACCACGACTAGGGCACCCAGCTCCTCCGCAGATGCCAGCACCTCCTCCACAGAGAAGGTCGGGGAAGGGCATGACCCAGATGTCCTCGTCGGGGTCGCGGCCATGGTATAGTTGGCGGCCATTGGTGGAGAGGGATCTGTGGCGGTAGGGGATTAGCACAAAGTTCAGCTCCAGGCCGCATTGTAGTTGTCATCCTCCTTGCAATAAACGGAAGATGGCCGTGCAAGCGTACTAGTGAGTGAGCTCGAACCCTGTTCCTAATCCCCTTTCTAGTTCGTGCAATCTCAGTTGGCTGATTGGAGAATTGGGGAAAGATAATCTACGATTCATTGGAGGGATTCCAAGTAGGAGCATAGTATCTTGCTTGTGCAATCAACAAAGTGGAGCGGGCTCCTTTATTCTCCCCAGAGTGAAATAACCCTAGAAAAGCCAAAGTGCTAATCACTAGTCTTTGTTCTGTGAGAAAGATGACTTTGTTTGCGTCCAGGCCAAGCCACAGCTATGGATGAGAATACACCTCTGAGCACCACTCAATCGATGTCTAGTACAGTAGTACTGTAGTTACTGTTCTTGAAAACTGAATCATGTAACTCCAATTTTTCTCTCAAACCAAAGTAGCACTAGTAGTTACCCAATTCGTTATAATAGCTGTGCTGAAACAGTAGTTTTAGCATCATGCATTGGCACTGCACAGGTGATGTGAAACTGTATGGTGAAGGCCTTTTGGAGCTGATTGATTCGCCCTTGCAGTGGAGTGGAGACGTAGTGGAGTGGAGACATACCGGTGAATAAATTCACCGTCATTCTCCCGGTTTCGCATCTTCGGTTGTTTGACTCGTGTTCTGATATCCTTTGGTGCTCGTATGATTAGAGAATGTGGGATTTGGTTTTTAAATGGTCCTTTGTTTGGACTTCGACCATTTGGTGAGGACATATCTCATCCGCTTGATAGCCTGAACTAGAGATCCGTAACCTCATCTGGATGGCATTTTTTGCCAATGATATGGAAATGGACTTGATTAACTATGTTTGCTGCTAGAACCCTGTACGATCAGGAAAGGAACGATATACCAGATCAGGTTAGTACACCAATAGAATCTGGTTTACTCATATAGCTAGAGATCCGTAACATATTCATCTTTTATATTCAGTAAACCTTCTTTTGGATTTGTAACTTGCCGCAGGCATATTCCAGCAAGAACCTGCTATTATTTATTCTCGCGAGAACACTATCTGCTAGCACATACTCCTAATTGTTGTGTTAACAAGTGGCATGCATGACCATCTCTAAAAATAAAGAAACACTAGCTTGAGTTAGAACTGCTGTGGTGCTGTCATGTAAATATATCATGCTTGCTTATGGGTTCCTCAGTGTTGGTAAGAGCTAAAACTGAACCACTAGAGCAGGTTTAGGACTTACTTAGCATAGGAGACTTTAAAACGTGCATTCTCTTAATTGATAGGCTAAACTGTGCACTCTCAAAACTTGTGTGATGTTCTTCTGTTATAAATTGGCAATACATCTGACCATAGGTGTGTAAACTCCTGGGAACTATAACTGGAGGTGCTACTATTGAAGATAGTCATTCAGATACGCTTGGTCTTGTTTTCTGGAGAAGTAGTTATATTCAGTACCACAGCTCAGTTTATTTGACTGAATTTACTGAATAGATTGCTCTTATCTAAACGCTGTACTTCAGCGGGCAACATCATCTAGAGCTGACCATCGTCTTCGCGGGCTTTTAATTTTACAACCAATGTAGAACAGGCTTGTTGTAGGAAACTATATGGATTGTTATCATGCCAATGTAGAACAAGCTTGTTGTTTATTTATCATGTCAGATTGTTGTTTTTTATTTGATGTACTACTATTGTTTATTTATCATGCCAATGAGGATCGATAATCATAGAACAAGCTGTTTTGTTCTTTCATTCTTGTCATTGTGGTCTATTTATGACCGTCCCTGGGATTAGAATGATGTTTATTGTCTTAATATAGTACTCCTTCCATTTCAAAATAGATGTCGTGGGTTTGTTAAAATTTGGATGAATCTATATATTAAATAGTAACTAGATTCATCTAAATTTTGATAAATCTAAGACATCTATTTTGGGACGGAGGGAGTATCTAATATTAATTTCTTTTATTTAGGATGCCAAATTCAAGTCTCCCTAAGTCCATCCGAGTTTAAATCTTCAGAAGTCCATCCGAGTTCAAGATTGTTGAACGGCTATTATTTGTAATTTAAGTAATCTGAGAGGTGCATGTTCAAAGATTTTTCGTGTATGATATACTGAAGTTTGAGAGTTTGAGCCTGTTGTTATTCGTATATGTTGTTCAAAGATTCAATTTTTATGTGAGTATCGGCCAAAATACTTCCGCCGGACTGTACACGTCTGTATGTTTCCGGCACACTGTGCATATTCAAATAGACTAGGTGATCGTCTGTATGTTTTACATCCTGAGGCTGTACACGCCTAAATCCTCCGGAAAGAAAACCGGAGCTGTGAAATATACTAGACTCCCAAGCGGGGCCTTAGGGGATTTGGGAGGCGGCGACACAGGTCAGGTGGCGGCGTGTGGAGAGGATGCCATGGGGCGAAGCCTGCCGTCGCTGGTGCAGGTTAGGCGCCGCCAGGTGGGAAGGCGGCGGGGGATCTCGCGTGGAAAAGGATGGATTGACCTGGATCAGATCGTACGAGCCGGTTCTTTTTTTTATGTGCAAAGTCAAGCGGAACGTGGGCAGAGTCTCAGTCCGTCATATCTATTTGCTAAGTGCACCCAAAACAAAGATTAGACTAATAAAAGTTGTTGGATTGTGTTTGAAGGGTTTGATCGTGCGGTTATAGTATGTTCGTGTATGTTTGATGGGTGCGTGTAAAAAACTCTTGTTCGCTCTTTTATAAGTATATAGTAGAGATAGAGATAAATTTCTGATTTCTGTGCATGCGATGTATAACCCAATCAATCTGAATGTGGCACCACTACCAAACAATGGCCAGAGTTTGGTACCAAACTGTATGTGTCATACATCTGAAAGAAACACACGGTTACCTATTGACATATACATGCCAAAGAATAGAATGGAAACACAGACGGAGAGGATCTATAACTGACCAGGAATTGTGCCAATTTCTTGCTCCTCCTAGTTGTTGTCTTGCTTCGTTGTTCCTGCTCGTGGTCGCTTGCGGCTCGTCAGTCGTAAGCCATCGCCCAACACCCACAGATCAAGGATGGGAAGGGAGAGGATAGCGATGGCGAGATGGCGTGCCGGCCTGCCATGGACGGTAGCGGTGCCGCAAGCCGCTAACCGCTGCAGGAAGTGACAAATAATCGAGCGATAAAGGAATAATACCTTGCAGAAATGTACGTTGTACAGAAAGATAAAGCTATATATGCAGCAGACACGTAGGTACCTTTGTTCTTCATCATCTGCAAGGCTACTTCCTCGGATCCATGTCGTATTCCTCGTCATACTAAAACTCAGGAATTAGCTAGAGGAGTTGATGGACCAAGATTTATAGAATCAGAGAAAAGCTTCGGTCAATGTCATCAAAACTGGTCAGATTGTCGCCTTCTCAACAGAAACAATCAGTTGCTTTTTAATTCAGAGCATTAGTTATTTTGAAATCTTCCTTTTTTAGCCAAAATAATTTTATCATGAACTGTCACTCAGTGATAACTAAGCTAGTCAGGCTTGCAGTTTAGAGGATTTTTAGCTGGCTATAGTAATCTGCACTGACAATGAGGTCTTCTGTCTCGCCTATATCTGCAGTACAACCCCTACTCTGAAGTTGTATTTATAGGGAAATTTTAGCAAATATGTAATGTGAGAATAAATAAATGTGTTGACACCTTACTCTGAAGTCTTAATATAAAACGATCATACTAAAGAATCTGGTGAGGAAGAAAACCACCACCCTTGCGTAGCATATTGATTCAATTGATTATTACAATAATTAATCCAAAAGGAAAATGTACCAAGCCACATCATGGCTTTAGACTTTAAAGCACATCCTAACTTCATGATTTGCAGTGTCCAAATCATCACGGAACGTCATTGCTAATTCCCCTAGATTATTTTCATGGTTGCCTATATCATGCTATGTGAAAGCTAGCGCGAAACCACTAAGTTAAACATATAACCCATGTGAACAGCCTGATAAAGCAAACAGCTGATATAAATGTTTTCCGACTCCATGTAAACATAATAACTGATATCAATTACACAATTGTTCATCTAGAGGTCAATCGACACATTTACCATCCATGTGAATTTTAACGGATGGTACTGAAATAGTCTGTATATGTCTACCAAAGACAGCAAATCTTGAGGGGCAGAATCTTCTCCTTGATCTGTATCGGCTGACCCACATAGGAAAGGAACTCCGCCAATTGCCCCTCTTTTTAACACACAACATATTATCTACAACAAAGATTTGCAATATGCAAAATGGCGATACAAAAAGATGAATGTTCGAAAAGGAGGTATTAATATCGATCCCGTGTGCTCTGTTTGTTGAAGACAAAATGAAGATGACGCTGAAAGCGCATTTCCTATCCTAAGTGATTTTGGTGTTTAATGATAACACACATATGGGACTAATTATTTTCCAAGTGTACCACAGGTTTTATCAGGAAAAGACATTGTCCGTTCTCCCCAAAAAGGGTCACCTGCAAAGCCTTGCCCAAGCCTCTGTGATGTCCGGTAGTACCGGTAATATCAACTGGTACTACCGCGCATCACTGGCGGTACCGCCCTTGGCTACCGGTCAGGGCAGAGAGGGTGGGCAAGTCTGCCCAAATGCTTTTGTCTTCCCCGGTACCGAAAAGCGGCACTATCGCGTCGGTCCAGTAGTACCGCGTCTACGACCCGGTACTACTGCTCGACACTGGTAGTACCGCTCTTTGGTACCGGACAAGGCAGAGAGGGATGGTGAGCCTCCTCAATTCCACTGCCTCACCCGGTACCTAGGTCCGGCACTATCGCCTGGATCCGGTAGTACCGCTCCTATGGCCCGGTACTACCGCTTGGCGGTAGCACCGTATTTTCTGTATACTACCTCCAGGGGAACTGTTGCCTAGTCACGCATCAGATAAGGGTCCGGTACCTGACCGGTAGTATCGGTTGTTTTCAATACTACCGCTCGGATATCCGGTAGTACCAGTCCTGACAAAATGGCAACGGTCAGATCTACGTTGTGGTGTATAAAAGGACCCCTCTTCTACCTTGGGATGTTGCTCGACTCACTCAAGAACACCACCTCCATTTGAGCCACCAAATCACCAAGATCTCTTCACTCAACCATCCAAAGTCGTTGATCTTTGGAGAATCGAAGGAGGAGGCATTGATCTATTGCTTCACCAAGAGAGATCTTCATTTCCCCCTCATTCACTTGAGGGCCCCTTGCTCTAGTGTTTCCTTGGAAACCCTAGTTCTAGATTTGGTTCTTACAAGTTTCTCTTTGATTGTTTGACAGCTTGCTTGTATTCAGGAGCCTCCAATTAAGTTGTGGATGTGTGCCTCAAACTTGTTGTAAAGGTATCGTCTTCCACCTTGAAGGTTGTCGATATAGTGGAAGAGGTGAATCGAACCCGTTGGGGTGAGGTTCATCGGAGAACAAGGGAGGCCTTTCGTGGCTTAGGTGGTTTGATACCACCCCCTCTCCAAACATAGACGTACTTCCCCTCAAAAAGGAAGGAACTATGGAAAACAAACCCTTGTGTCTCCGCGTGCTTCACTTTGGTTACTTCTATCCTTTATCGCATTTTACTTTACTTGTTCTTGCTTGTGTATGTGCTAGCTTGACATATAGGTAAATTCACCTTAGTTGCATAATCTAGAGAATTTACCTTTTATGTCAAACCATAATTTGAAAAAGAGTAAAATTTGAAGTAGGACCTATTCACCCCCCCCTCTAGGTGCCCATACGATCCTTTCAATTGGTATTAGAGCCTTGGCTATTTATTTGGGCTTTACCACCTAAGAGTAAATGGGCAGCCGATTAGGAGATGATGATGGTGAGACCATTCACATGGTGACCATGGAGGATCTCAATAACTTGGAAACGAGACTGAGCTCCACCATGAGCAACAAAATGAAACAAGTGCACAAGCTACTTGAGAAACTCCTTAAAGATAAGCTTGCCTCATCATCACCTCCTCCTCAAGAGGAAACACCACCATTACCAAAGGGAAATGCCCCGGCATCACCCGCGGTTGTGGTGGTGGGGGATAATCCAGACAACACTATTTCCTCCACAAAAGGGATGGTGGGAAGGGAGAGCATCATGAGTCTCAAGGATGGTACTCTCTCGACCCTCCAATTCCTCACCCTCATATAAACAATAGAGGAGACCCACCAAAACTAGCTGCATCTACTTTTGCTCAATGGAAATCACTAATGAAATCTCATGTGCGCAGCTCTTATATCGAGTTATGGAACATCATGGAAGAAGGACTCCATATTGGGGATCCAACCAACTTAACTAGAAGAGAAGTTGTCAATATTCAACTCAATGCCACCGCCTTGCACATGATTCAACAAGGATTGGGTACAAAAGATTACCCTCACATTGAACAACTCAACACCGCCAAGGAATCTTGGGATGCTTTCACGGAGTTGTATGTTGGAAATGAGAGCATGAGAAGGAACCGGTATGATTCACTAAGCAATGAAGCTGAAGGCTTCTACATGAAGGATGGTGAAGATCATGAAGACATGTATCGTAGGCTCAAGTCCACCGCCACTGCTTTTAGGAATGTGGGTGCCTCACATGTGGATGATGCTTGGATAAAAATGAAATATGTGAGTGCACTCATGCCCTTTGAGACCACTGACTTGAAGAGCCTACAAGGAAGACACAACTACCACCTCATGACCTCCAATGAAGTTATGCAAGAGATGGCCTCTTTCAAGGTTGTCGCCAAAGATGCCCGTTCTCGAGCCCTTGGCATGAGCAATGGTGTCAACCTTGCACTAAAGGCCAAAGTTATGGAGTATGTGGATGGAGACGGAAGTGATGAAGGATTATATATGAGCCCTCTCGATGATATTAAGATTGCTCATAGTGAGTGCATGGCTTTCTATGCAAGAGACTTCTGGAGGAACCCCGCCAAGGCCAAGAAGGAGATGATACAAATAAGCAATTCTAATGGGAGAAGAGACCATAACCTCAAACTAAGAACTTGCTTCAATTGTGGTGACCGATACCATTTCCTTGCCAGCTGTCCCTATGAGAGAAGAGAAGATCATAGCGGTGCACTCGTGCCAAAGAAAAACTCCAAGGCTCCCTTCAAGAAACCTTTCATCAAGAATAATCTCACCAACAAGAATTCAAGTGAAATTGTCTTGATTACACATGAAGAATACTCCTCCGACGAGGAAGATGATGAAGAGGAAACATCGAGTGGTGTGGCTGCATTTGTCACTACTTCTACTCCCACTTTCTCTCTCTTCGACTCCCCTAATGAGAACATCTCCAACAAGGACGTCACTTGCCTTATCGCAAGAGGAACAGAGGTATTATCATCTTCCCATCTCACCTCTTTGATTGATGATTAACTTGATGATGAGATGTCTCTTGAAGTAAAAACGGATTAATTGCTTTCGATGAGTTTGTGACTAACTTACAAGGGGAGGCCAAGATACATTTTGGGAACATCTTAGATCAACTTTCCCACACACAAGAGCTTCTTGATGAGAGATGTAAACTTGGGAGAGAACACATGATTGAGGTATAAGCTCTAAATAATGCTCTAGAATAAGAACAAGAGACTAGGATGTCCCTTGAAATAAAACTTGAAGGGCTTGATGGAGCTAATGACATAATTGTTAATAGACTCGTTAAGGAACGAGACCATGCTATTCCTAAATATAAAAAGGTCTAAAAATGACAAGATTGAGTTTGGTGTTGTTCATGAAAAACTTGTCGAGGACTTTAGGTTGCTTGACAAGGCTCACAAGGCCTTGGAAAGTGAACTCTCGTCACTCAAAAAGTCCCATGAAAAGCTTCAAACTCAATTGACCAATATTCCTTCACCTTGTAATTTCATTCCTTCTAGTAGTACAAATATTCTTGAAGAAAATGCTAGGTTGAAGGGGGAGCTAGCTAAGGCCACCTTTCCAAAAGTAAACAAGCCCATTGATGACCTCTTGAGTAAGCAAAGGCCAAATGGTGAGAAAGGGGGCATTGGATTTGTGTCCAAAGCCAAGAAGAAGAACAACAAGAAGAAGGCCAAGCCCGCACAAGAAAAAGACAAGGCCATTGTGTGGAGTAAGACCACAAGTGGCAAAACTATGTCTCATGATGATTTTGCGGGAAGTGCTAACCCTCACTATGTTTTAATGCATGATTATTATGGTGATGTGTATGCACAATATGTTGGCCCATTTGATGGGTATATTGCTTGGTCTATTTGGGTTCCCAAGACCCTTGTTGCAAACAAAAGAGGACCCATTGAAAAATGGGTACCTAAAAAACTAGCTTGATCTTTTGTAGACCTATGCTTCCGGAGGCTCAAAGTGGGTGCTTGATAGTGGATGCACAAGTCATATGACCGGAAGAACATCTATTTTCAAGGAGTTGAGACAAATGATGATCAAATATCCATTACATATGCCGACAAGTCTAAGTCTAAGGTAATGGGTTTTGGCAAGGTTGTGGTTTCCCAAGACATTACACTCATGGACGTCATGCTTGTTGAGACACTTGGCTATAATTTGCTTTTAGTCTGTGCTCTTGGAAATATGGGCTTTGATGTCTTTATTGATAATGATATTGTGGTCCTCATGTGGAGCAAGTCTCTCAAGGTCGCTTTCATTGGGTACGTCGAAAATGACTTGTATGTGGTGGACTTTTCGGGGCAAACCACTACAAGTGCGATGTGCTTATTCGGAAAGGCCGATGTGGGTAGATTATGGCATCGCCGTCTAGCCCATGTCAATATGAGAACTTTGCAAAGTCTCCACAAGGAGGGCCATATTTTTGGACTAAAAGAAAATGTTTCCTTTGCCAAAGATCGAGTTTGCAGGGCTTGTGTTGAAGGAAAGATGCATGATTCTCCCCACAAGCCAAAGAACTACATCAAGTCCAAGAGGATCTTGGAGCTCCTTCATGTGGATCTCTTTGGTCCTCCATCTCATGAAAGTCTGGTGGGAAGAAATATTGTTTGGTGATTGTTGATGACTATTCAAGATACACATGGGTATATTTCTTCAAGCTGAAAAGTGAGACCCAAGAGAACTTCATCGACTTCATCAACATGGTTCAACGTCAATACAATGTCCCTGTGTTGATGGTAAGAAGTGACAACGGCACCGATTTCAAGAACTACACCTTGAATGGATTTCTTACACTACAAGGAATCTGGGCTTCTATGACCCTCCATTTTCGTCACAGAATCGTCACAGTAGTCCATCTATGACGATCCTATGACGAAAATAAGATCGTCGAAAGCTGAGCGTCGCAAATGAACTATAACGACGTTTTTTATAAAATCGTCATAACTGTCTATGACGATATTGGATCGTCATAACTTCTATGACAATTCAATATCTTCATGGACCATCTAGCTAAGCCAGGTCAGATCCTACGTGGCCGATTCGACGTGGCAAAACTATGATGAAATGGGACCGTCGCAATGCAAATTCGGCCCAATCTAGTTTGGTTTCTTATATGGGCCAAGACCATTTTTTTCTTCTAGGCCGTGGCCTTTTTAGGATCAACTATTGGTGGCCTTTGTCCCTTTCACGTCCATTAATTGTATATTTTCAAGCTTTTTATCCAGAATTTTATGGGCCATGGCCTTGTTACAAAACACATATTAAATAGGTTTAGTTGCCCAATTATATATATCAAACACATATTAAATAAGGTAAATTTTCTAATAAATATACAATGAAACAGTAGGTAGAATCTAAATAACTGAATAGATCTGACTCCATTTGAATTACAAGACACCATGACATACAACCAGGTTCACACACAATAGTACTATTACAACCAGGTTCACACACAATAGTACTATTACAATTAAGCAGAGATGACACCATGTAACTTCCTCCGAAGGACATTCTTTCTTGCAATGTTGTTGTATTTGTCTCAAACATCCTACAGATAAACAAACAAACATCAGGTAATACTTTAGTAATTGACATTAATAATGCACAAAAGAGGGACCAAAGATATCAAATTTGAGAATCCAGACCATCCTTCTGTCTATCAACTACAGGACAAAGGGGATAGTTGTTCCGGCTCCAGGCAACTTCGGAAACATCAGCAATAACCTCTCAAACATGTACATAAACAAACATGACAACAGATAAACAAGCATGATGTAATCATCATTTTCTCATCCTTTTGTATAGACATATGAATAGAAACTAGCCATGGTACCAATTCATAAACTGTTAAACATAACATGTGTTTGTTGCTGGTTGTCATGGAAAGTTTTTCATCTATTTGATTTTGAAGGAGTGACATAGGTCAGCAGTAATTAATAGACACTAGAAAATGCAGTGATATAGGAGAGAAACACAGCTAGCAGGAGATCTTGGTCCAGATAACCAGCGAACATGGATACAAGATGTTTGTCCACACAAAAAGCCCGGTCGATAACCAAAGACTAAACTTATCATCTAATCAGACTAAATTTACCATCAAAGCTAGCATCGGATAAATCAAAATGAACAATCCATCAAACTCAAACTGCAGGGAGGGTGTAATCAATCCATCTAACACGGAATCATGTCGGTGGAGAACTCACTAGGTGGAGCTGCGCATGATACATCCGATGTCAAGGTAGATGCACCGAACAAGAGAACCCCAAATGCAGATTCGGGAGTACCCGCAATCTCCACGTCTTCTCAATTCACGAGCTCGCTACAAGCATGTATCGATATATCAGTCATGCTAAACTTAGTTACAACAATAGAAGTGATAAGTTAAAGCCTTTATTTAAAAAGTAAGTCTATTGAAACTATTATGTGGGTAAAATATGAAAAGCAGCAGCACCCAAATAGTAACACGGCATATGAGGGATAACTAGGTAATTTCTTTAGTAAAGATCTGCAAATTACTCTAAAACCTTAACAAAATAAACAAGTGAAACATCTAACATTTGGTACAGATCATTGCTAACTACAAATTACATTTCTCCTTACCACGCTAGAGGTCATTTCCTACCGTACTGCTACTGCTACTAGAGGAAGTGTTGTTGTATAGCATATCTCCGATGAATAGAAAGAAGAAACTGCAGAAGCAAGTCTATTTCTTGTATAAGAAGTGCACAAATATAAGAATAAGAATACATTTATGCTACAGTTACACAGTAAGAATATATTAAAGAAGGAACCGTAGAAGCAAGTCTACACAACAGTTACAAATTAAGGAATACAGTATACGGTCATAACATTGCTGTAGAAGAGGGACTGGATACTTAATCTATAGCAGCAGTACTATAAGATGATGACTTGAGGTCGATGGAGGATACAAGTGACATACAAGTGAGACCAGCAACTCAGTAATAAATAAACCAAGAAAGAAACATGTAGTGTAGATTTTATCCACGACACAAGAACATGAATCTAGCTGCTATCGATTAAGGAATGGGGTCTGCTAAGATTATCATCATATAGAACATAGAAGGTACTCCTAAAAACTAGTAGCACCTCTGATAGATAAATAGTAGGAGTAGTTTACCTTGTACTCGATGACTAAAATTATAGTAGAAAATTCCATTCTCCTTTACCTTCTACGAAAGCAGAATATAATGGCCTAATAGTCACAAGATTAATATTTTATATCGCATGATGCAAAGCATTTCTACGTATTGTTTTCCTAGTAGTGAAGCTGAACAAAATATCCTAGCGGTGAATATTCAAGCACTTCTTATTTTATATAAGAAGTACCTCAAATGATGTCATCAACAACCCAAAGTGATGTTAGTCAGCAACAATAACAAATGTATGGATAATCATGTCTCTTCTTCCTCTAGTTCGGCTGTGCTGCAAGGAATGGAAGTGTGATTAACCACAAGAGTTGACCATTAGAATTTCCCAAACCTTGTTCTAAGAAAAACCGTCAATTGGCAAGGTCCATTTATTAAGCGGACAAGCATAACCACAAAAAATTAGTGTCATGTGACCATCAAACTGAAAATAATAAAGAGTACGTATGCACTCTTGCTGATAAATGTATACACAAATTCAAACCTATGTCAAAACTGATTGGTTCTAATCTAATTGAACCTACGCCTTGTTCATATCAGTTTAAAGATAATTGAACCAACTTAAACAGACTCACTGGATGAGATCTTGTCGGAGCTTGATGTGTTCTTGCGACCCTTGAAAGAACCACATAATGGAGCTTGATGATGAAGGAGTGGGCGTTGGCGACCCTGGCGACCTCCCTATCTCCACCTGCGCCGCCTCCTCCCTCCATAGCAACAGGTTCTCGACAGCCTGATCTGCGTCCTCGAGCTCGGTGAAGGAGCCGTAGCGGAGCAACCCCCCACCCACCCCACCACCATGACGCGGTCCTCGAAGTAGGTGAGGTACTCGAAGTGGACGCTCCAGGCCCGCGTACTCGACGATGAGGCTCCCGACGGCAGCATAGGGGGAAGTAGGAGCGTCTGTGGCGGCTAGCCCCCTAACGAAGAGAGGTGGGGATCTAGATCGGGAGGGCTCTGGTCGATGCGGGGTTGGAAGGATAAGGGAGGATCTTGAGGGCTTTCGATCGATGGGGATCTGGCTCGGGAGGCCTCGCGGTCGATTTGACGCGATAGGAAGGAAAGAGAGGAGGTGGGTGGTGGTGGCGGCAGCGGTGAGGGGAGAAGATCTGGTGCGGTGCGGTTGGTGAGATTCTTCGGGGAAGCTACTAGCCGGAGAGGAAGGTGGCGGCGATGGTGGAGAGCAACCGGCGTGGCCGCGATGGCGGAGTACAACCGACGTGGGGGCGGCGGCTGCGGGGGGAGAGGAGAGGCTACCTGTGTGTGAGATTAGGGTTGTGGGAGAATCGGCTAGGGTTCGAAGGAGACTGCGGTT
The DNA here is from genome assembly GCA_030063025.1 of Avena longiglumis. Taxonomy (NCBI): domain Eukaryota; kingdom Viridiplantae; phylum Streptophyta; class Magnoliopsida; order Poales; family Poaceae; genus Avena; species Avena longiglumis. Next base: position 535,380,027 of record CP125975.1, read on the forward strand.
CCCGTGGAGTTATTGGCAGGTGTATAGTTTCACGGAATTGCCCCTAGATATTTTGTGGTGCAGCAATGCGATGGTGGGGTGTTTCCGTCATTTCCAGCGAAAATTTGGGGAGCGGGCTAGGCGGGAGAAATTGTAATAGACGGAGGGAAATGGGTGGTGGGAGGGAGTTTGGAGCTAGACGGCTCAGATTTTGATTTTACATGGGTCCATCAAATTATGACGATTTCATCTAAAGTAACTATGACGATTTTTAGCAAAATCGTCGTAATTTTCTAGGGTATAGGCCCTCTTGAACTGCTTACGACCATCTCATGCAAAATCGTCATAACTCTATGACCATTTTGTTCACGGTCACTATTAGAAGGTCATAGAATAACACATTTCTTGTAGTGTTAGCGACGACGGAATAAAACACCAATATTCCACTGCATATACCCCTCAAAAAAATGGTGTAGCCGAGAGGAAGAACCGGACTCTTATTGATATGGAAAGGACCATGTTGGCGGAGTTTAAATCTCCATATAACTTTTGGGCCAAAGCAATCTCCACCGCATGCCATGCATCAAACCGGCTCTACCTCCGCAAGAAATTGGTCAAGACTCCATATGAGATACTTACCGGTAACAAGCCCAACGTATCTTACTTCTGAGTGTTTGGTTGTAAGTGTTTCTATCTCAAAAAGGGTCCTCGTTTGTCCAAATTTGATTCCAAAGCATTAGAGGGTATTTTTGTTGGCTATGGTCTCGAATCTCACACTTATAGAGTCTATGATAAGCTCTCCGGAGCTGTCATAGAATCTTGTAGTGTGGTTTTCGAAGAATATGATGGTCCCCAAGGGGGGCATGTTAATGCTTGTGATGCAGATGATTAAATGCCTCAGGGTGCCATTGGAAGAATGGGTGTGGGATTTATTCGCTCCGTTGAGGAACCCCTTATGGCGGATAGACAAGAACTCATCTTCACAGCAACAACAAGCTCTGTCTATCAAGGACAATGACCCAAGCCAAAGACAAGTTGTGGACCCTCAACATGATGATCAGGGAGACACCTCTAGTGAGGAGGAGCTTGAGTCACCATTCTCCAGAATGTCAAGTGCTGCTCGGTCTATTACACAAGGAATATCTATACAATCCGCCATGAGAGCAGCTCAACTCCAATCTAGTAGTGTGCCTGATCAACACCAAGGTCAATATTTACCTCTTAATGAAGAGAATGATTCCAATGATGATCAAGGTCAAGTTAATGGTCAAGACGAGGACCAAAATGATGACGAGATCCCCCCAAGAAACAACAAGGAGATCGAAACTCGTCGTAAAGCTAGAATGGACAGAATGTTGGAATTAAGAGATCACTCTCTAGAGAATGTGGTTGGAGATCTAAGGATAGGAATGTCCACTAGAGCACAATTGAAGAGTTTTAGTGAACACCAAGCACACATCTCCATGATTGAACCAAAGAAAGTATGGGAATCTCTTGAAGATTCAGATTGGTTGGAAGCAATGCACAACAAGCTCAACAACTTTGAGAGAAACAAAGTATGGAAGTTAGTTGAGAAGCCAAAGGATTGCCGCAATGTTATATGCAGCAATTGGATATTCAAGAACAAGCAAGATGAGCATGGAATTGTTGTAAGGAACAAGGCAAGATTCGTTGCACAAGGGTTCTCTCAAATTGAAGGCATTGATTAGGGAGAGACATATGCACCTGTGGCTCGCCTTGAGTCCATCTGTATCCTTCTTGCTTATGCAGCACATTATAACTTTAAGTTGCAAATAATGGATGTAGAAAGTGATTTTCATAATGGTACATTGAATGAGTTGGTATATGTAAAGCAACCCCATGGTTCGAGGATCCCACCTTCCCAAACCATGTCTACAAACTCGATAAGGCTCTCTATGGGCTCAAACAAGCCCCACGCACGTGGTATGAGCACCTTAGAGAGTTGTTGTTCAACCGTGGGTTTGAAGTTGGGAAAATCGATCCCACTCTTTTTACTAACAAGTTCAATGGGGAGCTTTTTGTATGCCAAATATATGTTGATGATATTATGTTTGGCTCATCTAACAAGGCTTTTAATGATGAATTCTCAAAGCTTATGACTAGTAGGTTTCGGATGTCTATGATGGGGGGATTAAGAGTATCTCTTGGCTTTGAGATCAAGAAAGTAAGAGGAGGAACATTCTTCAACCAAGCCAACATGAAAGATTTAAATGGAGCTCCTACTCCCATGGCAACAAAGACTCATCTTGAACTAAATCCAAATGGCAAAGATGTGGATCAAAAGGTAATACCGGTCCATAATTGGTTATTTGCTTTAACTTTGTGCATCGAGACCCGATATTGTGTTGAGTGTAGGAGTGTGTGCAAGATATCAAGAGGCTCCTAAAGAAAGCCATTTGATGGCGATCAACAGAATCTTTCTATATTTGGTCCATACCCCAAACTATGGTAGTTGGTATCCTCGAGGCTCAACATTTGCTCTTTGTGGATACACGTACTCGGATTGGGCTGGTGATAAGTATGATAGAAAATCAACCTCTAGGTCTTGCCAATTCCTTGGTAGGTCCTTGGTGCGTTGGTCTTCTAAGAAGCAAAATTGTTATCTCTCTCCACCGCTGAAGCCGAGTATGTGGCAGCTGCTAGTGCTTGTACTCAATTGCTATGGATGAGGCAAACATTAAAGGAATACGGTGTCCATTGTGACAAAGTGCCTCTTCTATGTGACAATGAAAGTGTCACATCCCAAAAATTTCCAAAATTTTGTAATGTGAAAAATAAATAAACAAAACAAATAATTGTTGAAATTTAGGGGGAAAAGAAACTCTTTGTTTCTAAATGCAAACTTAAAAACCCCATCTTGAACAAACTTGAGTAATGTTTGAATCCAACCAAATTCAAATCAAGTGAAATGCATTCTTCTTAAATGCACCTTGAAACTTAAACACTTGGAAAATAAACCCAAACCCTAAAACCCTAATGGAATAAAATCATTTCCAAGATATCTCTAAGACCATGGTTTTGATCCATCTAAAAATTTGTCAAAAAACATTTATAAAAGATCAAGAATGACAAATAGAAATATTATAAAACCATAGAAATTGATTTCATTCAATTTGGAACCAAAGATAAAACCTTAGGAATTTAATAAGATAAGGAAATTGAATTTCCAAGGCTAATAAAGCACCTATCTAGAAATCCATACCAAATGGTGAGCAAATAATCCTAAAGACATTTAAAAGGATTAACAAATGTTAAATAAGATTTTACAATTTGGAATCACCAAGTTTGGACCTTTTTAATAAAAAGATATGGACTTTATAAGATAAAGAAGAAATAATTATTAAGGACTATTTTAAAAGCCAAATTAAATCTTGCCAAGACCATAAGCAAATGGAATAAAAATAATCCAAATTCAAATGAAATAAATGAATAAATAATATTGAAATAAAATAATATGACCTTAACCAAAATTCTATTCCATGGGATTAAAACAAATTCCCTAATAAGAATGATTAATTAAATCATGGGAAAATAGTATTTGGAATTTACCCAAGTGGAATAAAAGTTGTTTAATTAACTTAAATGGAATCAAGGAAATCACCTAAATAAAATTTATGGAAATAAAACTATAATTGATTTCATTGGAATAAAAACAAATACCCAATTTAAATGATTTATAAATCATATAAAAATATTCCAAATAATTCAAGGTGAATTGTTTGACACCCTAATAAATAAATAAAACCTACTAAATAGGTTTGGTGAAAATATGGATTTCAAATAAAGTTTTAAAACACATTAAAACCTCTTTGAAATAAAGAAAAATGTCCATTTATAAAATAAATAAAAGACCCTAAAAAGAATAAACAATTATTCTAAACTTGACCTTAGAATGAATTAACAATCAGTATGTGAATGTACACAAGGTTGGCAAAGGTTTTATTTTAAAAGGAGTTTGAATGATTTGAATAAAAATCAAAACAGGTAAATAAAAAAGGAAAAACAAATTTGTACAAAAAAATGATGAAAACCAGCCAACCTAGTCAGCCCAACAAGCCCCAGGCCCAGCAACCAGCCCACCCGGCATTTTCATTTCTCTCTGCTATTCTTTTCACACCAGCCCGCGTACCCCTCAACCCACTGACAAATGGGACCCATCTGCCAACTCAGCTCATCGTCTCCGCGACCTGCCCTTCTCTCGCTGTCACAGCACACGTCAATTCGCAATGGCACGGTCATAATTTCCGCCCGAGACCTTGCCCTCTTAATCACCTCGCCCTCCTCCTCATTTTCCCTCAGACCCCACGCCCTGAACGCCACCAGGCTGCTGCAATTGCACGCTCGAACCTCCTCTGCCCGACGATACTCCGGTGACGATTCCAGTAGCACCAACCACCACCTTGCCCCCTCAACCACTCGAGCCTGCTCCCCTCTTCCATACGCATCTCCCAATGGTCTCGACTTTCCCACGCTTGACCCACGGCGTCGGCAACGAGGACAACCAGCAGCGCCGCCATCTGCAAACAACTCCGGTGAGCCTCATCCAGAGTTTCATGCCAACTTGTTCGCCTGTGCCTTGTGAACATCCAGGTGCTCACAATTCACTCGCGCAGGACCCATAGACTCGCCTTCGACGTCGACAGCAAGTGCCAGACGCGGACGACAACTCCGGCGAGGAATCGCCATCATCTCCGTGCGTCCCCCAACCATGAGCACGTTGAGATCCAGCACGTCCTGGCGAACACGGTGAGCATACCCTCCCTCTCCCTAGCTTCCTGGAATAGCCAGAGCGCTGCCGCCCGAGCGTCGCCACCGTCGAGCGCCGCCAAGTTTTGGTTAAGACGCTAGGAACCGTAGGATGTAGATCTGGCGGCTACGAAAGATTCATTAAACGAAGAGGTAAGTTTGGTTCTGTGTCGCTCGATCTAATTTAATCCAACGGCCTGTATCTGCTGATCCACGCGAAACGGTACGCGCCAGTAGGAAAGCGCCGCGTGTCCAGGGTTTGTTTTAAAACAGAAATTATGTTCTATTAGATGTTCAAATTTGTAAATTGCATAACTTTTGATCCACACGTCCAAATTTTGCAAATTTTATATCAATGGAATCAACAAGACAAGTACTTTCCAACCATGCACTTTGTTTAGTAAATTGATTCTGTTAAATTGGTTGTTTTTGCAGAAACTTGTGTAGGCATAAATTGAATATAAAATTCATTCTAAAATTATTTTTGTGATTAAATCTTTGACAAATGGATTGTTTTGAACCTACTGACCATATAAACCAAATTGTGGTTTCAAAAACATATTTTGTGAAGCAAGAGAATAAATCTTTGAATTAAAGCATTTCTAGTCAAATAAAAATATTGTTTATATGTTAAAAATACTTTTTGGAGAAAAATCTTTGGGAAATGATTTGGATTAAACTCTCTGACCCCAAACACCAAGTTCTAGAATTAAAAATGTATTTGGTGAACCCTATAAAGATTATTACTTTGCTAAAGGCATTTTCAACCACATAAAATAATGCTTTGGTTTAAAAAGGGTTTATAGGTAAAATCTTTTGCAAATGGTTTTGCCACTTTATAAAATGACCAATAGGTGTTTTCAAATGTTTATAACCCATTAGAAACTACTTTTCCAAATAAACAATCTTTATCATGCTTGCATGCATTGATTTGTTTCTATTATTTTATGTGATGTTTGCTTGAATGGTAGATTGAAATTGTGCCTTGCTTGATTGAATTGTAGTGATTTGAAGAGTGTGAATATTGCAAGATCAAGGAGTGAACTTATATTCTCTACCACAAAGGCAAGTGATGCTTCATACTTTTGTCCCATTATTTTCACTATGCATTAGTGATATTTCTAAGTAGGACTTGCATGGAATTTTTGCTAAGTATAAACTATGCCATGGGAAATCCTAGTAGATGAAACCTTAGTAGAATTTTCCTGTCACATCCCAAGATTTTCCAAATCTTTTAATGTGAAAAATAAATAAACAGAATAAATTATTGTTGAAATTCAGGGTGAGAAGAATTTTTTTTTTTTTGAATCCAATTGGAAACTTTCAAACCTATTTGGATCAAATAAAATCCTAAAGGTATTTGAAAAGATAAACAAATAATAAAGAAAGTTTTGATAGTTGGAATTACTATTTTAGATCGTTTAATAAAAAGATCTTTTTTTCAAAAGCAAAAGGTAGAATTATAAATAAAGATTATTTCTTAAAGCCAAATTAAAATCTTGGCCAAGCTTTTGAAATAAAACATTCCTATTTGATAAAAAGAGTAAATATTTATTTAAATTAAATAATGAGGATTTAATATCCAATTTTATTTAAGTAAAGGCTTTTCCATTTTAAATAAACACCAAAACTTATTAATTTATTTTAAATAAGTTTTCCAAGTGTTTTATATTTTCAAATAAAAAAACCTACTGAAAAGATTTGGAAAGTTTTTAGAAACTTAAATGGTGTTTGAAAATATTATTAAATCCTATTTGATTAAAACTAGAGCCTATTTTGAATAATTAAAAGACCTTAAAAAGAATAAATAAATTATTCTAAAAATGATTCCAGAATGTTTTACTAATCAATATTTAAACCTACCCGAATTTTGGCAAAGGTTTGAATTCAAATAAGTGTTTGAATTGATTAAACAAAATCAAAATAGAATTAAAGAAAAGAGAAAAGGAAAAACAAACATAACAAAAAAAAAGTAAAAGACCCAGCCCAACTAGCCTGGCCCAACAACCAGCCCACTCCCTCTCTCCCCGCGAGAAAACGCTTCGCACGAGTGAACTCACCCGTACCCTCACTGACCGGTGGACCCCATCTCACCACTCCTCTCTCATGCTGCCAAGCGGACCCCACCGCCAGCTCCTTCTTCCCCACCCGTCGCTGACCACGCCCCTCACCTCGCCGGCCGTTGCAGGCAAATAACGCTCGGCTTAATTCGCGATAATGACACATTTAAACCTCCCCCTGACGACGCCCTCTTAACCGCCCACGTCTCCTCTCCATTTCCCCTCTTTCGCCTCACCCAAGCGTGCCCCCAGGCCGCCAATTCTTCTCTGCACCATCCTCTGTCCGACGACGCTCCGACGACGATTCCGGCAGCCCCTCACCGCCCCTTGCCCCTCGACAACCCTCACCTGATCCCCACATCCTGGCGAACCTCCCAGAGGCATTAGCTCGCTCGCGCGCGCCCCAGAGCCTCGACAACGATGTCACCAAGCGCCGCCACCGTCTGCTTCCTCTCCGGCGAAGCTTCTGGTAAGAACCTGACCGCGCCTCTCATTCTCCTTCACACACGCATCATCGCCAGGACCGTGCGCATCTGACCCTGTCTTCCATTTGTCCTAGCACGCGCTATAGCCTTGCCCCGTCGACGTCTGACCGTACCCGACGCCAGCAAGATCTCCGGTGAGGAATTCCGATCAACCCCGTGCGCCCCTTCACCAACCAAGGGCAGGTTGAGCATCCCCGTGCCTTGGCGATCACAGTGAGTCTCCTCTCCTCCTTCCTTGCTTCCTCTAGCGTCAGCTCCGCCGTAGCCAGACACGCCGCCACCTGCCGCCGCCAGCGCCGCCACTAGTTGGCAAGCGTGCTGCGCGCCGTTGGATTTTGATCCAAAGGACGCGATAGAATCTTAGCCGAAGGGGTATCGATCGATCTGCGCCGTGCGATGTTAGTTAAATCCTGCGGTCTGAATTGCTAATCCAACCGAATCAGTACCGGCGAATTAAAACACGCCACGTGTCTCTGTTGATTTGAAACAAAACAGATTTGATCTATTAGAAACAAGATTTTGTAAAATCTATAACTTTTAATCTACACGTCCAAATTTTGCAAACTTTATATCAATGGATTCATAAAAACAAGCCCTAGCCAACCATGTACTTTTTTTAGTAAAAAACTTCTGGTAAAATGTTTGTTTTTGCAGAAACTTGTGTATGCATGTTTAGGATATATTTTTTTTAAATGATTTTGAGGATAAAATCTTTTGCAAATGGAGTGTTTTGAACCTACTGACCATAGGAAACAAATTGTGGTTTCAAAAATGTATTTGGTGAAACAAAAGAATGAATCTTTGATTTAAACCATTTCTAGTCAAAATAAAAATATGGTTTGATTATTAAAAATGGTTTTGGAAGAAAACCTTTGAGAAATGTTTTGGAAATAAACTATCTGTCCCTAAACACAAGGTTATATGGTTTGAAAACATATTTTGTGAAACCTATAGAATTTTTACTTATTAAAAGCATTTCTTCACCACATAAAATAATAACTTGATCTAAAAATGGTTTATGAAGTAAAATCTTATACAAATGGTTTTGCCACTTTATAAAATGACCATTAGGTGTTTTCAAATGTTTATGAACCATTATAAACCACTTCTCCAAATAAAAAAATCTTTAGCATGCTTGCATGCATTGTTTTGTTACTATGATTTTATGTGTTGAATTGCTTGAATGGTAGTTTGAAATATTGTTCGCTTGATTGAATTGTAGTGACTTGAAGTGTGTGAACATTGCAAAGACCAAGAAGTGAACTTATACTCTCTACCAAAAAGGCAAGTGATGCTTCATACTTTTGTCCCATTATTTTCACTTTGCATTAGTGATATTTCTAAGTAAGACTTGCATGGAATTTTTGCTAAGTATAAACCATGCTATGGGAAATCCTAGTAGATGAAACCTTAGTATAATTTCCTAAGTTAAGATTCCTACTACTATCATGCTTAGCTTAGCTAGTAGAAAACAAGGGTGGAACATATATTCATACTATGGAAAAATTTCTAAGTCTGAGGACTTGAGTTTTGTTTAATAAAACAACTAAGTGAATGAATCACCTGGGTGGAATGGAAGGAATGGTTTGTTTTGAGTGGTTCACAAGGCCCATTTCTATGGTTTACCTTGTGTATCTCACTTGTGGATGGCCACCCAGGAACAAAGAGATTTGAGATGTCAATTGTTGAGAAGCTTCAAGTGCAACCACTTGACATTATGGGCTCTGCCTGGATCATATAGGTTGCAAGAACTTAGCCAAATGGACAGTTGGTGGTAGGGGAATGATAGGTTGGAACGCGTCCATTCTGGTCTAAGGGAAGGCTTCTGAAAGATCTTGTCTTGGTGAAACCAAGTCTTGTGGGGAAAGTGCACCACCTCTGCAGAGTGTAAAACCTAAGTACTTAGCCATGTCCCTGGCAAAGGACAATTTGAGCATCAAGACATGGAAGCTATCAAGAATCTCCTCATCCCAATTTCTAAGTTAAAAACTTGTGGGTGAACAAGGGTTGAAAGGATCACCAATTTCTATTGGGAGATGCCTTGGGGAAAGATTTTGTCAAAACAAAAACTTAGAGTTTTCAAATTATAAGGAAAAATCTATTTTGAGCAAAGCAAGCCTAAGCTCCACTTAGCCAAATGCATATAGATGATAGACTCCACTATACTACCATAGTATCACTTTCCAATACAATTCAAATGTATTGACCCTTGTGGCTGTAACTTGTTATGTTGTAGGTTTGTTTGATATTAGTGAAGTTTAATGAATAGGATTACAAGTCTACAACCAACATGTCTGCATGTGTCACTTTGAAGATGAAGGACCCCATGCTTATAGATATTCTGCTGCAATGTAATGTAATAGCCAAATGAGCTATGTAAGATGTAATAAATTATGTTATTCCTGGTTATAAAGTTGTATTATGACCTTTGTTTCTTGATATTACATCTTAACTGTGGATTCTAGCTATTGATCCAGGGACTAGCATTGTAAACACAGGGATCTCTACCTTATTAAAGGTTGGGAACCTTACAGATGGTATCAGAGCATTGTGTTGCCTGTAGGATTTGTAACCCTATGATTGGACAAAACCCCTTAGAAAAATAGGAGTTGTTTTTGTTCCAAAACTTATTTACAAACAATCTTGTAAACTCTTTCCTCAACCATTTTGGTTTGACTCTACATCTCTTCTATTTCAAACTTGATGGATAAAGCCTACCCCATGGCCAAAGACTTCACCATGTGCAAAGGACTTCATCAACTCTAATGACTTCAACATCTTCAACTCTAATGACTTCAACATCTTCAACTCTAATGACTTCAACATCTTCAACATTTTCACCTAGGACTTCAACCTTGGATATCACTAAGGACTACAAGTGTGACAAGAAATGTTACTCTAGACTTGAAGACTAAGGAAACACAACTTAGAAGGAACCATCATCCCTTTGAAGTTTTGAGACCAAGATGCAAGAAATTTTCTAAGGATACAAAGATCTTGTTCAAAAAGAATCAACCAAGAAGGATGGAAAAATCTCAAGTGAACCATATAGTTGGACCACCATATTGAGATCAAACCAAACCCACCAACTTATGTGGTGTAACAAAATTATTTTTGGTTGCCTAAAAATATGCTTGAAACTTGTTGTTTGAGTGGAATGTTTGTTTGTGATTTCTTGCACATTGATTGTGTGAATTGTTATGTGTGTGATTAGAATTATTCCCTTAGAAATACTTTGCCTATTCTAATACCAATCCAACCCAAACAGATGACTTCTCCAAGAAACCCCAACATCAAGGATGATGACAACAACAACTACCAAGAGATGCACATGAGAGACCAACTGCTTGCCAAACAAACCCAGTTGAACCAAGTGACAACTCAGTTTTTAGCCAACAACAATGAGATAGACCCAACCATGCAAGAAATTTTGAAAACTCAATCCCAATTGTTGCAAGGGTTGGCTAATCAAATGATCAACATGGGAGGAAACTCTTCCCAAGGAGCTTATAACAACAAGGATGTCAAGGATGATATTTTAGAAGGAACCCAAGCTTGCAATATTTGTGGAGACAAGGATCACACTTCCAAGGAGCATGGAGATCAATGCCCCAATTGTGAAGAGAAACATCCAGCTAACCAATGCCCCACATCCCAAGCTACTTGTTACCTATCACTAGAGGAAAAAGGGCCATCCGTTCGCCACCCCTGGGAGCATTAGTCCCGGTTGCGCCACCAACCGGGACTAATGCTGGCACGCTGGATTGGAGCGGCACGGGCCAGGGCATGGGTCCCGGTTGGTAAGGGGGCATGCGTCCCGTTTGGAGCCACCAACCGGGACTAAAGGTTTGGCCACAGCCACGTGGCGTGTACGCACCTTTAGTCCCTGCTGTCGGCTCCAACCGACTAAAGACCCTTGCCCTCTATAAATGCAACGCCCAGCCCCTCCGCCCACTGTTTTTTCCGAATGGTGTAAGGTGTGAGGGTGTGTGCTAGTTTTTTCTCATGCATGCATTGAAGGTGTTTGTTGAAATGTTTGAGTGAAAAATCCAGTTGAATTTCTCATAGAACAAAAATATAGAAGGTGTCCGAGACGCACTTGAGCTTTCTCCTCTTTATTTCCCTCGATCGAGGTTAGCAATCCTATCTTTTCTAGGTCATTGATACAATTCATGTGTCGGTGTGAATTGGTTATTTCACTATTTATGATGTCCTGTTTTTTGATAAACTTACTTATATGATGCAGATGAACGGTCGGGAATGGATGTACGGTGACCGGCGGTAGCCGGGTATATCAAAGGCGTGGATAAATTTATCGATGTGGCTACGGCAAACAAAGAGAATGGATTTATACGTTGTCCATGTGTTCAATGTCGGAACAACAAGGAGTACTCTTCCTCGAAAATCATTCGCGGCCACCTGATTATGAAAGGTTTCATGCCCAACTATAATTGCTGGACCAAGCACGGGGAAAGAGGGGTTATGATGGAAGATGGTGAAGAAGAAGATGATGATAACAACTATCATCATATGTTTCTGAATACGGTGATACCGCTATGGAAGACAATGGAGAGGAAAAAGGTGAAGAACGGGCATCGGATGAGCTACCGATGAACTTGGTAGGGTCATTTCGATGCAAAGCGAGACCGTGAAATGTAAAATGAGAAGTTGAAGTTAGAGGGCATGTTAGAAGATCACAAGAAATTGTTGTACCCAAATTGTGAAGATGGCAACACAAAGCTCGGTACCACATGGAATTGTTGCGATGGAAGGCGAGTGTGGTCTAACCGACTCCTCATTTGAAAAGATCTTTGAAAATAATGAAGCCAAGTTTCCAAAACATAACGAACTTCCCGAGAGTACCTATGAAGCAAAGAAGACTCTCTGTCCTTCCGGGATTAGATGTGCAAAAGATACATGCATGCATTAATGATCGCATCCTCTACATGTAAGGAGTATGAGAATTTAGATAAATGCCGGTATGCAACGCTGCGGTATAAGATCGCACGAGATGACCTGGTGATGTTGAGGAGAGCCCCTCGGAAGAGGGTTCTGCTAAGGTTATGTGGTATGCTCCTATAATACCAAGGTTGAAACGCATGTTCGAAACAAAGAGCATGCCGTTGTTGCGATGGCACAAAGAAGACCGTAAGAAAGACGGGAGTTGAGACACCTGGCGATGGGTCACAGTGGTGAAAAATCGAGAGACTTCCCGGACTTTGCGTGTGACGCAAGGAACTTATGGTTTGGTCTAAGTACGGATGGCATGAATCCTTTTGGGGAGCAGAGCTGCCACAAAGACTGGCCCGTGACTCTATGTATCTAAAACCTGCCTCCTTGGTTGTGCATGAAGCGTAAGTTCATTATGATGCCAGTGCTCATCCAAGGCCCGAAGCAACCGGGCAACAACATTGATGTGTACCTTAGGCCATTAGTTGAAGAACTCTTACGGTTGTGGGGCAAACCAGGTGTATGTGCGTGGGATGAGAACAAACAGGAGCCATTTAATCTACGAGGGTTGTTATTCGTAACCATCAATGATTGGCCTGCTCTTAGTAACCTTTCAGGACAGACAAACAAAGGATATAAGGCATGCACCCACTGTTTAGATAAGACCGAAGGTACATATTTGCATAAAAGCAAGAAGGTTGTGTACCTGGCGAATCGACGATTTCTTCCGACCAATCTTCCCGTAAGAAAGAAAGGCAAGCATTTCAAAGGTGAGGCAGATCACCGGAAGAAGCCTGAACTCCCTGCTGGTGATGATGTATTTGGTATGGTCAAGGACATAGAAGTAATCTTTGGAAAGGGTCCCGTGGTCAATCAGTTCCAACGACGCTCGCAGGACACGCACCCATGTGGAAGAAGAAATCTATATTTTGGGAGCTGCCATATTGGAAAGTCCTGCGTGTCCGCTCTTCAATCGACGTGATGCACATGACGAAGAATCTCTGCGTGAACCTGCTAGGATTCCTAGGCGTGTATGGGAAGACAAAAGATACACCTGAAGCACGGGAGGACCAACAAATTATGAAAGACCCAAAGAACATGCATACAGATAACAAGACGGATAAAGGCGCCACTTAAGTCGTGCCTATGCTCTTACCAAAGCGTAGAAGGAAATCTTTTTGAAGTCCTTTACAAGATCAAGGTGCCGGGCTTCTCATCTAATATAAAGGGATAATAAATATGGCAGAGAAAAGTTCCAAAACCTGAAGTCTCATGATCACACGTGATTATGACGCATTGCTTCCGATTGCATTGAGGGGCTTCTACCGTAAAATGTTCGAGTACCCATTGTGAAGTCGTGTGCATTCCTCAATGCAATATCTCGAAGGTAATCAATCCAGATATTCGCCAAGGTTACGAAGGATGTGGTACAATGTCTTGTTAGTTTTGAATTGGTGTTCCCACCATCCTTCTTCAATATTATGACGCATCTCCTGGTTCATCTAGTGGAAGAGATTGCCATTCTCGGTCCCAGTATTTCGCACAATATGTTCCCTTTGAGAGGTTCATGGAGTCTTAAAGAAATATGTTCATAACCGTGCTAGACTGAAGGAAGCATCTCCAAGGGATATGGAACAGAGGAGGTCATTGAGTTTTGTGTTGACTTTATTCGACCTTAAGCCGATTGGTGTTTCGACTCATGCATGAGGGAAAACTAAGTGGAAAAGGCATCTTTGGGAAAGAAAGCAATGATATGTAGGGACGGGATTCTTTCACTAAAGCACACTACACAGTTCTACATAATTCCACCTTGGCAGCTCCAGATATGGAGGAACACAAGAATATTGTACGCTCAAAAACCCGGGAAGCTGAATCATGGATTCTGACGATGAACACATGAAGTCTGGTGGTTGGATGCGGACACATCTCTTGAATGACACCACCGTTGGAGATCAGCTATACTTGTTGGCGCGTCACCATCTTCTCTTGTATTGAATTTCCAAGGGTACGAAATAAATGGGAATACATTCTACACGATCGCCCAAGATAAAAGAGCACCAACCAAAATAGTGGTGTCCGCTTTGATGCAATAGACGAGAATGGACAAAAGGACACATATTATGGTTACATAGAGGATATATGGGCACTAGACTATGGAGTCTCTTTTAAGGTCCCTTAGTCTCGCTGCAAATGGGGCAACCTGGATGGGGAAGGGTAAAGATAGACTAGTTATGCGGAATGACAACAAGGATCTCAACAATCTTGGTTATAGAGATGAACCATTTGTCCTAGCCAATGATGTGTCTCAGGTTTTCTATGTGAAGGACATGTCCTCCAGACCGAAAAAAAGTAAAAATATGCAAACGAATACATCATATGATGAGCCAAAGCGTCACATAGTTCTTTCAGGGAAAAGAAACATCGTGGGAATCGAGGACAAGATGTACATGTCGGAAGATTATAATAAGTTTGATGAAATTCCGCCTTCACAAAGGAAAACCCACCCAAGCATTCCGTTAAGTAAAGAAGATGCTCCATGGTTACGTCAAGCGGTCATAAGGAATGACATATGCCAAGAAGTTCATGCTCATATTATGTAACTCTAGTTCATGTCTTTCATGGTTTGTGGCTTGACCAAGGATATCTTTCGGTTTGTGGCCTTTAGTCCCGGTTTTGTAGTCTCGTTTTAATATTAATAAATGTCTTGAGTGTTAGTCCCATTTTGTGGCTGGACCGGAGTGCCTCTATGACCAGTTTCGGAGATGCCGGAGGACCTGGCTCGTCGGCATCTCCTCGAACTGGCCGCAGTGGTGTCCTCGCTCGAAAACCATCTTGCAGCTTGTAACTTCACTAACTAGATCAATACGCCGGAGCTAACTAATTTCACATATTAGGAGTGCCTCTATGACCAGTTTCGGAGATGCCGGAGGACTGGGCTCGTCAAGATCTCCTCGAACTGGCCGCAGTGGTGTCCTGCTCTCGAAAACCATCTTGCAGCTTGTAACTTCACTAACTAGATCAATACGCCGGAGCTAACTAATTTCACATATTAGGAGTGCCTCTATGACCAGTTTCGGAGATGCCGGAGGACTGGCTCGTCAAGCATCTCCTCAAACTGGCCGCAGTGGTGTCCCTCGCTCGAAAACCATCTTGCAGCTTGTAACTTCACTAACTAGATCAATACGCCTAGGAGCTAACTAATTTCACATATTAGGAGTGCCTCTATGACCAGATTTCTCGGAGATGCCGAGGACTGGGCTCACGGCATCTCTCAAATCGGCCGCAGATGGTGTCCTCGCTCTCGAAAACCATCTTGGAGATGCCTCAAACTGGCCGGAGGATCGGACTCACAAGGATGCATATTTATAGTACAAGCAGCTCGGCATAATGTCGACACTCACGACATAATGTCGACACTCACCCCTATTATTAGTGTTGACTCATCTTTAGTCGGTTGGTGTCTCCAACCGACTAAATTCATCTTTAGTCCCGGTTGGTGACACCATCCGGGACAAGGTACAAGCCACGACATAATGTCGACACTCACCCCTAATATTAGTGTTGTCTGCCCACTGCATAATCCCTTTAGTCCCGTTTGTGACTACATCCGGACTAAATGTGTGTAACAATGATCATGTTTCGCAAAATACCAGACTTGGTATATTGATCATGTTTCGAAAAAACCTTCACAAAATGACCTATCATGTTCGAGGTTTCATGGCTTTCGGTCCAAATGACCGATGTTATGTGTTGAATCACGGCATAGTTTGTGATGTTGTGCCCATATTATGCATGTGTGTGGACATTGGTATGTATAACAATGTTGCAGGAGGAAGTTTTCTTTTGTCGCATACGGAAAATCCTTTTCCATTTTTCCGAGCGCAAAAAACGGGTCGTTTTGTGAAGTAACCACCAAAATGCCGTTTCAGAATGCTACCGTCCTATTTTCCTAAAATACTAGACCACCTTACATGGACTATATCCCAACCGGTACATCTCAAACATTTTCGTCCATCCCGTAAAAGGATAAATGTCTGTAAATCGGCAGGAAGTGGGTCCGGTTTGTACTACAGTACATGATCTATCGCCGTGATTTTTGAAAAATCATTTTAGACTCGCAATATGTGGTTTCTTCAGATCCAATGCAAGTTCTAACGATGCCCGGCCCCTATCTTCATGCACACCGGTTCGACCATAGTTAGAAATTCAGATAATTCAAAACGGGCATAATAAATTCAAAAAAAACCCGAACAATGAAAATCCTTCGCGTGGTGTCATATTATGTTACATAGTTGAAAGGAAAAATACCAGACTTGGTATATTGATCATGTTTCGAAAAAACCTTCACAAAATGACCTATCATGTTCGAGGTTTCATGGCTTTCGGTCCAAATGACCGATGTTATGTGCTGAATCACGGCATAGTTTGTGATGTTGTGCCCATATTATGCATGTGTGTGGACATTGGTATGTAGAACAATGTTGCAGGAGGAAGTTTTCCTTTTTGTCGCACGGAAAATCCCTTTTCCATTTTCCGAGCGCAAAAAAGGGTCGTTTTGTGAAGTAACCACCAAAATGCCGCTTTGTAATGCTACCGTCTATTTTCCTAAAATACTAGACCACATTACATGGACTATATCCCAACCGGTACATCTCAAACCTTTTCGTCCATCCCGGGTAAAAAGGACAAATGTCTGCCGAATCGGTAGGAAGTGGGTCCGGTTTGTACTACAGGTACATGATCTATTGCCCGTGATTTTTTGAAAAAATCATTTTTAGACTCGCTATATGTGGTTTCTTCAGAGATCCAATGTAAGTTCTAACGATGCTCGTCCCCTATCTTCATGCACACCGGTTCGACCATAGTTAGAAATTCAGATAATTCAAAACGGGCATAATAAATTCAAAAAAAATCCGAACAATGAAAATTCTTCACGTGGTGTCATATTATGTTACATAGTTGAAAGGAAAAATACCAGACTTGGTATATTGATCATGTTTCGAAAAAACCTTCACAAAATGACCTATCATGTTCGAGGTTTCATGGCTTTTTCAGTCCAAATGACCGATGTTATGTGCTGAATCACGGCATAGTTTGTGATGTTGTGCCCATATTATGCATGTGTGTGGACATTGGTATGGAGAACAATGTTGCAGGAGGAAGTTTTCCTTTTTGTCGCACGGAAAAGCCTTTTTCCATTTTCCGAGCGCAAAAAACGGGTCGTTTTGTGCAGTAACCACCAAAATGCCGTTTCAGAATGCTACCGTCCTATTTTCCTAAAATACTAGACCACCTTACATGGACTATCTCCCAACCGGTACATCTCAAACCTTTTCGTCCATCCCGGGTAAAAAGGACAAATGTCTGCCGAATCGGCAGGAAGTGGGTCCGGTTTGTACTACAGGTACATGATCTATCGCCCGTGATTTTTTGAAAAAATCATTTTTAGACTCGCAATATGTGGTTTCTTCAGAGATCCAATGCAAGTTCTAACGATGCCCGTCCCCTATCTTCGTGCACACCGGTTCGACCATAGTTAGAAATTCAGATAATTCAAAACGGGCATAATAAATTCAAAAAAATCCGAACAATGAAAATCCTTGGCGTGGTGTCATATTATGTTACATAGTTGAAAGGAAAATACCAGACTTGGTATATTGATCATGTTTCAAAAACCTTCACAAAATGACCTATCATGTTCGAGGTTTCATGGCTTTCATCCAAATGACCGATGTTATGTGCTGAATCACGGCATAGTTTGTGATGTTGTGCCCATATTATGCATGTGTGTGGACATTGGTATGTAGAACAATGTTGCAGGAGGAAGTTTTCCTTTTTGTCGCACGGAAAATCCCTTTTCCATTTTCCGAGCGCAAAAAACGGGTCGTTTTGTGAAGTAACCACCAAAATGCCGTTTCAGAATGCTACCGTCCTATTTTCCTAAAATACTAGACCACCTTACATGGACTATATCCCAACCGGTACATCTCAAACCTTTTCGTCCATCCCGGTAAAAAGGACAAATGTCTGCCGAATCGGTAGGAAGTGGGTCCGTTTTGTACTACAGTACATGATCTATCGCCCGTGATTTTTGAAAAATCATTTTAGACTCGCAATATGTGGTTTCTTCAGAGATCCAATGCAAGTTCTAACGATGCGCCCCTATCTTCATGCACACCGGTTCGACCATAGTTAGAAATTCGATAATTCAAAACGGGCATAATAAATTCAAAAAACCGAACAATGAAAATCCTTCGTGGTGTCATATTATGTTACATAGTTGAAAGGAAAATACCAGACTTGGTATATTGATCATGTTTCAAAAACCTTCACAAAATGACCTATCATGTTCGAGGTTTCATGGTTTTCGGTCCAAATGACCGATGTTATGTCTTGAATCACGGCATAGTTTGTGATGTTGTGCCCATATTATGCATGTGTGTGGACATTGGTATGTAGAACAATGTTGCAGGAGGAAGTTTTCCTTCGCACGGAAAATCCTTTTCCATTTTCCGAGCGCAAAAACGGGCCGCTTTGTGAAGTAACCACCAAAATGCCGCTTCGTAATGCTACCGTCCTATTTTCCTAAAATACTAGACCACCTTACATGGACTATATCCCAACCGGTACATCTCAAACCTTTTCGTCCATCCCGGTAAAAGGACAAATGTCTCGAATCGGCAGGAAGTGGGTCCGGTTTGTACTACAGTACATGATCTATCGCCTGATTTTTGAAAAATCATTTTAGACTCGCAATATGTGGTTTCTTCAGAGATCCAATGCAAGTTCTAACGATGCCGTCCCTATCTTCATGCACACCGGTTCGACCATAGTTAGAAATTCGGATAATTCAAAACGGGCATAATAAATTCAAAAAACCGAACAATGAAAATCCTTGGCGTGGTGTCATATTATGTTACATAGTTGAAAGTAAAAATACGAGACTTGGTATATTGATCATGTTTGAAAAAACCTTCACAAAATGACCTATCATGTTCGAGGTTTCATGGCTTTGGTCCAAATGACCGATGTTATGTCTTGAATCACGGCATAGTTTGTGATGTTGTGCCCATATTATGCATGTGTGTGGACATTGGTATGTAGAACAATGTTGCAGGAGGAAGTTTTCCTTTTGTACGGAAAATACCTTTTCCATTTTCCGAGCGCAAAAACGGGTCGTTTGTGAAGTAACCACCAAAATGCCGTTTCGAATGCTACCGTCCTATTTTCCTAAAATACTAGACCACCTTACATGGACTATATCCCAACGGTACATCTCAAACCTTTTTCGTCCATCCGGGTAAAAGGACAAATGTCTGTAGAATCGGAAGTGGGTCCGGTTTGTACTACAGTACATGATCTATCGCCGTGATTTTTGAAAAAATCATTTTTAGACTCGCAATATGTGGTTTCTTGAGAGATCCAATGCAAGTTCTAACGATGCCGTCCCCTATCTTCATGCACACGGTTCGACCATAGTTAGAAATTCAGATAATTCAAAGCGGGCATAATAAATTCAAAAACCCGAACAATGAAAATCCTTCGCGTGGTGTCATATTATGTTACATAGTTGAAAGGAAAAATACCAGACTTGGTATATTGATCATGTTTCGAAAAAACCTTCACAAAATGACCTATCATGTTCGAGGTTTCATGGCTTTCGGTCCAAATTCCAAATTAATATTCAAAAATATAAGTTAATTCATTTTAAAAGGTTACATTAATTATTTTTTAAAAATAGAATATGTTTTTAAATTATTTATTCAAATCCATACACTTCTTATATTTAAAGTTTTTCTAAATTCCAAATTAATATTCAAAAATATAAGTTAATTCATTTTAAAAGGTTACATTAATTATTTTTTAAAAATAGAATATGTTTTTGAATTATTTATTCAAATCCATACACTTCTTATATTTAAAGTTTTTTTAAATTCCAAATTAATATTCAAAAATATAAGTTAATTCATTTTAAAAGGTTACATTAATTATTTTTTAAAAATAGAATATGTTTTTGAATTATTTATTCAAATCCATACACTTCTTATATTTAAAGTTTTTCTAAATTCCAAATTGATATTAAAAAATATAAGTTAATTCATTTTAATTGTAAATGGTTCATATTTTAAATGGTTACATTAATTATTTTTCAAAGCAGAAAATGGTTTTGAATTATTTATTCAAATCAAACACTTTTTATGTTTAAAGTTTTCTAAATTCCAAATTAATTATCATTTAAAAACATTACAAATTTAAACCCCAAAATAAAAAAAAAGGCGGAACAGAGAGAAAATAATCGAAAAAATTTGAAAGCAGGGAATACGTCCGGTTGGAGCCACCAACCGGACGGAAGAGTCCTCGCAGCGCCTTCACTGCTGAAAATTGGACTATAGGTCGGTTGGTGGCTCCAACCGGACGTATGCCTGCTAGTCCGGTTGGAGCCACGACGGGACTAAAGGCCCTTTAGTTATAACGTGCCTCCTCTTATTCTTCCTTCCCCACACTTCTCGCCTCGCCTCTGCGTGCCCTCACGCGACGACGCCAGTGCCCACCCGCTTCTTGCGCGCTCCCGTGGCGGCTCCGTCGTCAACGCCTCCGCCTCCGCCGCCACCAGCGTCTCTTCCTTGACGATCAAGGCCGCCAGCGCGTCTCCTTCCCCGACGACCGCCCGTGGCGTCTCGCTTCCCGCCGACGATCAGCCCGTCCTCCACCGGGCTGCGTCAGTGCGCCGCCCTCTGCCTCTCTCCTCCCTCTGCTTTTGGGTGGTGGCGGCTTCGATCGGGTGGTGCATCGTCGCCGGCGCCGTTTCCTCCATCGTCGCGTCGTCCTTGTCCACGGCCACGGCTCCACCTGTCAGCGTCCTCTGTTTCCCCTTTGCTTGCGTGGCTGCTGAGGTGGCTCCGGGCCCCACCTCGACCACTATGGCTAGTTGTTACTATGGTGCAAAAGGTTTAAACATTTGATTTAATAATTTCAGAATTTGAATAAAACTTGTAAATTCAATAACTTTTAATCAGTCTGAAAAATACAAATAATATACCAAAATGTTCAGAAAAATGAGAACTATCTATCTATGCTATAATCATGCATTGTTCAACAACTTAAATGACAAGTTTAATTAGAACACCCTAGTAACCCTAACAGGTGATTCCGGAGTTCCTTGAGTTAGGGTTTGCCCCTCGGAACCCCGATTAACTTGTCGAGAATGCTTTAGGGTTACATTCCAATGCACATTAACTTGTCGTATCATCATCATTGCTTGAGCATTGCATCGATGCCATGTGTTGATTGTTTCCCTTTCTTTCCGGTGATTTGGTTCTTCTCGGTAGAATACGATATCGAGATTGAGATTGAAGACCGAGATCAAGACCATAGATAGATCGAAGACCTTTTGTAGCCTTATACTCATGTTCCCCTCTCATAGCCTTAGGGTTTAGGGTTTCTCTTCATTTTTATTATTGTGTATGTATATATTAGGGTTTCACCTTCGATCCGGAAAATATTCGTTAGCCGCTTTGACTTATTCGTAACTTTCTCCTTTAGCCGCTTTGACTTATTCGTTTTCCACCTATGAAGAAAATATGGACCCCACACATCAGAGACGAAGAAAAGGAAGAGTTGATCCAAGGTGTGATCCGTGGGGAAGATAATTTAGACGTATCACGTTTACGAACAACTCCGGTGAGGTGATCCTCTTTTCCGGAGTAGACAACTTGTTTGAGGTTGAAGGTGTTGCCTTCCATGAGAGAAGGCGATGCCTTGTGTAATCGAAGACGCTCGGCAAGGTGCATGTAATATAAATCAATTCATTAATTAATCATCTGCTATCTATATAGAAATAATGTGGCGATCTTTCTTCTTTTAGCCCTCCGAATCGAAGGAATCTCTTGAAAAGAGCGGACGAGGCCCAACCAAAAAGTTGGAAGACCATGAGAGGTTCAGATCGAAGATGTCGAGACGGCGGACCGACAGCTCGAAGTTATCGCAACCAAATTTGTGGCACAATGCGGAGTAATCGTTAGGGACTTAATCCGATCACCATTAGAAATTGGAATAGGCCTGCTAATGCGGATGAAGAGGAACATGTTTATTTGTCCCTAACCACGCCAAAGATTTCTTGTGGAAGAGGCTCATGGTTAATTTCAAACTACCGAAGATAGAGCTGGATCCAAATGCGGAGGATCCGATTGAGGACGCTTACAACATGGGAGAGCCATGGAGGCTAAGGTCGTGGAGTGGGCTTTGAAGAAGATGGCCCGATGTTTCACCAACTGGAAGAAAAGATTGCACCTTGACTATGTCGTGAAAAGAAGACTCGATTTCAAATATTCAGTTTGAGAAGATAAAACCATTCTGGGATGAGTTTGTGGAATACAAGAAATCAGAAAAAGCTAAGAAAATGTCTGAAACGAATAAGCTGAATGCTGCTAACAAGAAGTATCACCATACTATGGGGCAAGGTGGCTACAGGGCTGGCATTCCTAAGTGGGAGAAACTTGAGCAGGAACTGCGTGATAAAAATATCACCCCAGAGACAGACGATTGGGTAGAACGTGCAAGGAATTGGTTTTACGGGCATGGGGGCACATTGGACTCGGAAGGGAGGTGTATATATACCATACGACATAAAGAAGACCCCTTGCCAATCGAGAGGATGAGAAAAGCAGTAAAGGCTGTTAAAGATGGGGACTTCATTCCCGATAGAGAGAATGATGAGCTCACACTCGCCCTTGTAAATAAGGAACATGATGGACGAACACGAGGCACAATAGGCTCCCAATCATGGAGGACTGGGTTTCCCGAAGAGAGGAAGAAATATCCTGATAGAAGCCGCCAGAGGAGTAAGGACAGGACGGCAGTTGAAGCAGAAAGTCAGAAAGAGCGAATGCGTTTAATTGAAGAACGATTAAAGCAACAACAAGATGAAATTAACTCACTTAAAGAGCAAAGTACTACCGGCACCCCATCTCAAGAAGACACCGCATTCGATGCTACCGGCCTATCGAATAATCGAAAAAGCGATGTGGCTTCCGAGGTCCCGAGTGATGACAATGGCGATGCCGATGATGCCGACGATGGCTCCTGTTGGCTACCCAGTGGATGATATCACAGAGATGACACTGCTGCGAGCTACATGTCAAAGTTGTGAACATATCAATGAAGGTGGCGGTCGGCTATGCCTTACCAATTGGACCACACCAACTTACCACGTCGTCGGTTCCAGAGGGCTCTGTTGTTGTCGGCGTGGATGAAATCATGCCCACCTTTGAGGTTTTGGATCTTCACTACCTGGCCGGTGAAGGGATGTGACTGTCTTGGGTGGCAAAAACGTCACCATTCTATGGCGAAGGATTGTATCGTGCTTCAAATCACACGCCAAGGCCATCTTCGCCGTCTCACCCGTCTCCGAGGTCGTCGCCGCTGGCAGCCGTCTTTCGCCTCACCGGCTCGTCGCCTCACCCGTCTCGGTGCAGCCATCGCTATGGAGCCATCGCCGCCTCGGGATAAAAAGCGAAGCGTCTCGCTCTTGTCGTCGTGGCGATCGCCAAACGTAAACAAGAGCCTCTTCCAAAAGTACCAACGGTTCCTCCCAAGAGAGCTTATGGTATCTTGAAGGAGATCTGGGCGATCGTTGATGCGAAACGACAGTTTTTAAGCTAAGGCGGCCGAAAGAGCCAGAGTTCCCCGACCAAAGAAGAAAAAGCCAAAGTGTTGAAAATGCTAAAGACTCTTCATCAACCCGAGCCAAAGCTGTCATCATACTATGAGCGTTCTATTCTCAAGTCACATGCGGCACAAAAAGCCTCGAAGCGATCTTGATACAGCAAGGAAATCTGTTGCCCAGCTCGGAGAACAAGCAAAACAGACTTGCGCCCCTCTCAAGGTGATTTCTCAAACCAATGTGGGTCGAGCAAATATGGGGCGAAAGCGTTATGATCCAGAGGTAGTTACTGTCTGGAGAAGCCGCTGCTCAAGGTATGAGTATTGCCGATACTTATCCCAGTTAGAGTTCTTCCCGTGAGTGAAGTAGCATACCAATACCGATGGAAAACCTCTCGTCAAACTGAGGAGGTAAACAATCTTTCAACAAAATGCGAAGATTGCATAAGGTACATGCATGCCACAAGGGCGGGGCTAATCGGATAGTCTTGAGGGTTACAAAAAGCATCATGGGAAAGATAAGGATGACATGATATCCATTGAATTTGATGAACTATTTCAATTATTCAATCAAGGCCTTGGACAAATCGATCATCGATTGCCTATTGTGCGTAAGTACTAATTACGTAATTAATTTAGTCTCCATCTATATTATTTTGTTTATTGCATGTATATAATCATACTTTAATATGCAGAATGAAGATTCTCGAATGCAAAGAGGACAAATCTATGACATTGGCTTCATTGACCCATATTGGGTTCATGAAGCTAATCTCAAAATAAGCCCCCGGATACGGAGGATAATATAGTACACGCGTTAAGGTTTCAAGAAACCAAAAGGAAATACTATTTCCTTACAACTTCCGATGAGTGTTATTGTCTTGTATACACTTTCTATTTCGCTTACTCGATGTTAAGTATATAATTGATTAGTTACGCATTCGCAGTACCACTATATTACATTAATCATTCAACTTGACAAAGGCGTGTACTAGTCATGGACTCGAAACATAAACCCTTGAGACGTGGAAGGACATGCAGATATTTCTCCGGTAATTCTAATCATTACGACACTATATCGGCAACGTTCGTGAATTTTATGATATCAAGTACTTAATAACTTATTTTATTCGTTTTCTCGTCGGGCGCTTGAAGCAGTTCACCAAGAAGGCTAGGGTGTTTGGAAAGAGGAGCTTACATTTCAACCACTAGATGTAAGCACCACTAGCTATATCCGCGCATCTCTTTGATTCTAGTTTTGATACGATTATTATCATGCTTGATTATTATTTTGATTGAACTCTGTTGTTGTAAAGTGCTGGCAGGACCAGGTAACAATCTATGTGGATACTATGTATGCGAGTTCATCCGTGAGACGTGCGATGAGAAGGGCAGAAATTTAGAGCAACTCCGTATGTAAACAATTTCTATAGTTTTTAATTACAATCAAATTGTGTTTAGTTTCATATTCATATAGGTGACTCCTTTTTAAATCGGATCGAGCGTCTGGGACGGTCTTACGCCAAAGGATCGCATACGAGCAATACAGGAGGAATTGGCGGGATTCTTGGATGCGTAAGTCCTAGACCCAAAAGGAGAATACTATTCGGCTGTGTATAGACAATAGGGATTGTAAAATAGCAACTTTCAAGGGATTGTAAAATATTGTCATGATGATCTTGTGTAATATAAGGTTCCTTCATTGATAAGTGCAAAACACTAAATAAACAATAAAACAACCTAAATGAATTCTCTTGCGGCACAAAAAGTGGCGAAAATCTTGCGCGGCAACAAAATGTGCCAAAATGAATTCTACCATGGCGAAGAAATGGGCTAAATCTCTGGCAGAAGTTATTAGTCGGTTCGTGTTACGAACCGACTAAAGCTCCACCGCTCGATGTCGCCACGTGCCCCATTTGTCCCGGTTCGTGTTACGAACCGACAAATCTCCACTCGCGCTCTGATGCCGCCACGTGTTCCCCCATTTGTCCCGGTTGGTGGGGCAACCGGGACTAAAGGTTAGAGCTTTAGTCCCGATTGCCCCGTCCCGGTTGGGCAACCGGGACTAATGGCCCTTACCAACCGGGACGCATGGGGCGTTCTCTACCAGTGTATGTGAAGGAAACAATCATGTCCCTATCCAATGCCCCATCTATTCCATAGTTGAACAAAGGAAACAAGGTGGAGTGTAACAACTGATTGCAGATTACCATGAGAGAGCCAAGTCTACCAAGAAGGATGAAGACAAAGGAAAATCTCAGCTTGTACCTCCCAACAACATGACTCAATTTAAAGGACCAAAGAGGAGACATATGAATTATCCAAGTGTTGCCTGCCAAAACTCACCGGCGAGCAGCGACGAGCAACACGAAGAGCCGGGAGGCTCCCAGAACTGCTGGTGGGCCCTGGTCCCTCGGGCAACGGCCCGCAAAACTCCGGCACACGTCCTGGCTTGGTTCGAGGGCGTGCCACCTGACCTATTCCTGGCCAGGAAGGTGAAGGATTGCTCCGATTGATTTCCTGCATGGTAGACAAGTATATGTAAAATTCGAGCCGTGAACGGCTCCCAGGTTTCCCTGTAAATCGGCTCCTAGAGCCGATTGCCCCATGGTTCTGCATTAGATTTACGATAACATGGGGTTTTGCTTGATCACTACAAGTTAAATCGATCTACGACAGTTTAATGTTTTCACCACGTAACTGGAACGTCCTACACGTAATTGAGCCTGGTATGTACAAAAGATGAAGAATATTAACCCTAGAGGAGGCCTAATAACCAACGTAAAGTCAATTACCGGAACAACTTCTCTAGAACGAATAAGCCACTTCTCTACGTACTCTTGGATCGTTCAACCCGTTGTAAGGCCCGACTACGTAGATATCAAACTAAACCTTGGCGAGCAAGGCACAACCATAACAGATCGAATCAACTAAATAAAGATTAAAGATGCTACCCTTGCACTTGGGAAGAGGTGCAAAGGTAGCGAGGTAACTAGAGGTAGCATAAACAATTATAACGGAAAAGCACGATGCTAGCCTCAACAAATCTCGATAGTAGTGTTACTCGCCATCAAAAGGCTTGATCGAGTAACACCAAATAACGCATAAGTAGATCGCCTAGATCAAGATGCGATCTAGGCAGCATGACACTTACCCGAAAGAAACCCTAGAAACAAGGGGTGGCGATGCGCCGAGATTGTGTTTGTTGTGAACGTGATTGTCCTCCTTTTCTTGATAACCTTAGGTACATATTTATAGTCCGGAGACTCTCTACTTTTGGAATAACTCTACAACTCTATCTTTACCTAAACTGAAACGGAACCTAAACTGAAACGGAACCTAAACTGAAACGAAACCTACTATGATACAAGATACACGGGCAATTTAGCCCAATCCTACGCACTAGGCCGATCCAACAACACGTTGAATATATGCATCTTCCAAGCCCATCTTGATCACGGCCCATCTCCTTCGTTGGCCAAAATATGGCGATAACACATGCCCCCCTGGTTTTGGCAATGATAATTCCAAAACCAATCTGTGTTTTTTTTCTTCTCCTCTTTTTTTTTGTATCGGGCTGCGTTGTAATGCGTGGCAAGATAGAATCGCCACGCTACCCTTCATCATGATGCCTGTCTTCTCAACTCCTCCGCGATTGCATGATTTGACGATTTTTGGCGCAATCTGGGAAACCGCTATGGCATTGAACCGTCTCCATTATTCCCCTTATTTAAATTCGTCTGAGCAGTTCGCAGTCCCCATCTTCCTCCAGTAGCCAAAAAACCCTTCTTCCTCAGCCGAAAAAGCCCTCTTTCTCCGCCATGGCCTCCTCTGCTTCCTCTGGCCTGTCCTCCCACGCCCAACAAAGGCATCGTGATCGAGAGCCAACGCGAGCACCGCCGATGGTGGCGTACAACACTCTTGCCCCACAATGGTGGGACGAGAGGGGTTGGGACTTCGCCGTTTGGTCGGAGGACGACGCGTCCTTGACTGACGGCAAAGAAGACCTGCAGTTCCTTGCGATGGGGGCGGAGGCGAGCACCGACGACGCCATGTCACGGGGCGGCGTCGACTCCTCCGAAGAAGAGGAGGAAGGAGGACACCTCCTCCGAGTACCAGCGATGAAGTACTTCCGCACGGGTCCAAATAAGACACCGACGAGGACGAGGAGGCCCTGGCTGGCTTCTTCAAAGACGGAAGAAGACGCCGTAGCAATACTGAAGATAGCGCACAAGACGGCGGCGATGACAGCGACGACGACCTCGGCCTAGATTAGGAACCAATAGTAGTAGTAGTAGTAGTAGCAATAAGCTCCCTTTTGTAATCAATCGTCCTTTGTAAGCAATCATCTTTTGAATGAATGAAAATCTATTTCCCGAAGATTGCCTTGTTCGCCCCTGATTTTGCCGATAACAAAAATAAGTCGATACTCCAGGAGCCGATAGCAACGTATCGGCTTTCACCTTGTTACGTTCTCACGGTCACCAAGCTATAACTCAAAGAGCCGATGCACATCGGCTTTCCAAATCGTTGACAAAGTCAACTCGATTAGATACTTAGGCAAACCTAAAGCGGCCACTTCTTAGTTTCAAAGCGGTAACCTGCGACTCTCTTCAAAAGGCGACCTAGATCCCCAACCGCTTGCCACCGACGATCGAGCTCACAGAACAAGAACCCTCAATCCTCAATGCATAGATCCATCTCCGTGACAAACCGGATGGCGAATCGTCCAACACCAACCAGAGGTCTCGGTCTGCGAAGGTCGCCTACCCTCGCATCTAACGCAATGTTAGAATTTAATGGCGAACACCGAATTAATGCCTTTATTCCACCATTAAACTTTCTAGGTTTCGACATCCTGCCGCATCCTTCTCTCCCAAATTCTCTCTCTGTCTTGGCCCTAAATGATTCTAGTCCTGCCCATCTGATCTCTTGTGAAGCAAACAGAATCCCCTTCGTAAGCCAAGACCTAGATCTGAACTCTTGGGCCGACAGCTTGCGAGCCTGGCCTAACCCCCCTGAACATTGGGTTTCTTGGTTCAGTAGGGTAGCTAGAGCTTACCAATCCCAATGGGAAACCACGGGAATAGCCGATGCCTTGCATCTATCATTTTCTCCTCTTGAAAAACACGAATCTTCTCAAAACCATCGGCTACTTACAGTCCGGCGCTCAACTGTTTTATATTTGGTCATGGCCCTATGTCACCAACCTTGCTAGGCGTGGTGATGATCACTGGTCTAGATGTTACATCACCCCTCGCTTTCAAGGTGACCAAAGTCCCCTAAACCTGTCTTCCAAACAGATTGCGAGCTGGGGGGCTTACCTCCAACGCCATATGAAAACAAAGGGCCCTGTCTCAGAGAAAGAACATACAGCCTTCCTCAACTTCTGGCTGGAGCATTTCATATTCTGTGGCCCTTCCCTGGCTCCAACCAAAAACTATCTCTCCTTATCCCATGAACTAGCCAAAGGTACTCAACTTGGCCTTGGCAAACTGTTTCTTGGAGAAGTCTATCGATACCTCCAATTGATGTCCTCTGTCGTTTGTTCTCGGCATAGCAGTTAAAACAGGTGGTCCTTGGTGGTTTATTCAGCTATGGGCTCAATGTATTTCCAAAATCACATCCCAAACTTCCCCTTTTGGCGAGCACCTTTCCAGATGTAAAAGGCGGATCCGATGCACCGTTATGGCCAAGCTTTGTATCGATTGCAGCGATGGAACCGACCTCTCGGGAGGCATCTAAGTGGTTGAGCACTTTCTTCCAAGGCCTGACAACCTACCTTCTTCCCTTACATGGAGGAATCGAACACTTTGAAAATCCACTCTCCTTGCTGGATAATTTTGCCGATGATACTAGCACTCTTTTCCACCGTGATTCGTCTGTTTCCTTCCGGTTGGCATGAGTACGTCCAGAATAATCAAACACAGGTATGAATTCTACCAGCGATCGTAGTGGCTCGCCAATTCGACCTTGGACAAGTAGCTCCCACTTCTTTCTCCATCACCTTACGGAGCAGAGCCGATCACGATCCTCTCACCAGCCAAAGGTGTTATTCCTTCTTTGATGCTCTGACCATCCCAATTCCCACCGACCTCACCTTTGCCTCATCAACCGATGGCTTTGAAGACTGGTGGTCGATGTGGAAGACTCACGTCTTAAGGCGAGCTCTGGGACCGTTGCTGAAACTTTCGATCCGACTATGACATCCCGTGGACCGGTACCACTACTTGCAAATTTTCTTGATGCAGCCTGCAATTGATCCTTTTATTAATCCACTCTTTCTTTGCGGCAACAAGATGGCCCAGCCTACGCAGACGATGGCTCCCCCTTGAAGTTCTTCCGCCAGACTCGTGGTTCTTTTACGCAAAGACTGCCACCTCGAAAAAGGTCATAATGCGTAAACAGCCGATAACCACAATCGGCTTCCAAGAAACCAGCAGCTCTAAGTCACCGCCTCGAGTTCGACTAAAACCGAGCGATGGTGAGGAAGGTAGCTGCTAGGAAGACTTTGGCGCGGAGCCCTTCTCCGAACTCGCATTTAAGCTAATTCAGGCCTTGGTCGATCCGGTCATTCTTCCATTCTTGCAGACATGCTCGCGATTCTTGATTCTCCTCCTTTCAAAGCTTCCGTCAAGACACCTCCGGTGAGGATACCGCACCAATCGAGGAGAACTAGGCCCAACGGATTCGAGAGGACCGTCACACCGAACCAGCCAGATTCACCACCATCCGCTTCTAGGAAAAGGTCGGCTCGAACTCGCTGCCCGAAGCGTCGAGGCGGGCTAATCATGTCCTAAGAGAGCTTGCAAAGGACTACAAGCTTCTTCGTCGAGTCAGGAGGTTTCGAAAATCACCACCCTTTTTTGGTCTGCCGATTTATCGTTATTTACACCGGCTAAGAACACCTTTCATGCAGACGCCTGACGTTTCCAGTGGGAAAGCCGGGGCAGTGTTGACGCCGGATCTGGGAATCCCCGAAGGTGCAGATGAAACGGCTACTACTCTGGCCAAGCCTCCAGCAACCACACACAAGCCGATGGTCTCCTCATCGGCTATCCCCTCGATCTTAGGAGAGGTACGTTTAGGTTCTTTCGGCTCATCCTTACACGTTTGGATGCATACTGACGCTTTTCTGGCTGCCAGAGTTGTGATCTTTCAGGTTTGCTGTCGTTCGACCCTGAATCCATCGAACCAACTCCCTCTGTTGCCCACGCTGAACCACAAGCCAGGGTTGCTCTACCTCAATTCCAGCATCTTAAAACCTTCTTTGTCCTCCCGATCGAGGAGTTGATCGAGGTTCTGAGGAAGTGAAGAGCGTTCTTGCCGAAATTCAGGACCATCTTCCAGTAGCATTGCAAGTGAAGCTTTGGTCAGTTGCAAATCTGTCCTTCTTCGGGCCACGGGTGAAGTTAGCTCGTGAAAGGATCAATCTGCGCCACGCCCAACTTCCGCTGAAATCCGATATTGCAGACAGATGTCAGCAGCTTAACGAGAAAAAGGCGTCTCTGGATGCTAAAACTGACACCTCCGTCAGTACCGCCGAGCTCGCATCCTTAAAAAAGGAGCTGGAAGATCTTGAGGAGAAGGTCCGGTGACTAAACAGCTCATCCGCGACAAGGAAGAATCCATCGCCCGTTCCCAAGGCGGAAGGCCTCAAAGCTCAACTGAAGACCGATCTGGCAGACATACGTGCCCTGAGCAAGCAGCTAGTGATGGGTAAGGATGAAGATGACGAAGCCGAGATCGCCGAGGTGGATCGTGTCCGTCTTGGCGCCTCCACGCCTTCGAGGCATTTCTTGATGGCTCCTATGTGTAAACCGCATCTGCTTGTAACGTGTGTGAACCTCTAGAGTCGATGACCGTGCATCGGCTATATTTTTTTTTGTTCGCCGATTTCATGTATCGGCCTCCACTTTATCTTGTCCATCATCCCACATGCTTGGGAAATATTTCTTGAGATGTTGGCCGTTGGCCATCGAATTTTACGCCGTCATTTGCTCGAGCATGTATCGTTCCTCTTAAAACTTGATCGACCTGTCGGCCCGTGCCAATTTGGAGACCATTTACCATATGTTGCATCCTTAGTCCCCAATGGCAACAGCTTCCCATACTAGATCACCAACGTGGAACTCCTTTGGCCTCACTTTCTTGTTATATGCACGAGCTACCTTGGCCTTGTTCTCTTTGATTTTCTCCGGTGACCATAGCTCGAGCTCGGTTAAATCCTCCACACCGTCACTCATCGGGGCTGCGTATTCTTGGTTGTTAGATCGTCACGAAAAGTGACGCGTCTCGATCCAGCCGTAATTTCCCAGGGTAGTACGGCTTCTTGTCCATATACTAGATGGTATGGCAAGGTTTTTATTGCTCCATGGCATGACATGCGATAAGCCCATAACGCCTCTGACAAAACCTCGTGCCAACGCCTAGGGTGCTCATCGACTTTTCTCTTGATTAGTTTGATGAGGCTCTGGTTGGATGCTTCAGCTTGCCCATTTTCTTGAGCATAGTATGGAGATGATCTAATCAGCTTGATCCCCGTGTCCTCACAGAACTTTCTAAACTCGTGAGAAATGAAGACCGAACCTCCATCGGTCGTGATAGTTTGGGGAATCCCGAATCTATGGATGACATGTTCTTTCACAAAGTTGATAACATCCTTTGAGTTTACTGATTTCATCGGGACAGCCTCCACCCATTTAGTGAAATAATCAGTAATGGCCAAAATCCACATGTGGCCTTTGCTTGATGGGGGATTGATTTTGCCGATCATATCCATGCCCCAACCTCGGAATGGCCAAGGCTTGATGATGGGGTTCATTGCCGACGCGGGTACCATCTGAATTTTCCCAAACTTGACATGCTTGGCACCTTTGTAGTACTTGAAACAGTCCTCAAGCATGGTGGGCCAATAAAACCCGATCACGATCAACCATTTCATCTTGTGAGCTGATTGGTGAGTTCCACAGCGCCGTGTACCTCGCGTAGGAGCCGATTAGCCTCAGTCCCCGGACATTTGAGCAATAATCCTTCCGAGTCCTGTAAAACATGTCATCCCCAATAAGCACATACTTCATGGCTTTGTACCATATCCGTTTAGGTGCCCCCAGGCGAATCCTTCAAGTAATTGAAGATATCGGCTCTCGATCGTCGACTTCAGAACTGTACCTCAACATCGGCTCTTCGCTACATCCTTGTAGCACGAAGCCATTGTGCAAGATCATTTGCCTCAGATTCGCGGCGTGGGATCCAGGTGAAGTTTATGTACCGGAACTGCGCCATCAGCTCACGGCAGTGCAACCATAATGGGAAGAGGGACTCGCTCTCACACTTGTACTCCTCCGTGAGTTGGGAAATCACCAACTTGGAGTCTCCAAAAATTTCCACTGCTTCTGCTCCGGCTTCGAGGAGTAACTCCATTCCTTGACGCCTCGTGCGGCTACATTGTTGGTGCGAGAGGTAGACAATCTGATGGAGAAGGAAAATGTTGCCCCCCGGGGCGACACGAGTAAAATGCCGATGCCGCAGCCATCGTCACAAACTGATCCGTCAAAAAACATAGCCCACGCTCGGATCTGCAGTGCTGCTATATTAGTGTTGATCCTTTCAGCGATAAGATCGGCTAACGCTTGTCCCTTAACTGCTTTCGCGGGTTGATACCGGATGTCAAACTCCGATAATGCAAACATCCATTTGCCCAGTCGGCCCTTCAACATAGGAGCCGACAGCATGTGCTTTATGACGTCTGACTTGCATATGATGACAATCTCTGCTGATAGCAAAATATGGCGCAGCTTTGTGCAGGTGAAAAACAGGCAGAGGCACAACTTATCGATATCAGGGTACCTTGTCTCTGCGTCCAGCATCCTTCTGCTTATGTAAAAGACGACTCGCTCCAGCCCATCATAAACTTGCACCACCACCGAGGCGATGGACGTGTCAGCTACTGACAAGTAAATATAGAACGGCCGGTCAGGCTGCGGTGGAACTAACACTGGAGGCTTTGTCAGATATTCTTTGATCTCGTCGAAGGCTCGTTGTTGTTCGCCCCACCGGAATTCCTCGTCGATTTGATTTTACTAGTCCCATGAACGGCTCTATCCTTCGACAGATTAGAGATGAATCTTCCGAAGTTGATCTTGCCGATGAGGACTGCAGTTCTTTCTTCGTGGTGGGTGGCTTCATTGTTCGCCGCCTCGACTTTTCAGCCGATTTCAATTCGCGTTCATGGACCAAAACCCAAGAACTGACCGCCGTCACCAAGGCACACTTCTTTGGATTCATCCGTGGCAATTTTCTTGTTCGGTCCGGGACGCGTTGCGGATCGTCCAGTGTCCGTATGCTGAAGCAGACTTGACCACCACGTCGTCGATGTAAATCTCCACCGGTTGCCGATCGATCATGTAAAATATAATTCATGGCTCTTTGGTACTTGGCGGCATTCTTGATCCAAACGTCATGACTACATACTCGAACAACCCACCGAACACAGGACTCAATGCGATCTTGTGTATGTCTTCGAGCCATAAAAATTTGGTTGTAACCGCATTTCCATCCATGAAGCTCAAGATCTTATGACCAGCCATTGCGTTGATTAACGCGTTTACGCCACCGGCATCGGATACTCATCCTTTGGGGTAGCTCTGTTGAGATCCCGAAAATCTATGGCAACACGCCACCGGCCATCCTTTTTATCTACAGGTACGATACTAGAAATCCACTCAAAGATACCGCATGGCCTGATTAACTTGGTATCAACATTTTCGACCTCTTTCTTGACTTCTTCCGAATTTCGCCTTCATTTGTCGTGCTCACTTTGAAATGGCGAAATCCTTTAATGAGTCGATGCTCAATGATGCTCTGTCTAACCGAGCATCTCTGTGTAGTCCCAGCGGCGATGCGGATATTGTTTCAACAGCTATCATCGGGCCCGCAGATTCGGATCTAACTTCTGGCGATAAATGTTGGTCGTGGCTTATCCCCAGGACCAATGTCGATCTCTTCTAGCTCATCAGTGGATGTAAACCCGTACCCTAGCTTTCCATCACCTGTCAAATCGACGCTAAACACAGGGCAAACAGTAGGTGAGGGTAACACAAATGATTTGGGCCGATTGCCGAATCGCCCCTTTTGATTGAATTAGTTAAGGATGGTTTACACCTTATTGTGTTACAATGGCGGGGCATCTCCCACCTTTCGACTACATGATCCGCTTGTCGTGCGATTGGTGCTTCCTATTTTTAGTGGCCGATCGCGAGGATCGGCGTACCACGACGCCGTGGACCCTGCTACTGTCGGGCCATGGATAAGACCAGCCTCACCCGTTTTTGTAGCTTCAATGCGCTCACGGCCGTCTAGACCGATTCGGAGATCGGCTCTTGGTCTTCGCTTCCCAGACGTTCATGCCAGCTATGGAAATCTCGATAGAATCATCTGCATGGATGACCTCCACTTCATCTCCGTCCCCATCAGAGCCTTTGGTGCATCGTGGATGGAATGCAGCAATTAGCGTGAATCCAGTCTCTACCTAGCAAGACAACGTAGGTACTTTTGCTGTCCACGACGAAAAATGACGTGGGTATGGTTTTCCTGCCCACTGTCAGATCCACGTTCATTACGCCTTGCGTTTCCGAAGACTGACCGTTGAAGTCGCTTAACGTGACGTTGGTTTTGATCAGATCTGCGGTGGGCGTCCCAAAGCGTCGTAGCATGGAGTACGGCATGATATTGATGCCGCTCGGTGTCCACCAACATCTTCGACAAGGTTGCCCATTGATGTAACCTCGCGGTATAGGGCTTTCGATGTTTGTAACCCTTCTCACGTGGCTTCTCAAAGATAACCGCCGTGGACCGATCAAACTGCCCTTGGTAGCTCATTGGTTCTTGGCGCAGAATTCGGCGAATACGAACACCATGTTTGTGCCAGCCGATGTCTGTGCATCGGCTTTTACTGGTTTGGGGTGCCATTCTTTCCTTGTCGGGCGGTCTTCCGTTTCCCGGGTCTGCCTAATTTTGACGGCCAGATCGGGCCGTGCTTTCTTTAAAGCGTGGAGATGCTGCGCTTCAGCTTCCTCCAAGTTACGCAGCCGCTGCACTCTACGCTTTTGGGTGTGTCCGAGTCCGTCGGGACACCACCTTGGACGGTGATATCTGTCTTTGTCTTTGTCATTCTTTGGCTTCTCGAGGTCTTCTGCTCGAGCGGACTCCCTGTAACGGCTCTGGGGTGGAAGAGGCCCTAGACGTTTGAACACTGACACTGGCCTCGTGTCCTCCTTCTGCTGACCGCATTCCGGGCAGTTGTCGACTGTAGGCAATCGGCTCATTCCCGCGTCCCAGCAATACTTGAAGAAAGGACAATCCCAATGCTTGTCTGCGCCTTCCTTTTCTTTAGACGGTCCCTTAGTGAGGTGCTCATATCCTTCATCGTCTCCATCGCGCCGGCGACGTTGGTCATACTGACGCTCATATTTGTTAAGGAGATGGGCGGAATGTGGCCTCTGATACCGCACTCTCCTCACCTGTTCCTCTGTTAAGTACCGCCTGTCATTGTGGCTGGGCCGGTCGCATGGACCAGCCTCCTTTATTTCTTTGCCCCGAGAGCGGACACCTCCCTCCTTGTATGTGTCATGGTGGTACCCAGACCCTGCCATATTAACACCGAACGAAAAATCCAGTTGACGCCTCGCGGAGCGACTGAGTTCTACCATGTTGACGCCGGGAAATGGGTTCGTGTCCACTTTCATGGCGAACTGCCCAAGGATCAGACGGCCTTGTTCTATCGCCATTTGGATTTGGCGGCGAAGCTCTTTGCAATCATTGGTGGTGTGGGTGAACGAGTGATGCCACTTGCAGTATGGTCTCCCGTTCATTTCCTGAGTCGTAGGGATTTTGTGGCCTTCGGGTAACCTCAGCTGCTTCTCCTTCAAAGCAAATCGAATATCTGCTCGGCTTTGCTCACATCGAAGTCGAACCCTTTTGCAGGCCCTTGTTGTTTCACCCATTTGCAGGCTACAGGATCTGCCCCCCGAGCCCATTCAGCTACGGCCACTTCACAGTCCTGTAGGATCATCTTCTTACGATCGACCAGGCCTATCGGACGCTTGAATTTGTCTTGGTACAACTCGAGTGGCGCTGTTCATACATCGTCGATTTAGGCCATGTGCGCCAATGAGTTGTACTCCACTTGGAAAGCCAGATCCTTGATGGGTGCTGAGAGACCCAACACTGCCAGCTCGACTGCTTCCTTCTCAGTTAAACGAGCTAAGTAACATCGGTTCTTGACGGTCCTGAAGCGCTGGATGTACTCGGCTACGGTTTCTCCCCGCTTCTGTCGTACCTGCGCTAGGTCTGCAATGCCAGCCTCGGTAGCCTCTGAGTGATACTGAGTGTGGAAATGGTCTTCCAGTTGTTTCCAGGTCTGAATTGAATCAGGTGGTAGCGAGGTGTACCATCCAAAAGCTGGTCCTGTCAGCGATTGCGAAGAACCTTACGCAGCGGTGATCCGATCTTGAAACCACGCCTAACATGCGGTATCGGCTCACGTGCTCGATCGAGCTCGATCCTTCCGATCCGCTGAACCTTGAGAACTCAGGGAGCCGATACTTGGGAGGCAGCGGGATCAGATCAAACTCATTGGGATACGGCTTTGAATAGCCGATTGTCCTTCTCTTTGGCACGGTTTACTGGTCTCTCGTGATGGTACGGATTTGCTCACCGTGTGAGCTGTAGGGGCTAGATTCTCATGACTTGTTCCATTGGCATACTTGGCTAGCCACGCCTGTTTGTCGGCGTCTATCCCAGACATCGCTGCCCCGACGCTTGCTCAAGATCCGCCCAGAACCCCTGCCGAAACTCCGGTTGCAATCTGGTTGGTGCGTGTCGTTATTGCGATCCGCGTAGGTGCATATATATCCGTGTGGGATTTCCTTAGGTGGCTCAAACAGAATTGGCAATCGCCTGGTCGCCTCCAGCCTTGTAGAGACGGCGTGCCGCTGCTCTGGCGGCTCTGGAGCCGCAAGTGTGAATGGCATTGTGGCCTGGTTGCAGGCGGTTTTCTCCGGTGAGTCCCTAAAGTAGGCCCCGACGGAGTAATGATGTTTCATGATCTCTGAACTACGCGAACCGCGACCGCTCAGCGTTCACCAGGCTCTCGAATGGCGGTGCAGAATGAGCCACCATGTAGTTGACTTCACGTCAGAGCTCAGTGCGCTCCTCCGAAAGGAAGATAGATCTACCTCATCAAGAGCACCCTGGGAGAACCCTCCACTTGATGCCATGCTTACGGTCCTCTCAAAAGAGCCGATGAGATCGGCTTCAAGAGATTTCATCTCATCATATTTCGCCTTGTGCTCTTGAGCAGCTCGTCAATCGTGGTCTCTCTCCATCGCAGCGTCGGATGTTGATGTAGACTTTGTTGAATGTCCCACCGGGCGTGCCAGAATGTGTTGCCTGCCAAAACTCACCGGCGAGCAGCGACGAGCAACATGAAGAGCCGGGAGGCTCCCAGAACTGCTGGTGGGCCCTGGTCCCTCGGGCAACGGCCCGCAAAACTCCGGCACACGTCCTGGCTTGGTTCGAGGGCGTGCCACCTGACCTATTCCTGGCCAGGAAGGTGAAGGATTGCTCCGATTGATTTCCTGCATGGTAGACAAGTATACGTAAAATTCGAGCCGTGAACGGCTCCTGTGTTTCACAGAATCGGCTCCTAGGCGATTGCCCCATGGTTCGCATTAGATTTACGATAACATGGGGTTTTGCTTGATCACTACAAGTTAAATCGATCTGACGGTTTAATGTTTTCACCACGAATCGGAACGTCCTACACGTAATTGAGCCTGGTATGTACAAAAGATGAAGAATATTAACCCTAGAGGAGGCCTAATAACCAACGTAAAGTCAATTACCGGAACAACTTCTCTAGAACGAATAATCCACTTCTCTACGTACTACTGGATCGTTCAACCCGTTTGTAAGGCCTGACTACGTAGATATCAAACTAAACCTTGGCGAGCAAGGCACAACCATAACAGATCGAATCAACTAAATAAAGATTAAGCAAGATGCTACCCTTGCACTTGGGAAGAGGTGCAAAGGTAGCGAGGTAACTTAGAGGTAGCATAAACAATTATAACGGAAAAGCACTGATGCTAGCCACAACAAATCTACGATAGTAGTGTTACTCGCCATCAAAAAGGCTTTCACGAGTAACACCAAATAACGATAAGTAGATATCGCCTAGATCGCAAGATGCGATCTAGGAAGCATGACACTTACCCGAAAGAAACCCTAGAAACAAGGGGTGGCGATGCGCCGAGATTGTGTTTGTTGTGAACGTGATTGTCCTCCTTTTCTTGATAACCTTAGGTACATATTTATAGTCCGGAGACTCTCTACTTTTGGAATAACTCTACAACTCTATCTTTACCTAAACTGAAACGAAACCTAAACTGAAACGAAACCTACTATGATACAAGATACACGGGCAATTTAGCCCAATCCTACGCACTAGGCCGATCCAACAACACGTTGAATATATGCATCTTCCAAGCCCATCTTGATCACGGCCCATCTCCTTCGTTGGCCAAAATATGGCGATAACACCAAGGAGTAATAGAAGTTCAAGGAAACCAGTAGACATTCCTACCTATGAGATAACATATGAAGAACATGAACTAGAAGCACTCCTAGCTTTGGAGAAACCCAAGAAAAAGAAGGACAAAAGCCATGTGCAATGTGGTCATTGCAAAGAAATGGGACACTATGCCAGTAAATGTCCAGAGAAGCAAAAATATAAGGAGATTAGCCAAGTGTGGTGCAACAACTGCAAAGAGCTAGGCCATTATGTAGCAACTTGTCCACAGAAGATACGTGATGAACTCAATCTTATCACATGTTACAATTGTGGTAACCAAGGACATTATGCAAGTAATTGTCCAGAAAAGATGAAGCACAAGATAAACAAGCCTATGAAAGATCTCAGCCTTGTCACATGTTTCAAGTGTGGAAACAAAGGACACTATGCAGATGTTTGTCCAGAGAGATTTCAACAAGACCCCAAGCAAACCAAGATGTAATCTAGTTGGAAAATTTTTAAGGGTGGTAGTATCCTAGATGCTTTTGAGCCAACTTGTAACCCCTAGCCTCCCCAAATCTCGGGACGAGATTTATTTTAAGGGTGGTAGCCTGTCACATCCTAAGATTTTCCAAATCTTGTAATGTGAAAAATAAATAAACAAAATAAATTATTGTTGAAATTCAGGGTGAGAAGAATTTTTTTTTGAATCCAATTGGAAACTTTCGAACCTATTTGGATCAAATAAAATCCTAAAGGGATTTGAAAAGATAAACAAATAATAAAGAAAGTTTTGATAGTTGGAATTACTATTTTAGATCTTTTAATCAAAAGATTTGTTTTTCAAAAGCAAAAGGTAGAATTATAAATAAAGATTATTTCTTAAAGCCAAATTAAAATCTTGGCCAAGCTTTTGAAATAAAACATTCCTATTTGATAAAAAGAGTAAAGATTTATTTAAATTAAATAATGAGGATTTAATATCCAATTTTATTTAAGTAAAGGCTTTTCCATTTTAAATAAACACCAAAAATTATTAATTTATTTTAAATAAGTTTTCCAAGTGTTTTATATTTTCAAATAAAAAAACCTACTGAAAAGATTTGGAAAGTTTTTAGAAACTTAAATGGTGTTTGAAAATATTATTAAATCCTATTTGATTAAAACTAGAGCCTATTTTGAATAATTAAAAGACCTTAAAAAGAATAAATAAATTATTCTAAAAATGATTCCAGGATGTTTTACTAATCAATATTTAAACCTACCAAATTTTGGCAAAGTTTTGAATTCAAATAAGTGTTTGAATTGATTAAACAAAATCAAAACAGAATTAAAGAAAAGAGAAAAGGAAAAACAAACAGAACAAAAAAAGTAAAAGACCCAGCCCAACTAGCCTGGCCCAACAACTAGCCCACTCCCTCTCTCCCCGCGAGAAAACGCTTCGCACCAGTGAACTCACCCGCACCCTCACTGACCGGTGGACCCCATCTCCCCACTCCTCTCTCACGCTGCCAAGCGGACCCCACCGCTAGCTCCTTCTTCCCCACCCGCCGCTGACCACGCCCCTCACCTCGCCGGCCGTTGCAGGCAAATAACGCTCGGCTTAATTCGCGTTAATGGCACAGTTAAACCTCCCCCTGACGACACCCTCTTAACCGCCTACGTCTCCTCTCCATTTCCCCTCTGTCGCCTCACTCAAGCGTGCCCCCAGGCCGCCCAATTCTTCTCTGCACCACCCTTTGTCCGACGACGCTCCGACAACGATTCCGGAAGCCCCTCACCTCCCCTTGCCCCCTCGACCACCCTCACCTGATCCCCACATCCTGGCGAACCTCCCAGAGGCATTAGCTCGCTCGCGCGCGCCCCAGAGCTTCGACAACGACGACACCAAGCGCCGCCACCGTCTGCTTCCTCTCTGGCGAAGCTTCTGGTAAGAACCTGACCGCGCCTCTCATTCTCCTTCACACACGCATCATCGCCAGGACCGTGCGCATCTGACCCTGTCTTCCATTTGTCCTAGCACGCGCTGTAGCCTCGCCCCGTCGACATCTGACCGTACCCAACACCAGCAAGATCTTTGGTGAGGAATTCCGATCAACCCCGTGCGCCCCTTCACCAACCAAGGGTAGGTTGAGCATCCCCGTGCCTCGGCGATCACAGTGAGTCTCCTCTCCTCCTTCCTTGCTTCCTCTAGCGTCAGCTCCGCCGTATCCAGACACGCCACCGCCGGCGCCGCCACTAGTTGGCAAGCGTGTTGCGCGCCGTTGCATTTTGATCCATAGGACGCGATAGAATCTTAGCCGAAAGGGTATCGATCGATCTGCGTCGTGCGATGTTAGTTAAATCCCGCGGTCTGAATTGCTGATCCAACCGAATCGGTACCGGCGAATTAAAACACGCCACGTGTCTCTGTTGATTTGAAACAAAACAGATTTGATCTATTAGAAACAAGATTTTGTAAAATCTATAACTTTTAATCTACACGTCCAAATTTTGCAAACTTTATATCAATGGATTCAGAAAAACAAGCCCTAGCCAACCATGTACTTTTTTTTAGTAAAAAGCTTCTGGTAAAATGTTTGTTTTTGCAGAAACTTGTGTATGCATGTTTAGGATATAAAAATTGTTTTAAAATGATTTTGAGGATAAAATCTTTTGCAAATTGAGTGTTTTGAACCTACTGACCATAGTAAACAAATTGTGGTTTCAAAAATGTATTTGGTGAAACAAAAGAATGAATCTTTGATTTAAACCATTTCTAGTCAAAATAAAAATATGGTTTGATTATTAAAAATGGTTTTGGAAGAAAACCTTTGAGAAATGTTTTGGAAATAAACTCTCTGTCCCTAAACACAAGGTTATATGGTTTCAAAACATATTTTGTGAAACCTATAGAATTTTGCCTTATTAAAAGCATTTCTTCACCACATAAAATAATAACTTGATCTAAAAATGGTTTATGAAGTAAAATCTTATACAAATGATTTTGCCACTTTATAAAATGACCATTAGGTGTTTTCAAATGTTTATGAACCATTATAAACCACTTATCCAAATAAAACAATCTTTAGCATGCTTGCATGCATTGTTTTGTTACTATGATTTTATGTGTTGAATTGCTTGAATGGTAGTTTGAAATATTGTTTGCTTGATTGAATTGTAGTGACTTGAAGTGTGTGAACATTGCAAAGACCAAGAAGTGAACTTATACTCTCTACCAAAAAGGAAAGTGATGCTTCATACTTTTGTCCCATTATTTTCACTTTGCATTAGTGATATTTCTAAGTAAGACTTGCATGGAATTTTTGCTAAGTATAAACCATGCTATGCGAAATCCTAGTAGATGAAACCTTAGTAGAATTTCCTAAGTTAAGATTCCTACTACTATCATGCTTAGCTTAGCTAGTAGAAAACAAGGGTGGAATATATATTCATACTATGGAAAAATTTCTAAGTCTGAGGACTTGAGTTTTGTTTAATAAAACAACTAAGTGAATGAATCACCTGGGTGGAATGGAAGGAATGGTTTGTGTTGAGTGGTTATACAAGGCCCATTTCTATGGTTTACCTTGTATATCTCACTTGTGGAATGCCACCCAGGAACAAAGAGATTTGAGATGTCAAATGTTGAGAAGCTTCAAGTGCAGCCACTTGGCATTATGGGCTCTGCCTGGATCATATAGGTTGCAATAACTTAGCCAAATGGACAGTTGGTGGTAGGGGTTTGATGGGTTGGAGCGCGTCGATTCTGGTCTAAGGGAAGGCTTCTGAAAGATCTTGTCTTGATGAAACCAAGTCTTGTGGGGAAAGTGCACCTCCTCTGTAGAGTGTAAAATCTAAGTACTTAGCCATGTCCATGGTAAAGGACAATTTGAGCATCAAGACATGGAAGCTATCAAGAATCTCCTCATCCCAATTTCTAAGTTAAAATTTTGTGGTTGAACAAGGGTTGAAGGATCACCAATTTCTATTGGGAGATGCCTTGGGTGATTTTGTCAAGCAAAAACTTAGTGTTTTCAAATGAAAAGGAAAATCTATCTTGAGCAAAGCAACCCTAAGCTCCACTTAGCCAAATGCATATAGATGATAGACTCCACTATACTACCATAGTATCACTTGCCAATACAATTCAAATGTATTGACCCTTGTGGCTATAACTTATTATGTTGCAGGTTTGTTTGATGTTAGTGAAGTTTATTGATTAGGATTACAAGTCTACAACCAACATGACTACCTGTGGCACTTTGAAGATGAAGGACCCCATGCTATTGTTATATTCTGCTGCATTGTAATGAGATATCCAAATGAGCTATGTAAGATGTAATAAATTATTTTATTCCTGGTTATAAAGTTGTATTATGACCTTTGTTTCTTGATATTACATCTTAACTGTGGATGCTAGTTATTGATCCAGGGACTAGAATTGTAAACACAGGGATCTCTACAGAAAGTGCTATCAAGATTGTCTACAACCTGGTGGATCCTACAAGGACAAGGCATATTGATATTCATCATCATTTCATTAGAGACCATGTTGCTCGAGGTGATATTGATCTATCTTATGTGTCAACCAAAGACCAACTTGCCGACATCTTCACGAAGCCACTTGATGAAGCAAGGTTTTGCTATTTGAGGAATGAACTAAATATCATAGATTCAAGGAGTTTGACTTGATCACCTTGCATACACACCTATGTGTTGAATCTTATTTGGTTTAGGTGCAGGCATGGATATAGGGGGAGTGAGGCCCTAATTGATTGGACTATCCCTCCCACCATTATGCCCAAAGTGATAAAAATCATTTCTCTTAATATCATTTTCTGATATGTGAGCTTAAATGATGAGTTTTGGTAATGGACCCAAGATATATATTGGTGGTGCCAAGCCGAGTATACTCAAACATGGTGGCCTAGGCCACCGCCCTCTCACATTTGAGAGGTTGGCGCTTACTCGTGTTTGTCATTTATTGAGTTGTTTAGACTTAGGATCATGCACTCCCATTTGGTTATTGCTATGTTTTCCCTATTTAGAGTGCATGTGTCCATATCAGTTTGATACTCTCAACCTAAGCCATTTCTATCTTTCATACAAACCCCATCTACTCTGCACAAGAACCTCCTCATTTGTCCCTCGCGTTTTTGTTCTGGTGGAACCGGTACTACCGAATTAGGGAGCGGTATTACTGATACGCCCAATTTGCATCACCATTCTATATCATAATTTACCTCTATTCATTGATATATGTCTTATTATGAGGTATTACTTATGTCTTTTCATCTGTTTATGCATGTTGGATGATTCTTAGAGGATGAACTGCTAGAGTCTGGATCC
Source organism: Avena longiglumis (assembly GCA_030063025.1). Classification (NCBI taxonomy): domain Eukaryota; kingdom Viridiplantae; phylum Streptophyta; class Magnoliopsida; order Poales; family Poaceae; genus Avena; species Avena longiglumis. Next base: position 535,424,834 of record CP125975.1, read on the forward strand.
TGATGGAAAAGAAAGCGTTTTGATGCAATTTCAAGATCAGAAACAATACCAGAAAAATATGGGAAAATAATATTTTCCCCGAAGACAGAGGAAGCCAGAAGGAGGGGCGAAGAGGGGCCGCAGGGGCCCACATCCCCCTAGGCGCAGGTCCCCCTAGGTCGCGCCTAGGGCAGGTGTCGCCCACCTGCCCGGCTCCCAACTCCGCCCCTTCGCCTATATCTTCCCTAAGGAACCTTAACATCAGGGGGCGGCCACAAATAGATTTCCGTTGCCTCTGCGGGGCGGAAAACACCGAGAGAGAAAGATCTATCCGGCAGACAGATTTCTGCCGGGGGAATTCCTTCCCGGAGAGGAGAGACCGTCGCCATCAACACCATCATCAAGCTAGGCTTCATCAGGATCATCATCATCCACACCATCATATCCACCAGCACCATCATATCCACTCGATCCCGATGTAAAAATTGTGTTGGATATTTCCTTAGTTCATTAGGGGAAACTTTCCCAGTGTTGATTACTATTGTAGTTGATGCTTGTGAGTGGAACCATTGGATTATTATTTATGTTCATATTGTTATCCATTACCATATCATCTTTGATCTTGATCCATATGATGTCTTGTGAGTAGTTTGTTGTGTTCTTGAGGACATGGGAGAAGTCATGTTGTTAGTAGTGGATTTGTGTTGAGTTATTATTCAATGGTTTAGTATTTAAGTTGTTGTGCTATTCTTCTAGTGGTGTCATGTGAACGTCGACTACATGATGCTTCACCATTTATGGGCCTAGGGGAATGCATTGTGTATTTGGATACTAATTGTGGGGTTGCCGGAGTGACAGAAACCTGAACCCCCGTTAGGACACCTTTGCACACGGGAGTTTAGGATCTCAGAGTTTAAGGTTGTGGTTAGATTTATATCTTAATTACTTTCCTGTAGTTACGGATGTTTGTAGGGGGTTTTAATCACAAGTATGTATTAGTACAAGTAAGGTCGGTATGTTAGCACAGGTTCACCCACACAACACTTACAACACCAGAGAAGAGTACTCAGCTATTTGAAGCAAAAGCACTTGACAGAATTCCCATGTGTCCTCGAGAACATTTGGTCCTTATAAGTATTTCCACCGGCTTGTCCTTTGCTAAGAAAGGATTGGGCCACTTGCCCTGTTTGTTCGTTGTCTTTGTTACTTGCTCTTTGTTTTGTTGCCTTATCAAAAAAACACTAAAAATCTGTTTGCTAAGTATTCACAGGGATTTCCTGCTCCATACCACTGTTCAGCACCTTCTCCTCCTCGTTGGGATCAACACTCCTATTTATCGAAAGTACTACGATACACCCCCTATACTTGTGGGTCATCAAGACTATTTTCTGGCGCTGTTGCCAGGGAGTGAAGCGCTATTGAAGAGTGGAACTGGTAAAGGAATCTTCTACTGTGAGTATTGCTTTTGTTTCTGTTTGTTGCTTTGTTTCCAATATGGATAACCCACTTGGTTTTCTGTTTGGGAGAACTACTACCACTAAAAGGGTAGTATAGGAACCACCACCTGGTGAGATAGATCCTTTTAAGATACCTACAAGTATTGTTGATCGTGTTATGGATAATTATTATTTAGGGGATGGAACTGTCCATCCTGGTGATCATTTGCTTTTTATCCATGAATTATGCGGGTTGTTTAAGTGTGCAGGTATCACAACTGAACAGGTGAAGAAGAAGTTACTCTCCATATCCTTAAAAGGGAGAGGTGAAGAATGGTATAAGTTGCTGACGAATGGACAATCCATGGAATGGGAGGAGATTGCATCCCTCTTTTATTCTAAATTTTATCCTCCTAGTGAAATTCATAAGGATAGAAATCTGATATATAACTTTTGGCCTCGTGATGGAGAGAGTATAGCTCAAGATTGGGGGAGATTGAAGTTACTAATGCTTAAATGTCCTATTCATGAACTCCCTAACAATATTATTATCAATAACTTTTATGCTAGGCTTTCTCTTCATGATAAAGATTTACTAGATGCTTCTTGTGCTGGATCATTCACATGTATGAAGGAAGAATCTAAATGGGATCTCCTAGACCGTATTCAAGAGAACACTAAAGCTTGGGAGAATGACAAAGGAAGAAAGTCAGGTATAAACTATGATTATGAATGCATTAAATCCTTTATGGGAACTGATGGCTTCTGTGATATTAGCAATGAGTTTGGTCTGGATTCCCAAAGTATTGCCAACTGTTTTAAGGCCTTTGCCTATTACATAGAAATTCCCAAGAAGAAGTGGAATAAGTACCATGCACATTATAAAGATGTTGTTAGTCATGTTCCTGTTAAAAGTACTGAAGTTTGTACTATTGATCATATTGTGCCTAAACCTTATATTGACAAAATACCTTTCCCAGCTAAGGTAAAGGAGTATTCTATGATGATTAGTGCAAATAACAAAGGTGCAAAGAAAACTGTGGAGCCTAATGGGAAAATGAATGATGAACCTATGGTAGCTATTATGAAAGATTTGGCCACTAGAAATATAGAGGATGAGCACATTATCTTCTATGAAGATGCTTCTAATATTATTTCTCATCCTAGTAGAGCTAGAAAAGCTAGTGTTCCTATGCTTTCTTTTAAAATTGGTGATCATTGCTATTATGGTTTATGTGATATTGGTGCTAGTTCCAGTGCTATTCCTTATGAGCCTTACAGGGAAATTATGCATGAAATTGGTCCTTGTGAGATAGATTACATTGATGTGGTTATTCACCTTGCTAATAAGGAAACCATTTGCCCCATTGGCATTGTAAGAGACGTGGAAGTTCTCTGCGGTAAGATTAAGTATCCTGCTGATTTTCTAGTGCTTAATTCAGCAGCTAGCAAAATTTGTCCTATCATTTTTGGTAGACCTTTCTTGAACACTTGTGGAGCTATTATAGATTGTAAGAAGGAAAAGGTTTTAACTAAGTTTGATGGAGATACTTATGAGTTTAACTTTTCCAAATTTGCTAAAGATCCTTGTGAAAATAGCTTGCCTAATAAAGATTTCAGGATGGAACAACTTGCTTCTATTGATCCAGTCTATGACCTTGGACCTCTTTTTGATGACTATAAGTATGCTCATTCTAATGATAAAGTAGTTGCCAGTGACAGTTATATTGTCAACTTTATTCAAAGTGCTACTGAAATTTATTATGAGAGACGGAAACATGGTTTTATGCATCTCAATAATATTAAGTTTCCCCGTTTTATGTTGAAAGCTTTGAAGTTGCATTTGTTTTGTCTTCCTATGCTAGTGGATTTTTGTTTTAACAATTCGTTTTCTCATGATACTCCCATGCATAGGAAGTGGGTTAGACTCAAATGTGTCGGTTATTTGCTTCTTGATGATCTCTTTCACTTCAAATATTTATATCCTATGTGAGCATCTTTGAAAGTTTCAAGCCTAACTTAAAGGCATTAAAGAAAAGTACTTGTTGGGAGATAACCCAAGAGTTTTATCGAGTCTTGGAAGTTATTATCTCAGTAATAACCGCTCCTTATCCTTTTTGTTTTGGTTTTTGTGTCAAGTTTAAATACTTTTGTGAAGTGGAGGAGTTGTGAAAAGTGGCTGTCCTGGGACAGATTTTTGTGCTGCATTGTAAAAAATCGTGAGGGAGCTCAGTACTTCGAATGAAGCTGTATTTTTCTATGCTTGTTCTCCAGGTTTTTACCCAACTTTCATTAGTTCTGCACTTTTTGATTTGAGCAACAGAAGGTTTTCTAAAAAATTAATCTTTGCCTACTGGTCTATTTTGACAGATTTCTTCCGTCATTTGCATTTGCCTCTTACAGAAGCCTTTGTTTTGATGGGTTCTCAGTTGAAGTGTGCACCTAAAGGTTTATTGTTTTTGCTTACACTAATGTCGCTATTGAGTTTGTGCAAGGTTTTGTATGAAGGAAATTTTCAGGAGAAGGAGAAAAGGAATCTGCAGAGTTCGTCTTTGAATTGGGAAAAGTGGTGAAAACAGAAGGTTCGAGAAAATCCAATTTTTTTATATTTTTTATGTTTTTAATACATATGGAAGATCACAAGAAGGAACGGAGGAGGAAACAGAGTCCGCGGTGGACAAACCCACCCCAGGCGTGGGCCCATCCTAGCCGCGCCTGGAGGGGGTGTGCCACCCCCGAGCTCCATCTCCTCCTCGTTTTCGTACCGGTACCTTTCTTATGCATTGAAACTTCTTAATATATAACCCCCCCGGATCCCCTGAGGTTTGTGCATCATCTTCTCGTCGTGTTTTCATTTCGATCTATTTCTGTCAGGAAATCTTCTCAAGTTTAGAGCATCATGGTCTCCCCCAACGATAAAAGCAAGAAGCCCGAGGAAGAAGATCCTCAAGACCCCAAGGTGGAGGAGATTTTTGTAGGGGATGAAGAGGACATGGAGGAGGACGAGCATCTGAACGCCCGCGCTACCGTCGCAAGCATTGGAGTGGTGGCACGACCTACCAAGCTTAGGAGGACAGCACAGATGTCTATAGGAGGGAGAACTCCGCGTCATATCCTCGCTCCACGCACACTTCCTCCTCGTACCACTCGTTCTAACCATGTAGGGAAGGAACATGCTAAGAAAGAAGAGTGGGGAAAGAATAACAAGGACTGGGATTCTCGGTCTGGCATGATCATGAACCGCATAGAGCAAAAATCGGGGCTGATTCATGCTCTAACCTTCAAGTTTGAGGATTTGAAGAAACTGATTGAAGATCTTATCAAGAGAACACCACCACCACCGGAGGCGTAATTCATCATCAGGTGGCTTCCCCTTGGATTGTTCTAAGCTTGGGGGAGTGTCGCGGTATCACCATCATTATCTTTCATCTTTTACCTTTTTAGTGGATTCATATCTTTGGTAGAGAAGTTATCTTATAGGTTGGTTTGCATGTGGAAGTATCTCTCCTTTAGTTGGTTATCTTTGTATCCCTTAGTGTCAGTGCCTTTATTGAATATTAATGAGAAGTCTCATCTTTTACTTTTTGCACTTCTTATTTTAGTTTGCAATCTCTATTAAATGATGGATCTTGTTGACCAGTATTGGCATCACTTTGGGAGCATCAAGTAGATCTAAATTGGTTTTGACAAACCGAGCTCTGGCCAGTAGCAACACTTTTTGAGGTTTGAAAGAAAAAGAGAAAAAGCTTACAGGTATTTTGTATCATTTATTTTCTTTCTTGATTGGCTCATAAGCTTAGTATTCTTTATTTGAGATCTTTTATGTCTTCAAGGAAGATTGCATGTTTGGCTTTATTACTTGTATGTTTGCTTGTTTCCTTCAACTCTTGTGCTTGCTACCTAGCCTTGCTTGCCAAAAACCTGTTTTGAGAAGGCATACTTCGCATGTTTCCAATCCCTTTAAACCAAACCTATGCAATTTGTGTCCACCATATCTACCTAGTAGCATTATTGCTATTCCAAGCAAATTCTCAAGCTTCATCTATCTTTCGAATTAAAAAGTATTTTGTTATGTGAAAACTAATTAGTAAAGCTCTCACGAACTTGATGGCACACCTTATTTTCTTTCCCCTAATAGACTTGAACTATTGTGTCATCGAAGTTGTATATGCTTGCATCTATACATTGGAATTAGCAGAATCGTGCTGTCACGGGGAACGTTTTCAACATTGCACTTGTACTCTATACACAGTTGATATCGTGCTCTTTTGTCTGTGGATGTCACCGTGTGAAATAAAAAGGGATCTTGTAAGTCCATGGAGTTTCTATTTTGTGTTAGAGAAACCCCTGGGCCGCTAGCCTAAGCCATGCCTAATCATGGTGGAAACTTACAGCATCACCATAGTGAGCAATCTGTAAAGCATCCTCAATAAAAAGTTATGCATATAGTAAATAAAAAGATCATTGAGATGCTCACTGTCTGCTTGCCTTGTCATTTTGGTTATGGGAAAGCTCCTGTACCATGTGCAAGGGGTACCCCGTTGGCGGTTCTCTATGATACGCGTGTACTTACAATGACAAGAACTTATTTGTGACTGAAGTTGAGTAGCATGAGGAGTGGCCCTCATATTCAAGGGACATGAGATTGACAACTTATATTTCGTCAAGCATATACTCCATCCTTGTTCACTTTAACCTTAATCATCTCAAGATGCCTATGATAGGGGCAATGAGGGATCAAAGCTAGTAAGTACCCATAATCTTTTGAAAGATCTTTATGACTTGTAATCCCTGCTTCCCTCTATGAAGGGACCTTTCTCCTACTTCCAAGTTGAGTCAGTAAACCTACTTCCTCTCTATCTCCAGCAAGCATTTGAGTTGTTGTGTTTCAAGCATTCATATGGTGATTTATTCAATCATGTTCTTTATCTTCCTTGTTTGCACAAAAATCTTATCTATTGAGTATTACTTTGAAAGCCTTCATTTGTGAAAAACCTTTTTGAGCAAAGAGTGCTCCTGTTTTGAAACTTCTACAAAAAAGCTTTTTATGAAACTATTTTCCAGGTGTTCTCTGACCAAGAACAAATTTTTCCAATTCCAATTATGATTTATCTTTATGCATCTCTATTGTGACTCCCGTACTTGTTGCAAGCTAAGTTATATAATGGTGAGTTGCTTTCTTCTATGGGTTGTGCAATGGTAAGTGTGATGCTTCTTGTTTGTATTATTTTATGGACACTTCACTCCATAAACCTGTGGACATGTTTAATGAGCTAAATTTTCGCTTGGGGACAAGCGAAGGTCTAAGTTTGGGGGAGTTGATACGCCCAATTTGCATCACCATTCTATATCATAATTTACCTCTATTCATTGATATATGTCTTATTATGAGGTATTACTTATGTCTTTTCATATGTTTATGCATGTTGGATGATTCTTGAAGGATGAACTGCCGAAGTCTGGATTCTGATGGAAAAGAAGGTGTTTTGATGCAATTTTGTGAAGATCAGAAAAATACCAGAAAAATATGGGAAAATAATATTTTCCCCGAAGACAGAGGAAGCCAGAAGGAGGGGTGAAGAGGGGCCGCAGGGGGGCCACACCCCCTAGGCACGGGTCCCCCCTTGGTCGTGCCTAGGGCATGTGTGGCCCACCTGCCCGGCTCCTGACTCCGCCCCTTCGCCTATATCTTCCCTACGGAACCCTAACATCAGGGGGGCGACCATAGATAGATTTGTGCCGCCTCTGCGGGAAGGAAAACACCGAGAGAGAAAGATATCTACAGCAGACAGATTTCTGTCGGGGGAATTCCTTCCCAAAGAGGGGAGACCGTCGCCATCAACACCATCATCAAGCTAGGCTTCATCGGAATCATCATCATCATCCACACCATCATCTCCACCAGCACCATCATATCCACTCCATCCCACTATAACAATTGTTCTGGATATTTCCTTAGTTCATTAGGGGAAACTTTCCCTGTGTTGATTACTATTGTATTTGATGCTTGTGAGTGGAACCATTGGATTACTGTTTATGTTCATATTGTTATCCATTACCGTATCATCTTTGATCTTGATCCATATGATGTCTTGTAAGTAGTTCGTTGTGTTCTTGAGGAAATGGGAGAAGTCATGTTGTTAGTAGTGGATTTGTGTTGAGTTATTATTCAATGGTTTAGTATTTAAGTTGTGGTGCTATTCTTCTAGTGGTGTCATGTGAACGTCGACTACATAATACTTCACCATTTATGGGCCTAGGGGAATAAATTGTGTATTTGGCTACTAATTGTGGGGTTGCCGGAGTGACAGAAACCTGAACCCCCGTTAGGACACCTTTGCATAAGGGAGTGTAGGATCTCAGAGTTTAAGGTTATGGTTAGATTTATATCTTAATTACTTTCCTATAGTTACGGATGTTTGCAGGGGGTTTAATCACAAGTATGTATTAGTCCAAGTAAGGTCGGTATGTTAGCACAGGTTCACCCACACAACACTTACAACACCAGAGAATAGTACTCAGCTATTTGAAGCGAAAGCACTTGACAGAATTCCCATGTGTCCTCGAGAATGTTTGGTCCTTATAAGTATTTCCACCGGCTTGTCCTTTGCTAAGAAAGGATTGGGCCACTTGCGCCATTTGTTCGTTGTCTTTGTTACTTGCTCTTTGTTTTGTTGCCTTATCAGAAAACCACTAAAAATCCATTTGCTAAGTATTCACAGGGATTTGCTGCTCCATACCGCTGTTCAGCACCTTCTGCTCCTTGTTGGGATCGACACTCCTATTTATCGAAAGTACTATGATATACCCCTATACTTGTGGGTCATCAACTACCGGCCAGGGTCAGTTTCTAGGTCTATTCCTGGAAACTGCCTAGGTGCGGTACTACCGGTCCTTTTCCCGGTACTATCGGTAACTGGTGCTACCGGATTAGCAAGCGGTACTACCGACCAGGGTCAGTTCCCAGGTCGATTCCTAGAAAGTGCCCAGGGGTGGTACTACCGGTTTGTTGCCAGGCAGTACCGGTCACCGGTACTACCGGGCCTATCCCTGGTACTACTGGTTGGTGTCTCTGGTAAAGAGTTAAGATGTGGGGGGCACCCATCAGTGCCCCCAATATCCCACATCTCCACTCCGAACCAACGTCGCCGCCAGAGTAAGGATCGCCGCCGGAGCCCTGTACCCTCGTTCCTCCACCGGATCCTCACCGGATCCGAACTCCCCGCGGGTTCCTCGTCAATCCCCACCGCCATGGACTCCGGTACAACCGCCTCTTCTCTCCTCTCTCATGTTTTCTCCATTAGATCTAGGGTGACTTTGATTCGTGGTCAAAACACTTGATTTGAGGTTGTACCATGTGTATACTGCCAGATATTACATAATACCGCAGAAATCCATGTTTTGGGTATTTTTGCTGTCGATTTGTGGATCGGTCCTACTGGATCTGGGCTGTTTTCGCACGACCGGTAGTACCGGAAATTTTTACCGGAAATTTTTTCCGGTACTACCGGTTCCCGCAGACACCAAAAGTGTGTCAAAACCTGGTCTTCTTTGTGGACCTTTTTCTTTCGGGCTATTGTTCCCTTATCTCCTTGCTATCTTTGTCTTCCTTTCACAGGTGCAGGTGGTTCCCGTGGTACTCGCAAGCATTCCAAGGCCCATCATGAGATTGAGGACTATAAGTCAGAGTCCGAAGAAGAGATCATGCCACAGCCCATCAACCATTTGAAGTTGAAGTCCACTCGGGGTCATCGTGGAGGGGCCACTAAATAGTAATCTGGACGTGGTAGTGGTCCTCCTCCTCCCGCCTCGAGTCATCGCAAGAGTCAGAGTTCTGGGCCATCGGGGCCAAAGATGTTGTCTAATCTGTCTAAGATGGACTTCCATGCCTTGTGGATCGTCAATCCGTATGTTGCAGCTCGGGCCCATGCTAGGGAAAATAGCATGTTCTACATCGACTTTCAAGAGTGTGTGTACAGTGAACTTCTTATGAGCAATGAGAAGCTAGTGGTACCTTAGAAGTGGATTGAGATGGGTCACATGAACAAGAACTTCGACTACTTCGGTGAAGCTAAGGAGATTTGTTCCCACATTGGTTTGCTTACCCTCATGGAGTTCTGGCAAGACTATGACCCCTTGCTCATTACTCAGTTTTATGCCACTGTTCATTTTTCAAAGAACCAAGCTAGGACTATCACTTGGATGACTGAGGGTATTGTCAAGGAAGCAACGTTGGCTGAGTTTGGGCAGATTCTTGGGTATGAGGACTGTGGTCTTGACACTCCCATTGGCTACCGCTGTCACGGTAGTGATCGTCCCATGAAGAAGGATGTCCTTGCACCATTATACATCCGGGGCCACGGTGTAGCTGGTAAGATCAAGGGTCTTCTCCCCACCTATGATATCTTGAACCGCATCTTCCGTGAGACCGTCGCCCCTCGAGAAGGTAACCCGGATGAGATGCATGGTCACATGGTGGATCTTATGATCAACACTTACAACAACCGTGAGTCCGGCTACCCTCTTGATGTGATGTACTTCATTTGGAATGAGATGGTCGTTGCCTCATACACTCGGAGGGTCCCTCCTTCTGCTCCATACACCATGGCTCTCATCATCAACAAGTCCCCTCTATTACCAGAAGCCTCTCTACTCGTCGTCTTGTTACTCACCGGCACAAGTCTTTGTTGATCAAGAAACATCCTAAACCTTGCAATGCGGATGGTCAACTAATTGATGAGGATGGGAACTCTCTTGAATAAGTGTCCGGTGATGAGGATAGTGGTTGTGATGCTGATTTTGTGGTCTCACGTCACAAGCATGCCCAGCCCTCCTGGGCAAAGAGGATCGAAGCCAAGCTCAAGAAGGTGTTTTGCTTTCAAGTTAACAATCAAAAGCGCATGTATGAGGCTCATGTATATGCGAAGAAAGCTTGTGCTCGTCAGAAATAAATGATGGAAGCTCAAGGGTTTACTGTCTCCAAGGGTTCTGAGAACAACATCACTCCTGAAGACCAATGGATCTCCAAGAACAGCTACTGGGAGGATGATGCCACCTCTTCGTTCTGTGCTTCGTCGACTCACGGGGATGACTATGATGAGGATGAGGAGTGACCTCCGGGACATTAGTGTTGCTCTTGTCCCTTTTTGGCGTCTTAATGCCAAAGGGGGAGAAGTTGCACCTTAGGCATGCGGGATTTGCATGGGAAAAGTCACAAGCTCGTTCTTGCCTTGATCTTTACTCGCTTGTGAACTTTATTTGCTTTATTTTCCTCATAATATTGTGTGTGAACTTTAGGTACTAACTATTTGTGCTATGTATGTTGAGACTATGTGGTTATCTTATGGATCCATCATATGTGTGCTATGGTTATTCTCGTATGGATCCATCTTATGTGATGATATTCTTTATCCACTGTCAATACTTCTCTCGTCACATTTTATTGTGCAAAGGTATGAGTTTTAAGTGTTGTTATCCTTGAATGTGCACTCTTGGTTGGTTTGTAAAATAGAGGGGAGCCCTGTCTCTATTTTACAAAACCATGATCGCTATCACAATATTATCATGCAAAGGTGTGTTGTCATCAAACACCAGAAAGGGGGAGATTGAAAGCGCATTTCCTATCCTAAGTGATTTTGGTTTTTAATGACAACACACATATCGGACTAATTATTTGCCAAGTGTACCACATGTTTTATCAGGAAAAGACATTGTCTCTTCTCCCCAAAAAGGGTCACATGTATAGCCTTGACCAAGCCTCTATGGTGTTCGGTAGTATCGGTAATATAAACCGGTACTACTGCGCATCACCGACAGTACCGCCCTTGGCTACTAGTCAGGGCAGAGAGGGTGGGAAAGTCTGCCAAAATGCTTCTGTCTTCCGCGGTACCGAAAAGCGGCACTACCGCGTCGGTCCGGTAGTACCGCGTCTATGACCCGGTACTACCGCTCGACACTGGTAATACCGCTCTTTGGTACCTGAAAAGACGGAGAGGGATGATGAGCCTCCCCAATGCCACTGCCTCACCCGGTACATAGGTGCGGAACTACCGCCTGGATCCGATAGTACCGCTCCTATGGCCCGGTACTACCGCTTGGCAGTAGCACCGTATTTTCTGTATACTACCTCCAGGGGGAATTGTTGCCTAGTCAAGCATCAGATAACGGTCCGGTGCTTCATCCGGTACCTGATCGGTAGTACCAGCTGTTTCCGGTACTACCGTTCGGATATCCGATAGTACCGGTCCTGACAAAATGTCAACGGTCAGATCTGCGATGTGGTGTATAAAATGACCCCCTCTTCTACCTTGGGAGGTTGCTCGACTCACTCAAGAACACCACCTCCATTTGAGCCACCAAATCGCCAAGATCTCTTCACTCAACCATCCAAAGTTGTTGATCTTTGGAGAATCGAAGGAGGAGGCCTTGACCTATTGCTTCACCAAGAGAGATCTTAATTTCCCCCTCATCTACTTGAGGGCCCTTGCTCTATTGTTTCCTTGGAAACCCTAGTTCTAGATTTGGTTCTTACAAGTTTGTCTTTGATTGTTTGAGAGCTTGCTTGTATTCGGGAGCCTCCAATTAAGTTGTGGATGTGTGCCTCGAACTTGTTGTAAAGGTGTCGGCTTCCACCTCGAAAGTTGTCGATATAGTGGAAGAGGTGAATCGAACCTGTTGGGGTGAGGTTCATCGGAGAACAAGGGAGGCCTTTCGTGGCGTAGGTGGTTTGATACCACCCACTCTCCAATCGTAGACGTACTTCCCCTCAAAAGGAAAGAACTACAGGAAATAAACCCTTGTGTCTCTGCGTGCTTCACTTTGGTTACTTCTATCCTTTACCGCACTTTACTTTACTTGTTCTTGCTTGTGTATGTGCTAGCTTGACATATAGGTAAATTGACCTTAGTTGCATAATCTAGAGAATTTACATTTTGTGTCAAACCCTAATTTGAAAAAGAGTAAAATTTGAAGTAGCACCTATTCAACCCCCCTCTAGGTGCCCATACGATCCTTTCAGACGCCCATCTATTTTTAAACTGCAAACTTGTGAAACTTTGATGCGGCCGTACTCCTCGAAGAACAACGACTGAACATTTCAAAGCGTGGCTTGGCAATAGAGAATGTGAATTGTACATTGGAAAAAGAGGAAGTATAGCTATGAACCTGGTCGGTCTTTTATTGGATGTGCCGACAGGAGAGTCCGACTACTCAGGTCAACATCACTGAACTCATGGCCAGCGTGCCCTCTCCCAGTCTTACACCACGTCATCCCTACCATCCACACCATGAGGGAGGTTCGTTGGAGAAGAACGGAGATGGAAAGGAGGCGGGCAACATCAGCGGAGGCCAGGGAAGGACAAAGCAGGAGAGGAGGTGGGAGGAATCAGCGGAGGCTGGAGAAGGATGGAGCTAGAGTAGAGGCAGACAAGATCGGTGGAGGCGGCCGGCGTGACGGCTTAGCGCCGCTGCTGTGCGGGGGAGAGAGATAGAGTGAGGGAGGAGAGAGAGACGGGAAGGGATGCCCTTAGGGATGTAAATGGCACTTAAATGGCATCCGTAAGTCCTGTTTATTCAAAATCTTAGTTCTTTGTTTTAGAAAAAAACAAACTTTGTTGAACTAGAATACAAATAAACGGTATTACGCGGGATTAAATGGTGTGCCACTCACATCTCTAGGCCCTGGAACCAACGCGTGGGCACCCATAGCATCGCGCGCCCATCCACCGGGTCGCCATGTACGACTAGGAAACCAACAGGACCCACATGCAGACACACAGAATCGGCAGAACGCTCAGCAGATAGCCTCAAAACGCTCGAATCACACCACGCTTAAACTTTTAAAGAATGAGTTCATCCCGTCAGCATTGCAGCGTACTAAGTAGATATAAAGTGCATCAGAGGAAACTCTAATCTCCAAGACTATAAATCCTAAGAGCAAGTCCAGGAGAACCCCGACACCCTTCCCGCTAGCAAACATAGGGGAGAGAGAGAAGGAGAAAACCGCCTGCAGCAGGGCCCCTACAGCCTCCCCACGAATCCGCTCCCCCTACCCAGCCCCTCCACATACCCTCTAGATCGGGGCGACGGAGGCCCCCCAATCCGCTCGCCCTCGCCTTGGAAAACTCCCTCCCGCCACCAGCACCGCGTGCTCGAATCAGGTTCATCCCGTCTCTCCTGTATTTTCAACCAATCTCGAAATCAGGCAGCCATGGTGGGGCTGCGCGCACACAACGGTCGCCGCGACACAGAAGAGGAGGGGAGAGGCAAGTCACGACCAGTAGAGGAGGGGATGGGCTCCTCGCGGCAGCTTGGGGCCAGCCTGGCGTGCACGCCGCCTAGGGGGAGCTCGCCTTGCGCGCGGCTTGGGGATGGGACTAGGGCAGATGAACCCAACGATTTCAAATTGAGTTTTAGTATTCGGTTCTCGAAATTTCTGAAGGGAGTAGGCCACAGGGAGAGGGGAACAGGACCAGGCGCTGTCGTTGTGAATTTTGCTAGTTCAACGGACTGTTGAGCATTGTCAATTTTTTTGTCAATTGTTGTTCAACTTTTGTTAAATTGATATCCAAATCCTATCATATTGTGCCCTGCTTGTGTTAAATAGTTTGATGTATATTGATGCATATTGATTTGATGGCAGATCCATCTAATGTTGATATGAGTTCGGTGTCTAACAAAAAACAAAAACAAAAAATTCTCTAGTTCTACCTCTGATTCATCTACTCCTAGTGCCAACGCAAGCAAGTTTGAAGATCCTACTATGGATCCCAACATCCAAATTTGCACCGAGACAAGACCGGATCCCAACATCCAAATTTGCACCGAGACAAGACCGGATCCCAACATCCAAATTTGCACCGAGACAAGACCGATTAGTAGCAAGGAGGCGAGATTGCTACGAGCTAAATTACTACATATATGGCCTAAGGTACTGCATAAGCGTACGTAATTGAACAAGCTACATCCTATTTCCTGATCAACTAAGTTTGTGTGAAATTGAGAGTGAACATGTCTTGTTGGACATGAGATGAGACCATGTGTTGTATGAACTATTTCACATTTATCAACTATTTCATGTGTTGTATGAAATAGTTCTTGTGTTATATGACCTATTTCCAAACAAATAACCGTTAGTTAGTTATGAAATATTGGTAAAATATAGTAGAATGTGATATAGGGGAGAAGACATAGGGGAGCTGCCGAAGATAGATAAAATATAAGGAAGGAATCTTTTTAGGGGTGCTCTAAATGGCTTCTCCAAGCCCTACCACCTTTTCTTGTCCATAGACGCTCTTCCTCCTGGTGGTGTGGGCCAGCGATCACGGCGTGGAGGTGGGACATAGCCAGAGCTAGACCCCCAAGTCATGAAGCGTGGTGCCCGTGCGTGGTAATCGGGGGTAGACCGCTGAGTCGAGGGAGCATCCAGGCGTCGCTGCTGCGAAGGGAGCCTGCCCTGGGGAGGTGGAGGAATCGTGCCAGGAACCTGATGCCAAGGCACCACAGGAGGTGCAGGTGAGAGCTGACTTGTGGGGGCATCCAGGCGCTCTGGTGAAGGGCGGCGGCCCTGGGGAGGTGGAGGAGTCATAACTGCAGCCAGGAGCCGTGGTGAAGAGTGGCGTTCAGGGGAAGGCGGGGGAGGCTGGGAAGGCAGAGGAGTCTTGACCAGGCGCCTCAGCCTGGCCTCCTTTTCTTCCTTAACCAGTTGCCTCACACTAGCCTCCTCTGCTTTCAACCAAGCCTCGTCATGGACGGCGTATAACTGCAAAATGGGGTAACAATAAGAAACAACACTTTTGTAAGTATAAGACGCTGGGCACAATAATATTTACATCCTAATGTGAAGTCATCTATCCTAATTTGCAGCTAAATTAGAAGTGAAATAGACAACAATTTAATCTTAGAAGGATAGTAAATATACCTCCTCAAATAACTGAACTCCAAAGGCATCAGAACGACGTGTTCTACGTAACCTGCTGCGGCGACCATGGATATATACATCATCCGTAGGATGTTTAATGTCATCTTCACACACATGGCATTGACCTTTAAAACAAGGTAAAATAGGTGAATGAACAGTATTAATACATGCAAATGATACAAACTGGAGAGCACAAACAACTTTGAGAAATTAAAACTATATATAAAACTCAAAACAGATAACAAGTACAGTACACAATTACCATTGTCACCAGTCTTAAGCACGCGGAGACACGTGAGCACGTAGATTTCGAAATCACCACGTGTAGTCGTCACTTCAGCAAAGTATAGATCATTGTTGTCATCAGCAGCTTTAGTCTCCATGGTGAGATTAAAATGGGAATAAGATCTATATATACAGCCCTTCCCATTATAACATGAGTTGTAGCTCACAATTTTCTTTAGCACATATGCATCATCCTAAATTAGCAAGACGGATAATGTTAACGAGTGTAACATGAATAAATGACACTTAAGCAATCATGAAACTAATAAAGGCAAAAGGATAGTGTTAGCTAGTGTAATATGCATACAATGACATTTAAGATATCATGAAACTAATAAAGGCAAGAGGATAGTGTCAGTGTAATCATGAAACTAACAAAGGTAAGAGTGAGATACCCCCAGAAGATCATTGTCTTCGTTGTGCATGTCCAATAAAGAGTTCAACAGTTCTTGTGTAGGGCGATGAGACGCAGAAGAATCTAAAGCTTCTTGAGAATTCTTCCTCGTACCATCATGAAACCAGTACAAAGCATTTCGCACAGTCATCTCCTCATCGGAAAGTCCATCGCTGCAGCTATTTTCAGATATAGATTATTATAAATGACTAGTACATTTTACTTAACAGAAAGTGGAGTATAAATAGAATAACCAATGACAAATGGTTTTATTGATAATTGACTGTAAAACAAAATTAAGCCAAATTAGGTGAATTTTGACGAGTTAGATAAGAGATGACACCACACGTAATTAAAGGATTTAAACCAGTGAGCTGGTTTTGTGCCTGATTCTAATTAGATTGTATTGACCCACGAGAATAGTCAGATTATTAAATAATGTGGCAGAGGAATCAAATTCACAACCTTGATAAGTTTATTTACATAGGAGCATACACTGGTCAATTCAAACATATGTAATGTTTCACTTATGGGAAAGGAAAATTTTGTTAAGCGCATACTGTTCTATTATGCAGTAGACATATACCTATTTTCCTGTATGCTAGATAAGTACAAGACTACAAGTACAATACCGCTTTGATCTTCTAACTTATTTTTTATAAATAATTTATATTCTTACATGTGGAATCACATTATATGTAAAGAGAAATGGGACGTAGCCCGTCAGGGGGATGCGCAGTAGCGTCACCCTGCACACCAGGGTTCAACTCCTGTGACAGAAGCCAATTAACCATGATGGTTAATGCGCAGACACATTTTGATACTTCTAATTGTGCTGTTGTGTTTCGTTCTCAAAACAGATGCTTAATATGACTGCATGTTTTGTTTAATATCTCAGTTGTATTGTTCTTGTATTCCTTACATGTGATAATTGATTTTTGTTAGTAATGAAAACAGTGTGATTTGCAACTTGGATTTGGTGGCCAGAAGCAGCACATATTCCCTGGTTATGGAGACCTTAGATCGGCTGCATCTGGATCCCCTCAGCTTGGTCGCAGGGCCAGAAACAATAATTTACCCACTGGATCTTCACAGTTTGGGAACATGGTCAGACCTAATTCTTTGCCTGTTGGACCGTCTCAGGTTGGGAGTCTGGCCAGTTCTAATCATGTGCAAAGTGGATCCTCCCAGATTGGGCGCATTGCTGGACCTAATTTTATACCTCCTGCCGAATCCTCGCAGATTAGGCACATGTCTGGATCAGGTTCTAAACCTCCTGCAGAATACTCTCAGTTCGGGCTTGTGGCTGGGCCTAATCCTGTACCTACAGGTGAATCCTCTCAGTTCAGGCTCATGGCTGGACCTGATTCTAGACCTCCGGCCAAACCCTCTCAGTTCGTGCACACGACCGGACCTAATCTTGTCCCTCCCGGTGAATCCCCTCAGTCCAAGAGCATGGCCAGGCAGATTTTCGTAAGGAGTTACGAGCCAAATTTAGTGTTGGGGAACATGTCACAGATGGGAAGTGGCCCTCCGGTCCAGTCAGGATGGGATCTGAACTTGTCAAGGATGGTCAGTGGAGGAGGCATGATAGCAGAAGTATGCTCATGGTGCAACAGCCAGTTCCACCATTTTGGCCCCGGACACAGTGGGTTGGTACCAACGTGCTCATTTTCCTATCATGTAAGGATAGGGTGGCTGCGCAACACAATATGCCGAACAATGGATCGTGGCAACCCTGAGCGAGGCGATGTTAGCCCTGAAACTCAAAACTCACGTGACAATGGCAAGATCAACAAGAACAGAGAGAGGGAGAGATGGACATGAGAGGTTTTTGTGCTGTGTTCAACGTACAGCTTTTCTGTTGTTCTTCTCATCTATTTATTCTGTTCGTTACAAACTGAAACCAAAAACCAGGAGAACGAGCAGGCACACGACGCTGCCATCCCAACGTCACATCCATGCCTCCTACGATCACGCCATGACCATCTTGATTCGTACCATCCCACGAGAGATCAGGTCGTTGATCCTATCTACTAAGCAAATTGAATCCTAGGCTGAGACACAGCTCAGATGTTATTCTGATTTCTGAATGAAAGAAACAACTAACTGTCACAGTCTAAAACCTGAAATATGCTAAACTGAATTTGGTAAGACTGAAGAATAGGCAGCTGTTAACTGACAGGCGATGCAGCCATTTTCCGGTCATCTTTGTTGGTAAATTGGTGTCGTTTTGTTGATGCATCTGTTGCGGGTTGAAAATCACCTGCACTGACCAGCCTGCAGAGCTGAGAAGGCTATCTCTTAGAATGACGTTTGTATTCGGTAGGCTCCATCTTCTCTTAGAATGTGTAAAGATCAGTTTCAGGAGACCAATGTAGGTTTTCATGCACAAACATCTGCTTACTATTTTAACAGCCTTACACAACAGTTACATAAGATTTTTCTTGACTTTAAGAAATCTTGAACACTTCAAAATCAATGTAGCTTGTAAAGTGTAAACACATCTAGTAAAGTTGAGAAACTTACAATATTTGTCGTTGAGCAGCATGATAGGAATCAATAGCATTCTGAGCTTCATCTAAGTTCTGAAAAGGTCCACCGCGATCTGGATATGAATGGAATAATCCTGCCTTATCGAGTCGAACAAAATACTTGATAAATAAACCAGTGGGCACCAATGGAAAAACACATGAAGAAGACAACACGGCACTGTCGAGCTTCAATGCCAGTAGATCTGGCACCTCACACCTGAAGTTGAACACGAAAGGAGGGAAATCGTCATGCACAAAAAGACTGGTTTAAATAGAGTAAAGAAAGAAGAAAGGACAAGCGGCTTAGATGTGAATAATCTTCTCGTCTAAATACACTCTGTGAACTGTTGATGTGCTTGATCGGTCTGTTCAACAACTTGCACAGGCAAGAGAATAAAGCAAGTTTAGGATCGAGTTTATTTAGTAATTCGAGTGGTAATGTTCTGTGAGAAGTTCTGATAGGAACCGAGTCCCTACCAGGTCTAGGGCGTAGAGGGATGGAAGGAGGGTTGTCGAGGAGCTGGGCGCGCTCGACGGCGAGAAGGTGCCATGGTCGCGTGGTAGGAAGAGGCGGCTAGGGCTAGGGTTCCAACTCCTAAGGGAGTCGGCAACAAATATGATTTATTGCTCAACCTAAAACGTAGCATTACAAGTGTTTATATAATAGTCCAGCTAATAAAAATAAAGATAAGTTGGGCCAAGCCCCTAAGTCGACCCGCGGCTGGGCTTCTTCCGGCTATAGACCAAACCGGTCATAACATCGCTCCCCGCCTGTGCAAACAGCTCGTCCTCGAGCTGGAATTCTGGAAACTGTTGGCGGAGCTCGTCTAACTCCTCCCAAGTGGCGTCCTCCAGCGGTAGGCCCTCTCATTGGACCAGCAGGCGCCAAACGCCCCGGCGCTGCTGCGCCTTCAACACCTTGGCGGGTCCCGGAAGGAGGCGTCCATCAGATGTGGGAGGAAGCGCCGGCGGTGCTGCTGGTGGCTCACCACGGAACGCCTTTAGCAAGCCCACATGGAAGACGTCGTGGATGCGTGCCCGCCGGAAGCTGAAGACAGTATGCGAGCGTGCCGACCGAGAAAGGGTACCGTGTAGCGAGGGCCCAGCTTGCGCTTGGCGGATCTGGGATCGTAGTCGAGCCATAAACCTGGCCGCCACCGCAAACTTCGCCGCGGTGGTGGGCGTCGTAGTATTTCTTGGACAGCTGCTGGGCTTGAAGAAAACACTGGCGTGCCTCAGCGATGATCTCATCTCTGGTGCAGAGAAGGTCGCCAGCTGCCTCGGTCCGAGACGTCCCGGGCTCGAAGGGCAGCATAGGCGGAGGCTGGCGACCGTAGACCACCTCAAAGGGAGAGGTGCACAGGGCGGAATGGTAGGAGGTGTTGTAGCAGTACTCCGCCCATGCTAGCCAATCCACCCACGCACAGGGACGGTCACCTGTAACAGCGCAAATACATAGCAATCACCTTGTTAACCACCTCAGACTGTCCGTCCGTCTGAGGATGGAACGCCGTACTCAGGCGCAGCTTCACACCCGCCAGCCGAAAGAGATCACGCCAGACATGACCAGTGAACACCGGGTCACGGTCGCTAACGATCGAAGAAGGAAACCCGTGGAGGCAGACGATGCCGTCGAAGAAGGCCCATGCCATGGATGCGGCTGTGTAAGGATGGCCGAGCGCGATATAGTGTGCATACTTGGAGAATCGGTCGACCACAGTGAGAATGACGGACTTGCCGCCCACCTTGGGAAGGCCCTCGATGAAGTCCATGGAGATATCAGTCCACACCCGAGAGGGCACGTCCAAAGGCTGTAGCAGTCCCGCTGGCCGCAGTGTCTCTGTCTTGTTGCGCTAGCACGTCACACAAGACCGC
The DNA here is from genome assembly GCA_030063025.1 of Avena longiglumis. Classification (NCBI taxonomy): domain Eukaryota; kingdom Viridiplantae; phylum Streptophyta; class Magnoliopsida; order Poales; family Poaceae; genus Avena; species Avena longiglumis. The sequence goes on from CP125975.1 coordinate 535,445,255, forward strand.
ACCCAGTCTCGCACCAGCGCACGATCGTCGGGAATGTAAAACTCAGCACGCAAACGGTGGAGTGTCTTCTGCACGTCCTAGTGACCCGTCGAGTGCGCCAGCAACAGGGCTTGATGGCGCAGGTCGTCATGATCCGGCACGAAGAGCCGGCGGCCGTGCAAGAGGAGGCCCTCCTCCAGTCGCCAGGGCGCCTCCAGGTCGCCGGCCTCGAACCGCTGCCGTAGGCGCTGAGCGTCCGCGGCAGTCGCGGTGGCCCGACGGATGTCATCGATGAAGGCGAAGGACGGCCCGAAGCGGATGCAAAGGAGTGCGCCTGCGGGTGCGGCATCCTCCGCGGCCTCCTCCGTGTCGCGGCATGATAGGGCATCGTCCACCGTGTTGAGGCGGCCCGGGCGGTACTCGACGATGAAGTCGAAGCCAAAGAACTTGCTGATCCACTGATGTTGCGGCATGGTGGAAAGGCGCTGGTCCAACAAAAACTTGAGGCTGTAGTGATCCGTGCGAATGCGGAAAGGCCGTCCCCACAGATATGCCCGCCAGTGGCGCACGGCTTGGACCAAACCGATGAGCTCCCGCTTGTAGGCCGTGAGCTTGTGATGGCGGGCGACAAATGGCCGACTGAAGAAAGCCAATGGCACATCACCCTGATGAAGGACGGCTCCACACCCCATGCCTGAGGCATCGCAGTCCACGACGAACAGCTTGTCGAAGTCTGGCATCTGCAGGAATGGCCCTGTCGTAAGGGCCTGCTTGAGGGTCTGGAACGCCTCGGTCGCCTCCGTATCCCAGGAGAAGGCATCGTGGCGCAGGAGACGTGTCAGAGGCACGACGATGAGGCCGAATTCCCGAATGAATTTCCGGTAGTAACCGGCGAGGCCCAGGAATCCGCGGAGGGCCCGAGGTGACTGCGACATTGGCCATGCCGCGACTGCTGCGACCTTGTCGGCATCCATCGCAACGCCCTCCGCCGAGATGACGTGTCCCAAATATGCGGCGGAGGTCGTGCCGAACGAGCACTTGGAGCGCTTGAGGTGTAGATGGTGCGCTCAAAGCTCGTTGAAGATAATGGCCACGTGCTGCAGGTGCTCCGCCCAAGACGAGTTGTAGATAAGAATGTCGTCAAAGAAAACAAGCACAAAGCGGCACAAGTAGGGGTTGAGCACGTCGTTCATCAAGGCCTGAAACGTCGTCGGGGCATTGGAGGCCAAAAGGCATCACCAAGAACTCGAAGTGGCCATGATGAGTCTGGAATGTTGTCTTCGCGATATCGTCTGGGTGCATCCGCACCTGGTGATAGCCGGAGCGGAGGTCGAGCTTGGTGAAGAAGCGTGCCCCATGTAACTCGTCCAACAGCTCATCCACGATTGGAGGCCAAAAGGCATCACCAAGAACTCGAAGTGGCCATGATGAGTCCAGAATGCTGTCTTCGTGATATCGTCTGGGTGCATCCGCACCTGGTGATAGCCGGAGCAGAGGTCGAGCTTGGTGAAGAAGCGTGCCCCATGTAACTCGTCCAACAGCTCATCCACGACAGGGATAGGAAATTTGTCCTTGGACATCCTGGCGTTGAGAGCACGGTAATCGATGCAGAAACGCCACGTGTCGTCGGTCTTGCGCACGAGGAGCACTGGCACGGAGAATGGCGATGTCGAAATCTGAATGATGCCCTGAGCGAGCATGACCGCAACCTGGCGTTCAAGCTCGTCCTTTTGCAGTTGGGGGTAGCGGTATGGCCGTACGGCCACAGGGGCTGTGTCCGGCAGCAAGTGGATGTGATGATCACAGGGGCGAACGGGCGGAAGGCCCTGCGGCTCGTCGAAGAGGTCAGCGTGTTGCTGCAGTAGGTCGGCTAGGAGGAGATGCGCCTCATCGAGTGCTGCCGCCATCAGCTGGGGCTGAGGAGTCGCCGGGTGGGCGCCGCCGACGCCCTCCCACCGGATACGACGACCCTGGCGCTAGACTATCAGTGTCAGGGCATCGAAGTCCCAGAGGATGGGGCCCAGCGTGCGTAGGAAGTCGACGCCGAGGATGAAGTCGAAGCAGCCCAAGTCAATGCCGACGCAAGTGATGGAGAAGCTCTTGTCGCCGGTGAGGATGGGGACCTGCCGAGCAATGCCCTGACAATCAAGGCGATCCCTGTTAGCGACGGTAACGCTGAAGTGCTCCGCGTCGGCCGGCTGTAGCGCCAGGCGGCGCATGGCGGTCCCGGACAGGAAGTTGTGCGTGGAGCCCGTGTCCAGGAGCGCGAGGAGGCGCTCTCCGTTGATCATCACCGGCAGCAGCATGGTCTTCTCCGTCCTGATGCCTGCGAGTGCGTGGAGGGAGACGACGAAGGCGTTGGCTTGGACCAGCCCTTGGGCAGCGGCGTCAGCCTCGGAGATGGCCGCGGCCTCGAGCTCCGTTGCGACGCCCTCAACGTCAGCGTCGTCAACAGTCTCCAAGTAGAACAGGCGGGGGCACACGTGGCCCGGTACGTAGGGCTCGTCGCAGTTGAAGCACAGCCCTTCACGGCAGCGCTCGAGCTGTTCGGTCGTGGTCAGCCAACGGAACGGCCGCGTTCCGGGCATAGCGGAGGGCCCCGCAGCCGGCAGGCTGGGCGTGCCTGGCCTGGTGGTGTCGGTGTAGGGCGGGGAGGTGGCTGCACGCCTCTGGCCAAAAAAGCCTGTTGCATGGCTAGCGCGCACTGCTCCAAAGCGCGGGCATAGTACATGGCCGTCTGCAGGTCCTGGGGTTCCCGCAGCTCCACGTTGATGTGGATGTGATCCGGAAGGCCGCCAACTAACAGCTCTACGCGTTGGAGAGCCGTGACGCCGGGCGCATGGCACGCCAGGGTCTAGAAACTGTCCGCGAAGTCCTGCACCGAGGAGGTGAAGGTTAGATGCCCCAACTCTGCCAACCGGCTCCCGCGTATCGGGGGGCCGAAGCGTAGGAGGCAGAGGTCGCGGAATCGCTCCCACGGAGGCATGTCACCCTCTTACTACTCGAGGGCGTAATACCATGTCTGCGCGGCACCCCGTAGGTGATAGGATGCTATCCAGGTGCGGTCAGACGCCAGGGTGTGTTGCCCTTGGAAAAACTGGTCACACTGGTTGAGCCAGTTGAGGGGTCGACGATGCCGTCATAGATGGCGAACTCCAGCTTGGTGAAGCGAGGCAGCTGCTGACCGTGAGGAACAGCGGAGTACGCCCCGTCATGACGGAGCAGCAATGGCGCGGGGCCCGAGTAGGAGGGCATCAGAGGACCCCCCTGGAACAGGTGGCCGTCAACGCTGGTGGAGGGTTCGGCGTAGCCCGCGAAGCCGCCGAAGGAAGGTCGATGGGGACGTCGTTGGCTGCAGCTTGGTCGGCTAGCTAGGGGCCGTCGTGTAGACCGTGAAAGCCATGCCGGGAGCGGTGGCGATGGGAAACTCGATCCGATTGATCCCTTGAGCCGTCAGCGAAGGCCCCGATGCGGGCGGACGGCGGTGGCGGGCTTTGTGATGGTGGTGCAGTCATAGGACTCGGCGGTGGCCGTAGGGCTTATGAAACGTCGGATGCCGCGACCGCTGGGCGAGGTCCGGATGGCGGCGTCGGCTACCGCTAGGGTGAGGCGATGGAGGGACGACAGCGGCGCAAGCGAGAGCGGCCCGGAGGTGGCCGGCGCGGTCCCCGCAGAGGTCATCAGCAGCCCAATGGTGGTGGTGGTGGGCAGGGCGGACGACATGATCGATCCCGAGACAGCTGATACCAGATTGATAGGAACCGAGTCCCTACCAGGCCTAGGGCGTAGATTGTAGGGGTGGAAGGAGGGTTGGCGAGGAGTTGGGCGCTCTCGACGGCGAGAAGGTGTCGTGGTCGCGCGGCGGCTAGGGCTAGGGTTGCGACTCCTGAGGGAGTCAGCAACAAATATGATTTATTGCTTAACCTAAAACGTAGCATGACAAGTGTTTATATAATAGTCCAGCTAATAAAAATAAAGATAAGTTGGGCCAAGCCCCTAAGTCGACCCATTGTTGGCCTTCTTCCGGCTATAGACCAAACCGGTCATAACAAGTTCATGGAGAGATTAATATCAGAATGTGCAGAAGAAGGTACTAGGGCTTGGAGATTTCCTTTGGCGGTGATGCCAAACTGTGTCAAAAACGCCTAGCTATGCACAGTTTAGAAATACATGTAAGTGTCCATTAATCTAAGTTGGTCCACACTTTCTACTCTCTTTTTATGGTCTATAAGTTGGCGCTACATTGCAAGTTGTGGATTACTTGCAGCAAAATATTACCTTGTGCCTTTTATTGTTATTTCATTGACACCGCGTGATGATTTCAGCGGCACTGTCACAAATAGTTTGGATAAAAAGCTCATACCTTTGATCCGTCTCCAGCTTGTGGACAGGTGCGGGCTGATCTTCCTCGGTGTATTGCGCTTGGGAAGTTCCAGGGATATGAGTGGCCGTTTCTTGATCTTCCTCATTGTATTGCGCTTGGTGTTGTCCAGTGTTTGGAGTAGGCTCTTGCTGATCTTCCTCGAGGCGTTCGGAGTCAGAGACATCATCAGGCCTATTCAATTAAGTTAGGTGAGGGCCATAGCCATTTCATTCAACAAAACAAGAGAAGACATGATGTACATTGAGAAAAGATAGCGCTGCATTAAAAAGTCGCATACGGCAGTCAAGGATCGTGCCTGAGAACTTTGAAGCGGACATTTGCGAGGAGAACTCGCCTACACAGGGATTACAATTGTGGTAAAATATGATTCTTCACGAGATTACAATTTTTTATTGTGCAAGATAGCTCTAACTCTTCGTACGTGTAACAGAGGAACTTTCTTTTAGTTGCATGGCAGAGCTTTGCCTCGGGCATCTGCGAAAACATTGGGTCCTGGTAGATGCTTCATTTCCTCTAAAAAGTACAGGCTACCAAAACTTTCCAAAGGAACAGAGCCATCTGTTCCTTCAAAGCGAACGCCAGCAAGGAAAAATTCCATAGGAATTGAAACCTCTAAAAATCCTTCACTTTTCCCGTGAAGCGAACGCGGCCTTAGCGCGGAGTAGTTCGTTCGGATTTTTTGTGCATGTGGTGCTGTACCACTGTACCAGCGACGTGATGTGTCCAATTCAAGAGTAGACTAGTATTTAAGCTGGCTCCAATTCAAGAGGCTTGGATGCATCAGTGTTTCCAGGCACACGACATGTGCCTGTGGACCACACTGAGTGACAGAGCTCAGTGACAAACTTTAGGCAACCTGCTCTAGCGTGTGAACAGAAGTACACTAGATTACTGCTACTATGGATTATTTGGAAGAGGGTTAAAACTTCGCTAGCAATATTACAATTACCAGCTTATCGATTTTAAGTCACCAGATTATCGAGTAGCACCTACCAGATTGGCCATTTTAGATCACCAGTTTATTTAGCATAGGATTACCACCACATTAGGTGTAAATACAAAATTCCGTTTAGTCATTTTAAGTCATCAGATTATCCATATACCACTTACCAGGTTTCTCAAACAATAACCAGGTAGCAAGGAATTACCATCACGCTAGCTACTTACAAAATTGACAGGTAGTACTTGGCAAATTATCCCACGAACAATTATCAACGGGACATAGCTACCAAAATTATTGTGTGACAGCTGCCAGGTATTCTAGTTATATGCTACCAAATTCAAGAAAAATGTGAAAAAAAACGACTCCAAGTAGAGGACGTCACTGTAAAACTTTGGTCTATACTTTCTACTCTCTTTTTATGGTCTATAAGTTGGCGGTACATTGCAAGTTGTGGATTACTTGCAGCAAATTATTACCTTGTGCCTTTCTTTTGTTATTTCACTGACACGCGTGATGATTTCAGCGGCACTGGCACAAATAGGTTGGATAAAAAGCTCATACCTTTGATCCGTCTCCAGCTTGTGGACAGGTGCAGGCTGATCTTCCTTGGCGTATTGCGCTTGGGAAGTTCCAGGGATATGAGTAGCCATTTGTTGGTCTTCCTCATTGTATTGCGCTTGGTGTTGTCCAGTGTTGGGCTCTTGCTGATCTTCCTCAGGGCATTCGGAGTCAGAGACATCATCAGGCCTATTCAATTAAGTTAGGCGAGTCATTCAACAAAACAAGAGAAGACATGATGTACACTGAGAAAAGATGGCGCTGCATTAAAAAGTCGCGGTCGAGGATCGTGCCGAGAATTTGGTAGCGGGGGACATTGTCGAGGAGAACTCGACTACACAGGGGAACTCCCCGCCTATCTGTGTAGGCAGGGACTCTTTGGGCGTCGGGAAGAATAGAGTGGACCAACGGCCTGAGAGGAAGGGGGGAGCACTCCGGTTGGTCTGGCAAGCATGGAGGGAGTGGCATGTAAGGTGGCGGAGAGGAGGGTTGGTCCGGCACGCGAGGAGGAGAGGGGGAGGAGCGCTCTGGGTCCGGCGTGAGAGTAGGGGAGGGGCGCCCTCTTTGGTAGTCCCGGCGTACGGGTGGTATGTAACGCGGAGGAGGGGAGGGGAGAGGAGATGAGATGGGAGGCGGCGGCGGCGGCGGCGGAGGAGGAGGAGGAGATTTGTCGCGGGGGCGCCGTCCGGACGGCATGGCGGGCAAGAGGTCCTTTTTTTTTTTGACAGGGGCAAGAGGTCCTAGGGCTTGGGGATTTCTTCTGTACTAGTGGAAATGGAAATACGCGTTATTTTTCTTTACACTGCTTGTAAAAAAGCGTTATTCTCTTTGAGAGACCACTCGGGGCCCATGGACCGATTGACAGCCCATCATCATGTGTAGTGTAGTGTAGGTCGAAAGAAAGAACCTTTGTTTTTGCAGGGATAAAAAAATTGCTGTTCCTTTTTTTTAGATTAAAAATTGCTGTTTCTAAAAGCATCTTTAGCCGCTATCGCATCCCGCGGTACTGCAAAACATAGATACGGTATAACGCAAACTCTTTTTCTTGGCCGAGAAACGACGGCACGAAAGAGATACCGTATATGCATAATATACATACCACAAAAAATGGGAGGGTGTGTCTTCCGCCCGCCGAACCTCCGCCATGTTCTATCGATTTCGACCAAACTTCACGATTTCGGTGGCCAAGCCGAGCAGGGGCGGGCGGAGGTGGTCCCGGGGTGGGCGCCCGAGGTCGCGCTCACGTCCATGGCGGGCAAAGGCGGATGCGGGCCTGGGGTGGGCGGCCGAGCAGGGGCAAGGCGGAGACGGTCCTAGGGGCGGGCGGCGGCAGCCAAGCTCGAGATGTGGCCGACGAAATCTGAGGCGGCTGAACGAGGGAGGAGCTGCACGGGCAAGCGGCTGGACTCATGAGGGCCCGTGCAGGCGAACGGCTGGACACAAGATCGAATAGCTAAGTGGTTGATCGATTCCATCATGGGTTCCGAGCAAGGGTGGCCGGGAAAGATTTCTAAGTGTGCCTTTCTCCATGTAAAAGAGTAACAAAAAGGGTTTTGCCCTTCATCATTGTTCTCAAAAGACAGATAGCATGGAAAACTCACTAGGAAAAATAAAATCTGGCTGAAAGATTATGCATGGGTTACGACGACCTTATTTCCTCATGAATCCAAAACCCATGGATATCATGTCGAAATCATAGTTTTGTGATAAAAGAGTTTCGCCTGATTTTCATTAAAGAAATCGATCTGTTTTTCTTAAGGAGAAATAAATAAATCTTGAAATAGATAAGCAGCAGAAAAGGGTAACTAATGAAATTGTGGAGAACAAACAAACTACTCCCTCCGATCCACATTAATTGATTCTGATTTGTCAAATTTAACCTATGTACTAAATAGTGTATAGATTCATTCAAATCTGGACAAATTTGAGTCAGTTAATATGGGTTGAAGAAAGTACTCCGATCGTCTCGAAATAATGAAATTGAGGACGTACGGCAAAAGAGGCAGCGACGACATGTTCCCAGCGGTTAGGATCGACACCGGCGGCCTCCCGGTGATTCGTCACGCTCGCACACAAAGTCGACGATTATTATGTTTTGCGCTCCCCGAGTCTTGCTGATTAGGTTTGCTCCGTATCACCTCCCTATCTTTATCTTTATCTTTATCTTTACTATATAATTTATCTAGAGGTGGTTTTCGCATAGCAAGATTTTCGTACGTCGTCCGATAGCTACTGCTAGGTTGTCGTGGGTCAACGTGAGTTGTACTCGGTTTAGAATTCTAAGTTTGGAATCTGAACAAGTTGGACTAATTAAACTACTCGGTTTGGACCCGATACGGACTGCTGATGAATGCCACCTCCTACACGTGTCCCTGCCTCCCCATCGTTCTCATCAGAATTAGCTCGACTTGATTTTGATTGTCCGTCGTTCATGGTTTGGTTTTGTCCATCGATCGCTAAATCTGTTTCCTAATTCTAATCGTTTTTTATTCAATAGCTATAAAAACCGGCCGGACACATAGTTGCTGTGCCTCGGTCGTATCCCCACGATCCGATCAGATTTCCAATCAACTTGGCGACGCGGCAACAAGACGCAGATAAAAAAGAAGCAAACAAAAGGCCGGCAATTCCAGGCTTCGGACTTTCGTCGCCGCGACGCCCAATCCATCGTCCCTTCGTGCCCCCGACCCCAGCATCACGTGGCACCGTCGATTCCGTTCTTCGTCGTGCCACTGAAACCCAGCATAAGCGTGCAGTGGCGAGGACTATGGCCGCAGCGGCCGGCGCCCTGAGGCAGCAAGCAAGAGCGGCAAGGAGAAGAGCGCGGCCGGAGTGATGGCCGAGGCTGTGCAGGGCTGGGCGGCACCAGGGACTTCGTCGCGCCGGTGGGGCTGGACGTGGAGAAGGACCTCTCGGCTAAGGTTGGCATCTAGCATGGCGACGACGTCAACGGGAACAAGCATGAGGCCATCAAGAATCGCCCGCGCCGACTTAGGGAAGACCATGTACGAGCGGCTCATGGTAACCTCTAAGGCCAGCTCTCCAGCCGTTCAGCCCACCCGTACATGTGGCTGTGGATTTTGGTTTAACGTTTTGCTTTAGTAGGCTGTTATTCCGATCTGTCAGACACATAAGTTGTAAGGCTTGAAGATGTAACATGCCGTATCATTTAGCTCTGGCACTTCATATAGTTCGGCGGTGAGTACTGGCCAAATTCCTATTAAGTATACACTAGTAGAAAAAGAGCCATACGTCCACCCTAGTTTAGAGCATTAATCCCGGTTGTGGTTGGACCCGGGACTAATGTGAACATTAGTCCCGGTTCCTACGGCTAGAACGTCATACGTCTTTAGTCCCGGTCAAACAGACCTTTAGTCGGTTAAGTATCACCAAGGAATTAAAGGTTAACCTAGTCGGTTATTATTAACCCGGACTAAAAGGATTGGCACCAGACCCTTTTAGTCCCGGTTGGTAATATGAACCGGGACTAAAAGTCTCATACATTTAGTTTGTTGAAAAGAAACTAAATGTATGTGTGCATGTGCTGGCCTATCTAGGTAGTTAGCTGCATGCTAGGTAGAGTCCGGGTCATGTGAATCGATTAATTAGTCTAGGTAGTTAGCTGCATGCTAGGTGTGGCAGCCGTGTGTATGTGTGCATGTGCTGGCCTGGTCAATTAGTTAGTTGCCTAGATTAGTGTTTAGTGGAGTGGAAATAGGATCAGGGAGGTGTGCATAGTCTGCGTCATGGGCAGAGTGAGGTGGGCAACGTCCATGCCTCTGCTCAGCTTGGGTATACCCCTCTTAGTCCCGGGGCAAAAGTGTTAATAATTTAGTTTTAGTCTCTCGTTGTCCCGGTTTTTTCTTTGGCGGACAGAGAAAAGAAAAAAAAATATTTCAGAAAAAAATTATTTTAGTATTTTTTATGTCATATTTGAATTCCTCGCATTTTTCTGGTAATAATGGATATATTATTTATTAAATTTCGATTTACAGATTTGAAGATATTGTTTATGTCATATTAAATGAATAAATGGCAAAAATGAATAAAATATTAATTTAGTTAGTTTTTACTTTCATTAGAATAAAATGTTATTATTAATTATTTATTGTTGTTTACTAAAAATAGTTGTTCTTAATTTCAAAAAATAAAAATGTGTCACATGTCGATATGAGTTAATAAGATTGATATACTAGTATTGACAACAAGATATAATGGTCCTTCGCGCAGGTGGGAGAGATGGAATGAAGAAGTTAAGCGTGCTGGGGATGGAGTAGTGCTAGGATGGGTGACCGGATGGGAAGTTTGACTGTAAGTACGATTTGAACTAAGATTAAGTATAATTAGTGTTAAAAATGAGAGATGTGGGAGATTAACAAGTCAAATAATTCAAAGGTTTAAAAAAATTGAAAAAAAAAAATTTTAAAAAAAAATTTTTTTAGTCCCGGTTATTCAGAACCAATCTGACAGGACTAAAGCTCCTCCCCACTCGCAGCTTGGCCACGTGTATGACCTTTTGTCCCGGTTGGTGGGGCAACCGGGACTAAAGGTTCGGGCTTTAGTCCCGATTGCCCCGTCCCGGTTGGGCAACCGGGACTAATGCCCCTTACCAACCGGGACGCATGGCATCTTCTCCACTAGTGATATGCCCCCCTTTATACCAACATGGCTGAAGCCTAAGAAGAAACATATAGACAACCATGACCAAGAGAATGGGGCTGATGAGCATAAGCGATATTAAGAATAAGAAAGCGTCCTAATTTAAGAGAACTTTACTGTTTATTTAATTATAATTATTTTAATGATAATTCATGAGCCATTTCTCTCGCTTGCGCCTTCAGTATGTTTCATTTTAGTGAACGGGGGCGTTTGTGGATTTCAATCATGAAATCTTTATTATATATCTTTTGATTTATAAGTTGAAATTCGTATGGTTGGTGTACCATGTTGTTTTGCACAAAAGCCCTAGAATTCCACGACACTGCTGGTTCCGCCTCCGCCCTCCCTCCCGTTGCCCTAGAGTTCCACATCGTCGTTGATTCAGCCTCGACCTCCGCCCTCCCTGTTGTACTATCCATCGGACGAGTTGCCACACTGTTTGCTTCATTCAATTTGGTTGTATTTTGAGTCTAGGGAGTAACATGACGGTCTGATCCGGGCGAGTCTGTCCTATGGCCAAAAGCGATGGATGGCAAGACATCAGCGGTATCCATGCACCGAATTGGTCCACACTCCCAATCGAAGTTATGTATAGAGGTCAAGAATGAGGACGAAGCACAGATCTGTGAGGTGGTAATTTGGTCCCCCTTGTGTTAGACCTTGGCTATAAGGGCAACGACAAGACCAAGATCTCTAGAGTCAAGATTGCCATTAGTGTGGCGGTAGTGGTCTACATCGGTATGAGGGAATGCGCTACATCGTCAAATTATAGAGGGGCTAGCTTCTTATTATCCACAAGATAGTGAAGGGTTCTCCAGTACGGGGGTAAGAGTGGTAGCACATGACTAAGAAGTTCCACACATAATGATTAAAATATATACAATACAAGACTACTTCTCTAAGTCACTCGACCTATTAAGAAAAATATTTGATTTTCAATAGTAGAAAAACTTCAACACAATATTCAGTAAAAATAAATCCGTAGCAACGCACGGGCACTCTGCTAGTGTACTATAGTATATATATAGTATCCTCAACGTGTATCTCGTCTGTTTATATAACGTGCACGACTTGGAAACGTTTTGCCAGGACCGTGTGGAACTAGGAATCCGCCATCAAAGCTACTTGAACATCAAGATGGTATCGGCTAGGGTGTCCGGGAAGGTTTTCCCCTCTCTCTAGGGTTTCTCTTCTCTCGCGGCGCAGCCGGCATTGAGACTTTTTCTAGTTCGTTGTTGACCCCCTAGGTGATCAATGCTCTAGCCCTGGTTTGGTGACCCTTGTGGTTCGTCGGCTCGGGGTTTTGGGAGTCCGGGGCCCGTTTGGGTGCCTCGATATTCATGGAGGAAGACCAATCGGGAGGCTCCACTGGTGTTGGCGGAGGAGAGGATATTGTTGCGATGATGGAACAATTGGGCCTCAAAGAGGAAGATCTAGAGTCATACTCGAAGTCTAAGCTAAACACTGCTACTATATATATATATATATATATATATATATGTGGATTGCGATTGCTACTAAAGCAATACTCTATATAAGTAGGTTCTAGTATCTAGGGATTTATATTTATATAACACCCCTCATCTTGACTCCAAAAGCTTCTGTTGTAGTTGTCGACTCATGTTGATGGTTCGTCATTGATTGCTCCAAAATCTAGAAAGGGTTAAGAAGATATGTTAAGTAACGAGCGTACTCAGCAAGTTCGTAGGTCATGCAGTTTTACGTAAACATTTCTTAAAATGTTGCTTTTATTCTGAAAAGCTATGTTCGTCAGCCTTCGCAGGTTTACCAGAACTTTTATGGAGTTCCTTTCCTGCAGCGTTCGCAGCTCCTTCCCGAAACAAGGAGTAACATGTCACGGTTTTTACACTCTACAGAGGTGTGTTGCTTTACCCATGAGAGACCTTAGCCTTGTTGCATAACCAAATCATGAGCTTGTCCACACTTCCTTGGTATAGGGCCCAGTCTATGATTCAAGCCAATCACTGTCCTTCTCCGCGACCCCGCATATATCGCAATTATTGTACTTTTAGACTGAAGGCAGACTTTCTCCCCGGCTTTACCTTAGTCTGATTTGCACAACAACCATTAACACTAGAAATCTATGTTTTGTACGCCTAGATCCACGGCAGGGTTCCACCAAATACACGGCTTTTCCCACGATCTGCGACTTACAAAATGCCCAGAACAGTGTCCGTTGCATGCGAAAGGGAGTTGATCCAGCTGACTTCCCCAGTGTTGGGGATATGCTAAGTGGGTATCATCATAGCATGTCTCTAATCCGGATAACCCGGGTGGCCCATAGTTGGTAGCAAGACCCATGGCCTGCTAGGCGGCCCAGTTAGATGGATCCAGAAGGAAGGCACATGCTGGATAAAGGAAGGCTACGGAGGAGTCACCAGTGTACCCGGAGCCTTGGAGTGCAAGACACATTAGACTAGATGTGTACTGTGTAGGACTCTGTAACCTGTCCGGCTAGGACTTTCCCTGTAACCCTAGGATCTGGCGACTATATAAGCCGGACCTATGGGAGCCTTTAGGGCAACAACTCAACTCATACCTCGCACAACGAACCGATCCTTGTAACTCGGTGTATCGCCATTATAGTGATTTATAGCAGGAGTAGGATCCCGCCACCGTCGTGGGATATGAACCAGGGTAAGCTGTGTTACCTCGTACCCGCCAACCTCCCGCCTTACCCCACGTCTCTAAACACGCTCTGTGAGGACCCCTCCATGGCGTACTCGTCGGAAATACCACGACAGTTGGCGCCCACCGTGGGGCAAGAAGTGCTCAAGGTTCTACAACGGGCGAGGTCGAAGCTCTTCGCGGGAATCAGTGAAACCGTAGCCATCGGTCGTGTTCTCTTCTCCGGGCAACATTCCGATTGTGTAACATCCCAGTATATAGGATCTATTGAAGGGTAGATTTGGGAATATGAATTGTTGCATACATTCATTTGTGAAAATATGGGTAAAATTTTCGCCAAATAAAACCTTGAGTGATCAATGTTTCTTTCTTAGTTTGAGAATAGGTTTAGTCTTAAAGGAGGATTGCTATAAACTTTGATATGATCTGAAAGGAATCATGTGTGTTTTGAAATGAGTTTGGATTCTAAAACTTAAGTGTTTTATAATTTAAAAGATTTTGATATAAGATTTGAATCTTAAATTAATTAAGAGAAAAGTATTATAACTTAAATCTTATCTAAAAACAATATTGTATATGAAATTCATTTCATATACATAAACAAGATACAAAGAATGAACTTACTGAAGTTATTCCAAACTTCACAATTTACACAAGAGTAAAGAATAAGAATATTCTTTATTAATAAATATATAAACTTTATTACAAATGAACCAAATAAAGATTACAAGAATTATAAAAGAAAAATTACAAAAGAATAAGAAAACTACATTTGTGTATCCACTAACTATCCTATATCTAAAACTACACTAAATCTTTGTCTTTATCTTTGTACCTGCAAAACAAAGATTAAATGAAAAACAAAATAGGATCAGTGTTAGTATATTTCTCTCAAATATGTCAGTGAGGTGCACTTGACAATCTCATCATTGAGAAATGTGGTAAAAGGGGCAAGTTTCACCAATCTGAAAGATTTCATCCTTCATAAATTCAAAGCCAAAAATTCAAATGACAGCCAAAAGGGACCAATTCACCAGCCAGGTAAAAGTAGTTTGGTAATAGTAAGTTCAAACTTTCTGAAATTATCCACATGTGCATAGCAGGCACACAAGCTGCACACACACAAGCATGCAACAGGTGTGCTGTCGACCTCACAAGCACAACCAATATCACAAAACCACAGCACAGCCGTGGAGGAGCACCTCAGTGCATCTCTCCACTACACAACACACCAGCACAACCAGGGTAAACAACAGCTAAACCAAGAACAACAGCCAAACCCAACCACCCAGATCAACCCAAACATCACCAGGATGGTGACATAAGGAGGGTGATGGATCTGGTGGGCAGCAAGGTCAAGCCCAGGAGCTAGGAGGAGCAGGAAAGCTCAAGAGCAAGCTCAGGAGCACAGCAAAAGCAGATCAAGATCAAGATCATCATCAATCTACTACATCCACATCAGAATCTGTGGTGAGCCTCATAAAACCATCACATGATTTCATCATTTTATCTAAAAAAAGCATGTGTTGTTTCATGAGATAATCTCTCAATAATCACCCAAGAGGAGTGCATCTATCCTATTGATTTCAAGTATAAGGATAAGAAATCAAGCTCAACCACAAACACTAAACCCTCAGACCAGCATCACTGGGTTCAGTGTTATTTTTGCAACTTAGATCATTTTCATTTGATCTTATCAGAACAGGGCACATCTCTCAGAGAGAGTAGCACCTCTAAACCTATAAGTTCAAACAAAATATTGCCCAACTAACTAGGAATTACATCCTAGAGCCTCAGACCAACATCATAGGCAGGAAAGTTAATAAAAGCTTCCACATCATCTTATCAGTTTTAATCACAAGCATTATCAAGCTAAGCCTAGAAATAAAAAACCCAATCACTTGTGTGCCAGATCATATTGGTATCACAAGGACAGATTGTATATGAACTAAAACTAATCTTTGTTTAGGATCCACATATAAAAGGGACAACCAATAATATCATTTTCCTAAAGCCAAGTGCCAGGAATCAACCTTAAAATGAATCTATACATCCACAGAAAATCATTACATGTAATTATTTGATTCAGAGTGTATAATCTCAAACAAGCCCACATTATAATTGCAGTAAGCAACTACTGAGAGAAATATACTGTCAGTACAAGTATTCTGACAGTAGAGAAACTTCTCAGACCAACAACATAATCCAATCAAGGATTTTATTGAAACACTAGCATGAATCATGGTGGATTACTACTAGAATTAATCTGACAGGCAACTAGTATCATCAAAGCCACTATCAATCATTAACCACAGCAGACAATCATTTCCCATGATCAGATATGAACAATACTAGATCTAAAGCATCATAGATATGATCAACAGGGGGTTATAAACCCTAATCCAGAGATGAACTCAACCAACACATAGTCACTCGGCATGAAAGCCACTAGATACACAGAGAGAATCATGGCAGTACCATGGACAAACACCATAGAGAAAACTTACCTGAGGTCCTCGTAGAGGGGCCGACGAACCGTGGCAGCACAGGGAGCACCTAGAGGGGCGCTGCAACCTGCACCTGCCACGGCGGCGGTCGCAGCAGCGCACGAGCCCAGCACATCACTGCGGGCGGTATCGCGGCGGCGACGACAACACCTTTTCCGAAACCTAGGGTTCAGGAATGGGGTGGAATTGACCACGGGGAAGCCCCGGAGTCAAATCCAAATGGATAGAATGGAAGAACGTCGTCGACAACCCCAACTCGCACCACGGCGGCGGCCAGAACGGCCGACGACGGCAGGAATCGACGGTGACGGCATCGTCGGCCACGGAGTCTATCCAGAGAAGGAGAGGATAAGGTCGAGGGAGAGAAGGAGGCAGAGTGGGCTGGATGGGCCAAAACCCTTCGGGGTGATCTTTTGACCCTGCCCTATTGGGCCACCCTGGCCCAATAAGCCCAAGGGGCCAGCCCAAGTTGCTTAATGATTTTTTTATCAATTAGAAAAGACCAAAATGCCCCTGACCTCAATAAAAAATTATAGAAAATAAAATAAAAGTCCAAAAATTTATAAATAAAATATTTTTGGATTCAAAATAATCCACTCTGTCCAAATAAAATAAAATATCAAATTTTGGACATTTAAACTTTTATAAGAAGTTTGTAATTTATATATTCCTTATGGAATTTTACAAAATTATTGAAAGATAATAAAAATAAATAAAAATCACTTTCATTATTTATTAATATTATAGTATTTTTGAAAAATACTAAATAAATATTTAGTAATAAAACTTTAATAATTCATATTCCTATACGGATAAATGTTTATAATATAAGTAAAATACCAAAAATCTTGGAAAAATAAGAATTCTAATTTAAAATATAATCATGTATTATTATTTCACTTAATTAAATATTTATTATTTATTAAATAATTATAGAGTAATAAGCATTATAAAAATCATATCTTGTTATTTATAAATCACAAAAATACATGTAATATACCAAAATGATCACAAAAATAACATTTACATTTAAAAATCTAATATTTTACTTTTGAGTTAAATAAAAATTCAAATATTTTAATAACTCAATTATAAACTTATTAATAATTCATATAAAGAAAAATAAAACTTATTAATATTCCTAAAATGAGTTAAATAAGTCTAATAAATAGTATTAGTCTCAAATATTAATAATCTAATGCCATAATGATTTAAAACATTAAAAATGTTTTTATTTTAGAAAGATCTACAACCTTAAATGAAGATTATCTCTAAAAAGAATTCCATTAATAATAAAGTCCTTAAAGAACAGCTTGTGAACAATCAAATCTTCTCTAAACCATATTAATCACCAAATTACAAAAACTACTACAACACTATATAAATCCATAAGTAGTTAAGTAACATTATTTTGGGTTTATAAACTATACTCACTCATATATAAAGGGTAAATGGTACTACTCTATCATAGAATTAAGAAACCATTATCCCAAGTAAAAAAATAACCATTCTTAAATAACTTAAAGAACACTTTTCAGATATACAAGATACTAATGTATAAGTACTATACTTTCAAAACTATCTATATTTTAAAGTTAACTTTAGTCTCCAAGAATCTAAATATAATACCATACACATTGCTACATGTTTATAGTTAACTTTAGTCTGAATTAGTTAATCTATAAAGCAACTCAAGCCAAACCATTTGATCAAAACAAATAACATCAACCACCACTAATTAACCACAAAAGTTTGTTTAGACTTCAAAAGAGAAACCTTTTCTTCGAAGGTTATCCTTTTTGCCACTTTAAATAAGAAATCTTGTATAAGTAGTCCTAACTAGTATGTCATAAGAATGTATATTTTACTCCTACCAATGTATTGTCTACGACTACTCCTAAACTCTAATAAAAGTACAACTATGAAACTTATTTAAAAGGACCACACATTCCAAAGTAACCACTTTCGGAATCTAAACCCTAGAACAACGCTATTCCTAGGATCTGCGCTTAGAACGTGCATCACATTACTTATGCATAAAAGCATACTGCTTCTTTAAACATTAGTCCTTACCGGACCAATGATGCTGATTTCAGATTTTGGATCTTATACATTGACTCGAAGACCGTGAGTGCATAATCTTGCAATCACAAAAGGCAAGTTCACACTTGCTCATGTCCTTTGTTTATTTTCTATAAAGTATTTTACAAATCCAGTGTTGTCTTCACCTGCATTTGAAAAAAGGTCCGAAAACACTTTTTTCAATAATAATGAGGACTATTGATTACTGATCCAGGGTGATCAGCTAATATATTAAACCTGACAGTTGGACTACCACTATTCAGAACTATAACACCTAGGACTTAACAACCAATGTCGCCAGTGATTCTTGCGCCGTATATTACGCGTTGACCATGAGATTTGGAATAGGACGGAGAAGTCAGTTGTATCTTCTTCCTCTCGCATGAAGACAGATGTGCATGTCGTGGTTGTTATCCTCGTAGCATGCATATTAGTTGGTAATTCATAGAGAATATGCAGCATATGGGTGGAAACTCTCAACGTCCCACGATAGTTCTGACATCTAACGGTTTGTACAAACCATTGTCGTAATTCTTTATGTGGGCATGGTGTACACCAAGGAGGCATGCGGGGTCACGAAGGGGGCAGTGATTGGCTTGGATCATCTTTTGGGCCCCACATCATGGAATTTTGGACGGGAATAAGCTGCCCGGTTGTGCAACAAAGAGTTGATCTCTCATGGGTAAAGTGACGCACCTCTGTAGAGTGTAAGAACTGTAACTTGTTACTCCCTGTTCCGGGAAGGAGCTGCAAACGCGGCGGTAAAGGAACCCCATGAAGGTTCTGGTAAACCCGTGAAGGCTGACGGACATAGTTTTTCAGAATAAAAGCAACCTTTCAAGCAATGTTTATGAAAACTTGCATTGCCTACGACCTACGGTCTGTGGCTGTAGATATAGTGCATCAAACACTCCTTTTCTAGTGAATTTGTTGAGTACGCTCGTGCTCAAAGTATATTCTTAACCCTTGCTAGATTCTGAAGCCTTAAAACGAAGACTACATCAAGATATGCTCCAGGACATATTCAGACCAGCTAAAGGTCTTCAACAAAGTCAAGGAAGTCAACATCTATCTCAACTTAAGTGAAGATGAAAGTTATTGATCAGATAGAAATATTATCTCTAGCCAAAGAACCTATTTCTTTAGTGCGTTGCAATAACAACAATGCCAACCTCTTAATATGAATATTAAACTTGGTAATATAATCATTCTTGCGTTGTTAATTTGTGGTGCTTCTCCACAAAAAAGCATTTCTCTATCTTATTAACCTAGAGTGTTCTCTGGATCTTATGTAAAGAGTGAGTTGTAGCCTTTAAGCCATGTATTGGACCCTCTGTGTTTCTGTTGTGCCATTCTGAGGGATGTAATACTAGTGAATGGTGTATCATTGGTGTTATGTCAACGACTATAGTATACTACATCATGTAGTGGTATGCTGGGTCACCGCAGATTGTCCCTCTCGACGAGTTCTGGATCACGGTGAAGACGAACCCCACCCACTGCTCGATTGTTCCAATTGGGGACATCCACCTCTTCATCGGCGAAACCGACTCGGGCACTAGTTCCCTGGAAGTCGGAGGATCGTCAAGGCCCGCACAGACCGCCTACGGGCAGGACACGCTTGCGGAAGGATCGAAGTCGGATCTCTCTTTGGAGTTTGCCGGCATAAATCAGAAAAATTCAAGACCCACCCAACTGCCCCTATGCCGGATATAATGGTGGAAGATCATTGCAATTCCGTCGGCTTCGTCTGTGCGTCTAGAAAGCAGAGATCCAAGTTCGTCGGCGTGGTAACCATCTTCGATCTGGCGCGTTGCATTCAGGGAGAGGGTGAAAACCCCCGCAATTACCTAGCTAGGTGGCTTCGCACATGGGCCGATCTGGAGTATTACCCCAATGATGATGCCATGTATCACTTTGTGGAAGGACTGGACCGTGGTACACTTCTCCGACATATGTTAAGGCGGATGCAGGCTTCGGGACGCCTCACTTTTGAAGAAATGGTGAACACCATCAATAACTTCGCGGCCGCTGATGCAGAGGCATAGGCAACACTTGCGGTCCTACCCGGTGCCCCTCCGCCTCAGCCACCGCCTCTAGTCGTCGTTGCACCACCGCCTCCAGTCATCGTTGCACCACCGCCACCACCCATCATCGAGGAAGACCTGGCACCCTCCGACTCCGTCTTGGACACACTCTGCACCGACATCAGTGTGGAGTCGGAGGAGATAGATTTCAGCCCAGATGAACTCGACTCTGCTATGCAGGAGATGGACGAGGACGTCAGATGCAACGAGCAGGCCGACAAGGCCATCATATCCCGAGAGGTGTTCGTCGCCATTGGGACCGTGATGGAGGAAGACCAAACCGGACAAGCTCCGCCTAAAGCGCTGGACAAGGGGAAGGGGCCACCTATTGCTGCCAACAATGCTCGCACAAAGGCCATGCCTCCTCCGCCTAACCCAGTGCAGCAGCCACAGGAACTCAACGTCAGTCCAAGTAACAACAACACCGCAAAATCGCCGCCTCCGGCATCCACGTCTGCAGCTGCCCAAATCACTCCAGCTGATAGAGTAATGTACAGCGATATGCTCATCGATCCCATGATCGTGGCTCACATAAGGAGCATAGTACAGCTCGACGAGAAGCGATAACAGCTGCTGGAGGAAGCGCAGGCCATCGCGGAGCAAGGCGCAAAGCTGGATCAAGATCTAGCCAAGGCGCAGAAGTCAATAGAGAAATCTAGAGCCATGGAGGCCGAGTACAAGGCTCTACTCAAGCAGCAGAAGGCTAAGAAAGCTCTGGCTCGTGTCATCAACGATCCTGGCATACGGAGAAACCTAGGATGGGCTCCATCGAAGCCGCCATAAGCCAAGCCGTACATTGACAGCAAGGACAGGTAGGTCATGCCCACTCCCATTCTCAACCTAGCCGTCGCCAAGACCCTTCTAGAGCAGGATGGATCACCACAGCTATGGAATAGGTATATGACCTTGTAGCAAAGGCGATCAAACAACAGGAAAAGGACACCTCTTAGAGGCTCGAGTCTGATCGAGCATATTGCCAGTCTAGCAATCCTAAGCTGCCAAGGGACCGATCTCCTCAGGATGTCGGGTCACAGACGGGTTCATCAGAATGAATACGGAGGGATGCGCGCAATAGGAAGGACGCTATACCAATATCCTCCGACCACGGAGGCAGGGCTCATCCTCGTCACCCATATCCACCGCCCCGGTCTCCCCGACATCGCGAAGAACCAAGGGCTCACCATCGTATGAGTATGCCTCTGCCAAGGCAAGTCGGCATCTTCATTCGCGACAACGCGGAGCAGCCCCATCACGATGGAGAGTGCAACCAAGGACATAAGAGCAGGTCGCGCCATGACCCTCCGAGTCCGACAAACAACCACGACAAGCGTGAGGCGTCGCAGGAGGGTAACAACAAGAAGGCTAACCCACCGCCACCTCCGTATCCATTGACCCCTAGCAGCCACCATGGCGGAGGAGGCCCACGTCGTTCACGCAGCCCATCCCCTGATGGCAAGAAGAAAAGAACAAGCCCGAAGCCATACGACGCATGTTCATGCCTGGACAAGATTCACGAGGCCCGGGAAGGACCATACATGGGACCACGTTGCTTTGGACCTGTAATTGTTATCGCCATATTTTGGCCAAAGGAGGAGATGGGCCGTAATCAAGATGGGCTTGGAAGATACATATATGCAACATGTTGTTGAATCGGCCTTGTACGTGGATTTGGGCTAAATTGCCCGTGTATCTGTATATTGTAGTAGGTTACGTTTCGGTTTAGGTAAGAGATAGAGTTGTTAGAGTTATTCCAAAGATAGAAAGTCTCCGGACTATAAATATGTACCTAAGGTTATTGAGAAAAGGAGGACAATCACGTTCACAACAAACACAATCTCTTGCATCGCCACCCCTTGTTTCTAGGGTTTCTTTCGTAGTATGTCATGTTGCCTAGATCACATCTTGCGATCTAGGCGATTCGCTATGCGTTATTTGGTGTTACTCGTACTGAAGCCTTGTTGATGGCGAGTAATACTATTATCATAGATTTGTTTAGGTTAGCATTGGTACTTTTCGCTATGATTGTTTAGTTATGCTACCTCTAGTTACCTCGCTACCTTTGCACCTTTTCCCGGGTGTAAGGGTAGCATCTTGCTTGATCTTTATTCAGTTGATATGATCTGTTATAGTTATGCCTTGTTTTCCAAGGTTTAGTTTGATATCCACGTAGTCAGGCCTTGCAAACGGGTTGAACGATCCAGTAGTACGTGAGGATATGGTTTGCCAATTCGAGAGGAGTTGTTCCGGGAATTGACTTTACGTCGGTTGTTAGGCCTTCTCTAGGGTTAGTTTTCCATTATCTTTGTATCTACCAGCTCAATTACGTGTAGGACGTTCCAATTACGTGGTGAAAATGTTAAACCGTCAGAGATCGATTTAACTTGTATTGATGAAGCAAACCCCATGTTATCATAGATCTAATGTAACCATGGGACAATCGGCTCTAGGAGCCGATTCACGAAGAAACTTGGGAGCCGGTCGCTCGAATTTTACGATACTTGTTTACCATGCAAGAAACTGATCGAAGCACCCACTGTGTATAGGTCGGTGGCACGCTGAACCAAGACAGGGCGTGTCGAGTTTTGGCCGTTGCCCGAGGGACCAGTGGCCCACCAGTTCCTGGAGCCTCCCGCTCGTGTTGCTCGTCGCTGTCACCGTGGGTTTTGACAGCAACACATTCTCGCACGCCGGTGGGACCTTCAACATCATCTCATCAACATCCGACGCTGCGATGGGGATGCACGGTCACGCATTGACGATCTGCACGAGGAGCACAAGGCGAAGTATGATGACATCAAAGCTCTCTTCGGCCGATCTCATCTTTTGAGAGGACTCGTAAGCATGGCATCGGTGGAAAGGGTTCTCACCCGAGGGTGCTCTTGATGAGGTGGATCTGCCTGCTTCCGCAGGAGCGCACTGAGCTCGCGACAGAAGTCAACTACATGGTGGCTCATTCTCTTCACCGCCATTCCGAGAGCCCGTAAACGCTTTCGAAAGATCGCGTTCGCGTAGTCCAGAGATCATGAAACATCGGTACTCTCCGGGCCTACTCTAGGGACTCGGAAGGAGAAAGACCGCCTGCACTGTGCCACAAATGCCATTCACACTTGCAGCCCGGAGCCACCAGTGGCGTCGCCGCGTCTACAAGGTCGGAGGTGACCCAGCGATTGCCGTTCCTGTTTGAACCACCTAAAGAAATCCCACATGGATATGTGTGCACCTACGCTTGACCGCAATAACTGACGCCGACGTAACCAGATTGCAACCGCAGGATTTCATGCAGGAGTTCCCGGAGCAGGGCTTCGAGCAGGTATTTCGAGGGTGTCCAGGATGGACGCCGACAAACAGCGTGGCTAGCCAAGTATGCCACCGAAAGTCATGAGAATTTAGCCCTGCAGCTCAAACAATTGGAACAAATCCGTACCATCTTGAGAGACCAGTTCGCTTCGCGGTCAAGAGAAGGACAATCGGTATTCCAAGCCGCACTTAACGAGTTTGATCTCGATTCCGCCGCCACCCAAGTATCGGCTCCCGAGTTCTCAAGGTTTAGCGGATCGGAAGGGTCGAGCTCGATCGAGCATGTGAGCCGATACCGCACAATTAGGCATGATTTCAGATCGGATCGATTCGCGTAAGGTTCTTTGCGCGATCTCCGACAGACCAGCTTTTGGGTACACCTGTTGCCACCGGATTCGATCCAGACTGGAAGCAATCGGAAGAGTTCCACATTCAAGATCATTCGAAGCTACCGAGGCGGCATTGCGATCCGCACAAAAGGCAAAAGCGGGAGAAAGTACCGAGTACATTCAGCGTTCAGACTGCAAGAACCGATGTTACTCACTCGTTAATCGAAAAAGAAGCGGTCGAGCTGGCAAGTTGGGTCTCTCTCAAAGACCTATCAAAGATCTGGCTTTCCAAGTAGAGTACAACTCATTGGCGACATGGCCCGAAGCTGACAATGTATGAATGCCACCCCGAGTTGTACCAAGACAAGTTCAAACGTCCGATAGGCCTGGTCGACATGTAAGAAGAGGATCCTACAAGACCAGGAGGTGGCCGTGGCTGAATGGGCTCGGGGAAGATCCTGTCTGCAAATGGGTGAAGCAAGGGCCTGCAAAAGGGTTCGACTTGATGTGAGCAAAGCTGAGCAGATATTCGATTCTTCGCGAAAGAAAGCGGTGAAGTTACCCAAGGCCACAAAATCCCTACGGCTCAGAGATGAACGAGAGACCATACGCAAGTGGCATCACTGTTCACCCACACCACCAATGACCGCAAAGAGCTACGCCGCGATCCAAACGGGCGATAGAACAGGCCGTCGATCCGGGGCAATTCGCCATGAAAGTAGACACAAACCCATTTCCGGCGTCAACATGGTAGAACACAGCCACCCACGAGGCGCCGCTGATTTCTCGTTCGATGTTAATATGGTAGGACCTGTGTACCACCATGGCACATATAAGGAGGAAGACGGTCGCTCTCGGGGCAAGGAAAAAGAGGAGGCTGGTCCATGCGACCGGCCCCGCTATGACGACAGGCGGTATTTAATCGAGGAGCAAGTGAGAAGCGTCTGTATCGTAAGCCACTCCACGCATCTCCTTAACAAGTATGAGCGTCAGTATGACCGACGTCGCCGGCGCGATAGGGATGATGAAAGATATGAGCACCTCGCTAGGGGAAAGTCAAAGGAAAAGGAAGGCATGGACAAACATTGGGATTGTACCTTCTTCAAGTATTGCTGGGATGCCGGAATGAGCCGGTTGCCTACAATCGACAACTGCCCAGAATGTGGACAGCAGAAGGATGACACAGGTCCAGTCTCAGTATTCAAGCGTCTAGGGCCTCTCCCTCCTCGAGCAAAAGACCTTGAGGAGCCAATGGGTGGAGAAGACAAAGACAGATATCACCGGCCAAGGTGGTGCCCCGATGGACTCAGGCACACCCAAAAGCGTCGAGTTCACCGGCTGCGTAACTTGGAGGAAGCCGAAGCGCAGTACCTCCACGCTTTAAGGAAAGCACGGCCGATCCGCCGTAAAATTCAGACCTTGAAACGGAAGATAGCCCGAAAAGGAAAGAGTGGCGCCCAAATCGGTAAAAGCCGATGCGAAGACATCGGCCGGCACAAACATGGTGTTCATACTTCCGCCGAGTTTTGCGCCCAAGAACCAACGAGCTACCAAGGGTACGCTTGATCGCGCCCATGGCCGATTATGTTTGAAAAGCCACGTGAGAAGGGCTACAAACATCCGAAAGCCCTGACTGCGAGGTTACATCAATGGGCCTGTCGCCAAGATGTTGGTTGACACCGAGCGCGGTCAATATAATGCCATACTCCATGCTACGGCGTTTGGGACGCTCCACCGCAGATCCGATCAAAACCAACGCCACGTTAAGCGACTTCAACGGCCAAACTTCGAAACGCATAGGCGTCTTTGAACGTGGATCCACCGGGCGAAAAACCATCCCTACGTCATTCTTCGTCGTGACAGCAAAAGCACCTACGCTGTCTTGCTAGGGAGAGATTGATTCACGCTAATCGCTGCATTCCATCCACGATGCACCAAAGGCTAATACAAAGGGATGGAGATGAAGTGGAGGTCATTCATGCGATGATTCGATCGAGATCTCCATAGCTGGCACGAACATCCGGGAAGACCAAGAGCCGATCTCTGGAATCAGCCTAGACGGCTGTGAGCGCATTGAAGCTACAAAAAACGGGGTGAGGCTGGTCTTATCCACTGGCCTGACAGAGTAGCAAAGTCCACGATCGTACGTGGTATGGCCGATCCCTGCGATCAGCCACAAAAAATAAAAATCAGTAATCTTACGACAAGCGGGTCATGCAGTCGTAGTAGGGAGATTCCCTGCCATTGTAGAGCACAAATAAGTTGTAAACCTTCCTTGACTAATGCAATCGAAAAGGGGGCCGATTTCGGCAATCGGCCCAAATTATCTTTGTCATCCTCACCAACTGTTTGCCCCGTGTTTGGCATCGATTTAGCAGGTGACGGAAAGCTAGGGTATGGGTTTACATCCGCTGATGAGCTAGAGGAGATCGACATCGGTCCTGGGGATAAGCCACGACCAACATTTATCAGCAAGAAGTTAGATCCGAATCTGCGGGGTCCGATGATAGCTCTGTTGAAAGAATATCCAGATCGCTTTCCTGGACTATACTGAGATGCCCGGTTAGACAGAGCATCATTGAGCATCGACTCCGCTAAAAGGATTTCGCCATTCCAAAGCAAAGCACGATGATGAAGGCCGAAATTTTGGAAGAAGTCAAGAAAGAGGTCGAGAAAATGTTGATGACCAAGTTAATCAGGCCATGCGGGTATGCTGAGTGGATTTCTAGTATCGTACTGAGAGAAAAGGACGGCACGGTGTGTTGCCATAGATTTTCGGGATCTCAATAGAGCTACTCCAAAGGATGAGTATCCGATGCCGAAAGCGTAGACGTTAATCAACGCAGCTGCTGGTCATAAGATCTTGAGCTTCATGGATGTCAATGCCGTTACAACCAAATTTTTATGGCTCCGTAAGATATACACAAGACTGCATTCGAGTCCCGTGTTCGGTGGGGTTGTTTGAATATGTAGTCATGACGTTGGATCAAGAATGCCGCCACATACCAAAGAGCCATGAATTACATTTTCCATGATCCGATCGGCAAGCTGGTTGAAATTTATATCGATGACGTGGTGGTCAAGTCCGCTTCAAGACAAGGACACTTGGACGATCGCAAAAGTCCTGGACCGAACAAGTAAATTCGCTACGGATGAATCCAAAGAAGTGTGTTTCGGTGACTACGGCGGTTCACGGGTTTCTTGGTCCACGAACGCGAATTGAGATCGGCCTAAAAAGTCGAGGCGGCGAACTATGAAGCCACCTACCACGAAGAAAGAACTGCGTCTCTCATCGCAAGATCAACTTCGTCGGAAGATTCATCTCTAACTGCCGTGAAGAATAGAGCCGTTCATGGACCGGTGAAAATTAAATCGATGAGGAGTTCATTGGGGAGAACAACAACGAGACTTCGACGAGATTAAAGAATATCTAACGAAGCTGCCAGTGTTAGTTCCGCCTACCGGATAGGCCGTTTCTACATTTACTTGTCGATGGCGACACGCCCATCGCCTCGGTGGTGCAAGTTTATGATGGTCTGGAGCGAGTTGTATTTTACATCGGAAGGATGCCGGATGCAGAGACAAGGTATCCCGAGATCGATAAGTTGTGCCTCGCCGCTTTTTCACCGCACCAAGCTGCCACATCTTGCTCTCGCCGAGATTATCATTATCCGCAAGTCGATGTCATAAACACATGCCGCTCCTATGTTGAAAGGCCGACCGGGCAAATGGATGTTTGCATTATCGAATTTGACATCCGGTATCAACCCGCGAAGCGTTAAGGGTCGCGCGTTGACCTTATCGCCGAAAGAATCAAGACCGATATAGCAATACCGCTGTCATACGAGCGGCTATATTTTTCGATGGATCGGTTTGTGACGATGGTTGCGGCATCGGCATTCTACTCGTGTCGGGGCAACATTCTCCTTCTCCATCAGGTTATCTACCCTCGCACCAACAACGTCCGCCGAGTATGAGGCGATACGCAGGAATGGAGTTGCTCATCGGCCGGAGCGAAGCGGTGGAAATTTTGGAGACTCAAGTTGGTGATTTCCCAACTCACGGAGGAATACAATTGTGAGAGCGAGTCGCTCTTCCCATTATGGCTGCAATGCCGTGAGCGATGGCACAGTTCCTAAGACATAAACTTCACGGATCCCGCGATCGCGTATCACCGAGGCGAATGATCTTGCACAATGGCTTCAGGCTACAAGGACGAAGAGGGAGCTGATGTTCGTGCAGTTCACGGAGGCCAATCGGAGAGCCGATATCTTCAATTACTTGAAGGATTCTCGGGGGCACCTAAACGGATAAGGTACAAGGCCATGAAGTATGTGCTTATTGGGGACGACATGTTTTACTGAGGACTGGAGGGTTATTGCTCAAATGTCCGGGGCCAACCGAGGCCAATCGGCTCCTACACGAGGTACACGGCGCTGTGGAACTCACCAATCGCTCACAAGATGAAATGGTTGATCAGCGATCGTGGTTTTATTGGCCCACCATGCTTGAGGACTGTTTCAAGTACTACAAAGGGTGTCAAGCATGTCGAAATTTGGGAAAATTCAGATGGTACCACAAGAATGAACCCCATCATCAAGCCTTGTCCATTCCGAGGTTGGGGCATGGATATGATTGGCAAGATCAATCCTCCATCAAGCAAAGGCCACATGTGGATTTTGGCCATTACTGATTATTTCACTAAATGGGTGGAAGCTGTCCCTATGAAGCCAGTGAACTCAAAGGATGTTATCAATTTTGTGAAAGAACATGTCATTCATAGATTCGGGATTCCCCAAACTATCACGACCGATGGAGGTTCGGTCTTCATTTCTCACGAGTTTAGAAAGTTCTGTGAGGACACGGGATTAAGTCGATTCGATCATCTCCATACTATGCTCAAGCAAATGGGCAAGTCAAGCGCCCAACCGAGCCTTATCAAGTGATCAAGAGGAAAGTCGATGAGCACCCTAGGCGCTTGTACGAGGTTTTATCGAGGCTTTATGGGCTTATCGCATGTCATGCCATGGAGCGATAAAACCTCGCCATACCATCTAGTCTATGGACAAGAAGCCGATTGTTCAGGAGATTACGGCTGGATCGAGACGTGTCACTTTTCGTAACGATCTAACAACTGAAGAATATGCGCTTTAATGAGTGATGTTGTTGAGGATTTAACCGAGCTTAGCTGTGGTCGCCGAGAAAATCAAAGAGAACAATGCCAAGGTAGCTCGTGCATATAATAAGAAGGTGAGACCAAAGGAGTTCCACGTCGGCGATCCGGTATGGGAAGCTGTATTGCCATTGGGGACTAAGGATGCAAGATATGGTAAATGGTCTCCAAATTGGCACGGCCATGGTCGATCAAATTTTAAGAGGAACGTACATGCTTGAGGAGCGGACGGCATGAAATTCCAGGTCATCAACGGTCAACATCTCAAGAAATATTTCCCAAGCATGTGGGATGATGGATAGTGAAATGGGGCCGATACATGAAATCGGCCAAATAAAAACAAAATATATAGCCGATGCACGATCGACTCTAGAGGTTCAAACTGTTACAAGCAGTGCCGTTTACATGAACGAGCCATCAAGGAATGCCTCGAAGGCGTGGAGGGCGCCAAGACGACACGATCCACCTCGGCGATCTCGCCGTCATCTTCGTCCTGCCCGTCACTAGCTGCTTGTTCAGGCACGATTTCGCCAGATCGGTCTTCGCTGAGCTTTGAGGCCTTCGCTTCGCCTTGGGAGCAAAGCGATGGATGCTTCCTTGTCGCGAATGAGCTGTTTAGTCGCCGACCTTCTCTTCAAGATCTTCCAACTCCCTTTTAAGGATGCGAGCTCGGCGCATCGACAGAGGTGTCGGTTTGGCATCCAGAGCCTTTTTCTCGTTGAGCCGACATCCGTCGCAATATTGGCCTTCAGCAGTTGGGCGCGGCAGATTGATCCTTTCACGAGCTAACTTCACCCTTGACCAGAGAAAGACAGAGTTACAACCGCCAAAGCTTCACCGCAATGCTACCGGAGTTGGTCCTTGATTTCGCAAGAACGCTCTTCACCTCCTCGTAACCTCGATCAACTCCTCGATCGGGGAGGACAGCAAGGCTTTAAGACGCTGGAATTTAGGTAGAACAGCCCTGGCTCGTGGTTCATCGTTGGCAACTGAGGGAGTTGGTTCGATGGATTCAGGGTCGAACGTCAGCAAGCCTGAAATATCACAACCCTGGCAGCCCGAAAAGGCGTCAGTATGCGTCCAACATGTAAGGATGAGCCGAAAGAAGCTAACGTACCTCTCCTAAGATCGAGGGGATAGCAGATGACGAGACAATCGGCTTGTGTGTGGTTGCTGGGGGCTTGGCCAAAGTGGTAGCCATTTCATCTGCACCTTCGGGGATTGCTAGGTCCGGCTTGGCTAAAGGCATCGGCACGGCCCCGACCTTCCCACTAGAAGCGTCGGTCGTCTGCATGAAAGGTGCTTAGCCGATGCAAATGGTGATGAATCGGCAGATGAAGAAACAAGTGGTAAGAGCATGAAGGGTGATGACTTTCGAAACCTCTTGGCTCGACGAAGAAGTTTGCAGTCCCTTGCGAGCCCGCTTGGGGCTCACAGGTGGCCCCGCCTCGACTGATGCTCGGGGGGCAGTAGGTTCAGGAACCGGCCTTTTCCTGGGAGCCGATGGTGGCAAATCTGGCTGGTTTGGTGTGGTGGTCCTCTCAGAGTCTGTGGGGCTCGATTCTCCTCGATTGGGTTGTCCTCGTGGGAGGTGTCTTGACGGAAGCCTGCAAGAGAAGGAGAGCTAGTAAGCACGAGCATGTCTGCAAGAATGAAAGAATGAGAGAGATCAACCAAGGCATGGATCAGTACATGTGAACTTCCCGGAGAAGGGCTCCGCCTCAAAGTCTTCCCTGGCAGCTACCTTCTTCACCACCGTTCTTGTTTTAGTTGGAACTCGAGGCAAATGACCTTGAAGTTACTTGGTTCTTAGAAGCCGATTGTGGTGATATCGGCTGGTTACGCATCACGACCTTTTTCAAAGGTGGCGAGTTTTGCGTAAAAGGACCACTTTGGAGTGGGAAGAATTCAAGGGGAGCCATCACCGTGTAGGTTCAGACCATCTTGTTGTTGCCGCAAGGAGACAGAGCGGGTTATTAGAAGAATCATTTGTGAGATGCCTCAAGAAATTTTACAAGTAATGGTACTTCTCTACGGGATATCATATTCAAGATCGAGCTGTTTCAACAACGGTCCCAGAGCTCTCTCAAGGCATGAGTCTTCCACATCGACCACCAGTTTTCAAAGCCATCGGTTGATGAAGCGAAGGTGAGGTCGTTAGGAATTGGGATGGTCGAGCATCGAAGAAGGAATAACACCTTTGACCGGTGAGAGGATCGGTGTCGGCTCGCTCTCTAAGATGGTGGAGAAAGAAATGGGGAGGTACTTGTCCAAGGCCAAATTGCCGAGCCACTACGACGGCCGGTAGAATTCATACCAGCTTGATTATTCTGTTGGATGTACTCATGCCAACCGGAAGGAAACAGGACGGATCACAAGTGGAAAAGAGCCGAAAGGTGTCATCGGCAAAGTTGTCTAGCTCAAGGAGATTGGATTTTCAAAATGTTCCGATTCTTCCATGTAAGGAAAGAAGATAGGATTGTCCAGCCTTGAAAGAAAGTGTGAACCACTTGGATGCTTCTGAGGGATCGTTTACTACCCGCGCCTATACAAAGCTTGGTCGTAGCCGGTGCATCGGATCTCGCTTCCTTTGACATCCGGAAAGGTGCAACTCGCCAAAAGGGGAAGTTTGGGACGTGGTTTTGAAAATACAGGTGAGCCCATAGCTGAATGAACCACCAAGGACCTCCTGTTTTGACGCTATGCCGAGAATAGTTTGACAGACATCAACTGGAGATATCGATAGACCTCTCCAAGGAACAGTTTGCCGATGCCAAGTTGAGTGCCTTTGGCAAGCTCGTAGGATAAGGAGAGATAATTCTTGGTTGGAGCAAGGGAAGGGCCACAGAATATGAAATGTTCCGGCCAGAAGTTGAGAAAGGCTGTGTGTTCTTTCTCTGTGATAGGGCCTTTAGTTTTCATATGGCGTTGGAGGTAGGCACCCCAGTTCGTGCAGTCTGTTTTGGAAGATAGCTTGTAGGGGACCTTGGTCAGCTTAAAAGCAGAGGGGCTGGGTGATGTAACATCTAGACCAGTAATCATCACCACGTCTAACAGAGTTGGTGTCATGGGTCCATGACCGAACATAAAGCAGTTCAGAGCATTGGACCAGAAATAGCCGATGGTTTTTAGAAGATTTTCATGTTTTTCAAGGGGAGACAATGACAAATGCAAGGCATCGGCTATTCCCGTGGTTTCCCATTGGGATTGGTAAGCTCTAGCTACCCTGCTGAACCAAGAGACCCAATGTTCAGGGGGATTAGGCCAGGCTCGCAAGCAGTCGGCCCAAGAGTTCAAATCTAGGTCTTGGCTTACTTGGGATTCTGCTTGCTTCAAGAGATCGATGGGAGGACTAGATTCTGACGGGCCAAGACAGAGAGAATTTGGGAGAGAAGGATGCGGCAGCAGGATGTCTGAAACCTAAAAATTTTAATGGTGGAATAAAGCATTAATTCAGGTGTTTGCCATTAATTCTAGCATCGTGTTCAGACTGCGAGGAGTAGGCGTACCTTCAGACCAGAGACCGCTGGGTTGGTGTTGGACAATTCCGCCATCTAGTTTGCCGGCGGAGATGGATCTATGCAGTTGGGGATCGAGGGTTCTTGTCGCTGTGAGCTCGATCTGGTCGGTGAGCAATTGGAGATCTGGGTCGCCCTTTTTTGAAGAGGGTCGCAGGCTACCGTTTGAAACTGGAAAGTGGCCGCTCAGATTTGTCTAAGTATGCGACCAAATTTGACCTTGCCAACGTTTTTGGGAAAGCCTATGTTTTTCCATCGGCTCTTTGGGCTGTGACTTGGTTGACTGTATGAACGTAGCATGGTGAAAGCCGATACATTACTGTCGGCTTCTGGAACATCGACCTATTTTGACTATCGGCAAAATTGAGTTGGAAAAGCAATCTTCGAGTTGAAAAAAGCAATCTTTGTTCATTCAAAAGACGAATGTTTACAATGGAGCTGATTGCTTACAAAAGGAAATCTACTACTAGTACTACTACTACTAGTTCCTAATCTAGAGGCCGGTGTCGTCGCCGCTGTCTTCGCCGTCGTCTTGTTCGCTGTCATCACCGCCGGGCGTCGCCGGGCTTCTTCTTGAAGATGCCAGTGGGGCCTCCTCATCCTCGCTGCCTTCGGTGTCCTCGGCTGGACCCGGCCAAGCGCTTCACCCGGGTACTTGTCGGAGGAGGTGTCCTCCTCGCTTCCTCCTCCTCGGAGGATTCGACGCCATCCTGTGACCAAAGGCGTCGGTGCTCTCGCCTCCGCCTCCCGTCGACAAGGAACTGTAGGCCCTCCTCGCCGGTCGGGGACTCGTCCTCCGACCAGCGGGCGAGTTCAATCCTCTCGTCCCACCATTGTGGGCGAGAGTCTCATCTGACGCCGTTGGCGGGTGCTCCGGCGTCGGCTCCCGGTCGCTAATCGTGTTGGAAGATTGGGAGGAAAGGGCGAAAGAAGAGGATTCCATGGCCGAGGAAGATGGTTTTTTGGCTACTGTAGGAAGATAGGGCTGCAAACTGCTCAGATTAATTTAAATAAGGGAATAGTGGGAGGTGGTTCAATGCCATAGCGGTTTCCTGCACGGTGCCAAAATTGTCAAATCATGCAATCGGAGAAGTTGAGAAGACAGGCATCATGATGAGGGGTGGCGACGATTCTGCTCGCAACGCAGCGTAACCCGATATAAAAAGGGGAAGAAAAACATCAGAGTGGTTTTGGAATTATTATTGCCAAAACCAGGGGGCATGTTATCGCCATATTTTGGCCAAAGGAGGAGATGGGCCGTAATCAAGATGGGCTTGGAAGATACATATATGCAACGTGTTGTTGAATCGGCCTTGTACGTGGATTTGGGCTAAATTGCCCGTGTATCTCAGATATTGTAGTAGGTTACGCTTTGGTTTAGGTAAGAGATAGAGTTGTTAGAGTTATTCCAAAGATAGAAAGTCTCCGGACTATAAATATGTACCTAAGGTTATTGAGAAAGGAGGACAATCACGTTCACAACAAACACAATCTCGGCGCATCACCACCCCTTGTTTCTAGGGTTTCTTTCGGTAGTAATATGTTGCCTAGATCGCATCTTGCGATCTAGGCAGTATCTGCTTATGCGTTATTTGGTGTTACTCGTACTGAAGCCTTGTTGATGGCGAGTAATACTATTATCATAGATTTGTTTAGGTTAGCATCGGTACTTTTCGCTATGATTGTTTAGTTATGCTACCTCTAGTTACCTCGCTACCTTTGCACCTTTTCCCGGGTGTAAGGGTAGCATCTTGCTTGATCTTTATTCAGTTGATTTGATCTGTTATAGTTATACCTTGTTTTCCAAGGTTTAGTTTGATATCCACGTAGTCAGGCCTTGCAAACGGGTTGAACGATCCAGTAGTACGTGAGGATATGGTTTGCCAATTCGAGAGGAGTTGTTCCGGGAATTGACTTTACGTCGGTTGTTAGGCCTTCTCTAGGGTTAGTTCTCCATTATCGTTTGTATCTACCGGCTCAATTACGTGTAGGACGCTCCAATTACGTGGTGAAAACGTTAAACCGTAGAGATCGATTTAACTTGTATTGATGAAGCAAAACCCCATGTTATCATAGATCTAATGCGTAACCATGGGACAATCGGCTCTAGGAGCCGATTCACGTGGAAACCTCGGAGCCACGGCTCGAATTTTACGTATACTTGTTTACCATGCAGGAAACTGATCGAAGCAATCCATCACCTTACTGACCAGGTATAGGTCAGGTGGCACGCCCTTGAACCAAGCCAGGACGTGTGCCGGAGTTTTGCGGGCCGTTGCCCGAGGGACCAGGGCCCACCAGCAGTTCTGGGAGCCTCCCGGCTCTTCGTGTTGCTCGTCGCTGCTCGCCGGTGGGTTTTGACAGGCAACAGTAATAGGAACCGAAACTTACCCCAAGGGTTTTTGGATTGACAAGACGATCAAGCCCTATGACGACACCGCCAAACCAGCTACGTGGTTGCAGGATTACGACAACGCGGTGGAGATTGCCGGAGGCAACCCCAATGTCGCCGTCAAGTACCTCCTGCTCATGTTGATGGGCAGGACCCGCTAATGGATTGATGACTTGCCGGATAAGTCCATCTACCACTGGTTGGACATGCAAGAAGCGTTCACCAAAAACTTTGAGGGTACGTATAAGCGTACCTACACTGTTGGCAATCTACATCGGTGCGTGCAAGAGAAAGACGAGTCATCTCGCGCATACCTCTCCCGCTGGCTGGATATGAAGAATTCCTGCAGGAGTGCACGATCAGACACGCATGGCCGCCTTCATAGATGGGTTGGAGAAAGGTACGCTGCTCCAACATAAGTTGAAGCGCTTGCAGGGCAATTACAGGCTCGATCTCAACCAGATGATCCAGTTAGCCAGTGAGTTCGCAGCTGCCGCCGACGATGCTCGCGACTCCTTTCCGGCAATAACCATCCCAACCCAAGCTAAGAGGAACAACAACACCAAGCGGAAGAGCCCGCCAGAAGAAAAGAAAACCTCCGACATGGTCGCCATGACGTTTGCAGGACGAGGTGATGGCGGACAGCATGGCCGAGGACGGGGGGCTGGTCGTGGGCAACAGCGAGGTAGTGAAACTACCCCGGCAGCGCTCTACGTTCCCCAAACATACAATGAATATCGTGATATGCCATGCCTTGTACACCTCGACGCCAACAACAAAGCCACACACACCAATCGCCATTGCAAGTTTGTCAACGACCTCAAGGAGGACCCGGAGTCTAGATACAAGCGAAGCCGAAAGAACAGACCGCGAGGCAAGGGCAAAGGGAAGAAGAAGGAAGAGGAGTCCAAGGATTCAAGTGACATGGACGAGGATGTAGACCCCAAGCACGCCGACAAGGGCGATGACAAGGGCAAGAACCCCTTCGAGAAGAAGGATGTCGTCTACCACACTTTCCTTGGCAACCCTACTGTCCGGGCACAGAAAACCTCCATGAGGATACTAATGGCCATCCTACCCCCAGTTCCCCAGTACATGCGCTGGTCGGAGATTCCAATCACTTTGGACAGGAAGGATCACCCAGACCTCATCCCTACGGAGAACCTGTATGCCATGGTCATCAACCCTTTGATTGACGACAGTGAGTTCACCAAATGCATGGTGGAGAGTGGAAGCAGCATCAACATCATGTACCTGGATACACTGCACAAGATGAACTTGACGGAGGCCAACCTAAGGCGGACCAGCACCGTGTTTGATGGCATAGTTCCTAGCTGGGAGGCTCGGTCCCTTGGGTGCATCACGCTTTAGGTTGATTTTGGCGATGTTAATAATTACCGCCAAGAACGCATGACCTTCGAGGTGGTCCCCTTCAAGAGCGTGTACCACGTCATCTTCGGACGCGACATATTCCATGCCTTCATGGCCAAGCCATGCTTCGTCTACAACAAGCTCAAGATACCCGGACCAAACGGTGTCATCACCGTATCCGGAAGCTTTACCAAGGTAAGGGACCGCGAGATTGGAGAAGCAGCCTTTGTAGAAGCTGTCCTCTACAACAAAGAATTCAGGGAGATCCAGAGCAAGGTCGATGCCACGGAGATGTCGGCATCGAAGAAGCAGATTTCTAACTCCGATCCTGCCTTCAAGGCCGCCATCGAGACCAAGCCGGTGGAACTTGTGGTAGGCGATGCCTCCAAGACCACCGCCATTGGGACGAACCTAGACCCTAAATAGGAAAGTGCGCTCATCGAGTTCATCCGTGAGAATAGGGACATCTTTGCCTGGCAACCTACCGACATGAAAGGTGTACCTAGGGAACTTGCCGAGCACAACTTGAATATTGATCCAAAATGCAAACCAGTGAAACAACCTCTACGACACTTCGGAGACGAGAAGATACGCACCATAGACAAAGAGATAGCTAGGTTACTTAAAGCTAGTTTTATCTGAGAAGTCCTTCACACCCGATGGGTGGCCAATCCTGTACTTGTCCCCAAAAAGGGAACCAAAGAATTAAGAATGTGCATTGATTACACCGGCTTGAACAAAGCGTGCCCGAAAGATCCATTTGCCTTGCCTCACATTGACCAAGTCATTGACTCGACGGCTGGCTTGGAACTTTTGTGTTTTCTCGATGCATACTCAGGATACCACCAGATAAAGATGAGGAAGTCGGACCAATTGGCCACTTCGTTCACCACACCTTACGACACGTTTTGCTATGTCACGATGCCCTTTGGGCTGAAAAACGCAGGTGCTACCTACCAGCGGACCATGAAACGTTGCCTCCATGATCAAATTGGTTGGAACGTTCACGCCTACATGGACGATATAGCGGTGATGTCTAAAAAGTCAAGCGACTTAATCTCCGACTTAAAGGAAACCTTTGATAATCTCCGACAATATAACATGATGCTTAACCCTAAGAAGTGCGTCTTCGGGGTTCCAGCTAGCAAATTGTTAGGCTTTATCTTTTCCCAACGCAGAATCGAGGTCAACCCGGAGAAAATCAAGGCCATCCTGAACATAAACCGTCTGACATGCCTGAAGGAAATCCAACGGCTTATAGGGTGCGTTGCAGTAGTAAGCCGGTTCGTTAGCCAACTTGGAGAGAAGGCTCTACCACTGTACAAGTTGCTGAAGAAGGCAGACAAATTTACATGGACGGACGAGGCATATGCAACACTTAAGAAGCTAAAGTAGATACTCTCCTCAGCACCTATACTTGCAGGACCCGAGCCAATGGAGCCTATGTTGATCTACATGGCGGCCACCAACCGGGTAATCTGCATCGTCGTCGTGGTAGAGCGGAAAGAACCAGGGCATGAGTACGAAGTATAACGACCAGTTTACTATGTAAGCGAGGTCTTGACGGAGTCCAAGCAGCGTTACCCGCACTACCAGAAGCTAGCTTATGGAGTGTTCCTTGCTTCTCGCAAGCTAAGACACTATTTCCAGGAGCACCCTATCACAGTTGTGAGAAAAGCTCCACTGTCCGACATCATCAATAACAGCGACGCTATAGGAAGGGTTGCGAAGTGGGGAATTGAGCTTGCCGCCTTCGAGTTCACCTACAAAAGACGCGACGCTATCAAATCACAGATCTTGGCGGATTTCATTGCAGATTGGACGGAGATTCTAGACGCTACCCCTATACGAGAGCTAGAATACTGGGTGATGCACTTTGACTGATCAAAGATCCTCAACGTATCGGGGGCTGGTGTACTGCTATAGTCACCAACAGGGGAAAAACTGCACTACGTTATGCATATCTACTTCGAGGCTACAAACAACATGGCGGAATATGAAGCACTCATTCACGGACTTCGCGTAGCCAAGGATATTGTCATCAAGCTCATAGTTTGCTGTGGAGATTCTGACTTGGTTGCCGAGCAGGTGGCTAGCACCTGGAACGCGCAGAACCCTATGATGGCGGCATATCGAGACGAAGTGGACGAGATAGCCAAGATCTTCTTGGGCTACAAAGTCAAGTATGTCCCGAGGGAGGAAAATGAGGCAGCAGATCTATTGTCAAAACTTGGATCGGGGCGCAAACAAATCCCATCTAACATTTTTCTGGAGCATCTACGGACACCATCC
The DNA here is from genome assembly GCA_030063025.1 of Avena longiglumis. Classification (NCBI taxonomy): domain Eukaryota; kingdom Viridiplantae; phylum Streptophyta; class Magnoliopsida; order Poales; family Poaceae; genus Avena; species Avena longiglumis. Next base: position 535,483,475 of record CP125975.1, read on the forward strand.
GTGAAGGGAGCGGACCCCAAGAACCCGAATAGAGTTGACTCTTTCGTTCACACAGTGACAAAGGTCCCTCCGGCTTGGACAAAACCGTTCATGGAATATCTCGTACACGGAACTTTTCCCATCGACGAGGTTGAAAGTCGGCAAATAGTACATCGAGCAAAGGGATATACCATAATCAATGGATAGCTCTATAAAAGAAGCACCACTGGTGTATACCTCAAGTGTGTTTCCCAGCAAGAGGGTATTGAAATCCTTCGTGAGGTCCATCTCGGAGATTGCGGGCATCATGCCGCTCCTCGATCGTTGGTCTCCAAAGCCTTTCGGCAAGGATTCTACTAGCTGACCGTCAAGGCGGACGCCGACAAGCTGGTTGAGACACGTATGGGATGTCAGTATTATGCCCGACAACCACATGTTCCAGCTAAAGAATTGCGAACAATACCAATAACTTGGCCATTGCAGTCTGGGGGCTGGACATGGTTGGTCCATTACAGACGGCACCATGTGGGTTTACACATCTGCTAGTAGCAGTTGATAAATTCACCAAATGGATAGAAGCTAAACCCATTAGAAAGCTTGATGGGGCAACTGACCTTAGGTTTGTCCAGGATCTAGTGGTGAGATTTGGTCTCCCACATAGCATTATCACCGACAATGGCAGCAACTTATCACTCGGAGAAGTGGAAGCCTATTGTTGGGAGAAGGGCATCCGACTTGACTTGGCATCTGTGGCACATCCACAATCCAATGGGCAAGTTGAGCGAGCCAATGGATTAATTCTGCAGGGAATCAAGCCACGCCTTGAGGCACCGCTACATAGAGCAGCTGGAGCCTGGGTGGAAGAGTTACCCTATGTTCTATGGAGTTTACGAACTACACCCAACAGATCTACCGGCTTCACCCCTTACTTCATGGTATATGGAGCATAAGCCATCCTGCCTTCCGACATCCTTCACGATTCACCAAGAGTTGCCGCCTACGACGAAGATGACGCTGAAGAATCCAGATGCCTAGATGTATACCTTCTCGAGGAAGAGCACGTATTGGCATGCCAAAGATCCGCCATCTACCAGTAGAAGCTACACAACTAACATAGTCGCCGTGTTCGGCATCGCTCGTTTAAAGAGGGGGATCTGGTTCTCCGACTTAAGCAGAAGAAGTCACAAAAATTATCCCAACCATGGGAAGGACCGTTCATCATAAGCAAGATGCTACTCAATGGTTCTTATTACCTCGCTGACAACCGTGAACTAGATGATAGACCAAGTGATGATCATAAGCGTAAGCGATGTGACCTGGATGATGACTACCCGGAGCTTGCTTGGCCATGGAACAAAGCACAGCTACATCCTTTCTACACTTAGTATATTTTTTATTTAATTGTGTACTTCTTATATGATCAATAAAATAAAGCTCTTTGGTTCACTCATATGCTTGAGTCTTTTACCTCTTTTAGTGTTCATTTTTGGATTGTATAAAACCTTTATACGCAAGTTTTGCATTTGCACTTGTAAAAATTCCGCCTACGGGCATTTGTCACATCCCAAGATTTTCCAAATCTTGTAATGTGAAAATAAATGAATAAAATAAAACTATGTTTAAATTTCAGAGCCAGAAGAAACTTTTTGAATTTAATTGGAACCTCAAACCACATTTAAAATAAATAAAATAAAAGGGTGCATAAAGAAAAACATTTAATAAAGGAAATTAAAAATGTTTTGGAATTACTTTTATTAGATCTTTTAATAAAAGATTTATTATCCAAAGAAATGGTGGATTTGTAAATATTTTATAAAGCCAAATTAAATCTTGACCAAAACTTTGAGAATTAAAACACTTAGTTTTTAAATAAAAATATCAAAGGTTTATTTAAGAAAATAACAGGGAAGCAATGTCCAATTCTATTATGAAGGGAATTACTAATTTAAATTAAAACATCAAGACAGATTAAAAATTGTTTAAATAGGTTTACCAAGTATTTCTATTATTACCTAATAAAAACTTACTAAAATGTTTGACTCTACTTTAGATTTTAAAATAAATATCTCAGTAAAAATAAATCCTATTTGGATTAATAAACTAAGGCCATGTTATTTAATTATTAATGGACCCTATAAAATGTTATTTATTTCTAACAAAGTAATACACATATCTTATATTCACAAATAAAAACCTACTGAATTGGTTTATAAATATTTAGAATTCAAAATAGGGGATTCTAATAATTAAACCAGACCATATTTTATTAATAAACCATAGCCCATTTTATTTAGTTAATAAATAGAACCTAGAAAAATTTAAATATTATTTTATTTTGAAAACTGATTTATACTGCTAAACAGAACCAAAAACACAATGCAAGGTTTAATGAATGTTTGAAATTGTTTGAATGATTGAATAAATTGAATGAAATTTAAAATAGAAATTCAAAATAGAAAGGAAAAGTGATTCAGTACAAAAAAAAGGGGGAAACAACAGCCAGCCCAGATGCTCAGCCCAGGAAGCCACCAGCCCATCTGCCCCTATTCCCCGAACCGTTATTTTTCACCACTTAAACAACCCACTAAGAAGCTGACAAGTAGACCCCTCTCTCCTTTCTTTTCCCACTGACCAGAGGACCCCACTCTGCCCTGTTCATCGTCCTCCCCGCGACTTCTTCTCCCCCTCACAGCGCGGCCGTTTCTGCCCAGATTTATCGCGTTTGAATTCTCCTTAATGCCGAGCCTTAACCTCGCTGCGACCACGCACCTTAAAACGCTCACCCCTCCTCTCTCGTTTCCCTCAGACCCCTCCCTCAAACACGCCCCGAGTCAAGAATTTTGCAGGGCCTTCTGTCTCCGACGACCTCCCTCGCCAAAATCCGACCAGCACACACCACCCCGAGCCCTCCCGAGCACCCTGGAAGCTTCCCCACTTCCATACCTTCCTCCCTGTACCAACCATTCATCCGCGGGTGTCCCAGGAAGTCGTCTTGGACCAAGCACAGAAGCGCCACCGTCTGTCCTCTACTCCGGCGAAGCATACTGGTAAGAGCCGACCACCCCAAGCCCTATAGTTCACGCTCACAGCTCCGCCATGGTCTCCCGCGACTAACCATGCTCTCGGTTTGCCCTCTCGAGATCTACAGCGACGTCAACGACGACGACCACAACGACCGCGTCCTCCAACTCAAGCGGCATTTCGGTGAACTCCGACGCCCCTCCGCTCCTCGATCATGCGAGCATATTCGCCTCGGACCTACGCACCTAACCATATGCCTGACTTGCCTTAGGGTGATCTGCAGCGTCGACTTCAACCAGAACCAGAGCCGCTCGACACCGTTTCCAACTCCGGTGAGAAATTGCCGCAACCCTAGTGCGCCCCGAGCCACACCGACCACACGACGTGCTTCACCATAGCTCTGCGATCGCGGTGAGCATCCTCCCCTCTCTCCTAACGTTCTGTTTCGCCAAGCACCGCCGCAATCTGACCGCCGCTAGCCGGCGCCGCTCGCGAATGGTCGAGCGCGCGAACACCGTTGGATTCCTATCCAACGCCTGTGATAGAACACTTAAGCCGCGAAGGGGTACGTTATCTGGACCACCCGATCTGACCTAATCCAACGCCCCACAGTGTGATCCACCCCGAACCGGTACCGTCCAACCAGAGCGTGCCGCGTGTCACCTATCTCGTTTTAAAAAGAAATTTGAATCTGATTTAACTACAAATTTCAAACCTCTATAACTTTTGATCCACACGTCCAAATTTGACAAATTTTATATCAATAAAATCAGGAGAACAAGCCCTAAACAACCATGGCCTTAGTTTTGAAAATAGTATCCAATTGCTTGATTGAAATTACAAGAACATTTATGTACTTGTTTAGAATATAAAAATTGTTTAAAATTTATTTTAGGATTAAATCTTTTGCAAAATGGATTTGTGTGACCCTACTGACCCTAGGAACCAACCCATAATGTTAAAAATGATTTTTGTGAAATTTAAGTTGAATTATTTAACTTAACCATTTTCTAGCCAAATAAACTCATTGATTTTATTATGGAAATGTTTTTGCAAGCACAACTTTAGGAAAATGTTATGGATCAAAGCTTACTGACCCAAAACACCAAGCCTTGCCAAGGGCAACTCACTTGTTGAAAAACATAAAGTTTTGTTTTGAAAGGAATAATTTTCACAGCATAAAATGTTGAAGGGATTTTAAAATAGACTTTGAGTAAAACCCTCTAACAAATGACTTTGCCATTTTACTAAATGACCAATGTGGACCTTACAAGTTTATAAACCTAGTAGAGACTAACCTTGCAAAAAGAACCCACCTTTGCATGACTTAGAATCCCTACTTTAAGTATGTGAAATGTTGTTTGTATATGGATTTGGAATGCTACTTGATACTATGATTGCTTGATTGACTTGTAGTGAAATTAGCAAAGAGTGAGTCTAGCAAGATCAAGGAGTGACTATCATTCCCTAACAAAAAGGCAAGTTACACTATCATACAAAAGACCTACTATTTTCATTATACTTAGTAGATTTTATAAACATGCATGAAAATGTTTTATACTTATGCTATGCTAATCCTAATAGGATTCCCTATACACTCCTTAGTGAAAATATTAAAGTTGTACATGCTTAGCCATGTTGAGTTTTGAAAAGAGATACATGTAGAAATTTTACAAAGGTTGAGAAAAGGACTTGTGATTTTATATAATAAAACAAGGACTCAATGAACCACCTAGGTGGTGGACACTTTATGTTTTGGAGAAGGTGGCAACAAAAGGGAACCATATCTATGGCAATCACTTTGTGTTGTACTCCAAATGAAAACCACCTAGGAAACTTAGAGATTGAACATGTTTCTCCAATTGTGGCTTTTGTGTACAACCACATGCTATTATGGCTCTGGCTTAGTCAACTACATTAGGAAGACCCATACATTTTCTTTAGTTACCGGACATGGGGATCTGGAATGCTTCATGGGGACTGAAGACAAGCTAGTAATGATGTATGGGAGGACCTTTTGGAAAGACTTCGTCACATTCTCAGTCTGCCAGTACTCCATCTTGGTGAGCACTAATCCAGTAGGCCACTGGTGGCAACAAGATGGGATTGTGTCATGTGGGTAAAGTGTACTCCTTCTGCAGAAGTTAATAAAATCTAAGTACTTAGCCGTGTCCCCGGTTATGGACAATACTGAGCAACTAAAGTTTGAACTATGGGAGATCTCGACATTCTAATTTCTAATATAAAAACTTGATGCACTTGGGGGTACCAAGGAATTCAAAGATATTTGATAAAGCTTGTTGCACTTGGGGTTACCAAGGTGCTCAAGAGCATGATGTACTTGGGGTTACCAAGGGACTCATGAGATTTTGATAAAAACTTGAAGCACTTGGAGTTACCAGGTAGCTCAAAGGATTTTGACAAGGACTTGAACACTTGAGTTTCTACCAAGGAGTTCAAGGGACTTGGAAAAGAGATTTGAAAAGAGATTTGACAAATCAATTTGAAAAAGATAGGATAAATGTTGCTTTATGCAAATAAGCCCTAAACTCTACTTAGCCAAATATGCATGTATGGATAGGATCCACTCATATTATACATAAAGTGAAACTTGCCAATACAATTCAAATGTATTGACCCTTGTGGCTGTAACTTGTAATGTTGCAGGTTGATTTTGTTAGATGAAGATTGTTTGATTGACTAGGACTACAAAGTCTACAACCAACATTTGCCTGTGGCACTTTGAAGATGAAGGACCCATGACTATATTTATTCCGCTGCAATGTATTGTAATAGCCATATGAGCTATGTATGATGTAATAGAAATATGTGATTCCTGGTTATATAGTTATAATATGACCTTTGTATCTTGATATTACATCTTAACTGTGGATGCTAGCTATTGATCCAGGGACTAGCATTGTAATACACAGGAGGGATCTACCACATTGGGTAGGGACCTCTACAGATGGTATCAGAGCATTGTGTTGCCTGTAGGATTTGTAAACCCTAGGATTGGACAAAAACCCTTAGGAAAATAGGAGTGAATTAGTTCCAAAAACTTATTTACAAAAACACTTGTAAACTCTTTCCTTAACCATTTTGGTATCAACCCTACTACTTCAACATGATGGAAAAGCCTAACCATGACCAAAGACTACATCATGTGCAAGGACTCCTTCAACCTCTTCAACTCTAATGACTTCAACATCTTCAACCTCTTCACCAAGGACTTCCAACATGGAAACTACTAAGGACCACAAATAAGATAAAGAAATCTCACTTAAGAAATTAGAGACTGAGGGAATGCAAAATAAGAAGAAACCATCAACAACTTTGAAGTATTGTAACCAAGAGTTTGTCTCAAGGAAGCCATGATCTCATGCAAAGGGAAGAAAGATCACAAGTGAACCATATAGATGGACCACCATATTTTAGTTAAGTCAAACCCACCAACTTATGTGGTGTAGCAAAAATATTTTGTTGCCTAAGTATGTGCTTGAGTGCAAAGTTGAATGTGATTGGTTGATTTGTGATTGCATACACCTTGTTTGTATAAATTGTGGTGTGTGTAATTAAAAGTATTTCCTTATAAATAACTTGCCCATTCTAATCTTCATTCAAACCCAAACAGATGACTACTCCAAAGGACTCCAACATCAAGGTTGATGACACCAACACCAACCAAGCTGACAGCCTGGGAGAGATCATAGCAACCCAACATCAATTGAACCAATTGACAGCTCAGTTCCTAGCCAACAATAGTAATGAAGATCCAGCACTGCAAAGGTTTTTGGAGGAGCAGTCCCAATTGATGCTTAAGGTGACTAATCAAATGATTAGGATGGAGGAAAATTATCCTAGAAAAGAGTATGATAGCAAGGATGACAAGAATGTGGTTCTAGATGGAGCCCCAGCTTGCATTATTTGTGGAGACAAGGATCATACTTCCATGGAGCATGAAGGACAATGCCCCAATTGTGATGAAGACCATCCTGTTGGAGAATGCCCTACCTCTCAAGCTACTTGCTACCTTTGTGAGGGAAGTGATCATACTCCTGGCCTATGTCCTATCTATGCCATGGTAGAACAAAGGAAACAAGAAGGATCTAAGTCTACCAAAGGAAAAGGACCACTTATACCTCCAAGCAAGACAACCCAATTCAAAGGATCTAGAAAAATCAAGAAGCCCAAGCAAGACATGAGCCTTGTGCAATGTCGAAAATGTAAGGAAATGGGACACTACTCTAGTGGATGCCCAGAGAACATAAAGAATAAAGGAATTGACCAAGTATGGTGTAACAACTGTAATGAACCAGGTCACTTTGTAGCAACTTGCCCACAAGAGCCACGTAAAGAACTCAATGACATTCATTGCTTCAACTGCAAGAATCCAGGACACTATGCAAGCAACTGTCCAGAAAGGATGAAGAACAAGTTGAACAAGCCTATGGAGAAACTCAACCTTGGTCCATGAGTCAAACATAGGAATAAAGCAAAAGTTTAACATAGAGAAATTCCAGGACCCAAGAAGGCCAAATATGTAATTTTGTTTGAAAATATTTTAAGGGTGGTAGTACCCTAGCTGCTTTGAACTTGCTTGTAACCCTAACCTTCCCAAATCTCGGGACGAGATTTATTTTAAGGGTGGTAGCCTGTCACATCCCAAGATTTTCCAAATCTTGTAATGTGAAAATAAATGAATAAAATAAAACTATGTTTAAATTTCAGAGCCAGAAGAAACTTTTTGAATTTAATTGGAACCTCAAACCACATTTAAAATAAATAAAATAAAAGGGTGCATAAAGAAAAACATTTAATAAAGGAAATTAAAAATGTTTTGGAATTACTTTTATTAGATCTTTTAATAAAAGATTTATTATCCAAAGAAATGGTGGATTTGTAAATATTTTATAAAGCCAAATTAAATCTTGACCAAAACTTTGAGAATTAAAACACTTAGTTTTTAAATAAAAATATCAAAGGTTTATTTAAGAAAATAACAGGGAAGCAATGTCCAATTCTATTATGAAGGGAATTACTAATTTAAATTAAAACATCAAGACAGATTAAAAATTGTTTAAATAGGTTTACCAAGTATTTCTATTATTACCTAATAAAAACTTACTAAAATGTTTGACTCTACTTTAGATTTTAAAATAAATATCTCAGTAAAAATAAATCCTATTTGGATTAATAAACTAAGGCCATGTTATTTAATTATTAATGGACCCTATAAAATGTTATTTATTTCTAACAAAGTAATACACATATCTTATATTCACAAATAAAAACCTACTGAATTGGTTTATAAATATTTAGAATTCAAAATAGGGGATTCTAATAATTAAACCAAACCATATTTTATTAATAAACCATAGCCCATTTTATTTAGTTAATAAATAGAACCTAGAAAAATTTAAATATTATTTTATTTTGAAAACTGATTTATACTGCTAAACAGAACCAAAAACACAATGCAAGGTTTAATGAATGTTTGAAATTGTTTGAATGATTGAATAAATTGAATGAAATTTAAAACAGAAATTCAAAATAGAAAAGGAAAAGTGATTCAGTACAAAAAAAAGGGGGAAACAACAGCCAGCCCAGATGCTCAGCCCAGGAAGCCACCAGCCCATCTGCCCCTATTCCCCGAACCGTTATTTTTCACCACTTAAACAACCCACTAAGAAGCTGACAAGTAGACCCCTCTCTCCTTTCTTTTCCCACTGACCAGAGGACCCCACTCTGCCCTGTTCATCGTCCTCCCCGCGACTTCTTCTCCCCCTCACAGCGTGGCCGTTTCTGCCCAGATTTATCGCGTTTGAATTCTCCTTAATGCCGAGCCTTAACCTCGCTGCGACCACGCACCTTAAAACGCTCACCCCTCCTCTCTCGTTTCCCTCAGACCCCTCCCTCAAACACGCCCCCAGGCCGAAGAATTTTGCCAGACGCTTCCCTGTCTCCGACGACTTCCCTCGCCAAAATCCGACCAGCACACACCACCCCGAGCCCTCCCGAGCACCCTGGAAGCTTCCCCACTTCCATACCTTCCTCCCTGTACCAACCATTCATCCATGGTGTCCCAGAAGTCGTCTTGGACCAAGCATGAAGCGCCACCGTCATCCTCTACTCCGTGGCATATCTTGGTAGAGCCGACCACCCCAAGCCCTATAGTTCACGCTCACAGCTCGCCATGGTCTCCGCGACTAACCATGCTCTCGGTTTGCCCTCTCGAGATCTGGCTGACGTCAACGGCAGCGACCACGACCACCGTCTGCCTCCAACTCCGACAGCATTTCCAGGTGAACTCCGACGCCCCTCCGCTCCTCGATCATGCGAGCATATTCGCCTCGGACCTACGCACCTAACCATATGCCTGACTTGCCTTAGGGTGATCTGCAGCGTCGACTTCAACCAGAACCAGAGCCGCTCGACACCGTTTCCAACTCCGGTGAGAAATTGCCGCAACCCTAGTGCGCCCCGAGCCACACCGACCACACGACGTGCTTCACCATAGCTCTGCGATCGCGGTGAGCATCCTCCCCTCTCTCCTAACGTTCTGTTTCGCCAAGCACCGCGCATCGACCGCCGCGCCATAGCCACCGCGCGCGCCATGAATGGTCGGCCGCGAACACCGTTGATTCCTATCCAACGCCTGTGATAGAACACTTAAGCCGAAGTGCGTTATCTGGACCACCGATCGACTTAATCCAACGCCCACAGCGTGATCCACCCCGACGGTACCGTCCAACCAGAGGCGTGCGCGTGTCACCTATCTCGTTTAAAAAGAAATTTGAATCTGATTTAACTACAAATTTCAAACCTCTATAACTTTTGATCCACACGTCCAAATTTGACAAATTTTATATCAATAAAATCAGGAGAACAAGCCCTAAACAACCATGGCCTTAGTTTTGAAAATAGTATCCAATTGCTTGATTGAAATTACAAGAACATTTATGTACTTGTTTAGAATATAAAAATTGTTTAAAATTTATTTTAGGATTAAATCTTTTGCAAAATGGATTTGTGTGACCCTACTGACCCTAGGAACCAACCCATAATGTTAAAAATGATTTTTGTGAAATTTAAGTTGAATTATTTAACTTAACCATTTTCTAGCCAAATAAACTCATTGATTTTATTATGGAAATGTTTTTGCAAGCACAACTTTAGGAAAATGTTATGGATCAAAGCTTACTGACCCAAAACACCAAGCCTTGCCAAGGGCAACTAACTTGTTGAAAAACATAAAGTTTTGCTTTGAAAGGAATAATTTTCACAGCATAAAATGTTGAAGGGATTTTAAAATAGACTTTGAGTAAAACCCTCTAACAAATGACTTTGCCATTTTAGTAAATGACCAATGTGGACCTTACAAGTTTATAAACCTAGTAGAGACTAACCTTGCAAAAAGAACCCACCTTTGCATGACTTAGAATCCCTACTTTAAGTATGTGAAATGTTGTTTGTATATGGATTTGGAATGCTACTTGATACTATGATTGCTTGATTGACTTGTAGTGAAATTAGCAAAGAGTGAGTCTAGCAAGATCAAGGAGTGACTATCATTCCCTAACAAAAAGGCAAGTTACACTATCATACAAAAGACCTACTATTTTCATTATACTTAGTAGATTTTATAAACATGCATGAAAATGTTTTATACTTATGCTATGCTAATCCTAATAGGATTCCCTATACACTCCTTAGTGAAAATATTAAAGTTGTACATGCTTAGCCATGCTGAGTTTTGAAAAGAGATACATGTAGAAATTTTACAAAGGTTGAGAAAAGGACTTGTGATTTTATATAATAAAACAAGGACTCAATGAACCACCTAGGTGGTGGACACTTTATGTTTTGGAGAAGGTGGCAACAAAAGGGAACCATATCTATGGCAATCACTTTGTGTTGTACTCCAAATGAAAACCACCTAGGAAACTTAGAGATTGAACATGTTTCTCCAATTGTGGCTTTTGTGTACAACCACATGCTATTATGGCTCTGGCTTAGTCAACTACATTAGGAAGACCCATACATTGTCTTTAGTTACCGGACATGGGGATCTGGAATGCTTCATGGGGACTGAAGACAAGCTAGCAATGATGTATGGGAGGACCTTTTGGAAAGACTTCACACATTCTCGATCTGCCAAGATTCCATCTTGGTGAGCACTAATCCAGAGGCCACCGTGGCAACAAGATGGGATTGTGTCATGTGGGTAAAGTGTACTCCCTGCAGGTTAATAAAATCTAAGTACTTAGCCGTGTCCCCGGTTATGGACAATTCTGAGCAACTAAAGTTTGAACTATGGGAGATCTCGACATTCTAATTTCTAATATAAAAACTTGATGCACTTGGGGGTACCAAGGAATTCAAAGATATTTGATAAAGCTTGTTGCACTTGGGGTTACCAAGGTGCTCAAGAGCATGATGTACTTGGGGTTACCAAGGGACTCATGAGATTTTGATAAAAACTTGAAGCACTTGGAGTTACCAGGTAGCTCAAAGGATTTTGACAAGGACTTGAACACTTGAGTTTCTACCAAGGAGTTCAAGGGACTTGGAAAAGAGATTTGAAAAGAGATTTGACAAATCAATTTGAAAAAGATAGGATAAATGTTGCTTTATGCAAATAAGCCCTAAACTCTACTTAGCCAAATATGCATGTATGGATAGGATCCACTCATATTATACATAAAGTGAAACTTGCCAATACAATTCAAATGTATTGACCCTTGTGGCTGTAACTTGTAATGTTGCAGGTTGATTTTGTTAGATGAAGATTGTTTGATTGACTAGGACTACAAAGTCTACAACCAACATTTGCCTGTGGCACTTTGAAGATGAAGGACCCATGACTATATTTATTCCGCTGCAATGTATTGTAATAGCCATATGAGCTATGTATGATGTAATAGAAATATGTGATTCCTGGTTATATAGTTATAATATGACCTTTGTATCTTGATATTACATCTTAACTGTGGATGCTAGCTATTGATCCAGGGACTAGCATTGTAATACACAGGAGGGATCTACCACATTGGGTAGGGACCTCTACAGCATTAGCTTAAGTTTTCTGGTCTACACGTTCTTTGTTGTTTTTATGTGGATTCTGGAGTAGTGACTTTTGGCACTTGAAGTCGGCAATTTTGTGCTTAGGTTTTGACGGTGTCATTGGGCATCATCGCTTGAGCGCATGGTTCCAACTATGAGTCTTCTGACTCACGAAAAATCAAGCATAAAGACCAAAGTAATGGATAAGCCAGCACTTGATTAAAAATATATACATGCTGGAGCTAGTACTTAATTAGCAGGAAACATACATCTATTGTTTTTCCTCCTTAAGGTTAAAACAGTAGTTTTTATGCATACGTACATCTAGAGTAAACAAATATTACAAAGTGTTTTTCATTCCTCTGGCGCATGAGATTTTGAAGTAGCGTCGTCGGCGGCAGGAGAGACATCCTGATTATCTTCAAAGTTGGCAGTATTGAGGGACTCAGAGGAGCTGTGTTGGTCGCCATCGACGACCTCGAGAGGCACAAAGGAGTTTGGATCGACCAACTCGGCAACCCTGGTGTCGTAGCCGGTGAGCGATGCCCAAATAGCTTTATGATCAATCTTCTGGCCGTCATCGTCTACGTCAGGAAGACCTGAGGTCACCGTGTCAATGTCGGCATTCTCGTAGTGGGCCTTGACCATTGCCAGCGACATTCTTGCACCAACCTGGGTACATGAAGCTTTCCGGCTTACGATGCTCGGGGGCTTGGCGCAGAATCTCCGAGTACTTCATGACGGAATCCACCGCCTTGATGTTGATGTTCAGGGGCTTGGCAATTTCCTTGGCTTGCTTGATGGTGGTGCTGATGAATTTACCGGCAAGGATCATGCATTCCCTGGGCAGAGGAGGCGCATTGGTTAAACCAATGGGAGCTGCATTTCTGACCAAAGCAAAGGAGTACATGAGATCAAAAGGACATAAAAAGTTCAGAGTACCGGCTTACAGAAGTACAAGATGGAGATTGCTTACCAAAGATGCTTGCCTCGGCTTGTTGGAGCGTCTCCGCCATGGAGTCTCGTTCTTGTCGGAGGACTTTGTAAGCCTCAAGGTTGCGCTTATTCTGCTCTTCGGCAGCTCTTTTCTGCTCCTTTAAGGATTGCAATTTCCTCCTTTAGTCGGTTCATCTCCGTGTTGGCAGACTCCTGCACAGATTTCATCGACGCTTCATGCATCTTCAAAGTGTCAGCCCTCTCCTGCTTGAGGATCTTGTTCTCGCTATCCAGCAATTCTATGTGCTTGGATTGCTCGACAATGTCCTTCGCCTTGGCAATAGCTTCTACATGTCGGATAAATAATAGTGCACAATGAGTAGTCTGAGAGTGATGGCACAAGACCAATTTTGAGTGCAAAATTGAAAATAAAAACGGACTCTTGATCTTGGTGATTTGATCCTTCAAGAAGGCAGTTTTACCCTTTTTAGCTTCCAAATTAGCACGCATCTTGTGAAACTTCTCGTTGGCGATGCCTCTCCAAGCATTCTCATTCTGCGGAAAAGATCAAAGTTGCTTAGTCTACTTGGAGCATTTAGCCGGATAAATATCCACCTAGAGGCTCGGGGGCTACAGTGAGAGCTTTTAACTCGGAAAAATGCTTAGTCTTTCTTTAAGCATCTAGTCAGAACTAATTTTGTTTCAACTAGAGGCTTGGAGGCTATAGTATTGAAATTTACAAACATTGCGTATGCTACTCTAAAAGTATCTAGTCGGAATAATTCATTCAAACTAAATACTTGGGGGCTACAGTGTGAAGTTTTCTAGCTTAGTCACTCTTAGAGCATTTAGACACAAATACCAATGGTTTTCCGTCTAATTCCTTGGGGGCTACAATGGGATACTACATATGAAATGCAAAAGGCATATAAAACTTACAAGTGCGATGATCTTGAGGTTAGTAGCACTCTCAGCAAATATCTTGCTAAAGGAAAGGTTGTTTCCATGCAAGATATCCGCCTGTTTGAGCAGCTCCCCGAGGCCGCATATCGGAGAAGTTGGCGCTGCACCAGGAGCCATAGCTGAGCTACTCGGTGTAAGCGCCGGGTAGACGATCTTAGGAAGCTCTGCTGGCGTCTTGGGTGCAACGGCGCCGCCTACGGCAGAAGTTCCACCTTCCACCACCGCCTTACTGCTACCAGTGGCATCCTTAGCCGGAGCTTCAGCCACTTTGGATGCGAGTGCTTTCTTTTGTTGTCTGCTCCCCGACAACAGCAAGTTCCGCGGGAGCGACTGGATCCACTTCTATGGCGGAAGGGCCAGACGTTGCCCTAGCTAGAGAGCTTGTCGGTGCGGTAGCAGGTTGAATGCTTGGGGTAGTAGGGGCGATGGCGGGAGATGCTTGGTGAAACATATCTTTGATATTTTTAGAAGCCCCCGATGTTTTGGAGGTCTTCTTCAAACTCATACTGGCCTTCTTCCTGAAACGTGCAAAGGTATAAGTACAGGAACAAGACGAGCAAAGGACATTGTCAGATGATAAAAAGCTTACACAATGGTTGGTGCTTTGGTAAACGGAATACCAATCATTCTTCTTTTCTCCACCTCCAAGGAGGCGGTGGACTTTTGGAGGCTCCACCCTCCGTCGTCAGCGTCAGAGGTGGAGCTCTTCCGCTTACGCGCCAGCAGGACCTCGTCGTCGGACACGACGGTGACTTCATTCATCTTGGGGTCGTAGACTTGGGTAGCCATGTTACCCTCGTCTAGTTCCTTCAGCTGTTAAGTGAATCCCGAAGCGTTAGATGCAATGGCAATGGTTAGACGGAAGAACTGGAGTATATGTCATACACGAAAAATAAACAGATACCTCTAGGCACGTGCCGCCCTCGAACATGTCGTAGGTGATGGAGAAGTAACGCTTCCTGTCCTTCACCTTGACGATGTCTTTGAGGCGGAGCTTGAGGTAGTCACTCGAGAAGTTGTCCTCGGAGATGTAGAGGCTATCCTTCCTATCCTTGGTATACTGGTGCATCAGCTTCGCGCGGTGCTGCAGAGGCTGGATCTGCCTGACGAACCAGCACATGGCTAGGTCCAACCCGGTCAGACCCGTGTCTACGAGCCACTCTATCCGCCTTACGGTGCGAGAGGCTTCATCGTCGGAGGGAAGGAGGGCTTGGGATCTCCATGTCGAGGCTTCAACGGCTGCCCCATTGACAAAGTACGGGTACGTTGCTTCTCGGCCGTCCAAAGGGATGTCTGGGCCGTAGAAGTACGTCCTCTTCCAATTTTTGAAGGACTCATGGCCTATGATGTCGGGGAACCGCCGGGCAGGCCGGATCTTGAAGCTAATAGTTCCACAATTTCTGAGCTCGTCCTTGCTCACTCTGGCTTCCCTCTTGATGGTGAAGAAATATATAAACAGATCTAACCTAGGCCTAATTCCTAGGTATCCCTCGCAAAGCGTCGCATAGTTGCTAAACATGAGGATGCTATTGGGAGATAGGTTCTGAGGTTGAACTCGGTAGTGGCCAAGGACTTCTAAGAAGAAGTCAGAGATTAGGAGGGAGACGTCGCGTACCAGTTGAGCTTTGAGGTATACCTTTTCTCCGGCTTGGGGATAAGGGACGACCTCGCCGGCCGGCGCCGCCCGCCAGACTAGCCCCTCCATCGCGGGGAGGTACCCCTTGATACGTCGGAAACGTATCTACAATTTTTGATGTTCCATGCTTGTTTAGTATCCACTTTGCTTTGCTTTGTATACACTTTGAGGTGTTTTTATATGTATTCTGGAACTAACCTATTACCAATTTGCCACAGTTCCATTTGCCTATTTTCTTCTATTTTTGGTTCTAGAAAGGCAGAAAATCAATATTCTAGGAATTGGACGGGACAAAAGCCAAAGTCAATATTTTACCGTGGGAAACACAAAGCCAGAATACGAGAAAGAGGAGGCTCACCAGGGGGCCACACCCCCTGGTGGCGCGAACTAGCCCTAGCCACGTCTGGGGGGGGGGTGCAGCCGCCCTAGAGCCCCCCTGCCTCGCCTCTTCGCCTATAAAGTCCCCCCGATGCCAAAACCCTAAACACCTGATCAAAACTCCACGAAACCATCTGTAGCCGCCGCCACCATCGTCCCTAGATCGGGAGGGATCTGAAGTTCTTCCCGGCACCCTGTCAGAGGGGAGATCATCCCAAAGTCCTTCTTCTTCATCATGCCAGCCTCCGGTATGAAGCGTGAGTAGTTCCACCTTGGACTATGGGTCCATGTAGTAGCTAGATGGTTGTATATCCTCCTTGTGCTTTCATTTCTAGATCTTGTGAGCTCCATTCATGATCAAGATCTCATCTATTTGTAATCATGCATGTTGTGTTTGTGGGGATCTGATGGATATTGAGATTACTATGTCAAATTGATTAATGGGTTTGTCTTATTGATTCTATCATGTCTGTGTTGTTTGTGATCTTGCATGCTCTCTGTTGTTAGTATCTATCTTGGCCAAGTAGTTGCTAGTGACTCCAAGAGGGGGTATTTATTCTCGATAGTGGGTTCATGCCTCTACTTATCAAGGGAAGTGACAGAAATCTCTATGATAGTAGATGTGCTATTGCCAGTAGGGAGAAAACAACGGTCTCTTGTTAATGGAACAAGTGGATTATTTACCTTACACACGTTGCTTAAAGAAGTTGTCTGTTGCTTGCAACTTAATACTAGAGGGGGTTCAGATGATAACCTGAAGGTGGACTTCTAGTCATAGATGCAGTTGGATGGCGGTCTATGTATATCGTTGTATTGCCTAATCGAATCTCATAGGATCTTTTTGTCTAGTATTGCATTGTTATGCCTTGCTCACTCCTGTCAATTGCCCTGCTGTAATTTGTTTACCCAGCATGCCATGTTTGTTTATCTAAGGAGAACAACTCTAGTGAACTATGGACCTCGGTCCAATATTTACCATTGATACATCTTACACTGTTACTGTTTACTTGCTACAAACCATCATCACCTTCCACACCATACAGTTAATCCTTTGTTACAACAACCGGTGAGATTGAAAACCTCACTGTTCGTTGGGGTAAAGTCTTGAGTTTGTGTTGTGCAGGTTTTCCACGTTGCTTGCAACACCTGTGTGACATTTCCTCCCTCCTACTGGTTCGATAACCTCGGTTTCTTACTAAGGGAAGACTTGCTGCTATTATGCTTCACACCTTGCTCTTGGGGTTTCCCGACGAGGCGCTTCCAGGCGCCATCAACAAGTTTTCTAGCGCCATTGACGGGGAGGCTAAGGACGTCTTCACAAGGGGAGTTCTCCTCAACCTTTCTCTTTACTTTGTTTTTAGTTTGCTTAGTTTCTTTTGCTTGGTTTTGTTTGCTTATTTTTATCAAAAACTCCAAAAAAATAGTTTAGTTTGGTTTGCTTTCTCTTATAAAAAAACACAAAAAAATTAGTTCCTGCTCTAGCTGCTGCTGCTGCTGCTGTTTTTGGCTTGCTCCACTTTTGCCAAAATGAACTCTCCTGAGAACACCAAGTTGTGTGACTTCACTAGCACAAACAAAAACGATTTCCTAAGCACTCCTATTGCTCCACCTGCTCCTAATGCTACCCTTTATGAAATTAAGCCTGCTTTGTTGAATGTTGTGATGAAAGAGCAATTTTCTGGTGCTAGTTCTGATGATGCTGCTGCCCATCTCAATAGCTTTGTTGAACTTTGTGAGATGCATAAGTATAAGGATGTAGATGGAGATATTATTAAGCTCAAGCTGTTTCCTTTCTCCTTGAGAGGAAAAGCTAAAGAATGGTTGCTATCCTTGCCTAGAAACAGTATTGATTCTTGGATTAAGTGCAAAGATTCTTTTATTGGAAAGTACTATCCTCCTGCTAAGATTATATCTATGAGAAGTGATATTATGAAATTTAAACAACTTGATAATGAACATGTTGCTCAAGCGTGGGAAAGAATGAAATCTTTGGTTCAGAATTGTCCCACTCATGGACTCAATGCTTGGATGATTATCCAGACTTTTTATGCAGGTTTGAATTTCTCTTCAAGAAACCTATTGGATTCAGCTGCTAGAGGTACCTTTATGACCATCACCTTGGGTGCTGCAACAAAACTCCTTGATAATATGATGGTTAATTACTTTGAATGGCACACTGAGAGAGCTCCACATGCTAAGAAGGTAAATTCTGTTGAAGAAACCTCCTCTTTGAGTACTAATATTGATGTTATTATGGCTATGATTGTTAATGTGAAAGCTCCTTTAGATCCAAATACCGTTCCCTTAGCCTCTTTGGTTGCTCAAGAAGAGCAAGTTGATGTGAACTTCATTAGAAACAACAATTTCAACAACAATGCCTATAGGAATAATTTTGGTAGCAACAACAATTATATGCCTTACCCTCCTAATAATGGAAATTCCTATGGAAACTCCTACAACAATTCTAGAAGTGCCCCCTCTGAACTTGAAGTCATGCTCAAAGACTTTATTAGTAAACAAACCGTTTTCAACAAGATTATGGAGGAAAAGCTTTTAAATGTTGAGAAAAATCTTTCCTCTTTGTCTGAAGCACAGTCCTCTTTGATTAATAAAATGGCTGCTAAACTGAAACCATGGAAAGTACCTTTGCTGCTACTCATGCCATACAAGTTACTATTGATGAAAATGTTAGACTGTTATCTCAACTTCATGCTAAGTGGGAAAGGGAAGCTAAAATTGATAGAAACAATATTGTGTGCACCATCACCAAAATGGATGCCACTAAACCACAAGAAGTCCCAATTCCTCCTCCTACAATGCCTAAGCCTATTGAGTCTACTACTAGTGATGCTAAGTTTGATTTTGATATAGATAGTTGCAATATTTTTGAAGTGATTTTGTTTTTGCAAAAGCTTGCTAGAAGTCCCGATGCTAGTGATATGCATGTTGCTTTCACCAAACACATTACAAATGCTCTTGTTAAGATTAAGGAAGAGAAGTTAAAACACAAAGCTTCTATTCCCAGGAAAGTAGAAGATAGCTGGGAACCCATTATTAATATGCAAGTGAATGCCTTTGATCTCAAAGCTTCATGTGATCTTGGTTCTAGTGTCTCTATTATGCCTAGGAAGATTTATGAAATGATTGATTTGCCCCCTTTGGAAGATTGTTATTTGGATGTCCCACTTAATGATATTGCCAAGAAGAAACTCATGGGGAGTGTTAATAATGTTCTCATTATGGTTAACAATGTTTATGTCCCTGTTGATTTCTATGTTTTGGATGTTGAATACAATGCTTCGTGTCCTATTACTTCGGGAATACCTTTTCTTAGAACTATTGGTGCCATCATTGATATGAAAGAAGGCACCATTAAGTATCAATTTCCATTCAAGAAAGGTATTGAACACTTCCCTATGAGGATAGAGAAGTTTCTTTTTGCTCATCCTTTGAAAGCAATGTTTGATGTTAATGCTTCTTCATTTGAAAATACTTGATTTCTTGCTTCTTGTGCCTAACTTAAAGGCGTTAAAGAAAAGTACTTGTTGGGAGATAACCCAAGAGTTTCCTTGAGTCTTGGAAGTTATTACTTTAGTAATGACCTCTACTTATCCTTATTGTTTGCTTTTTTTTGCCAAGAATGACATCTAATGAGAGGGAAGTAAGATTTGGGGAGTTGCTGTCCCGAAACAGATTTCTGTCCTCCACCATAAACATTCGCGAGGAGTCTCTGTAAGTCGTATTGAGCTAAAAATTTACAAATAAATCTCCCAATATGTTAGCTAACTTTCGTTAGCTTAACACTTTTTGATTTGAGCAACAGAAGGTCTTCGAAAAAATCGGTTTCTGCCTGATGGTCTGTTTTGACAGATTTCTGCCATTATTTGCATTTGCTTCTTATTGATTCCTTTTTGAGTTCTCTTTTGGGGAATTGAGCTTTTTGAAGGAGTTGCTACAGTAGCTTGTGTTTTTAGTGAAAAATTTTGCTGTTCTAAAGCCAAACCCAAGGGTCTATTATCTTTTGAATACACTAATGTTGCTAATGAAGATTGTGTGAAGTTTTGTATGAAGGAAAAATTTCAGGTGTAGAGAGAGAATGATGTCATAAGATGAAGAATGGACAAAAGCTCAAGCTTGTGGATTACACCCTGGTGTCACCCCAAGAAATATCCAAGAGGTACAAGCATCAAAGCTTGGGGATGCCCAAGGCATCCCCTTCTTCATCAATAAAAAGCTCAGGTCTTTCTAAACACTTCGTTTTTATTGTTTCATGCACTGTTGTGTTGTTCTTGGAGCATCTTAGTTTTTGTTTGCTTTTCTTAGTTTGTTTAGTTTGCTTGAATACAGTAGTTTGGACCCATGTTCTCGCTGTGTTGTTTCAAATAAGTTGATTGGTGTTGGAAAGGAGTAGAAAGTTCTTGCTTGAAATAGTGCAAGAGGAGCTTGCATTGACTGTGACTTAGACTTTTGCATGACATGCTAGGTGTTGTTTTGACCTTATGCTTAGTGATTATTGCTGTAGCATGACTTGTTCCAAACAATTGGGATTACTTAGTGTGCCTTGAAAGAATTATGCGTTGTTTTAGCATGCAAAAGCGTAGTATTGTGGTATTCTCCTTTGATGTTTTGTTTGGGTTGACTTGGCACATGCTCACACCATGTTATGACTATGAACAAGTCACCATAGCCTCTATGATAATTTATTCCTTGTCTTGTAGTACCACTCTATGCTTTGATTAGTAATGTTTTGTTTCTCTGCATGATTGTGGCCATTATTGCTCTCTTAGTTGGTTGCTCCCAGTCTTTTGCTAGCCTCCACTTGTATGAGTAAGTTCTACTCATGCTTCCAACTCCCAAGAAACCAAGTTATTCCAAAGTGTCCACTATAAATTCCTATGCATGGTGTGTTACACCATTCCAAGTATATTCTTGTTTTCATCTATCTTCCAATTAAAAAGTATTTTTTTTTGTGAAAACTTAGTGATTAAAGCCCTCACAAACTTGATGACACACTTTATTTTCCTTGAACCTAATAAACTTGAACTATTGTGTCATCTATGTTGTATATGCTTGCACTTATACGTTGGAATTAGCAGAACCATACTGTCATGGGGAACGTTTTCAACATTGCACTTGTACTTTGTACACAGTTGATATCATGCTCTTTTGTCTATGGATGTCGCCGGTGTGAAATAAAGAGGGAACTTGTAAGTCCATGGAGTTATGTATTTTGTGTTAGAGAAACGCCTAGGCCGCTAGCCTAATCCATGCCTAATCATGGTGGAAACTTGCAGCATCACCATAATGAGCAATTTGTGAACCATCCTCAATAAAAATATATGCAAATAGTAAATAAAAAGATCGCTAAGATGCTCATTGTCTGCTTTCCTTGTCATTTTGGTTATGGGATAGCTCCTGTACCATGTGCAAGGGTTACCCCATTAGCGGTTCCCTATGATACACATGTACTTAGTATGACAAGAACTTATAGGTGACTGAAGTTGAGTAGCATGAGGTGTGGCACTCGTATTCAAGGGACATGAGATTGCCAACTTATACTTTGTCAAGCATATACTCCATAGTTTGTTCACTTTAACCTTAATCACTTCAAGATGCTTATGATAGGGGCAATGAGGGATGAAAGCTAACAAGTACCATAATTTGTGGAAGCTCTTTTTGAAACTTGAAATCCCTGCTTCCCTTTGTGAAGTGCCTTGCTTCCACTATTATATTGAGTCTCCACCTTCTACCTTTAGGCACCATTAAGAGAGCATAGTTGCCATTCTATGTGCAGTGTCCCAAAACTTATTGATTGATGCATATTATTGATATTACTTGTTCTTGTGCTATTTGTATCTAGTCACTCTTATGAACTTTGAAGGTGTCCTATGCATCTATTTGCTACTCCATGAGGGACAAGCTGATTGCCACTATGCCTTGTTTTCTATATGTGAAACAAACAAACGTTCTTCAATGCATGTTATGCATGGTCTTTGTTTGTAGCCTTTCATGTTACTTGCATAGTTACTTTGCCTTATTGTTAGAACTCCATCTTTCATGCACATGTTTAGAGTTCTTTGATCCCAACTTTCAATGCTTGCAAATGGTTTGATCTTGGTTTTGATGGTGCATGTCTGATACGTCGGAAACATATCTATAATTTTTTACGTTCCATGCTTGTTTAGTATCTACTTTGCTTTGCTTTGTCTACACTTTGAGGTCTTTTTATATGTTTTCTGGAACTAACCTATTAACAAGTTGCCATAGTGCCAGTTGCCTGTTTTCTTCTGTTTTTGGTTCCAAAAAGGCAGAAAATCAATATTCTCGGAATTGGACGGGACAAAAGCCAAAGTCAATATTTTACCGCAAGACGGTCAAGTATAAGACGGAGGAGCGCCGAGGGGTCACACCCCGACCGCAGTGGGCCCACCTCTACTGGGGTGCACCACCCCCACAGCCTCCCTCTTCGCCTATAAGAGGCCCCTGATGCAAAAACCCTAGGCACCCGAACAAAACTCCACGAAACCGTCTGTAGCCACCGCCACCATCGTCCCTAGATCGGGGGGATCTGAAGTTCTTCCCGGCACCTTGCCAGAGGGGAGATCATCCCGGAGGCCTTCTTCTCCGGTATGAAGCGTGAGTAGTTCCACCTTGGGAATTGACGAGATTAAACCTCGTCAACTGGCGCCGTCTGTGGGAATCGGGGCTGCTGATTGTGCGATCGTGACGGTCCCGACCCGATCGATCTACAACTCCGCGGCGACGGAGAATCACCTCCACTTCGGCGCTTTCGACTTCACCGCCCACTTGCCGGCCACCATGAAGGATTTCGAGCCCATAGGCGACGGACTCGAAATTTTGTTCGGGAGCTTCTGCTTCCACGTGGGACAAACTGGCACCCTCCGCCTTCCTGAGCGGGTGCCCGTGCCATCAATCAGGCCCGCCTCGTGGGCTCCACACCCCGTGCTGCGCACATCACCATCAACAGATGAGTTCTACGACAGCAACAGCTGCAACTCCAATCTGTGCGATCCACCTTCGGATGAAGGGACCTACGGTTCCGGATCCGAAAGCTGCGGTAGCAGCGAACCCATCTACGAGTGCTACCAATGTGCCGCAGTTATCCAGGAGCAGCAAACGCCTAACCCGCCACCCAACACGAACCCTAACCCGCATGACAGAAACGGTGGAAACGGCGGGAACAGAAGAAGCCAGTCCCCCCACCCGAGGGAGAAAACAATGGCCACGTCATCCAACTTAGCAAAGAAGGATGGGTCCAGGCACGCCGTGCCGTCGCAGGCGACATAGTCCTGCCTGTGGACTCACCACGTGACCTACTGATGGCATACCACTACCTCCTCATCGAGGAGCACAAGAAGCAAGTCAAGATGCAGGAGACGCTCGACAAACGCAAGCAAGCAGCCTCTGAGTCCAGCGCGCGACGAGTTGTGCTCTCCGCCATGGCACCCGGCTCTAGCACAAACAGAAACCAGGGAAACAAACACCGCTCGCGGGTGGAGAACATGGATCCCAAGGAGCGCCGTGATGTGACCCGAACTCTCCACACATCGTTCATGGATATGGATGCCGACGGCAACATTATCCCGAAGACACCGCAAGCTGCGATCATGGCAGCCACTGCGTATCTCGCGGCCCACCAACCTCCGGAAATGGACCCGAAAAGAGCCATGCATAAGTCCGCACTCACCAGACTCGGACTCGTCGGAGCTGCGCTCCATGAAGACGCTCCTGCGGAGCCGAAGAAGAAAGCTCCGGCCAGGCGCGACCGGAGCCCCACCCCTTCATCCGAAGAGGAAGAGGAGCATGACCTTCCTCGAAGGAAGAAGAGCTCGCATCGCCATAAACACGACTACGACGCCAGAGACGCGCTTACACAGCGCAAAATCGACAAAGCACGAGCCAAACGCGCATGCTCGTCCGAGTCCGAGATGGATGAAGATGAAGGAGAACTCTGCGGAGCTCGATGCTTCAGCAGATCTGTTCGGCGAACACAGATGCCACACAATTTCAAGCTTCCTTCGGATACTCTGAAGTTCAACGGCACGCAAGATCCAAAATCTTGGTTCAGCGACCATCTGTCATCCGTCAAGCTGCACAGCGGTAACAAAGAAACCGCCATGCAATGCCTTCAGCTGCAGCTGACAGGCGCAGTGCGGGTTTGGCTCAGCAGCTTATCATCAGGGTGCATCCGAAGTTGGGAGGAGCTAGCTTACAGATTCATTCGAAATTTCAAGGGCACCATCAAGAGGCCCGTCTCAATCGAAGAGTTGCGAGCCTGTACTCAGAGAACGGGCGAATCTATTCGCTCGTACATATTATGCTGGTCTACCACCAAGAACTCCGCAGCACATATCTCCGAAGAGAGGGCCATCGACGCCTTCAGAGACGGTGTCAAACGCCAAGATTTCAAGGAGGAACTTGGGCGCGTCAAGCCCAAGACACTCGACCACCTCATGGACATTGCCAACAGGTGGGCGGACGGCGAAGATTGCATTCACCGAGTGCAATCAGATGAAGAGGACGACTACGGCCGAAGGCGAGAACGCCGCAGCAAGAGGAGATCGCGCGTCTACGAGGACCGCGACGGACCCGACATGGTCGCAGCCGGCTACACCGACCGTCGCAACGACAACAGCCGCAACAACGGAGGATACCGCGAAGGAAACTTCCGCGACAGCGGACGACCAGCACATTCGTGGCAACGCCGCGACCGCGACAACGGACCCTCAGCATTCGACAAATTTTCGGGTCCATGCACCATCCACTTCTACATCGACAAACAGGATGGCAAAAATAAAGCCAGCCACATGCTCAAGGACTGCCGCGAGTTCCAGAAACTCAGCGAAAGCATGGTGCAGATGAGGCAACAAGCCCCAATCCCTGCGTTCGGAAACACACCCGCGCCAGGTGAAATAGCACACGGATCTCCTCCACCGCCGCCTATTGGAGGCCCAAACCAACCAGTCGCACCAGCGCAAAACAACGCCGGGGTCGGGTACCCCCCACCAAAAGGAGCACTAAATATGATCTAGAAGGGACGCCCCACAAATAGGGTGCAGAAAAAATCACCCGACAAATCAACTTGGCCGTGGCAACTCCGCCTGCAATCCCTGAGTACCTCAGTGGATCGGAGTCCTGCATGACATTCACTCGCGCAGATCACCCTTGCCAGATCCCTCACCCAGGTCATGCTGCCCTGGTGCTGGAGGCGCAGATCGGAGGCTTCGAGATGAGTCGCGTCTTCATGGACGGCGGCAGCGGCATCAACCTAATGTTCGCAAGCACTCTAGCAGCAATGCGGATCCCGCAATGCAGCCTGGAACAATCAGACACAATGTTCCACGGCATTGTCCCAGGGAAGGGCATATTCCCCCTAGGCAAAATCAGGCTCGATGTCATCTTCGGGAAGCCGGACAACTTTCGGCAGGAGTGACTCGAATTCGAAGTGGTGGACTGGCCATCGCAATACCACGCCATCCTGGGGCGTGTAGCATTCGCAAGGTTCCTGGCTGTCCCACACTACGCATACCTACTACTCAAGATGCCAGGACCAAGGGGCGTCATCATAGTCCACGGGAGCTTCACCCGATCGGACCAATGCAACGGGGATTTCAACAAAATCTCCCAGTATTTCGGCATGCAAGACGAGCTTGTAAGGCTCCGTGAGGTGACAGACAATGGGGCACCCCCAGTCACAAAGAAGAACGCACCTGACATGTCCTTCGACTCCACCGTCAACACCAAGAAAGTACAGGTCCATCCGACGGATGCCTCCAAGACGGCCTTGATCGCCAACGACCTCAGCTCCGCATAGGAAGGCGCGCTCGTCGAATTCCTCCGTGAGCGCTAGGAAATCTTCGCCTGGTGTCCTCCGGACATGCCAGGAGTTCCCAGGGAATTCGCCGAACACGCACTCAATGTCTTTCCAGACACCAAGCCAGTCAAGCAGTCCATCCGGAGACTGTCGGAGCCATGAGCCGAAGCTATCGGCAAGGAAATCAATAGACTACTCGCTGCAGACTTCATCAGGGAAATCAAGGAAAGCGAGTGGCTTGCAAACACAGTGATGGTCCCAAAGAAGGACACGGACATCCTGCGGATGTGTGTGGACTTCACGTCACTAAACAAGCATTTCCCAAAGGACCACTTCCCTCTTCCCCGGATCGACCAGATCATCGATTCGACTGCAGGTTGCGAGAAACTCTCCTTCCTTGACGCCTACTCAGGCTATAACCAGATTCGACTCAAGGTTGAAGATCAGGAGAAAACGGCGTTTATCACACTGTTTGGAGTATTCCGTTACAACACAATGCCTTTCGGGCTAAAGAACGCGGGTGCCACATACCAGCGATGCATGCAGGCCTGCCTCAAGGACCAGATCGGTCGCAACGTCCAAGTCTATGTCGACGACATAGTAATAAAAACCAAGGAGGCAAGGACACTTATCGACGATATCCGCGAGACGTTCGACAACCTTGATCGCTACAGGATCAAGCTCAATCCCGAAAAGTGCGCCTTCGGCGTCCCATCGGGCCAGCTGCTCGGATACTTCATCTCTCAACGAGGGATCGAGGCGAACCCGAAGAAAATCAGAGCCATCATGACGATGGAGAAGCCGAAAAACCTAAAAGGCGTCCAACAGCTCGCAGGACGAGTAGCGACGCTAAGCAGGTTCATCAGCCGCATGGGCGAGAAGGCCCTACCATTCTACCAGCTGCTACGCAAAGCAGACAAATTCGAGTGGACGCCGGAAGCCAACGACGCATTCGAAAGCCTCAAGCGGCTTCTCTCCACCTCGCCTGTCCTGGTCACGCCAAAGGAGCGCGAGCCTCTGCTGTTGTACATAGCAGCCACACACCAGGTGGTCAACACCGTACTCGTTGTCGAACGACCCGAAGAAGGCAAGACCCACGGGGTCCAGCGCCCAATTTACTACCTCAGCGAGGTACTAACACCAACAAAGCAGAGGTACCCTCATTACCAGAAGCTAGCCTAGGGCGTGTTCATGACGGCTCGACGGCTGAGCCATTACTTCCAGGAGCACCAAGTGATGGTCGTCAACGAGGCACCCCTGAACAGCATCCTGAATAATCCAGAGGCCATAGGACGGGTGGCCCTGTGGGGCATCGAGCTGTCACCCTTGGACATCGTCTACGAGAAGCGACTTGCAATCAAATATCAAGTCCTTCCGGACTTCCTGGTACATTGGATGGAGCTACAGCTGCCAGACACCCCAGATATGTCGCAGTCATGCACGATGCACTTCGATGGCTCCAAGAGAGAAGCTGGAGCGGGAGCAGGGGTCATACTGACCTCCCCGCAAGGCGACAAGATGAAGTACGTCCTCCGGATGAAATTCCGAGCCTCCAACAACGAGGCCGAATACGAAGCCCTCATCCATGGCATGAGGATGGCAAAGATATGCGACGCAACGCGCCTGGTCATCTACGGTGACTCCAACCTCGTCGTCCATCAGACGATGAATGAGTGCGACGCACACGCCGAAAACATGATCGCGTACCGCGCGCTCTACAACGCACTCGAAGGATAATTCGACGGCTGCGAGCTTCGACACGTCGGAAGAGAAAGCAACGAGGAAGCCGACAGACTCGCCAACATCGGCTCCACTTGCGCAAAGGTGCCACCAGGTGTGTTCCTCGAACAAATCTGCGTGCCATCCATCAAGCGAAAGTTCCCCAAGGGATCACCCGAAGAAGCAGAACACTCAGGAGCTACGCTACCCGAAGGACACGAAGGACCCGAAAAACTGGACACAGAGGTAGCCATGGTCAACCTAATGTAGGTCATGGTAGTCGAAGAAACTTGGACGCGACATACCTCCAGTTCTTTATAAACGGAGAACTGCCTGACAGCCCGACAGATGCCCGGCGCATATCTCGTCGGTCAAAAGCCTTCACCATCATCAACGGCGAGCTGTACAAGCGCAGCATCACGGGTGTACTACAACGGTGCGTCACCATCGACGACGGCAAAGCCATACTCCAAGACATCCATGAGGGCATCTGCGGCCACCACGCAGGCAGCCGCTCCCTTGTCGCCAAAGCTCTACGAGCAGGATTCTACTGGCCAACGGCCATGAGCGACGCAAAGGACATCGTCCGAAGATGCAACGGATGCCAACGGTTCGCCGACAAACCGCACGCACCTGGGTCCGAGCTCAGACCCATACCCATAGCCTGGCCTTTTGCTCAATGGGGCCTCGACATGATCGGCAAACTGCCAAAATCCTCGAAAGGGGGACACGTCTTCCTCCTGGTTGCAGTCGACAAATTCACCAAGTGGATCGAGGCCATGCCGGTCACCAAACAGAAAGACAAAACTGCCATCAAGTTCTTCGAGTCCATTGTCTACAGGTTCGGCGTACCGCACATCATCATCACCGACAACGGATCGAACTTCATCTCCGAGGAATTCCAGGACTTCTGCGAAGGCCTTGGGATCAACATCACGTATGCCTCAGTCGCACACCCGCAAACGAACGGGCAAGTGGAAAAGGCCAACGGCCTAATCGGCGCTGGCATCAAGAAGCGCCTCATGAGTTCACTCGAACAAAAAGTTGGAGCCTGGACAAAAGTGCTACCATCCGTCCTATGGAGCTTGCGAACCACGCCAAACAGCTCCACAGGCTACACACCGTTCTTCATGGTACACGGAGACGAAGCCGTGCTGCCAGCCGAAGTACGCCACCAGGCCCCTCGGGTCGTCGCATACAGTGAAGCCGAATCCACGGCTGCACTCGAAGACGCCGTCGATACACTCGATGAAGCACGGGATATAGCAGCAGCTCGATCAGCGGTGTACCAGCAGAGTCTCTGCAACTATCACAGCCGTCGGCTGCGCCCAAGGTCCTTCGTTGAAGGAGACCTCTTCTTGCGACTCAAGCAAAAGCGACCGAATAAATTCGAGTCACCATGGGAAGGACCCTACGTCATCACCGAAGTCATCCCAGGTGGCGCCTATCGCCTCAAGCACATGGAGTCTGGAGTCGCATACTCCAACCCATGGAACATCGCGCACCTGCGACGATTCTATCCCTAGCTACTTACCCCTTTAATTTCAATAAGGCTTTCAGCCAAGGCTATTCAGCCGAACAATGTACCTCCTCCATTACGATATAAATAAAGCTAAGTGTCTCGCCCCAAAACTTCAGTTCGCTCTTTTTCAACTTTACTACATGCTACAATCGCACTCGGGGGATCCCCCCACCTCACAATTTCATCGACTGAGGATCAAACGTGTACACCTGAGTAGCTGACAACGTCAGGCAAACGAAAAGGACACGTACTCAATCAAAGCACTGCGTGCTTACAACAAACAAACCTTTACAAAGGGCACAACAAGCCCAGCCGAAATATCCAAATTTTACATCTATCTCTTTCTACAGGTACTACCTATCCCGAAGAATAACCTGAGCACGCTGCTCAAACAAATCTACGACCTGTTCGGCATACTGCCTTACAGCTGCGTAATGTGGACGCATGTCCCACTCACCACCATCAGGCCGAAGAGGTGGCCCAGCGGCCACAACAGCCAAATCTACGCCAGGCCGGTGCAACCTCACAAGAGACAAAGCAGCCTTCACTCCTCCGACAAGCTGTTGCCGCACCAACTCCTTGACATTGCTCACGTTCCGAAACTTTGACAGAAGACCCGCAAGGCTTGTTGGTACAACATCCAAAGGGAACATGACGTGTATCACCGAGGCAAATGACGTTTGCACTTGGCGAAGCACTCGAGAAACCTGGTGCACACGATCCTGTACCGTCGCCAGAGCTACGGCACGGTCACGATCCATCCAGAAAAAGCCGCCAGCCTCCATGTCCTGTTGAGTCAAGCAATTGACCCGAACAGCGACACGCTCTTTTTCTTCCCTCGGAGCAAGGTTGGCACCTGCGATCATCGCACAAAATAAGAGAAAGGCCAGCAAGCCCATCCGAAGCACTGAGCTACAGCTCGAACCAAAGAACAACTTACATTGCAGCTCCTCGGACAGCCGAGCCAGCTCCGCCATCAAGTACTCCTCTCTGGCTGCACCACGATCCGCCTTGGACTTCCAAACATCAGCATGACCGTGTAACCCGAGCAACTCCCGCTCCAGACTACGCACGCGATCCCGAAGAAAAGTGAGTTGCGAGGAATCATCCAAAGATGGTCGCAGCGGCACTGCGGACGGGGTGTCAACAGGGTCAGCACCCGAAGGAACCTATAACAACATAAAAAGAAAGGAACACAGACATTCAGACAATGATAGAGCACAACTCAGAAGAATTCATTAAACATATAAGGCCACTACGTGGCACAAGGATGGTGTTCTCCAAGATATTTACAACAAAAGTAGACTACAAACTACCCTACGTCTACAACACCTAAGATGCGGCACCCTGAGTCGCCTCGGAGCCGGACTGCCTAGCTTTGGCCCGCCATGCTGCCTCGCAGTGCATACTCAGACAGCAAATCAATGAGCTTGGGCCCATATCGCTTGCAGCGAGCAGAGGAGGCAACAAAGGTTACCTCGGATCCATCCGCAGTCGTCGGCATCCGAGAGGTGATCTGGGGCAGATCCAGCTCCGCTCCAGCCGCCAAGGCCATCGCCAGCCCGACGGACGCGCCGATGCCCTTCTGCTTGCGCTTGTACGCCGCAGGCGCTTCGGTTGACAGAGCCTCCGCCAGAGCATCCACATCATCGAGGTCTGCGCCCTTAGGGACAAGCTCCTTGTAGAAGCGGCCAAGGACCTCCTTCGCCTTGGCAAGGGAGCTGACGACGGTGCTGCAACGATCTTCGACCGCCACAGTAGCATCATCTAGAGCACTCCCATGCTCTAGAGCACCGCGGTCAAACTCGATGCCTGCGGCATCTGAGACAAAAAATAAGAAGGAAGACATAAAGAAAAGCAGCACAGAAGAAGACACGAGGCATGAAGAAACAAGCACGAATCTAGCACTCACCCGAAATAGCCTTGGCAGCAGCCATGAGCTTCGCCGCCACCTCTCTTTCACGAGCAGCCGCAACGGTGGCTAGCTTCTCCTCACGATCCGCGGCCTCCTGCTGCAGACGCTCCTTCGCTTCGGCTGCCTTAGTCAGCTCTAGCTCGAGGCGTTCTTTCACGCCAACGGCGGCCTTGGCCTTCTGATCCGATTGACCAAGGCTCTTCTTGAGAGCGTCGACCTCACAGAGAGAAATGTTATGCTCCTCTGCATTCAAGACAAGCAAGTGTCAAAGAACAGGACTAGGATAAATAAGAGAGGCACTAAAAGGCAGATAGGTACCTTGAAGCTGCCGAAGGTTCGCTTCCAGTGCCAAGCGCTCCTGCACCAGCCGCTTGGCCTCCTGCACAAAAGGCTGAAGAAAAAGAAATAGCAGTAAGAAAAGGACTTGGGGGCTACGCCCAACACAAAGGAGTAAAAACAACATTCGCTCACGAAGACACTCGGGGGCTCCCCCCGTGACATGAAGCAGAAAAACTTACATGCTCTGATGGTGACTCCGAAGGACCGCCTGCGAAATTCTGAGGCGCAACCACCTGCACCTCCTGCAACGGAGGATCCGGAGCCGCCACCGTCTGAGGCGGAGGAGACGCAATTTTCGACTCCCCCATCATCTCCTGCGCACCATCACTTGAGGAATCGTGGGAAGAATGCCTGCATACGAACAAATCAGCACAAGTGCAAAAATCATGAAGGAAAAAGGACAATAGTACAACAAGAAACTTACGAGCCCAGTGAGCTCAGGTCGAAGACAGGAGGAGTCCTTCGGGCTCTCTTCTCCTCCTTCTTTTCTTCCTTCTTCCGCTTCGCTGGCGGGTGCGGCGCTACAGCCCGCACAGGAATGGCAGGAATGGGAGAGGAAGAACCTCCATGATCCTCACTATGACGCTCAAGGCCCAGAAGGTTTCTGGGAGTCGGAGGAGTCGAAGCATCCGAAGACTCGTTGGAGCTCCGTGATCGCTTGCGCGTATGGTCCTCACTTGACTCGTCAGCATCCTCCACCGGAGATCGCGCCGACGGCAGCTCAGACACGGAGTCAACCACTTCATTATCCGGGGCATTCAGATACTTTTTGGGCAATGGCGGTACCATGCCCGGAACTTTGAAGCTCTGCAAAATTAGAAGGAACTTTGTTAGCAAACAAAGGAAATAACTACACAGCCGACAAAAAAAGCACTACGTGCACAAATCTACACCTGCGGTACGACCAACGTCGAAGAAAATGGAGGGGTTAGCGACTTCCCCTTGATTTCTTCTCCGGCCTTGAACTTCAGCAACGCGCGAAGGGCCCTGTCAAGATCCCCCTCAGAGATTTTCTCAGCCGAAACCCTCGTCGGATCACGGCGCCCAGAATAAAGAAACATCGGGTGCGCCCTCACTTGGAGAGGCTGCACCCGATGCTCAAGAAACGTCCGGATGATGTCCACACCGTTCACCTCCTTCTCCGGAATCAGCTGGAGATCCTCCACCCGACGGTAAAGGGCCTCTATCTCCACCACCTCACCGTCCAAGATTTGGTTTTTACAAGACCTTTTCTTCTCAATCATTTGGTAGGGGTCAAAGGGAACAAGACCAAAATCTTGCCCGGGCACTACGGAGTCGCGGATATAAAACCATCGCCTCCGCCAGTACTGGACAGATTCGGACATGGAAAAAGAAAAGAAGAGAAGATTGGAACTAAGAGAGATGATGCAACCCCCAATGGGATACACACCATCCGAACCAGATTGCCTCTTCACGGAATAGAGCTTCCGGAAGAGGCCAAAGTGCGGCTCAATGCCAAGCCAGCACTCGCAAAAAGTGATAAAACAAGCAATGTGGAGAAGAGAATTGGGAGACAGATGATGAATCCCATAGAAGAAGAGCAGTCCACGGAGGAAGTTGTGGACTGGAAAAGAAAACCCACGCAAAACGAAGGCGAGAAACATAACCCGATACCCAAATGGGGGACGGGGGATTACCTCATTACCGGGGAGTTTGACGGCCTCCCTATCCTGCGGGATCAGGCCCCTCTCGCGAAGCTTGCGGAGATCGCTCTCCCGCGTCTCTGATCGCTGACAGCCGCCATCGGTGACGCGAGTAGCGGTGGTGCCCTTATTTCCTCCGGCGGCGCTGGTCCCAACCGCAGATGACGACTTCTTTGGTTTCCCCATGGCGCTACGGCGGCGCCGGCGGTGAAAACGCAGAAACAACGACGGAAATGTGGAAGGAAATCCCAGTGCGTAGCAAGAATCGCTAGAGCACAAGGAAGCAGTGAAAACAAGAACTGATGCGGTGAAAACAAACCGCGGCTTTCCCCAATGATTATAACAGCGAAGACGACGCACGTCAGCCGTCCATCCAGAAGACCTAATGCCAACGGCAGATCTGACCATACACGTGTCAACATCACAACGAACCGTCGTTACCACGCCGTCCACTACGCGCGGAAATCGAGGAGACGCCGTAATTATCTCCACGCCGCGCGTGACCGATCAATTCAAAGTCAGCAAGTGGGACCCACGTTCATCCAATCAAGTCATCTCTCGCGTAGCAGATGCTTGAGGTCATTGATCGTCAGCACTGATGTCATCAAAAGCTATACTAGCACCAACTACAACTCTTCGCCTCCATAGCTAAGAGTACTCACTCGAATCTTCGATTCGACTAAATACTCGGGGGATACTCCTATCAGGAGCGCTAGCCGCGCACCCGGACGATGAATAACGACAAAGTATCTCTTCGAGTCCTACGTCGAGTCTACGACTCCACTACGGACTCGGGGGCTACTCCCATAGGGAGGATGGATTTAAGCATCCGAATTTTTTTGAGTCCTACAGACTTAACAACTGAACAATGCTTGAACTAAAGTCTCTGTTCGAGTCTACGACTCGAACAGACACTCGGGGGCTACTCCCATAGGGAGCGCTGGTCGCGCACCCTATGAAATCTTCGACTGCGATCTTTCGGATCAACACGCAAAAACTTTTTGGCAACTCTGCCCCAACAAAACGCTGAGTGAGCGACAATCTCCTTGGCCACCCGAAACACCTCTGCGGTGACAAATGTTGGATCTTGCGTCATGGCGCAAGGATAAGACCCACAGATATCATCTGGTGGCACTGTAACGCACCCGCGCTCGCTAGTATGAATCCGTGCGGCGGCGATGAAAAATCCCAGACGCGTTGGGTACATCAATTAAAATCACGGAATTCCACTCCTGTAAGTCCTACAGGCTATTAGTCGACATATGTTCCAGGTCCGAGTTGAGGGACTCGAACCTGAAGAAGATCGTGTTGTTTCGTCCTAAGACAGTTAACTGACTCTGATCCGTCGGGTGAGTCAGGCACACACATCAACAATCCCTACACACATATATTATTAATACATAGTTGCACCCGAAGGATGGAAGAGTCCTCAGCCGAATCTACGATTAGACTGATCACTCGGGGGCTACTGACATGGTTATATCCTACAGGTACGTGACTTCAGCATACCTGGTCCAGCCCAAGGAATGCCCACAGCAGACATACGCTGGCCCATGAAGATTTTCGGGTGGCCAAGGCCCATGACGCCTTCGGATCCTTGGAGAGCAAGACTAGCATAGATAGGAAATTCAAAGGAGTAAAACCCTAGAACTTGTAACCGACTAGGACTATGCCCGGGACCTGCCTAAGTCTATATAAAGGCCAGGAGGGCACGTCCTAGATCACTCGACTCATACTTCCGCACACGCACCTCCACACTAGATCGAATCTGCGCACCCTGTAACCTTCGGTTCCGCCGTAATCAAGAGCAGACAAGCAGGAGTAGGGTTTTCCCTCCGGGGGCCTGAACCTGGGTAAATCTCGTGTCCCCTGGTTGCTTGTCTGTTAACCGTTCCACGATCTCCAGCATCCCCATCTTCTCCAAAACCCAAGTCCATAACAATGGGCATTGACGAGATTAAACCTCGTCAATGGGTCCATGTAGTAGCTAGATGGTTGCATCTCCTCCTTGTGCTTTCATGTATAGATATTGTGAGCTACGTTCATGATCAAGATCTAATCTATTTGTAATCATGCATGTTGTGTTTACGGGGATCCGATGAATATTGAGATTACTATGTCAGATTGATTAATGGTTTTGTCTATTTGATTCTATCATGTCTATGTTGTTTGTGATCTTGCATGCTCTCTTTTGTTAGTAGCTATCTTGGACAAGTAGTTGCTAGTGACTCCAAGAGGTGGTACTTATGCTCGATAGTGGGTTCATGCCTATAGTTTCCAAGGGAAGTGATATAAATCTCTTCGGTTGTATATGTGTTGTTGCCACTAGGGAGAAAACAACGGTCTCTTGTTCATGGAACAAGTGGATTGTTTACCTTACACACTTTTCTTAAAGCGGTTGTCTGTTTCTTGCAACTTAATACTGGAGGGGGTTCGGATGATAACCTGAAGGTGGACTTCTAGTCATAGATGCAGTTGGAAGGCGGTCTATGTATATTGTTGTATTGCCCAATTGAATCTCATAGGATATTTTTGTCTAGTATTGCATTGTTATGCCTTGCTCAGTTCCTGTCAATTGCCCTGCTTTAATTTGTTTACCCTTCATGCCATGTTGTTTATCTAAGGAGAGCACCTCTAGTGAACTATGGACCCCGGTCCAATCTTTACCATTGATACATCTTCCACTGTTACTGTTTACTTGCTGCAAACCATCATCACCTTCCACACCATAGAGTTAATCCTTTGTTACAGCAACCGGTGAGATTGACAACCTCACTGTTAGTTGGGGCAAAGTCTTGAGTTTGTATTGTGCAGGTTTCCATGTTGCTTGCAACACCTTTGGGACGTTTCCTTCCTCCTACTGGTTCGATAACCTTGGTTTCTTACTGAGGGAAAACTTGCTATTGTACCGCATCATACCTTCCTCTTGGGGTCTCCCAACGAAGTGTTGCTGCACGCATCAAGAATTTTTCTAGCGCCGTTGCCGGGGAGGCTAAGGACGTCTTCACAAGGGGAGTCCTCCTCAACCTTTCTCTTTACTTTGTTTTTAGTTTGCTTGGTTTCTTTTGCTTGGTTTTGTTTGCCTGTTTTTATCAAAAACTCCAAAAAATTAGTCTAGTTTGGTTTGCTTTCTCTTATCAAAAACACAAAAAAATTAGTTCCTGCTCTAGTTGCTGTTGTTGTTTTTGGCTTGCCCACTTTTGCAAAAATGAACTCTGCTGAGAACACCAAGTTGTGTGACTTCACTAGCACAAACAAAAATGATTTCCTAAGCACTCCTATTGCTCCACCTGCTCATGATGCTACCTTTTATGAAATTAAGCCTGCTTTGTTGAATCTTGTGATGAGAGAGCAATTTTCTGGTGCTAGTTCTGATGATGCTGCTACCCATCTCAATAGCTTTATTGAACTTTGTGAGATTCAAAAGTATAAGTATGTAGATGGATATATTATTAAGCTCAAGATGTTTCCTTTCTCCTTGAGAGTAAAAGCTAAAGAATGGTTGCTATCCTTGCCCAGAAATAGTATTGATTCTTGGATTAAGTGCAAGGATGCTTTTATTGGGAAGTACTACCCCCTGCTAAGATTATATCTATGAGAAGTTATGAAATTTAAACAACTTGATAATGAACATGTTGCTCAAGCTTGGGAAAGAATGAAATCTTTGGTTTAGAATTGTCCCACTCATGGACTCACTGCTTGGATGATTATCCATACTTTTTATGCAGGTTTGAACTTCTCTTCAAGAAATCTGTTGGATTCCGCTGCTGGAGGTACCTTTATGGGCATCAGTTTGGGTGCTGCAACAAAACTCCTTGATAATATGATGGTTAATTACTCTGAATGGCACACTAAGAGAGCTCCACATGGTAAGAAGGTAAATTCTGTTGAAGAAACCTCCTCTTTGAGTGATAAGATTGATGTTATTATGGCCATGCTTGTTAATGGGAAAGCTCCTTTAGATCCTAATAGTGTTCCCCTAGCCTATTTGGTTGCTCAAGAAGAGCAAGTTGATGTGAACTTCATTAGAAACAACAATTTGGCAACAATACTTATGGTAATAACTATAGGCCTTATCCACCTAATAATGGAAATGCTTACCATGGTAGATCTCGAATGCCTAGTGAAGATAGGATTCTACAAGTTGGAAGACCCACTAAAAACTTTATGCAGATGCAATATGAGCAAAACAAGATATTCACTAAACTATGGAAGAACAATCTGTTATCTTGAAAAACATTAGTCATCAGCTTGAGAATCTGAATAGAGAAATTCCTAGTTTACAGTAAAAAATTTGAGTGATAAGAAAAATATTTCCTCTTTGTCTGAAGCACAGTCCTCCTTGATTAATAAAATGGCTGGTAAACCTGAAACCATGTAAAGTACCTTTGCTACCACTCATGCCATACAGGTTACTATTGATGAAAATGTTAGACCGTTAGCTCAACTTCATGCTAAGTGGGAAAGGGAAGCTAAAATTGATAGACTCAATAGTGTGTGCACCATCACCACTAATCCACAAGAAGTCCATATTCCTCCTCCTACAATGCCTAAGCCTATTGAGTCTACTACTAGTGATGCTAAGTTTGATTTTAATATAGATGGTTGCAATATTTCTGAAGTGATTATGTTCCTGCAAAAAATTGGTAGAATTCCTGATGCTAGTGATATGCAGGTTGCTTTCACCAAACACATTACAGATGCTCTTGTTAAGATTATGGAAGAGAAGTTAAAACACAAAGCTTCTATTTCTAGGAAAGTACAAGATAGTTGGGAACCCATTATTAATATGCAAGTGAATGACTTTGATCTCAAAGCTTCATGTGATCTTGGTTCTAGTGTCTATTATGCCTAGGAAGATTTATGAAATGCTTGATTTTCCACCTTTGGAAGATTTTTATTTGGATGTCCCACTTAATGATAATGCTAAGAAGAAACTCATGGGGAGTATTAATGATGTTCTCATTATGGTTAACAATGCTTATGTCCCTGTTGATTTCTATGTTTTGGATGTTGAATACAATGCTTCTTGTCCTATTACTTTGGGAAGACCTTTTCTTAGAACTGTTTGTGCCATCATTGATATGAAAGAAGACACCATTAAATATCAATTTCCATTCAAGAAAGGTATTGAACACTTCCCTTTGAGGAGAGAGAAGTTGCTTTTTGCTCCTCCTTTGAAAGCAAGGTTTGATGTTAATGCTTCTTCATTTGAAAATACTTGATTTCTTGCTTCTTGTGCCTCACTTAAAGGCGTTAAAGAAAAGTACTTGTTGGGAGATAACCCAAGAGTTTCCTTGAGTATTGGAAGTTATTACTTCAGTAATGACCTCTCCTTATCCTTTTTGTTTGCTTTTTGTGCCAAGAATGACCTCTAATGATAGGGAAGTAAGATTTGGGGAGTTGCTGTCCAGAAACAGATTTTTGTCCTCAACCATAAAAATTCGTGAGGAGTCTATGTAAGTAGGATTGAGCTGAACATTTACTAATAAATCCCCCGGTATATTACCTAACTTTCGTTAGTTCAACACTTTTTGATTTGAGCAACAGAAGATTTTCGATAAAATCGATTTCTACCTGCTGGTCTGTTTTGATAGATTTCTGCCATTATTTGCATTTGCTTCTTATTGATTCCTTTTTGAGTTATCTTTTGGGGAATTGTAGAGGTCCACAACCTTTATTAAGGTAGATATCCCAGTGTTTACAATGCTAGTCCTTGGATCAATAGCTAGCATCCACAGTTAAGATGTAATATCAAGAAACAAAGGTCATAATACCACTTTATAACAAGGAATAAAATAATTTATTAACATCTTACATAGCTCATTTGGCTATCTCATTACAATGCAGCAGAATATAGCAATAGCATGGGGTCCTTCATCTTCAAAGTGCCACAGGCAAACATGTTGGATGTAGACTTGTAATCCTAATCAACACATCTCACTAACATCATACAAAACTGGAACATTATAAGTTACAGCCACAAGGGTCAATACATTTGAATTGTATTGGCAAGTGATACTATGGTAGTATAGTGGAGTCTATCATCTATATGAATTTGGCTAAGTGGACCTTAGGCTTGCATTGCTCAAAATAGATTTTCCTTATCATTTGAAAACACTAAGTTTTTGCTTGACAAAAAAAAATCACCCAAGGCATCTCCCAATAGAAATTGGTGATCCTTCAACCCTTGTTCAACCACAATATTTTAACTTAGAAATTTGGATGAGGAGATTCTTGATAGCTTCCATGTCTTGATGCTCAAATTGTCCTTCACCAGGGACATGGCTAAGTACTTAGATTTTTCACTCTGCAGAGGTGGTGCACTTTCCCCACAAGACTTGGTTTCACCAAGACAAGATCTTTCAGAAGCCTTCCCTTAGACCAGAATGGACGCGTTCCAACCTATCATTCCCCTACCACCAACTGTCCATTTGGCTAAGTTATTGCAACCTATATTATTGTTGCCTGCCACAACTCACCGGCGAGCAGCGACGAGCAACACGAAGAGCCGGGAGGCTCCCAGAACTGCTGGTGGGCCCTGGTCCCTCGGGCGACGGCCCGCAAAACTCCGGCACACGTCCTGGCTTGGTTCGAGGGCGTGCCACCTGACCTATACCTGGCCAGGAAGGTGAAGGATTGCTCCGATTGATTTCCTGCATGGTAAACAAGTATACGTAAAATTCGAGCCGTGACCGGCTCCCAGGTTTCCCTGTAAATCGGCTCCTAGAGCCGATTGCCCCATGGTTCTGCATTAGATTTACGATAACATGGGGTTTTGCTTGATCACTACAAGTTAAATCGATCTACGACAGTTTAATGTTTTCACCACGTAACTGGAACGTCCCCTGCGTAATTGAGCCTGGTATGTACAAAGGATGAAGAATATTAACCCTAGAGGAGGCCTAATAACTAACGTAAAGTCAATTACCGGAACAACTTCTCTAGAACGAATAAGCCACGTCCTTATGTACCACTGGATCGTTCAACCCGTTTGTAAGGCCTGACTACGTAGATATCAAACTAAACCTTGGCGAGCAAGGCACAACCATAACAGATCGAATCAACTAAATAAAGATTAAGCAAGATGCTACCCTTGCACTTGGGAAGAGGTGCAAAGGTAGCGAGGTAACTTAGAGGTAGCATAAACAATTATAACGGAAAAGCACTGATGCTAGCCTCAACAAATCTACGATAGTAGTGTTACTCGCCATCAAAAAGGCTTCAGTACGAGTAACACCAAATAACGCATAAGCATGACACTTACCCGAAAGAAACCCTAGAAACAAGGGGTGGCGATGCGCCGAGATTGTGTTTGTTGTGAACGTGGTTGTCCTCTTTTTCTTGATAACCTTAGGTACATATTTATAGTCCGGAGACTCTCTACTTTTGAAATAAATCTATAACTCTATCTTTACCTAAACTGAAACGAAACCTACTATGATACAAGATACACGGACAGTTTAGCCCAATTCTACGTACTAGGCCGATCCAACAACATGTTGAATATACGCATCTTCCAAGCCCATCTTGATCACGGCCCATCTCCTTCGTTGGCCAAAATATGGCGATAACACATGCCCCCCTGGTTTTGGCAATGATAATTCCAAAACCACTCTGTGTTTTTTTTCCTCTTCTCCTCTTTTTTTTTATCGGGCTGCGTTGGCGAATCGTGGCGAGCGAATAAATCGCCACGCTACCCCTTCATCATGATGCCTGTCTTCTCAACTCCTCCGATTGCATGATTTGACGATTTTGGCAAAGGTAACTGGGAAACCGCTATGGCATTGAACCGTCTCTCCACTATTCCCTTATTTAAATTCGCCGAAAGCGATTCGCAGTCCCCATCTTCCTCCGAGAGCGAAACCCTTCTTCCTCCCGAAAAACCCTTCTCCTCCGCCATGGCTTCTTCCTCTTCCACCCGTTCCTCCAGTCTTCCATGACGCCAGTGACCAGAGCCGACGCGAGCACCCACCACGGCGTCTGATACTTCGCCCACGATGGTGGGGCGAAAGGGATCGATTTCGCCGTCTGGTCGGAGGGCGATCGTCCATCGACGGTGAGGAGAGCCTCTGATTCCTCGTTGACGGGAACCTGAGGCGGGAGCAGCGACGTCGCTTGGTCTTGGGACGGCGTCGAGTCCTCCGACGAGGAGGAGGAATCGGAGGAGGACACCTCCTCCGACGAGTACCCGCCGACGAAGCGCTTCCGCGCCGGGTCCAGCGAGGACACCGAAGATGACGACGATGATGAGGAGGTCCCCGCTGGCTTCTTCAGCAGCAGCAGTGAAGACGACGCCGTGCGAAGACAGCGAAGAAGACGGCGGCGACGACAGCGGCGACGATCTCGCCCTTTAGATTAGGAATCAGTAGCAGCAACAGTAGTAGTAGGCTCCCTTTTGTAATAAATCATCCTTTTGTAAGCAATCATCTTTCGAATGAATGAAAATCCGTTTCCCAAAGATTGTTCTGTTTTGCCCCAATTTTGCCGATAGCCGAAATAGGTCGATGCTCCAGAAGTCGATGACACTGTATCGGCTTTCAACATACTGCACGCATACAGTCAAACAAGTCAAATCGCAAAGAGCCGATGACTACCCATCGGCTTCTCCCAAAAACGCGGATGTGGTCAAAACTTGGTCGCATCTTTAGGCACATTAAAACGGCCACTTCTTGGTTTCAAACGGTGACCTGCGACCTTTCTCAAAACGGGCGACCTGCGCCCTTTTTCAAAACGGGCGACCCAAATCTCCAATTGCCTATCGAAGAACGTGCCCTGAACAAACAACTAGTGACAAGCAAGGATGAAGATGACGAAGCTGAAATCGCCGAGGTGGATCGTGTCCATGCTGACGCCCTCCACGTCGCACCTGTTTGTAACATGTGTGAACCTCTAGAGTCAATGACCGTGCATCGGCTACATTTTTTTTTGTTTGGCCGATTTTCAGCATCGGCCCCCACATTTTTACTGTCCAACATCCCACATGCTTGGGAAATATTTCTTGAGATGTTGACCGTTGACCGCCACTGGGAATTTCTACCTTGGCCTTGTTCTCTTTGATTTTCTCCAGTGACCATAGCCTGAGCTCGGTTAAATCCTCTACACTATCACTCATCAGGGCTGCGTATTCTTCGGTTGTTAGATCGTCTTGAAAAGTGACGCGTCTCGATCCAGCCGTAATTTCCCAGGGTAGTACGGCTTCTTGTCCGTACACTAGATGGTATGGCGAGGTTTTTATTGCTCCATGGCATGACATGCGATAAGCCCATAACGCCTCTGACAAAACCTCGTGCCAGCGCCTAGGGTGCTCATCGATTTTTCTCTTGATCAGCTTGATGAGGCTCTGGTTGGGCCTTGACTTGCCCATTCGCTGAGCATAGTATGGAGATGATCGATCGACTTAATCCCGTGTCCTCGCAAAACTTTCTAAACTCACGAGAAATAAAGACCGAACCTCCATCGGTCGTGATAGTTTAGAATCCGAATCTATGGATGACATGTTATTTCACAAAGTTGATAACATCCTTTGAGTTCACTGATTTCATCGGGACAGCCTCCACCCATTTAGTGAAATAATCAGTAATGGCCAAAATCCACATGTGGCCTTTGCTTGATGGGGGATTGATTTTGCCGATCATATCCATGCCCCAACCTCGGAATGGCCAAGGCTTGATGATGGGGTTCATTGCCGACGCGGGTACCATCTGAATTTTCCCAAACTTCTGACATGCTTGGCACCCTTTGTAGTACTTGAAACAGTCCTCAAGCATGGTGGGCCAATAAAACCCTGATCGCCTGATCAACCATTTCATCTTATGAGCTGATTGGTGAGTTCCACAGGCGCCTTCGTGTACCTCGTGTAGGAGCCGATTGGCCTCGGCTGTCCCCAGGCATTTGAGCAATAGCCCTTCCAGAGTCCTGTAAAACATGTCATCCCCAATAAGCACGTACTTCATGGCCTTGTATCTTATCCGTTTAGGTGCCCCCCGAGCCGAATCCTTCAAGTAATTGAAGATATCGGCTCTCCAGTCGTCCGCTTCCAGGAACTGTACCTGAACGTCGGCTCCTTCTACAACGTCCTTGTAGCCTGAAGCCATCTGCGCAAGATCGTTCGCCTCGGTATTCTGCGATCGTGGGATCCAGGTGAAGTTTATGTACCGGAACTGCGCCATCATCGGCGGTGCAGCCATAATGGGAAGAGGGACTCGCTCTCGCACTTGTAGTCCTCCGTGAGCTGAAATCACCAATTTGGAGTCTCCAAAAATTTCCTTGCTCCGGCTTCGGAGTAACTCCATTCCTTGCGTATCGCCACGTACTCGGCTATATTGTTAGTGCGAGAGGGAGACAATCTGATGGAGAAGGAAAATGTTGCCCCCCGGGGCGACACGAGTAAAATGCCGATGCGCAGCCATCGTCACAAACTGATCCGTCGAAAAACATAGCCCACGCTCTTATGGACGGTCTTTGCTATGTTAGTGTTGATCCTTTCAGCGATAAGATCGGCGCCTGTCCTTAACCGCTTTCACGGGTTGATACGGATGTCAAACTCGATAATGCAAACATCCATTTGCCCGGTCGGCCTTTTAACATAGGAGCCGGCATGTGCTTTATGACGTCGATTTGCATATGATGATGATCTCTGATAGCAAAATGTGCGCGCTTGGTGCATGAAAAACAGTGAGGCACAACTTATCGATATCGGTACCTTGTCTCTGCGTCCGGCATCCTTACGCTTATGTAAAATATGACCGCTCCAGCCCATCATAAACTTGCACCACCACCGGCGATGGGCGTGTCGACTCTTGACAAGTAAATGTAGAACGGCTGTCAGCGGTGGAACTAACTTTGGCGGCTTTGTCGATATTCTTTGATCTCGTCGAAGGCTCGTTGTTCGCCCCCGGAATTCCTCGTCGGTTGATTTTACTAGTCCCATGAGCGGCTCTATCCTTCCAGAGTTAGAGATGAATCTTGGCGAAGTTGATCTTGCCGATGAGGGATCGCGGTTCTTTCTTCGTGGTGGGTGGCTTCATTGTTCGCCTTGCCTCGACTTTTCGGGCCGATTTCAATTCGCGTTCATGGACCAAAAACCCAAGAACCGGCCGTCACCCCGAAGGCACACTTCTTTGGATTCATCCGTAGGCCGAATTTTCTTATTCGGTCCAGGACGCGTCGTAGATCGTCTAAGTGTCCTTGCGCTGAAGCAGACTTGACCACCACGTCATCGATGTAGATTTCCACCAGCTTGCCGATCAGATCATGAAAAATATAATTCATGGCTCTTTGGTACGTGGCGCCGGCATTTTTCAGTCCAAACGTCATGACTACATATTCGAATAACCCCACTGACCCTGGGACTCTGAATGCGGTCTTGTGTATGTCTTCTGGAGCCATAAAGATCTGGTTGTAATCGGCATTGCCGTCCATGAAGCTCAAAATCTTATGACCAGCTGCTGCATTGATTAATGTTTCTGCCACCGGCATCGGATACTCATCCTTTGGGGTAGCTCTGTTGAGATCCCGAAAATCTATGGCCACACGCCAACGGCCATCCTTCTTCTCTACAGGTACGATACTAGAAATCCACTCAGCATACCTGCATGGCCTGATTAACTTGGCTGTCAACATCTTCTCGACCTCTTTCTTGACTTCTTCCAGAATTTCGGCCTTCATTTGTCGTGCTCGCTGCTGAAATGGCCGAAATCCTTTTTTAAGCGGGAGTCGATGCTCAATGATGCTCCTGTCTAACCCAGGCATCTCTATGTAGTCCTAGGCGAAGCAGTCTGGATATTGTTTCAACAGGGCTATCATCGGGCCCCGCAGATTCGGATCTAACTTCTTGCTGATAAATGTTGGTCGTGGCTTATCCCCAGGACCAATGTCGATTTCTTCTAGT
Source organism: Avena longiglumis (assembly GCA_030063025.1). Taxonomy (NCBI): domain Eukaryota; kingdom Viridiplantae; phylum Streptophyta; class Magnoliopsida; order Poales; family Poaceae; genus Avena; species Avena longiglumis. Next base: position 535,528,341 of record CP125975.1, read on the forward strand.
TCATCAGCGGATGTGAACCCGTACCCTAGCTTCCCGTCACCTGTCAAATCGATGCTAAACACAGGGCAAGCGGTAGGTGAGAATAACAAAAAATAATTTGGGCCGATTGCTTGAATCGGCCCCCTTTTTGCTTGCATTAGTCAAGGACGGTTTACACCTTATTGTTTTACAGTGGCAGAGCATCATGCGCTTTCGACTACATGAGCTGCTTGTCGTACGATCGCTGCTTTTTATTTTTTGTGGCCGATCGCGAGGATCGGCCGTACCACGTACGCTCGTGGACCCTGCTACTCTGTCAGGCCAGTGGATAAGACCAGCCTCACCCCGTTTTTTGTAGCTTCAATGCGCTCACAGCCGTCTAGACTGATTCCAGAGATCGGCTCTTGGTCTTCTGCTTCCTAGACGTTCATGCCAGCTATGGAAATCTCGATAGAATCATCTGCATGGATGACCTCCACTTCATCTCCGTCCCACTGTATTAGGCATTGGTGCATCGTGGATGGAATGCAGCAATTAGCGTGAATCCAGTCTCTACCTAGCAAGACAGCGTAGGTACTTTTGCTGTCCACGACGAAAAATGACGTGGGTATGGTTTTCCTGCCCACTGTCAGGTCCAAGTTCAGTACATCTTGCGTTTCCGAAGACTGACCGTTGAAGTCGCTTAACGTGACGTTGGTTTTGATCAGATCTGCAGTGGAGCGTCCCAAACGTCGTAGCATGGAGTACGGCATGATATTGACTGCCGCCCCGGTGTCCACCAACATCTTGCTGACAGGTTGCCCATTGATGTAACCTCGCAGTCAGGCTTTCGGATGTTTGTAACCCTTCTCACGTGGCTTCTCAAAGATAACCGCCGTGGACCGCGATCAAGCATGCCGGTAGCTCATCGGTTCTTGGCGCGCGAATTACGGCGAATCTGAACACCATGTTTGTGCCAGCCGATGTCTGTGCATCGGCTTTTACTGGTTTGGGGCGCCATTCTTTCCTTGTCGGGCGGTCTTCCGTTTCCAGGGTCTGCCTAATTTGGACGGCCAGATCGGGCCGTGCTTTCTTTAAAGCGTGGAGATACTGCGCTTCAGCTTCCTCCTAGTTACGCTGCACTCTACGCTTTTGGGTGTGCCTGAGTCCGTCGGGACACCACCTTGGACGGTGATATCATCTTCGTCTTTGTCATTCTTTGGCTTCTCGGTCTTCTTTCGAGCGGACTCCTATGCGGCCTGGGTGGAAGAGGCCCTAGACATTCGAACAACGACACGGCCTCGTGTCCTCCTTCTGACCGCATTCGGGCGTTGTCATCGTAGGCAATCGGCTCATTCCAGCGTCCAGCAATACTTGAAGAAAGGACAATCCCAATTGCTTGTCTCGCGCCTCCTTTTCTTTAGACGGTCCCTTAGCGAGGTGCTCATATCTTCGTCGTCTGCATCGCGGCGGCGTTGGTCATCTTGGCGCTCATACTTGTTAAGGAGATGCGTGGAATGTGGCTTCGATATCGCACTCTCCTCACTTGTTCCTCTGTTAGTACCGCTTTGTCATCGCCATCGGGCTGGGCGATGCGTGGACTAGCCTCCTCTCTTTCTTTGCCCGAGCGACCACCTTCCTGCTTATGCGTGTCATGGTGGTACCCGGACCTGCCATATTAACACCGAGCGAAAAATCCAGTTGACACCTCGGAGCTGAGTTCTACCATGTTGACGCCGGAAATGGGTTCGTGTCCACTTTCATGGCGAACTGCCCAAGGATCGAACGACCTTGTTCTATCGCCATTTGGGTTTGGCGGTAAGCTCTTTGCACTCATTGGTGGTGTGGGTGAGCAGTGATGCCACTTGCAGTATGGTCTCCGTTCATTTCTGAGTCGTAGGGATTTTGTGGCCTTGGTAACCTCACCGCTTCTCCTTCAAAAAGCAAATCGAATATCTCGGCTTTGCTCACATCGAAGTCGAACCCTTTTGAGCCCTTTGTTTCACCCATTTGCAGGCTACATGATCGCCCCGAGCCCATTCATTCTGGCCACCTCACGGTCTGTGTGGGATCATCTTCTTCGCATCGACCAGGCCTATCGGACGTTTGAATTTGTCTTGGTACAACTCGGTGGCGCTGTTCATACATCGTCGATTTACAGGCCATGTCGCCAATGAGTTGTACTCCACTTGGAAAGCGGATCCTTGATGGGTGCTAAGAGACCCAACACCGCCAGCTTTCCGCTTCCTTCTCGATTAAACGAGCTGAGTAACATCGGTTCTTAGCGGTCTGAGCCTGGATGTATTCGCTCTGATTTCTCCCGCTTACACGCTGCCAGTTCTGCAATGCCACCTCGGTAGCCTCACAGATGGTCTTGGATGTGGAACTGCTCTTCCGGTTGCTTCGGTATGAATTGAATCGGTGGCAACGAGGTGTACCACCCAAAGGCTGGTCTGTCGAGATTGCGCAAAAATCTTACGCGCATCGATCCGATGCGAAATCATGCCTAGTTGTGCGGTATCGGCTTATGTGCTCGATCGAGCTTGACCCTTCCGACCGCTGAACCTTGAGAACTCGGGAGCTTATACTTGGGTGGAAGCGGAATCGGATCAAACTTCGTTGAATGCGGCTTTGAATAGCCGATTGTCCTTCTCTTGACCTGCACGGTCCAGTCCCTCAGATGGTACCGATTTGCTCCTTGTTTGAGCTGTAGGGCTAGATTCTCATGACTTGTTCGATGGCATACTTGGCTACGCCTGTTTGTCGGCGTCCATCCCGGACATCGCTGCTCGGAACCGCCTCTGAAGATCCCGGGAACTCTGCCGCAGAAACTCCTGCGGTTGCAATCTGTTTGGTGCGTGTCAGGTTATTGCAGTCCGGCACGTAGGCGCATATATACCCGTGTGGGATTTCCTTAGGTGGCTCAAACAGGAATTGGCAATCGCCTGGGTCGCCTCCATCCTTGTAGACGACATAAGCCGCTGCTCCTGGCGGCTCTGGAGCCGCAAGTGTGAATGGCAGCTGTGGCACTGGCAGGCGGTCTTTCTCCCTGGTGAGTCCCTAAAGTAGGCCCCGACGGAGAGTACTGATGTTTCATGATCTCCTGAATTACGCGAACCGCGACCCGCTCGAAAGCGTTCAGGCTCTCAGAATGGCGGTGCAGAGAATGAGCCACCATGTAGTTGACTTCCTGTCGTAGAGCTCTAGTGCGCTCCTCCAAGGAAATGCAGATCTACCTCATCAAGAGCACCCTGGGAGAACCCTCCACTTGATGCCATGCTTACGGGTCCTCTCAAAGAGCCGATGAGATCGGCTTCAAGATTTGATCTCGTCATACTTCGCCTTGTGCTCTTCAGGAAGCTCGTCAGATGCGTGGTGATGCTCTCCATCGCGTCGGATGTTGATGTAGATGTTGTTGAATGTCCCACCGGCGTGCGAATGTGTTGCTGCCAAAACTCACCGGCGAGCGACAAGCAACACGAAGAGCCGGAGGCTCCAGGCTGGTGGGCCTGGTCCCTCGGGCGACGCAAAACTCCGGCACACGTCTGGCTTGGTTCGGCGTGCCACCTGACCTATACCTGGCGAAGGTGAAGGATTGCTCGATTGATTTCTGCATGGTAAACAAGTATCGTAAAATTGAGCCGTGACGGCTCCGTGTTTCACAAGAATCGGCTCCTAGAGCCGATTGCCCCATGGTTCTGCATTAGATTTACGATAACATGGGGTTTTGCTTGATCACTACAAGTTAAATCGATCTCTGACAGTTTAATGTTTTCACCACGTAATCGAACGTCCTACACGTAATTGAGCCTGGTATGTACAAAGGATGAAGAATATTAACCCTAGAGGAGGCCTAATAACTAACGTAAAGTCAATTACCGGAACAACTTCTCTAGAACGAATAAGCCACGTCCTTATGTACCACTGGATCGTTCAACCCGTTTGTAAGGCCTGACTACGTAGATATCAAACTAAACCTTGGCGAGCAAGGAACAACCATAACAGATCGAATCAACTAAATAAAGATTAAGCAAGATGCTACCCTTGCACTTGGGAAGAGGTGCAAAGGTAGCGAGGTAACTTAGAGGTAGCATAAACAATTATAACGGAAAAGCACTGATGCTAGCCTCAACAAATCTACGATAGTAGTGTTACTCGCCATCAAAAAGGCTTCAGTACGAGTAACACCAAATAACGCATAAGCATGACACTTACCCGAAAGAAACCCTAGAAACAAGGGGTGGCGATGCGCCGAGATTGTGTTTGTTGTGAACGTGGTTGTCCTCTTTTTCTTGATAACCTTAGGTACATATTTATAGTCCGGAGACTCTCTACTTTTGAAATAACTCTATAACTCTATCTTTACCTAAACTGAAACGAAACCTACTATGATACAAGATACACGGGCAGTTTAGCCCAATTCTACGTACTAGGCCGATCCAACAACATGTTGAATATACGCATCTTCCAAGCCCATCTTGATCACGGCCCATCTCCTTGGCCAAAATATGGCGATAACATGCCCCCTGGTTTTGGCAATGATAATTCCAAAACCACTCGTGTTTTTTTCCTCTTCTCCTCTTTTTTTTATCGCGTTGTGAGAATCGTGGCGTAAGCAGAATCGCCACGCTACCCCTTCATCATGATGCCTGTCTTCTCAACTCCTCCATGATTGCATGATTTGACGATTTTGGCGAGGCAATCTGGGAAACCGCTATGGAATTGAACCGTCTCTCCACTATTCCCTTATTTAAATTCGCCGAAAGCGATTCGCAGTCCCCATCTTCCTCCAGTAGCCAGAAAACCCTTCTTCCTCCGCCGAAAAAACCCTTCTCCTCCGCCATGGCTTCTTCCTCTTCCACCCGTTCCTCCCAGTCTTCCAACAGCATCAGTGACCGAGAGCCGACGCCAGAGCACCCACCCACGGCGTCAAGATTTCGCTTCCCCACGATGGTGGGACGAAGGACAGATTTCGCCGTCTGGTCGGAGGACGCTGCGTCCCTGACTGACGGTGAGGAGAGCCTACAGTTCCTCGTTGACGGGGAACTGGAGGCGAAGAGCAGCGACGTCGCTTGGTCTTGGGACGGCGTCGAGTCCTCCGACGAGGAGGAATCGAGGAGGACACCTCCTCCGACAGTACCCTTGCCGAAGCGCTTCACGGGTCCAGCGAGGACACGAAGATGACGACGATGATGAGGAGGTCCCTGGCTTCTTCAAGAAGGTGAAAGACGGCGGCAGTGGCAAGAAGAAGAAGGCAAGAAGACGACAGCAGCGACGATCTCGCCCTTTAGATTAGGAATCGATGGCGACAGTAGTAGTAGGCTCCTTTTGTAATAAATCATCCTTTTGTAAGCAATCATCTTTCAATGAATGAAAATCCGTTTCCCAAAGATTGTTACTGTTTTGCCCCAATTTTGCCGATAGCTGAAATAGGTCGATGCTCCGAAGTCGATGACATCATCGACTTTCAACATACTGCACGCATACATCAAACAAGTCAAATCGCAAAGGCGATGACTACCCATCGGCTTCTCCCAAAAAGCGTTACAGGTCAAAACTTGGTCGCATCTTTAGGCACATTAAAACGGCCACTTCTTGGTTTCAAACGGTGACCTGCGACCTTTCTCAAAACGGGCGACCTGCGCCCTTTTTCAAAACGGGCGACCCAAATCTCCAATTGCCTATCGAAGAACGTGCCCTGAACAAACAACTAGTGACAAGCAAGGATGAAGATGACGAAGCTGAAATTGCCGAGGTGGATCGTGTCCATGCTGACGCCCTCCACGCCGCACCTGTTTGTAACATGTGTGAACCTCTAGAGTCGATGACCGTGCATCGGCTACATTTTTTTGTTTGGCGATTTTCGGCCCCCACATTTTATCGCTCCAACATCCCACATGCTTGGGAAATATTTCTTGAGATGTTGACCGTTGACCATCGGGAATTTCTACCTTGGCCTTGTTCTCTTTGATTTTCTCCAGTGACCATAGCCTGAGCTCGGTTAAATCCTCTACACTATCACTCATCAGGGCTGCGTATTCTTCGGTTGTTAGATCGTCTTGAAAAGTGACGCGTCTCGATCCAGCGTAATTTCCTGTGGTAATGGCTTCTTGTCCGTACACTAGATGGTATGGCGAGGTTTTTATTGCTCCATGGCATGACATGCGATAAGCCCATAACGCCTCTGACAAAACCTCGTGCCAGCGCCTAGGGTGCTCATCGATTTTTCTCTTGATCAGCTTGATGAGGCTCGTTGGGCCTTCAGCTTGCCCATTCGCTGAGCATAGTATGGAGATGATCTGATCGGCTTAATCCCGTGTCCTCGCAAAACTTTCTAAACTCGAGAAATAAAGACCGAACCTCCATCGGTCGTGATAGTTTGGGAATCCGAATCTATGGATGACATGTTCTTTCACAAAGTTGATAACATCCTTTGAGTTCACCGATTTCATCGGGACAGCCTCCACCCATTTAGTGAAATAATCAGAATGGCCAAAATCCACATGTGGCCTTTGCTTGATGGGGATTGATTTTGCCGATCATATCCATGCCCCACCCTCGGAATGGCCAAGGCTTGATGATGGGGTTCATTGCTGACGCGGGTACCATCTGAATTTTCCCAAACTTCTGACATGCTTGGCACCCTTTGTAGTACTTGAAACAGTCCTCAAGCATGGTGGGCCAATAAAACCCTGATCGCTGATCAACCATTTCATCTTATGAGCTGATTGGTGAGTTCCACAGCGCCTTCTGTACCTCGTGTAGGAGCCGATTGGCCTCGGTCCCGTGCATTTGAGCAATAGCCCTTCCAGTCCTGTAAAACATGTCATCCCCAATAAGCACGTACTTCATGGCCTTGTATCTTATCCGTTTAGGTGCCCCAGCGAATCCTTCAAGTAATTGAAGATATCGGCTCTCGATCGTCCGCTTCAGAGGCTGCACGAGCGTCGGCTCCTTCTACAACGTCCTTGTAGCTGAAGCCATCTGCGCAAGATCGTTCGCCTCGGTATTCTCGCGATCGTGGGATCCAGTGAAGTTTATGTACCGAGCTGCCATCATCGGCAAGGCAGCCATAATGGGAAGAGGACTCGCTCTCGCACTTGTAGTCCTCCGTGAGCTGGAAATCACCAATTTGGAGTCTCCAAAATTTCCACCGCTTCGCTCCGGCTTCGAGGAGTAACTCCATTCCCTTAATCGCCTCGTGCACTCGGCTACATTGTTGGTGCGAGGTAGACAATCGATGGAGAAGGAAAATGTTGCCCCCGGGCAACACGAGTAAAATGCCGATGCCGCAGCCATCGTCACAAACTGATCGTCGAAAAACATAGCCCGCTCTTATGGACAGTCTGCTATGTTAGTGTTGATCCTTTCAGCGATAAGATCGGCGTCTTCCCTTAACTGCTTTCACGGGTTGATACCGGATGTCAAACTCTGATAATGCAAACATCCATTTGCCCAGTCGGCCTTTTAACATAGGAGCCGACAGCATGTGCTTTATGACGTCTGATTTGCATATGATGATGATCTCTGCTGATAGCAAAATGTGGCGCAGCTTGGTGCAGGTGAAAAACAGGCAGAGGCACAACTTATCGATATCAGGGTACCTTGTCTCTGCGTCCAGCATCCTTCTGCTTATGTAAAATATGACCCGCTCCAGCCCATCATAAACTTGCACCACCACCGAGGCGATGGACGTGTCAGCTACTGACAAGTAAATGTAGAACGGCCTGTCAGGCTGCGGTGGAACTAACACTGGCGGCTTTGTCAGATATTCTTTGATCTCGTCGAAGGCTCGTTGTTTACGCCCCCAGGAATTCCTCGTCGATTTGATTTTACTAGTCCCATGACGGCTCTATCCTTCCCGACAGTTAGAGATGAATCTTCCGGGAAGTTGATCTTGCCGATGAGGGATGCAGTTCTTTCTTCGTGGTGGGTGGCTTCATTGTTCGCACCGCCTCGACTTTTCAGGCCGATTTCAATTCCGTTCATGGACCAAAAACCCAGAACTGACCGCCGTCACCCGAAGGCACACTTCTTTGGATTCATCCGTGGGAATTTTCTTGTTCGGTCCAGGACGCGTCGTAGATCGTCTAAGTGTCCTTGCGCTGAAGCAGACTTGACCACCACGTCATCGATGTAGATTTCCACCAGCTTGCCGATCAGATCATGAAAAATATAATTCATGGCTCTTTGGTACGTGGCGCCGGCATTTTTCAGTCCAAACGTCATGACTACATATTCGAATAACCCCACTGACCCTGGGACTCTGAATGCGGTCTTGTGTATGTCTTCTGGAGCCATAAAGATCTGGTTGTAACCGGCATTGCCGTCCATGAAGCTCAAAATCTTATGACCAGCTGCTGCATTGATTAATGTTTCTGCCACCGGCATCGGATACTCATCCTTTGGGGTAGCTCTGTTGAGATCCCGAAAATCTATGGCCACACGCCAACGGCCATCCTTCTTCTCTACAGGTACGATACTAGAAATCCACTCAGCATACCTGCATGGCCTGATTAACTTGGCTGTCAACATCTTCTCGACCTCTTTCTTGACTTCTTCGAATTTCGCCTTCATTTGTCGTGCTCATTTCTGAAATGGCGAAATCCTTTTAAGCGGAGTCGATGCTCAATGATGCTCTGTCTAACCGAGCATCTCTATGTAGTCCTAGGAAGCGATGCGGATATTGTTTCAACAGGCTATCATCGGGCCCGCAGATTCGGATCTAACTTCTTGCGATAAATGTTGGTCGTGGCTTATCCCGGGACCAATGTCGATTTCTTCTAGTTCATCGGCGGATGTGAACCGTACCCTAGCTTCCCGTCACTGTCAAATCGATGCTAAACACAGGCAAGCGGTAGGTGAGAATAACAAAAATAATTTGGGCGATTGCTTGAATCGCCCCTTTTGCTTGCATTAGTCAAGGACGGTTTACACCTTATTGTTTTATGGCGGAGCATCTGCCATACGACTACATGAGCTGCTTGTCGTTATCGCTGCTTTTTATTTTTTGTGGCGATCGCGAGGATCGCCGTACCACCATCACGCCGTGGACCTGCTACTCTGTCGAGCCGGTGGATAAGACCAGCCTCACCCGCTTTTTGTAGCTTCAATGCGCTCACAGCCGTCTAGACTGATTCCAGAGATCGGCTCTTGGTCTTCTGCTTCCTAGACGTTCATGCCAGCTATGGAAATCTCGATAGAATCATCTGCATGGATGACCTCCACTTCATCTCCGTCCCACTGTATTAGGCATTAGTGCATCGTGGATGGAATGCAGCAATTAGCGTGAATCCAGTCTCTACCTAGCAAGACAGCGTAGGTACTTTTGCATCCTGACGAAAAATGACGTGGGTATGGTTTTCCTGCCATCGTGTCCAAGTTCGAGACATCTTGCGTTTCCGAAAGACCGTTGAAGTCGCTTAACGTGGCGTTGGTTTTGATCGGATCTGCGTGGGCGTCCCAAACGTCGTAGCATGGAGTACGGCATGATATTGACTGCCGCCCCGGTGTCCACCAACATCTTGCTGACAGGTTGCCCATTGATGTAACCTCGCAGGTACAGGGCTTTCAGATGTTTGTAACCCTTCTCACGTGGCTTCTCAAAGATAACCGGCCGTGGACCGCAGTCAAACTGTGCCACTGGTAGCTCATCGGTTCTTGGCGCGCAGAATTCTGACGGGAGTACGAACACCATGTTTGTGCGGCCGATGTCGTGCATCGGCTTTTTCTTTTTGGGGCGCCATTCTTTCCTTGTCGGGCGGTCTTCCGTTTCAGTCTGCCTAATTTTTGTGACGGATCGGGTGCTTTCTTTAAAGCGTGGAATCTGCGCTTGACTTCCTCAAGTTACGCAGCCGCTGCACTCTACGCTTTTGGGTGTGTCTGAGTCCGTCGGGACACCACCTTGGACGGTGATATCTGTCTTCGTCTTTGTCATTCTTTGGCTTCTCGAGGTCTTCTGCTCGAGCAGACTCCCTGTAACGGCTCTGGGGTGGAAGAGGCCCTAGACATTCGAACACTGACACTGGCCTCGTGTCCTCCTTCTGCTGACCGCATTCCGGGCAGTTGTCGACTGTAGGCAATCGGCTCATTCCCGCGTCCCAGCAATACTTGAAGAAAGGACAATCCCAATTGTCTGCGCCCTCCTTTTCTTTAGCGGTCCCTTAGCGAGGTGCTCATATCTTTAAATCGTCTCTGCCGGCGCGGCGTTGGTCATCTTGGCGCTCATACTTGTTAAGGAGATGCGTGGAATGTGGCTTCGATATCGCACTCTCCTCACTTGTTCCTCTGTTAAGTCTGCTTTCATCGTCATTTGGCCGGTCGTGGACTAGCCTCCTCTCTTTCTTTGCCCAGAGCGACCACCTTCCCTTGTATGCGTGTCATGGTGGTACCCAGACCTGCCATATTAACACGAGCGAAAAAATCCAGTTGGCGCCTCGCGAGCTTCGAGTTCTACCATGTTGACGCCGGGAAATGGGTTCGTGTCCACTTTCATGGCGAACTGCCCAAGGATCAGACGGCCTTGTTCTATCGCCATTTGGATTTGGCGGCGAAGCTCTTTGCACTCATTGGTGGTGTGGGTGAACGAGTGATGCCACTTGCAGTATGGTCTCCCGTTCATTTCCTGAGTCGTAGGGATTTTGTGGCCTTCGGGTAACCTCAGCTGCTTCTCCTTCAGCAGCAAATCGAATATCTGCTCGGCTTTGCTCACATCGAAGTCGAACCCTTTTGCAGGCCCTTGCTGTTTCACCCATTTGCAGGCTACAGGATCTGCCCCCCGAGCCCATTCAGCTACGGCCACCTCCTGGTCCTGTGTAGGATCATCTTCTTCTGCATCGACCAGGCCTATCGGACGTTTGAATTTGTCTTGGTACAACTCAGGGTGGCGCTGTTCATACATCGTCAGTTTCTGGGCCATGTGCGCCAATGAGTTGTACTCCACTTGGAAAGCCAGATCCTTGATGGGTGCTAAGAGACCCAACACTGCCAGCTTTGCTTCCTTCTCGATTAAGCAGTGAGTAACATCGGTTCTTGACGGTCTGAAGCTGGATGTATTCGCTCTGATTTCTCCCGCTTCGCACTGCGCCAGTTCGCAATGCCACCTCGGTAGCCTCACGAATGGTCTTGGATGTGGAACTGCTCTTCCGGTTGCTTCGGTATGAATTGAATCGGTGGCAGAGGTGTACCACCCAAAGGCTGGTCTGTCGGAGATTGCGCCAAAAATCTTACGCATCGATCCGATGCGAAATCATGCCTAGTTGTGCGGTATCGGCTTATGTGCTCGATCGAGCTTGACCCTTGACCGCTGAACCTTGAGAACTCGGGGAGCTTATACTTGGGTGGAAGCGGAATCAGATCAAACTTCGTTGGGTACGGCTTTGAATAGCCGATTGTCCTTCTCTTGACGCTGACTAGTCCCTCGAGGATGGTACCGATTTGCTCCACTGTTTGAGCTGTAGGGCTAGATTCTCATGACTTGTTCCGGTGGCATACTTGGCTAGCCACGCTGTTTGTCGGCGTCCATCCCGGACATCGCTGCTCCGCCTCAAGATCCTGCCCGGGAACTCACGCTTGAAAACTCCTGCGGTTGCAATCTGTTTGGTGCGTGTCGTTATTGCGATCCGACGTGCGCATATATACCCGTGTGGGATTTCCTTAGGTGGCTCAAACAGGAATTGGCAATCGCCTGGGTCGCCTCCATCCTTGTAGACGACATAAGCCGCTGCTCCTGGCGGCGCTGGAGCCGCAAGGGTGAATGGCAGCTGTGGCCTGTCTGAGCGGTCTTTCTCCTGGTGAGTCCCTAAAGTAGGCCCCGGCGGAATGCGATGTTTCATGATCTCTGAACTACGCGAACCGACCCGCTCAGCGTTCACGGGCTCTCGGAATGGCGGTGCGTAGAATGAGCCACCATGTAGTTGACTTCCGTCAGAGCTGCAGTGCGCTCCTCCGAAGAACGAGCAGATCTACCTCATCAAGAGCACCCTCGGGGAGAACCCCTCCACTTGATGCCATGCTTACGGGTCCTCTCAAAGAGCCGATGAGATCGGCTTCAAGAGATTTGATCTCGTCATACTTGCCTTGTGCTCTTGAGGAAGCTCGTCGTGCGTGGTAGTCGCTCTCCATCGCGTCGGATGTTGATGTAGATGTTGTTGAATGTCCCACCGCGTGCGAGAATGTGTTGCTGCCAAAACTCACCGGCGAGCAGCGACGAGCAACACGAAGAGCCGAGGCTCCTGGAGGCTTTGGTGGGCCCTGGTCCCTCGGCGACGGCCGCAAAACTCCGGCACCGTCCGGCTTGGTTCGAGGCGTGCCACCTGACCTGCACCGGGGAAGGTGAAGGATTGCTCCGATTGATTTCTGCATGGTAAACAAGTATCGTAAAATTCGAGCGTGACGGCTCCCGTGTTTTCCACAAATCGGCTCCTAGAGCCGATTGCCCCATGGTTACGCATTAGATTTACGATAACATGGGGTTTTGCTTGATCACTACAAGTTAAATCGATCTCTGACGGTTTAATGTTTTCACCACGTGAATCGAACGTCCTACACGTAATTGAGCTGGTATGTACAAAGGATGAAGAATATTAACCCTAGAGGAGGCCTAATAACTAACGTAAAGTCAATTACCGGAACAACTTCTCTAGAATGAATAAGCCACGTCCTTATGTACCACTGGATCGTTCAACCCGTTTGTAAGGCCTGACTACGTAGATATCAAACTAAACCTTGGCGAGCAAGGCACAACCATAGATCGAATCAACTAAATAAAGATTAAGCAAGATGCTACCCTTGCACTTGGGAAGAGGTGCAAAGGTAGCGAGGTAACTTAGAGGTAGCATAAACAATTATAACGGAAAAGCACTGATGCTAGCCTCAACAAATCTACGATAGTAGTGTTACTCGCCATCAAAAGGCTTCGATGCGAGTAACACCAAATAACGATAAGTAAATATCGCCTAGATCGCAAGATGCGATCTAGGCAAGATGACACTACCGAAAGAAACCCTAGAAACAAGGGGTGGCGATGCGAGATTGTGTTTGTTGTGAACGTGGTTGTCCTCTTTTCTTGATAACCTTAGGTACATATTTATAGTCCGGAGACTCTCTACTTTTGGAATAACTCTACAACTCTATCTTTACCTAAAGCGAAACCTACTATGATACAAGATACACGGGCAGTTTAGCCCAATTCTACGTACTAGGCCGATCCAACAACACGTTGAATATACGCATCTTCCAAGCCCATCTTGATCACGGCCCATCTCCTTCGTTGGCCAAAATATGGCGATAACAATTATCCAAGGAGAGCCCATAATACCAAGTGGCTGCACTTGAAGCTTCTAAACATTTGACATATCAAATCTCTTTGCTCCTGGGTGGCCATCCACAAGTGAGATACACAAGGTAAACCATATAAATGGGACTTGTGAACCCTTCAACACAAACCATTCCTTCCATTCCACCCAGGTGATTCATTCACTTAGTTGTTTTATTAAACAAAACACAAGTCCATGACTTAGAAATATTCCATAGTATGAATATATATTCCACCCTTGTTTTCTATTAGCTAAGCTAAGCATGATAGTAGTAGGAATATTAACTTAGGAAATTTCTACTAAGGTTTCATCTACTAAGATTTCCCATGGCATAGTTCACACTTAGTAAAATTCCATGCAAGTTCTACTTAGAAATATCACTAATGCATAGTGAAAATAATGGGACAAAAGTATGAAGCATCACTTGCCTTGTTGGTAGAGAATATAAGTTCACTCCTTGATATTTGCAATTCACACTCTTCAAGTTCCACTACAATTCAATCAAGCAAGCAATATTTCAATCTACCATTCAAGCAAAACATCACAAAATAATAGAAACAAAACAATGCGTGCAAGCATGCCAAACTTTGATTTATTTACAGAAGTATTTTATAATAGGTTATAAACATTTGAAAACACTTATTGGTCATTTTATAAAGTGGCAAAACCATTTGCAAAAGATTTTACTTATAAATCCATTTTAAACCAAATCATTATTTTATGTGGTTGAAAATGCTTTTAGCAAAATAATAATCTTTGTGGAGTTCACCAAATACATTTTCAATTCATAAAAATTGGTGTTTAGGGTTAGAGATTTTAAATCCAAACATTTCCCAAAAGGTTTTCTTCCAAAATTATTTTTAAACAATAATCAACATTTTTAATTGGCTAGAAATGCTTTTATTCAAATATTTGTACCTTTGCTTCACCAAATACATTTTTGAAACCACCAATTGATTTCTATGGTCAGTAGGTTCAAAACAAACCATTTGCCAAAGGTTTTAACTCACAAATCATTTTAGAACAATTTTTATATTCTAATCATGCATACACAAGTTTCTGCAAAAAAAAACAATTTAACAGAAGCATTTTACTAAACAAAGGGAATGGTTGGCTAGGTCTTGTCTTGCTGAATCCATTGATATAAAATTTGCAAAATTTGGACGTGTGGTTTGAAAGTTATGAATTTTTCAAATTGGAACATCTAATGGACAAGTTTCTGTTTTTAAAACAGATTCCAGGCCACGTGTCTAGTTCTTATTCGCCGGTACCATTTCGCTCAGATCGATCGCTGTGGAGCTTTGGATCTAAGTGACATTGCACGGCTCAGAGGAACTACTTACCCCTTTGGGTTAGTTTCTTTCCTAGCCACTAGATCGAGATCAGACGGCGCTCAGCATGCTTGCCAGAGATGGGCGGCGCTGGCGGCGGCAGGTGGCGGCAGAACGGTCAGACGGTGGCGGTGTCGATGCTACAGGAGGCGAGAGAGTGAAGGGAGATTCTCACCAAGTTTGCGGTGGCGTGGGGAAGCTCGAGGTGGTGGTAGCTCGTCGAGGGGCGCATGGTGGTGACGACAATCGCTCACCGGAGTTCTCGCTGCCGTCGGGTGCGCACTGTCGTGGTTGAAGACGAGCGCCTGGAATGCAAGCAAGTGAGGAAGGGTATCAGGAGGATGCGCACGGTCTTGGGGGTTGTAGAGGTACTCACCAGCACACGAGGGGCGCACGGGTTTGGCGTCAGTAGCTCGCCGGAGTGGATGCGGTCGTCGGTGGCGAGACGGTGTTGTTCTTGCCGACGATTTGGAGCGCGCGCGAGCTGGCTAGGGATGCTGGTAGATGTGTACGGGGATGGGGAGCATGCTAGTGAAGTCTAGGAGTGGCGATGAGGTCTGGCGTCACCGGAATTTGTCGGGGAGGCTCGTCGAAGCAGTGGGGGTGCGTGGAGAAATTCATCCAGCCTGGGGGCTCCTGGGAGGCGTCGACTGAGGGGAAAGAGGGAGGCGTTTAAGGGAGCATGGTCACGGTGAGGTTTAAGCGAGCCGTTTAAGCGAATTAAACCACGACATCAATGGCAGGAAACGGCCGGCGCGGTCGTCGCGGGGTGAGGAAGACGGTGACGTGGCGATGGGGTACGTTGTCAGCGTCAGGGAGAGAGGGGGAGTGGGTCCAGGCGGTCAGTGATGCTATGGGTCTATTCACGAGTACGAAGCGTTTTTCTCGCGGGGAAGGGAGATGGGCTAGACTGGGCTTAGTGGGCTGGGCTGGCTGGGTCGACCTTGTTTACTTTTTTTTGTTCTGAAAGATTTTCTCTTTTTCCATTTCTAATTTCTGTTTTGGTTTTGCTTAATTATTTCAAACACTCATTTGAATTCAAACCTTTGACATATTTTGTGAATAATAAAACAGTGTTTAATACCATAATATGATGTCAAATTTATAATAAATTTTTTATTTCTTTAGTGCCTTTTTAATTATTTAAAGTAGGTCCTTGTATTAATTCATTCAAGATTTAATAATGTTTTTAATTTCCATTTGAATTCTAAATCCTTCCAAAACCTTTCAGTAAGTTTTATTTGATTATTTGGGTGTCAAATAATTCATCTTGAATTATTTGGAAAAGTTTTTAATATGATTTATTAATCATTTAAAATTGGATTTGTCTTAATTCCAAAAGGATTTGGTTTATGCCATTTTATTTTATTTTGGAAATTCTTTAACCATTTATTTTATTTGGATTTGGATTATATTCAATCCATTTGATTATGGTCTTGGCCAAGATTTAATTTGGCTTTTTAAATATTCCTTTCTTTATCTTATAAAATCCATATCTTTTTATTTATAGATCCAAACTTGGTGATTCCAATTTGTGAGATCTTATTTGATACTGATTTATCACTTTAAATATTTTGAGGATTAATTTCTCACCATTTGGTTTGGAGTTTTGATAAGTGCTTTATTAGTTTTGGAAATTTACTTTTCCTTATCTTATTAAATTCATAAGATTTTATCTATGACTCCAAATTAAGTGAAGCCAATTTCTATGGCTTTATAATATTTCTATTTGTCTTTCTTGATCATTTGTAAATGTTTGTTGACAAATTTTTATATGGATCAAATCCATAGGCTTCGAGATAATTTGGAAATGATTTTTATTCCATTAGGGTTTAGGGTTTGGATTTATTTTCCAAGTGTTTAAATTTCCAGATGCATTTATGAAGATTGCAATCCACTTGATTTGAATTTAATTAGATTCAAACCTTAACCAAAGTTTGTTCAAGATGGGATTTTAAGTTTCCAATTAGAAACAAAAGTTTCTTTTCACCCTAAAATTCAACAATTAATTATTTTGTTTATTTATTTTTCACATTACAAGATTTGGAAAATCTTGGGATGTGACAGGCTATCACCCTTAAAATAAATCTCGTCCCGAGATTTGGGGAGGCTAGGGTTACAAGTTGGCTCAAAGCAACTAGGGTACTACCACCCTTAAAAATTCTCCAACTATATTACATCTTGGCTTGCTTGGGATTTTGATGAAGCTTCTCTAGACACTTGTCTGCATAATGGCCTAGCTCTTTGCATTTGAAACACTTCACTTGGCTATTATCCTTCTTCTTCTTTGGTATCAATTCCTCTTGTTTATTTCCTTGGTTCTTCTTCTTTTCTGGGCAATCACTGGCATAGTGTCCCATTTCTTTGAAATTGTAACATTGCAACTGGCTTATGTCCTTCTTATTATTTTTGGGCCTCTCCAAAGCTAGGAGTTCTTCTAGTTCATGCTCTTCATACTTTACCACAAAGGTGGGAAATCATTCTCTCTTCTTGGGGCAGTTACTAGAGATATGACCTTCTTCTCCACAAGAGTAGCAACACTTTGTGGTCACTTTACATTTGGCCTTATGATGTATAGTTTTGACCTTGTCTTCATACTGCTTGGTAGAGGTTGTTCCTTCTTGAGGGTTTACAAACTGTTGTTGCACTCCACCTTGTTTCCTTTGTTGAACTATGGAATAGATGGGGCATTGGATAGGGACATGATTATTTCCTTCACATAGGAAACAAGTAGCTTGAGATGTGGGGCATTGGTCAGTTGGATGTTTCTCTTCACAATTGGGGCATTGATATTCATGCTCCTTGGAAGTGTGATCCTTGTCTCCATAAACATTGCAAGCTTGGGTTCCCTCTAGAATATCATCATTGTCATCCTTGTTGTCACATTCTCCTTGGGAAGAGTTGTCTCCCATGTTGATCATTTGACTTGTCACCTTATGCAACAATTGGGTTTGGGTTTCCAAAAACTTTTGCATGGTTGGATCTACCTCACTGGTGTTGGCTAAAGATTGAGCTGTCACTTGGTTCAACTGGGTTTGGGTTACTATGAGTTCTCTCATGTTGTCCTCTTGGTTGTTGTTGTTGTTGTTGTTGTCACCATCCTTGATGTTGGAATTTCCTGGAGTAGTCATCTGTTTGGGTTGGATTGGGATTAGAATAGGCAAGATATTTCTAAGGAAATAATTCTAATCACACACATCACAATTCACACAAGCAATGTGCAAGCAATAAAAAAAACATTTCACTCAAACAACAAAGTTCAAGCACATTTTTAGGCAACAAAATATTTTTGTTACACCACATAAGTTGGTGTGTTTGATATATACTTAATATGGTGGTCTATCTATATGGTTCACTTGAGATCTTTCCATCCTTCTTGGTTGATTCTTCTTGAATGAGGTCATGGTTTCCTTGGGAAAATCTTGGTCACAAAACTTCAAAGGTGATGATGATTCCCAAGTTGTGTTTCCTTAGTCTTCAAGTTTTGAGCAACATTTCTTGTCTCACTTGTAGTCCTTAGTGATATCCAAGGTTGAAGTCCTTGTTGAGAATAAGGTTGAAATCACTTGAAGATGTTGAAGTCATTAGAGTTGATGAAGTCCTTTGCACATGGTGAAGTCTTTGGCCATGGGCTAGGCTTTGTCCATCAAGTTTTTGAAATAGAAGAGATGTAGAATCAAAACCAAAAATAGTTGAGGAAGGAGTTTACAAGATTGTTTGTAAATAAGTTTTGGAACAAATACAACTCCTATTTTTCTAAGGTGTTTTGTCCAATCCTAGGGTTACAATCCTACAGGCAACACAATGCTCTGATAACATCTGTAGAGGTCCCCAAACTTTATTAAGGTAGAGATCCCTGTGTTTACAATGCTAGTCCCTGGATCAATAGCTAGCATCCACATTTAAGATGTAATATCAAGAAACAAAGGTCATAATACAACTTTATAACTAGGAATAAAATAATTTATTACATCTTACATAGCTCATTTGGCTATCTCATTACAATGCAGCAGAATATAGCAATAGCATGGGGTCCTTCATCTTCAAAGTGCCACAGGCAAACATGTTGGTTGTAGACTGGTAATCCTAATCAACACATCTCACTAACATCATACAAACCTGCAACATTATAAGTTACAGCCACAAGGGTCAATACATTTGAATTGTATTGGCAAGTGATACTATGGTAGTATAGTGGAGTTTATCATCTATATGCATTTGGCTAAGTGGATCTTAGGCTTGCATTGCTCAAAATAGATTTTCCATATCATTTGAAAACACTAAGGTTTTGCTTGACAAAAAAAATCACCCAAGGCATCTCCCAATAGAAATTGCTGATCCTTCAACCCTTGTTCAACCACAAGATTTTAACTTAGAAATTTGGATGAGGAGATTCTTGATAGCTTCCATGTATTGATGCTCAAATTGTCCTTCACCAGGGACATGGCTAAGTACTTAGTTTTTTCACTCTGCAGAGGTGATGCACTTTCCCCACAAGACTTGGTTTCACCAAGACAAGATCTTTCAGAAGCCTTCCCTTAGACCAGAATGGACGCGTTCCAACCTATCATTCCCCTACCACCAACTGTCCATTTGGCTAAGTTATTGCAACCTATATGATCCAAGCAGAGCCCATAATGCCAAGTGGCCGCACTTGAAGCTTCTCAACATTTGACATCTCAAATCTCTTTGTTCCTGGTTGTCCATCCACAAGTGAGATACACAAGGTAAACCATAGAAATGGGCCTTGTGAACCACTCAACACAAACCATTCCTTCCATTCCACCCAGGTGATTCATTCACTTAGTTGTTTTATTAAACAAAACATAAGTCCTTGACTTAGAAATATTCCATAGTATGAATATATATTCCACCCTTGTTTTCTATTAGCTAAGATAAGCATGATATTAGTAGGAATCTTAACTTAGGTAATTTCTACTAAGGTTTCATATACTAGGATTTCCCATGGCATAGTTCACACTTAGTAAAATTCCATGCAAGTTCTACTTAGAAATATCACTAATGCATAGTGAAAATAATAGGACAAAAGTATGAAGCATCACTTGCCTTGTTGGTAGAGAATATAAGTTCACTCCTTGATCTTTGCAATATTCACACTCTTCAAGTTCCACTACAATTCAATCAAGCAAGCAATATTTCAATCTACCATTCAAGCAAAACATCACAAAATAATAGAAACAAAACAATGCATGCAAGCATGCCAAACTTTGTTTTATTTACAAAAGTGTTTTATAATAGGTTATAAAGATTATAAAACACTTATTGGTCATTTTATAAAGTGGCAAAACCATTTGCAAAAGATTTTACTTATAAATCAATTTTAAACCAAATCATTATTTTATGTGGTTGAAAATGCTTTTAGCAAAATAATAATCTTTGTGGAGTTCACCAAATACATTTTCAATTCATAAAACTTGGTTTTTAGGGTTAGAGATTTTAAATCCAAACATTTCCCAAAAGGTTTTCTTCCAAAATTATTTTTAAACAATAATCAACATTTTTAATTGGCTAGAAATGCTTTTATTCAAAGATTTGTACCTTTGCATCACAAAATACATTTTTGAAACCACCAATTGATTTCTATGGTCAGTAGGTTCAAAACAAACCATTTGCCAAAGGTTTTAACTCAAAAATCATTTTAGAACAATTTTTATATTCTAAACATGCATACACAAGTTTCTGCCAAAACAAACAATTTAACAGAAGCATTTTACTAAACAAAGGGCATGGTTGGCTAGGGCTTGTCTTGCTGAATCCATTGATATAAAATTTGAAAAATTTGGACGTGTGGTTTGAAAGTTATGAATTTTTCAAATTGGAACATCTAATAGACAAGTTTCTGTTTTTAAAACAGATTCCAGGCCACGTGTCTATTTCTTATTCGCCGGTACCGTTTCGCTCGGATCGATCACTGTGGAGCATTGGATCTAAGTGAAATCGCACGGCTCAGAGGCACTACTTACCCCTTCAGGTTAGTTTCTTTCCTAGCCACTAGATCGAGATCGGACGGCGCTCAGCATGCTTGCCAGAGATGGGCGGCGCTAGCGGCGGCAGGTGGCGGCGGAACGGTCAGACGGTTGCGGTGTTGACGCTACAGGAAGTGATAGAGTGCAGGGAGATGCTCACCAAGTTCGCGGTGGCGTGGGGAAGCTCGAGGTGGTTGTAGCTCGTCGAGGGGCGCACGGTGGTGACGCAATCGCTCATCGGAGTTCTCGCTGTCGTCGGGTGCGCACTTTCGTGGTTGAAGACGAGCGCCTGGAATGCAAGCAAGCGAGGAAAGGTATCAGGAGGATGCGCACGGTCTCAAGGGTTTTAGAGGTACTCACCAGCACACGAGGGGCGCACGGGTTTGGCGTCAGTAGCTCGTCGGAGTGGATGCGGTCATTGGTGGCGAGACGGTGTTGTTCTTGCCGACGATTTAGAGCGCGCGCGAGCTGTCTAGGGATGCTGGTAGATGCGTACAGGGATGGGGAGCGGGCTAGTGAAGTCTAGGAGTGGCGATGAGGTCTGGCGTCGCCGGAATTTGTCGAGGAGGCTCGTCGGAGCAGTGGGGGTGCGTCGAGAAATTCATCCAGCCTAGGGGCTCCTGGGAGGCGTCGACTGAGGGGAAAGAGGGAGAAGAGGGAGGCGTTTAAGGGAGCATGGTCGCGGCGAGGTTTAAGCGAGCCGTTTAAGCGAATTAAACCACGACATCAATGGCAGGAAATGGCTGGCGCGGTCGTCGCGGGGTGAGGAAGACGGTGACGTGGCGATGGGGTCCGTTGTCAGCGTGAGGGAGAGAAGGGGAGTGGGTCCAGGCGGTCAGTGATGCTATGGGTCTATTCGCGAGTACGAAGCGTTTTCTCGTGGGTAAGGGAGATGGGCTAGACTGGGCTTAGTGGGCTGGGCTGGCTGGGTCGACCTTGTTTACTTTTTTTTGTTCTGAAAGATTTTCTCTTTTTCCATTTCTAATTTCTGTTTTGGTTTTGCTTAATTATTTCAAACACTCATTTGAATTCAAACCTTTGACATATTTTGTGAATAATCAAACACTGTTTAATACCACAATCTGATGTCAAATTTAGAATAAAACTTTTATTCCTTTAGTGACTTTTTAATTATTTAAAGTAGGTCCTTGTATTAATTCATTCAAGATTTAATAATGTTTTTAATTTCCATTTGAATTCTAAATCCTTACAAAACCTTTCAGTAAGTTTTATTTGATTATTTGGGTGTCAAATAATTCATCTTGAATTATTTGGAAAAGTTTTTAATATGATTTATTAATCATTTAAAATTGGATTTGTCTTAATTCCAAAAGGATTTGGTTTATGCCATTTTATTTTATTTTGGAAATTCTTTAACCTTTTATTTTATTTGGATTTGGATTATATTCAATCCATTTGCTTATGGTCTTGGCCAAGATTTAATTTGGCTTTTTTGATGGGGATATGCCTACCGGGGTATACCCAGCAGGACGTTTCCGACTGGCCAACGACCTGGCGAGTGGGCCTGCAAGACGGAGACTGGATCAAGACCTGGCGTGGATCCAAGCGATTGGAAGCTGAAGGCCCAGGAGAGTAGATAGGCCCAGTCGGATTAGGTTAAACGAGTACCGAAACCTAACAGATTCGGTTGAGATTTGTAAACCCTAGGGAGGGTGAGTCTATATAAACCTCCCTACAGGGCATGTAAACGTATGTTCCATCATACACCCAAGCGACTCGCCACCTAGCCGTCGAGCTCGCCCCATTGTACCTCCACCATAATACAATCTAGCAGGAGTAGGTCTTTACCCTCCGGGGGGCCGAACCTGGGTAAAACCCTGTGTCTCCGCCCTCATCTCGCACCGCAGATGGCTGGCCGCCCTTGCCCTTCGTTCTACTACTCGCTGCCGATTGCAGCATCTGCCGTGACCATTCCCACGACAGTGGCGCCCACCATGGGGCCTGGCCGGTGTTCTGCGGCGAGATCCAATCTGCCCATCAACGAGACGGTCGCCACCGACCGCATGATAGAGATCGGCGAGATGCTCCAAATCTTGCCGAGGAGCTACGTCCCGGCGGAGCGACCCGTCACACACAACATGATCTTGCCGGTCGGCACGATCAGCCTCTTCGTCGGCCTCACCGACGTCATCATCTCGGAGGACTCGGCTCGCATCCGCGAGTCGCCGCCACGCGACCAACTCTCCGAGAGCCAGGTCCGCGCGATCCATCGCCTCACCTCCAAGTACAACTCGGCCCACAGCAACGTGGCCGAAAAATCCGCGGTCGCGGAAGACGCGGCCCTCAACGACGACGCCGACTCGGTGACCCCGGCATCACTCGCCGGATCCATCACCGCGGCTTTTCCCGCGGGCTCCATCACCCAGGTCTCCAACATGGGAGACTTCGAGGATCCCTCCATCCTTGGGATCTTCGACTTCGACTCCAGATCGGAAAACTCCGCCGATCTCCGTGAAGGGACCAGTCGCCACGCCGCGACCTACATGGCGACTGGCACCGATCCGCCGGAGGATCCCTTCTCCACCCCGATCCCTCCTAACGCCATGGCAATGGAGGTTGAGGAACTCCGCCAAAAGCTGGCGGAGGCAGTCCGCAAGGAGCAAGCCGAGCACGAAAAATTTCGCCTCGAGCAGGTGATGGCGCAGGAGCTGTCGCGCTACCACCAGCAGCGAATCAGGTCGCGCCTAAACCCCACCGTCCAGGGGCGCGCCCTGAACTTCGACGACGAGAACGACCCGGCCCGCGTGGCCGAGCGCGTGATCTGCGAGAACGCGCTGCCAGGAGGAAGCGCCCGGCCCCCACCAGGGTCGACGGCAAACGGCGCCCCACCTCCACCCAACTGCACACCTCCCAGGGATCAACCGCGAATAGTGGTCTCCTCATGGGAGCGAGACGCGAATGTCCTACCACTGTTCTCCACCCTGATGGACAACCTCGTGGCAGGTCGAGCAGCGGCCGACAACATCATGGCCACCGGCGACGGCACCCTACAGATCCAGTACGTCAGGGCCCTGCTCGCAAAAGCGGTCGAGCAGCAAAACGCAGGCGCCGACTCGCAGGGTCGTGTGTACTCGCGTTCTTCGGGCATCAGAGCGGCCTCAAGCGGTCGCCCATTGGCGGCAAACACCCTCAATTTCCCACCACCCGAACCGCTTCAGCTCCAACACCGACCCACGAACGTGGCACTCTCCACCAACGACCCCAGGCCAGCGACCAACTTCGTCGCCGCCAACGGTCAGCCCGTTGACGCCCGCACCCACATCATCAACAACCAAAGCTGGCGCGCACGCCAGCCCGACGACCTGCGACACACCCTAAGCAATCGCCACGATGGCGAGCCAATGGGGTCGCTAATCCGACTCGGGCCCCGGTGCTTCGGACCGATGATCCGAGGCGAAAAATATCCGGCGAACTTCAAAGCGCCGAAGGAAATAGAGAAGTACGACCCCTCGTACGACCCCTTTGTGTGGCTAGACACCTACCTCATGGCAATGGGGATCGCTGGCCACACCGACCTGCTAGTCGCCCGTTACCTCCCCCTGATGATGGAGGGAACATGCAGGCAGTGGATCAACACCCTTCCCCAGGATAGCATCGACTCCTGGGACCAAATGCGAGATGCCTTCGTCAGGCACTTCGAGTGCTCCTACACGCGCGCCACCACCATCGAGGACCTGGAACGATGCGTCCAGGGACCCCGCGAGTCGACCCGCAACTAGGTCCAGCGGTGGCAAGAGCTATGGTACAACGCGGTCGGCATCCACCCGGACACCGTGATCCACTGCTTCAAGACCTCGTGCCGCTACGAGCCCTTGGTCGCCAAGCTCAAGCGACATTCTCGCACACTCGACAACATACCGGACCTCCTCGAGATTGCCAAAAGATACGCGGATGAAGATCCAAACCAGGAAACTGACGACGAGTCGGGAGGCCAACGCCGCATGAGCGGCAACGACAATAGATGACGGTCCGACCTACGCTACAGCAACACTCGCCTCACCGGCAAGCGCCGCAGTGACTGGCGAGTCGACTTCGTCGCCAACGCCGGGCACGCGCAGCGCGAGCCCAAGAGCTTCCGCCACGACGGCGGCAACTACAAGGCGAAACCAAGGTTCGACCCCGTGGCCCTCCTTAACAAACCTTGTGCGTTTCACAGCAGGGAAGGGAAGCCCGCCACGCACACGACCGCCGACTGCCACACTCTCAGGGAGATCGAGAAGGCACGGCGAGCGCGGGAGGACCCCGACAACAACCCGCCAAACGGCGGAAAATTTGGCAGTGTGGCCAGCTCGCTCCACACCTTCACAGGCTTCAACACGAAGCGCGAGAAGAAGGTCATCGCCCGCGCCGTCGCCGTCAACGCGGTGGCCCAGGTGGATGTTCGCCAGTTCCTTAACTGGTCGGAGCATCCCATCTCCTGGAGCCGCCAGGACCACTCGCCACGCCAGTACCCGGGCGAGTCGCCCGGTGGTCAAGCCTAAGGTGGAGACTCGGCTCCCAAAACATTAATGGACGGCGGCAGCTCCATCAACATCCTGTACCTGGACACCTTCAGGCGACTGCGGCTCCCGCAGTCGATGGTCGAAACGACCTACACCACATTTCACGGCATCGTCCCCGGTCGGAAGGCGTACCCGATCGGCAAGGTCACGCTGCCAGTCACCTTTGGCACACCAGCAAACATCCGCACCGAGCGGATCGTCTTCGAGCTGGTACCCTTCGACAGCCCCTACCACTGCGTCCTGGGGCGACAGGCGTTCGCCAAGTTCATGGCAGCGCCCCACTACGCATACAATGCGATGAAGCTCCCCGGGTCGCGCGGCGTCATCACCATCAACGGCGACCCCGACATGGCTGCCGAGTGCGAGGCCAAAGGAGCCAAACTCACCGACGCCGTCATCGCGGCAGAGACCAACCACGCCGACGAGCTCGCCAAATACGCGAGCGGGGTCAACAACGACAACCCCACCATAGTCAAGAAGCCCAATTCGGAGGGTGCCAACACCTCAGCCTTCGAGGCAACGACGCACACCCGCACCGTCGAGCTGGTCCCAGGCGACTCCAGCCAGACGGTGACGATAGGGACGGGCATGATCCCAGCCTAGGAAGGCGCGCTCATCGAGTTCCTCCGTGAGAACAAGGACATCTTCGCATGGAAGCCCTCTGACATACCTGGTGTCCCTAGGGAAGTCGCTGAGCACAAACTAAACGCCGACCCCAAAGTGCGACCCGTCAAGCAGTCGCTGCGGCCCTTCAATGAAGAGCGCCACCGAGCCATCGCCGAGGAAGTGCAGCGTCTACTCGCTGCAGGCTTCATCCGGCCAATCAAATACTCCAAGTGGCTGGCAAACCCAGTCCTGGTCGAGAAGAAAAATGGGACCTGGAGGATGTGTATTGACTACACAAACTTAAACAGCGCCTGCCCAAAGGAGCAATTCGTCCTCCCGCGGATCGACCAAATAATCGATTCCACCGCGGGCTCGGAGTCGCTGTGTTTCCTCGACGCCTACTCTGGGTACAACCAGATCAAGATGGCCGTTGAGGACGAAGAGAAGACGGCGTTCATCACGCCATTCAGAGCCTTCTGCTACACCGCCATGACCTTTGGCCTCAAAAACGCCGGGGCGACCTACCAGCGGTGCATGCAGGAATGCCTTGCGAGCCAAATTGGCCGCAATATCCACGTCTACATCGACGACGTGGTAGTGAAGTCCGCTCGACAGGGCGATCTACTCGCTGACCTGGCGGAAACATTCGCCAACCTGCGGAAATACAAGATAAAGCTAAACCCAGGCAAATGCACCTTGATTGTACCGGCGGGGCAACTCTTTGGACGTGGTCTCCAACCTCGGGATCGAGGCAAACCCCACCAAGATCGACACGATCGCTCGACACGGCAAACGAGTGCTGGCGGCGTCGGTGGCGGGCGAGTAGCGGCTCTCAGTCGCTTCATCCCCCGCCTCGGCGAAAAGGCGATGCCCCTATACCGCCTGATGCGCAAGAACCCCACCTTCCAGTGGGACAAGGAGGCGGACGACGTGCTCCGCGACCTCAAGAAGGTGCTACTCGCAGCACCGTTACTCGCCGCCCCCGTTGACAAAGAACCCATGCTGGTCTACGTCGTGGCTTCCGAGCGTGTCGTCAGCGCCGTCATGGTCGTCGAGCGGCCAGAGGAAGTAAAGGAGCGCCCGGTACAGCGACCGGTGTACTACATCAGCGAGGTCCTCACCGAGTCGCGCCGGTATACCATAATACCAGAAACTGGTATACGCAGTCTTCAGAGCACAGCGGCGACTGCCGCACTACTTCCAGGAGCATCCGATCACGGTCGTCTCCTCAGCACCGTTGTAGGACATCATCCGCAACCGCGAGGCGACTCTACGAGTTTCCAAGTGGGCCATCGAAATCGGCGTCCACAACATCAAGTATGAGCCGTTAAAAGCGATTAAGTTGCAGGCTCCTGCGGACTTCATCGCCGACTGGGAAGAGGCCCAGCAGCCGGAAAAGCTGCCATACCTCCACTACTGGAGCCTGCACTTCGACGGCTCCAAAAACGTGGACGGCACAGGAGCAGGGATCGTGTTGACTTCACCGAAGGGCGACAAGCTCCGCTACGTCCTCTGCCTCGACTTCACCCCCTGCACCAACAACATGGCCGAGTACGAGGCACTACTCCACGGCATGCGAGATGCCAAGGAAATGAACGTCAACTGCCTACGCTGCTACGAAGACTCCGACCTCATCGTTGGGCAAGTCGCTGGCACCTGCGACACCATCTCCCCTACCATGGCGCCATACCGCCAAGCAGTGGACAAGCTGGGCAGACACTTCGCAAGCTACTCCGTCGAATGGATCGACCGGCTGAAGAATGAGGAGGTCGACGCACTCTCTCGCATCGGGTCAGCTCGACTCGCACCACCCGCCGGCGTCTTCCTCGACACGATCACTAGGCCGTCCGTCTCTATCCCAAGAGAGATCGACATCGGAGTCCCGCTGCAGCCAGAGGCAGCCCTGGTCGCACTCATCGCCGAGCCAGACGACTGGACCAAGCCATATATCGCCTACCTGGAGGCTGGAACCTTGCCCGCAGACGAGACAGACGCCCGGATGATTGCGCGGCGATGCAAATCCTTCACCATCATCGACGGCGAGCTCCACAAGCGCAGCGTGACCGGCGTGTTCCAACGCTGTGTCCAACCCGCCGAAGGACGCAAGATCCTCCACGACATCCACTCCGACGACTGTGGCCACCACGCCAGCGCCCGCTCCCTGGTTGCCAAGGCTATGCGGCACGGCTTCTACTGGCCCACCGCACACACCGACGCCGTCGACATTGTCCAGCGATGCGCTGGGTGCCAGAAGTACGCCAACCAGACACACGTGCCGAGCTCAGCGCTCAAGACAATCCCCATCACCTGGCCATTCGCCGTGTGGGGCATGGACATGGTAGGCCCTTTCAAAAAGGTCCCCATCCGGCTTCACCCATCTCCTGGTCGCGGTCGACAAATTCACAAAGTGGGTGGAGGCCAAGCCAGTCCGGAAATGCGACGGGAAGACCGCCACCAAATTCCTACGCGAGCTCATATATCGCTACGGGTTCCCTAACAGCATCATCACGGACAACGGCACCAACTTCGCCAAAGGAGCCATGGCCGAGTTCTGCGAGGAAAACCACATCCGGCTCGACCTCGCGTCAGTCGCCCACCCGGAGTCCAATGGCCAGCCGAGCAGGCCAACGAGCATCCTCCACGGCTGAAGCCGCGACTCCAAGTACCGCTCGAGCGCACGGGTGCTGGGTCGAGAGCTACCTCGATCATCTGGGGCATCCGCCTCGGTCCAACAGTCGGAGGTTCACCCCTTCTTCATGGTGTACGGCGCCGAGGCAGTCATGCCCACCGACCTCGAGCACGACTCGCCAAGGGTCGTCCACTACACGGAGGCGGCGAACGAACTCGCACGGCAGGACGACGTCGATCAACTCGACGAGGCACGTGACCTAGCTCACTCTCGCACGTCCATCTATCAGCAAGGACTCCGCCGCTACGATAGCCGGCGGGTGAAATCTCGCACCTTCCAGGAAGGCGACCTGGTGCTACGACTCATCCAGGACAATAATTGTTGGAATTATGCCCTAGAGGCAATAATAAAGATGTTATTATTATAATTCTTGTTCATGATAAAGTTTATATTCCATGCTAGAATTGTATTTTGCGGAAACTTTAATACTTGTGTGGTTTGTGAACAACACCGTGTCCCTAGTACGCCTCTATGGACTAGCTCATTGATCAATGATGGTTAAGGTTTCCTAACCATAGACATGAGTTGTCAATTGATAATGAGATCATATCATTGGGAGAATGATATGGTGGATAGACCCAAACAAAGCAGAGCAATTAGATCGTGTCATCGTGTTCGTCTTTGTGAAGCTTTTCCTATGTCAAATATTGTATTCCTTAGACCATGAGATAATGCAACTCCCTGGTATCGGAAGAAAGCTTTGAGGTCATCAAACGTCATCCTATGAGAGGGTGATCATAAAGGTGTCTCTCAGGTGATCGGAAAGTATCTGTTGGGTTGTATGTATCGAGATGGAATTTGTCCCTCCCAAGTCAGAGAGATATACTTCGGGCCCACTCGGTGTCGATATCAA
Source organism: Avena longiglumis (assembly GCA_030063025.1). Classification (NCBI taxonomy): domain Eukaryota; kingdom Viridiplantae; phylum Streptophyta; class Magnoliopsida; order Poales; family Poaceae; genus Avena; species Avena longiglumis. Next base: position 535,557,604 of record CP125975.1, read on the forward strand.
CACGCTTGCAAGCATGTGGTTAAGGAGTTAATCACAAAGTGATATCGGATTACGGAACGAGTAAAGTACTTGGTGAACGAGATTGAACTAGGTATGACTGCAAACGATCGAATCTCGGGCAAGTAAAATATCGCGAGACAAAGGGAATATATATATGGGATTGATTGAATCCTGGCATCATGGTTCATTCGATATGATCATCGATGAATGTGTGGGAGTCAATATGGGTGCCCAGACCCCACTGTTGATTATTGATAGAATATCATGTCTGCATATTCTCGAACCCGCAGGGTCACACACTTAACGTGTCTTGACGCTAGGATAGATTGGATAATTGGTTTATGAATTTTTGTTCGGAGTCTCGGATGGGATCCGGGATATCACGAGAGGTTCCGGAATGGTCCGGAGAATAAGATTCATATAAAGGCGGTTTTGGAGTTCGTAATTGTTCCGGGTTAATCGGTATTGTACCGGAAGCTTCTAGAACCTTCCGGAAGGGGACCAACGTGGCCCCACCTTCCGGGAGGGGGCATGGGCCTATGAGGGAGTGTCCTGGCCTCATTGGGACAGGGGCACAAGGCCCCATAGGGCCCAGCCGATTCTAGAGAGATTTGACTCGTTTAAATCTCGGGATAGAATTTCTAGATAAGGGAGAGTTTAAATCGTTTAAACTAGAGATAGGATTTCTAGATAAGGGAGAGTTTAAATTGTTTAAACTAGAGATAGGCTTGGAGGAGGGCAGGGCTGGCCGCCTCTATATATAGAGGGTGGTGCGCCTCCCCCAACACACACCTTCCTCCAAGCCCTAGCAGCCTTGCTACCTTCCTCTCTCCCTCCATTGTTTGTAGGCGAAGCCTGCAGAAATTCTCCACCATATACACTACGCCGTCGTGTTGTAGATCCAATCTATCTCTCCACCATACTCGCTGGTCCGAGGAAGGAGGAGGCGTCGAGGTCTTTGCGTGTGCATCTCACGGAGGCACCGCCACTTGTGGTGCTAGATCGGATCGGATCGCGAGGAGAAGCGAAGTGCGACTACATCACCCACGTTAGGCCAGCGTTCCGCTGTCAGCGATTCTTCAAGGGTATGAAGATCTAATCCAATCTCTCTCGTTGTTTGCATCTCCTAGATTAGATCTTGGCTTTCCCTCTGTTCGCTCCGTAGAAAATTTTGATTTACTATGCCGAAACCCTTGATGGTATCGAGCTAGATCTATGCGTAGATGTGATTCACGCGTGAACGCAACATGGTTGTTCGGGCGTTGATGTTTTCTGTTGCAAGCCTCTTGTTTGTGTTCTTCTTATGGCGGGATAGTGAGATTGAAGCGGTCCAGGCCAACCTTACGGCGTCGTTAGCGAGACCGGCTCCGCGTGTGGCTTGTACCACACATGCGGTGGTGGATGTCGGTTCTCTCACTATAGTTGTCATGGGATTAACACGGAGTTTGGCAACCATAATATCACCGTTGTGGCTTTCCGTAGGTAAGAATCGTTCTTAGCATCTACTCCCATAAAGCCACGTAAAACATGCAACAACAAAGTAGAGGCATCTAACTTGTTTTTGCACTGTGATATGGTATGGCCCAAGATGTGATGTGTATGTTGTATGCGATGATCATGTTTTGTAATGTTTCACGACTTGCATGTCGATGAGTACACAACCGGCGGGAGCCATATGGTTGTCTTTATAATTGTGTATGACCATGAGTCAACTTCTTATACGCCATGTAATAGATTTACTTTATCGCTAAGTAGTTAGCAATAGTTTTAGTTGCTATTCGTGGTGGAGGCAATCATGGTGGAGTGATGGAGATCATGCCGGAACGCACAAGATGGAGATCATTGCGCGAAGATTGGCTATACCATGTCACATAAAGTTATATGCATGTGATGTTTATCCTTTTATGTATCTTATCATGCTTAGATCGCGACGGTAGCATTATAAGATGATTCCTCACTTAAAGATCAAGATAAAAACTGTGTTCTCCCCAAGTATGCACCGTTGCGAAAGTTCGTCGTGTCCAAGCATCACGTGATGATCGGGTGCTATAGACTCTACGCTCACATACAACGGGTGCAAGCCAGTTTTGCACACGCGGAAATACTTGGGTCTAACTTGACGAGCCTAGCATGTACAGACATGGCCTCGGAACACAAGAACCGAAAGGTTAAGCATGAGTCATATGAATGATATGATCGACACTTCGTTGTCCACCATTGAAACCACATCTCTTCTCGTGATGATCGGATTAGGTGTGGTGAATTTGGATCGTGTTCACTAAACAACTTGAGGGATGTTGAATTTAGTGGGAGTTCATCTAGTAATTTGATTAAGTTGAACTATTTATCATGAACATAGTCTAAATTGTACTTGCAAATACTGTAGATCCAATGGCCAAGTCCAACTTCAACTTCAACGTTTTCTTTGAGAAAGAAAAGCTTAGAAACAATGGGTCTAACTTCACCAACTGGTTCCAATCTAAGAATCATTCATGCGGCGGACAAAGGACTATGTCCTTGAGAAAGCGTTAGGTAACCCCCTGCTGCAACTGCGCCGGCTGATGAGAAAGTTGTCTATCAGTCGCGCAAAGATGATTATGGTGTGATTAAGAGCACCATGTTGTTTGCTATGGAACCGGAGCTTCAAAATCGTTTTGAAACCTATCCCGGGCCCTTTGAGATTCTCGAGGAGCTGAAAACCATGTTTCAGACTCAAGCCCGTTCTGAGAGATATGAGAGCTCTAAGAAGTTCTTTAACTGCAAGATGGAGGAAGGGAGTTCCGTTAGTGAGCATGCCATAAAGATGTCGGGCTACACTCAGCTTGAGCAACTGGAATGCACGATTCGGAGGAGCTCAAGATTGACAGGTTCTGCAATCACTCCTCCCAGCTACAAAAGTTTTGTAGTGACTCATAATCAGATTGGTTCCATCGATATCGATCACCGAGCTCTTACAAAGTCAAGGTCATGGAAGTGGACATCAAGAAGGATAATCATGTGTTGATGGTCAACAAGACCTCCTTTAAGAAAGGTAAGGGCAAAGAAGCCCTTCAAGAAGGGCGGCAAGCGCAATGCCCTCACGAGAAGAAGCTTAGGTCTGGTCCCAAGCGGACCTTGAGTGCTTCTATTGCAAGGACAAGGGTCCTTTGGGCATAATCGTCCGAAGTACTTAGCGGACAAGAAGGCTGGCACCATCAAAGGTATATTTGATATACATGTTATTGATGTTTTCCTTACTAGCCCTCGTTGTAGTGCACAGGTATTTGATACGGTTCGATTGCTAATATTTGTAACTCGAAGCAGAGCTACGGAATAGGCGGCTTGCGAGGGATAAGGTGACGATGCGCGTTGGCAACGGATCAAGAGTTGATGTGATGGCCGTCGGCACGCTCTCCTTAGTTTTACCTTCGGGATTAGTTTTAAACCTTAATAAATGTTATTATGTGCCTGCGTTGAGCATGAACATCATTTCCGGATCGTGTTTATTGCAATACGGTTATTCATTTAAATCGGAGAATAATGGTTGTTCTATTTATATGAGTAACATCTTTTATGGTCATGCACCTCTTGTGAATGGTTTATTTCTTCTAAATCTTGAAAGGGATGAAACACACATCCATAACATTGAGGCTAAGAGATGCAAAGTAGATAGTGATAATACTACTTATTTGTGGCACTGTCGTTTAGGTCATATTGGAGTAAAGCGCATGAAGAAACTCCATTCTGATGGACTTTTGGAGTCTCTTGATTTTGAATCATTTGACACATGCGAACCATGCCTCATGGGCAAGATGATCAAAACCCCATTCTCCGGTTTGATGGAGCGAGCAACGGACTTGTTGGAAATCATACATACTGATGTATGCGGACCGATGAGTGTTTCGACGCGCGGTAGATATCGCTATTTCCTCACTTTTACCGATGACTTAAGTAGATATGGGTATATCTATTTAATGAAACATAAATCTGAAACGTTTGAAAAGTTCAAAGAATTTCAGAATGAAGTGGAGAACCATCGTAACAGAAAGATTAAGTTTCTACGATCCGATCGTGGAGGTGAATATTTGAGTTATGATTTTCTCATGCATCTTAAAGCAAGTGGAATCGTTTCACAACTCCATACCCGGAACACCATAGCACAATGGTGTGTCGAGCACTTAATCGAACCCTATTAGATATGGTCCGATCAATGATGTCTCTTCTTGATTTGCCGTTATCATTTTGGGGTTATGCATTAGAAACGCTGCATTCACTTTAAATAGGGCTCCATCTAAATCCGTTGAGGCGACACCGTATGAACTGTGGTTTGGTGCTAAACCTAAGTTGTCGTTTCTTAAAGTTTGGGGATGCAAAGCTTACGTCAAGAAGTTGATTAGGACAAGCTCGAACCCAAAGCGTAGAAATGCGTCTTCATAGGATACCCTAAGGAAACTATTGGGTATACCTTCTATCCAGAACCGAAGGCAAAGTGTTTGTCGAAGAACGGTTCCTTTCTTGAGAAGGAGTTTCTCTCGAAAGAAGTGAGTGGGAGGAAAGTAGAGCTAGACGAGGTTATTGAACCTTCTCTTGAATTGGAGAGTAGCGCAAGACTGAAATTGTTCGATGCACTTTGCACCAACAATAGAGGAAGCTAATGACAAGGATCATGAAGCTTGACGATCTCGCTCTTGAGCGTCGCAGTCGACAAGGTCGCGTGCCCCTCGAGTGGTGACAACCTGTCTTGTGTCTTGTTGGTAGAAGGCGGTGAACCTATGAACTATGAGGAAGCGATGATGAGCCCAGACTCTGAGAAATGGCTGGAAGCCATGAAATCCGAATTGGGATCCATGAGCGAAAACCAAGTATGGACTTTGGTGGATCCTCCTAGCGACCGAAAGGCCGTTGAGTGCAAATGGATATTCAATAAGAAAATGGACGCGGATGGTAATGTTACCGTCTATAAAGCACGGCTTGTCGCAAAAGGTTTTCGACAAGTTCAAGGTGTTGACTACGATGAGACTTTCTCTCCCGTAGCGATGTTTAAGTCCATTCGGATTTTATTAGCAATTGCCGCGTTTCATGATTATGAAATATGGCAGATGGATGTCAAGACTGCTTTCCTCAATGGCAACATTGATGAAGAGTTGTATATGATGCAACCCGAAGGTTTTGTCGATCCTAAGGATGCTAGTAAAGTATGCAAACTTCAGCGTTCCATTTATGGACTAAAGCAAGCATCTCGGAGTTGGAACCTTCATTTTGATCAAGTAATCAAGAGCTTTGGATTTGTTCCAAATTGCTACGAAGCTTGTATTTACAAGAAAGTGAGTGGGAGCTCGGTGACGTTTCTGGTACTATATGTGGATGACATATTGATTATCGGAAATGACATCAACATGCTTAACGATGTGAAGAGTTATTTGAACAAGTGTTTTTCAATGAAAGACCTAGGTGAAGCTGCTTATATATTGGGCATCAAAATCTATAGAGATAGACAAAGACGCCTGATAGCTTTAAGCCAGAGTACATACCTAGACAAAGTTCTGAAAAGGTTCAGAATGGATAAGGCAAAGAAATGTTCAGTTCCTATGTTGTCAGGTAAGATATTGAGCAAGGCTCGGTGTCCATTCTGATAAATGATAGGGAAGCTATGAGCAAAGTGCCTTATGCCTCGGCCATAGGTTCCATCATGTATGCCATCTTGTGTACTAGACGGATGTGTCCAATGCTCTTAGTTTGACGGAGATATCAAAGTGATCCGAGTGGAACCTTTGGACAGCCGTGAAGAACATCCTAAAGTACCTAAATAGAACTAAAGAAATGTTCTTAGTCTATGGGGTGATGAACGACTTGTCGTAAAGGTTACGTCGATGCTAGTTTCGACACCGACAAGGATGATTCAAATCTCGACGATACGTTTATATTTTGAATGGAGGAGCTGTTGGAGAAGCTGCAAGCAAAGAGTGATCGCGGGATCTACGGAGAAGCGGAATACATGGCTGCTGCGAGCGTCAAGTGAAGGAGTTTGGATCGAAACTTCATCATCGAGCTTGGCGTGGTTCAAGTGCATTGGACCCTGGAGATATTGTGTGACAACACGGCGCCATAACTCGCTAAGGAACCAAGATATCATCCAAAGACCAAGCATATCAATCGCAAGTTTCATATAATCCGAGATTATATAGCGGATGGAGATCGAAGATTAGCAAAGTACATACGGATCTCGAATGTCGCATATCCATTGACTAAACCTCTTCCACGTGTAAAACATGATCAACACCTCGATTGCCATGGGTGTGAGATTGTTGCCAAATGTAAACTAGATTATTGACTCTAGTGCAAGTGGGAGGCTGTTGGAATTATGCCCTAGAGGCAATAATAAAGATGTTATTATTATAATTCTTGTTCATGATAAAGTTTATATTCCATGCTAGAATTGTATTAGCGGAAACTTTAATACTTGTGTGGTTTGTGAACAACACCGTGTCCCTAATGCGCCTCTATGGACTAGCTCATTGATCAATGATGGTTAAGGTTTCCTAACCATAGACATGAGTTGTCAATTGATAATGAGATCATATCATTGGGAGAATGATATGGTGGATAGACCAAACAAAGCGAGCAATTAGATCGTGTCATCGTGTTCGTCTTTGCGAAGCTTTTCCTATGTCAAATATTGTATTCCTTAGACCATGAGATAATGCAACTCCACTGGTATCGGAAGAAAGCTTTGAGGTCATCAAACGTCATCCTATGAGAGGGTGATCATAAAGGTGTCTCTCGGTGATCGGAAAGTATCTGTTGGGTTGTATGTATCGAGATGGAATTTGTCCCTCCCAAGTCGGAGATATACTTGGGCCCTTTCGGTGTCGATATCAACACCGCTTGCAAGCATGTGGTTAAGGAGTTAATCACAAAGTGATATCGGATTACGAACGAGTAAAGTACTTGCGTGAGCGAGATTGAACTAGGTATGGCGGTGCAAGCGATCGAATCTCGGGCAAGTAAAATATCGCGAGACGAAGGGAATATATATATGGGATTGATTGAATCCTGGCATCGTGGTTCATCCGATATGATCATCGATGAATGTGTGGGAGTCAATATGGGTGCCCAGACCTGTTGATTATTGATAGAAGATCATGCGCATATTCTCGAACCGAGGGTCACACACTTAACGTGTCTTGGCGCTAGGATAGATTGGATAATTGGTTTATGAATTTTTGTTTGGAGTCTCGGATGGGATCCGGGATATCACGAGAGGTTCCGAATGGTCGGAGAATAAGATTCATATAAGGCGGTGCAGTTTTGGAGTTCGAATTGTTCCGGTTAATCGGTATTGTCTGGAAGCTTCTAGAACCTTCCGGAAGGGACCAACGTGGCCCCACCTTCCGGGAGGGGCATGGGCCTATGAGGGAGTGTCCTGGCGCATTGGGCCAGGGCACAAGGCCCCATAGGGCCCAGCCGATTCTAGAGAGATTTGACTCGTTTAAATCTCGGGATAGAATTTCTAGATAAGGGAGTTTAAATCGTTTAAACTAGAGATAGGATTTCTAGATAAGGGAGAGTTTAAATTGTTTAAACTAGAGATAGGCTTGGAGGAGGGCAGGGCTGGCGCCCCCTCTATATATAGGGTGGTGCGCCTCCCCAACACACACCTTCCTCCAAGCCCTAGCAGCCTTGCTACCTTCCTCTCTCCCTCCCATTGTTTGTAGGCGAAGCCCTGCAGCAGAAATTATCCACCATATACACCACGCCGTCGTGTTGTAGATCCAATCTATCTCTCCACCATACTCGCTGGTCCGAGGAAGGAGGAGACGTCGAGGTGCTGCACGTGTGCATCTCACGGAGGCACCGCCACTTGTGGTGCTAGATCGGATCGGATCGCGAGGAGGAGAAGCGAGTACGACTACATCACCCACGTTCCGACGAACGTTCCGCTGTGCGATTCTTCAAGGGTATGAAGATCTAATCCAATCTCTCTCGTTGTTTGCGTCTCCTAGATTAGATCTTGGCTTTCCCTCTGTTCGCTCCGTAGAAAATTTTGATTTACTATGCCGCGAAACCCTTCAAGAATGTCATGCACAAGCTCTCCCCCCTGTGGGAGGGACCATTTGCCATAGGGCGAGTACTCGGCAATGACGCCTACTAGCTCATCGACGTCCGCGGGGACCGCAAACTCGACGTCAAGCGACCATGGAATGTAAACCTCTTACGGAAGTTCTACTCCTAGAACTCCACATATGTATCCTCTAGTCGCTATGAATAAAAAATATTGGTTACCGCAAATTGCGTCTACTCTCCGTGTCTTGTGCCACTCGCACTCGTAATAACAGCGTCAAGCTAACTGCAGAAGTCAACCTCTGGTACAGCGATCGGCACGGCCAAGTAGTGCGCTACAAGGGCACTGGGTTACCCCAGGTCTTGTAACGTCCACGAAAAACGCCTACCCGGAGCCCCATTGGAGTCGCCTAGCTCGACTGGCTCAACGAGCCAAGAAAACTGCCTCCGCTTCTCATAGCGACCATGATCCTCCGCATCCTCGACACGGCGACTCGAACGGCCAAGTACCACGCTCGGGGACTGACGACCAGTTCAGCGCGAGCGGCTAGGGAAAACGCCAAGTATGAGAGCATGCCCAGGACTCGCCATGCTACTGACCCGACGGGCCAGACAGGAGTGATGCGCTCACCCAAACGCGCCAAGTCCTCACCCACCCTCGAGTCGCGCCTAGAACAACCAAGTACCACGCTCGGGGACTCGGCTACCCGACCTCGTTCACGCAAGGGAAAACGGTGAAGTACAGAGCACTCATGGGAGTCGCCTTGCGACTGGCTTTCCGAGTTCGGGCGAGTCGACCTCAATAACAAAACGTTCAAAACCGCAAACACATAACAAACGAGGTAAACCCCATAAAAAAGGTCGGACGCGCTCGGGGACTCATTCAACCCTCAATCAGCAACACAAGACAATTCACAAAACAACACGATATCTCAATATAGCATGTCGCAATTGTCACAAAATACAAAGTATGCCCAACGGCAGAACTGCTACTAACGCCCCAGGGCACAATATTTTACTCCGCAGGCTTCGACGACGACTCGCCACCATCCTTGCGATTGCAAATCAAGGGAGTGTACGGGTTTGACGGGTACGTCGTCAGCTCACCCGCCATCGCCGCACGGAAGGGTTGTTCGATCTTGAAGTCCCGGTGCTGCGGCTCAGGGTCGTTGGGTGCGACAACCGTCTCCTGATAAGGAAGGAGGTCGCCCATCGCCTAGACGCGCTCGGAGTATACCACGGCACGTTCCGTCAACTTCAGCACCTCGGAGATCTCCACCGAGCCAGTCGACGACGGGTAGCCACTCGTCACGTCGTCCAGGTCGAAGTCCTTCAGGAAGTGAGCGAGCCCAAGGCTAAGCGCCGTCGCCGCTCTGCGTCGGAACGCCGATCGCGTCATGAACTCGACGACCGACGGCGCCTTCTCCAAGTATCGCCACACCTCGACGAGGTCGCTGGGAATCACTTCCGTGGGTGACATCTCCTGAAGATACGCCCGTATGCATGTCGCCGACAACGTGGCCAAGTCGACCAGCGTGGCTACACATTGCCGTGCGTCGAACGAATTCGCCTCTTCCGCGCTATCAATGATCCGACCTGCGGACAGAAGGTGACAGTGAATACATCAAAAATTACACAATGCATATGTTACAGGAAGAGGCAGGCACACTCACCAATCAAAGGGCGAGAGAGCTCCGTGATGAAGTTTTGAAGAGCAGAGTAATCATCTTGAAGCCCAGCAACAAGGGCGTCGGAAACCTTACGCTCCTTAGCGGCGGCCGTAACAGCAGCCTTGGCTCGCCCATCCTCCGAGGTCGCTTCCTCCTTTGCTTCCTTCAGCTCGCGCTCAAGGTCGGCGATCCGCTTTTCCGCCAAACTCAACGCCGATTGCGCCGCCATCAGCTCACTCGCCGGGACAAGGCCCTGGCGAACCTCTTCTGCCTTCGCAGCAATCGCTTGGAGTCCCTTGTTCGCCTCTTGAACGGCGACAAGTTCCTTCTCCGCGCGACACTTCGCAGCCAGCCGGTCGGCTGATTCACGCTGCAAACCCTGTGCAAAAGTGAAACAGTTAGCAAAAACGAAATCCTAAAGTGCCCACCCGCTGAAATTCAGCGACTAGAAACTCGGGGACTGGCGATCGAAAACCTAAGTGCCTACCCGCTGAAATTCCGCGACTAGACACTCGGGGACTGGCGATCAAAAATACTGAGCGCCCACCCGCTGAAACTCAGCGAATGCGCACTCGGGGACTGGGCGCAAGAAATAAAAGTACAACACTAAAGAATCGACCCTTTGCAATTCGGTGGCCCGATCCTCGAGGTGGACATACACGGATGGCGCGACATGCCATGAAGTTGTAGTGTGTCCACGGAGGTGAGAAGAGCTGGAGTATGCCCGCGACGTTGCTCGACCTCCGTCTCGGCGACACCAGGTGCGCGGCTCGATGGCGTGGTACCACTCGCCGTGGCCGCTCTGTCCATGAAGCGCGGGAAGGTCGCGATGGACGTGCCGGCACCAAAAGAGGTCGACTCGGTCACCCCTGGCGAGGGAGCACCCTCCTTGATTACCGAGGCCGCCACCACCGCAGGATCACTCGGGGCCACCGTCGTGTCGTCAGACACCGTGACGACCTCGTCGTTCTTGGCCTTCTTGGCACCGTCTGTGGGGGCAGCGACCTTGTCAGCCTTCCTCTTCCGAGAGGGGTCCTCCTCGGCGACGACTGGCGGCACCTTGGACACGGACGGATGGCCTATCTTTTTAACCCCAGTCCTGCAAATCGAGAATATGAGCAAAGTCGTTCGACTACAAGGAAAAATAAAGCAGGTGAATAAAACTCACTTGGCGACTGGAATGAACCGTAGCCCCGTGCGGATGCCGGACGACTTCTCCAGTTCGGGGCCCAGTCGTCGACTGAAGCCCATCTCCAGGACATCGTGCGCCCAAGACACGGACGGCTTCTTCATCGTCGAGGCCGCGACAGGAGCTTCCGAAACGTTTTTGGTGGGAGCTTCCTGGCGGCGAAATCGCCCATGACGAGCAGCCCGACCTAAAGACTGGGGCGAACGGAGGATGCATCGAGGCCAGAGGCACCTCGCTCAGGACGGCGGTGATATCTGGCGCCGCCATCGTTTGTGGTGCTTGACCCCTGGCCAGGCTGGTGGGGTCGGAGCTGCTTGGCGAATGAGGCGGAGATGCCTGTCTCGCTGGCTTCGTCTTCCTCTTCGGAGGGGCCTTCACCTCCTCCTTCTTCTTCTTCTTCGACGGAGTGGCTTCGCGATGCGAGGTGTGCTCGGGGAGCTCGTCGTCGTCATCATCATGACGTTCGAGGCTTTTGCTCGCTTCGAGCTCACGCTGCCGCTGTCCACGAGTTTTTCGGACCAGCGGGGCGACCTCTTCCTCGGATTCGTCGTCGTCGCCGCTCCCGTCACTCTCAACGCCGCCCCTTGCTGGAGGCGATTCGCCCCCCTCCTGGACGGACGAGCTCGAATTCTCGTCGTCCGCGGGCGGAAGCCACCCTTCCACCACTTGAAATAACTGCAATAGGCATAAGATAATATCAGTGTAACCGCGACAGCATTAACTGCGACTGCGAATGATAGAAAGATGACTTACCATCGGGGTTGGATGTTTCGCGGTGTAGGGGGCGACCCCAGCCTTCGCGTCTAGGTACGCCGCCTGGGTGATATTCTTCAACGCTAGGAGGTAATCCTCGAGTTGCCACTCGGCGAGGCAGGATTTCGTCGAGTCCTCCCGGCCCGTGTATTCGTACATGTAGTGGTCACGGCGAGCCAGGGGGACGAGTCGCCGCCCGAGCCAGCAGTTGTACAAGTTGATGGGCTGGAGACCTTTCTTCTTCAGGCCGCGGATGGTCTGAAGCATTTCATCCACAACCATCCGGTGCATTGGAAGCTTGCCGACTTGGAGTCGGTAGCGTTTGAGCGATCGGCGGAGTATCTTGGGATCGCCACCTCGCCGTGTGGAGTCGCCTCGGTGACGTAAAACCAAGACTTCTTCCATTCACTCGCCGCCTTGGCAGGTAGCATCAGATCAAAAGAGGAGGCCTTCGACTTCAATTGAAACGGCAGGCCCCCTGCGGCAAGCATCGGGCCGCCTGCTTCTTCGCGACTGATCCGCCCGTGGAACAGATCTTGCCACAGGGGAAAATAGGGCCTGCAGCCTAGGTAGCACTCGCAGAATGCCACGAAAATGGCGAGTTGCTCGATGCTGTGCGGGCCCAGGTCCGATGGTTGGATCCCGTAGAAGGCGCAGAAGCGCCGGAAGAAAAGAGATGTGGGGAATCCCAGCCCCCGTTCCAGGGGGCTGGTGAAGCAGACGAATTCTCCCTCGCGGGGGTTCGGAGTCACCTCTCCGGCCGCGGGGATGCGCCATCTGCCGGCACGAAGGATCCCGGCCTCTTCGAAGGAAGCCAGTAACGCTCTCATACACTTGGACCTGCCCCATGGTTCGGTGGAGGGGGCCATTGGCGGAAGGATTCGTGGGGGTCGGAGGATTTCGGTTCGGCTGGATCGCGATGTAGAGCAAAACGAAGGTGCGCACAATCGGAGGAAATGACGAGGAGGTGGTTCTCCGATCGCCTACCATTCCCTTTATATAGCGGCTGTTACCCGCCAAATCAGGGAGCCGTTACTACGCGGTGATTACGCCAAAAGTTACCGTTGGATTACCCCAACGGCTAGTTTGACTGCGTTTGACGGTCCAACTTCGGCCACTCGGCTCGCCGACCCGATCACTACAACAGTGACTGAATATTTCGCCGACCCGTTCGCCAAAGCTACGACCAGAATGACTAATTTCCTCCTTTACTCAGGAGCCCGCCGCCGATTCGACAGGATGTCCGCATTGAAGCCGTATGCTCCGACTGCCAGCAGCCACCTGCGCCCAATCGACGACGGCCTCGGGGACTACTGATGGGGATATGCCTACCGGGGTACACCCAGCAGGACGTTTCCGCCCACGACCGAGTGGGCACAAGGCAGCGGCGGATCAAGACTGGCGTGGATCCAAGCGATCGAAGGCCCAGGAGAGTAGATAGGCCCAGTCGGATTAGGTTAAACGAGTACCGAAACCTTAACAGATTCGGTTGAGATTTGTAAACCCTAGGGAGGGTGAGTCTATATAAATCTCCCTACAGGGCGTGTAAACGTACGTTCCATCATACAGCCAAGCGACTCGCCGCCTAGCCGTCGAGCTCGCCCCATTGTACCTCCACCATAATACAATCTAGCAGGAGTAGGTCTTTACCCTCAGGAGCCGAACACAGGTAAAACCCTGTGTCTTCGCCCTCATCTCTCACCGCAGATGGCTGGCCGCCCTTGCCCTTCGTTCTACTACTCGCTGCCGATTGCAGCATCTGCCGTGACCATTCCCACGACATTTTTAAATATTCCTTTCTTTATCTTATAAAATCCATATCTTTTTATTTATAGATCCAAACTTGGTGATTCCAATTTGTGAAATCTTATTTGATACTGATTTATCACTTTAAATATTTTTAGGATTAATTGCTCACCATTTGGTTTGGATTTTTGATAAGTGATTTATTAGTTTGGAAATTTACTTTTCCTTATCTTATTAAATTCATAAGATTTTATCTATGACTCCAAATTAAGTGAAGCCAATTTCTATGGCTTTATAATATTTATATTTGTCTTTCTTGATCATTTGTAAATGTTTGTTGACAAACTTTTATATGGATCAAATCCATAGGCTTGGAGATAATTTGGAAATGATTTTTATTCCATTAGGGTTTAGGGTTTGGATTTATTTTTCAAGTGTTTAAATTTCCAGATGCATTTATGAAGATTGCAATCCACTTGATTTGAATTTAATTAGATTCAAACCTTAACCAAAGTTTGTTCAAGATGGGATTTTAAGTTTCCAATTAGAAACAAAAGTTTCTTTTCACCCTAAAATTCAACAATTAATTATTTTGTTTATTTATTTTTCACATTACAAGATTTGGAAAATCTTGGGATGTGACAGGCTATCACCCTTAAAATAAATCTCGTCCCGAGATTTGGGGAGGCTAGGGTTACAAGTTGTCTCAAAGCAACTAGGGTACTTCCACCCTTAAAAATTCTCCAACTATATTACATCTTGGCTTGCTTGGGATTTTGATGAAGCTTCTCTAGACACTTGTCTGCATAATGGCCTAGCTCTTTGCATTTGAAACACATCACTTGGCTATTATCCTTCTTCTTCTTTGGTATCAATTCCTCTTGTTTATTTCCTTGGTTCTTCTTCTTTTCTGGGCAATCACTGGCATAGTGTCCCATTTCTTTACAATTATAACATTGCAACTGGCTTATGTCCTTCTTATTCTTTTTGGGCCTCTCCAAAGCTAGGAGTTCTTCTAGTTCATGCTCTTCATACTTTAACACAAAGGTGGGAAATCTTTCTCTCTTCTTGGGGCAGTTACTAGAGATATGACCTTATTCTCCACAAGAGTAGCAACACTTTGTGGTCACTTTAGATTTGGCCTTATTATGTATAGTTTTGACCTTGTCTTCATACTGCTTGGTAGAGGTTGTTCCTTCTTGAGGGTTTACAAACTGTTGTTGCACTCCACCTTGTTTCCTTTGTTGAACTATGGAATAGATGGGGCATTGGATAGGGACATGATTATTTCCTTCACATAGGAAACACGCAGCTTGAGATGTGGGGCATTGGTCAGTTGGATGTTTCTTTTCACAATTGGGGCATTGATCTTCATGCTCCTTGGAAGTGTGATCCTTGTCTCCACAAACATTGCAAGCTTGGGTTCCCTCTAGAATATCATCATTGTCATCCTTGTTGTCACATGCTCCTTGGGAAGAGTTGTCTCCCATGTTGATCATTTGATTTGTCACCTTATGCAACAATTGGATTTGGGTTTCCAAAAACTTTTGCATGGTTGGATCTACCTCACTGGTGTTGGCTAAAAATTGAGCTGTCACTTGGTTCAACTGGGTTTGGGTTACTATGAGTTCTCTCATGTTGTCCTCTTGGTTGTTGTTGTTGTCACCATCCTTGATGTTGGAATTTCCTGGAGTAGTCATCTGTTTGGGTTGGATTGGGATTAGAATAGGCAAGATATTTCTAAGGAAATAATTCTAATCACACACATCACAATTCACACAAGCAATGTGCAAGCAATAAAAAAAAACATTTCACTCAAACAACAAAGTTCAAGCACATTTTTAGGCAACAAAATATTTTTGTTACACCACATAAGTTGGTGTGTTTGATCTATACTTAATATGGTGGTCTATCTATATGGTTCACTTGAGATCTTTCCATCCTTCTTGGTTGATTCTTCTTGAATGAGGTCATGGTTTCCTTGGGAAAATCTTGGTCACAAAAATTCACAGGTGATGATGATTCCCAAGTTGTGTTTCCTTAGTCTTCAAGTTTTGAGAAACATTTCTTGTCCCACTTGTAGTCCTTAGTGATATCCAAGGTTGAACTCCTTGTTGAGAATAATGTTGAAATCACTTGAAGATGTTGAAGTCATTAGAGTTGATGAAGTCCTTTGCACATGGTGAAGTCTTTGGCCATGGGGTAGGCTTTGTCCATCAAGTTTTTGAAATATAAGAGATGTAGAATCAAAACCAAAAATAGTTGAGGAAGGAGTTTACAAGATTGCTTGTAAATAAGTTTTGGAACAAATACAGCTCCTATTTTTCTAAGGTGTTTTGTCCAATCCTAGGGTTACAATCCTACAGGCAACACAATGCTCTGATACCATTTGTAGAGGTCCCCAAACTTTATTAAGGTAGAGACCCCTGTGTTTACAATGCTAGTCCCTGGATCAATAGCTAGCATCCACATTTAAGATGTAATATCAAGAAACAAAGGTCATAATACAACTTTATAACTAGGAATAAAATAATTTATTACATCTTACATAGCTCATTTGGCTATCTCATTACAATGCAGCAGAATATAGCAATAGCATGGGGTCCTTCATGTTCAAAGTGCCACAGGCAAACATGTTGGATGTAGACTTGTAAACCTAATCAACACATCTCACTAACATCATACAAACCTGCAACATAATAAGTTACAGCCACAAGGGTCAATACATTTGAATTGTATTGGAAAGTGATACTATGGTAGTATAGTGGAGTCTATCATCTATATGCATTTGGCTAAGTGGAGCTTAGGCTTGCATTGCTCAAAATAGATTTTCCTTATCATTTGAAAACACTAAGTTTTTGCTTGACAAAAAAAAATCACCCAAGGCATCTCCCAATAGAAATTGGTGATCCTTCAACCCTTGTTCAACCACAAGATTTTAACTTAGAAATTTGGATGAGGAGATTCTTGATAGCTTCAATGTCTTGATGCTCAAATTGTCCTTCACCAGGGACATGGCTAAGTACTTAGATTTTTCACTCTACAGAGGTGGTGCACTTTCCCCACAAGACTTGGTTTCACCAAGACAAGATCTTTCAGAAGCCTTCCCTTAGACCAGAATGGACGCGTTCCAACCTATCATTCCCCTACCACCAACTGTCCATTTGGCTAAGTTATTGCAACCTATATGATCCAAGCAGAGCCCATAATGCCAAGTGGCCGCACTTGAAGCTTCTCAACATTTGACATCTCAAATCTCTTTGTTCCTGGGTGGCCATCCACAAGTGAGATACACAAGGTAAACCTTAGAAATGTGCCTTGTGAACCACTCAACACAAACCATTCCTTCCGTTCCACCCAGGTGATTCATTCACTTAGTTGTTTTATTAAACAAAACACAAGTCCTTGACTTAGAAATATTCCATAGTATGAATATATATTCCACCCTTGTTTTCTATTAGCTAAGCTAAGCATGAGAGTAGTAGGAATCTTAACTTAGGAAATTTCTACTAAGGTTTCATCTACTAGGATTTCCCATGGCATAGTTCACACTTAGTAAAATTCCATGCAAGTTCTACTTGGAAATATCACTAATGCATAGTGAAAATAATGGGACAAAAGTATGAAGCATCACTTGCCTTGTTGGTAGAGAATATAAGTTCACTCCTTGATCTTTGCAATATTCACACTCTTCAAGTTCCACTACAATTCAATCAAGCAAGCAATATTCGCCGGTGTCTGTTTTTGAAATTGGAAAATCTAATAGACAAGTTTCTGTTTTTAAAACAGATTCCAGGCCACGTGTCTAGTTCTTATTCGCCGGTACCGTTTCGCTCGGATTGATCGCTGTGGAGCATTGGATCTAAGTGACATCGCACGGCTCAGAGGCACTACTTACCCCTTCGGGTTAGTTTCTTTCCTAGCCACTAGATCGAGATCGGACGGCGCTCACCATGCTTGCCAGAGATGGGCGGCGCTGGCGGCGGCAGTTGGCGGCGGAACGGTCAGACGTTGGCGGTGTCGACGCTACAGGAAGCGAGAGAGTGCAGGGAGATGCTCACCAAGTTCGCGGTGGCGTGGGGAAGCTCGAGGTGGTGGTAGCTCGTCGAGGGGCGCACGGTGGTGACGACAATCGCTCACCGGAGTTCTCGCTGCCGTCGGGTGCGCACTGTCGTGGTTGAAGATGAGCGCCTGGAATGCAAGCAAGCGAGGAAAGGTATCAGGAGGATGCGCATGGTCTCGGGGGTTGTAGAGGTACTCACCAGCACACGAGGGGCGCACGGGTTTGGCGTCAGTAGCTCGCCGGAGTGGATGCGGTCGTCGGTGGCGAGTCGGTGTTGTTCTTGCCAATGATTTGGAGCGTGCGCGAGCTGGCTAGGGATGCTGGTAGATGTGTACGGGGATGGGGAGCAGGCTAGTGAAGTCTAGGAGTGGCGATGAGGTCTGGCAGTGGGGGCGCGTGGAGAAATTCATCCAGCCTAGGGGCTCCTGGGAGGCGTCGACTGAGGGGAAAGAGGGAGAAGAGGGAGGCGTTTAAGGGAGCATGGTCGCGGCGAGGTTTAAGCAAGTCGTTTAAGCAAATTAAACCACGACATCAATGGCAGGAAACGGCCGGCGCGGTCGTCGCGGGGTGAGGAAGACGGTGACGTGGCGATGGGGTCCGTTGTCAGCGTGAGGGAGAGAGGGGGAGTGGGTCCAGGCGGTCAGTGATGCTGTGGGTCTATTCGCGAGTACGAAGCGTTTTTCTCGCGAGGAAGGGATATGGGCTAGACTGGGCTTGGTGGGCTGGGCTGGCTGGGTCGACCTTGTTTACTTTTTTTTTGTTCTGAAAGATTTTCTCTTTTTCCATTTCTAATTTCTGTTTTGGTTTTGCTTAATTATTTCAAACACTCATTTGAATTCAAACCTTAGCCATATTTTGTGAATAATCAAAAACTGTTTAATACCACAATCTAATGTCAAATTTAGAATAAAACTTTTATTTCTTTAGTGCCTTTTTAATTATTTAAAGTAGGTCCTTGTATTAATTCATTCAAGATTTAATAATGTTTTTAATTTACATTTGAATTCTAAATCCTTCCAAAACCTTTCAGTAAGTTTTATTTGATTATTTGGGTGTCAAATAATTCAGCTTGAATTATTTGGAAAAGTTTTTAATATGATTTATTAATCATTTAAAATTGGATTTGTCTTAATTCCAAAAGGATTTGGTTTATGCCATTTTATTTTATTTTGGAAATTCTTTAACCTTTTATTTTATTTGGATTTGGATTATATTCAATCCATTTGCTTATGGTCTTGGCCAAGATTTAATTTGGCTTTTTAAATATTCCTTTCTTTATCTTATAAAATCCATATATTTTTATTTATAGATCCAAACTTGGTGATTCCAATTTGTGAAATCTTATTTGATACTGATTTATCACTTTAAATATTTTTAGGATTAATTGCTCACCATTTGGTTTCGATTTTTGATAAGTGCTTTATTAGTTTTGGAAATTTACTTTTCCTTATCTTATTAAATTCATAAGATTTTATCTATGACTCCAAATTAAGTGAAGCCAATTTCTATGGCTTTATAATATTTCTATTTGTCTTTCTTGATCATTTTGTAAATGTTTGTTGACAAACTTTTATATGGATCAAATCCATAGGCTTGGAGATAATTTGGAAATGATTTTTATTCCATTAGGGTTTAGGGTTTGGATTTATTTTCCAAATGTTTAAATTTCCAGATGCATTTATGAAGATTGCAATCCACTTGATTTGAATTTAATTAGATTCAAACCTTAACCAAAGTTTGTTCAAGATGGGATTTTAAGTTTCCAATTAGAAACAAAAGTTTCTTTTCACCCTAAAATTCAACAGTTGATTATTTTGTTTATTTATTTTTCACATTACAAGATTTGGAAAATCTTGGGATGTGACAGGAATTGAGCTTTTTGAAGGAGTTGCTACAGTATCTTGTGTTTTTAGTGAAAAGTTTTGCTGTTCGAAAGCCAAACCCAAGGGTCTATTATCTTTTGCATACACTAATGTTGCTAATGAAGATTGTGTGAAGCTTTGTATGAAGAAAAAAATTCAAGTGTAGAGAGAAAATGATGTAATGAGATGAAGAATGGACAAAAGCTCAAGCTTGGGGATGCCACCCTGGTGTCACCCCAAGAAATATCGAAGAGGTACAAGCGTCAAAGCTTGGGGATGCCCAAGGCATCCCCTTCTTTGTCAATAAAAAGCTCAGGTCTTTCTAGACACTTTGTTTTTATTGTTTCATGCACTGTTGTGTTGTTCTTGGAGTGTCTTAGTTTTTGTTTGCTTTGCTTAGTTTGTTTAGGTTGCTTGAATAAAGTAGTTTGGACCCCCGTTCTTGCTGTGTTGTTTCAAATAAGTCAATTGGTGTTGGAAAGGAGTAGAAAGTTCTTGCTTGAAAGTGCAAGAAGAGCTTGCATTGACTGTGACTTAGACTTTAGCATGACATGGTAGGTGTTGTTTTGACCTTATGCTTAGAGAATCTTGCGTTGTTTTAGCATACAAAAGCATAGTAATGTGGTATTCTCCTTTGATGCTTTGTTTGGGTTGACTTGGCACATGCTCACACCATGTTATGACTATGAACAAGTCACCATAACCTCTATGATCATTTAGTCCTTGACTTGTAGTGCCACTCTATGCTTTGATTAGTAATGTTTTGTCGCTCTGCATGATTATGGCTATTATTGCTCTCTTAGTTGGTTGCTCCCAGTCTTTTACTAGCCTCCACTTGTATGAGTAAGCTCTACCCATGCTTCCAACTTCTAAGAAACCCAGTTATTCCAAAGTGTCCACTATAAATTCCTATGCATGGTGTGTTACACCATTCCAAGTATATTCTTGTTTTTGGCTATCTTCCAATTAAAAAGTATTTTGTTATGTGAAAACTTAGTGATTAAAGCCCTCGCGAACTTGATGGCACACTTTATATTCCTTGCCCCTAATAAACTTGAACCATTGTGTCGTCTATGTTGTATATGCTTGCACTTATACGTTGGAATTAGCAGAACCATGCTTTCACGGGGAACGTTTTCAACATTGCACTTGTACTTTGTACACAATTGATATCATGCTCTTTTGTCTAT
This sequence comes from Avena longiglumis, assembly GCA_030063025.1. Taxonomy (NCBI): domain Eukaryota; kingdom Viridiplantae; phylum Streptophyta; class Magnoliopsida; order Poales; family Poaceae; genus Avena; species Avena longiglumis. The sequence goes on from CP125975.1 coordinate 535,578,117, forward strand.
GGATGTCACCGGTGTGAAATAAAGAGGGATCTTGTAAGTCCATGGATTTATGTATTTTGTGTGAGAGAAACGCCTAAGCCGCTAGCCTAAGCCATTCCTAATCATGGTGGAAACTTGCAGCATCACCATAATGAGAATTCTGTGAAGCATCCTCAATAAAAAGCTATGCACATAGTGAATAAAAAGATCGATGAGATGCTCATTGTCTGCTTGCCTTGTCATTTTGGTTATGGGATAACTCCTGTACCATGTGCAAGGGGTACCCCGTTGGCGGTTCTCTATGATACGCATGTACTTACTATGACAAGAATTTACAGGTGACTGAAGTTGAGTAGCATGAGGTGTGGCCCTCGTATTCAAGGGACATGAGATTGCCAACTTATACTTTGTTAAGCATATACTCCATAGTTTGTTCACTTTAACCTTAATCACTTCAAGATGCTTATGATATGGGCAATGAGGGGCTGAAAGTTAAAAAGTACCATAATTTTTGGAAGCTCTTTTTGAAACTTGAGATCCCTGCTTCCCTTTATGAAGGGACTTTCTTCCACTATTATATTGTGTAGAGGTCCCAATCCGATAAGGTAGAGATCCTTGTGTTTACAATGCTAGTCCCTGGATCAATAGCTAGCATCCACAGTTTAAGATGTAATATCAAGAAACAAAGGTCATAATACAACTTTATAACCAGGAGTAAAATAATTTATTACATCTTACATAGCTCATTGGGCTATCTCATTACAATGCAGCAGAAATAACTATATAGCATGGAGTCCTTCATCTTCAAAGTGCCACAAGCAATCATGTTGGTTGTAGACTTGTAATCCTATTCAACACACTTCACTAACATCAAACAAACCTGCAACATAATAAGTTACAGCCACAAGGGTCAATACATTTGAATTGTATTGGTAAGTGATACTATAGTAGAATAGTGGTATCTATCATCTATATGCATTTGGCTAAGTGGAGCTTAGGCTTGCTTTGCTCAAAATAGATTTTCCTTATCATTTGAAAACACTAAGTTTTTGTTTGTCAAAAATCACCCAAGGCATCTACCAATAGAAATTGGTGATCCTTTAACCCTTGTTCAACCACAAGCTTTTAACTTAGAAATTGGGATGAGGAGATCCTTGATAGCTTCCATGTCTTGATGGTCAAATTGTCCATTGTCGGGGACACGGCTAAGTACTTAGATTTTACTCTCTCGAGAGGTGGTGCACTTTCCCCACAAGACTCGACATGCATCGAGACAAGATCTTTCAGAAGCCTTCCCTTAGACCAAAATGGACGCGCTCCAAACCTATCACCCCCTACCACCAACTGTCCATCTGGCTAAGTTATTGCAACCTATATGATCCAGGTAGAGCCCATAATTTCATGTGGCTGCACTTGAAGCTTATCAACATTTGACATCTCAAATCTCTTTTTCCTGGGTGGCTTTCCATAAGTGAGATACACTAGGGTAGGCCATAAATATGGGGCCCTGTGTAACCACTCAACATAATCCTTTCACACCATTCCACCCAGGTGATTCATTCACATAGTTGTTTTATTAAACAAAACACAAGTCATTGACTTAAAAATATTTCATAGCATGAATATAATCCACCCTTGTTTTCTACTAGCTAGTCTAAGCATAATAGTAGCAAGAATCTTAACTTAGGGAAAATTATACTAAGGCATCATCTACTAGGATTTCCCAAGGCATAGCTTATACTTAGAAAATTCCATGCAAGTCCTACTCAAAATATCACTAATGCATAGTGAAAATAATGGGACAAAAGTATGAAGCACCACTTGCCTTTTTAGTAGAGAATATAGGTTCACTCCTTGATCTTGCAATTGTCACACTCTTCAAAGTTCACTACAATTTCAATCAAGGCACAAATTCAAACTAGCATTCAAACAATTCACCACATAAAATAATAAAAGCAAAACAATGCATGCAAGCATGCAAAAGATTGTTTTATTTGGAAAGGTGGTTTCTAATAGGTTATAAACATTTTAAAACACCTATTGGTCATTTATAAAAGTGCAAAACCATTTGAAATTTAGTTAGTGAAAATGGCCATTTAAATCATTTTTTGTTTTGCTAGAATGATTTAAATCAAAGTAATAATTTCTAGTGTTTGCCAAATATGTTTTTAAACAAAAATATTAATGGATATGGTCAAAGTGTTTTAAAACAAATCCATTTACAAAAGTTTTCACCTAAAATCATTTTTAAATCAAAGCATCATTTTATTTTACTAGAAATGCCTTTAATCTAAGTTAAAAAATTCTAGGGTTATTCAAATGCATTTTTAAATCCAAAACTTAGTTTTTAGGGTCAAAGAGTTTAAATTAAACCATTTGCAAAAGGTTTTACTCAAAAATCATTTTTAAAGCATAAACCACAATTTTTATTTACTAGAAATGCTTTTATTCAAGGAATAATTCCTTAGTGTCACAAATTATACTTTTAAATCCAAAAGTTTGTTTTTACGGTTAGTAGGTTTAAAACAAACCATTTGCAAAAGATTTTACCCTAAAAACATTTTTAGAATAAATTTTATAACCAAAATAGACCTAATAATGTTTCTGCAAAAACATCTACTTTTCCGGAAGCAAAACACTAAACAAAGGGCATGATTGCAAATGTTTCATTTTCCTGATTCTAATGATAGAAAGTTTGCAAATTTTGGACGTGTGGATCAAAAGTTATGAATTTTTCAAATTCAATCATCTAATAGAAATGTTTCTATTTTAAAAACAGAGTCTGGGCTACGTGGCTGCTTCCTATTGGTTGGTAATGGTTCGTGCAGATCGAGCAATATTGGCCGTCAGATCTAACTAACAACACACGGCACAGGAGCGTACCCCTTCGTTTAAGTGAATCTATCGCATCCCTATGATCTGAATCTGACGGCTGACAGAACGGTGACCTAAGATGGGCGGCGCCAGCGGCGGTGGATGGCGGCGGCGCGCTCGGGCGGTGATGTTTCCGGTGAAATAGGAAGCGAGAGAGAGAGAGAGAGGGAAAAGGCTCACCGGGTTCACCGTGGAGTGCTGGTTCTCGAGGTGGTCATTGCAGGGACAGGGGAGCACGGTGACGTCGGAGATTGCTCGCCGGAGATGTTGCTGACGACGGTGTGCTCGGGCTATCGTCGCTGGCAACATTACAGACCGCGCTAAGACAAACTAGAGGTGTGGTTAGACGTAGGTGAGAGAGGCGAGCATGTGAGTATCAACCAGAGAGGAGGGGACGACCTAGGGTTACCGGGGAAGGTCGTCGGAGTCGGGGCAGTGGGCGGCGGCGCTCTATCGAAGACGTTGCCGAGTCTCTGGGGCATGCGTGGCCAAGTGGGAGTTACTGGCGGATGCTCAAGACAATGGGGATCACGCTCATGGAAACTAGGAGGCAAGGGGAGGTAGTGGTTCGCCGGAATCGTCGCGGATGCTCGTCGGAGACGCCGGTGGTTTGAGCCCAAATTCGTGTGTCCTGGTGGCTCATTGGCAGAGGGGTTTGAGGGGAAAGGTAGAGAAGGGAGAGGCGATTAAATGGGCGAGGTCACGGGGCTGAATCAACGCGGCAATAAAGTGAATTTAATCGGTGGAATTAGAGGCAGAAACAACAAGGAGGGGGAGGGGAAGGAACTGGTCGCGGGTTGAAGACGATGAGCTGGCGGGTGGGGTTGGGTTGTTAGCGAATGGGAGGGGTCACAGTGGGGTCCAAGCGTCAGCGAGTGCGTGGGTTTGCTCGCGAGTGAGAAAAGAACGAGCAAGGGGAGAGGGGTTTCCGGGTGGGATGGTATTGGGCTAGTTGGGCCAGTTAGTTGGGCTAGGTTAGTTTGGGCTGGTCCTTTTCTTATTTTTTTCTTTCTGATTCTTTTTCCTTTTTCTTTTCTGTTTTTCTGTTTTCAAATTCAAACACTCTTTTTGATTTCAGATTTCTTTTTCAAATCTTTTCCAAATATTTAGTAGGTTTTTAATCTGTTTATTTATGTATTATAAAATCCATTTTAGAATAATTTCTTTTATTCCCTTAGGGTTTATTATTTATTTTAAATAGACATTTTGTCTTTATTAAATAGGATTTTAAATATGGTTTCAATCCATATTAATATTTTCTATTATTCTTTTATTCTTTTTAAGTTATCTATCTATCGATATTATTAAAAAGATTGGGACCGTTCGTCACCTCCAGAAAATTTCCGTCTGCCGGTAAAAGACGGTTTTGTCCTTGGCTTTTCGGACATATTGCAAGGTATGCCACCGTCGAAGGAAGAAGTCAACTATTGTTTGATACCGGCTGAGTCGATCCCCTCGTCGTTAACCTGCCCCGTACCATTGTGTCCACGCCTCTCCGCCGTTGCACAGGTCCCGAATAGCCGCCTCCGCGGACTGGTGCCCTGTTCCCACGTTGGCCAAGATAAGAGCATCTCCACTCGCCTTCCTAGGAGGCCGATCCGGACGCCGAATTTCTGTCCGGACGTCGAAAACTGGCCCAGTCGCGTACCCAAGGACCTGTTTTCGGCCGGATTTGGGCCATTTTTGGTCCGGACTACCCAGGCCGAACCCAGGTTTCCGGGTACGCCCTGGGGACGCCGTGTAACTACCTCGGTGAATTACGCTCCTAGATACAAGCCTGGATGAGCGGTAGTGGTTGAAATAGTACGGTGGGGCCCCAAAAGCCACTCACGGGTAGACCTTTCGGCCGTCCCAACCACTTCCAACTCAACGGGACTCTGCAGGGCGTGTCGGCGGCGAAGGGATCAACTACATACACAAGTGGGTATGTATGCAAGCCACCATACAAGAGTACATCAGAGCCATACCATCTAAAAAGAAAGGAAAATATAGCAACGCCATACGGCAAGATTCAAATGACCTAGATAGGTATAATATTTTAGGATAATTCCTCATACAACACACATCAGAGTATCAAGCGGAAGCGGCAAAACAAAGTCCGGGTACGGACAAGAAGCAAATCGGCATAAGATGCCATATAAGTAAGCACATCCCGCCCACAGATCTCACGGATCCCCGTTCCCGGAATCTCTACACCGAACGATCGTTGCCCACATCATCAGCCTCTTCCACCCAGTATCCGTCCTGCGAGGGTACCTGTTCATCTGAACCAATAATTTATCGTGTGAGACCCTAAGGGTAATCAACAAGACTTAATGCCTCTAAATGGGACACAACCTGGGGTGACGCAATTGCAGCAAAAGATAAACCCTAGCAGTTCTATAGATGCTCGCTAACCATCCGCCTAACCAAAGATAGACGGATGTCCGTGAATTAAAGACAACTGTTATAATAGTAATTTCATCAGATCCATCCTCCTCCTCGCTTACCAACGAGGAAGCGGACGAACAACCCCCATCCTTTGGCAGTTTTATTAACCATTCCATGAGTATTGCACTATTTACTAGTCAAATTACTTAGTCAGATTAAAGCGGTACTTTAGTTATGCTTGTCTATGATCGAGAAACTGTGCTCCAAGTCGTCCATAACCGCGAACACGGCTTTCAGAAAGTTTTACCCGGCCGGGGTGCACCAATAGCAACACACGCTCGATCAACCTCGGAAAAACCAAATCAAAACCCAACGAGGCCTTCACGACAAAGCAATCACAAGATTCAGAAATATTTCAGGGGGCCACCCCATTGAGTAGACCAAACAAAGTAAGCAAGCTCGAGACGGACTCAAGGTTTGGGTAGACGGTACGTGAGCATCGGGAACCCAAAATGGGCTTGTCGACACCGCGGAATCGTGTCCCGATCCTAAACGATCACAGTGCTATCTGTCGCACAATTGTAAATACAGTAGTAGCATGGCATAAGTACAGGATAGTAAATAAAACCTCAAACTAGTTTGTGGCCCCAAGAAATAAGAATGAATCAAGCTCTGTCTCAGGGGGGTCCCATATACCTCCCGGATGTGGATAGCGCGAAATAATCTCGGAACAGGAATCAAGTACTCGGGGTCTTACGGGACACAAGTGAGCAGGAAAAACCAAATAGCAGATGTTGCTCACCGATGCCACTTTCATTAGTTCTCCCATTACTACTCAGGTTAAGTTGTTTAGGTACCTCGCTATCCATCAGACACTCACATACCCTACACATGCTGTTCTACGACTCGCATGGCTCAAACAACTCCTGTAGTAATGGCTCATGGGATGGAGGAACAAGCTTGGTGGGGTTTAAAGTAAAGGCTATGCGATACTTGGGATTCAATTTAATGCAATTCGCGACTCAATGATGCAAGAATAAGATAGAGGCAATAGGTACTGTATGGATGCAAGCATGTGGTAGTGCTTGCACAGCAACTCGATTGAAGCGAGACGTGTCAGGTAGTGCTCCTGGTTCTCTTGATATATCCCCTGCTCAGCGTCTATTCGAAAGAAGAACCAAACAAGCAAGGGCCACATAAATAAAGTGCACAAGCATAGGAATATAATGCGTCAAGCAAACAATCATCCCATGATGAATGATGCACAAGTTGCATGGCAATAAAGTAGCATGGCATGGGTGAGGTGTGGGGAAGACAAGAAATAACATTTTAATGGGGTTCTGGATCACATTTGTTGTCATATTAGTTGTTGTACACTATATTTTTATATGATGCATGCTGCAATTGAAGTCATGGATAGCATAAACAGAAAGGTCTCGTCGAGCTGATCATTTTAGACATATCATTTGTTAAATTTGGAATTATAAATCATAAGTTATTAATTATTTAAGTTCCAGTGGCATTTGTTGTAATTTAACTCAACTTGGAATTTTAAATGGGCAAAAGGAAATTTGAATAGCATATTTGAAATCCTTACATTTTTCTGATTCAAAAACATATATCATTTGCATTATTTGAATTTAAAATTGAAAAGTTATTTAAAAAATCAGATTTATATTTGAATTTGAATTAAATTTAAATAGGTTTGAATTAAACAGAATCTGGAAAACATTTTAGCACTCAGGCCAACCTAGCCCTAGTCACAGACAGGTGGGGCCAGGCACACTCGGACCCACACGCCAGTGGCTGAGAGGGAGGAGGACCGCGGGTTGATTAAGTTCTTGAGAGCCTTTTGCAAAGCAGCGGTGACCTGAGGCAGTGGGGCTCAGGGACCGCGGTTGGCAACAAAACATGAGGGGGTCAAGTGCAAAACAGCGCCGCGCCACTGTTTTTCTTCACTCTCTGTTCTTGGCCTTGGCGTGACGCTGGCTTGAACCCGCGACACAGGCGTCTGGCGGTGGGCGGAACCACTGCGGTGGCTGTGTGGTTGTTGACAGGGGAGAGGAGCGGGGCTATGTAAGCGTTGCGCGCCGCGGCAGCGAGTGGGCAGACGCGGCGATGGGCGCACCGAGGGTGCTCGACGAAAAAGGCAGCGAAGCCGAGGAAGCGGCAGTGCGGCGGGTGTCAGGAGGATAAGACGCTTACCGCGAACTCGATGGTGGGCTCGGATCGGGTCGAGGAGCAGTAGATCGACGACGGGGCAGACGTCCAGAGGGGCTAGGGTTTGCGTCGGGCGGCGTCGGTTCCGGCGGTGCTGGGGCGTCCTCTCCGCGGCTCCGTGCACAGGTCGAAGCAGAGGCACTCCACGAGATTCCCGAACCTCGGCCTGCCCGCCTCCTGGTTTCTTGTGCTCGGCGAGAACCGCGGTGGTGGCCGGCGTCGTGGCGGTGGAAGAAAGGGAGGAGGGGCGGCGGGGCCTCGGGGAGATCTGGGGAGGCTAGAGGCGAGGAGAGGATAAGAACAAGAGGCGGTGGGGGCTTGCGTGGGGAGGCGGTCACCTTTGCACCCTCCTTCACGGCTCGGCATGGGGGCTGGGGTGGCCTTGGTGAGGGAGGCTGCCAGGTGGGGTAGGGCGAGGCCGAGGCGAGGCGGCTCGGTTATGGCATGGCTAGGGAGAGGGAGAGAAAAGGGAGCTCGGTTGGGTGTATGCTAGGGTTGGTTGGGAGGCTCGGGTAGGGTGGATGGGCACGCATAGGGAGGCTCGGGCTGGGGCCCCACGTCAGAGAGGGAGGGAGCTGGAGAGAGAGGGGGACATGTTAGCTAGGGTTTGGTTAGTTTAGGTGTTGCTTAGGGTTTAGCCAAGATGGGATATGGGGGTATGGGGTAGGTGTTGGAGAGAACTAGGATAGAGGATTAGAGAGAGAGGGGTAGCTTAGGGTTTAGGTTAAAGAGGGGGAAGGATAGATGCGAGGGTGTTCTTGTGGCAAGGTCAAACCATGCACCAAACAAACCCCAACAAGACCAAGACTAGAAAAAGGGGAAAGGTGATGATGGTTCAAGCATGATCAAACAAGACCAAGCCTAAGGGGTAGAGAGAGATGATCCATATTAAAATCCAAATAAAATCAAATGCCAAGCTAAAGGGGTACTTGCATGGGCCATGCATAATTAATTGTTACCATATTTATCTTTGTGAAAACAAGATTATTTACATGGCATTTTCTTATGCATTCCAAGGTGTGGAATAAGGCCCAAGCAAATGAATTTAGAAAGAATTCCAAGTGGAGTATGAGGAGATGATCACATTGGATTATATTTGGGACTTGCTAGTGTGTATATGCCACTCCCACTAGATATTTATTAAGCCCACAAAATATCCCAACATGATGATAACCCCAAAAGCAACACATATGGAAGCTAGGAAAAAGGGGTCCCACTCACAAGGCATGCAAAGGTGGCCATGTGGCTCTCATGTATCAATAATGTGAAAACAAAATGATGCCAAGATGAGAACATGTGGAAAAGAATTGGATCCATCCCAACCCACATGAGCTAGAAGTAAAACCCATAAATGCCAAGCTCATATTTAGTTGGATGGTGGAATTATAAGGTGGTGAAAGAAAGGTGGTGGAGTTAATAAGAGATATGCCCCCAAATCAACTTGGGCATTTAACAATATATCAAGAACCAAATACAATATCAAGAGGCAAACACAATTAATAATGCACATGAGATAAGAACCAAACAAGAAGGGGTTTTATATGATGCTCAAATGCAAGGTGGCATGATGACATGAGCATGATATGATGATGATGCAACAATTATATGTTGGAAGTGGCCCTTTTATTACTAGAACGAGTAGAATTACAGGTGTTAGACAACTGGGATGCTACACGCCGGACTCAGCGAAATCGGCGAAAAAATCAAAGCGGCGCGTGGACCCGCCGTCAGTGACGGAAGCCGAGTCGTCGTCATCCTCGAAACCACGCGGTGACGCCGGGCGATGTGACCGTCGCGTCGCCGCAGCGTCGCCGATTCTGGCCGTCGCCTCCTCGGCTCCCGCAACGGACCGGCGGTCACTAACTTCCCGCCGTTTACACTTTTCCCGTCCTCTCCGCTACACCCCTCCCGCCATTCTTCCGGCCTATAAAAGACGTACATCTCGCCGTCTCTCTTCACAACCCCTCACACCACCACAACTCCGGCGAACTTCGGACGCCCGCACCTTTCTTCCTCAACTCCGCCGAGAAGCCATGGCCGGCCGACGCACGCTGTCACCGTGGAAGCACGGCTGCTCCGCGAGGCGCGCTATACAGTCCCGCCGGACACGCATCTCCCCCTAGGCTGGAAACTCAGCGCCGGTGGGATCCCCGTTCTGCCAGTGCCGGACGGGCATGACCTCGCCGGAGAGATCCAGGAGGCGTCACCACGGTGGCGTCCTTTCCTAGTTAAAACCGATGTACTATGTACCCCCTTGCCTGCTTTAATAAAATTCCGCCTATATTCGCCCATATTTCGCCGAGTTTAAATGAATTTAGCCGAACTTGGGAACGCAGCCCGGGTACGCGACTGGGCATACCCAGGCCAAAAACACGATTCGTCCGGCCTAAAATCGGTCCGATTTTCGATCTCGGTACGCCCAATTTCGGCCTGAGTACGCCCCAACGAGTGGAAATGCTATAAGAAGGTGTTTCCGACAGGCAAACGGTGGCGCCATGTCCGGCCACCGCGGATTCCCCGCCATCGCGGTTCTGCCCGGACACGCGTGAGCGTGACGAGCACCTGCCATTCCAGGAGGCTGCTGCGCCGTACAACCCCTGCCTCGTGGAATTGCAGGTCACTACATCCTCCTGCACTCCTGCGAGCGCCCCTCCCCTGGCCTCCCGCTCCGTCGGCGAGGCCCTTCTCTGAAAACCGAAGACCTCCCGTCATAGAAGTCTACCATGCACATCATACTTGACGGAGAGGAACTCGGTGGCGAGCGGCGGAGTCCTTGACGGCCGAGCGACGCGCCTGTGCTGTAGCAGGCTCGGCGTCCGCTTCTGAGGCGAGAGGTCCTCCGCAGGCCAGTGCAGCTGGCTGAGCAGAGCGGCAGTATAGATTGGGGATTTTTTCGACCAATTTTGCGGCGTGTGATGGAATAAGCAGAGAGATGAAGAGGAAAGGAGGACGGGAGTGGTTCCGCACTTCCGATGCAGCCTCGGGAGTCAGGACAACTACCACCGCTTGTAGATGGGCATGGGCTTGCTGTGCTACACATGCGGTGAAAAGCTGGGGAAATTCATCCGAAGGAAAAGAAGACCCACTCGATACTCCTGTAACCGCGTGTTCTCTCGTAATAAAATAGAGTAGTAAATTAAATACAACCCGTGATGTACAATCTAGAGGCTCTTTATAAAAATTCAAACACGACAAGTGATACACAAGACTGTTCTTTCTACATGGACACACATGTATCAAGGCGGATCACCATTTGAAAAACTATTTCTTCAAAGATTTGAAGACAACCACAAAAGATCCGCTATCTCCACGGTAGCATGACCCGAGAATAAAATGATTCTAATTTTTAGGGAACCGGTTCAGAAACCTGAAAATGTTCATTGAAAACCACACCGTAGCAAGGCCAGGGGCAGATGATGCCTATCCAATGTCATCTTATAGAACATCCCGATGGATTCACTATAACAGTTTCTAGCTGCTCTTTATTAAAATCTCAAGATAATTATATTACCCGGTCTACTTGTAGAACGAACCGAATTAAAAAAAACAGGGATCACCCTTCAAAATGAGTTGAACAATTGGTCTACCCGTAGCAACGCACGGGTATTATGCTAGTACTATTAAAATGATTGGGACCGTTTGTGGCCCTCAAAATCTGTCTGCCGCGGATTGATGCTTTTGTCCTTGCCGGTTCGGGAAAATAACCCTCCTGCCACCGCCAAGTTGGCGAACAAAATAAACGGGTAGTCCCTTACCTCTGCTCGCTGACTACTGCCTATCCTATGGAAAATGATCCTGTTCCCCCGGACGATGGGACGTTTCGATCGTCCGGGTTGACTCACGCGCGCGTTTGGTTGTCTCTTCGTTGCCAGGTTAAAGTGGGCCCGTCTACCATATCTCCAATTAATTCTAACCACTCGTTCTCACCCCGTCCTCTCCACTGCGATCTCAGATTTCTCCGTGACGACACTACTCCTCCCAAAGACGCACCGCACATCTAGGCTTCACCATCGCCGCATCGCTCCTCCATCGAAATCCGCTGTCTTGTTCCTCGCCAAAAGCAATGGGCCGACTTCGCCACCGCCGTCTTGTCATGGGGATCCAACGCCGCCAAGGTAGCCGCTAGCCCCGAGTGGGGCGGCGGTGCCATGGCAAGGTAGAGGTCGGTCATGGGCCCTTGCCACAAGATTCCGACATGGCATCCTCGTTCGCAAGCCCTCGTCGTCACCGATCTTTGCTACAAGCGGATGTCTTCCTTTACTGAGCGGGCGACATCACTTTCTGAGGCGGCCACATCTGCTGCAAGCTTGGACGCCATGGCCGCCGCTCTTGCATGTCCTTAAGGCCGCCTACAAAACCTAGCCTCTAATTTTGCTACATTGATATATATTTTTTGCTATCTTTGTTTTTTTGTTTTGCTACAATATCATAAATTTTTTGCTACAAGTTCTACGACGAGGTCTTCCGCTAAATTCTCCGGTGATGTCTCCGGCGAAGTAGGTTTTTTGCTATATTAGAAGAACTTTGTTGCTACAACCGTCTCGTGTTTTTGCTACAACAGTGTCAACTTTTTGCTACAAGATCTCCGGCGAGATTCATCGGCGATTTTTTTCCGACGATGTTTCCGGCGAAGTCGGTTTTGCTGCATTAGCATAATATTTTTGCTGCATGGTCTCCAGCAAGGTCTCCGGCAAGATGTTCTATTTCTGAAACGAACCATTTTTTTTGCTTACGGGATGTTTTGCGGCAAATGGACACGTGACAAGGAGAAGCAGGACTATTGGAAAATCGCATCGTCCAGGGGACGCAGAGCATTGTCTCTATCCTATGCGGCCCACCTAGCTTCCCACTCGCCATCGGCCTCGCCCCTCGATCTCCGCTGGCCTCGACCCGTCCAGCGTACGCCCCACCTCCAGCTCGCCCCTAGACCAGCTCTCCCCTCACCGCCGGCCTAGCTCCTCGCTCGCCGCCAGCCCGACCTCCCTTCTCCAGGCCGAGCTACCACCACCTCCTGGGCGACCTGCCGTCGATCTGGTCCTAGTTGTCCTCCTCCCTCTCGTGTTTTTTCAGGCGTCACGAAGGAGGCCAGTGGCGGCTCACCAACCGGAGGAGGGAGGCGGTGCTTCGCTGGGGAAGGTGAGCGGCGGCAGGAGGTAGCGGGCTCGAGCGGCATGGCCTTCCTGCCGGTGGCGCACTGCCGCTCCGGTCGCCCCTCTTTCCAATTCCCCGGAGCCCCTGCTCACCGGAACCGCCCCCAACCTCCCTGCAGCCGCCGGTTCCGCCTCCGACCAGGCCCTCCATGATGTACTATCCTTCGACCGAGCTCCGCCCCGCTAATTGGAGTTTTACTGTGGGGAGTAACATGAAGTCGGATCTGGGCGAGTCCTCCCCGTGGCCGGGAGCGATGGCTGTCAAACATGTCCAGATCGGCGAGGTGTTAATCCTATCGTCCCATCGAACTTTCCATTTGTTGATTTCTTGCCCGCACATTTTTCTGTTGCATGTGCGTTTGTTTGTAGTAGATGATTCGGAATTTTATCCGTAAATTTTGAGTACTGCTAGGCTGAAGATTAATGGAGAGAAGCAGGAGGCACAGAGGGGCGGGGCGCCACTGCTGCTTCTAGGAGAGATGGAAGGGGATTGGGTTGGGGAGGCCACGATCGCAGTGGGTGAATGAGAAGGGGAAAGAGGAATCCGTGGAAATAGGTCCTGCTTGCTATGTGCTACTACGAGGAGAGAGACAGACATGCATAGACAGAGAGAGAAACCGCTGCATTGCTATGTGCTACATGTATTTTTCTATTTGGTGAATTGTTGTCTGCTCATATTTTGCTGACATAGTATGAGAGTAATTGGGAGATTCTGCTATTGGTTAAATCTTTTTTTAATAATTTTTTTGATCTATCGGCTGTTAATGTATAAATTATTATTATTTTGTTTCTATAGATTGTTATGAACTATCATGCTCTTTCCTTTTTTCAAATATATATATATATAATAGAATAAAAATTCTTAACTAGCACAAAAGTCTGATGTATGCATTCATTATTGTGAAACGAGATGGAAACAAGTTGATTTGCAAAATGAACTGAAAGTAAGCATGTTAGAACAGGCATTTGAGCCGAACATATAGAGTTCGTCGATGGTAAAGGGAACAAACTTGCATAATGTGAAACTTGGATATAACAGTTGTTTCAGCAATGCCACTAAAATATTTTTATGTTACTGCGTAGCAAACTCGCATGGGCATTTAGCTAGTTTGGATAACTTTTAATCCACTTTGGTAAATTCTAATTTATTATTTTCTCAAGATTTAATTAATCAATTACCTTAGGGATTTTGTCCCTATATAAATATAATTCAGAATATGGTTTAATCCCATATACTTTTATTTAAATAATCCTTATCCCTTTATTTTAATTGGATTATCTTTATTCCATTTGCTTATGGATTTAATTCAAGATTTAAATTGTCTTCTGAATAATTTTTTGGGATTTATTATTTAGGCAATTTGTCTTTATTTAAATAAAATTGGATATTGTTCAATCCTTATGATTTTATTTAAATAATATTTTACTACTTTTTATTATTCAACAATCTTTTATTGTTTTATGGATTTGGCCAAGATTTAATTTGGATTTTAAATATTCCTTATTTCTTTCTTTCTTTCTTTATTTATCTCATAAAATCCATATCTTTTATTTATAGATCCAAAATTGGTGATTCCAATTTGTATAATTTTATTTAATTTTTGTTTATCCCTTTTAATCTCTTTAGGATTATTTTGCTCACAATTTGGTTGGATTTTAGATAGGAGCTTTATTAGCTTTGGAAATTTTATTCCCTTTTATCTTATTAAATTCATAAGTTCTTATCCATGATTCCAAATTGAGTGAAACCAATTTCTATGGTTTTATAATATTTTTGTTTATCACTTTTGATCATCTATAAATGTTTGTTGATAGATTTTTATATGAAACAAATCCATAGTCTTGAGAGATCTTTGGAAATGATTTATTCCATTAGGATTTTAGGGTTTTGGTTTATCTTTTCCAAGTGTTTAAATTTCAAGATACATTCATTGATGAATGCATTTCACTTGATTGAAATTTGTTGGATTCCCTTTTATTCAAATTTTATCAAGAAGGGTTTTGATGTTTCCATTTAGAAACAAAAAGTTTCTTTTCCCCCTAAATTTCAACAATTGTTTCTTTTGTTTATTTATTTTTCACATTTCAAAATTTAGAAAATTTTGGGATGTGACAGGCTACCACCCTTAAAAGAAATCTCGTCCTGAGATTTGGGAAGGCTAGAAGTTATAAGTTGGCTTCAAGACAACTAGGGTACTACCACCCTTAAAAAGGTTTTCATCTATATTACATCTTGGCTTACCTGGGGTCTTGATGAAACTTCTCTGGACAGTTGTTGGTATAATGTGTAGGGTTTGCAGCATAGAAAACAAAAAATTTCCTATGATGTGAACTATATACCAAGATCTATCTACTAGATACAAACAACGGGTGGATGTATATCCGTAGAGAACATACCCTTGAAGACCGAGAAAGCTTAACGAGTTCAACTCGTGGTTGATGTAGACGATCTCTTGCCGATCTCCAGATCGAGAGGAAGTCCTAGCGCCGCAAATCAGGAGCGCATCCGTGCTCGCACACACATTCGAGGCACCGAGCAACCTCCGTCTCCTCGCTCCAGCGATGCAGCGGAAGCACAACTCTTTCTTGCCGAATAGCCATCGGGAACATGTATCTCGCTAGTCCGAGACCATGGGGGATAAATTCTAGAGGGGGAGAGAGATCCTTCACGAGGAGGTGTGAGAGACAAGTGAGAGGGGCTCCTTTTATAGGAGGAGGGAACCCCAAGGGGTGGCAGGCGCATGGGCGACCCTTGCCCACCCTCTTCATGTGGGTGGACACTCCACTCACAAATCTCCTTTAAATTCCTCCACTCAAAGTCCTCAAATTCCCATTAAATTTCCACCAAATTTAATGCAAACTCTCATTAAATAAAACTCTTTTATTTTATTCAGAATTTTGTCAATTACTTTAATGACAAACATTCACAAATAACCCTTGCTAGAATTCTATTTCACATGCATCACCACTTTATGCAATTTCACCAAAACTTTGTTCGATATCTAGTGAAATAAATTCCTGCGCTTGTTCATTCTTTCGGCATGAAACATTTGCTCCAATTGGATGTCGGTGTCTCTTAAGTGTGTCACCCTACGGTTCGTGAATAATGCGGACATGATCGAGACCCCTATCGGATCAATAATCAGAAGCGGGATCTGGAGACCCATACTGACTCCCACACATTCAACGATGATTTTCTTGTGGTCGTCGGAACCTTTTACGCTAGTATCTTAATCCCTTTGTTTCACGATATATTACATGTCCGAGATTCGATCATCGGTATCTCCATACCTAGTTTGATCTCGTTACCGACATGCACTCTTTTCTCGTTCCTATGATATAACATTCTAGTGATCAAATCACTTGCTTGCAAGCTAATCAATGTGATATCACCGAGAGGGTCCAGAGTATATCTATCCGTCATTGGGATGAACAAATTCCACTCTCGATCCATGAGCCTCAACATAACACTTTATTAGTTCTGAATCCATCTTTATAATCACCCTGTTACGGTGTGACGTTTGATGTTATCAAGAAACTCTTCCGGTGTTAGTGATTGACATGATCTCATGGTCTAAGGATTAGGATCACTTAAAGTTGTTATAACAATATAAACTCAATGACTTTGATCGTAATGCTATACTTGGGATGAATGTTCATCACACCATTACACTAATGTTGTGATCCGTTATTAACAACATCCAATGTCCATGATCGTGAAACCTTGATCATCTTGTTAATCAACGAGCTAGTTTATGAGAGAGGCATAACTAGGAACTTTACATTTGTTTATTAAACACACATGTATTAACGTTTCCGTATTAATACAATTATAGCATGCAAAATAAACATCTATCATATACTTGGAATACACATAATAAACACTTTATTATTGCCTCTCGGGGCATATTCCCTTGATCTCCACTTGCACTAGAGACAATAATCTAGTTACATAGTGATAAATCTAACACCCATTGAGTTACGGTGTTGATCATGTTTTGCTCTAGGAGAGTTTTAGTCAACGGATCGCTACATTGAGATCCGTATGTACTTCTAAATCTTTATATCTCCATCCTTGACATGCTCGCGGATGGAGTGAAACCGCTTAATATGCTTGGAATGCTTGTGAGACCTTGGCTCTTTAGCATTGGCAATGGTGAAGGGTTCGCAGACATAGAAAACAAAAATTTTCCTACGATGTGAACTATATACCAAGATCTATTTATACTAGATACAAACAACAGGCGGATGTATATCCAGAGAGAACATACCCTTGAAGACCGACAAAGCTTAACGAGTCCAAACTCGTGGTTGATGTAGACGATCTCTTGCGATCTCAAGATCGAGAGGAAGTCCTAGCGCCAAATCAGCGACGCATCCGTGCTCGCACACACGTTCGAGGCACCATGAGCAACCTCCGCCTCCTCGCTCCAGCGATGCAATGGAAGCACAACTCTTTCTTGCCGAAAAGCCACCGGAACATGTATCTCGCTAGTCCGAGACCATGGGGATAAATTCTAGAGGGAGAGATCCTTCACGAGGAGGTGTGAGTGAGAAGTGAGAGGAGGGCTCCTTTTATAGGAGGAGGGGGAACCCCAAGGGGTGGCCGGCGCATGGGGCTGCCTTGCCCTCCCTCATCATGTGGGTGGACACTCCACTCACAAAATGACCCTTCAAAAGTCCACTCAAAATCCCACTCAAAATCCCATTAAATTTCCACCAAATTTAATGCAAACTCTCATTAAATAAAACTCTTTTATTTTATTCAGAATTTTGTCAATTACTTTAATGACAAACATTCACAAATAACCTTGCTAGAATTCTATTTCACATGCATAACCACTTTATGCAATTTCACCAAAAACTTTGTTTCGGTATCTAGTGAAATAAATTCCTGCGCTTGTTTATTCTTTCGGCATGAAACTTTTGCTCCAATTGGATGTCGGTGTCTCTTAAGTGTGTCACCCTACGGTTCGTGAATAATGCGGACATGATCGAGACCCCTCTCAGATCAATAATCAGAAGCGGGATCTGGAGACCCATACTGACTCCCACACATTCAACGATGACTTTCTTGTGATCGTCGGAACCTTTTACGCTAGTATCTTAATCCCTTTGTCTCACGATATATTACATGTCCGAGATTCGATCATCGGTATCTCCATACCTAGTTTGATCTCGTTACTGACATGCACTCTTTTCTCGATCGTGATATAACATTCTAGTGATCAAATCACTTGCTTGCAAGCTAATCAATGTGATATCACCGAGAGGGCCCAGAGTATATCTATCGTCATCGGGATGAACAAATTCCACTCTTGATCCATGAGCCTCAACATAACACTTTATTAGTTACGAACCCATCTTTATAATCACCTGTTACGGTGTGACGTTTGATGTTATCAAGAAACTCTTAGGTGTTAGTGATTGACATGATCTCATGGTCTAAGGATTAGGATCACTTCGTAAGTTGTTATAGCAATATAAACTCAATGACTTTGATCGTAATGCTATACTTGGATGAATGTTCATCACATCATTACACTAATGTTGTGATCCGTTATTAACAACATCCAATGTCCATGATCGAAACCTTGATCATCTTGTTAATCAACGAGCTAGTTTATGAGAGAGGCTTAACTAGGAACTTTACATTTGTTTATTAAACACACATGTATTAACGTTTCCGTATTAATACAATTATAGCATGCAAAATAAACATCTATCATATACTTGGAATACACATAATAAACAATTTATTATTGCCTCTCGGGGCATATTCCTTGATCTCCACTTGCACTAGAGACAATAATCTAGTTACATAGTGATATATCTAACACCCATTGAGTTACGGTGTTGATCATGTTTTGCTCTAGGAGAGTTTTAGTCAACGGATCTGCTACATTGAGATCCGTATGTACTTCTAAATCTTTATATCTCCATCCTTGACATGCTCATGGATGGAGTGAAACGGCGCTTAATATGCTTGGAATGCTTGTGAGACCTTGGCTCTTTGGCATTGGCAATGGCACCATTGTTGTCACAATAGATCACCATTGGGTCCAACGCGCTTGCCACAACTCCTAGTTCGGATATGAACTCCTTCATCAAAGCGCTTCTGAGCCGCTTCGAGCAAAGCAACATATTCGCCTCGTTGTTGATCCGCTACCACAGGTTGTTTGGAGCTCCTCCAACTAACGCTCCGCCATTCATGAGAAATACGTATCCGGATTGAGACTTAGAGTCATCCGGATCGGTGTCAACTAAGCGTCGACATAACACTTAGCGACGAGCTCTTCTTCACCTCCAGTATACAAGAAACATATCCTTAGTTCTTCTCAAGTACTTAAGGATATTCTTGACCGCTATCCGATGTTCAACACGGATCCGATTGGTACCTACTAGTCAAACTAATAGCGTGTGCCACATCCGGTCTTGTACATAGCATGGCGTACATTATAGAGCCTATGGTGAAGCATAGGGACTTTGTCCATTATCTCTCTTTCTTCATGAAGCCGGACTTTGAGTCTTACTCAATGTCTTGCCTTGCAACATAGGTAAGAACCCCTTCTTACTTCCGTCCATTTTAAACTTCTTTAAAATCTTATCAAGGTATGTACTTTGCGATAGCCCTATTAGGCGCCTAGATCTATCTCTATAGATCTTTATGCCTAATATGTAAGATGCTTCACCTAGGTCCTTCATTGCAAATTTCTTTGTTTAGATAACTTTTAACACTGTTTAAAGTTCTATATCATTCCGATCAATAATATGTCATCCACATATAGTATCAGAAATGCCACATTGCTCCCACTCACTTTCTTGTAAATACAAGCTTCTCCATAAGTTTGGACAAATCCAAACTCTTTGATCACCTCATCAAAGCGGAGATTCCAACTTCGTGATGCTTGCTTCAATCCATAGATGGATCGTGAAGCTTGCACACCTTGTTAGCATCCTTAGGATCGACAAAACCCTTTGGTTGTATCATATACAACTCTTCTTCAATATTACCATTGAGAAACGCGGTTTTGACATCCATCGCCATATTTCATAATCGAAATATGCAGCAATTGCTAACATAATCCTAACTGACTTTAGCATCGCTACGGAGAGAAAGTCTCATCGTAGTCAACTCCTTGAATTTGTCGAAACCCCTTTGCGACAAGTCGAGCTTTATAGATGGTCACATTACCATCATCGCAGTTTTCCTTTTGAAAATCCATTTGTTCTCCACGGCCTTTCGGTGTGAGGTAATTCCACCAAGTTCCAAACTTGATTTTCATACATGGATTCCATCTCGGATTTCATGGCTTCTAACCATTTGTTGGAATCGGGCTCATCATCGCTTCTTCATACGTCGCAGGTCATTATTTTCATCAACCATGAAATTTATGACAGATTTCCGTCTGACTCGGGGTGCCGCGTCTGTTTGACTGCGAGGTTCGGTAGTACTCTCTTTCGGAGTTTCATGATCATTATCATTAGTTCCTTCTTCAACACGTGGAGCCAACTCGGAGCGACTTCCTGCGCTACTCGCCATACTTTGAAGAGAAGGTTCCATAACCTCTTGAGTTCTACCTTCCGACTACTCACACCTTTCGCGAGAAACTCTTTCTCTAGAAAGGATCCATTCTTGGCAACAAAAACCTTGCCCTCGGATCGTGATAGAAGGAATACCCAATAGTTTCTTTAGGGTATCCTATGAAGACGCATTTTTCCGCTTTGGGTTCGAGTTTATCCGGTTGAAGTTTCTTCACATAAACATCGCAACCCCAAACTTTAAGAAATGACACTTAGGTTTGTTTCCAAACCACAATTCATACGGTGTCGTTTCAGCGGATTTAGATGGTGCCGATTTAAAGTGAATGCAGCAGTTTCTAGTGCATAACCCCAAAATGACAACGGCAAGTCCGTCGAGACATCATAGATCGAACCATATCTAATAAAATACGATTCTGACGTTCCGCACACCATTTATTTTGTGGTGTTCGGCGGTGTGAGTTGTGAAACAATTCCACACTCTTTCATGTGAGTGCTAAACTCGTAACTTAGATACTCACCTCCACGGTCGACCGTAGAAATTTGATCTTTCTATTACGATGATTTTCCACTTCATTAAAATTCCTTGAACTTTTCAAAGGTTTCAGACTTGTGTTTCATCAAGTAGATATAACCGTATCTACTCAATTCATCGTGAAAGTAACAAAATAACGATATCCACCTCGGCACACTCATTGGACCACATACATCGAATGTATGATTTCCAATAAATCATCGCCTGTTCCATTGAACCGGAAACGGCGTTCTAGTCATCTTGCCCATAAGGCATGGCTCACATGTATCAAATGATTCATAATCAAGTGATTCTAAAGTCCATCCATCGAATGGAGCTTCTTCATGCGTTTAATGCCAATATGACCTAGACGGCGATTGCCACATATATGCGGATATATCATCACTAAGTTTAATCCTTTTAGCATCAATATTATGAATATGTGTAACATTATCATCGAGATCCAACGAAATAAACCATTCAACATTGGTGCATGACCATAAAAGATTTCATTCATATAAATGGAACAACCATTGTTCTCGATTTGAATGAAAAACCACTTTGCATCAAACATGATCCGGATACAATGTTCATGCTCGGTCAGGCACCAAATAACGATTATTTAAGTTTATAACTAATCCCGACGGTAAGTGGAGAGGTAGCGTTCCGTGGCGATCACATCAACGTTTGATCCATTGCTTGACACGCATCTTGACCTCACCCTTGCTAGCGGTCGCTTTATTCATGACCCACGATTGAGTTACAAATATTAGCGAACCGGTATCAAATACCCGGTGCTCTGCGAGCACTAGTCAAGTACACATCAATAACATGTATATCATATATACCTTTGTTTGCCTTGCCGGCCTTCTTATGCCGGATACTTGGGGCGATTGCGCTTCGATGGCGATCCCCTTACAATAGTAGCACTCGGTATCGGACTTAGGTCCAACTCGGGGTTTCTTTTCAGCGCAGCTTGCCGCCTTCCCTTCCGTTTTCCCTTCTTGTCTTTCTTGAAACCAGTGTTCCTATTGATCATCAACACTTGATGTTCCTTTTGATCTCCACTTACTGCGGTTTAAGCATTGTAAGCTCGGGGAGACTTCTTCATGCCTTGCATATTATAGTTCATCGAAGCTCTTATAGCTAGGTGGCGACTGCGAGAACACGATGGATGCCTAAGTCAATGGGAATCGTTATTCCCAAGGACACAAGCTTATCGGTAACTTGACATCTTGAGTACATGCTCACTAACGGAGCTGTTCTCTTCCATCATGCACTAAAGAACTTTTCTAAAGCATTGTAGCTCTCTCAATGACATGTGTGTCGAAAATCATTTTCAACTCACCCATTGTATCAAAAGCATTGCCGTTTTAAAGCTTTGAAGTTCGGCTCTAGCCCATACAATATGCAATGAACTAAGTTGTGGTCCTCTGACGAGTCGATAGACATTCTTCTCCTCGTCGGGGCATCGTCAAGGGTGGGGGGCCTAACGGCGCTTCTAGCACATATTGCTTTTGTGCGTGAGAGGAGAATCCTCAAATTCATGGCCCATTCAGTAAAGTTGCTACGTTCGTTGCTAGTTTCTCTTTCTCCATGAACGCATTGAAATTAAAAGCGGTGGTGCCATCTACAGCGAATTTGTAAAGTTTAGACTAAGTGTATGATAGATTGAGTTCAACTAATCTATATTACGAATGAACTCCCACTCAAAAGCGACATCCCTCGTGTCCTTTTGGTGATTACATGAACCAAATCCACTACACCAAGTCCGATCATCACGTGAGTCGGTATAGCTTCAAAGGCGAGCATCAAATGGGCATCATATCAATTATATGACTCATGCTTAACCTTTGATTACGTGTTCCGAGGCCATGTCTGTACATGCTAGGCTCGCCAAGTTAGAACCTTAGTATTTTGCGTGTGTAACTGTCTTACACCCGAAGTATGGTCGAGGATCCAAGTACACCCGATCATCACGTGATGTCTTGGAGCGACGAAAACATAATCGGTGCATACTAAAGGAGAACACATTCTTATCTTGATATTTAAAATGAGTGATCATCTTATTATGCTTAACAAAGCGCTAAACAAGCAATATAAGATGCAATCAAACATCATATGTTTAATAGTGAAATTATATGGTTCCCGCAGATGATCTCTATCATGTGCATCGTGGTATGATCACTATCATACCTATATGTGTAAATCCACAATCTATGGGTTTTACGCTATGTGTGTAAGAGTATCATCTCATACTTCTACTTACAACACTACCATATCATAACACTAGCCCAAAGAACAATCTAAACTAGACGCTTCTAATTTATCCATTGCAAGTTTTACGTGGTGAGGGCTTTCGAGATAGAACCGTTCTTACCTACGAACATGAACCACAACGAGGATAATCAAATTGTTGACAACTCGCAAAAATAGATATTGACTATAGTAGGAGAGGACACACCCGCTAGCCACTTATGCAAACTAGTTGCATGTCAAGCGTGGAACAGGTCTCATGTGCGAGGACATGTAAAGTTTGTCCGCCGCTTCATCCCACTATGCCACCAATATCCAAAATCACAAGAAAGGAGCAACAACATGATCATCATCGCCCACATACTCATATGTGTACTACCCGTGTAAAGTATCTACGCATAGATCCGCTCGATACCCTTTGAAGGGTTCGCAGATAGAAAACAAAAATTTTCCTACGATGTGAACTATATACCAAGATCTATTTATACTAGATACAAACAACGGGCGGATGTATATCCAGAGAACATACCCTTGAAGACCGACAAAGCTTAACGAGTCCAAACTCGTGGTTGATGTAGACGATCTCTGCCGATCTCAAGATCGAGAGGAAGTCCTAGCGCCGCAAATCAGCATCCGTGCTCGCACACGTTCGAGGCCACGAGCAACCTCCGCCTCCTCGCTCCAGCGATGCAGCGGAAGCACAACTCTTTCTTGCCGAAAAGCCACCGGGAACATGTATCTCGCTAGTCCGAGACCATGGGGATAAAATTCTAGAGGGGGAGAGAGATCCTTCACGCGGAGGTGTGAGTGAGAAGTGAGAGGAGGGCCTTTTATAGGAGGAGGGGGAACCCCAAGGGGTGGCGGCGCATGGGGCTGCCCCTTGCCCTCCCCTCATCATGTGGGTGGACACTCCACTCACAAAATGACCCTTCAAAAGTCCACTCAAAATCCCACTCAAAAATCCCATTAAATTTCCACCAAATTTAATGCAAACTCTCATTAAATAAAACTCTTTTATTTTATTCAGAATTTTGTCAATTACTTTAATGACAAACATTCACAAATAACCCCTTGCTAGAATTCTATTTCACATGCATAACCACTTTATGCAATTTCACCCGAAAACCTGTTTCGATATCTAGTGAAATAAATTCCTGCGCTTGTTTATTATTTCGGCATGAAACTTTTGCTCCAATTGGATGTCGGTGTCTCTTAAGTGTGTCACCCTACGGTTCGTGAACAATGCGGACATGATCGAGACCCCTCTCAGATCAATAATCAGAAGCGGGTCTGGAGACCCATACTGACTCCCACACATTCAACGATGACTTTCTTGTGATCGTCGGAACCTTTTACGCTAGTATCTTAATCCCTTTGTCTCACGATATATTACATGTCCGAGATTCGATCATCGGTATCTCCATACCTAGTTTGATCTCGTTACCGACATGCACTCTTTTCTCGTTCCCGTGATATAACATTCTAGTGATCAAATCACTTGCTTGCAAGCTAATCAATGTGATATCACCGAGAGGGCCCAGAGTATATCTATCCGTCATCGGGATGAACAAATTCCACTCTTGATCCATGAGCCTCAACATAACACTTTATTAGTTCTGAACCCATCTTTATAATCACCCTGTTACGGTGTGACGTTTGATGTTATCAAGAAACTCTTCCAGTGTTAGTGATTGACATGATCTCATGGTCTAAGGATTAGGATCACTTCGTAAGTTGTTATAGCAATATAAACTCAATGACTTTGATCGTAATGCTATACTTCGGATGAATGTTCATCACATCATTACACTAATGTTGTGATCCCGTTATTAACAACATCCAATGTCCATGATCAGGAAACCTTGATCATCTTGTTAATCAACGAGCTAGTTTATGAGAGAGGCTTAACTAGGAACTTTCTGTTTGTTTATTAAACACACATGTATTAACGTTTCCGTATTAATACAATTATAGCATGCAAAATAAACATCTATCATATACTTGGAATACACATAATAAACAATTTATTATTGCCTCTCAGGGCATATTCCCTTCAATGGCACCATTGTTGTCACAATAGATCACCATTGGGTCCAACACGTTTGCCACCACTCCTAGTTCGAATATGAACTCCTTCATCCAAACTGCTTCCTGAGCCGCTCAAGCAAAGAACATATTCGCCTCCGTTGTTGATCCCGCTACCACAGGTTGTTTGGAGCTCCTCCAACTAACCGCTCCGCCATTCATGAGAAATACGTATCCGGATTGAGACTTAGAGTCATCCGGATCGGTGTCAAAGCTAGCGTCGACATAACACTTAGCGACGAGCTCTTCTTCACCTCCGTATACAAGAAACATATCCTTAGTTCTTCGTAAGTACTTAAGGATATTCTTGACCGCTATCCGGTTCCGAACACGGATACGATTGGTACCTACTAGTCAAACTAATAGCATGTGCCACATCCGGTCTTGTACATAGCATGGCGTACATTATAGAGCCTATGGCTGAAGCATAGGGACTTTGTCCATTATCACTCTTTCTTCCGCGAAGCCGGACTTTGAGTCTTACTCAATGTCTTGCCTTGCAACATAGGTAAGAACCCCTTCTTACTTCCCCATTTTAAACTTTTTAAAATCTTATCAAGGTATGTACTTTGCGATAGCCCTATTAGGCGCCTAGATCTATCTCTATAGATCTTTATGCCTAATATGTATGACGCTCACCTAGGTCCTTCATTGAAAATTTGTTGTTTAGATAACTTTTAACACTGCTTTAAAGATCTATATCATTTCGATCAATAATATGTCATCCACATATAATATCGAAATGCCACATTGCTCCCACTCACTTTCTTGTAAATACAAGCTTCTCCATAAGTTTGGACAAATCCAAACTCTTTGATCACCTCATCAAAGCGGAGATTCCAACTGTGATGCTTGCTTCAATCCATAGATGGATCATTGAAGCTTGCACACCTTGTTAGCATCCTTAGGATCGACAAAACCCTTTGGTTGTATCATATACAACTCTTCTTCAATATTACCATTGAGAAACGCGGTTTTGACATCCATCCGCCATATCTCATAATCGAAATATGCAGCAATTGCTAACATAATCCTAATCGACTTTAGCATAGCTACGGAGAGAAAGTCTCATCGTAGTCAACTCCTTGAATTTGTCGAAACCCCTTTGCGACAAGTCGAGCTTTATAGACGGTCACATTACCATCAATCAGTTTTCCTTTTGAAAATCCATTTGTTCTCCACGGCCTTTCGTCGTGAGGTAATTCCACCAAGTTCCAAACTTGATTTTCATACATGGATTCCATCTCGATTTCATGGCTTCTAACCATTTGTTGGAATCGGGCTCATCATCGCTTCTTCATACGTCGCAGGTCATCATTTTCATCAACCATGAAATTCATGACAGATTTCCGTCTCGGGAGTCGCACGCGTCTGCTTGACCGCGAGGTTCGGTAGTACTCTCTTCGGAGTTTCATGATCATTATCATTAGTTCCCTCTTCAACAGTGGAGCCAACTCCGAACAACTTCCGCCAAGCTACTCGCCATACTTTGAAGAGAAGGTTCCACAACCTCTTCGAGTTCTACCTTCCGACTACTCACACCTTTCGCGAGAAACTCTTTCTTTAGAAAGGATCCATTCTTGGCAACAAAAACCTTGCCCTCGGATCTGTGATAGAAGGAATACCCAATAGTTTCTTTAGGGTATCCTATGAAGACGCATTTTCCGCTTTGGGTTCGAGTTTATCCGGTTGAAGTTTCTTCACATAAACATCGCATCCCCAAACTTTAAGAAATGACAGCTTAGGTTTGTTTCCAAACCACAATTCATACGGTGTCTTTTCAACGGATTTAGATGGTGCCCGATTTAAAGTGAATGCAGCAGTTTCTAGTGCATAACCCCAAAATGACAACGGCAAGTCCGTCAGAGACATCATAGATCGAACCATATCTAATAAAGTACGATTACAATGTTCCGACACACCATTTCGCTATGGTGTTCCGGCAGGTGTGAGTTGTGAAGCAATTCCACACTCTTTCATGTGAGTGCTAAACTCGTAACTTAGATACTCACCTCCACGGTCGGACCGTAGAAATTTGATCTTTCTATTACGACGATTTTCCACTTCATTCTGAAATTCCTTGAACTTTTCAAAGGTTTCAGACTTGTGTTTCATCAAGTAGATATAACCGTATCTACTCAAATCATCCGTGAAAATAACAAAATAATGATATCCACCTCGCGCCGACACACTCATTGGACCACATACATCAGAATGTATGATTTCCAATAAATCATCGCCTGCTCCATTGAACCGAAAAGCGTTTCTAGTCATCTTGCCCATAAGGCATGGCTCACATGTATCAAATGATTCATAATCAAGTGATTCCAAAAGTCCATCCGAATGGAGCTTCTTCATGCTTAACGCCAATATGACCTAGACGGCAAAGCCACATATATGCGGATATATCATCATTAAGTTTAATCCTTTTAGCATCAACATTATGAATATGTGTAACATTATCATTGAGATCTAATAGAAATAAACCATTCATCATCGGTGCATGACCATAAAAGATTTCATTCATATAAATGGAACAACCATTGTTCTCGGATTTAAATGAATAACCACTTCGCATCAAACACGATCCAGATACAATGTTCATGCTCAGTGCAGGCACCAGATAACATTTATTCAAGTTTATAACTAATCCCGACGGTAAGTGGAGAGGCAGCGTTCCGACGGCGATCACATCAACGCTTGATCCATTGCCGACACGCATCTTGACCTCACCCCTTGCTAGCGGTCGCTTGTTCCGCAGCCCCTGATTCGAGTTACAAATATTAGCAATTGAACCGGTATCAAATACCCAGGTGCTAATGCGAGCACTAGTCAAGTGTTGGAGATATGCCCTAGAGGCAAATAATAAAAGTAGTTATTATTATATCTTTGTTTTTATGATAAATGTTTACATTCATGCTATAATAGTATTAACAAGGAAACATTGATACTTGTGTGATTTGTAAACTTAATTTGAAGTCCCTAGTATAGCCTCTATACATCACTAGCTTGTTGGTTAATAAATGATGGTGGTTTCACTATCATGAACATTGAGATGTTATCAACAACAAGATCATATCGTTAGGAGAATGATATGGTGGACATACTCCTATAGATAAGCGTAGCATAAAGATCAAGTCATTTCAATAATTCAATTGCTATATGCTTTCTGATACATAGTAACCTAATTCCTTCGACCATGAGATCATGCATATCACCTTTACCGGATGGATGCTTTGATGACATCAAACACCACACCGTAACTGGGTGGCTATAAAGGTGGCATTGAGTGTTCGGAAAGTATTGGTTGAGACACATGGGTCAAGAGTGGGATTTGTCCATCCATATGACGGATAGATATACTCTGGGCCCTCTCGGTGGAATGTCATCCAATTAGCTTGCAAGCATGTGACTGGCTCACAAGGGATCAC
Organism: Avena longiglumis; assembly: GCA_030063025.1. NCBI lineage: Eukaryota > Viridiplantae > Streptophyta > Magnoliopsida > Poales > Poaceae > Avena > Avena longiglumis. Next base: position 535,606,538 of record CP125975.1, read on the forward strand.
ATATCACGGGAACGAGAAAAGAGTACTTATCGGTAACGAGGTTGAACTAGGTATGCAGAGATACCGACGATCATAACCTCGGATAAGTAAACTATCGTGAGACAAAGGGAAATTGGTATCGTATATAAGTAGTTCATTCGATCGCAAAGTAATCGTAGAAATATGTGGGAGCCATATGAATTTCCAGATTCCTCTATTGGTTATTGTTCGGAGAAGTGTCTCGATCATGTCCGCATAATTCACGAACCGTAGGGAGACACACTTAAGGATTCGACGTTGTTTGAGTAGTTATGGAATGAATGAGAAAGAGACCAAATGTTGTTCGGAGTCTCGGATGGGATCCGGGATATCACGAGGTGATCCGGAGAATAAGATTCATATAAGGAAAGTGTTGGAATTATGCCCTAGAGGCAATAATAAAGATGTTATTATTATAATTCTTGTTCATGATAAAGTTTATATTCCATGCTAGAATTGTATTAAGCGGAATCTTTAATACTTGTGTGGTTTGTAAACAACACCGTGTCCCTAGTACGCCTCTATGGACTAGCTCATTGATCAATGATGGTTAAGGTTTCCTAACCATAGACATGAGTTGTCAATTGATAATGAGATCATATCATTGGGAGAATGATATGATGGACAGACCCAAACTAAGCGAAGCAATTAGATCGATTCATCGTGTTCATCTTTGCGAAGCTTTTCCTATGTCAAATATTGTATTCCTTAGACCATGAGATAATGCAACTCCCGGGTACCGGAAGAAAGCTTTGAGGTCATCAAACGTCATCCTATGAGAGGGTGATCATAAATGTGTCTCTCAGGTGATCGGAAAGTATCTGTTGGGTTGTATGTATCGAGATGGAATTTGTCCCTCCCAAGTCGGAGAGATATACTTCGGGCCCACTCGGTAATCGATATCAACACCGCTTGCAAGCATGTGGTTAAGGAGTTAATCACAAAGTGATATCGGATTGAACGAGTAAAGTACTGCGTGAACGAGATTGAACTAGGTATGACGGCAAGCGATCGAATCTCGGGCAAGTAAAATATCGCGAGACGAAGGGAATATATATATTGGATTGATTGAATCCTGGCATCGTGGTTCATCCGATATGATCATCGATGAATGTGTGGGAGTCAATATGGGTGCCTGCACCATTGATTATTGATAGAAGATCATGTCGCATATTCTCGAACCGAGGTCACACACTTAACGTATCTACGCTAGGATAGATTGGATAATTGGTTTATGAATTTTTGTTGAGTCTCGGATGGGATCCGGATATCACGAGAGGTTCCGGAATGGTCCGGAGAATAAGATTCATATAAGGCGGTGTAGTTTTTGGAGTTGAATTGTTCCGGGTTAATCGGTATTGTCGAAGCTTCTAGAACCTTCCGGAAGGGGACCAACGTGGCCCCACCTTCCGGGAGGGGCATGGGCTCACGAGGGAGTGTCTGGCCGCATTGGGCCAGGGCACAAGGCCCCATAGGGCCCAGCGATCCTAGATAAGTTTAAACTCGTTTAAACTAGAGATAGGATTTCTAGATAAGGAGAGTTTAAATCGTTTAAACTAGAGATAGGATTTCTAGATAAGGGAAAGTTTAAATTGTTTAAACTAGAGATAGGCTTGGAGGAGGGCAAGGGCTGGCTGCCCCCTCTATATATAGAGGTGGTGCGCCTCCCCGACACACCTTCCTCCTCCAAGCCCTAGCAGCCTTGCTACCTTCCTCTCTCCTCCCATTTGTTGTAGGCGAAGCCTGCAGTGAAATTCTCCACCATATACACCACGCCGTGTTGTAGATCCAATCTATCTCTCCACCATACTCGCTGGTCCGAGGAAGGAGGAGACGTCGAGGTGTCGACGTGTGCATCTCACGGAGGCACCGCCACTTGTGGTGCTAGATCGGATCGGATCGCGAGGAGGAGAAGTACGACTACATCACCCACGTTAAACGAACGTTCATTGTATGAATCTTCAAGGGTATGAAGATCTAATCCAATCTCTCTCGTTGTTTGCATCTCCTAGATTAGATCTTGGCTTTCCCTCTGTTCGCTCCGTAGAAAATTTTGATGTTTTCTGTTGCAAGCCTCTTGTTTGTGTTCTTCTTATGACGCGGGATAGTGAGATTGAAGCGGTCCAGGCCAACCTTACACGACCTCGTTCGCGAGACCGGCTCCGCACTTGACGTGTGGCTTGTATCACACATGCGGCTGGTGGATGTCAGTTTCTCTCACTATAGTTGTCATGGGATTAACTGTCACATCCCAAGATTTTCCAAATCCTGAAATGTGAAAATAAATGAATAAAATAAAACTATGTTCAATTTTCAGAGCCAGAAGAAACTTTTTGAATTTAATTGGAACCTCAAACCACATTTAAAATAAATAAAATAAAAGGGTGCATAAAGAAAAACATTTAATAAAGGAAATTAAAAATGTTTTGGAATTACTATTATTAGATCCTTTAATAAAAGATTTATTATCAAAAGAAATGGTGGACTTTATAAATAAAGAATATTTGATAAAACCAAATTAAATCTTGACCAAAACTTTGGGAATTAAAACACTTAGCTTTAAATAAAAATATCAAAGGTTTATTTAAATAAAATAACAGGGAATCAATGTCCAATTTTATTATGAAAGGAATTACCATTTTAAATTAAAGCATCAAGACATATTAAAATTGTTTAAATAGGTTTACCAAGTATTTTTATTATTATTTAATAAAAACCTACTAAAATGTTTTGGCTCTACTTTAGATTTTAAAATAAATATCTCAATAAAATAAATCCTATTTGAATTAATGATTAAGGCCATTTTATTTAATTATTAATGGACCCTATAATAAAATATTATTTTATTCTAACAAAGTTTTGCACATATCTTAATTCTCAAATAAAAGCCTACTGATTTGGTTTTTGTAAATATTTAGAATTCAAAATGGGGATTCTAATAATTAAACCAAACCATATTTTATTAATAAACCATAGCCCATTTTATTTAATTAATAAATAGAACCTAGAAAAATTTAAAATATTATTTTTATTTTGAAAGTTGATTCATACTACTAAACAGAACCAAAAACACAATGCAAGGTTTAATGAATGTTTGAAATTGTTTGAATGATTGAATAAGTTGATTGAAATTTAAAACAGAAATTCAAAATAGAAAAGGAAAAATGATTCAGTACAAAAAAAAATGAAACAACAGCCAGCCCAGATGCTCAGCCCAGGAAGCCCACCTAGCCCAACTCTCCTTTCCCCGAAGCGTTACTTTTATCACCGCCAAAACAGCCCATAGAGTCAATGGCCAGTGGACCCGTCCTCCTTCTTCTTTCACCGATTTGGACCCCACCACACCGTTTCTCCTTCTTCTTCCGCCAACCACGCCTTTTCCCTCGCTGCCGTTGCGAGCATTGATTCCAGCGATTAATTCACCTTAACGTCGTTGATTCCTCGTCGTGGCCACGCCCATTTAACGCCACACCCTCTCCTCTCGCTTCCCTCGGACTCCTCCCCAAAGCTCGCCTAGGCCGCTCCATTTCTTCCCCAACACCCTCCGACGAGCGCCGCAGCAATTCCGCCAACTCGACCACCCTGCCTCTACTTCACGCGAGTGGACTCCTCGACCTCACGCACCTCCTAGTACTCACGGTTCGCTGGGTGCACGAACCCCGACTGACAAACTCCCGACGCCGCACGTCTGCGTTCTTCTCCGCGACGTCTCCTGTGAACCAGACCACCGCGCCTTCTCGTTCACGCACACACTTCGCCGTGTCCTTGCGCTCGACTATGTGTTTTGTTTACCTCCTGGTGATCTGCTGCATCGTCCTCGACAGCAACCCGAGAGTACCGCCGCCCTAAGCAACTCCGACGAGCAATTCTGCCAAGACCAGTGTGCCCCTTGCCATCTCTAGAGCACCTTGAACTTCGCCGTGTTCTCCTGAGCCTGGTGAGCATTTTCCCTTTCTCCCTAACCTCCTGTAGCATCGGCACCGCTGCCGATCGATTCCGCCGCCGCTAGCCACCGCAGCGCCGCCCACTTTAGGTCGAGCCTGCCGCAACCGTTCGATCTAGATCGGGCAGGCACGATAGGATCATTTAAACGCCGAAGGGGTACGCCTCCAGAGCCGCACGATTAGACTTAATCCAACGCACCGTAGCGTGATCCGCAGCGAACCGGTACCGTCCAGTAGGAAACCGCCGCGTGTCCCCTGTTCTGTTTAGAACAGAAATTGAATCTGATTTAAATTGCAAACTTCAAAACCTTATAACTTTTGATCCACACGTCCAAATTTGACAAATTTTATATCAATAAAATCAGGAGAACAAGCCCTAAACAACCATGACCTTAGTTTTGAAAATAGTATCTGTTAGCTTGCTTGAAATTACAGAAACATTTGTGTACTTGTTTAGAGTATAAAAATTGTTTAAAATTGATTTTGGATCAAATCTTTTTGCAAAATGGATTTGTGTGACCCTACTGACCCTAGGAACCAACCCATAGTGTTAAAAATAATTTTTGTGAAATTTAAGTGGAATTAGTTAACTTAGTCATTTTCTAGTCAAATAAACTCATTAAATCTTATTAGGGAAAAGATGTTGCAAGGAAACCTTGGGAAAATGTTATGGACCAAACTTACTGACCCAAAACACCAAGCCTTGCCAAGAGCAACTCACTTGGTGAAAAACATAAAGTTTTATTTTAAAAAGAATAATTTTCACCATATAAAAATGTTGAATAGACTTTGAGCAAAACCCTCTAACTAATGACTTTGCCATTTTAGTAAATGCCCAATGTAGACCCTACAAAGTTTATAAACCTAGTAGAGTCCAACTTTGCAATAGAACCCTCTTTTTACAAGACTTAGGAACCATTGCTTTGTGTATGTGAATTATTGTTTGAATGTTGGAATGCTACTTGATACTATGCTTGTTTGATTGTAGTGAAATTAGCAAAGTGTGAGACTAGCAAGATCAAGGAGTGACTATCATTCCCTAAACAAAAAGGCAAGTTACACTATCATCCCAAAGACCTATTATTTTTCATTATACTTAGTGGATTTTGTAAACATGCATGAAAATGTTTTATACTTATGCTATGCTAATCCTAATAGGATTCCCTAAACACTCCTTAGTGAAAATATTGAAGTTGTACATGCTTAGCCATGCTATGTTTTGAAAAGAGATACATGTTGAAATTTACAAAGGTTGAGAAAAGACTTGTGTTTTACATAATAAAACAAGGACTCAATGAACCACCTAGGTGGTGGACACTTTATGTTTTGGAGAAGGTGGCAACAAAAGGGAACCATGTCTATGGCAATCACTTTGTGTTGTGCTCCAAATGAAAACCACCTAGGAAACTTAGAGATTGAACATGTTTCTCCAATTGTGGCTTTCGTGTACAACCACATGCTATTATGGCTCTGGCTTAGTCGATTACATTAGGAAGACCCATACATTGTCTTTAGTTACCGGACATGGGGATCTGGAATGCTTCATGGGAGCTGAAGACAAGCTAGCAATGATGTATGGGAGGACCTTTTGAAAGACTTCACACATTCTCGACCGCCAAGATTCCATCTTGGTGAGCACTAATCCAAGAGGCCACCGGTGGCAACAAGATGGGATTGTGTCATGTGGGTAAAGTGTACTCCTTCTGAAGTTAATAAAATCTAAGTACTTAGCCGTGTCCCCGGTTATGGACAATACTGAGCAACTAAAGTTTGAACTATGGGAGATCTCGACATTCTAATTTCTAATATAAAAACTTGATGCACTTGGGGGTACCAAGGAATTCAAAGAGCTTTTGATAAGCTTGTTGCACTTGGGGTTACCAAGGTGCACAAGAGCATGATGTACTTGGGGTTACCAAGGAACTCATGAGTTTTGAGAAAACTTGTAGCACTTGGGGTTACCAAGGTGCTCAAGGATTTTTGACAAGTACTTGAACAATTGAGTGTCTACCAAGGAGTTCAAGGATCTTGGAAATGAGATTTGACAAAGGACCAAAACCATTTTGAAAAGATAGGATAAAATATTGCTTTATGCCAATGAACCCTAAACTCTACTTAGCCAAATATGCATGTAATGATAGGATCCACTTATTAAATATAAAAGTGAAACTTGCCAATACAATTCAAATGTATTGACCATTGTGGCTGTAACTTGTAATGTTGCAGGTTGATTGTTTGATTGACTAGGATTACAAAGTCTACAACCAACATCTGCCTGTGGCACTATGAAGATAAAGGACCCATGACTATATATATTCCGCTGCAATGTAATGTAATAGCCAAATGAGCTATATATGATGTATAAAACTATGTTATTCCTGGTTATAATGTTATAATATGACCCTTGTATCTTGATATTATATCTTAACTGTGGATGCTAGCTATTGATCCAGGGACTAGCATTGTAAAACACAGGAGGACTCTACCTTATTAGGTTGGGACCTCTATATTAACACCGGAGTTTGGCAACCATAATATCACCGTTGTGGCTTTCCGTAGGTAAGAATCGTTCTTAGCATCTACTCCCATAAAGCCACGTAAAACATGCAACAACAAAGTAGAGGCGTCTAACTTGTTTTTGCAGGGAGTGTTTTCTGTGATGTGGTATGGCCCAAGATGTGATGTGTATATTGTATGCGATGATCATGTTTTGTAATGTTTCATGACTTGCATGTCGATGAGTACACAACCGGCAGGAGCCATATGGTTGTCTTTATAATTGTGTATGACCTGCGAGTCAACTTCTTATACGCCATGTAATAGCTTTACTTTATCGCTAAGTAGTTAGCAATAGTTGTAGTTGCTATTCGTGGTGGAGGCAATCATGGTGGAGTGATGGAGATCATGCTTTAACGCACAAGATGGATATCATTGCGCTAAGATTGGCTATACCATGTCACATAAAGTTATATGCATGTGATGTTTATCCCTTTATGTATCTTATTATGCTTAGATCGCGACGGTAGCATTATAAGATGATTCCTCACTTAAAGATGAAGATAAAAACTGTGTTCTCCCCAAGTATGCACCGTTGCGAAGTTCGCTGCTTCCAAGCATCACATGATGATCGGTGCTATAGACTCACGCCACATACAACGGGTGCAAGCCAGTTTTTGCACACGCGGAAATACTTGGGTCTAACTTGACGAGCCTAGCATGTACAGACATGGCCTCGGAACACAAGAACCGAAAGGTTAAGCATGAGTCATATGAATGATATGATCGACACTTTGTTGTCCACCATGTTGTTTGCTATGGAACCGGAGCTTCAAAATCGTTTTGAAACCTATCCCGGGCCCTTTGAGATTCTCGAGGAGCTGAAAACCATGTTTCAGACTCAAGCCCGTTCTGAGAGATATGAGATCTCTGAGAAGTTCTTTAACTGCAAGATGGAGGAAGGGAGTTCCGTTAGTGAGCACGCCATAAAGATGTCGGGCTACACTCAACGCCTTGAGCAACTGGAATGCACGATTCCAGAGGAGCTCAAGATTGACAGGGTTCTGCAATCACTCCCTCCCAGCTACAAAAGTTTTGTAGTGACTCATAATCAGATTGGTTCCATTGATACGATCACCGAGCTCTTCGCAAAGTCAAGGCTGCAAGTGGACATCAAGAAGGATAATCATGTGTTGATGGTCAACAAGCCCTCCTTTAAGAAAGGTAAGGAGCAAAGAAGCCCTTCAAGAAGGGCGGCGTAAGCAATGCCCTGGCGATAAGAAGCTCAGTCTGGTCCTAAGCCGACACCGAGTGCTTCTATTGCAAGGACAGGGTCATGGGCAATCGTCAAGTACTTAGCGGACAAGAAGGCTGGCACCATCAAAGGTATATTTGATATACATGTTATTGATGTTTTCCTTACTAGCCCTCGTTGTAGTGCACGGTATTTGATACGTTCGGGCTAATATTTGTAACTCAAACAGAGCTACGAATAGACGGCTTTGAGGGATGAGGTGACGATGCGCGTTGCTGGCAACGGATCAAGAGTTGATGTGATGGCTCAGACGCTCTCCTTAGTTTTACCTTCGGGATTAGTTTTAAACCTTAATAAATGTTATTATGTGCCTGCGTTGAGCATGAACATTATTTTCGGATCATGTTTATTGCAAGACGGTTATTCATTTAAATCGGAGAATAATGGTTGTTCTATTTATATGAGTAACATCTTTTATGGTCATGCACCTCTTGTAAATGGTTTATTTCTTCTAAATCTCGAAAGGGATGAAACACACATCCATAACATTGAGGCTAAGAGATGCAAAGTAGATAGTGATAATACTACTTATTTGTGGCACTGTCGTCTAGGTCATATTGGTGTAAAACGCATGAAGAAACTCCATTCTGATGGACTTTTGGAGTCTCTTGATTTTGAATCATTTGACACATGCGAACCATGCCTCATGGGCAAGATGATCAAAACCCCGTTCTCCGGTATGATGGAGCGAGCAACGGACTTGTTGGAAATCATACATACCGATGTATGTGGACCGATGAGTGTTTCGACGCGCGGTGGATATCGCTATTTTCTCACTTTTACCGATGACTTAAGTAGATATGGGTATATCTATTTAATAAAACATAACTCAAACGTTTGAAAAGTTCAAAGAATTTCAGAATGAAGTGGAGAACCATCGTAACAGAAAGATTAAGTTTCTATGATCCGATCGTGGAGGTGAATATTTGAGTTATGATTTTCTCACGCATCTTAAAGCAAGTGGAATCGTTTCACAACTCACGCCACCCGAACACCACAACGCAATGGTGTGTCTGAGCCGAATCGAACCCTATTAGATATGGTCCGATCAATGATGTCTCTTCTTGATTTGCCGTTATCATTTTGGGGTTATGCATTAGAAACCGCATTCACTTTAAATAGGGCTCCATCTAAACCGTTGAGACGACACCGTATGAAATGTGGTTTGGTGCTAAACCTAGGTTGTCGTTTCTTAAAGTTTGGGGATCTGGCTTTACGTCAAGAAGTTGATGCCGACAAGCTCGAACCCAAAGCGGAGAAATGCGTCTTCAGAGGATACCCTAAGGAAACTATTGGGTATACCTTCTATCACGTAACCGAAGGCAAAGTGTTTGTCGAAGAACGGTTCCTTTCTTGAGAAGGAGTTTCTCTCGAAAGAAGTGAGTTGGAGGAAAGTAGAGCTAGACGAGGTTATTGAACCTTCTCTTGAATTGGAGAGTAGCGCAAGACCTGAAATTGTTCCAGGTCACCGCACCAACAATAGAGGAAGCTAATGACAAGGATCATGAAGCTTGGACGATGCTGCTCTTGAACGTCGCAGTCGACAAGGTCGCGTGCCCTCCCGAGTGGTACCAACCCTGTCTTGACTGTCTTGTTGGTAGAAGACGGTGAACCTACGAAATATGAGGAAGCAATGATGAGCCCAGACGAGAAATGGTGGAAGCCATGAAATCCAATTGGGATCCATGAGCGAAAACCAAGTATGGACTTTGGTGGATCCTCCTAGCGACCGAAAGGCCGTTGAGTGCAAATGGATATTCAAGAAGAAACGAACGCGGATGGTAATGTTACCGTCTATAAAGCACGGCTTGTCGCAAAGGTTTTCGACAAGTTCAAGGTGTTGACTACGATGAGACTTTCTCCCGTAGCGATGTTTAAGTCCATTCGGATTTTATTAGCAATTGCTGCGTTTCATGATTATGAAATATGGCGATGGATGTCAAGATCGCTTTCCTCAATGGGAACATTGATGAAGAGTTGTATATGATGCAACCCAAGGTTTTGTCGATCCTAAGGATGCTAGTAAAGTATGCAAACTTCAGCTCCATTTATGGATGAAGCAAGCATCTCGGAGTTGGAACCTTCGTTTTGATCAAGTGATCAAGAGCTTTGGATTTGTTCCAAATTGCTACAAGCTTGTATCTACAAGAAAGTGAGTGGGAGCTCGGTGACGTTTCGGTATCGTATGTGGATGACATATTGATTATCGGAAATGACATCAACATGCTTAACGATGTGAAGAGTTATTTGAACAAGTGTTTTTCAATGAAAGACCTAGGTGAAGCTGCTTATATATTGGGCATCAAGATCTATAGAGATAGACAAAGACGCCTGATAGCTTTAAGCCAGAGTACATACCTAGACAAAGTTCTGAAAAGGTTCAGAATGGATAAGGCAAAGAAAGGTTCAGTGCCTATGTTGTCAGGTAAGATATTGAGCAAGGCTCAGTGTCCAGCTACGGTAAATGATAGGGAAGCTATGAGCAAAGTGCCTTATGCCTCGGCCATAGGTTCCATCATGTATTCCATGCTGTGTACTAGACCGGATGTGTCCAATGCTCTTAGTTTGACGAGCAGATATCAAAGTGATCCAGGAGTGGAACACCGTACAGCCATGAAGAACATCCTAAAGTACCTAAATAGAACTAAAGAAATGTTCTTAGTCTATGGGGGTGATGAACAGCTTGTCGTAAAAGGTTACGTCGATGCTAGTTTCGACACTGACAAGGATGATTCTAAATCTCGGGAGGATACGTTTATATTTTGAATGGAGGAGCTGTGAGCTAGAGAAGTCAAGCAAAGCGTGATCGGGATCTACTGAGAAGCGGAATACATGGCTGCCGCAGCGTCAAGTGAAGGAGTTTGGATCGAAACTTCATCATCGAGCTTGGCGTGGTTCCAAGTGCATTGGACCCACCGGAGATATTGTGTGACAACACCGGCGCCATAGCACTCGCTAAGGAACCAAGATATCATCCAAAGACCAAGCATATCAACGCAAGTTTCATATAATCCGAGATTATATAGCGGATGGAGATCTGAAGATTAGCAAAGTACATACGGATCTGAATGTCGCAGATCCATTGACTAAACCTCTTCCACGTGTAAAACATGATCAACACCTCAGTGCCATGGATGTGAGATTGTTGCCAAATGTAAACTAGATTATTGACTCTAGTGCAAGTGGGAGACTGTTGGAATTATGCCCTAGAGGCAATAATAAAGATGTTATTATTATAATTCTTGTTCATGATAAAGTTTATATTCCATGCTAGAATTGTATTAAGCGGAAACTTTAATACTTGTGTGGTTTGTAAACAACACCGTGTCCCTAGTACGCCTCTATGGACTAGCTCATTGATCAATGATGGTTGTGGTTTCCTAACCATAGACATGAGTTGTCAATTGATAATGAGATCATATCATTGGGAGAATGATATGATGGACATACCCAAACTAAGCGAAGCAATTAGATCGTTTCATCGTGTTCATCTTTGCGAAGCTTTTCCTATGTCAAATATTGTATTCCTTAGACCATGAGATAATGCAACTCCGGCACCTAAGAAAGCTTTGAGGTCATCAAACGTCATCCTATGAGAGGGTGATCATAAAGGTGTCTCTCGGGTGATAGGAAAGTATCTCATTGGTTGTATGTATCGAGATGGAATTTGTCCTCCCAAGTCGGAGAGATATACTTTGGGCCCACTCGGTCGATATCAACACCGCTTGCAAGCATGTGGTTAAGGAGTTAATCACAAAGTGATATCGGATTACGGAATGAGTAAAGTACTTGCGTGAACGAGATTGAACTAGGTATGACGGACCGACGATCAAATCTCGCAAGTAAAATATCACGAGACGAAGGGAATATATATGGGATTGATTGAATCGGCATCGTGGTTCATCCGATATGATCATCGATGAATGTGTGGGAGTCAATATGGGTGCCTGCACTACTGTTGATTATTGATAGAAGATCATGTCTGCATATTCTCGAACCCGCAGGGTCACACACTTAACGTATCTCGACGCTAGAATAGATTGGATAATTGGTTTATGAATTTTTGTTCGGAGTCTCGGATGGGATCCGGGACATCACGAGAGGTTCCTGAATGGTCCGGAGAATAAGATTCATATAAGGCAGTGCAGTTTTTGGAGTTCGGAATTGTTCCAGGTTAATCGGTATTGTACCGGAAGCTTCTAGAACCTTCCGGAAGGGGACCAACGTGGCCCCACCTTCCGGGAGGGGGCATGGGCCTATGAGGGAGTGTCCTGGACGCATTGGTCCAGGGGCACAAGGCCCCATAGGGCCCAGACGATCCTAGATAAGTTTAAACTCGTTTAAACTAGAGATAGGATTTCTAGATAAGGAGAGTTTAAATCGTTTAAACTAGAGATAGGATTTCTAGATAAGGGAAAGTTTAAATTGTTTAAACTAGAGATAGGCTTGGAGGAGGGGCAAGGGCTGGCCCCTCTATATATAGAGGGTGGTGCGCCTCCCCACACACCTTCCTCCAAGCCCTAGCAGCCTTGCTACCTTCCTCTCCCTCCCGATTGTTTGTAGGCGAAGCCTGCAGAAATTCTCCACCATATACACCACGCCGTGTTGTAGATCCAAACTATCTCTCCACCATACTCGCTGGTCCGAGGAAGGAGGAGACGCCGAGGTGCTGCGTGTGCATCTCACGAGGCACCGCCACTTGTGGTGCTAGATCGGATCAGATCGCGAGGAGGAGAAGCGAGTACGACTACATCACCCACGCCCGTTTAACGCCTCTGTATGAATCTTCAAGGGTATGAAGATCTAATCCAATCTCTCGTTGTTTGCATCTCCTAGATTAGATCTTGGCTTTCCTCTGTTACGCCCGTAGAAAATTTTGATTTACTATGCCATGAAACCCTTCGAAAGTCCCGTTTGAGTTGGGAAATGATTCCTGTTTTCATCGAATGTTCTAGAATGTTCCGAATGTCCGCACTCGGGAGGAAGGGTACATGAATGTGTTGTATCAAGTTGGTATGATTGCATCATGTACTAAGTGTCATCGCTGTTCCAAATAAAGGATTAATTCAAATCCTAGTTTGAAAAGTCAAACGGCTAAATTGAAAAGTCAAACAGCTAAATTTGGAAAGAGGAAAAGAGGAGGAAGTGGGAAACCGAGTTGGGGAGGGAATCCCTCCTCCAACCGGCGGCGCCCCCTCCAAGCCGAGTTGGGGAGGGACTCCCCTCCCTCCCCTTGGCCGTCGGCCCCTCCACCTATATAAGGAGGGGCAGGGCTCCCTCCTAGCACACACAAGTCCCTCACCTTAAACCCTAGAAAGCTGCAGCCCACCATAGCCGCCGCCGCCCCCTAGGGTTTTGCCCTAGCCGTCGACTTGGGGTCCCCGGAACCCTAGCCGCCGGCTCTAGCATCTCCTCCTTGGTGTGTCTAAACCCTAGATCGCCGAGGAGCTCTCTCATACTCCACCATACTCGCTCCGGCTTAAGGCGAAGCCCTGCGAGATCTCCCCTCTACTTCCGGTACCACGCCGTTGTGCTGCCGGAATCGCGAGGAGAGTGCTACAACCTCCGCTGCCTGCTGGAACAAGGGAGAGGAAGGTCTTCGTCGAGTACCGAACGTGTGACCGACTGCGGGAGCGCTGCCGGAACGCAGCGCCGGAAGGATCGTCTACGCGATCTTGAGATCGGAAAGAGTACGACTACATCACCCACGAGAATCCGCTCTCGTTAAACACTTTGGAATCTTCGAGGGTAAGTTATTCCATCGACTCGTTGCTACAATCTAGTAGATAGATCTTGGCTTGTTTGTTTGTATGCGATAGAAATTTTTTGTTTTCCATGATATGAAACCCTACAGTGGTATCAGAGCCGTGTCTATATGTAGATCTGTTGCACGAGTAGAACACAATGGTCATTGTGGGAGTTGATGCTTTTATTGTCGATTGCTTCTTGTGTACTTTGCATCTTGCGGTATGTTGGGATGAAGCGGCCCGGGCTAACCTTACATGACATCGTTCATGAGACTTGCTCCACGCTTGACATACAACTTGTATTGCATAAGTGGCTTTGCGGGTGCCTGTTTCTCCTAGCATAGTTAAGATCCAATTTACAACGTGTGATTAACAATACTAATATCAATGTTGTGGTTCTTGTTCGTAAGTTAGAACGACACTTATTGAAAGCCCCAAACCACGTAAAACATGCAAAGAAAGTAGAGGCGTCTAACTTTGTTTTGCACTGGTGTGCAGTGATGTGCTATGGCCATGATTGTGATTATATTTGATGTATGCAATGTTCCTTATTGTAAGTTGGCAACCGGCAGGAGCCATATGGTTGTCTTTAATTTATGTTAAGACCCGCGTGTCTATTCAAAGTAGTTGTAATAGTTGAAGCCGGTGGACGACAACCATGGAGAGGCGTCATTGACCTTGATGCAATGCCGGTGATGATGGAGATCATGTTCGTGCTAGAAGATGGAGATCGGAAGCACAAAGAAGAAAGGCCATATCATATCACATATTATGAATTGCATGTGATGTTAATCCTTTATGCATCTTGTATTGCTTAGTAGACGACGGTAGCATTATAAGATGATCCCTCATGCACATGAATTTCAAGTCATAAAGTGTTCACCCTTAGTTAGCACCGTTGCTAAAGCTTGTTGTTTCGAAGCACCACGTGATGATCGGGTGTGTTAGATTCTGCAAGTGTATACAACGTGAGCAAGCCAGATTTGCTCATGCAGAAACTAAGGTTTAATCTTGACGAGCCTAGCATGTACATACATGGTCTCGGAACACGGATCACCGAAAGGTAAAGCATGAATCATATAGTAGATATGATGAACATGACGATTGTTCGCAATTGAAACTATATCAACTCTCGTGATGATCGGTGTTGATGTAGTGGATTTGGTTCGTGTGATCATTAAAACAATGTGATGGATGTTGTTTTGAGTGGGAGTTCACCTAGATTAACTTTATTATTAATTTGAACTCAATTTGTCATAAACTTAGTCTAAACTACTGCAAATATGTTGTAGATCAATGGCAGCCCCTACCATCAATTTTAATGCGTTCCTAGAGAAAGAAAAGTTGAAAAACAATGGAAGCAACTCATGGATTGGTTCCGCAATTTGAGGATTGTCCTCACACCGGTAATTTGACCTATGTGTGGATGCACATTGGTGACCCACTGCGGTGATGCTTCCGATGAAGTAAAGAATGTTTACCTCGCTCGAAAGAATCAGTACTCCATAGTTCAGTGTGCTATCTTGTATGGTTTGGAATCGGAGCTTCAGAAAAGGTTTGAGAATTCAGACCCATATGATATTGTCGAGGATCTCAAATTGATCTTTGAGACTCATGCGGCAATTGAAAGTTATGAGGCTTCTGAAAAGTTCTTTAACTGCAAGATGGAAGAGGGCAGCTCCGTCAGTGAGCATGTGCTTAAGATGTCTGGGCACGCAAACAAACTTCAAAGCTTGGGTATAGTGATTCCTAATGCTTTGGGGATTTACCGTGTCCTCCAATCACTATACAAGAACTTTGTGATGAACTACAACATGCAGAACATGAACAAGCAGTTGCCAGAACTGTTTGCTATGTTGAAGTCTGCAGAAGTGGAGATCAAGAAAGAGCACCAAGTGTTGTTGGTCAATAAGACCACAAAATTCAAGAAAGGCAAATCTAAGCAGAAGGGACACTTCAAGAAGGGTGGTAAGAAAGTTACCACGCCGGCAAAGAAGACCAAGACTGGACCTAAGCCTGATACCGAGTGCTTTTACTGCAAGGGAGAAGGTCACTGGAAGCGGAATTTCCCAAAGTACTTGGCGGATTTGAAGAACGGCAACATCAAGAAGAAAGGTATATCTGATATACATGTTATTGATGTGTATCTCACTAGTACTCGTAGTAGTGCATGGGTATTTGATACTGGTTCGGTTGCTCATATTTGTAACTCGAAACAGGTGCTGCAGAATAAACGGAAGCTAGCGAATAACGAGGTGACGATGCGCGCTGGAAACGGATCAAAGGTTGATGTGATCGCGGTCGGCACGCTACCCCTTCATCTACCATCGGTATTAGTTTTATACTTAAATAATTGTTATTTGGTGCCTGCGTTGAGCATGAACATTATATCGGGATCTTGTTTATTGCGAGACGGTTACTTGTTTAAGTCCGAGAATAATGGTTGTTCGATTTATATGAGTAATATGTTTTATGCACATGCACCTTTGATAGATGGTCTATTCTTATTGAATCTCGATAGTGGAAATACACATATCAACAACATTAAGGCTAAACGTTTGAAATCGAGCGATAACTCGACCTATGTGGCAATCGCTGCCTTGGTCACATTAGAGTGAAGCGTATGAAGAAACTCCATTCCGATGGACTTCTTGAATCACTTGATTTCGAATCACTTGATAGATGCGAAGCATGTCTAATGGGTAAAATGACTAAGACTCCATTTTCTGGTATGATGGAGCGAGCTACGGACTTATTGGAAATCATACATACCGATGTGTGTGGTCCAATGAGTGTAGCATCGCGCGGTGGTTATCGTTATGTTCTTACCTTCACGGATGACTTGAGTAGATATGGGTATATCTATTTCATGAAACATAAGTCCGAAACTTTCGAGAAGTTTAAGGAATTTCAAAGTGAGGTAGAGAATCAACGTAACAAGAAGATTAAATTTCTACGCTCGATCGTGGAGGTGAATATCTAAGTTACGAGTTTGGCGAGCATTTGAAGAAATGTGGAATACTTTCAGTTGACACCGGGAACACCACAGTAATGGTATGTCCGAACGTCAGAATCGAACTCTCTTAGATATGGTTCGCTCTATGATGTCACTTATAGATTTACCGCTATCATTTTGGGGTTATGCATTAGAAACAAATGCATTCACTTTAAATAGGGCACCGTCTAAACCGCTGAAACGACACTATATGAATTATGGTTTGGGAAGAAACCTAAATTGTCGCTCCTTAAAGTTTGGGGATGCGAAGCCTATGTAAAGAAGTTACAAGGACAAGCTTGAACCCAAAGCGAAAAATGCGTCTTCATAGGATACCCAAGGAAACTATTGGGTATACCTTCTATCACAGATCCAAGGCAAAATCTTTGTTGTTAAAATGGATCCTTTCTAGAGAAGGAATTTCTCTCGAAAGAAGTGACTGAAGGAAAGTAGAACTCGACGAGGTTGTCGAACCTTCTCTCGAATTGCAGTAGCGCAAGACCGAAGAAGTTCTGTGGTGCCTGCACCAATTAGAGAGGAAGCTAATGATGGTGATCATGAAACTTGGTTGTTGTTGCTACAGAGCCTCTGAGGTCAACGAGAACTCGTACCACTCCTGCATTGGTATGATCCTTATGAGTGTCATGTTGGTGGACAACACATGACCCCGAGACATATGAGGAAGCGATGATGAGCAGATTCCAATAAATGGCAAGAAGCCATGAACCGAGATTGGATCCATGTACGAAAACCAAGTATGGACTTTGGTGGACTTACTGGGATGGCGGAAGGTCACGAGAACAAATGGATCTTCAAGAAGAAAACAGATGTTGATGGTAATGTTACCGTCTATAAAGCTCGACTTATCGCAAAAGGGTTTCGACAAATTCAAGGAGTTGACTACGATGAGACTTTCTCACCAGTAGCGAAGATAAAGTCTGTGAGGATTATGTTAGCAATCACTGCATATTATGATTATGAGATATGGCAGATGGATGTCAAAACCGCATTCCTCAATGGAGACATTGATGAAGAGTTGTATATGATGCAACCCAAAGGTTTTGTCGATCCTAAAGATGCTAACAAGGTATGCAAACTTCAACGGTCCATCTATGGATTGAAGCAAGCATCCCGAAGTTGGAATTAACGTTTTGATAAGGTGATCAAAAGTTTTGGTTTTATACAAACTTATGGAGAAGCTTGTATTTACAAGAAAGTGAGTGGGAGCTCTGTAGCATTCTTAATACTATATGTAGATGACATATTTTTGATTGGGAATGATGTAGACCTTCTTAATAGTGTCAAGGAATATTTGAATAATAGTTTTTCAATGAAGGATCTTGGCGAAGCAGCTTACATATTAGGCATAAAGATTTACAGAGATAGATCGAAACGCCAAATATCATTGTCACAGAGTACATATTTGGACAAAGTTCTAAAGAGGTTTGGAATGGAAGATAGCAAGAAAGGGTTCTTGCCCATGTTGCCCAATACGACCTTGAGTAAAACTCAAAGTCCGACATCGGCAGAAGATAGAGAAAGGATGAGTAAGACTCCCTATGCCTCAGCCATAGGATCTCTGATGTATGCCATGCTATGTACTAGACCCGACATTGCATATGCTGTTAGTTTGACTAGCAGATATCAAAGTGATCCAAGAGTGGATCATTGGACAGTGGTCAAAAACATCCTTAAGTACTTGAGAAGAACTAAGGATATGGTTCTTTCTTATGGAGGTGATGAACAACTCGTTGTTAATGGTCACACCGATGCTAGTTGGAACACCGATCCGGATGATTCTAAATCACAATCTGGATACGTATTTATTTTGAATGGTGCAGCAGTTAGCTGGAGGAGTACAAAGCAAAGCGTTGTGGCGAGATCTTCAACTGAATCAGAATACATGGCTGCTTCAGAGGCTTCACAAGAAGCGATATGGATGAAAGAGTTCATTACAGAGCTGGGTGTGGTTCCTAGTGCGCTGGACCCAATGTCTATCTACTGTGATAACATGGGCGCCATAGCCAATGCGCAAGAACCAAGGTCACACAAGAAGCTGAAGCATATCAAGCTACGTTTTCACGCTATTCGAGAACATATCCAAGATGGGGATATAAAGATTTGCAAAGTACACACAGATCTGAATGTGGCAGATCCGTTGACTAAACCTCTCCCGAGGGCAAAACATGACCAACACCAAACTGCCATGGGTGTTCGGTATATTACCATGTAATCTAGATTAGATGACTCTAGTGCAAGTGGGTGACTGTTGGAGATATGCCCTAGAGGCAAATAATAAAAGTAGTTATTATTATATCTTTGTGTTTATGATAAATGTTTACATTCATGCTATAATAGTATTAACAAGGAAACATTGATACTTGTGTGATTTGTAAACTTAATTTGAAGTCCCTAGTATAGCCTCTATACATCACTAGCTTGTTGGTTAATAAATGATGGTGGTTTCCCTATCATGAACATTGAGATGTTATCAACAACAAGATCATATCGTTAGGAGAATGATATGGTGGACATACTCCTATAGATAAGCGTAGCATAAAGATCAAGTCATTTCAATAGTTCAATTGCTATATGCTTTCTGATACATAGTAACCTAATTCCTTCGACCATGAGATCATGCATATCACCTTTACCGGATGGATGCTTTGATGACATCAAACACCACACCGTAACTGGGTGGCTATAAAGGTGGCATTGAGTGTTCGGAAAGTATTGGTTGAGACACATGGATCAAGAGTGGGATTTGTCCATCCATATGACGGATAGATATACTCTGGGCCCTCTCGGTGGAATGTCATCCAATTAGCTTGCAAGCATGTGACTGGCTCACAAGGGATCACATATCATGGGAACAAGAAAAGAGTACTTATCGGTAACGAGGTTGAACTAGGTATGCAGAGATATCGACGATCATAACCTCGGATAAGTAAACTATCGTGAGACAAAGGGAAATTGGTATCGTATGTAAGTGGTTCATTTGATCGCAAAGTAATCGTAGAAATATGTGGGAGCCATATGAATTTCCAGATTCTTCTATTGGTTATTGTTCGGAGAAGTGTCTCGATCATGTCCGCATAATTCACGAACCGTAGGGAGACACACTTAAGGATTCAACGTTGTTTGAGTAGTTATGGAATGAATGAGAAAGAGACCGAATGTTGTTTGGAGTCTCGTATGGGATCCGGGATATCACGAGGTGATCCGGAATGGTCCGGAGAATAAGATTCATATAAGGAAAGTCCCGTTTCGGAGTTGGGGAATGATTCCGGTGTTTTCATCGGGAATGTTCTAGAATGTTCCGGAATGTCCCAAGACTGGAGGGGAAGGGTACATGAATGTGTTGTATCAAGTTGGTATGATTGCATCATGTACTAAGTGTCATCGCTGTTCCAAATAAAGGATTAATTCAAATCCTAGTTTGAAAAGTCAAACGGCTAAATTTGGAAAGAGGAAAAGAGGAGGAAGTGGGAAACCGAGTTGGAGGAATCCTCCTCCAACCGTGGCGCGCCTCCAAGCCGAGTTGGGGAGGGACTCCCCTCACTCCCCTTGGCCGCCGGCCCCTCCACCTATATAAGGAGGGGCAGGGCTCCCTCCTAGCACACACAAGTCCCTCACCTCAAACCCTAGAAAGCTGCAGCCCACCATAGCCGCCGCCGCCCCCTAGGGTTTTGCCCTAGCCGCCGACTTGGGGTCCTCAACCCCAGCCGGCTCTAGCATCTCCTCCTTGGTGTGTCTAAACCCTAGATCGCCGAGGAGCTCTCTCATACTCCACCATACTCGCTCCGGCTTAAGGCGAAGCCCTGCGAGATCTCCCCTCTACTTCCGGTACCACGCCACAGTCGCCGGAATCGCGAGGAGAGTGCTACAACCTCCGCTTTCTTTGGAACAAGGGAGAGGAAGGTCTTCGAGTACCGAACGCGGTGACCGATCGCGGAGCGCTGGAACGCAGCGGAAGGATCCTCTACGCGATCTTGAGATCGGGAAGAGTACGACTACATCACCCACGAGAATCCGCTCTCGTTAAACACTTTGGAATCTTCGAGGGTAAGTTATTCCATCGACTCGTTGCTACAATCTAGTAGATAGATCTTGGCTTGTTTGTTTGTATGCGATAGAAATTTTTTGTTTTCCATGCTACGAAACCCTACATCAAGTACACATCAATAACATGTATATCGTATATACCTTTGTTTGCCTTGCCAGCCTTCTTGTCTTCCAGATACTTGGGGCGATTCTTGCGCCCAAAGGGATCCCCTTACAATAGTAGCACTCGAATCGACTTAGGTCCAACTCGGGGTTTCTTTTCAGCTGCAACGTGCTTTCCGCCTTACTTCCTTCCGTTTTCCCTTCTTGTCTTTCTTGAAACCAGTGTTCCTATTGATCATCAACACTTGATGTTCCTTTTGATCTCCATACGCAGTTTTAAGCATTGTGAGCTCGAGAAGACTTCTTCATGCCTTGCATATTATAGTTCATCACGAAGCTCTTATAGCTAGGTGGCAGAGACTGCAGAACACGATGGATGCCTAAGTCAATGGGAATCGATATTCCCAAGGACACAAGCTTATCGGCGTAACCCGACATCTTGAGTACATGCTCACTAACAGAGCTGTGCTCTTCCATCATGCAGCTAAAGAACTTTTCTGAAGCGTTGTAGCTCTCTACAGCAGCATGTGTGTCGAAAATCATTTTCAACTCACCCATTGTATCAAATGCATTGCCGTTTGAACGCTTTGAGTTCGGCTCTAGCCCATACATTATGCGCAATGAACTAAGTTGTGGTCCTCCCGACGAGTCGATAGACATTCTTCTCCTCGTCAGGCATCATCAAAGGTGGGGGCCTAACGGCGCTTCTAGCACATATTGCTTTTGTGCAGCAGAGAGGAGAATCCTCAAATTCATGGCCCATTCGGTAAAGTTGCTACCGTTCGTTGCTAGTTTCTCTTTCTCCATGAACACATTGAAATTAAAATCAGGTGGTGCCATCTACAACAGAATTTGTAAAGTTTAGACTAAGTGTATGATAGATTGAGTTCAAATAATCGAATGAACTCCCACTCAAAAACGACATCCCTCGTGCCTTTTTGGTGATTACATGAACCAAATCCACTACACCAAGTCCGATCATCACGTGAGTCGGTATAGCTTCAAAGGCGAGCATCAAATGGGCATCATATCAACCATATGACTCATGCTTAACCTTTCGGTCCGTGTTCCGAAGCCATGTCTGTACATGCTAGGCTCGCCAAGTTAGAACCTTAGTATTCGCGTGTGTAACTGTTTTACACCCGAAATATGGTCGTGGATCCAAGAACACCCGATCATCACGTGATGTCTTGGAGCGACGAAAACATAATCGGTGCATACTAAAGGAAGAACACATTCTTATCTTGATATTTAAATGAGGGATCATCTTATTATGCTAACAAAGCGCTAAACAAGCAATATAAGATGCTATCAAACATCATATGTTTATTAGTGAAATTATATGGTTCCCGCAGATGATCTCTATCATGTGAATCGTGGTATGATCACTATCATACCTATATGTGTAAATCCAAGGTCTATGGATTTTACACGCTATGTGTGTTGTAAGAGTATCATCTCATATTTCTACTTACAACACTACCATATCATAACACTAGCCCAGCAACATTCTAAACTAGACGCCTCTAATTTATCCATTGCAAGTTTTACGTGGCTTAGGGCTTTCGAGATAGAACCGTTCTTACCTACGAACATAAACCACAACGAGGATAATAAAATTGTTGACAACTCGCTTGCAAAATAGATATTGACTATAGTAGGAGAGACAGACACCCGCTAGCCACTTATGCAAACTAGTTGCATGTCAAGCGTGGAACAGGTCTCATGTGCGAGGACATGTAAAGTTTGTCCGGGCCGCTTCATCCCACTATGCCACCAATATCCAAAATTACAACAAAGGAGCAACAACATGATCATCATCGCCCACATACTCATATGTGTACTACCCGTGTAAAGTATCTACGCATAGATCCGGCTCTGATACCACTGTAGGGTTCGCAGCATAGAAAACAAAAATTTTCCTATGATGTGAACTATAAACCAAGATCTATCTACTAGATACAAACAACGGGTAGATGTATATCCGTAGAGAACATACCCTTGAAGACCGACAAAGCTTAACGAGTTCAACTCGTGGTTGATGTAGACGATCTCTTGCTGATCTCAAGATCGAGAGGAAGTCCTAGCGCCGCAAATCAGCAGCGCATCCGTGCTCGCACACACGTTCGAGGCACCGAGCAACCTCCGCCTCCTCGCTCCAGCGATGCGTGAGCACAACTCTTTCTTGCCGAATAGCCACCGGAACATGTATCTCACTAGTCCGAGACCATGGGGATAAATTCTAGAGGGAGAGATCCTTCACGAGGAGGTGTGAGAGACAAGTGAGGAGGGGCTCCTTTTATAGGAGGAGGGACCCCAAGGGGTGGCCGGCGCATGGCTGCCCCTTGCCCTCCCTCTTCTTGTGGGTGGACACTCCTCACAAATCTCCTTTAAATTCCTCCACTCAAAAGTCCACTCAAATTCCATTAAATTTCCACCAAATTTAATGCAAACTCTCATTAAATAAAACTCTTTTATTTTATTCAGAATTTTGTCAATTAATTTAATGACAAACATTTACAAATAACCCTTGCTAGAATTCTATTTCACATGCATAACCACTTTATGCAATTTCACCCAAAACTGTTTTGATATCTAGTGAAATAAATTCCTCGCTTGTTCATTCTTTCGGCATGAAACATTTGCTCCAATTGGATGTCGTGTCTCTTAAGTGTGTCACCCTATGGTTCGTGAATAATGCGGACATGATCGAGACCCTCTCGGATCAATAATCGAGCGGGATCCGAGACCCATCACTCCACACATTCAACGATGACTTTCTTGTGATCGTCGAAACCTTTTATGCTAGTATCTTAATCCCTTTGTTTCACGATATATTACATGTCCGAGATTCGATCATCGGTATCTCCATACCTAGTTTGATCTCGTTACCGACATGCACTCTTTTCTCGTTCCTGTGATATAACATTTTAGTGATCAAATCACTTGCTTGCAAGCTAATCAATGTGATATCACCGAGAGGGCCCAGAGTATATCTATCCGTCATTGGGATGAACAAATTCCACTCTCGATCCATGAGCCTCAACATAACACTTTATTAGTTCTGAATCGATCTTTATAATCACCCTGTTACGGTGTGACGTTTGATGTTATCAAGAAACTCTTCCGGTGTTAGTGATTGACATGATCTCATGGTCTAAGGATTAGGATCACTTCGTAAGTTGTAATAGCAATATAAACTCAATGACTTTGGTCGTAATGCTATACTTCGGATGAATGTTCATCACACCATTACACTAATGTTGTGATCCCGTTATTAACAACATCCAATGTCCAAGTGGTTATTATGTGTATTCCAAGTATATGATAGATGCTTATTTTGCATGCTATAATTGTATTAATACGGAAACGTTAATACATGTGTGTTTAATAAACAAACAGAAAGTTCCTAGTTATGCCTCTCTCATAAACTAGCTCATTGATTAACAAGATGATCAAGGTTTCATGATCATGTACATTGGATGTTGTTAATAACGGGATCACAACATTAGTGTAATGGTGTGATGAACATTCATCCGAAGTATAGCATTATGTCACATCCCAAAAATACTAAACTTGGATCATCAAACTCTAATCATCAAAATTAGGGTTAACAAAAACTTTTCTAAATAAAATTATGGAAGCATGCATGTGAGTATGCACTTCCTTTTGAATTCTTTTGAACCAACTTGTTTGTGTGTTCCATTGCTTTTAAATGGATGATTAGGTGAAATAAACATCATCTAAACATTTCCCACACTTTTCCCAAAGACAAGTAAATCAAAACAAATAAAATAAGGGAATGGTCATTTTGACCAATTTAACTCCCATGCCTACTTTGGCTGTCTCAAACTTTTAGAACCTAACAGAAACTTTTCTGGATCTTTGCACCCCTTGATTGTACTCATAACAAGGTATCAAGGCCCACTTTGTGATCATCCAGAAACTTTCAAATGCATAGTTTAAAGGACAGTTCAAAATTGACATGTGGAAGATCCCACTTTTTCGAAAACCACTCAAACAAGCTCAACTTTCAAAACCCAAGCATCTGCAGACTCCCCAGCATCAACCTAGCACACCCACCAAAAATCTTTTCAAAATTCAAAACTTGAATTCTTGCGGCCATTTCATCAAACACTTGGCAGACACAAATCATCAAAATCCTAAACACTATTGTGAGCAGTGATTGAAGCCTAACTTGTTCCCTCTCTAGCTCACAACCATCTCAGTAGATCATCTAGCAAGTTAAACCAAGCACTAGCCTCACTGTAAACTGGGCAATGACATCAATGGTGAACAGCCGAAGCTCACCATCCCACCCTAGTGGAGACAGCAAGCTAGGAGGAGATTTAGCCGTGCCAACCTTGTCTAGGAGGCAGCCCACCATCCACCGCCACTCCATGTACCAGCCGCGAGCGTTGCCAAACCCTGGACCACACGCACGGACCGCGCCCAGCTCGCCAGCAACCATGCCGACCATGCGCCAGAGCGCCACGCTCGACCGAAGCCCACAGACCGCGCGCCGCCCTCTCCGCGTGCACACGTGATCACCACCGACCCACGAGACCGCCAGACATCACCGTTCGCCGCCCCATGCCGCACAACCACCACTTGCCGTCGAAGACGCCGCCTCTGCCGCGTAGAGCATCGCGCGTTCCAGACCAAACCACACCGCCCCTACGCGTGCATTAAAGCCGTAGAGCATCGCCAGGAGACCACCAAGCGATCACTACCGCCGGCCATGCCTCTAGCTGTCTGTAGCCATGTCGCCACCGTCGCCTGCCCATCCTGTTTGGTATCGTCATCGCGACTATAAATAGAGGCCACCCCCAGCCGAAATGAGCTCACCATCTCACTCCCCTCTTCTCACTGATCGTGCCACCCTGTTCCCGGAGCAAGGCGAGCAGCGCAGCGTCGGAATTTCGCTGGAGCCTGCCGCTGCTGGAGAAGAAGGGCGCCAGCGATTGGAGCCGCCCCAGGAGAAGCTTCCGGTACCAGGAGGTTCGCCGTCGTCGACTTCGTCGTCCACCCGCCTCGCCGACCCTAGCCTGAACCCCGGTGAGCCCTCAACGACCCCCACTGGCCGCGCTAGGTTTCTGTCTCGCCGGTGTTGCCCAACGTCGACGATGACCCTCAGCCGTTGGATTAGAACCAGATCGAACGCACCACATCGCCCCATACCGTTTTGCACCCCCTGTCTCACTGACGCGTGGAGACAGCCACTTAAACAGCCCGCGGAAGCGCTGCGCTTAGCAGGCCGGCCCAGTATCGCTTCCCGCGCAGAGCAAGTTATTTGAATTAAACCTTTTCCATTTTATTTCAAACACACTTCTGCACCCAGTTTCAAAAATCAACCCAGGTCGATTCAGTGCACCAAATTGAATGAAACCAATTTTGTTAGAAAGGTCTGGGAATGCTGAATCCAAGACCGCTGGTTTCAAGTCATTTGCATCTGTAGATCATCCTTAGTAAAAATAACAAGGCAGAAGCTTTTCTGCATTCAAACATTTTTCAAATTGAAACCATAATAGCTCTTGAGTTGATTCCAACTCTCAAAAATCACATTTAACCATACCTTTCAGAATATATAAAAATATATAGGTTTACTTACAGAAATATTGACCAAGTAATAAAAGATTGCCACATAGGCATTTCTAGACACATTATTTAATTAAAATAAAAGGGTAAAACCTTATTAAATTGTGACACCACTTTAAATCACATTCCCATGGACTAAAATATGTGGTGATGACATGTGTCAACATGATCCCATATTTGGTTTGGAGAATATTAAATCTTAAGTAGTTTTTCAATGAGTAGAAATTACTTTTCTAAAAAAAGGAATTAAACCAAGCTTTAATATTGTAAGGTTAGTGATGATGCTAGATCATCTATAGGACCCTTTTGTGTGATGAATGCAAGTAGTTAAGTATTGTTTGGTGATTGTGTATATCGTATTTATTTATAGACGCTAGTACCGACCAAGGATACGAGGAGGAAGGAGGATTCTACGAAGAAGAAGCCGAGGAGAACTTCAACCACTGCTCTGCACAAGGAAAGCTAACACTTGCAAGATACTCTACTTTAGCAAGCCTAATACTACTAGTTGAATGTGCAAGCCTTACTCATAAAGTTGACCTATGCAAGTTTATACTTGCAATTGTACAAGCTAATACTTGCTTGTTATCATGCCAACTATATGCCTTAAGCATATGTGATCATACCCACTTGATAACCCAATCCCAGTTTTATTTGCAAGCTTTCTACTTTATTGCTTTATCAAAGCTTTAACTTAGAGTTGACTTAAGTGACTTGTAGATTCTAGAAAGATATATCTGAAGGTTGCATAAAGAGCATAAAATTTGGCCTAAGTTAGAAACCCTGATATCATCCTATGATATAAGGTTGTACTTAGTTGAAACTCCACTAGTTTACCACCCCTCATTAGTACTTACCCCCACTTGTAGATGCTAGTGCTAAGCATAAAACTTGATCAACTTTAGATGGGAATACTAGGTAAAAATGGTTATGAAAACCTTAGAATGATGGATCATTCTACTGAGATGTTTTGCCATATGTTTCTGAACACCAGATGATTTTGGTGATGAAAATGTTGAGGCATGAGCCTTAGCCCTTTTATAAAACTGATGGTTGTCTGGATGCGATACCATTCCAATGGTACCGTACAACCACAATACCCGAAGATTGGGTAGGGCTTGACTGGAAACTTATATACCTTAGTATTAGCTCCCTCACGGCCAAGGTCTAAGCTGAGGCTACCTTGTGAAAATTGTCCACCTGTGCAGTACCCAAGATGACAGTTGGTCATGGTTGGGAGGCCAAACTCACAGGAGAGGTGCTTATACTAGGGCGTGTAATTGAAAGTTTAGGATTGATTATCCGCATACTGAGTATGGTGAATTCAGGATTTGTTCCTGACGGATGTATCGAATGTTGTGGTGAAAGTGTACAATCTCTGCAGAGTGTCAAACTATTCGAATATCCGCGTCCGCGGTTATGGACAGTTGGAGTGGCCATACTGTTCCCCCGTCAGATGTTTTCAAAATGACTCGTGCAATGAATTGAGACTTTGACTTGACCACAACAGAGTTGTGACATGAGTTACAAGATCCCACTTAGGAGTTATAAAATTGTGACTAGCTTTGGAACTTAGTAGAGATAAATCTGGCCTTTGCAAAACAACCCTAGAGCCTAGTGTCCTATTATCCAAAAACCCCTTTAGTTGTTAGTATTAGTTTGCGAGTACTTACAGAGTACTCATGGCTTTGTCCCTGGCTATTCCCGTGGCCAGACTATGAAGAGGAGTACCTAGAGGATGGACCCCAGGAAGGTTATGACAACTAGGATCATCTCCCATCGTCAGCATTTCATGTGACCCCGAAGATGGAGCTTCGCCTACGCTACCGTTATTATTACGTATTCCGCTGCTTGAAGTTGTATTAAGAACTGGATCATGAGATCCTTATTTGTGTAAGACCTTATGTATGGTTTGTAATGGATGATGTACTATGGTATCCAATTCTGTTATGTCTCGCAAAAATGGTAATCCTTGGATTGCGATGTATGGCATAACAGGCATCTGGGATTAAAAATCCGGGTGTTGACACATTACGATCAAAGTCATTGAGTTTATATTGCTATAACAACTTACAAAGTGATCCTAATCCTTAGACCATGAGATCATGTCAATCACTAACACCGGAAGAGTTTCTTGATAACATCAAACGTCACACCGTAACAGGGTGATTATAAAGATGGGGTCAAAACTAATAAACTGTTATGTTGAGGACCATGGATCGAGAGTGTAATTTGTTCATCCCGATGACGGATAGATATACTCTGGGCCCTCTCGGTGATATCACATTGATTAGCTTGCAAGCAAGTGATTTGATCGCTAGAATGTTATATCACGGGAACGAGAAAAGAGTGCATGTTAGTAACGAGATCAAACTAGGTATGGAGATAACAATGATCGAATCTCGGACATGTAATATATCGCGAAACAAAGAGATTAAGATACTAGCGTAAAAGGTTCCGACGATCACAAGAAAGTCATCGTTGAATGTGTGGGAGTCAGTATGGGTCTCCAGATCCCGCTTCTGATTATTGATCCGAGAGGGGTCTCGATCATGTCCGCATTATTCGCGAACCGTAGGGTGATACACTTAAGAGACACCGACATCCATTTGGAGCAAAAGTTTCATGCCGGAAAGATTAACAAGCACAGGAATTTATTTCACTAGATACCGAAACAGGTTTTCTGGTGAAATTGCAGAAAGTGTTTTTGCATGTGAAATAGCATTCTATCAAGGGGTTATATGTGAATGTTTGTCATTAAAGTAATTGACAAAATTCTGAATAAATAAAAGGAGTTTTATTTAATGAGAGTTTGCATTAAATTTGGTGGAAATTTAATAGCAATTTTGAGTGGGATTTTGAGTGGAGGGAAATGAAGAGGTTTTTGTGAGTGGAGTGTCCACCCACATGAATGAAGGAGGGGAGGGGGCAGCCCCCATGGCCGGCGGCCACCCCCTTGGGTGCCCCCTCGTCGTATAAAAGGCACCCCTCTCTCCCTCTCTCTCACTCACACCTCCTCGTGAAGGATCTCTCTCCCTCTCTAGAATTTATCCCCCATGGTGTCGGACTAGCGAGATACATGTTGCCGGTGGCTATTCGGCAAGAAAGAGTTGTGCTTCCACTGCATCACTGGAGCAAGGAGGCGGAGGTTGCTCGGTGCCTCGGACGTGTGTGCGAGCATGGATGCGCTGCTGATTTGCGGCGCTAGGACTTCCTCTCGATCTTGAGATCGACAAGAGATCGTCTACATCAACCACGAGTTTAACTCGTTAAGCTTTGTCAGTCTTCAAGGGTATGTTCTCTATGGATATACATCCGCCCGTTGTTTGTATC
Source organism: Avena longiglumis (assembly GCA_030063025.1). Classification (NCBI taxonomy): domain Eukaryota; kingdom Viridiplantae; phylum Streptophyta; class Magnoliopsida; order Poales; family Poaceae; genus Avena; species Avena longiglumis. The sequence continues at coordinate 535,636,151 of CP125975.1, forward strand.
TAGTAGATAGATCTTGGTACATAGTTGTTCCCATCGTAGGAATTTTTTTATTTTCTATGCTGCGAACCCTACAGTGGTATCAGAGACGGATCTATGCGTAGATGATTTATGTATACATATGAGTATGTGGGCGATGATGATCCTGTTGTTGCTTCTTAGTTGTAATTTTGGATATTGGTGGCATAGTGGGATGAAGCGGTCCGGACAAACTTTACATGTCCTCGCACATGAGACCTGTTCCACGCTTGACATGCAACTAGTTTGCATAAGTGGCTAGCGGGTGTCTGTCTCTCCTACTATAGACAATATCTATTTTGCAACGAGTTGTCAACAATTTGGTTATACTCATTGTGGTTCATGTTCGTAGGTATGAACGGTTCTATCTTCGAAAGCCCTATGCCACGTAAAAACTTGCAATGGATAAATTAGAGGCGTCTAGTTTAGATTGTTGCTGGGCTAGTGTTATGATATAGTGATGTTGTAAGTAGAAGTATGAGATGATACTCTTACAACACACATAACGTGTAAGTTCCATAGACCTTGGCCTTACACATAAAGGTATGATAGTGATCATACCACGATGCACATGATAGAGATCATATGCGGGAACCATATCATTTCACTTATAAATGAAAGGATCGTATGGGCACCTAGAGGGGAGGGTGAATAGGTGCTACTTCAATTTTTCTTATTTTCCAAATTAGGGTTTGAAAATAAAGGTAAATTCTCTAGATTATGCAGCTACGGTGAATTTACCTATATGTCAATCAAGCAAGGACTATCACAACACTAAGCAAGAACAAGTAAGTAAAGTGCGGTAAAGGATAGAAGTAACCAAAGGAGTGGACGCGGAGACACAAGGATTTGTTTCCCGTAGTACCTTCCTTTTGAGGGGAAGTACGTCTACATTTGGAGAGGGGGTGGTTTCAAACCACCAACGCCACGAGAGGCCTTCCTTGTTATTCGATGAATCTCACCCCAATAGGATCAATCCACCTTACACTATATCGACAACCTTCAAGGTGGAAGCCGACACCTTTACAAGTTTGGGGCACACATACACAACTTAATTGGAGGCTCCCAAATACAAGCAAGCTGTCAAAACAATCAAAGACAAGCTTGTAAGAACCAAATCAAAGTTAGGGTTTCCAAAGAAACACTATAGCTTGGGGGCCCTCAAGTGAATGAGGGGGAAATGAAGATCTCTCTTGGTGAAGCTGTAGATCAAGGCCTCCTCCTTCGATTCTCCAAAGATCAATGACTTTGGATGGTTGGATGGAGAGATCTTGTAGATTTGGTGGCTCTAATGGAGTTTGTATTCTTGAACAGCTCGAGCAACTGGAGGAAGAAGATAAGGGTCCCTTTTTATAGGCAGCTCCCTCCACGAACTGTTTTCTGACCGTTGGAGTAAAGTCAGACCGAAGACTCCGGTCTGTACACCAGAGACTCCGGTCTACAACGGAGATTCCGGTCTATCTCCGGACTAGCCTCCAGACCGCCTATCTGAATGTCCTGGACCAGCCATGACCCAACTTGGCCGGAGACTTCGGTCCTCCAACACCGGAGACTCCGGACAGAGCCAGGACCGGAGATTCCGGAGTACCCTCCGGACCTTTCTCTGGACCCCCAATCAGAATGTCCCTGCCAAGATTTTGAAGCCTCCACCGGGGAAAAATCCGGAAACTCCGGACCACGCTGAAGACTCCGGTCTAGGGAGACCGGAGACTCCAGTCTAGAATTTCCAGAACTCTGTCATTCTTGCAGGAAACTTTCCCAAGTGTGAGGGTACTTTTCACTTATCATAATACCAACCTGTGGACAGTGACAAACTGTAAAATGATCTACTTGTTGTTAACGAACACCAAAAGTGATTATGACAATAAATGTCCTTTCAGTCTCCCCCTTTTTGGTGTTCGATGACAACAAGTGATTTTGCATGGAATAAATATATGCCCCCCGTGACTATGTGCAATAAGGTAAATAAGTAAATCATGCAAGGTAGATAGTATCAACGATAGCACACATAAATCTCACATGAGTTACAATAGATAGTGCACACAAGCACATAGTCACACACATGAACGACAAATAACACACATGAAGTTCAAAGTTCAAATATGGCAAATGAAAGCAGATAGTAGCAAATCCAAAGCCCAAACCCATGCAAAATGATGAGAATGTCTTCTCCCCGTTTGGCATCGGAACGCCGAAAAGGGAAAACACCTAAGCTAGTGCCCCAGCAACTCAGTAGTCCTCGTCATCCTCGTCCTCCTCCTCCTCATCCTGGTCATCACCACCTTCATCATAGTCATCATCATCATCCTCAGGGACTGCAGGCCCTTTGCCATGAGGGTGAGAAGAGGAGGCACCCTGGTACCCGAAACCGGAGGTGACATCAGCAAAGGTCTTCCAATCCACCAGGATATCCTGTTGGGCATTCCATGCCCCAAACGAGAGTGTGTGGTCAGACTCTGTGGACTGCTGAGCACCATGCTCATCATTGTATTCATCCTCACCTTCCTCATTATCCCCTCCACCTTGTTCCTTGATCTCCTTGAGGAGCTTCTCAATGCGATGGTTGCTTTGGTAGGATGCATGCTGCTGTTTGCGGATGTCAACATTCATGCAGCACAAAGTCCTTTCCCAGAAAGAGGCCTTCGACCTTCTCATGAACATAGTCCCTGGTCATGGAAGGCATAGGTGCATTGGAGGTATTCTTCCTCTGAACTCTAGGTGGAGAGGGAGCCCTCTCAGTCTCAATCTCCTCATCATCATCCCCATAGTGACGCCTCGGAGCTGGCCCCATACGCCCCTTCTGCTGCAGTGAGACCAAAGTGTGCTCAGTAAGATGAGGTGCTATGCCAAGAGGAGAATTATGATCCTTGGACTTGATGACTCTCATAACCAAATGTGCATATGGAGGAGACTTTTTGTAAAGAATAGCATGGAATATCTCCTCAAAAATGAAATCCATCACATCAATAGGTTCAGCATCTGCCTCTTGACCAACATTGTAGATCCGGTGGGTGTGGTATAGAAGGTTGACAAGCCCATCCCTAATAGCATCGTCATTCCCAACACTTGGTGCAATGGTATGATGGAAAATCCTCAACATTAGGTTGTAGAGAGTCTTGAGTCCCTTGGACCCCCCACAACACCCTCGCTGCCATACAAAGGTGCCAGCTTCATCTTGTTCTCACTCAGAGCTGCAGAGTGCATACGCAGCCCAACGGGAGTGGATACTCCATGAAAGGTATCAAAGATGACGTTGGCAAAGTCATGGAATGTAGCTGTGCAGTGAGTGGTGCCAGACATCCAAACCATGGTCCTGTCTTGATCAGACCCAAACACAACGGTGGCATAGAACTGCTGTACAAGGTAGATATTGTAGTCTTCACGTAGCTCCAACAAGTTATACAGTCCTAGCTTCTCACAGATCCACAAAGCATCTGTCACATCCCAAAATTTTCCAAATTTTGAAATGTGAAAAATGAATAAACAAAATAAATAATTGTTGAAATTCAGGGTGAAAAGAAACTTTTTGATTCCAAATGGGAACATTAAAACCCATCTTGAACAAACTTTGAATAAAATTTGAATCCAACTAAATTCAAATCAAGTGAAATGCATTCTTCATAAATGCATCATGAAATTTAAACACTTGGTAAAAGTTAAACCAAAACCCTAAAACCCTAATGGAAGAAAATCATTTCCAAGATCCATCTAAAACTATGGATTTGATCCATATAAAAATTTGTCAACAAACATTTATAAATGATCAAGGATGATAAATAAAAATATTCTTAAACCCTAGTAATTGGTTTCACTTAATTTGGAACCATAGATGAAAACTTATGAATTTAATAAGTTAAGAGTAATTTATTCCCAAAGCTAATAAAGCACCTATCTAAAATCCATACCAATTTGTGAGCAAAATAATCCTACAGAGATATAAAAGGATAAAAAAATATTAAATAATATTTTACAAATTGGAATCACCAAGTTTGGATCTATAAATAAAAAGATATGGATTTTCTAAGATAAAGAAAGAAATAAATAAATAAGGAATATGTAAAAGCCAAATTAAAACTTGGCCAAATCCATAAGCAAATGGAATAACAATAATCCAATTAAAATAAAGGGATAAAGAATATGCAAACAAAATTATATGGCATTAACCAAATTCCATTCTATTAAATAAAGACAAAATCTCTAATAGAAATGATTAATTAAATCATGGGAAAATAATAATTGAAATTTACCTAAGTGGAATAAAAGTTATTTAATTAACTTAAATGGAATCAAAGAAATCATCTAAATAAAGTTTATGGAATTAAAACCATATTTGAATAAATACATTTGCCCAAATTAAATGATTAATAATCATATTAAAATACTTTAAATAATTCAAAGTGAGTTATTTAAATACCCTAATAAATAAATAAAACCTATTGAAAAGGTTTGCTGAAATTTTGATTTCAAATAAGGGTTTGAGAATTTAATTAAATCTTATTTAATAAAGGAAAGTGCCCTTTTTAAAATAAAATATAAACCATAAAATAATAAAAGAAAGATCCCAAAATTATCTTTTTGAAATCCATGTTTAAACAGTATAGAAACTACTGAATTTTTTTGAAAAGATTTGATAAATAAATCTAATTCAAATAAGAGTTTGAATTTGAAAACAGAAAATCAAAATGGAAAAGAAAAAGAAAACAGAGAAGGAAAAAAATAAAACAAGCCAGCCCAGCCAGCAAGCCCAGCCCACTGGCCCAACTAGCCCACTCCCTCTCTCTCCAACGCGAAGTGTTTTCGCACCACAGAACACACTCGCACCGTCCCTGACGTCTGGACCCCATCTTCCCCCTCTCTCTCACTAACCGCTGAGCCCCACCTGCCAGACCTTCTTCCTCACCCACGCGCTGACCTCGCCGGCCGTTTCTGGCCGTTTAAACTCGATTCAATCCGAGTTACTGCCGCGTTGATTGAGCCTAGTGATCACGCCCTACTAAACGCCTCCTCCCCCTCTTCCATTTCCCTCACACCCCGTCGCCAGAGAGCCCCTAGGCTGGACGAATTTCTCCACGCGCCCCCATTGCTCCGACGACGTCCTCCGGTCGATTCCGGGCAGCCCTCATCGCCCCTTGCCTTACCAACTGTCGTGGTGGTGGTACGGCAGATGCCATGGGTAGGCTAAAGTATGGGGCCAATGGATACTAGAGGGATCTGGGGAGGGAAGATGCAGTTAATTCTGCACACAGAAAGCAAAGGTAAAGATCTTATTTCTCCTTCCTTGGGCTGCAAGGGCTCCTCGAGCTGTGTCTGAGAAGGATCAACTATATCAGCCTAATGGTACTAAAAATGAGCCGCCCGCTTCCTCAGGGTCCAAGCCTCTCCTTATAAAGGAGAGCCTTGGGTTCCTTTAGGGTTGATGTGGCAAGCATATTCGAGGAATATTCTTGTCCCAATATAGTAGTTCGGCGCCTCCCTTTCCCTGTCGCTCCCCTAATGACGGCAAGGTTCCAGAGGGCCCCTCCTGCGCGCCTCGGGCTTCAGGACTGTCACCTCCGTGACCTCCTTCTGCCTCACTGTCGCTCTGCGTCTTTGTCCGTAGCGCTTGGCTTCGCTCAGATTCACCCTAGCCTGCGGCTAGGGTTTGACTTCAGGCTTCTCCTTCTCCTGCAAGCTTCGTATCATTCGTCCCTGCCTCCCGTAGCTCGGCTTGTCCTTTATCTGCATCAAGATTACTCGGGCTAACCCAGCCGACTTACGAAGTATCTCGGCCGGGTAATGCCTTGCCATTACTATAAGGGTCCTGCCCTTTCCTATCTTGGCCGACTTCTACATGATTCGGCCGACTCAGACTGTAACTCGGAAACTAGACAGGGAACATCCTTTCGTCTTTCCCCGTCTTTACCCTATCCGGGGTTATCTCCCCAACATTAGTCCCCGAAGCTGGTATGGCCCCGCCGATAACCTCGGCCGGGTCGTATCAGTATCATGACATACGTCTGGTATTGTTTCCGAGTTATTCCTTTCTCGTTCGAGGTATCATCGTATCTTCTCGCGTACGCCTCATCCTACATGTCATCCCCATCATTGTTTCTCTAGTTTTTTGTTCCTCTACAGATTTTCGACAGCCACGATTACCACTTGCTGCGCTGTTGCAATATTCGACGCCTCGTGTGCCGTTTCCGTTGGGGATCGTGACCTTCTTTGCTACCGTGTGGCCTTCGGTGTGGTTCCGATCAACTACGTGTGGTCGTGCGGCGCACACGATCTACACGACCAACCTCCACACCCACGATCCCACTATCTTGCTAGCGGCCCGGTTATAAAGAGGGGTGTGGCGCTGGAGGATTCACTTCCCCCTTTTCGCTCGCCTGCGCCCTTCTTCTTCCTCTCGCTTCCGCGCTTGTTCGTAGCTCCGCCACCGCGCGTTCATATGAACCTCCGATGGCGTGGACTCTGCCACGTTGCTCCGTCTGCCTCGTCCGCGTTCACCAGCTTCGGCGTCGTCGCCGGTGAGTTCTTTCCGGCCGCGTCGCCTAGGCTTTTCCCTAGATTTCTCTATCTCCATTTCGTATTCGTGTGGTGGTTCCTCTGATCCTCCGCCGCCATTCCTGTGCAGAATCACGACGGGGTCCTGTAGTTCTAAACTTTCCTCCGCCGCTAGTTCTTCCTCCGCTGATTTTTCCGGCGAGCTCATGTCTATCTCTTTTAGCGGTTCCCTGATAGAGGATGATGATGCTGGCTCTGGGCCCGAGCGAGGCTCGTGGCAGTGCTCCTCCGTTACTCGCCGCGAGATCGAGTGGCTTATCCAAACTCGGAGGATTCCCGCCGAGGTCTCCTGTCGCTTACCCGGCAGCGAGTCCTCTCCGGATCTTAGGGAGGGCGAGTATGTAGTTTTTATGTCGCATTTCTCGCGCGGCTTTGGTCTCCCTCTTAGCGACTTTGCTAGAGAGTTTCTCGACTACTTCGGCCTTCAGCCGCATCATCTTCCTGCAAATGCCATCGCTTCTCTTTCTGCTTTTATTTCTGCCTCGGAGGGATACTTCGGCCTATGGCCGTCCGTGCATGTCTGGTCGAAGTTCTTCCAGATTCGTTCTAACGTGGTTCCTGACAAGTCTCTGCACCCTTCCGAGAAACTGCTTACTCAATGTGGAGCAGCGTCCATTACACCTCGGAGGAAGTCCGTATTTCATCCTGTCACAGGGCTAGAGTCGTGCAAAAAGTGGCACAAATCCTTCTTCTATGTCAAGAACACCGGAACGGAGGAAAAGATTTGGCTCCCCGCATTCTCCATTGGCACGCCCTCCAAGGTGAATTGGACTTATAATCCGAGGAAGAGTCACGCCTTGGCCGAGGCTTTTGAGACTCGGCTTAAAGAGCTGATCCGCGCCGGGTTACGCGGCGAGGACTTGATGGCTACCTTTATCAGTAGCCGAATCTGCCCATTCCAGAAACGGACGCACAAACTCTGCTACATGAGCGGTCCTCTTGACCCCAACCGAGTCTCGACCGTGGAGCTGGACAACTATCTCATTTTTAAGCGTGTCCGAGCTATCTTCAAGACAGAGATGCCTGAGGACTGGGCTTGGGGATTGAAGCCGTTCACACGCAAGCGTCCCCCTCCCGAAGTAAGCTTAACCACTGACGTTCTGTTTTCCAATTGTTTTCGTAACTGTTCTTGCTAATTTTCCTTTTTCCTGTCTTACAGAGGTTCGCAGAGCAGAAGAACGAGGATGCCGAAGTTTTGTCGCTTCCATGGCCCGCGGACCGGAATACCCCGGACACTGGGGAGCCGGACTCGGAAGAGTTCGTCCCTAAGTTGGATCCTGCCCCGGCTCGTGCTCGTGGCAAGACCTCGGCCCACGAGGAGGAAGGTGATTCGGACGAGGTCCAAGTTCTAGAGGTAGTTGCCGCAATGCCTATTTCTTATGCATTTTCGGCTTCTACTTTCCCAGCTAATCCGGCCGATCAGGTTCATGACGCCGAGCCTATTGCTTCCCGGCCCCTTGTTACCTCGGGGAAACGTGGGGCTCCTGCTGGTGCCTCAGAGGCGGCCCCCAAGAAACGAACGAAGAAATCTGCACCGAATCCTCCCCGGCGCAAGACCATGCCTGGAGTCGCAGGGTAAGTTCCTTTTTGCTTGTATTTCTTGTTTCTCTCTTTCTGTTTTTCAATCCTAACGCCCTTTTTTCTTTTCTATTTCCGTAGTGCTCCACTTTCTGTTAAGCCCGACGGTCCTAGCATGACTAGCCATGTGACTCGGCAGCCGTCTCCTCCGCCTGCCGAAGATACCAGGATTCCTAGTCCTGCTCGTGCATCATCTCCTCCAGTTCCGAATCTATCGCCCCCTCGCCACGATATGCCTGAAATTCCTCTCGTTGACGTTGATTCCACTCTGCCTTCCGAGATTTCCACCGAACCAGTTGCCTCCTCTGTGAATCCAAGCGTCTCTACCGAGCCTCTTTCTACCCCCGCAGTTTCTATAGTAGCTCCAGCCCCGGCCGAGGACGTCAATATCTTGGCGCCCTCTGCGACCGTGACCCCTCCGGATCCTAAAGACATCGTTCCCATTGCCGAGGTATCAGCTCCTACTGATGCCTCTAAAGCAAGTAAAGCTGCCGCCGCCTCTTTCTACCCCCGCAGTTTCTATAGTAGCTCCAGCCCCGGCCGAGGACGTCAATATCTTGGCGCCCTCTGCGACCGTGACCCCTCCGGATCCTAAAGACATCGTTCCCATTGCCGAGGTATCAGCTCCTATTGATGCCTCTAAAGCAAGTAAAGCTGTCGCCGCCAAGGCCACCACTTCCCAGAAAGGTCTTGTTGCCTCTTCTCAGCCGATTATCACCGATGTGCTGCGCAAAAGAACTGCTTCCACCAAAACTTTCGTTACCCCGGCCGCCGGTACCCAGCTTGCTCTTCATAAAAGCCCTGCGGCCGCTGTGGTTACGCAGCACGTCCGGGGTAAAGTCCTAACTCGGGCGGCAAGTGGGAACAGCCTCGGCTCATTGGTGGAGTATGCCAATAACTGGAATGCTGCCGATCAATTTGAGGGTAATCCCAGCAGTCAGCTGTTCCACCTTTCCGACATTAGCAGCCGCTTGGATCAAGCCGCCAAGATCGTCCTTGATACTAACAGGATGAATGAGGTAATTGTTGTTTTTACAGAGTTTCGATTAATTCTCCAGATGCTACTATATATATACTCTAATCCCCTAAACTTGCCAGCGAATTACTTGTTATTTGCTTGGAAGTTTTATGATGCTCTACTTAATTCGATTTAACTTTAGGGTTCGAACCTATATCCGACTAGGTTTGCCTTAAAGCTTGCTTGATTTTCGTCTAGCTGATCTTTGAATACCCAGCCTCCTAGATCCGGGTTAAGTTTTTCTTGACTTGGATCTGTTTTGGCTTTGAATATCCAGCCACCTAGATCCGGGTTAAGTTTTGATTGACTCGGATCTGTTTTAGCTTTCAATATCCAGCCACCTAGATCCGGGTTAAGTTTTGCTTGACTCGGATCTGTTTTGGCTTTGAATATCCAGCCACCTAGATCCGGGTTGAGTTTTGCTTGACTCGGATCTGTTTTGGCTTTGAATATCCTGAAGGGAATATACCCTGAGAGGCAATAATAAAGTGTTTATTATGTGTATTCCAAGTATATGATAGATGTTTATTTTGCATGCTATAATTGTATTAATACGGAAACGTTAATACATGTGTGTTTAATAAACAAACAGAAAGTTCCTAGTTATGCATCTCTCATAAACTAGCTCGTTGATTAACAAGATGATCAAGGTTTCCTGATCATGGACATTGGATGTTGTTAATAACGGGATCACAACATTAGTGTAATGGTGTGATGAACATTCATCCGAAGTATAGCATTACGATCAAAGTCATTGATTTTATATTGCTATAACAACTTACGAAGTGATCCTAATCCTTAGACCATGAGATCATGTCAATCACTAACACCTAAGAGTTTCTTGATAACATCAAACGTCACACCGTAATGTGGGTGATTATAAAGATGGATTCAGAACTAATAAAGTGTTATGTTGAGGCTCATGGATCGAGAGTGGAATTTGTTCATCCCAATGACGGATAGATATACTCTGGGCCCTCTCGGTGATATCACATTGATTAGCTTGCAAGCAAGTGATTTGATCACTAGAATGTTATATCACAGGAACGAGAAAAGAGTGCATGTCGGTATCGAGATCAAACTAGGTATGGAGATACCGATGATCGAATCTCGGACATGTAATATATCGTGAAACAAAGGGATTAAGATACTAGCGTAAAAGGTTCCGACGATCACAAGAAAGTCATCGTTGAATGTGGGAGAAGATGGGTCTCTAGATCCCGCTTCTGATTATTGATCCGAGAGGGGTCTCGATCATGTCCGCATTATTCACGAACCTTAGGGTGACACACTTAAGAGACACCGACATCCAATTGGAGCAAATGTTTCATGCCGAAAGAATGAACAAGCGCAGGAATTTATTTCACTAGATACAGAAACAGGTTTTCGGGTGAAATTGCATAAAGTGGTTATGCATGTGAAATAGAATTCTAGCAAGGGGTTATTTGTGAATGTTTGTCATTAAAGTAATTGACAAAATTCTGAATAAAATAAAAGAGTTTTATTTAATGAGAGTTTGCATTAAATTTGGTGGAAATTTAATGGGAATTTGAGTGGAGGGATTTTAAAGGGCATTTTGTGAGTGGAGTGTCCACCCACATGAATGAAGGAGGGGGCAGCCCATGGCAGCCACCCCTAGGGTGCCCCCCCTCCTCCTATAAAAGGAGCCCCCCTCCTCACTTGTCTCTCACACCTCCTCGTGAAGGATCTCTCTCCCCCTCTAGAATTTATCCCCATGGTCTCGGACTAGCGAGATACATGTTCCCGGTGGCTATTCGGAAAGAAAGAGTTGTGCTTCCGCTGCATCGCTGGATAGAGGAGGCGGAGGTTGCTCGGTGCCTCGAACGTGTGTGCGAGCACGGATGCGCTGCTGATTTGCGGCCCTAGGACTTCCTCTCGATCTTGAGATCGGCAAGAGATCGTCTACATCAACCACGAGTTGAACTCGTTAAGCTTTGTCGGTCTTCAAGGGTATGTTCTCTACGGATATACATCTGCCCGTTGTTTGTATCTAGTAGATAGATCTTCATATATAGTTCACATCGTAGGAAAATTTTTGTTTTCTATGCTGCGAACCCTACAGTGGTATCAGAGCCGGATCTATGCGTAGATACTTTACACGGGTAGTACACATATGAGTATGTGGGCGATGATGCTCATGTTGTTGCTCCTTTGTTGTAATTTTGGATATTGGTGTCATAGTGGGATGAAGCGGCCCGGACAAACTTTACATGTCCTCGCACATGAGACCCGTTCCACGCTTGACATGCAACTAGTTTGCATAAGTGGCTAGCGGGTGTCTGTATCTCCTACTATAGTCAATATCTATTTTGCAAGCGAGTTGTCAACAATTTGATTATCCTCGTTGTGGTTCATGTTCGTAGGTAAGAACGGTTCTATCTCGAAAGCCCTAAGCCACGTAAAACTTGCAATGGATAAATTAGAGGCGTCTAGTTTAGATTGTTGCTGGGCTAGTGTTATGATATGGTAGTGTTGTAAGTAGAAGTATGAGATGATACTCTTACAACACACATAGCGTAAAAATCCATAGACCTTGGATTTACATATAGGTATGATAGTGATCATACCACGATGCACATGATAGAGATCACCTGCGCGAACCATATAATTTCACTAATAAACATATGATGTTTGATAGCATCTTATATTGCTTGTTTAGCTTTGTTAGCATAATAAGATGATACCTCATTTAAATATCAAGATAAGAATGTGTTCTTCCTTTAGTATGCACCGATTATGTTTTCGCCGCTCCAAGACATCACATGATGATCGGGTGTTCTTGGATCCACGACCATATTTCGGTGTAAAACAGTTACACACGAATACTAAGGTTCTAACTTGGCGAGCCTAGCATGTAGAGACATGGCCTCGAACACGGACCAAAGGTTAAGCATGAGTCATATAGTTGATATGATGCCCATTTGATGCTCGCCTTTGAAGCTATACCGACTCACGTGATGATCGTACTTGGTGTAGTGGATTTGGTTCATGTAATCACCAAAAAGGCCCGAGGGATGTCGTTTTTGAGTGGGAGTTCATTCGTAATATAGATTAGTTGAACTCAATGTATCATACACTTAGTCTAAACTTTACAAATTCTGTTGTAGATGGCACCACCGCTTTAATTTCAATGTGTTCATGGAGAAAGAGAAACTAGCAACGAACGGTAGCAACTTTACCGAATGGGCCATGAATTTGAGGATTCTCCTCTCACGCACAAAAGCAATATGTGCTAGAAGCGCCGTTAGGCCCCCACCTTTGATGATGCCCCGACGAGGAGAAGATTGTCTATCGTGCTCGTCAGAGGACCACAACTTAGTTCATTGCGGCATATTGTATGGGCTAGAGCCGAACTTCAAAGCGTTCAAAACGGCAATGCATTTGATACAATGGGTGAGTTGAAAATGATTTTCACACACATGTCAGTAGAGAGCTACAACGCTCGTAAAAGTTCTTTAGCTGCATGATGGAAGAGCACAGTCAGTTAGTGAGCATGTACTCAAGATGTCGTTACCGATAAGCTTGTGTCCTTGGGAATATCGATTCCCATTGACTTAGGCATCCATCGTGTTCTCAGCCTCTCGCCACCTAGCTATAAGAGCTTCGTGATGAACTATAATATGCAAGGCATGAAGAAGTCTCTCCCGAGCTTCACAATGCTTAAAACCGCAGAAGTGGAGATCAAAAGGAACATCAAGTGTTGATGATCAATAGGAACACTGGTTTCAAGAAAGACAAGAAGGGAAAACGGAAGGAAGTAAGGGCGGCAAGCCTGCTGTCGCGCTGAAAAGAAACCCCGAGTTGGACCTAAGTCCGATTCCGGTGCTACTATTGTAAGGGGATCCATCGCAAGGGCAATCGCCCCAAGTATCCGGCATAAGAAGGCCGGCAAGGCAAACAAAGGTATATATGATATACATGTTATTGATGTGTACTTGACTAGTGCTCGCAGTAGCACCGGTATTTGATACCGTCGGTTGCTAATATTTGTAACTCGAATCGTGGCTGCGAACAAGCGACCGCTAGCAAGGGTGAGGTCAAGATGCGGCAATGGATCAAGCGTTGATGTGATCGCCGTCGAACGCTGCCTCTCCACTTGCCGCCGGGATTAGTCATAAACTTGAATAAATGTTATCTCGTGCACCGAGCATGAACATTGTATCCGGATCGTGTTTGATGCGAAGTGGTTATTCATTTAAATCCGAGAACAATGGTTGTTCCATTTATATGAATGAAATCTTTTATGGTCATGCACCGATGATGAATGGTTTATTTCTATTAGATCTCGATGATAATGTTACACATATTCATAATGTTGATGCTAAAAGGATTAAACTTAATGATGATATATCCGCATATATGTGGCACTGCCATCTAGGTCATATTGGCGTTAAACGCATGAAGAAGCTCCATTCGGATGGACTTTTGGAATCACTTGATTATGAATCATTTGATACATGTGAGCCATGCCTTATGGGCAAGATGACTAGAACGCCGTTTTCTAGTTCAATGGAACGGGCGACAGATTTATTGGAAATCATACATTCTGATGTATGTGGTCCAATGAGTGTGTCGGCGCAAGGTGGATATCGTTATTTTGTTACTTTCACGGATGATTTGAGTAGATACGGTTATATCTACTTGATGAAACACAATTCTGAAACCTTTGAAAAGTTCAAGGAATTTCAGAATGAAGTGGAAAATCATCGTAATAGAAAGATCAAATTTCTACGGTCCGACCGTGGAGATGAGTATCTAAGTTACGAGTTTAGCACTCACATGAAAGAGTGTGGAATTGTTTCACAACTCACACCTGCCGGAACACCACAGCGAAATGGTGTGTCGGAACGTCGTAATCGTACTTTATTAGATATGGTTCGATCTATGATGTCTCTGACGGACTTGCCGTTTGTCATTTCTTAAAGTTTGGGGATGCGATGTTTATGTGAAGAAACTTCAACCGGATAAACTCGAACCCAAAGCGGAAAAATGCGTCTTCATAGGATACCCTAAAGAAACTATTGGGTATTCCTTCTATCACAGATCCGAGGGAAAGGTTTTTTTTTGCCAAGAATGGATCCTTTCTAGAGAAAGAGTTTCTCGCGAAAGGTGTGAGTAGTCGAAAGGTAGAACTCGAAGAAGTTGTGGAACCTTCTCTTCAAAGTATGGCGAGTAGCGCTGCGCCGGAAGTTGTTCCGGAGTTGGCTCCACCTGTTGAAGAGGGAACTAATGATAATAATCATGAAACTCCGAAAGAGAGTACTACCGAACCTCGCAGGTCAAACAGGATGCGTGCAGCTCCCGAGCTTTACGAAAATTGTCGGGGGGTTGACCTCGGGTAGGTCAGAGACGGGGAAAGACAGAGGTACTATCCCCGTCTAGTTTCCGAGTTACGGTCCAAGTCGGCCGAATCATGGATATGTCGGCCGAAGAACGAAGGCAAGAAGCCCGCGTATATGTATCAAGTAGTTACCCAGCCGAGTTACTAAGAGGATCGGCCGGGTTAGCCCAAGTGATCTTGATGCAGGTGAAGAACGAGCCGAGTTACACAAGGTAAGGCCGAGTGATCTGAAGCTTGCGGTGAGAAGGAGAAGCCCAAGGTCAAACTATAGTCAGGCTAGAAGGAATCGAGCGAGCCAAGCACAAGAGACAAGGATGCACAACGCCGAGGGGCGTAAGGAGGTCACGGAGGTGACAGTCCCGAGCCCGAGGCACGGAGGGGGCCACTGGAGCCTTGGTCATTAGAAGGGCGACAGGAAAGGAGGCCGAACTACTAATTTGGGACAAGCATATTCCACGAATATGCTTGCCTCGTCACCTAAGGGCACCCAAGGCACTCCTTTATAAGGGAGGCTTGGACCCGAGGAAGGATCGACTCTTTGAGCACCGTTAGGCTGGGGAGATTTATCTTGTCCCCTGTATACAGCTCGAGGAGCATTTGTAACCCATCAAGAGAGAAATAAAGATCATAACTTTGGCAGCTTGAGTGTAGACACAGTTGCATCTTCCCTCACCAGATCCCACTAGCATCCATTGGCCCCATACTTTAGCCTACCCATGGCATCTGCCGTTCCACCACCACGACAGTTGGCGCCCACCGTGGGGCCAGCAGCGGTGCTAGCTGGAGTTGTGATCCTGTTATCGCCATATTTTGGCCAAAGACGGAGATGGGCCGTGATCAAGATGGGCTTGGAAGATACGTATATTCAACGT
Organism: Avena longiglumis; assembly: GCA_030063025.1. Taxonomy (NCBI): domain Eukaryota; kingdom Viridiplantae; phylum Streptophyta; class Magnoliopsida; order Poales; family Poaceae; genus Avena; species Avena longiglumis. The sequence goes on from CP125975.1 coordinate 535,651,542, forward strand.
GTTGTTGAATCGGCCTTGTGCATGGATTTGGGCTAAATTGCCCGTGTATCTTGTATCATAGTAGGTTTCGTTTCAGTTTAGGTTCCGTTTCAGTTTAGGTAAAGATAGAGTTGTAGAGTTATTCCAAAAGTAGAGAGTCTCCGGACTATACATATGTACCTAGGGTTATCAAGAAAAGGAGGACAATCACGTTCACAACAAACACAATCTCGGCGCATCGCCACCCCTTGTTTCTAGGGTTTCTTCGGTAGTGTCATGTTGCCTAGATCGCATCTTGCGATCTAGGCGATATTTTTACTTATGCGTTATTTGGTGTTATTCGTACTGAAGCCTTGTTGATGGCGAGTAACACTACTATCATGGATTTGTTGAGGCTAGCATCGGTGCTGTTCGTTATAATTGTTTGATTTATGCTACCTCTAGTTACCTCGCTACCTTTGCACCTTTTCCCAAGTGCAAGGGTAGCATCTTGCTTGATCTTTATTTAGCTGATTCGATCTGTTATGGTTATGCCTTGTTCACCAAGGTTTAGTTTGATATCTACGTAGTCAGGCCTTGCAAACGGGTTGAACGATCCAGTAGTACGTAGAGACGTGGTTTACTAGTTCTAGAGAAGTTGTTCCGGTAATTGACTTTACGTCGGTTGTTAGGCCTCCTCTAGGGTTAGTTTACTAACATCTTTTGTATCTATCGTGCTCATTACGTGTAGGACGCGTTCGATTCGTGGTGAAAACGTTAAAACCGTCAGATCGATTTAACTTGTATTGATAAAGCAAAACCCCATGTTATCGTGAATCTAATGCGTAACCATGGGACAATCGGCTCTAGGAGCCGATTCACGGAAACACAGAGCCGGTCACGGCTCAATTTTACGTATACTTGTTTACCATGCAGAAATCAATCAAGCAATCCTTCACCTTCGACCAGGTATAGGTCGGTGGCATCTCGAACCAAGCCGTGACGTGTCGGAGTTTTGCGGGCCGTTGCGAGGGACCGTGGCCCACCAGCAGTTCTGGAGCCTCCGGCTCTTCGTGTTGCTCGTCGCTGCTCGCCGTGGGTTTTGGCAGGCAACACATTTCGCACGGTGGGACATTCAACAACATCTGCATCAACATCCGACGAGATGGGGATGCAGACCACGCATTTAAACTGCCTCAAGAGCACAAGGCGAGATCGAGCTCTCTTGAAGCCGATATCATCGGCTCTTTGAGAGGACCCGTAAGCATGGCATCAAGTGGAGGGGTTCTCCAGGGTGCTCTTGATGAGGTGGATCTGCTCTGCCTTCGGAGGAGCGCACTGAGCTCTGACAGAAGTCAACTACATGGTGGCTCATTCTCTACACCGCCATTCGAGAGCCCGTGAACGCTGAGCGGTCGCGGTTCGCGTAGTTCAGGAGATCATGAAACATCAGTACTCTCCGTCGGGGCCTACTTTAGGGACTCACCAGGGAGAAAGACCGCTCCAGACCAGGCCACAGCCGCCGTTCACACTTGCAGCTCCAGAGCCGCCAGGAGCAGCGGCGTACGTCGTCTACAAGGTTGGAGGCGACCCAGGCGATTGCCAATTCCTGTTTGAGCCACCTAAGGAAATCCCACAAGGATATGTATGCACCTACGTGCCGGACTGCAATAACCTGACACGCACCAACCAGACTGCAACCGCAGGAGTTTCTCACAGGGGTTCTGGGCAGGAGCTTCAGAGCAGCGTTCGAGCAGCGATGTCTGGGATGGACGCCGACAAACAGGCGTGGCTAGCCAAGTATGCCACTGGAACAAGTCATGAGAATCTAGCCCCTGCAGCTCAAACAGTGGAGCAAATCCGTACCATCTTGAGAGACCAGTTCGGCTAGCATCCACAGTTTAAGATGAAGTACACAAATACAAAGGTCGTTTATTACATTCATTCCAGAGATAAAAACATAGTCTTTTACAACTCAGGGCCATAGGTCTAATACAAGAGTTTTAAGGAATAAGTAAATAAACACAAGTCTTCATCTTCATGTGCCACAGACAAGCATGTTGAGTGTAGACTCATGACTCCTAATCATCATCGGAGTAACCTGCAACATCACAAGTTACAGCCACAGAGGGTCAATACTTTGGAATAGTATTGGCAAGTGATACCTTAGTATATTTTAAGTGAACCATACAACTATATGCATTTTGGCTAAGTGTATCTTGGCTTGCTTTGCTTGAAAATATGTTTTTCCTATTATTTGAAATCACTAAGTTTTTCTTTGTCAAAAACTTGCCCAAGGAAACCTCCAATAGACATTGGGGTCCTTCACCCTTGTTCACCCACAAATTTTTACTTAGAAGTTGGAGTGATGAGATTCTTGTAGCTTCCATGTCTTGATGCTCAAAAGTGTCCATTGCCTTGGACAAGGCTAAGTACTTAGGTTTTCCATCTGCAGAGGTTGTGCACTTTCCCCACCAGACTTGGTTTCCCAAGACAGACCTTTCGTAAGCCTTTCCTTAGTCAAATGGACGCTCCATCCTATTATCCCATCTACCACCAACTGTCCAAATGACTAAGTTCTAGCTACCTATATGATCAAGGCAGAGCCCATATTGCCAAGTGGTTGCCGTAGCTTTCTCAACACTTGGCCTCCAAATCCCTTTGTGCCTGGGTGTCATACCACAAGTGAGATACACAACCCAAGTCCATGGCCTTGTGTAACCACTCAACATAACCCAATCTTCCCATTCCACCCAGGTGGTTCATTTGTCTTAGTTGTTTTATTAAGAAAATATAAGTCTCTTGACTTAGAATATTTTTATCATAAACTATATAGATGTTCACCACCCTTGTTTACTATAAGCTAGGCTAAGCAAAGTATGGTAACTTAACTTAGGAAAATTTCCCTAGCAATTCTACTATTTCACTCTACTTAGGATTTCCCATCTTAGCACTAAGCAAAATATCATGCAAATACTTTAGCAAAAATATCTAATGCTAGTACAAAACTTAGGATAGGAATATTCATGAAAATATCACTTGCCTTGGTAGTGTGGAGAGTAGCACTCTTCACAATCACAATCACTAGCAAAATCTACACAAGAAAACAAAGCATACAATTACACACAATTAAATACAACCAAAAATAATATGAATGCATGCATCAAGAATTTACCAAGTGTTGAATTTTGAAAATTCTACCAAGTATGTTCATGACTACAGAAACTTAACATGTCACAAGTTTGCCAAATAAACTTATTTGGCCACAATAAAATTTTATAAAAATAAATCTATATCCAAAATAGCCCTAAACTTGTTCCACAAATAAAATCATTTTAACTGTTACTATATGCTAAACAAATTGGATATTCAGAAAGGCCTTGTTTCACTGAATCCAACGGTATAAAGTTTGCAAAAATCTAACGTGGCATTTGAAAGTTATGAGCATTTGAAGTTTGAATCTAAAGGTTTTAAATTGTTTTAATTTAAACCTTGCCACGCCGTCGCAACCTCATCGGCGCTGCATCGCCGTGCGGATCGAGCGATGCGGACCGCACGATCTAAATGGGATCTGGCGGCTCGATGCGCGCTACCTTCGCTTACATTCTATCCTAGCCCTACGATCGATCCAACGGACACGACCATCAAGCCACAAACCGGCGGCGCTGGCGGATCGGGCGGCGCGTCGACTACGGTGGCGCCGGGCGTTCTAGGTCGCCGGGAGGGAAGGGTGCTTACGAACCGCAAAGTCGAGGCGAAGCTCAACGTGAAGGTGGCTTGGCAAGGCGCACGGGTCGCCGGGATTCTCGCCGGAGTTCGCGAATCGTCGATCGCGGCCGCCGACGTTGGCGAGGTTCTGCGTCGCGCTAAGTCAAAAAGAGGGCATCATTAGACGCGTAAGACGATGGGGATCCTAATCGTACTAGTCAGAGGGCAAGGGGCGGCTCGTACTTACGGGGAGAGGTCGCCGGAGTTCGTGTAGAGGGCGGCGGCGCTCAGTCGAAGTTGTTGCCGCGGCTACAGATCATGCGAGAACAAACGAGGCGTGTCAGTCGATGCGCAAGAAGTTGCTGAGCGTGATTGCATGAATCAGGGACAGAGGGGAACACAGTGCTCACCGGAATTCGTCGGCGCGGTCGTCGGAACAGCGGCGGCGTCGAGCAAGTTGCGAGCAGCCTGGGGGCGTGAAGGGGAAATTGGTTGAGGGGAAATGGTCGCGCGAGAGAGAGGATTATATAGCCAGAGGCTCGACAAGAAACGCCCAGTGATTCAATGCCATTTACCTCGCGGAATCAAAGCAGCAACGGCAGCGGAGGAGTTCGTGCGCGCGATTCTGGGTAAGACGATGCTGGCGTGGACGGGGCCCGCCGATGATGGCGAAGTGAGTGTGTAGGTCGGCCGATGGGTGCGCCGTGAGAGTAGAATAAGAAGACCGCGTGGGCTTGTTGGCTTGATTTGTCATGGGGATTCTGCCGCGGCCTTTTTCTTTTGTTTAAGTCTTTTTCTTTTCTAATTTTATTTTCTGGAATGATTTTTGATATGAATTCAAATCCTTTTGAATCCAACTGTTTTGGGAATTTTTGCAGGGTTTTGTGGTTTCATAACCAGTCATTTTAACTAAGTGGTTACTTTGCAAAGCTTGGTCAAGCTTGGGTTTCAAAGTAAACAGAGATTTGCTCTAGTTTGCAAATTTTTGAAAAGGACTTTGAATCCATTTCTAAATTTGAAATCTTGGGTTAAAAGCTTCACCTAATCTTTCCATCAATGAAGGCAAGCAAACAAGTACTTAAACACTCAAACTTTAAAGGTGGTGGCCATTTGAGATAAATTGTTCACATGAAATCATAGCTCAGATATCTGTCTCTAAATGATTTTTGAGAAAACCCTAAATGCAAAGATGATATGAATGAGTTTTGAAACTATGATTTTTGGGATGTTACAGGATTACAAGAAGTCAATGGAGTGTGCTTCAGCCGGGTCAAATTTGGCCGAGTCATTGGTTATAGCAAGAGAAAAGAAAAGGATTCAAGAGGTAGCAGCCCTCGCTCAACAAGACATTGAACATGCCGACCGCCAACCCTCATGGCAGTGTCTCTTTTCAGCCAACTAAAGAGACGAAGAAATTTCAGATCGATGAGCAATTCCCAGAGCGTACTGTTACTATTGGTGCAGGCCTTGACGCTAAATAGGAAGGCGAGCTCACCAACTTCCTCCGTGAGAATCGGGACATATTTGCATGGTCAACTCAAGATCTGCAAGGTGTTCCGAGGGAGTTGGCTGAGCACTCTTTAAACGTCAGGCCAGGAGCAAGGCCGGTGAAGCAACCTCTCCGCCGCCGAAGACAGGAGAAAAGTAATAGGGGATGAAATAGCTCGGCTCCTCGCAGTAGGGTTCATCATGGAGGTGCTATATCCGGATTGGTTATCAACCGTGCTAGTATAAAAGAATAAATATGACCCCAATGTAGCCATTGTGTGGTGAATGTATCGACTACACCAACCTGAACAAGGCGTGTCCGAAAGATCCTTTTCCATTGCCTAGAATAGACCAAGTCATTGACTCGACCGCTGGTTGAGCTGTTATCATTTGTAGACGCCAGATTCGGTTTCCACCGATACCGTTAAATCCGCCGATCAAATAAAGACTGCATTTATTACCCCGCACGGGCTTATTGTTATCGCACAATGCCATTTGGCTCATGCGAAATGCAGGAGCAACATATCAAAGATGCATGCAAAATGCCTACATAATCGATAGGGAAAAATGTACAAGTGTATGTGGATGACGTGGTCATCAAAACTAAAGAGAGCAAAACCTTGCTAGAAGATATACAAACTTTCGTGAACCCGAGAAGGTTCGAATGAAGCTTAATCCAGAAATGCACATTTAGGCGTGCAGGAAAACTACTCGGTTTCCTTGTGTCCAGCCGAGGTATCGAGGCTAATCCAACAAAGATAAGAGCAGTAGAAAGAATGGAATTGCCAAAATGTTTGAATGATGTACAAAAATTCACGGGCTGCCTGGCCTCGCTTAGTCGATTTGTATGTCGGCTAGGAGAAAAGGCACTGCCGCTTTATCAGCTGATGAGAAATTCGGACAAATTCAGATGGACTCCGCAGGCGGACCTTGCATTTCGTGAGTTGAAAAAGATGCTAGTTACGGCACCCATTTTAGCTTCTACATTATCGAAAGAACCTATGCTACTCTTTGTAGCGGCTACCAATCGAGTAGTTAGTACATGGTCGTAGTGGAACGACTTGAAGATGGTAAGTCAATTCAGAGGCCGGTCTATTATCTAAGTGAAGTATTATCCACTTCAAAGCAGAATTATCTGCACTATCAGAAGATGGCTTATGGAGTATATATGTCGGCGAAAAAGCTTAAGCATTACTTTGAAGAGCACCCCATCAAAGTAATATGTGAGGCACCCATAGCCGACATATTGAACAACAAAGACGCAAGTGGCCGAATAGCAAATGGGTCGATCGAGTTATCACCGTATGCTCCACAATTTGATATAAGAGATGCAATCAAATCTCAGTCGCCGACTTTCTCGTAGATCGGGCCGAGGTGCAAGATGAGCCACCATTGCGGATCCAAATTACTGGACAATGCATTTCGATGGTTCCAAACTAAGGAATGGTTTGGGAGCAGGAATAGTGTTAACCTCGCCTAAAAAATACCAATTGAAATATGTACTGCAAATACATTTTGCTGCGTCCAACAATGTAGCTGAATATGAAGCGCTAGTCCATGGATTAAAAGTGGCAAAAGAAATTGGTATACGCCGAATCCTATGCTATGGTGACTCGGATCTAGTAGTACAGCAAGTATCAGGCAGTTGGGACGCATTAGATGCTAATATGGCTTTATACAGATTCCATGTGCAAAAAATCAGTGGATACTTTGAAGGATGTGAATTCCACCACATACCTCGAGCAGAAAATAAGGCCGCCGACACATTTGTCAAAATTAGGATCCACCCGGCAGTCAATTCCGCCAGGTATTGCCCTGGAACACCTCAGGAAACCATCAATAATCCCATCACCAGAATCCGAATCAATCTTTATCCCAGCAAGTTCTGCAGAAGATCACACGCCAATGGAGGTAGATCCGCAGAATGACTCGGAACTCCTAAAGAGGGGGACAGCCGAGGTAATCACAATAATGGAAAGAGCCGAGGTATATACGTCGGCAGAGAACATGGAGATAGACAGTGAGATCACATCAGAAAAAGTAACACCGATATGGGCGCAACCCATATTTTCTTACCTAAAAGACGCGATGTTGCCGAGTAATGAGGTATTAGCTAGACAAACCATAAGAAGAGCAAAAGCCTATACAATCATAAACAATGAGTTATATAAGAGAAGTGTCACAAACGACAGTGCGCGTGAGTTCCACACAAGGTCAGGAAATCCTTCTAGACATACACCAAGGAGAATGTGGGCACCATGCCTCATCTCACGCTTTAGTAGCCAAGGCATTTAGGCATGGATTTTACTGGCCAACGGTGTTAAAAGAGGCAAAAGAATTAGTTAAGAAATGCAATGGGTGTCAGAGATACGCAACCAGAATACATATGCCGTCGGCCGAGTTAAAAACAATACCCATCACTTGGCCATTTTCTGTATGGGGTTTAGATATGGTGGGACCATTCAAGCCGGCGCGAGGAGGAATGACCCACATGTTGGTTATGGTAGACAAGTTCACAAAATGGATTGAAGTAAAACCGATTAAAAAGTGTGATGGGCACACACCAGTGAAATTTCTCAAGGATATCATCTTGAGATACGGGTACACGCATAGTATTATTACGGATAATGGCACAAACTTTGCAGAAGGAGCTTTCGCTAGATTTTGCCGAGAGAAGCACATAAGACTAGATATTGCCTCTGTGGCTCACCCAAAGATCCAATGGACAAGTGGAAAGGTCTAATGGACTGCTGTCATCGTGAATAAAACCACGACTTGTTGAACCTTTGCAAAGGTCGGCAGGTGTTGGATCGAAGAAATCCCACCGTGTTATGGAGCCTCCGGACTACTCCGAATAGATCAACAGGCACTCCATTCTTTACGGTGTACGAGGCAGGCCGTACTTCCACCGACATAATATATGACTCGCCAAGAGTTGCTCAAGACACAACCTCGTAGACAAATGAGATAGCTCGGCAAGATGTCAGACCTCTGGAAGAAGCCGAGAGTTGACATTATCACGATCGGCTATTTATCAACAGAACTTGCGGTATCACAGCAAGAAAGTGAATCAAGAGTATTCAAAGAAGGAGATTTGGTCCTCCGACTGGGTACAACGCACGGCGCATGCACAAATTGTCACCCCATGGGAAGGACCGTTTATTGTGAGCAAAGCATTGCAACGATGCATATTATCTAATCGGCCTTTCGGTCCCCGAGAGAACAAGGCGAACAAAGCTGGCGAAAAGCAAGCGCCCACAGAATGTGGCTTTACTTGCCATTCTACTCGTAGCATTATATCTCAAAGTCAAAATCAATGATGTATTTGAACCTCGGCACCGGAAGCGGTGACTCGGGGACCGCCATAGGTTATATTTATTTCATGTTATGTATTGAACCTCGGCACCCAGGCGATTACTCGGGCGCCATATGTTATATTATTTCGTGTTATGTGTTTGGACCTCGGCACCCAGAGCAATGACTCGGGGACTGCCATATGTTATATTTATTTCGTTATGTGCTTGAACCTTGGCGCCCAGAGTAGTGACTCGGGGACTGCCATATGTTGTATTTATTTCATATTACGAATATGAACCTCGGTGCCCAGAGCAGTGACTCGGGGACTATCATATGATATATCAATTTCGTATTAATACCTAAACCTCGGCATCTAAAGCAGCGACTCGGGGACTTCCATATGCTACCTCAAACTTATGCTGAACGCACTCATATCAGTTTTATACTACCTCTGAAATTTGATTTACATATGGAAGTTTCGGACAATAAACAACGATCCAGTGATTGCTACATACTTCCACAACGAAGTAGTTAACTTATGTTCAGAACAGATTAATATCATAGGTATTCAGCGCTCATGCCTGGATAAGACCATAAAAAATAACGGCAAAGTTAAGCCCTAAAAGGTCAAGAAATTAAGGGCCAGCGAAGCAAGAATTCGGACGAGCATCCACTTAACCAAATGTCACAACAGTACATGTCAAAAGAAATTCAAATCATACAGAGAGTTGACAAATTTTTCGCCTACATCATACGCCCGGCATACCAGGGATCGGAAATAACTTAGGCGTTGTTCGTTGGAGAGGCAGCTACTTGCTCAAAAGTGGGCACTCGAGGTAGGAGGAACTTGGTGAGGTTGCCTCGCCCTCCGCCGACCCAGGTGCAACTTCGGCGGAAGTCCGAGGTTGTTCAAGAGCGTCAGTCCGTGCGGTAGAATGCCCGGTACCTTTAGAAGAGGACCGCGCATCGCCGTTGCTGTCCGAGCTTGAGCTGGAGCTATCAGATGCGGCCGAATAATTTTCACCTTCCCCCTGCTCAGCTGAATCATCATCCGAGGCACCCTTAGCCACAACCTCCTGATCCGGTGCAGGGAAAACTCGGCCCTTCATTCCAAGTGTGCGCGTCGTACTCGACGAGTTGGAACGCCGAGCTTGCGAAGAGCAACAAAAGTGGGATCTTCAACCCAGGGAGCCGTCATAAATTTCTCAGGATGTCAAGAGAGATGTTTTCATACCATGACATGATAACAGTAAGGGCCATGTCGGCACCAGCACGCCCAGCCGATTCTCTCCAAAGACTCAACTGCCTCTCAGATGCCATTAGCCTTGTCACCAATAACTTGACTTCGTTGATATCAGGAGTCCCTGAGGTATTCGGCGAGTACATGGTAAGCTCGGATAGCGGCTGCCAAGTCTTGGCCCATAATTTTCATCGGACCAATCGGCACCAACGGCAACCAAGTAATCCTCCATTGAATATTCTGAATCAACGGTATGAGTTCACCTCGGCGAGCACGATGCAAGAACCGCTTTAGAACTCACGGGCTTGGCCTCGGGAAATGATCTGCAAAGCATGACCGTGTCAATGGTAGCAGGGACAAAAAAGAAAAATATAATTCGGCCATGCCAAGTAGCTTACGATGAATGTAGCTCATCATTATCTGAAGGTCTTTGGCCCAATCAGCCTTACTCTTCTCAAAACGAGCAATTTCCTCGCTCAAACCCCGGGTTTTAAGTTCGGCAGCTTCAAGGAGTTCTTTGTTCTTCTGCAGATCCAAAGTCAGCCGATTCTTTTCCTCGGAAAATTCTTGGTCGACCTTCTCTAGTTCGGATTTCTGAGAGAGCTTAAGGGTATCCACCTCGGATCGCAGGCGAGCTATCTCATCATCTTTTTCTTGTAGTTGCGCCGAATGAACTGCGTTTTGTTCTAAAAAATGCAGCATCACGTCAGGCATGGGCATGCAATCTTGATGTGACACTGCAAAGTCTTGCAACTCGGCTTTACCACAGCCAAACGCAATAAGGAACCTTAGCATATATATTAAAAGGGAGAAGGAGTAAAATAGAAAGGAAACTAACCTTCCAGGTTCTTGATCTTCTTTTCAAGGCGAATATTGAGGTTATTAATGTTACCTATTCAACAAGAAGTAAGCCGGCATTCCGTGGACGAATACATGAGAACGTTGGGAATAAGGAAAAGGAACTATCGACATACCAGCCTTCTTCGCCCGCAGGCGAGAACTTTCGTACTTCTCTTCCGACGCGGTGCGAAAAAAGCAACCTCTGGAACTCGGCAGTCCGCCGGTCATGTGCAACCTGAGTAATGAGGCAAAATGATAAATCAACGAGTAAAAGATAAACGAGATCCGAGTCAAGCAGGACTTAACTCGGATCTAGGCGGCTGGATATTCAAAGCTAAACCAGACCCGAGTCAAGCAGGACTTAACTCAGATCTAGGTGGCTGGATATTCAAAGCTAAATTAGATCCGAATCAAGCAAAGCTTAATTCGCTCTAGGTCTGGATATTCAAAGCTAACGAGATCCGAGTCAAGCGAGACTTAACTCGGATCTAGGTGGCTGGATATTCAAAGCTAAATCAAGTGAATCACACACAACTAAACTCGGATCTAGATGGCCGGATTAACGAACCTTAGAAATAAATTTAAGTCAAACTTCCAAGTATACAACAAGTTATTTCCTTGCAAGTTTCGGGGACTAGAGCATATGGTAACATCTGAGGAATAATTTAAGACTCAGAGAAACGATAATTACCTCATTCATCTTGTTGGTATCAACGATGAACTTGACAGCATGATCAAAACGGCCGCTGATGTCAGAAAGCTGGAAGGGCTGGTTCATAGGATTACCCTCAAACTGATCAGCAGCATTCCAATTATTGGCGTACTCAACCAGTGCTTCAAGGCTGTTCCCACTAGCTGTCCGAGTTAAAACTTTACCACGGGCAGGCTGTTCAACCACGGCGATGCAGGCTCTTATGAAGAAGAGCAAGCTGGTGCCATGCCGAGGTAACGGGACTTTGGTGGCGCAGCTCCCTTACGCAGCACGTCGCAATACTCGGTGAGAAGAGCCGAAGACCTTTCGAGAAGAAGTCTTGGCGGCAATAGCTTTTTTCGCTTAGAAGAGGCATCAGCAGGAAGTGACGCCTTGAAGTGGGGACGGCGTCCTTAGGGCAGCGAAGGTTAAGGTCAGAGGCGCGTGATAAAGACCTTTTCCGAGGTCGGGATGGCCGTAAACGGCCGGGTAGATGGAGGCTCAAGATGGCGGGGCCCATAGAAGGCGGCTGGTTCGACGAAAACTTCGAGGGCGGTTGAATCAGTCAATGGAAGGGCTCTCAGGGACATCGCGACAAACAGGCGACGTATTCGGAGCTGGAGGAGAAGCAGGACGAATAGGACTAGGAATCCTGGTATCATCAGCGGGAGGAGGAGATGGCGGCCGAATCGGACGGCTAGTCATACTAGGACCGCCGGGTTTAATAGAAAGAGGAGCACTGCAAAAATAAGAAAGAAGATTCGTCAGTATGAGAAACAGAAAGAGAGAAACAAGAAATATAGGCAAAAGGAACTTACCCGGCGACCCCAGGCATAGTCTTGCGCCTGGGAGGGTTCGGAGCGGATTTCTTCATTCGTTTCTTAGGAACCGCCTCCGAGGCACTAGCAGGAGCCCCGCGTTTCCCCGAGGTAACGGGAGGTCGGGAAGCAATAGGCTCGGCGTCGTGAACCTGACCGGCCGGATTAGCTGGGAAAGTAGAAGCCGGAAATGCATAAGAAATAGGCATGGCGGCAACTACCTCAGAATTTGGACCTCGTCAATCACCTTCCTCCTCGTCTGTGAAGTCTTGCCGCGAGCTCGAGCCGGGCAGGATCCGACTTAGGGACGAACTCCTGAGTCCGGCTCACCAAGATCCGGTACTCTGTCCATGGGCCAAGGGGCTGAGAACTTGGCGTCCTCGTTTTAGCTCTGCGAACCTCTGCAAGACGAGGAGAAAGAGAATTAGATAAATCAGTTTCTAAAAACAGTGGAATAACAGAGCAATGTTGATTAAGCTCACCTCGGGAGGCGGATGATCGCGGGTGAATGGTTTTAATCCCCAAGACCAATCCTCAGGCATCTCAGTCTTGAAGATAGCTCGGACGCGCTTATAAATAAGGTAGTTATCCAGCTCCAGGGTCGAGACTCGTTTAGGGTCAAGGGGACCACTCATGTAGCACAGCTTGTGGGTCCGCTTCTGGAAGGGGCAGATCCGGCTACTAATGAAAGTTGCCATCAGGTCTTCGCCGCATAACCCGGCCCAGATCAACTCTTTAAGCCGAATCTCGAAGGCCCCGGCCAAGGCGTGAGTTTTCCTCGGATTATAGAGCCAGTTCACTTTAGAAGGTGGGCCAATTGAGAATGGAGGGAGCCGAATCTTGTCTTCCGCCCCTCTGTTCTTGACATAGAAGAATGATTTGTGCCACTTCTTGCACGACTCCAATCCAGTGACACGAGGGAACACGGATTTCCTCCGAGGTGTGATAGACGCCGCCCCACATTGGGTGAGCAACTTCTCGGAAGGGTGCAGAGATTTGTCAGGGACAACGTTGGAGCGGATCTGGAAGAACTTCGACCAGACATGCACTGACGGCCACAGGCCGAAGTATCCCTCCGAAGCGGAGATGAAAGCAGAAAGAGAAGCTATGGCGTTCGCAGGAAGATGATGCGGCTGAAGGCCGAAGTAATCGAGGAATTCTCTAGCGAAATCACTAAGAGGGAGACCGAAGCCGCGGGCGAAGTGAGACATGAAAACCACATACTCGCCCTCTCTGATATCTGGAGAGGATTCGCTGCCGGGTAAACGGCAAGAAACCTCGGCGGGAATTCTTCGAGTCCGGATGAGCCATTCAATCTCACAGCGTGTGACTGAAGAGCCCTGCCACGAGCCTCGCTCGGGCCCGGAGCCAGCGTCGTCGTCCTCAACAAGAGCGCCGCTAAACGAACTAGACATATGTGCGCCGGAAAGATCGCCGGAGGAAAGACTGGCGGCGGAGGGGAGTTTAGAGCTGCAAGGCCCGTCGAACTTTGCACGAAAACAATGGCGAAAACAGAGGAACCGTCGCCCGAGCACGGAATCGAGAGATGAATCTAGGAAAGATCAGGCAAGACGACCAGAGGACTCACCGTGAGCCAAAGCCATGAGCGGGCAAGAAAGCGTAACGCAGCGGCGGAATCTTCACCGCGGAGGCTCACGGCTGGCGGAACTGCAAGAGAACGCCGAAAGGAAGGAGGAGAACGGAGGCAAGCGATAAGGGAAAAGTGAATCCTCGAGCGCTTCCCTCTTTATAATCGAGCCATGAACAGGGAAGTGGGATCGTGGGTGTGGCGGTTGTCCGTGTAGATCTCGGTGGTCGCCGGATCATTAAAAAGTGAGCGGAGCCACACCAACGGCCACACACGAAGAAAGATCGTTACAATCCCCAAGGGGAACGACACCCGAGGCGTCGCAGCGGCGGCGCAGCAGGTACAAAGTTCACTGTAGCTTGTCAGTAAGCACTGTAGAGGGACCTAAAAACTAGAAGAACAATGATGGGGATGACACGTAGGACATGGCGTACGAGGGAAGGAACGAGGAAACCTCGGACGAAGACATAACTCGGAAACAAGACTGAAGAATATAATGAAGCTGATATGACCCGGCCAAAGCTATCGACAGGGCCACACCAGCTTCGGGGACTAATGTCGGGGGGTTGACCTCGGGTAGGTCAGAGACGGGGAAAGACAGAGGTACTATCCCCGTCTAGTTTCCGAGTTCTGGTCAAGTCGGCGAATCATGGATATGTCGGCCGATGAACGAAGGCAAGAAGCCCGCGTATATGTATCAAGTAGTTACCCGGCCGAGTTACTAAGAGGATCGGCCGGGTTAGCCCAAGTGATCTTGATGCAGGTGAAGAACGAGCCGAGTTACACAAGGTAAGGTAAGGCCGAGTGATACGAAGCTTGCAGGAGAAGGAGAAGCCCAAGGTCAAACTATAGCTGCAGGCTAGAAGGAATCAGAGCGGAGCCAAGCACAAGAGACAAGGATGCACAGCGTCAGAGGGGCAGAAGGAGGTCACGGAGGTGACAGTCCTGGAGCCCGAGGCACGCAGGAGGGGGCCACTGGAGCCTTGCCGTCATTAGAAGGGCGACAGGGAAAGGAGGCCGCCGAACTACTAATTTGGGACAAGCATATTCCACGAATATGCTTGCCTCGTCAGCCCTAAGGGCACCCAAGGCACTCCTTTATAAGGGGAGGCTTGGACCCTGAGGAAGGGATCGACTCTTTGAGCACCGTTAGGCTGGGGAGATTTATCTTGTCCCCCTGTATACAGCTCGAGGAGCATTTGTAACCCATCAAGAGAGAAATAAAGATCATAACTTTGGCAGCTTGAGTGTAGACATAGTTGCATCTTCCCTCCCCAGATCCCACTAGCATCCATTGGCCCCATACTTTAGCCTACCCATGGCATCTGCCGTGCCACCACCACGACAGAAATCCTGTCATGAATTTCATGGTTGATGAAAATGATGACCCTGCGACGTATGAAGAAGCGATGATGAGCCTGGATTCCAACAAATGGTTAGAAGCCATGAAATCCGAGATGGAATCCATGTATGAAAATCAAGTTTGGAACTTGGTGGAATTACCTCACGACTGAAAGGCCGTGGAGAACAAATGGATTTTCAAAAGGAAAACTGATGCTGATGGTAATGTGACCGTCTATAAAGCTCGACTTGTCGCAAAGGGGTTTCGACAAATTCAAGGAGTTGACTATGATGAGACTTTCTCTCCCGTAGCGATGCTAAAGTCAGTTAGGATTATGTTAGCAATTGCTGCATATTTCTATTATGAGATATGGCAGATGGATGTCAAAACCACGTTTCCCAATGGTAATATTGAAGAAGAGTTGTATATGATACAACCAAAGGGTTTTTTCGATCCTAAGGCTGCTAACAAGGTGTGCAAGCTTCAGCGATCCATCTATGGATTGAAGCAAGCATCACGAAGTTGGAATCTCCGCTTTGATGAGGTGATCAAAGAGTTTGGATTTGTCCAAACTTATGGAGAAGCTTGTATTTACAAGAAAGTGAGTGGGAGCAATGTGGCATTTCTGATATTATATGTGGATGACATATTATTGATCGTAAATGATATAGATCTTTTAAACAATGTTAAAAGTTATCTAAACAGCAAATTTTCAATGAAGGACCTAGGTGAAGCGTCATACATATTAGGCATAAAGATCTATAGAGATAGATCTAGGCGCCTAATAGGGCTATCACAAAGTACATACCTTGATAAGATTTTAAAGAAGTTTAAAATGGACGGAAGTAAGAAGGGGTTCTTACCTATGTTGCAAGGCAAGACATTGAGTAAGACTCAAAGTCCGGCTTCGGAAGAAAGAGAGATAATGGACAAAGTCCCACTTCATTCAGCCATAGGCTCTATAATGTCGCCATGCTATGTACAAGACCGGATGTGGCACATGCTATTAGTTTGACTAGTAGGTACCAATCGGATCCGTTGAACATTGGATAGCGGTCAAGAATATCCTTAAGTACTTACGAAGAACTAAGGATATGTTTCTTGTATCTGAGGTGAAGAAGAGCTCGTCGCTAAGTGTTATGTCGACTCTAGCTTTGACACCGATCCGGATGACTCTAAGTCTCAATCGATGTATTTCTCATGAATGGCGGAGCGTTAGTTGGAGGAGCTCCAAACAACCTGTGGTAGCGGGATCAACAACGGAGGCGAATATGTTCTTTGCTTGAGCGGCTCGAAGCGATTTGGTGAAGGAGTTCATATCCGAACTAGAGAGTGGTGGCAAACGTGTTGGACCCAATGGTGATCTATTGTGACAACAATGGTTCCATTGCCAATGCCAAAGAGCCAAGGTCTCACAAGCATTCGAAGCATATTAAGCGCCGGTTTCACTCCATCCGCGAGCATGTCAAGGATGGAGATATAAAGATTTGTAAAGTACATACGGATCTCAATGTAGCAGATCCGTTGACTAAAACTCTCCCTAGAGCAAAACATGATCAACACCAGAACTCAATGGGTGTTAGATTTATCACTATGTAACTAGATTATTGTCTCTAGTGCAAGTGGGAGACTGAAGGGAATATGCCCTGAGAGGCAATAATAAAGTGTTTATTATGTGTATTTAAAGTATATGATAGATGTTTATTTTGCATGCTATAATTGTATTAATACGGAAACATTAATACATGTGTGTTTAATAAACAAACAGAAAGTTCCTAGTTATGCCTCTCTCATAAACTAGCTCGTTGATTAACAAGATGATCAAGGTTTCCTGATCATGGACATTGGATGTTGTTAATAACGGGATCAAAACATTAGTGTAATGGTGTGATGAACATTCATCCGAAGTATAGCATTACGATCAAAGTCATTGAGTTTATATTTCTATAACAACTTACGAAGTGATCCTAATCCTTAGACCATGAGATCATGTCAATCACTAACACCGAAGAGTTTCTTGATAACATCAAAGCGTCACCGTAATGTGGTGATTATAAAGATGGATTCGAACTAATAAAGTTTTATGTTGAGGCTCATGGATCGAGAGTGGAATTTGTTCATCCCGATGACGGATAGATATACTGGGCCCTCTCGGTGATATCACATTGATTATCTTGCAAGCAAGTGATTTGATCACTAGAATGTTATATCACAGAACGAAAAGAGTGCATGTCGATCGAGATCAAACTAGGTATGGAGATACCGATGATCGAATCTCGGACATGTAATATATCGTGAAACAAAGGGATTAAGATACTAGCATAAAAGGTTCCGATCACAAGAAAGTCATCGTTGAATGTGTGGGAGTCAGATGGGTCTCGGTCCCGCTTGATTATTGATCCGAGAGGGGTCTCGATCATGTCCGCATTATTCACGAACCGTAGGGTGACACACTTAAGAGACACCGACATCCAATTGGAGCAAATGTTTCATGCCCAAAGAATGAACAAGTCAGTGCAGAATTTATTTCACTAGATACCGAAACAGGTTTTGGGTGAAATTGCATAAAGTGGTTATGCATGTGAAATAGAATTCTAGCAAGGGTTATTTGTGAATGTTTGTCATTAAAGTAATTGACAAAATTCTGAATAAAATAAAGAGTTTTATTTAATGAGAGTTTGCATTAAATTTGGTGGAAATTTAATGGGAATTTGAGTGGACTTTTGAGTGGAGGGATTTTAAAGGGAATTTTGTGAGTGGAGTGTCCACCCACATGAATGAAGGAGGAGGGGCAGCCCATGGCGTGCCACCCCTTGGGTTCCCTCCTCCTATAAAAGGAGCCCCCTCCTCACTTGTCTCTCACACCTCCTCGTGAAGGATCTCTCCCCTCTAGAATTTATCCCCATGGTCTCGGACTAGCGAGATACATGTTCCCGTTAGCTATTCGGCAAGAAAGAGTTGTGCTTCACTGCATCGCTGAAGCGAGGAGGCGGAGGTTGCTCGGTGCCTCGAACGTGTGTGCGAGCATGGATGCGCTGCTGATTTGCGGCGCTAGGACTTCCTCTCGATCTTGAGATCGGCAAGAGATCGTCTACATCAACCACGAGTTGAACTCGTTAAGCTTTGTCGGTCTTCAAGGGTATGTTCTCTACGGATATACATCCGCCCGTTGTTTGTATCTAGTAGATAGATCTTGGTATATAGTTCACATCGTAGGAAAATTTTTGTTTTCTATGCTGCAAACCCTACATATCCAGCCACCTAGATCCGGGTTAAGTTTTGCTTGACTCAGATCTGTTTTGGCTTTGAATATCCAGCCACCTAGATCCGGGTTAAGTTTTGCTTGACTCGGATCTGCTTTGGCTTTCAATATCCACTCATCGTTTGCTCTATTGCTCAGATTGCACATGACCGACGGACTGCTAAATTTCAAAGATTGCTTTTTTCGCATAGAAAACTGGAAGAAAAATATGAGAAAGTTATTCCTGTGGTGAAAAAAGCTGGTAAGTCGACAATTCTTTTCGTCATCGCCGACAGTCCTATTGTTTTGTATGCGAAATGTCGGCTCACTTTGTTGGTGAACAGGTAACATCAATAATCTCAACATCCGTCTTGAGAAAAAGGTCAAGAGCCTGGAAGGTTAGTTTCCCTTTTACCTTATACCTTTCCCTCTTTAAGACGTGCGCTAAGTTTCTTTTATCTCGTTTGTCTTTGGTAAAGCCGAGTTACAAACCTTTGCAGCATCTCACCAAGATTGCACGCCCATGCCTGATGTGATGCTGCATTTTTTAGAACAAAGCGCTACTCATTCGGCGCAGCTAAAGGACAAGGATGATGAAATAGCTCGCGTGAGCGCCGAGGTGGAGGCCCTTAAGCTCTCTAAGAAGTCCGAACTGGAAAAGGTCGACCAGGAGTTCTCCGAGGAGAAAAATCGGCTAGCTCTGCAATTGCAGAAAAATAAAGAGCTCCTCGGGGCTGCCGAACTGAAAACTCGGGGAATGAGCGAGGAGATCGCTCGCTTTGAGAAGAGCAAGATTGACTGGGCTAAAGATCTTCAGATAATGATGAGT
Source organism: Avena longiglumis (assembly GCA_030063025.1). NCBI lineage: Eukaryota > Viridiplantae > Streptophyta > Magnoliopsida > Poales > Poaceae > Avena > Avena longiglumis. Next base: position 535,670,582 of record CP125975.1, read on the forward strand.
TATATTCATCGTAAGCTTCTTAGCACAGCCGGATTATCCTTTTCTTTTTTCCTGCTGCTCCTTGACGCATTCGTGTTTTGCGTAGATCATTTTCCAGAAGCTAAGCCCGTGAGCTCGAAAGCGGTTCTTGCTGATCGTGTGCGCCGAGGTGTCCCTGTTGACGCCGAATCGGAGTACTCGATGGAAGATTTCCTGGTTGCTGTCGGGGGTGCAGTTGGTCCGATGAATATTATGGGCAGGGATTTGGTGCAGGCAGCTATCCGAGCGTACCATGTTCTCTGGCCGAATACTTCTGGGACTCCTGATATCAATGAGGTCCAATTGCTGGTGAAAAGATTAATGGCGTCCGAGAGGCAACTAAGTCTTTGGAGGGAATCAGCCGGACGAGCTAGCGCTGATATGGCTCTCACTGTTATTATGTCATGGTATGAAGACATTTCTCTTGATATCTTGAGAAATTTGCGCACTGGTTCCCGTTGGGTTGAGGACCCCACCTTCGTGGCTCTTCGGCAAGCTCGCGCCTTCCAGCTCGTTGAGTATGCCGATGTGCATACCTGGAATGAAGGTCCGAGTTTCCTCCCGAACCCGGACGATGAGGTCGTAGTCGAGGATGCATCAGATAATAACTCGGCTGAACAAGGGGAAGATGAAGATGACTCGGCTTCTTCTGGTGACTCCAGTTCGAGCTCGGATGGCAAGGGCGACGCACGATCCTCCTCCAAAGGTACTGGGCATTCAACTGCGCAAACTGATGCTCCTCAGCAGCCTCGGGCTTCGGCCGAAGTCGCACCTGGGTCTGTGGAAGGCGAGGCAACCTCGGCCGAGGCTCCGCCTATCTCGGAGCATCCAGCCCCTGACCCAATCATTGCCTCTACAGCTGAAAACCTTTAAGTTATTTCTTGTCCCTGGTATGCCGGGCGTAGGATGTACATGGAACATTTGTCCGTCTTCTGTATGACCTGAATTTCTTTTGCCGTGTACTGCTGCGACATATATGTTTGTAGTTGTTATCACTTTGTTTAAGTGGTTTTGTTCATCCGAATTCTTGCTTTGGTGGCCTGCGATTTCTTGATTTTAGGATGTATCTTTGCCTTTTTATTCCCGTGGTTTAGCCAATTAATCTGGGTGTGAGCTTCGAATATCATACGAGATTGAGCTGTTCTTACTCTAAGGGTCGAAGTGTGATACCTTCCTTGTATCAAAGGTTGACTACTACTTCCGAACAATACATGGCAGTCCCCGAGTCACTGCCTATAGCGCCGAAGTCTAGTGTGTAAACCAAATTTCAGAAATAATATAAGACGGTTGCCGAGTCGCTGCTCAGGGTGCCGAGGTTTAGTGCATAACATAAAATTGGGGCAACATATGGCAGTCCCCGAGTCACTGCTCTGGATGCCGAGGTTCAATACATAAGATGAAATTGAAATAACATATGGCAGTTCCCGAGTCACTGCTCTGGATGCCGAGGTTCAATACATAAGATGAAATTGAAATAACATATGGCAGTCCCCGAGTCACTGCTCTGGATGCCGAGGTTCAATACATAAGATGAAATTTGAAATAACATATGGCAGTCCCCGAGTCACTGCTCTGGATGCCGAGGTTTAATACATAAGATGAAGTCGAAGTAAGATATGGCAGTCCCCGAGTCACTGCTCTGGATGCCGAGGTTCAATACATAAGATGAAATTGAAATAACATATGGCAGTCCCCGAGTCACTGCTCTGGATGCCGAGGTTTAATACATAATTGGTTCTTAACCTTGAGATACTATGCTACGAGTAAAATGGACGAAGTAAAGCGACGTTCCATGGCCGCTTCGTTTCTTTGCCGGCGTTGTCTGCCTTGTTCTTTCCAGGGGATTGAGCATCGATTAGATAATAGGCATCATTATGCAATGTTTTGCTCACGATGAATGGTCCTTCCCATGGAGGTGACAGCTTGTGCATGCCGGCCGTGCGTTGCACCAGTCGGAGGACTAAGTCTCCTTCTTTGAATACTCTTGGATTCACCTTCTTGCTGTGATATCGTCGCAAGTTCTGCTGATAAATAGCTGATCGTGATAGCGCCAGCTCTCTGGCTTCTTCTAGCAGGTCAACAGTATCTTGCCGAGCTACTTCATTTATCTCTGAAGTTGTATATTGAGTAACTCTTGGCGAGTCATGTAGTATGTCGGCTGGAAGCACTGCCTCTGCCCCGTATACCAGAAAGAATGGCGTATAACCTGTTGATCTATTTGGAGTAGTCATGAGGCTCCATAATACTGCTGGTAATTCCTCAATCCAACATCCTGCCGACCTTTGCAATGGTTCGACGAGTCGTGGTTTTATTCCGAACAACACTAGTCCATTAACCCTTTCCACTTGTCCATTAGATGCTGGATGAGCAACAGAAGCAACATCTAATCTTATGTGTTTCTCTTGGCAAAACCTAGCGAAAGCTCCTTCTGCAAAGTTTGTGCCGTTATCTGTAATAACACTGTTCGGGTACCCATATCTTCAGATAATATCTTTGAGGAATTTCACTGCTGTGAGCCCGTCACATTTCTTTATTGGCTTTACTTCAATCCATTTTGTGAACTTGTCTACCATGACCAATATGTGGATCATACCCCCTCGGGCCGGCTTAAACGGTCCCACCATATCTAGGCACCACACAGAAACCGGCCAAGTAATGGGTATCGTTTTTAACTCGGACGACGACATGTGTATCTTGATTGCATATCTCTGACAGCCATTGCATTTTTCAACCAGCTCTTTGGCTTCCTTCAACGCTGTTGGCCAATAAAACCCATGCCTGAATGCTTTGGGTACCAAGGCACGAGATGAGGCATGGTGTCCACATTCTCCTTGATGTTTATCTAGGAGGATCTCCTGGCCTTCTGCCAAACTCACACACACCTTTGCAATACACTTGTGACGCTTCTTTTATATAGCTCATTGTTTATGATTGTATAAGATTTTGCTCTCCTTACAGTCTGTCTTGCTAACACTTCATTATTCGGCAACATCGCATCTTTAAGGAAAAAGAATATGGGTTCCACCCACACCGGTGTGATTTTTTCGGGTGTGGTCTCACTGTCTATTTCCATGTTTTCCGCCGACATAGCTACCTCGGCCTTCTCCATAATTATGCTTACCTCTGCTGTCCTTTTCTTGGGGAATTCTGAGTTATATTGCTGGTCTACTTCCATCGGCACATTATCTTCTGCTAAATTTGCCGGAATAAAGATAGATTCGGATTCTGGTGATGGGGTTATTGATGGTTTTCTGAGGTGTTCCAGGGCAATACCCGGTGGAATTGACTGCCTGGTTGATCCTAGTTTTGACAACGTGTCTGCGACATCATTTTCTGCCCGAGGTATGTGGTGAAATTCACACCCTTCAAAGTATCCACTGATCTTTTGCACATGAAATCTATACAAAGCCATATTATCATCTAATGCATCCCAATTGCCTAAGACTTGCTGTACTACTAAATCCGAGTCCCCATAGCATAAAATTCGGCGTATGCCAATCTCTTTTGCTACTTTCAATCCATGGACCAGTGCTTCGTATTCGGCTACGTTTTTTGATGCGGCAAAATGTATTTGTAGCACATACTTCAGCTGATCTCTTTTGGGCGATGTTAACACTATTCCTGCCCCCAAACCATTTCTTAGTTTGGAACCATCGAAATGCATCGTCCAATAATTTGGGTCTGGTAATGGTGGCTCATACTGCACCTCGGACCAATCTACGAAGAAGTCGGCGACTGCCTGAGATTTTATCGCATCTCTCCTATCGAATTGTGGAGCGTACGGTGACAACTCGATTGCCCATTTTGCTATTCGGCCACTTGCATCTTTGTTGCTCAATATGTCGGCTATGGGCGCTTCACAGATCACTTTGATGGGATGCTCTTCGAAGTAATGTTTAAGCTTCTTTGCCGACATGTACACTCCATAAGTCATCTTCTGATAATGTGGGTAATTCTGCTTTGAAGCGGATAACACCTCGCTCAAATAATACACCGGCCTTTGTACCGACTTATCATCTTCGAGTCGTTCTACGACGACTACAACACTCACTACTCTGTTGGTAGCCGCTATATAGAGTAACATTGGCTCTTTTGATAATGGAGAAGCCAAAATGGGTGCTGTGACCAACATCTTTTTCAACTCATGAAATGCACTGTCTGCTTGTGGAGTCCAAATGAACTTATCTGATTTCTTCATTAATTGATAGAGTGGTAGTGCCTTTTCCCCCAGCCGACAAACAAACCGGCTGAGCGAGGCTAGACATCCCGTGAACTTTTGTACATCATTTAGACACCTTGGCAACTCCATTCTTTCTAATGCCTTTATCTTTGTTGGGTTGGCCTCTATACCTCGGCTAGATACGAGAAAGCCGAGTAATTTTCCTGCTGGCACGCCAAATGTGCATTTTTCCGGATTAAGCTTCATTCGGAACCTTCTCAGGTTCGCAAAAGTCTGCCGTATATCATCCAGTAGCGTTTTGCTTTCCTTGGTTTTGATGACCACATCATCTACATATACTTGTACATTTTTTCTTATCTGGTCGTGTAGACATTTTTGCATGCATCTCTGATACGTTGCTCCTGCGTTTCGCAGGCCGAATGGCATTGTGCGATAGCAATAAGCCCCATACGGGGTAATAAACGCAGTCTTTATTTGATCGGTCGGATTCAACAGTATCTGGTGAAAACCAGAATACGCGTCTACAAATGACAATAACTCACAACCAGCGGTCGAATCAATGACTTGGTCTATTCTAGGTAAGGGAAAAGGATCTTTTGGACACGCCTTGTTCAGGTTCGTGTAATCGATACACATTCGCCATACAATGGCTACATTCGGAACATCTTTCTTCTTTTCTACTTGCAGCGGGTTTGACAACCAATCCGGATACAACACCTCCATGATGAACCCGGCTGCGAGGAGCCGAGCTATTTCATCCCCTATTATTTTTCTCCTGTCTTCGGCGAAGCGGCGGAGAGGTTGCTTCACCGGCCTTGCTCCTGGCCTTACATTCAGAGAGTGCTCAGCCAACTCCCTCGGAACACCTTGCAAATCCTGAGTTGACCATGCAAAGATGTCCCGATTCTCACAGAGGAAGTTGGTGAGCTCGCTTTCCTATTTAGCATCTAGGCCTGCACCAATAGTAACGGTGCGTTCGGGGAATTGCTCGTCTATCTGAAACTTCTTCGTTTCTTTAGTCGGCTGAAAGGAGACACTTCCATGTGGATTGGCTAGTGCCGGCATATTCAACTGTGCCGACTGAGCGAAGGCTGCTACCTCCTGAATCCTTCTTTTTTCTCTTGCTATAACCAATGATTCGGCCAAATTTGACCCGGCTGAAGCACATTCCATTGACTTCTTGTAATCCCCTGCTACTATTATTACTCCTTGTGGTCCGGGTAGCTTCATTTTCAGATAACTTACATGACAGCTGCCCATGAATTTGGCCAGCAGTCCGAGTCAGAGTGAAACATGATAACAACTTTGTAGATCCACCACTTCAAACTCTAAGTTTTCGCTCTGCGATTATCTCTTGTGCGAATAACACATCCACTCGGACTTTACCAATGGGTTCGCATGAAAGTCCTGGCACTATCCCATGGAAAGTGGTCCTCGTGGACTGCAGCATGTTCTGCGATATTCCGAGTTTATGCATGGTATCTTTGTACATGATGTTGATACTACTTCCATTGTCAATGAGTACTTTTGAAAATTTCACATTGATGCTTGGTCCAACAAATGTCGGATCCAACACGAGTGCATACGACCCCAGATTCGGCATTACCTTGGGGTGATCCTTTATGCTCCAAGTTACCTCCTGATCTGACCAAGGCACATATCTTGGTACTTTGCATAACGCATTTACTTCCATATGCGGCACTGACACTCTGCTTGTCTTGCTGTTCCGTTGTGAACACGCAATAAGACTGATGATGTTCTCTGTAATCATTGCGTCCAGTATTCGCTGGATTTGTCCTTCCATCCTGGACTTGGTTCATCACTTGATGTACCGCATCTCTCCGGTCCGAGTTATCGTATCTCGGGGGAGGAGGCGGTAACATCAGTTGCTGTGCATTTGCTCCAGTCAACTGTGGTTGATGCTGTTGATGTACTTGATGGGGCGCTGCCTGAATGCCTGTGGGGTTTCCCATTGCATTTTTCATCCATGCACATTGACGGGTCGTATGGTTGGCTGGCCTGGATGGTTTGACGTGTGAAATTTACACGGATGATCTAGCATAGACTCGAACGTGTACTTCGGCCTCTCCTGCCACTGCTTCTTTAGCTCTGGGGTCCACTGTCTTCTTCCCTCATTCCTTGGTGTCCACTACTGAGGACCATTCTTCTGCCGTTGAGTCGCTCCATGACTCGGCTGATCCTGCGCTACCGCTGCCACTTGGGCCAAATTATATCTATAATCCGGCCTTTCTTCTCTTCTTCTTCCTCTAAAGTCATTGCGCCTGGATAACCCGGCCAAATCTCGTGCGTATTGGTCTTGTTGCTCCCGATGATCTGCCGACATCAATTCTGGTTGCATTGGATCTCCTAATGCATAGGAGTCCGCTATTCTGATAGTTTCTGCCAATGTGGTTGGCATATCTCTTTGCAGTCGTTGCCACAATACACTAGCATAACAGCATCCTTGAGCGAACCAAGCTATTTCTTGCGACTCTATGACTCCTTCACATGAGTTTCTCAAGTTACACCATCGAGTTAAAAACTCTCTATCTGTTTCATTCGGCCTCTGCTTGCACATGGCTAATTGTTGCGGCCTGTTTGGCCTCTTGTAAGTGCTGGTAAAGTTGCTGACAAACATTTCTTCAAAATCTAACCAACAGTTGATACTGCCTGCCGGCAGATTATTCAGCCATACCCTAGCTGGTCCTTCTAACATTTGTGGAACATACCGTACTTCCCATCGTAAGTTCCCACCCGCTATTTTCACAGCAGTGGCATAGTCAATCAACCAGTCTTGTGGTTTGGTACTCCCATTATATGTTTTCGTCCCTCTCGCTAGCTGAAAGTTCGGCACAGGTGGTTCACCCATGATCCGTGGTCCAAAGCATGTCGGACCTGGTGGACCCTGTTCTTCCAACAACTCGGACCGGTATAGCCGGTCCAGCTTCACTCTTGCATCATTTGATGGCAAATATCTGTATAGAACTCTGTCTTGCAATCCATAATGGTTATTTCCACCATGGATCGCATATTCCATCTCGGAATAACCATCATTGTACCTTTCATTCACTTGATTGTGGCGAGCTGGCCTCGCTTCTCTTTCCTGCCGGGGTTCATGTCTTGGTTGCGGGTTGAGCGGCGGTTCTCTCCTTACTTCGACCGGGGTATTGTTCTCATGATTGCCTCTTCCGGGTTCTCTTCTGCCGAGGTCTCCATTGACTCGGCTTCTGCCGTCTTTCTCAATACGGTCGGGATTCCTCTCACCACTGTTACCTCGGCTTCCATTGCCTCTATTCTCGTTTGCCTTCCCGGCTATTGCCGGATCATACGGAACAATTTGCTTGTTTCTCTTTCCTGAGGTTACTGCTTTGTCCCTTCGTGCATTATTTCCGGGTGAAGATGCTGCTGCCACAGACAAGGCAGGTGCTGCTCCTCCTGAGTGAACCATTCGCGAGGCCCCCGGCCTCGCCGGGTCTGCCCTGAGCATCTCTTCATTTTGCTGGTTCGCGATGCGCACCAGCTCATTCACTCTTTCTTGATGTTTCTGCCGGGCTTCGCCGGTCAACCCCTCTAACTCTAATGCTGCGGCATTTGCCGCTCTTAGGTTCTTTGCGAGGGTATTGTACCTCGGCAAGCCCAAATCAACTGATTCCGCCTTATGAGCATCATGCTCCTTGTTGATATCATCTATGAGGTTTTCCCCTCTCAATCTTAACTCGTCCACCCTTTCGGGCGCGACGTCAAGCTTATTAGCTTTGGCATATTCTCGCAGGGTCCTGTTTAAGAACTCCCGCAAGGCCGACACCTTTTTGGCCTCTACTAGCACCTTTTGCCTGGTTTCTTCTAACTCTGCCTGAGCATTCGCCGGATCAAGTATCGGCGCTACAGGTGTAGTCCAGTTTTCTATGGTTGCCTGAAGAATGTTCTCTGGCCTTTCCAGAGGTGGCCCTCTTACTCTTGGTGCCTTTGGGGTAGTGTCCTGCACCTCGGTCTGGTTGGTCACTGGAGGGATTACCTCGGTGGGTAGTGGTGTTGTCTGCCTGGGTGCGCCCTGTACGCCTGTGGCGGGGTCTCTGGTCGATCCGGCAGCCGCTACTCCCGCTTGCACTCCGGCCGCGACCATCACCTCGACACTGCCTACGGGACGCGCTCCGCGTGGACGGCTCACAGCGCTAAGAGGTGGCTCTCCTGCAACAACAACTTGGTGAGGATAAATGCCGGAGATGTCGACGCCGACGTAGACCCTGTGCCTGCCCAGGCTGATGAAGACACCGTTGCGCGGGGGAGTTTTTCCCCTGAAGCTGCCCGCATTGTTGCTGACATAGTCACAGAGATCAAACCTCTGGACCAAGCCAGAAACAACGCGCTCGCCAGTGTTGATGAAGTTTCCCGTCCGGATCATAACTCCAGCTAGCACCGGCCTGATGGCGCCAAGCGCCGTGGTGGTGGCACGACAGATGCCATGGGCAGGCTAAAGTATGGGGCCAATGGATACTAGAGGGATCTGGGGAGGGAAGATGCAGTTAATTCTGCACACAGAAAGCAAAGGTAAAGATCTTATTTCTCCTTCCTTGGGCTGCAAGGGCTCCTCGAGCTGTGTCTGAGAAGGATCAACTATATCAGCCTAATGGTACTAAAAATGAGCCGCCCGCTTCCTCAGGGTCCAAGCCTCTCCTTATAAAGGAGAGCCTTGGGTTACTTTAGGGCTGATGTGGCAAGCATATTCGAGGAATATGCTTGTCCCAATATAGTAGTTCAGCGCCTCCCTTTCCCTGTCGCTCCCCTAATGAGGGCAAGGTTCTAGAGGGCCCCCCTGCGCGCCTCGGGCTTCAGGACTGTCACCTCCGTGACCTCCTTCTGTCTCACTGTCGCTCTACGTCTTTGTCCGTAGCGCTTGGCTTCGCTCAGATTATCCCTAGCCTGCGGCTAGGGTTTGACTTCAGGCTTCTCCTTCTCCTGCAAGCTTCATATCATTCGGCCCTGCCTCCCGTAGCTCGGCTTGTCCTTTATCTGCATCAAGATTACTCGGGCTAACCCAGCCGACTTACGAAGTATCTCGGCCGGGTAATGCCTTGCCATTACTATAAGGGTCCTGCCCTTTCCTATCTTGGCTGACTTCTACATGATTCGGCCGACTCAGACTGTAACTCGGAAACTAGACGGGGAACATCCTTTCGTATTTCCCCGTCTTTACCCTATCCGGGGTTATCTCCCCAACACCAACCCCACGAGCATGCTCGCAAGCACCAGGCGTACCTGCCAGTAACCGTAGCTCGCTCGCGCGTGCCCCAGGATGTCGCCTTCGACGACACCAATACGCCTCCGTCGTCTGCCTCCACTCCGATGAGCTCTACTGGTATATCCTGACCTCCTCTTCCCCTCTGAATGATGCTCCTGTACTCAACAATCTTCTGCGCGTCTAACACTACCATTGTCTTGTCTTAGCATTCTTTGTAACCTCGCTGCCGTCGACGACCTTGCGTACCCGAGCCAGTAGACAACTCCGGGGAGGAATCGCCGGTGACCTCGAGCGCCCCTCGGCCAAAGGTGGATATGTTGAGATTTAGCACGATGAGGCGAACTCGGTGAGATAATCCTCTCTCTCCTGCGCTTCCTGAATCGCCGGCAACTCCACCGTCTGACCACGCCGCCACCACTCGCCGCCGCCAGTTAATGGCCAGCTGCTCTAGACCGTTAGATCTGGATCCAGCGAGTAGGATAGATCCACTTAAAGCGAAGGGGTACGCTAGATATGTGCCGCACGATCCACTTTAAATCCAACGATCCACGTTAGCTGATCCGCACGAACCGTTTTCGGCCAGTCAGAACATGACGCGTGGCCAGAGTTTGTTTTAAAACCAGAAACTTTTCTATTAGATGTGTGAATTTATAAATTGCATAACTTTTGATCCACACGTCCAAATTTTGCAAATTTTATATCAATAGAATCAGCAAAACAAGTACTTTCCAACCATGCACTTTTTTTAGTAAATTTCTTCTGTAAACTTAGTTGTATTGCAGAAACTTGTGTAGGCATATTTTGAATATAAAATTCATTCTAAAACTATTTTTGTGAAATCTTTGTTAGATGGATTGTTTTGAACCTACTTACCATAGTAACCAACTTGTTGATTTAAAAGTGTATTTTGTGAAGTTAAAGAATAAATCTTTGAATAAGAGCATTTCTAGTTAAATAAAAATATTGATTATGTTTTAAAAATGCTTTTGAGTAAAATCTTTGGAAAATGATTTGATTTAAACTCTCTGACCCTAAACACCAAGTTTTAGGATTTAAAAATATATTTGGTGAACCCTATAAAATTATTACTTTGATTAAAGGCATTTCTAGCAAAATAAAATGTTTCTTTGATTTAAAAATGGTTTTTAGATGAAACCTTTGGCAAATGATTTAATATTAAACACTTGACCATAAAACACTAACATTTGTTTTAAAAACATTTTGGTAAACACTAGAAAATATTCCTTGGATTTAAATAATTTCTAGCAAAACAAAAATGATTTAAATGGCCATTTTCACTAACTTGATATCCAATGGTTTTGCCACTTTTATAAATGACCAATATGTGTTTTAAAATGTTTATAACCTATTAGAAACCGCTTTTCCAAATAAAATAATCTTTGGCATGCTTGCATGCATTGCTTTGTTCTTATTATTCTGTATGATGAATTGCTTGAATGGTAGATTGAATTTGTGCCTTGATTGAATTGTAGTAAAATTTGAAGAGTGTGACTATTGCAAGATCAAGGAGTGAACTTATATTCTCTACCAAAAAGGCAAGTGGTGCTTCATACTTTTGTCCCATTATTTTCACTATGCATTAGTGATATTTCTAAGTAGGACTTGCATGGAATTTTATAAGTATAAACTATGCCATGGGAAATCCTAGTAGATGAAACCTTAGTATAATTTTCCTAAGTTAAGGTTCCTACTACTGTCATGCTTAGCCTAGCTAGTAGAAAACAAGGGTGGATTATATTCATGCTATGAAAATTTCTAAGTCAAGGACTTGTGTTTTGTTTAATAAAACAACTATGTGAATGAATCACCTGGGTGGAATGGAAAGAATGGTTTGTGTTGAGTGGTTACACAGGGCCCATATTTATGGCTTACCCTAGTGTATCTCACTTGTGGAAAGACACCCAGGAACAAAGAGATTTGAGATGTCAAATGTTGAGAAGCTTCAAGTGCAGCCACTTGGCATTATGGGATCTGCCTGGATCATATATGTTGCAATAACTTAGCCAAATGGACAGTTGGTGGTAGGGGATGATAGGTTGTAACGCGTCCATTATGGTCTAAGGGAAGGCTTCTGAAAGATCTTGTCTCGATGCATGTCGAGTCTTGTGGGGAAAGTGCACCACCTCTCGAGACTGAAAAATCTAAGTACTTAGCCGTGTCCCCGGCAATGGACAATTTGAGCATCAAGACATGGAAGCTATCAAGAATCTCCTCATCCCAATTTCTAAGTTAAAAACTTGTGGTTGAACAAGGGTTAAAGGATCACCAATTTCTATTGGGAGATGCCTTGGGTGATTTTGACAAACAAAAACTTAGTGTTTTCAAATGATAAGGAAAATCTATTTTGAGCAAAGCAAGCCTGAGCTCTACTTAGCCAAATGCATATAGATGATAGTTACCACTATACCACCATAGTATCACATGCCCATACAATTCAAATGTATTGACCCTTGTGGCTGTAACTTGTTATGTTGCAGGTTTGTTTGATGTTAGTGAGATGTGTTGATTAGGATTACAAGTCTACAACCAACATGATTGCCTGTGGCACTTTGAAGATGAAGGACTCCATGCTATAGTTATTTCTGCTACATTATAATGAGATAGCCAAATGAGCTATGTAAGATGTAATAAATTATTTTATTCCAGGTTATAAAGTTGTATTATGACCTTTGTTTCTTGATATTACATCTTAACCGTGGATGCTAGCTATTGATCCAGGGAATAGCATTGAAATCACAGGGACCTTTACCTTTATAATGGTGGGGTCTTACAGATGGTATCAGAGCACTGTGTTGCCTGTAGGATTGTAACCCTAGGATTGGACAAAACCCCTTAGAAAATATAGGAGTTGTATTTGTTCCAAAACTTATTTACAAAAAATCTTGTAAACTCTTTTCTCAACCTTTTTGGTTTTGATTCTACATCTCTTCCTTTTCAAACTTGATGGAAAAAACCTCAACATGAACAAAGACTTCAACATGAGCAAAGGACTTCACCAACTCAACTGACCTCAACTTCAACATCATCAAAGACTTCAACTTTAGTTTCACCAAGGACTTCAACTTAGACATCACTAAGGACTACAAGTGAGAAAAGAAATGTTACTCAAGACTTAAAGCCTAAGGAAACACAACCTAGAAGGAATCATCATCATCTTTGAAGTTGTGACGAAGATGCAAGAATTTTTCCAAGGACACAATGATCTTGTTCATGAAGAAACAACCAAGAAGAATGGAATGAACTCAAGAAAACCATATAGTTGGACCACCATACTAAAGTTTAGATCAAACACTCCAACTTATGTGGTGTAGCAAAAGTATTTTGTTGCCTAAAAATGTTCTTGAAACTTGTTGTTTGAGTGGAATGTTTGTTTGTGATTGCTTGCACATTGCTTGTGTGAATTGTGATGTGTGTGATTAGAATTATTCCCTTAGAAATCTTTTGCCTATTCTAATCCCAGTCCAACCCAAACATATGGCTACTCCAAGAAACTCCAACATCAAGAATGGTGACAACAACAACCAAGAGATGCACATGAGAGAACTCATAGTAACCCAAACCCAGTTGAACCAAGTGACAACTCAGATTTTAGCCAACTACAATGAGTTAGACCCAACCATGCAAAAGTTTTTGGAAACCCAAACCCAATTGTTGCAAAGTATGACAAATCAAATGATCAACATGGGAGACAACCTTTCCCAAATAGTTTGTGACAACAATGATGTCAAGGATGATATTATAGAAGGAACTCAATCTTGCAATATTTGTGGAGACATGGATCACACATCGAAAGAGCATGAAGATCAATGCCCCAATTGTGAAGAGAAACATCCAACTAAACAATGCCCCACATCTCAAGTGACTTGTTTCCTATGTGAAGGAAATAATCATGTCCCTATCCAATGCCCCATCTATTCTATAGTTCAACAAAGTAAACAAGGTGGAGTGCATCAAAAGTTTGGAAACCCCTAGGAGGAAACAACTTCTACCAAGAAGGATGAAGACAAAGGAAAATCTCATCTTGCACCTCCATGCATTATGACTCACCTTGATGGACAGAAGAAGAAACATATGTATTATCCAAGGAAACGATTAAGGAAACAAGGAGACTTTCCCACCTTTGAGGTGAGATATGAAGAGCATGAACTAGAAGAACTCCTAGCTTTGGAGAAACCCAAGAAGAAGAAGAACCAGGAAACAAACAAGAAGCAATGATCCCAAAGGAAAAGAAGGATATTACCAAGTGTGGTGCAACGACTGCAAAGAGCTAGGCCATTATATATCAACTTGTCCACAGAAGATACGTGAAGAACTCAACCTTGTCACATGTTACAATTGTGGTAACCAAGGACATTATGCAAGCAATTGTCTCGGAAAGATGAAGTACAAGACAAGCAAGCCTATGAGAGATCTCAGCCTTGTCACATGTTTCAAGTGTGGAAACAAAGGACACTATGCAGATGTCTGCCCAGAGAAGTTTCATCAAGATCCCAAGCAAGACAAGATGTAATCTAATTGAAAATCTTTTAAGGGTGGCAGTACCCTATTTGTTTCAAGCCAACTTGTAACCTCTAGCTTTCCCAAATCTCGGGATGATATTTATTTTAAGGGTGGTAGCCTGTCACATCCCAAAATTTTCCAAATTTTGAAATGTGAAAAATGAATAAACAAAATAAATAATTGTTGAAATTTAGGGTGAAAAGAAACTTTTTGATTCCAAATGGGAACATTAAAACCCATCTTGAACAAACTTTGAATAAAATTTGAATCCAACTAAATTCAAATCAAGTGAAATGCATTCTTCATAAATGCATCATGAAATTTAAACACTTGGTAAAAGTTAAACCAAAACCCTAAAACCCTAATGGAAGAAAATCATTTCCAAGATCCCTCTAAAACTATGGATTTGATCTATATAAAAATTTGTCAACAAACATGTATAAATGATCAAGGATGATAAATAAAAATATTATTAAACCATAATAATTGGTTTCACTTAATTTGGAACCATAGATGAAAACTTATGAATTTAATAAGTTAAGAGGAATTTATTCCCAAAGCTAATAAAGCACCTATCTAAAATCCATACCAATTTGTGAGCAAAATAATCCTAAAGAGATATAAAAGGATAAACAAATATTAAATAAGATTTTACAAATTGGAATCACCAAGTTTGGATATATAAATAAAAAGATATGGATTTTCTAAGATAAAGAAAGAAATAAATAAATAAGGAATATGTAAAAGCCAAATTAAAACTTGGTCAAATCCATAAGCAAATGGAATAACAATAATCCAATTAAAATAAAGGGATAAAGAATATTCAAACAAAATTATATGGCATTAGCCAAATTCCATTCTATTAAATAAAGACAAAATCTCTAATAGAAATGATTAATTAAATCATGGGAAAATAAGAATTGAAATTTACCTAAGTGGAATAGAAGTTATTTAATTAAATTAAATGGAATCAAAGAAATCATCTAAATAAAATTTATGGAATTAAAACCATATTTGAATAAAGACATTTTCCCAAATTAAATGATTAATAATCATATTAAAATACTTTAAATAATTCAAAGTGAGTTATTTAAACACCCTAATAAATAAATAAATAAAACCTACTGAAAAGGTTTGGTGAAATTTTGATTTCAAATAAGGGTTTGAGAATTTAATTAAATCTTATTTAATAAAGGAAAGTGCCCTTTTTAAAATAAAATATACACCATAAAATAATAAAAGAAATATCCCAAAATTATCTTTAAAATCCATGTTTAAACAGTATATAAACTACTGAAAAGTTTTGAAAAGATTTGATAAATAAATCTGATTCAAATAAGAGTTTGAATTTGAAAACAGAAAATCAAAATGGAAAAAGAAAAAGAAAACAGAGAAGGAAAAAAATAAAACAAGCCAGCCTAGCCAGCAAGGCCAGCCCACTGGCCCAACTAGCCCACTCCCTCTCTCTCTCAAACGCGAAGCGTTTTCTCACCACAGAACACACCCGCACCATCCCTGACGTCTGGACCCCATCTTCCCCCCTCTCTCTCGCTGAATGCTAAGCCCCACCTGCCAGACGTTCTTCCTCACCCACGCATTGACCTTGCCGGCCGTTTCTGGCCGTTTAAACTTGATTCAATCCGAGTTACTGCCGCGTTGATTGAGCCCAGTGATCACGCCCTACTAAACGCCTCCTCCCCCTCTTCCATTTCCCTCACACCCCGTCGCCAGAGAGCCCCTAGGCTGGACGAATTTCTCCACGCGCCCCCACTGCTCCGACGACCTCCTCTGGTCGATTCCGGCCAGCCCTCATCGCCCCTTGCCTTCCCAACCCCATGAGCGTGCTCGCCAGCACCAGGCATACCAGCCAGTAACCGTAGCTCGCTCGCGCGTGCCCCAGGACATCACCTTCGACGACACCAATACGCCTCCGCCGTCTGCCTCCACTCCGACGAGCTCTACTTGTATATCCTGACCTCCTCTTCTCCTCTGAACGATGCTCCTGTACTCAACAATCTTCTGCGCGTCTAACGCCACCGTTGTCTTGTCTTAGCATGCTCTGTAACCTCGCCCCCGTCGACGACCTTGCGTACCCGAGCCAGTAGACAACTCCAGTGAGGAATCGCCGGTGACCTCGAGCGCCCCTCGGCCAAAGGTGGATACGTTGAGCTTCAGCACGACAAGGAGAACTCGGTGAGCTAATCCTCTCTCTCTCTCCCGCACTTCCTAAATCACCGACAACTCCACCGTCTAACCGCGCCATCGCCACTCGCCGCCGGCAGCGCCGCCAGTTAATGGCCAGCTGCTCTGGACCTTTAGATCTGGATCCAGCGAATAGGATAGATCCACTTAAAGCGAAGGGGTACACTAGATCTGTGCCGCACGATCCACTTTAAATCCAGCGATCCACGTTAGCTGATCCACATGAACCATTTTCGGCCAATCAGAACATGACGCGTGGCCAGAGTTTGTTTTAAAACCAGAAACTTTTCTATTAGATGTGTGAATTTGTAAATTGCATAACTTTTTATCCACACGTCCAAAATTTTGCAAATTTTATATCAATGGAATCAGCAAAACAAGTACTTTCCAACCATGCACTTTGTTTATTAAATTGGTCCTCTAAACTTAGTTGTATTTGCAGAAACTTGTGTAGGCATATTTTGAATATAAAATTATTTTTAAAACTATTTTTGTGATAAAATCTTTGGTAGATGGATTGTTTTGAACCTACTGACCATATGAACCAACTTTTGGATTTAAAAGTGTATTTTGTGAAGTTAAAGAATAAATCTTTGAATAAGAGCATTTCTATTTAAATAAAAATATTGATTTTGTTTTGAAAATGCTTTTTGAGTAAAATATTTGGAAAATGATTTGATTTAAACTCTCTGACCCTAAACACCAAGTTTTAGGATTTGAAAATATATTTGGTGAACCCTATAAAATTATTACTTTGATTAAAGGAATTTCTAGCAAAATAAAATGTTGCTTTGATTTAAAAATGGTTTTTAGATGAAACCTTTGGCAAATGATTTAATATTAAACACTTTACAATAAAACACTAACATTTGTGTTAAAAATATATTTGGTAAACACTATAAAATATTCCTTGGATTTAAATAATTTCTAGCAAAACAAAAATGATTTAAATGGCCATTTTCACTAACTTGATATCCAATGGTTTTGCCACTTTTATAAATGACCAATATGTGTTTTAAAATGTTTATAACCTATTAGAAACCACTTTTCCAAATAAAACAATCTTTGGCATGCTTGCATTCATTGCTTTGTTCTTATTATTCTGTGTGATGAATTGCTTGAATGGTAGATTGAATTTGTGCCTTGATTGAATTGTAGTGAAATTTGAAGAGTGTGACTATTGCAAGATCAAGGAGTGAACTTATATTCTCTACCAAAAAGGAAAGTGGTGCTTCATACTTTTGTTCCATTATTTTCACTATGCATTAGTGATATTTTTAAGTAGGACTTGCATGGAATTTTCTAAGTATAAACTATGCCATGGGAAATCCTAGTAGATGAAACCTTAGTAGAATTTTCCTAAGTTAAGATTCCTACTACTATCATGCTTAGACTTGCTAGTAGAAAACAAGGTGTATTATATTCATGCTATGAAAATTTCTAAGTCAAGGACTTTTGTTTTGTTTAATAAAACAACTATGTGAATGAATCACCTGGGTGGAATGGAAATAATGGTTTGTGTTGAGTGGTTACACAGGGCCCATATTTATGGCTTACCCTAGTGTATATCACTTGTGGAAAGCCACCCAGGAACAAAGAGATTTGAGATGTCAAATGTTGAGAAGCTTCGAGTGTAGCCACATGGCATTATGGGCTCTGCCTGGATCATATAGGTTGCAATAACTTAGCCAAATGGACAGTTGGTTGTAGGGGGTGATAGGTTGGAACGCGTCCATTCCGGTCTAAGGGAAGGTGAAAGGATCGTATGGGCACCTAGAGGGGGGGTGAATAGGTGCTACTTCAAATTTTTTTCTTTTTCAAATTAAGGTTTGACAATAAGGTAAATTCTCTAGATAATGCAAATACGGTGAATTTACCTATATGACAATTATGCAAGAGCTACCACAACACAAAGTAGTAACAAGTAAGTAAGGTGCGGTGAAGGATAGAAGTAACCAAAAAGTGGACGCGGAGACACAAGGATTTGTTTCCAGTAGTTCCTTCCTTTTGAGGGGAAGTACGTCTACGTTTGGAGAGGGGGTGGTTTCAAACCACCAACTGCACAAAAGGACTCCCTTGTTCTCCGATGAATCTCACCCCAACGGGATCGATTCACCTTCCACTATATCGGCAACCTTCAAGGTGGAAGCCGGCACCGTTACAAGTTTGGGGCACACATCCACAACTTAATCGGAGGCTCCCAAATACAAGCAAGCTGTCAAAGCAATCAAAGACAAGCTTGTAAGAACCAAAACAAGAACTAGGGTTTCCAAGAAAACACTAGTGCAAAGGGGCCCTCAATGAAATGAGGGGGAAATGAAGATCTCTTTTGGTGAAGTAGTAGATCGGGGCCTCCTCCTTCGATTCCCCAAAGATCAAGGAATTTGGGTGGTGGAATGAGGAGATCTTGAAGATTGAGTTGCTCCAATGGTGGTCTTGATTTTAATGTGGTTGAGCATCTTGTCCCAAGGTAGGTGGAGGGGTATTTATACCCCTCCACGAAATCTGGCTGTAGGAGCTTTTACTGCAGCGGTAGTACCAGATGTTCAAGCGGTACTACCGGAGAACTCCAGTACTACCGGACCTGGTACCGGTCCACCCTCTTTCAAACTTCATAAAGCCCTGCCCACAGCGGTACTACTATTGATGCTACCGAAAAGTGGTAGTACCGCAAGTGGCAACCGGTACTACCGGACGTGTAGTGGAATTAGCAGCTTTAGACGAAAAAACTCTCTGTCACGCCAGGTAGTAAAATGCGGTACTACCGCATTTTTCTACCTAGGCAGACAGAAGCTTTTTGCCAACATACAAAAAGTATCTGCCCCGAGCGGTACTAAAATGCGGTACTACCGCTTTTTAGTACCTAGCCCGACAGAGGCTTTTTGACAGTTAGTCTAAGCCTTCTGTCGCATCCGGTAGCAAAAGGCGGTACTACCGCTTTTTGGTACCGCGCGAGGCAGAAAGTTTTTGAACATTGCAAAACTTTTCAATGCACCTGCGATACACTTGGAAAATAATTAGTCCGATATGTGTGTTGTTATAAAACACCAAAATCAGTAGGGATAGGAAATGCTCTTTCAATCTCCCCCTTTTTGGTGTTTGATGACAACACACATTTTGTAGGTAAATCTAGTGATGACAAGATATAGATGGGGCTCCCCCTATATATGTAGAAACAAGCCCCATACACTCAAACAATTTACCTAGGAGTAGAAGTCACACATAGAGCACATACCTTTGCTAAATAACATGTGATGACCAATATTGATTAGGAATGGGGAAGGTTGTCACATAGGATGGATCCAAATGAGAATAGCCATATTACACACACGATGGATCCATACGATAACCACATAGTCTCACCATACATAGCACAAATAGTTAGTTCACACATAGTAAGTCACACATAATAAGAGGCAAGCAAATAAAGTTCACAAGAGAATAAAATCAATGGCAAGAACGAGCTTGTGACTTTTCCCTCGCAAATCCCGCATACATAATGTGCAACTTCTCCCCCTTTGGCATCAAGACGCCAAAAAGGGACAAGAGCAACACTAACGCCCCGGAGATCACTCATCATCATCATCAACATAGTCTTCCCATGCATCATCATGAGGTGGCGGGGCACGGAAGGAGGAGGTGGCATCATATTCCCAGTGGCTGTGCTTGGATATCCATTGGTCTTCTGGGGTAATGTTGTTCTCGGAGCCCTTGGAGACGGTCAAGCCTTGAGCCTCCATCATTTCCTTCTGACGAGCACATGACTTCTTGGCATAGACATAGGCCTCGTACATGCGTTTCTGATTGTCCACTTGGAAGCAGAATATCTTCTTGATTTTGGCCTCAAACCTCTTAGCCCAAGATGGCTGAGCGGACTGGCGACGTGAGACCACAAGGGAAGCATCCTGCTGCGCATCAGCAGCATCACCTGATTCCTCCACAACAGGGTTCCCATCCTCATCGACAATCTGATCATCAGCATTCCGTGGTTCGAGATGGGTTTTGATCAATAGGTTCTTGTGGCGATGAATGACAAGACGAAGAGAAGGCGAGTCACGGGCAATCACAGGGCACTTGTGAATAATGAGAGCCATGATGTACGGAGCAAAAGGAGGCACCCTCCTTTGAAAAGTGGCACATACCATTTCATTCCAAATGACATCCATCACATCCATAGGTAGGCCAGAGTCACGGTGGTGATGGGTGGCCATCATAATATCGACCATGAAGGCATGTATCTCATCAACATTCCCAGCACGAGGGGCGATGGTCTCACGAAAGATGCGATGCAAGATGTCATATGTAGGGAGAAGCCCTTTGATCTTTCTAGGGATGCCGCACCCCCGGATGTACAGTGGTGAAAGAACATCCTTCTTCATGGGACGATCATTGTCGTGGCACCGAAAGCCAACGGGAATGTCTTTGCCACAGTCTTCGTACCCGAGAATAGCCCCAAACTAAGCCAACGTTGCTTGCTTGACAACACCCTCGATCATCCAGGTGAGAGTCCGAGTATCATTATTGGCAAAGTGAACGGTTGCATAGAACTGAGCAATGAGCATTGGATCATAGTTGCACCGGAACTCCATAATGGTAAGCAAGCCAATGTTGGTGCAAATGTCAAGGGCCTCACCAAAGTAGTTCAGGTTCTTCCTCACATGATTCATCTCGATCCATTTTTGAGGAACCACAATTTTGTCATCCCTCATGAGTATCTCATGGAACACGCGCTCCTGGAAATCCTTAAAGAAGAGGCTATTTTTCCGAGTATGAGAGCGAGCTGTCCCATATGGACTGACCACCCGTAGGTCATGAAATTCCGTCTCAGACAAATCAGACAGCAGTTTTGTCCCAGATGGCCCGGAACTATGGCTCTTGCGAGGACCAGAGGGAGGATGAGGTGGAGGAGCTTTACCACGACCAACACTTTGCTTGACCCCCCCCACCCCGACGACCACGAGTTGTTGGCAGTTTTAGACGGGCACTAGGTTGAGGCATGACCTACTCTTTTGACTCGGTCTCTGATTCTGACTCATAGTCCTCGATCTCATAGTGATCTTTGGAGCGTTTGCGCGATCCCCGGGAACCCCCTGCATCTGTGAAAGAATGAGGGAGATAGCATAGGGGTAAGGGAACAAGAACCTGAGACAAACAGAGGATGGAGCTCTTGGTGTTGTACAAAAAATTTGCTGCTAGTATAGGGCGGTAGTACCGGATATGCACTGGCAGTAGTACCGCCAAGCGGTAGTACCGGAAAAAGATTCCGCTCGCGACCACAGTGCAGATCTGAACTAGAGATCCATGTACGGGCAGTAAATTTGTTGTAAAACACGATTTCCATCGGACAAAGTGGTAGATCTGGTAAATAGCACACGACACAACCTCAAGAATACGAGTTTTAACCAAGAATCAAAGTTACCCTAGATTCAATGGAGAAAACAAGGGAGAAGATGAGGAGGGCGGTAGTACCGGTGTCCATGACGGTGGAGAAGAAGGAGGAGCCCGCGGGGAGGCTAGATTCGGTGTGGATCCGGGAGAAGGAGAGAAGGGCGGGGCTCCTGCGGCATCCTCTTGCTCCTGCGGTGGCGCTGGTGAGGAGTGGAGACGAGGGATGAATGAGGCACTGAGGGGTGCCTCTCCCACGTCTCCAATCTTAACCGACACGCACAAGCGGTAGTACCGGTACCAAGGGCGATAGTACCACTATGCGGTAGTACCGCACCTGGGAAGTTTCCAGACAGGACCCTGTAAACTGAACCAGGGACGATAGTACCGCTAGCAATGGCCGGTAGTACCGTTTGGCGGTAGTACCGCTTATGAGACCCGGTAGTACCGTAACCATCAGGACAGAGAGCCAAGATACATAAAATGGAAGGTTCTTGTGCAGAGTAGATGAGTATTGTTGGGGAATAAGAATGTTATGGGTTTAGAGAGTCACACTGATATGGGCCAATGCACTCAAAAATTACTAAAAACATATGAAGAGTCAAATGTGAGGGCACGACCAAAAGAACAAAACCAACTAGAGGATGACAAACATGAGTAAGAACCAATTCAAAAGTGACAAACACGAGTAAGCACATCAACCTCTCGATTGAGAGGGGGCGGTGGCCTAGGCCACCATATTTGAGTATACTCGGCTTGGCACCACGAAGATATATCTTGGGTCCATTACCGAAACTCATCATTAAGCTCACATATCACAAAATGATATTAAGAGGAATGATTTTGTTTACTTTGCGCATAATGGGCGGAGGGATGGTCCAATCAATTAGGACCGCACTCCCCCTATGTCCATGCCTACACCTAAACCAAATATGGGTCAAGTATTAGGTGAGAGTGCAAGATAATCAAGTCAAGCTCCTTGAATCTACGATATTTAGTTCATTCCTCAAGTAGCAAAACTTGCTTCATCAAGTGGCTTCGTGAAGATATCGGCAAGTTGATCTTTGGTTGAAACATAGGATAGATCAATATCACCTCGAGCAACATGATCTCTAATGAAGTGATGACGAATCTCAGTATGCTTTGTCCTTGTGTGATCCACCGGGTTGTATGCAATTTTGATGGCACTTTCATTGTCACATAGAAGAGGCACTTTGTCACAATGGACACTGTATTCCTTTAAAGTTTGCCTCATCCATAGCAATTGAGTGCAAGCACTAGCGGTAGCAACATACTCGGCTTCGGCGGTGGAGAGAGATATACAATTTTGCTTCTTAGAAGACCAACATACCAAGGACCTGCCAAGGAATTGGCAAGCCCCGGATGTTGATTTTCTATCATCCTTGTCCCCTGCCCAATCCGAATCCGTGTATCCACAAAGAGCAAATGTTGAGCCTCAAGGATACCAAAGACCATAAAATGGGGTATGAACTAAATATCGAAAGATTCTCTTGACCGCCATTAAATGTATTTCCTTAGGAGCCGCTTGATATCTTGCACACACACCTACACTGAACACAATATCGGGTCTAGATGCACAAAGGTAAAGCAAAGAACCAATCATAGACCGGTATACCTTTTGATCCACATCTTTACCATTTGGATTTTGTTCTAGATGAGTCTTTGTAGCCATGGGAGTAGGAGCTCCATTCAAATCTTGCATTTTGAATCTCTTGAGCATATCTTGAGTAATACTTGGCTTGATTGAAGAATGTTCCTCCTCTAACTTGCTTGATCTCAAAGCCAAGAAATACTCTCAACTCCCCCATCAAAGACATCCGGAACCTACTAGTCATAAGCTTTGAGAATTCATCATTAAAAGCTTTGTTAGATGAGCCAAAGATAATATCATCAACATATATTTGGCATACAAAAAGCTCCCCATTGACCCTTTTAGTAAAAAGAGTGGGATTGATTTTCCCAACCTCAAAGCCACGGTCAAACAATAACTCCCTAAGGTGCTCATACCACGTGCGTGGGGCTTGCTTGAGCCCATAGAGTGCCTTATCAAGTTTGTAGA
The DNA here is from genome assembly GCA_030063025.1 of Avena longiglumis. Taxonomy (NCBI): domain Eukaryota; kingdom Viridiplantae; phylum Streptophyta; class Magnoliopsida; order Poales; family Poaceae; genus Avena; species Avena longiglumis. The sequence goes on from CP125975.1 coordinate 535,694,207, forward strand.
CATGGTTTGGGAAGTTGGGGTCCTCAAATCCCGGGGGTTGCTTAACATATACCAATTCATTTAAAGGACCATAAAGGAATGCACTTTCTACATCCATTTGTTGCAACTTAAAGTTATGATGTGCCGCATAAGCAAGAAGGATACAGATGGACTCAAGGCGAGCCACGGGTGCATAAGTCTCTCCATAATCAATGCCTTCAATTTGAGAATACCCTTGTGCAACCAATCTAGCCTTGTTCCTTACTATAATTCCATGCTCATCTTGCTTGTTCTTGAATATCCACTTTGTTCCAATAACATTGTGGCAATCCTTTGGCTTCTCAACTAACTTCCACACTTTGTTTCTCTCAAAGTTGTTGAGCTCTTTGTGCATAGATTCTAACCAATCCGAATTTTCAAGAGCTTCCCACACTTTCTTTGGTTCAATCATGGAGATGTGTGCTTAGTGTTCACTGAACCTCTTCAATTGTGCTCTTGTGGAGATACCTTTCCTTAGATATCCAACAACATTTTGGAGGGTGTGGTCTCTTAATTCCAACATTCTTTCCTTTCTAGCTTCACGACGAGCGTGGATCTCCATATTGTTTCTTGGAGGACACTCTTCATCATTTTGATCCTCGTCTTGACCATCATCTTGACCTTGATCATTATTAGAATCATCCTCTACATTGGGAGGCAAGGATTGACCTTGGTCTTGATCAAGTGCTCTTCTAGCATCAATTTGAGCTTGTCTCAAAACAGTTTGGATGGATCTTCTTTGACAAATTGACTTGGCACCACTTGACAACCCATCGAATGGACCAAGCTCCCTTTGACTAGAGTTCACACTTTGATCACTATGTTGAGGGTCCACATCTTGTCTTTGGCTTGAGTCAATGTCCTCTTCGGTGGATGGAGCATGTTGAGGTTGTGAAGATGAGGGCTCCACTTGAGTGGAGCATAGTTATTCTCGATCCGCCATAAGGGGTTCCTCAATGGGGCGGATATATCCCACACCCATTCTTCCTATGGCATCCTAAGGCATTTCATCATCTGCATCACAAGCATCAACACGCCCCCCTTGGGGACCATCATATTCTTCGAAGGTCACACTACAAGATTCTATGACGGCTCCGGAGAGCTTGTCATAGATTCTATAAGTGTGATATTCGAGACCATAGCCAACAAAAATACCCTCTAATGCTTTAGACTCGAATTTAGACAAACGAACGCCTTTTATGAGATAGAAACACTTACAACCGAACACCCGGAAGTAAGATATGTTGGGCTTGTTACCGGTAAGTATTTCATATGGAGTCTTGTTGATTTCTTTGCGGAGGTAGAGCTGGTTTGAAGCATGGCAAGCGGTGGAGATGGCTTCGGCCCAAAAGTTGTATGGAGATTTAAACTCCGCCAACATGGTCCTAGCCATCTCAATAAGAGTCCGGTTCTTCCTTTCGGCCACACCATTTTGTTGAGGGGTGTATGCAACGGAATATTGATGTTTTATCCCCTGATCACTAAGGAAATCATTCAAGGTGTAGTTCTTGAACTCGGTGCCGTTGTCACTTCTTATGATCAACATGGGAACGTTGTATTTCCGTTGAACCAAGTTGATGAAGTCGATAAAAGTCTTTTGAGTCTCACTCTTCAACTTGAAGAAATAAACCCAAGAGTATCTTGAAAAGTCATCAACAATCACCAAGCAATATTTCTTCCCACCAAGACTTGCATGAGATGGAGGACCAAATAGGTCCACATGGAGGAGTTCCAAGATCTTGGTAGACTTGATTTGGTTCTTAGGCTTGTGAGGAGCGTCATGCATCTTCCCTAGAACACATGCCCTGCAAACACGATCTTTGGCAAAGGAAACATTTTCTTTTAGTCCCACAATATGGCCCTCTTTGTGGAGAATTTGCAAAGTTCTCATATTGACATGGGCTCGGCGATGCCATAGCCAACCCACATCGGCCTTTCCGAATAAGCACATCGGACCTGTAGTGGCTTGCCCCGAAAAGTCCACCACATACAAATCATGTTCGACGTACCCAACGAAAGCGACCTTGAGAGACTTGCTCCACATGAGGACCACAATATCATCATCAACAAAGACGGCAAAGCCCATCTTTCCAAGAGCACGGACTGAAAGTAAATTATATCCAAGGGTCTCAACAAGCATGACTTTCACGAGTGTAATGTCGTGAGCAACCACAACCTTGCCGAAACCCATTACCTTAGACTTTGACTTGTCGGCATATGTCACGGTGATTTGATCATCATTTGGCTTTAAGTCCTTGACAATAGACGAGCTTCCGGTCATATGACTTGTGCAACCACTAGCAAGCACCCACTTTGACCCTACGGAAGCATAAGTCTACAAAAGATCAAGCTAATTTTTAGTTACCCATTTTTCAATGGGTCCTCTTTTGTTAGCAACAAGGGTCTTGGGAACCCAAATAGACCAAGCAATACAACCATCATAAGGGCCAACATATTGTGCATACACATCACCATAATAATCACGCATTAGAACATAGTGAGGGTTAGCACTTCCCGCAAAGTCATCATGTGACATAGTTTTACCACTTGTGGTCTTACTCTCCACAATGGTCTTGTTGGTCTCTTGTGCGGGCTTGTCCTTCTTCTTCTTATTGTTCTTGTTCTTGGTTTTGGGAACAAAACCAATGCCCCCTTTATCACCACTACGCCTTTGCTTGCTCAAGAGATCATCAATGGACTTGTTTCCTTGTGGAAATGTGACCTTAGCAAGCTCCCCCTTCAACCTAGCATTCTCTTCAAGAATAGTTGTGCTACTAGATGGAATGAAGTTACTAGGTGAAGGAATATTGGCCAATTGAGTTTGAAGCGTTTCATGGGACTTTGTTAGTAACAAGAGTTCACTCTCCAAGGCCTTGTGAGCCTTGTTAAGCAAACTAAAGTCCTCGGCAAGTTTTTCATGAACCACACCAAACTCAATCTTGTCCTTTTTAGCCCTTTTGTATTTAGCAATAGCATGATCACGCTCTTTGATGAGTTTGTTAACAATAATGTCATTTGCCTCATCAAGCCCTTCAAGTTTTAATTCAAGTGACAACCTAGTTTCTTGTTCTTCTTCTAGAGCATTGTTTAAAGCCTCTAGCTCAATCATATGTTCATGCCCAAGTTTGCATCTTACATCTAGAAGCTCTTGAGTATGTGAGAGTTGATCTAAGATGTTCCCAAAATGTAGCTTAGCATCACCTTCTAGGTTAGTCATAAAATCATCAAAGGAAATTAATTCCTTTTTAACATCAAGAGACATCTCATCATCACTTTCATCATTATCTAAGTGAGTAGAGCGGGATGATGAGGATACCTCCGTTCCTCTTTCCATAAGGCAAGTGACGTTCTTGGTGGAAGAGTTCTCATTTGGAGAATCGAAGAGTGAGAGTGTCGGAGTAGAGGTGGTGGCTAGAGCAGCCACATCATGAGAAGTTTCCTCTTCCTCATCTTCATCATCTTCATTGTCGGAGGAGTATTCTTCATGAGTGATCAAGACAATTTCTCCCGACTTCTTGTTGATTGGATTCTTCTTGATGAAAGGTTTCTCGTAAGGTGCCTTGAGAGTCTTCTTCAACACAAGCTTACCACCATGATCTTCTCTCTTCTCATAGGGGAAACTTGCCACAAAGTGATAGCGGTCGCCACAATTGAAGCAAGTTCTCAACCTAGTGGTATTCTCTCTTTTCCCACTTGGATTGCTTCTCCGTTGCATTTCCATCTTGGCCTTGGCGGGGTTCTTCCAAAAGTTCTTTGCATAGAAAGCCATATATTGACCATGAGCAATATTGACTTCATCGGGATGGTCCATGGAAAGCCCTTCATCACTATCATCTTCATCCCCATGGTCCACAACTTTGGCCTTCAAAGCAACATTGACAACATTGCTCATACCAAGGGCACGAGCACGGGCATCTTTGGCATTCTTGGCGGCAACCTTGAAAGCGGCCATCTCTTGCATAACTTCATTTGAGGTCATGAGATGGTAGTTGTGTCTTCCTTGTAGGCTCTTCAAGTCGGTGGGCTCAAAAGGCATGAGTGCAATCACATATTTCCTTTTTATCCATGCATCATCCACATGTGAGGCACCCACATTCCTAAAAGCGGCGGTGGTGGTCTTGAGCCTTCGGTACATGTCTCCATGATCTTCACCTTCTTTCATGTATATTCATTGCTTAGAGCATCATATCGGTTCCTCCTCATGCTCTCATTTCCAACAAACAACAAAGTGAGAGCATCCCAAGCTTCCTTGGCAATGCTAAAGTGCTCAATGTGTGGATAATCCTTTGTCCCCAAACCTTGTTGAATCATATGCAAAGCAGTGGAGTTGAGTTGACTATTAACAATCTCTCTTCTTGTCAAATTGTTTGGATCCCCAATAAAGAGTCCATGATCGATGATGTTCCATAGTTCAATGCAAGAGCTGCGCATATGAGTCCTCATTAGTGATTGCCATTGAGCAAAAGTAGCAGATTATTCAAGCTTAGGTGGGTCACCTCTATTGTATACATGAGGGTGAGGAATTGGAGGGTTTGGAGAGTACCATGAGTCACGGTTCTCACCCTTCCCACCATCATTGTGTGTGGAGGAATTAACGTTGTCTAGTTTACCCCCCACCACCATTCCCTCGGGGGATACCGACGTATTACCTTTAGGTAAAATGGATGGTTGATCCTCTTGAGTAGATGGGGGTGATGAGCCTTCTTTGTCTTTAAGAAGTTTCTCGAGCATCTTCTTGACTTTGTTGACCAAGGAAGAGCTCAATCTTGTTTCCAAGTTTTTGAGATCTTCCATGGTCACCGGTGTCGGCTCACTACCACCATCCCCTTCGTTTCTACCCATATTCTCTTAGGCGGTAAAGCCCGAATAAAGAGCCGAGGCTCTGATACCAATTGAAAGGATCGTATGGGCACCTAGAGGGGGGGTGAATAGGTGCTACTTAAAATTTTCTTCCTTTTAAAATTAAGGTTTGACAATAAGGTAAATTCTCTAGATAATGCAACTACGGTGAATTTACCTATATGACAATTATGCAAGAGCTACCACAACACAAAGTAGTAACAAGTAAGGTGCAGTAAAGGATAGAAGTAACCAAAAAGTGGACGCGGAGACACAAGGATTTGTTTCCCGTAGTTCCTTCCTTTTGAGGGGAAGTACGTCTACGTTTGGAGCGGGGGTGGTTTCAAACCACCAACGCCACGAAAGGCCTCCCTTGTTCTCCGATGAATCTCACCCCAACGGGATCGATTCACCTTCCACTATATCGGCAACCTTCAAGGTGGAAGCTGGCACCGTTACAAGTTTGGGGAACACATCCACAACTTAATCAGAGGCTCCCAAATACAAGCAAGCTATCAAAGCAATCAAAGACAATCTTGTAAGAACCAAAACAAGAACTAGGGTTTCCAAGAAAACACTAGAGCAAAGGGGCCCTCAATGAAATGAGGGGGAAATGAAGATCTCTTTTGGTGAAGTAGTAGATCGGGGCCTCCTCCTTCGATTCCCCAAAGATCAAGGACTTTGGGTGGTGGAATGAGGAGATCTTGAAGATTGAGTGGCTCCAATGGTGGTCTTGATTTTAATGTGGCTGAGCATCTTGTCCCAAGGTAGGTGGAGGGGTATTTATACCCCTCCATGAAATCTGGCCGTTGGAGCTTTTACTGCAGTGGTAGTACCGGATGTTCAAGCGGTACTACCAGAGAACTCCGGTACTACCGGACCTGGTACTGGTCCACCCTCTTTCAAACTTCATAAAGCCCTGCCCACAGCGGTACTACTATTGATGCTACCGTAAAGCGGTAGTACCGCAAGTGTCAACCGGTACTACCGGACGTGTAGTGGAATCAGCAGCTTTAGACGAAAAAACTCTCTATCACGCCAGGTAGTAAGATGCGGTACTACCGTATTTTGCTACCTAGGCAGACAGAAGCTTTTTGCCAACATACAAAAAGTCTCTACCCCGAGCGGTACTAACGATTTTAGTACCGGAGCAGGCAGAAGATTTTGACAAGTGGTCAAAAAGCTACTATCGCGTTAGGTACTAAAATGCGGTACTACCGTTTTTTAGTACCTAGCCCGGCAGAGGCTTTTTGACAGTTAGTCTAAGCCTTCTATCGCATCCGGTAGCAAAAAGCGGTACTACCGCTTTTTGGTACCGCGCCAGGCAGACAGTTTTTGAACATTGCAAAACTTTTCAATGCACCTGCGATACACTTGGCAAATAATTAGTCCGATATGTGTGTTGTTATAAAACACCAATATCACTAGGGATAGGAAATGCTCTTTCAGAAGGCTTCTGAAAGATCTTGTCTCGATGCATGCCGAGTCTTGTGGGGAAAGTGCACCACCTCTCGAGAGTGAAAAATCTAAGTACTTAGCCGTGTCCCTGGCAATGGACAATTTGATCATCAAGAAATGGAAGCTATCAAGAATCTCCTCATCCCAATTTCTAAGTTAAAAACTTGTGGTTTAACAAGGGTTAAAGGATCACCAATTTCTATTGGGAGATGCCTTGGGTGATTTTGACAAACAAAAACTTAGTGTTTTCAAATTATAAGGAAAATCTATTTTGAGCAAAGCAATCCTAAAGATCTACTTAGCCAAATGCATATAGATGATAGTTACCACTATACCACCATAGTATCACTTGCCAATACAATTCAAATGTATTGACCCTTGTGGCTGTAACTTGTTATGTTGTAGGTTTGTTTGATGTTAGTGAGATGTGTTGATTAGGATTACAAGACTACAACCAACATGATTGCCTGTGGCACTTTGAAGATGAAGGACTCCATGCTATAGTTATTTCTGCTGCATTGTAATGAGATAGCCAAATGAGCTATGTAAGATGTAATAAATTATTTTATTCCAGGTTATAAAGTTGTATTATGACCTTTGTTTCTTGATATTACATCTTAACTGTGGATGCTAGCTATTGATCCAGGGACTAGCATTGCAATCACATGGACCTTTACCTTTATAATGGTGGGGTCTTACAACATCGTTGAAGTAGGGGCTGAGGCGCATCTGCTCAACACTCATGAACTTCTGAGGGCTGACAGGTGATTTGGTGAGAACACCATACACATCCTTCCTGAACACTAATTGTTCCTTCCTCCAGAAACGAGGGTATTTGCTGGTACGAGGCATCTCATAAAAATCAGTCTTTCTTAGTTCACGGTACTCCTCTTTTGACATTTTGGCCAAGGACTGAAGGTTGTCATATTTGTCCTTCTTAGCACGGTCCTCTCGTTCAGCCCTCTCCTGATCCCTCTTCAAGTAAGCTGCATCATGTGCCTGCTGTTTACGGTTGGACGGAGGCACGATAAACTGACCCTAAGCTTCATTATAGCGAGGAGTGCCCCTTTGTGACTTGGCCTTGGTAAGACGAGGACGACGAGAACCATCACCTATGAACAGCAATGAGGGAGATATCATGGAGATGAGTATATGTGTCCCAACAATGCAGTACAAGAGCTTTGATGCATTTCTGGTCTGGTTTGATTCGCCCAACACCGGAGTCTCCTCACCTCATACCGGAGTCTCCGGCTTAGACCGGAGTCTCCTCACCTCATACCAGAGTCTCCGGCTTGGACCTCTGGTCGGGAGGCTCGGGCATGAGATGGGGAGAAGCTGGTGGGGGTGAATCTAGTAGATCGAGCAATGCAACAAGGCTAAAGTACTAGAGTGCACGCAAACAAGTGATTCCAATGGACAAATCAAAACCAATCCTCAAAAACACATATAGAGATGAACCCTAGGAGAAAAAGAGGAGTAGAGGTACCAGATCTGTCCATGGGATCCATTCCTCTAGTGGGAATGACCCAATGGAGGAGAGGGGAAGGTTGGCTGGCGGCACGGCGGATCCCGGGGGCTTCTTGACCTCCGGGGAGGAGTTTTGGAAGGGGAGGCGGCGGGTTCGGAGGAGGGGGGGACAGGGTGAAGAATGAGGAACTGCTATCCCAGTTCACCCCGTCCCCTTGCTATAAGTGGCAGAAACCGTCCGGACCGGAGACTCCGGTCCTCCTCGACCAAAAACTCCAGGATATGTGTTTGGGGACACATATGAGAGATAGATAGGTTAAAGACATGAAATAGGATTGGGTTGAGATATCAAACTGTGAAGAACCAATAAGAGCCATAGAAATCCATAAAAATGTCCGGGAAGGCTCAAAACAACACGGACAAGCAAATGACAAACACGAGTAAGAACATACCTCTCTAATAAGAAAGGGCGGTGGCCTCGGCCACCATATTTGAGTATACTCGGCTTGGCACCACGAAGATATATCTTGGGTCCATTACCGAAACTCATCATTTAAGCTCACATATCACAAAATGATATTAAGAGGAATGATTTTGATTGCTTTGGGAATAATGGGGGGGGATAGTCCAATCAATTAGGACCGCACTCCCCCTATATCCATGCCTACACCCATACCAAATATGGGTCAAGTCATAGGTGAGAATGCAAGATAATCAAGTCAAGCTCCTTGAATCTACAATATTTAGTTCATTCCTCAAATAGCAAAACCTTCCTTCATCAAGTGGCTTCGTGAAGATGTCGACAAGTTGATCTTTGGTTGACACATAGGATAGATCAATATCACCTCGAGCAACATGATATCTAATGAAGTGATGGCGAATCTCAATATGCTTTGTCCTTGTGTGATCCACCAGGTTGTAGGCACTCTTGATAGAACTTTCATTGTCACATATAATAGGCACTTTGTCACAATGGACCCCGTATTCCTTTAAAGTTTTCCTCATCCATAGAAATTGGGTGCAAGCACTAGCAGCAGCTACATACTCGGCTTTGGTGGTGGAGAGATATACAATTTTGCTTCTTAGAAGACCAACATACCAAGGACCTACCAAGGAATTGGCAAGCCCCGGATGTTTATTTTCTATCATCCTTATCACCCGCCCAATCCGAATCCGTGTATCCACAAAGAGCAAATGTTGAGCCTCGAGGGTACCAAAGACCATAAAATGGGGTATGAACTAAATATCGAAAGATTCTCTTGACCGCCATTAAATGGCTTTCTTTAGGAGCCGCTTGATATCTTGCACACACACCTACACTCAACACAATATCGGGTCTAGATGCACAAAGGTAAAGCAAAGAACCAATCATAGACCAATATACCTTTTGATCCACATCTTTACCATTTGGATTTTGTTCAAGATGAGTCTTTGTAGCCATGGGAGTTGGAGCTCCATTTAGATCTTGCATATTGAATCTCTTGAGAATATCTTGAGTATACTTGGCTTGGTTGAAGAATGTCCCTCCTCTAACTTTCTTGATCTCAAAACCAAGAAATACCCTCAACTTGCCCATCAAAGACATCCGGAACCTACTAGTCATAAGCTTTGAGAATTCATCATTAAAAGCTTTGTTAGATGAGCCAAAGATAATATCATCAAGATATATTTGGCATACAAAAATCTCCCCATTGACCTTCTTAGTAAAAAGAGTGGGATCGATTTTCCCAATCTCAAAACCACGGTCAAACGACAACTCTCTAAGGTGCTCATACCACGTGTGTGGGGCTTGCTTGAGCCCATAGAGCGCCTTATCAAGTTTGGAGACATGGTTTGGAAAGTTGGGATTCTCAAATCCCGGGGGTTGCTTAACATATACCAACTCATTTAATGGACCATAAAGAAATGCACTTTCTACATCCATTTGTTGCAACTTAAAGTTATGATGTGTCACTTAAGCAAGAAGGATACGGATGGACTCAAGGCGAGCCACAGGTGCATAAGTCTCTCCATATTCAATTCCTTCAATTTGAGAGAACCCTTGTGCAACCAATATAGCCTTGTTCCTTATTATAATTCCATGCTCATCTTGCTTGTTCTTGAATATCCACTTTGTGCCAATAACATTGCGACAATCCTTTGGCTTCTCAATGTCGTGGTATTGCCGACGAGTACGCTATGGAGGGGTCCTCACAGTGCGTGTTTAGATATGTGGGGGAAGGCAGACGATTGACGGGTATGAGGTAACACAGCATACCCAGGTTCAGATCCCACAACGGTGGCGGAATCCTACTCCTTCTATAAATTACTATTAGGGAAATTCACCGAGTTACAAAGATAGGTTCGCGTGCGAGGTGTGACTAGAAAGTCTAAGTTATTGTCTAAAGTTGTGCCCTAAAGGCTCCCATAGGCCCGAATTATATAGTCGCCAGGTCCTAGGGTTACAGGTAAATGTCCTAACCGGACAGGTTACAGAGTCCTACACTGTCTATTATTAGTCTAGCGTGTCTTGTACTCCAAGGCTTCGGGTACGCTGGTGACTCCATCGTAGCCTTCCTTTATGCGGCATGGGCCTCCCTTCTAGATCCATCTAACTAGGCCGCCCAGCAGGCCATGGGCCATGCTACCGACTATGGGCCACCCGGGTTATCCGGATAAGAGACATGCTATGAGGATACCCATATAGCATATCCCCAACAGTAGCCCCTGGAAAACTCCAAGATCTTGCGTCGTCTTGCCTCTTCTCGCTGAATGCTCCGTCTATATGGATGTCGGCAAATCGTCAAGCAATATCTTGTATTACTCCCAAAGAACCCTGCAAGGTTTTCTCCGTGTTCAATTTGTAAGTCAGAGAAATGTTGAATCTTCTATCGTACTCTTCCGTAGCCGAACTGGATCCGTCCATGCCAGAATCTTCCGATGTGATGGTTCATCTGCCTATGATAGCTAGGTTGACGTAGACATAGGTCAGCAACGCCTCGTAACTCACACATGCAGAGAACGCAATCATGTCCGATTTTCCCGCGCGAGCGATACGAACCGTGGGCAGCGACGGTTGGGACGTGGCGAAATTTCCGCGCACGTCCGCGCACACGTCGTCTACGTGGCAACAGTCCGATCATGCTGCACGAATCTCGATGCTGGAGATCATATATAGTAACTGTGGTGGAAAATTTACTTTTCACCTCATTCTCTCCTCACATCATCTTCTTCCTCCAGCGAGCGCCCCCTCGAGCTCTCCGCGCCTCGCACGAAAAACCCTAACTCCCAATCTTGCCAGTCACCCAGACACACTCGATGGCCAGCAGCAGCTCCACCCCTTCGATGGCGGCATCAGGCGAAGCCGCGGCGAAGCCAGCGAGCTCCGTCGTCGTGCCCCCAGAGGGCTTGGTCATCCCCATGTCCGCGGTGATCGAAACCACCGACGGTGACCATAATCCAGCGGCGCTGGAGATGCTGGAGGAGGAGAGCGACTCCCACAAAGGCGACTGGCGTGTTTCGGACATCATGGACCGCGACATCAAGGAGTTGATCATCGAAGGTTACCTCCCTGCGACGGAGGGGCTCGCCTGGCGGGCGGCGCCGGCCAGCGAGGTCACACCTTCTCCCCAAGCCGGAGAAAAGGTGTACCTCAAAGCACAGTTGGTACGCGGCGTCTCCCTACCCATATCTAATTTCTTCCTCGCTGTCCTCAATCATTACCGAGTACAACCCCAAAACCTCTCTCCCAATAGTATCCTAGATCTTAGCAATTACGCGGAGCTTTGCGAAGGTTACTTAGGGATTAGGCCTAGGCTAGATCTCTTTGTCTATTTCTTCACTGTCAAGCGCGAAGCCGAGGCCAGCAAAGATGAACTTAGAAATTGTGGCACCATTAGCTTCAAGATCCGACCTGGCCGGCGGTTCCCCGACATCGTCGGCCACGAGTCCTGCAAGAACTGCCAACGTACTTACTTCTATGGCCCAGATATTCTTCTGGCTAACCGAGAAGTAAAGTACCCGGACTTCATCGATGGAGCCACCGCCGAAGCCATGACATGGAGATCCCAGGCCTCCCTTCCCTCCGACATAGATGCTTCCTGCGCTATAAGGCGGATAGAGTGGTTCGTAGATATGGGTTTGACCGGATTGGACCTAGCCATGTGCTGGTTCATCAGGTGGATCCAGCCTCTGCAGCACCGCTCGAAGCTGATGCACGAGTATTCCAACGATAGAAGGGATAGCCTCCGCATCTCTGTGGATAACTTCTCGAGCGACTCCGTCAAGCTTCTCCTCAAGGACATCGTCAAGGTTAAGGACAAGCGACGTGGCTTCACCATCACCTACGACATGTTCGTAGAGGGCAAGTGCCCAAAGGTAACTGCTTATTTTCCGTGTATGACATATACTCCAGTTCTTCTGTCTAGCTATTGGCATCTCATCTAACACGGTGGTTCTTCACTTAACAGCTTAGCGACATAGATGAGGACAGCATGGCTCCTCAAATCTATGCTCCAAAGATGAAGGAAGTCACCATCCGACGACGATGCTCTGTTGGCACAGAAGCGGAAGAGCTCTGCCTCTGACGCTGCCGACGGAGGCAAGAAAAAGAAGACGGGGGGTGGAGCCTCCATGAAGACTACCGCCACCCTGGAGGCGGAGAAAAGAAAGGTTACTGGGATCCCTTTTGCCAAACCACCCCCACTTGTGTAAGCTTCTTTCTCTCTGACATTGTCCATTTGTCTGTCTTATTCCCGTACTTATGCATTTTGCACATTTCAGGAAGAAAGCCACGACCAGCTTGAAGAAGACCTCCAAAACTTAGGGGGCTTCTAGAACCATCAAGGATATGCTGCATCACTACGCATATCCCGCCATCGCCCCTGTCACTCCCATCGTCAAGCCTTCATCCGCTCCGACAAGCTCTCAATCCAAGGAAGCAGCTGGCCCTTCCGCCATGGAAGTGGACTCAGGCGCCTCTCGAGCTTCTTGTTGTCGTGACAGCGACGCGGAAGTGCCTTCAGATGGGAATGGGCGGGTCGACCAGGATCAACCGACCCAAAATTTTAGGGCCAATGGGTCACGCGGGTCGGCCTCAAACAGAATTTGGGTCGGCGGAGCCGGCACCGAGTGACCCGTTGGGTTAGCAGGGCCGGCCCAACTTGTAGGCGTCAGCTACTTATAATCGTTTCCCTCGATTTATGTCATGTTGGTGGCGCCGCGTCCAACTTATGTTCACATCATCATCCCAGCTAGCCATTTGTTCATCCTCCCGTAAACCGTCCAGCTCTAGCTCTCATGCTTGGCAGCTATAGCTGATGCCTACCTAGTCGATCACATTCTTGCATATGTATGCGATGTATAATGACAAGAAAGAAATATACGATGTATGTATGTATGTACGATACACATATGAAGCAGCTTGACGTGGATCCATGTAAAAAATCTTTTTATCTCCTACACTACACCATTGTATTAGTAAAAATTTAGTTAGAACCAAATAAAACAACATATGTTACTAAAAATTGGGTCGACCCGAAATATCCATTGGGACACTAGGGACACTCACTATTCATGATATGGGTCGACCCATGGCCTCACAAATTGGCCCCGAGGCCACAGGGCCAGGTCCAAGGCCAGGTCCGGGTCGACCCATTCCCATCCTGAAGTGCCGCACACCAAATGGCTGAAGCTCCAGCTAAGGATTCCATCGGTAGCGGTAAGGCGGTGATGGGAGGTGGTACCTCTGCCAAAGGCGGCGTCCTCGGCCCCTAGAAATCCATAGAGTTCCTGAAGATAGTCTATCTGACACTTACGCCGGGTAGCACTTCTCCAGTTCCTGGTGCGGCGCCGACATCTCCAACGTGCGGTCTTGAGGAGCTCCTCCGGCAGGCAGAAATCCTACAAGGAAACAATGTATCCTTTGGCAAGCTGCTGGCCGAGAGCACTACCAATCTCAAGATCATTGCACTTGTAAGTTTTATTTGCCTTTTGCATTTCATATGAGTATCCCACTGTAGCCCCCGAGGATTTAGACAGAAAACCATTGGTCTTTGCGTCTGAATGCTCTAAGAGTGACCAAGCTAGAAAATTCTCACTTTAGCCCCCCAAGCATGTAGTTTGTATGAATTATTCCGACTAGATGCTTTAAGAGTAGCATACGTAGTGTTTATAGATTTCGATACTGTAGCCCCCAAGCTTCTAGTTGTAACTGAATTAGTTCCGACTAGATGCTTAAAGAGAAACTAAGCATACATCTGAGTTAAAAACTTTATACTGTAGCCCCCAAGCTTCTAATCGAAAACTGAATTAGTTCCGACTAGGTGCTTAAAGAAAGACTAAGAATATTTCTAAGTTAAAAACTCTCGCTGTAGCCCCTGAGCGTCTAGGTGGAAATTTTCTGGCTAGATGCTCCAAGTAGACCAAACAACGATTAACTTTCTTCTTTCCACAGAATGAGAATGCTCGGAGGGGCATGCCCAACGACAAGTACTAGAAGATGCGCGCAGATTTGCAAGCCGAAAAGGGTAAAACTGCCTTCTTGAAGGAACATATCACCAAGAGCAAGTGTCTGTTTTCTTTTTCGCATTCCGACTTGGTTTTGTGCCTACATTCTCCGAGTACTCAATGTGTACTGGTATTTCTCCGACTTGCAGAAAACATTGCCAAGGCTGAGGACATTGTTGAGCAATCTAAGCATATTCAGCAACTGGATAGCGAGAACAAGATCCTTAAGCAGGAGAGGAAGGACATGCTGAAAATGCATGAGGAATCGATGAAAGCCTTGCAGGACTCCGCCACCGAGGAGATGAACTGCTTGAAAGAGGAAATCGCTATCTTGAAAGAGTAGAAAAGAGCTGCTGATGAGCAAAATCACCGCCATCATGAAGCGTACAAGCTCCTCCAACAAGAACTGGACTCCATGGAGGATACCCTCTGGCAAGCTGAGGCCAGCATCTTCAGTAAGTTTTCTCCGTCTTGGATTTCTGTAGTCTGAATACTTTGAATTTTTGAACTCTTGTGCTCTTTTGTCGGTAATTCACAGCTCCTATGGGCTTAACCCCGTCGCCTCCTTCGGAAAAGGAATGCATGGTCCTTGCCGACAACTTCATCAACACCGCCATCGCGCAGGCCAAAGAGATTGCCAAGCCCCTCTAGATCAACATCAAGGCATCAGACTCAGTGACGAAGTTCTCCGAGATCCTGCGCCAATCCCCCGAGCGTATCACAAGCTGGAAAGCTCAATGTGCATGGGCCGGTTTAAGGATGGCGCTATCCATGGTAAAAGCACACTACGAGGATGCCGACATCGACACGGTAACCTCTGGCATTCCCGACGTAGATGACAATGGCAAAGAGATTAATCACGAATCCATCTTTTCGTCACTTGCGAGTTATGACACCAGAGTTGCCGAGTTAGTTGACGTCAACGTCTTTGTGCCGATGAATACCATCGATGGCGGCAGCCAAAGCTCCTCCGAGTCCCTTCACACTGCCGACTTCGAGGGTGACTCTCCTACTGCTGATGACGCTGCTTCCAAGTCGCCTGTGCCAAAGGAATGAAAAACAATTTGTAATATTTGTTTCCTTTGTAATGCGTATGCGGAAAAAACTATGTATTAACTTAAGGCGAAAAAATGATGTATATCATGCTACTTAAGAACTAGTTTCAGCATGTATATATTTTTTAAGCAAGTGTTGGCTTATACATTACTTTGGTTCTTATGCTTGACTTTTCGTGAGTCGAAAGACTCGTTGTCGGAAGCATGCGCTCAGGTGATGATGCCCAATGGCACCGTCAATAACCTAGGCACAAAATCGTCGACAATAAGTGTCGAAAGTCACTACTCTAGAATCCACATAAAAACAACAAAGAACGTGTAGACCAGAAATCTTAAGCTAACCCCCATAGGCGTAATTTTCACAAGTGCAATTGCAAAGCTTGTGCATAAAGGTTATATATGATTCAAAAATGAATACTAAAGGAGGTAGAAGACTCAGAAATATGAGTGAACTAGAGAGCTTTATTTCATTGATCATATAAGAGGTACACAATTAGATAAAAAATACTAAGTGTAGAAAAGACGTAGCTGTTCTATGTTCCATGGATGATCAAGCTCCGGGTAGTCATCATCCGGGTCACGTCGCTTACGCTTATGATCCTCGTTGGGTCTGTCCTTCAGTTCATGATTGTCAACGAGGTAGTAAGACCCATTGAGCAGCGCTTTGCTTATGATGAATGGTCCTTCCCATGGCGGGGATAATTTGTGTGACTTCTTCTTCTTAAGTCGGAGCACCAAATCCCCCTCTTTAAACGAGCGATGCCGAACGCGGCGACTATGGTAGCTGCGTAGCTTCTGCTGGCAGATGGCGGATCTTTGGCATGCCAAAACGCGCTCCTCCTTGAGAAGGTCCACATCTAGGAGTCTGGATTCTTCAGTGTCATCTTCGTCGTAGGTGGCAACTCTTGGTGCATCGTGAAGTATGTCGGAAGGTAGGATGGATTCTGCTCCATATACCATGAAATAAGGGGTGTAGCCCGTGGATCTGTTGGGTGTATTTCGTAAACTCCACAACACAGATGGTAATTCTTCCGCCCAGGCTCCAACTGCTCTATGTAGCGGTGCCTCAAGACGTGGCTTTATTCCCTACAGAATTAATCCATTGGCTTGCTCGACCTGACCATTGGATTGTGGGTGTGCCACAGATGCAAGGTCAAGTCGGATGCCCTTCTCCCAACAATAAGCTTACACTTCTCCGAGTGATAAGTTGCTGCCGTTGTCGGTGATAATGCTATGTGGGAGACCAAATCTCACCACTAGATCTCGGACAAACCTGAGGGCAGTTGCCCCATCAAGCTTTCTAATGGGTTTAGCTTCTATCCATTTAGTGAATTTATCAACTGCTACTAGCAGATGTGTAAACCCACATGGTGCCATTTGCAACGGTCCCACCATGTCTAGCCCCCAGACTGCAAACGGCCAAGTTATTGGTATTGTTCACAATTCTTCAGCAGGAACATGTGGTTGTTAGGGATAATCCTGGCATCCCATGCATGTCTCAACCAGCTTGTCGGCATCCGCCTTCGCGATCAGCTAGTAGAATCCTTGCCGGAAGGCTTTCGCAACCAACGATCGAGGAGCGGCGTGATGCTCGCAATCTCCGAGATGGATTTCGCGCAGGATTTCAATACCTTCTAGCTAGGAAACGCACTTAAGGTATACACCAGTAGTGCTCCATTTGTAGAGCTGTCCATTAATTATGGTCTAGCCCTTTGCTCGTCGTACTATTTGTGGTCTTTCGACTTTGTCATCGGGCAAAGTTCCGTGTTCGAGATATTCCATGAACGGTTTTGTCCAAGCCGGAGGGATCTTTGCCACCATGTGGACGAAAGAGTCAACTCTATCCGGGTTGTCTATGTCTGATCCCTTCACTGGTGTCCGTAGATGCTCTAGGAAAACTCCTGCTGGAATTCGCTTGCGCCCTGATCCAAGTTTAGACAGTAAGTCAGCCGCCTCGTTTTGCTCCCTAGGTACATATTTGACCTCGTAGACCAAGAAGCACTTGGCTATCTCGTCCACTTCGTCTCAATATGACGCCATCATAGGGTTTCGTGCATTCCAGGTGCCAGCCACCTGCTGGGCAACCAAGTCGGAATCTCCACAGCAAACTATGCGCTTGATGCCAATATCCTTGGCTACACGTAATCCGTGAATGAGTGATTCATACTCCGCCATGTTGTTTGTAGCCTCGAAGTGGATCTGCATAACGTAGTGTAGCTTTTCGGCAGTTGGTGACTATAGCAATACACCAGCCCCCGAGCCTTTGAGTAACTTTGATCCATCAAAGTGCATCACTTAGTACTCTGGTTCCGGCAACAGAGTAACATCTGGCATCTCCGTCCAATCTGCGATGAAATCATCCAAGGCTCGTGACTTGATAGCGTCGCGTCTCTTGTAGGTGATCTCGAAGGCGGCAAGTTCAATGCCCCACTTCGCAACCCTTCCCGTAGCGTCGCTGTTGTTGATAATGTCAGACAGTGGAGTCTTGCTTACCACTGTGATTGGGTGCTCCTGAAAGTAATGCCTCAGATTCCGAGAAGCAAGGAATACTCCATAAGCTATCTTCTGGTAGTGCGGGAAATGCTTCTTGGACTCCTTCAAGACTTCGCTTACATAGTAAACTGGTCGTTGAACTCCGTGCTCATAGCTTGGTTCCTTTCGCTCTACCACGACGATGATGTTGATTACCCGGTTGGTTGCCGCCATGTAAAGTAACATGGGTTCTCCAGGCTCGGGTGCTTCAAGGATGGGTGCTATGGAAAGAATATCCTTGATATGCTTCAATGCTGCATCTGCTTCGTCCGTCCACGTGAATTTGTCCGCCTTCTTCAGCAACTTGTACATCGGTAGAGCCTTCTCTCCAAGTCGGTTGATGAACCGACTAACCGCTGCAACACAACCTGTTAGTCGTTGAATGTACTTTAGGCATGTCGGACGGTTTATGTTTAAGATGGCCTTGATTTTCTCCGGCTTGACCTCGATTCCACACTCGAAAACGATGAAGCCCAACAATTTGCCAGCTGGGACCCTGAAGACGCACTTCTTAGGGTTAAGCATCATGTTGTATTTCCGGAGTTTATCAAAGGTTTCTTTTAAGTCAGAGATTAAGTCATTTGACTTTTTAGACATCACCGCTATATCGTCCACATAGGCATGAACATTCCAACCAATTTGATCATGTAAGCAACGTTGCATTGTCCGCTGGTACGTAGCACCTGCGTAGCACCTGCGTTTTTCATCCCAAAGGGCATCGTAACATAGCAAAACGTGACGTATGGAGTAGTGAACGAAGTGGCCAATTGGTCCGACTCCCTCTTTTTGATCTGGTGGTATCCTGAGTATGCATCGAGAAAACACAAAAGTTCCGAGCCAGCCGTCGAGTCAATGACTTGGTCAATCTGAGGCAAAGCAAACGGATCTTTGGGACACGCTTTGTTCAAGACGGTGTAATCAACGCACATTCTTAATTCATTGGTTCCCTTTTTGGGGACAAGTATATAATCGGACACCCATTGGGTGTGAAGGACTTCTTGGATAAAACTAGCCTTAAGTAACCTAGCTATCTCTTTGCCAATGGTCCGTCTCTTCTCATCTCGAAAGCGTCGTAGAGGTTGCTTCACTGGTTTGCATTTTGGATTAATGTTTAGGTTGTGCTCGACAAGTTCCCTAGGTACACCTTTCATGTCGGCAGGTTGCTAGGCAAAGATGTCCCTATTATCATGGAGGAACTCGACGAGCGCGCTTTCCTATTTGGGATCCAGGTTCGTCCCAATGGCGGTGGTCTTGGAGGCATCTGCTACCACAAGTTCCACCGGCTTGGTCTCGATGGCGGCCTTGAATGCTGGAACGGAGTCGGAGATTTGTTTCTTCGACGCCGGCATCTCTGAGTCATCGACCTTGCTCTAGATCTCCTTGAATTCTTCGTTGTAGAGGAAAACTTCCATGTAGGCTGCTTCATTAATCTCGCAGTCCCTAGCTTTGGTAAAGCTTCCGGATATGGTGATGACACCATTTGGTCGGGGTATCTTGAGTTTTTTGTAGACGAAGCATGGCTTGGCCATGAAGGTGTGGAATATGTCGTGGCCGAATATGACGTGGTACAAGCTCTTGAAGGGGACCACCTCAAAGGTCATGCACTCTTGGCGGTAATTATTAACATCGCCAAAGGCTAACTGAAGTGTGATGCACCCAAGGGACCGAGACTCCCGACCAGGAACTACGCCGTGGAAGATGGTGTTGGTCCGCCTTAGGTTTGCCTCCGTCAAGTTCATCTTCTGTAGTGTATCCAGGTACATGATGTTGATGCTGCTTCCACTATCCACCATACACTTGGTGAACTCATTTCCGTCAATCAGGGGGTTGATGACCATGGCATATTGGTTCTCCATAGGGATGAGGTCTGGGTGATCCTTCCTGTCCCAAGTAATTGGAACCTCCGACCAGCGTAGGTACTAGGGAGCTGGGGGTAGAGTAGCCATCAGGATCCTCATAGAGGTCTTCTGTTGTCGGGCGGAGGGGTGCCAAGGAAAGTGTGGTAAACTAGTGCGTTCTTCACGAATGGGTTCTTGCCTTTGTCGTTGCTCTTGGCGGCGTCCTTAGGATCAACGTCTTCATCCATGTCACTTGAATCCTTGGACTCCTCCTCCTTCTTCTTCCCCTTGCCCTTGCCTCGCGGTCTGTTCTTCTGACTTCGCTTGTAGCCGGAATCTGGGTCCTCCTTCAGGTTTTTGACGAACTTGCAGTGTCGATTGGTGTGAGTGGCTTTGTCGTTGACATAGATGTGTACGAGGCACGACATATCGCGGTACTCCTCGTAGTTTGGGGAACATAGAGCGCTCCTGAGGTGGTTTCACTTCCTCGCTGCTGCCCACGACCAGCTGCCCATCCTCGGCCATGTTGTCCGCCATCACCTCGTCCTGCAAAGGTCATAGCAACCATGTCAGGAGTTTGATTTTCTTCTGAAGCGGTTTTCCGCTTTGTGCTGCTGTTCCTCCGAGCTTGAGTTGGAATGGCCGTTTTCGGCAAAGAGCCGCGAGCGTCGTCGGCGGCAGCTGCGAACTCACTAGCTAACTGGATCATCTGGTTCAAGTCAAGCTGGTGATTGTCCTGCAAGAGCTTCAGCTTATGCCGGAGCAACGTGCCCCTTTCCAACCCATCAATGAAGGCGGCCATGGCGGTCTGAGCGTGCACTCCTGCGCAGGAATTTTTCATATCCAGCCAGTGGGAGAGGTAGGCGCGAGATTTCTCGTCTTTCTATTGCACGCACCGTTGTAGATCGCCCACGGTGCAGGGACGCTTATACGTACCCTCAAAGTTCTTGGTGAATGCTTCTTGCATGTCCAACCAATTGCAGATGGATTTCTCCGGCAATTCATTGATCCATTGACGGGCTATGCCTGCCAACATCAATGGGAGGTACTTGACGGCAACATTGGGGTTACCCCCAGCAATCTCTACCGTGTTGCCATAGTCCTGCAACCATGTAGCTGGCTTAGCGGTGCCGTCATAGGGCTTGATGGTCTTGTCAATCCGAAAACCTTTGGGGTAAGTTGCAAACCGTATTGCAGGTCCAAAGCAACGTGGTCCCAGGTATGGTCCTTCCCGGGCCTCGTGGATCTTATCGATCCGCTAACGTGCGTCGTATGGCTCTGGGTTTCTTTTCTTCTTGTTAACATGGGATGGGCTGCGTGAACAACGTGGCCCCCCTCCGCCATGGTGACTGCTAGGTGGCGACGGAGGAGGAGGTGGCGGTGGGTTAGCCTTCTTGCTATTACCCTCCTGCGACGCCTCACGCCTGTAGCGATTGCTTGTCGGACGCAGAGGGTCATGGGGCGACCTGCTCTTATGTCCTTGGTTGCGTTCTCCGTCATGGCGGGTCTGCTCTGTGTTGTCGCGGATGACGATGCTGCTCTGCCTTGGCGGGGGCATATCCATAAGACAGTGAGCCTTGGGGTTTTCGCGATGTCGGGGGTAGCGGGGCGGTGGCGATGGGCGACGAGGTTGGGATTTTTCTCCGTGGTCGGAGGATATGGGGATAGCATCCTTCCTGTTGCGCGCATCCCTCCGTCTTCGTTCTGATGAACCCGTCTGAGACCCAACATCAAGAGGAGATATGTCCCTCTCGGCGCTTTATGCTGGCTAGACTGGCAAAACGCTGAATCAGACTCAAGCCTCTGAGAGGTAGCCTTTTCCTGCTGTTTCACCGCCTTGGCCACTAGGTCATAGACATGTTCCACCGCCTCAGGCGATCGATCCTGCTCCAGAAGGGTCTTGGCGATAGCGAGGTTGAGGAGAGGAGTGGGCATCACCTGCCTGCCTTCACTGTCAATGTATGGCTTGGCTTGTGCCGGCTTCGAGGGAGCCCATCCTAGGTTTCACCGTCTACTCTGGCCTCATCCAGAGGTTTGGACCGCTCAACTTCGTCAGCAACAATGTGGGCTGCTTCGGGACCAAGCCGTTCCCTAGGGGTGGTCGTTTCATCATGTTCAGCGAGCACCAGGTCTACGTCGCGCTGCGCGTGGAGCGCGCATATTCTGAGTACGTCGTCCTGGCGCCGGATCCTCCAACGGCTCCTGTCGCGGGAAAACCACGTCAACTTATCTCCATGGAGGTAATGATGACATCCCCAAACCCCACAGCTCCTCCAGTAGTTCCAGTGGTGAATGAGAATGCAGAGGGAGGAAATCATGAGGAAACGCCAAAGGCTGCAAGAACAACAAAGGCGCCGCTGGAAAAACCAGAGAACATAGCTAGGAGCAAGAGGGCTAAGGAGCTGCAGGAAGCGATAGACAAGTTGGCAGAGCCAGTGGCACATGCAACTGACCCGGCATGTGTGCAAGACGATTTGGAGGAAGCCATGATAAAAGTCCTAGAGAAAGGTGAAGAGCTAGCACAGTTACATCACGACATGGATATCACCATCCGAGAGCTTAACTCGGCAAATCGAGTCAAGGGCACAAAGACCCGGCTTGATGCAACGAGATTGAGAGGAAGGAACCTCAACGAAGAGCTGGAAGATGCGACATCGAAGATAACACCGGAGAACAGCAATGAGACGGCCATGCGTCCAACGTACAACACAACAGCAGCTAATCTGTGAGTAGCAGAAGAAGCAATGGAAGAATTACCCCAGTTGGAGGGGGAAGCAAAGAAAAGGCAGCAAGAACGAGTCAATGAGTTAGTAAAAGCAGCCAGCATGCTGAATGAGGCATATTACGGAGCAAATCCGGGTATAGCAGGGAGGTCACAGCTGGTTCACTCGGCGACTCCTGTCCCGGCAAGATCGGTTGGGCACACAGCATCCTCACCCGGAGCGGCGCCTAGGCCGAGAAAAGAAAAAAGTGTGGATTCTAGAAGAAACAAGCAGATGGTCGCCTATGATCCGGCAGTGGTTCAAGGAAACCCGGCGCATGCGCAAGGGTCAAAAAGAAATAATCCCCGAGAAAATGAAAACTAGGAAAAAATTGGGCAGAGAAATGACAACGGAGGGAAAAATTTTGCACCTCATGCTAGGCGCGGAACTCACTCGGCAGGAGGAGGAAATCCAGCTCCGAATAACGCACCAGCTCAGCCGGAAAGAAGACAGCAAAGTGCGGGAAAAGCAGTTCAATAGCCTGCTGACCCGAACGCGAATAGTTATAATGATGGTTACTCGTCTATGGTAAATGACGGGTATGAACTGCCGGATCATGCATATCAAGCAATGGGAGCAAGATTTGGAGGCAGAAACCTTCAGCCGGATGATGCAAGGCTGAAGCTTGACCGCATAAAGATGGCAGAGATAATTGAATCGCAAGGTCCACAGGGTCCATCGTGCTTTGGCCCAAGGATCATGAAGGAGCCACCGGTGCCAAATTTCCAGCTGGCCAGAGGGACAAAAACGTATGTTGGAAGCACAAAGCCAGAGGACTGGCTCATAGATTATGGAACCGCTATGAAGATCGTGCAGGGAAACTTGAGATGGGCAGTACGTTACGTGCCGCAGATGCTAGAAGGACCAGCTCGGGTATGGTTGAACAATTTGCCACCCGGAAGCATCAACAGTTAGATCGATTTTCACGACGCTTTTGTGAGCAATTTCACGAGCACTTACAAGAGGCCGAATCACCCACAACAACTAGCAATGTGCAAGTAAAGACCAAATGAGAAAGACAGCGAATTCCTCACAAGGTGGTGTACGATGCGTAACTCTTGTGAAGGGGTAATCGAGTCATAAGCAATCACATGGTTTGCACAAGGATGTAGACATGGAAGTGTGCTGTGGCAAAGGTTACAAAGAGATATGCCGGCAAGCCTGGCAGAGATGATAAGAATCACCAACTCGTATGCGTTAGGAGATCCGACTCAGCCGCTGCTCATGTCGGCAGACGGGATGACTGAGACTCAGATCTATGATGCTGCCGGGTCGCAAAGGCGCCATGAAAGATCCGAATACAGAAGCAAGAGAAGAGACGAAAGACCAGATTATAGATATGGTTAGACTCAGGTTGCGGCTGTGAGTCAGGATCATCCAGATGCTGGAGCAGTCAGCGTCAAAGGACAAATGGTCAACAACAATGGGTGCCAAAGAATGACGGCAAAAGGCCATACGATCAGAGGAAGCAGTATTATGACCGACAAAAATACACCTATGAGATGATGCTGGACCAGCCATGTAAGTTTCACACGCCTAGTCCGAGTAAACCAGCCAATCACACGACGAGGCAATGCACTTGGTTTCATAAAGGAGATAGAGTGGACTCGCCGAATAAGCAGCTTCCACCACCTCCCCATCCACCACTTACAGGAGGAAATGCTCAAGCAGTAGGAGCAGATAACATATATGAAAACATGCAGCCGAGGTATCAGAATCAAGAAAGAAGAAAAGCTGTGCACCAGGTGCACAATCCAAGAGGTGACGACGCTCATGTCGGCCACGGAACCAGAAATGAGTACAAAGAACATCACCAGAGCTATGTTGTCTTTGTCATAGAGCCAAATGACAAGAAAAGCCAGCAGTGGCGAATGATGGAAGTGAATGCCACGATGCCGGCAATTCCCAAGTACATGCATTGGTCTGAGCAAGAAATAACTTGGATTATAAAAGATCACCCCAAGATCATGCCAACCCCTGGAGGATACGCTCTGGTTTTGGATCCAACATTCATGGGCCCAGATATCAACGTGAAATTTTCAAAGGTATTGATAGATGATGGCAGTAGAATCAACATCATGTACAAGGATACCATGCTCAAGTTAGGCCTTACCATGAACATGCTGGAGCCGACTAAGACAACTTTCCACGGTATTGTGCCGGGACTGTCCTGTGAGCCAATTGGCAAGATCTGGGTCGATGTCTTATTCGGCAACAGAGAAAATTGTCGCATTGAAGCTATAGAGTTCGAGGTGGTAGATTTGGTCAGCTCATATCATGCCTTACTCGACAGGCCGGCTATGACAAAGTTCATGGCTACTCCTCACATCGCTTACTTGAAGATGAAGCTTCCAGGCCCATGTGGGGTGATCACAGTTGAAGGAGACTACAAAAGATCTATTGCTTGTGCCTCAGCCGGATATTCACTGGCCGAGTCACTCGTCATAGAACAAGAGAAAAGTCAGATGATGGAAGTGGCAGCACTGGCCGCACAAATGTCCATGTCGGCACTCACCAACCCGCATGGCAGTGTGTCATTTCAAGCTACCAAGGAAACCAAGAAGGTGCAGGTGGATGAAACTTTCCCAGAGCGCACAGTTACCATTGGGGCTGGCCTTACAGACAAATAGGAAAACGAGCTCACCAGCTTCCTCCGTGAGAGTCGGGACATCTTTCCATGGTCCACTCAAGATCTGCAAGGAGTTCCGAGGGAGCTAGATGAGCACTCTCTTCATGTAAGGCCAGATGCAAAGCCGGTGAAGCAACCCCTCCGCCGCTTCTCCAAAGATAGGAGGAAAGTAATAGCTGCCGAGATTGCAAGACTTTTAGCTGCTGGATTCATCATGGAAGTACTGCACCCGGACTGGTTGTCAAATCCAGTCTTGGTCGAAAATAAAAAAAAATCCGAACGTGGCAGTAGTATGGCGCATGTGTATTGATTACGCGAACCTCAATAAGGCGTGTCGAAAAGATCCATTTCCTCTGCCTCGGATCGATCAAGTCATAGATTCTACTGCTGGGTGTGAGTTGTTGTCGTTTGTGCATGCGTATTCAGGATTCCATCAGATACCACTGAATCCAAATGATCAAATAAATAAAGCTTTTATCACCCCGTACGGGCATTATTGCTATCGCACCGTGCCATTCAGATTGAGAAATGCAGGCGCAACATATCAAAGATGCATGCAAAAATTCTTGCAAGATCAATTGGACAAAAATGTTCAAGTATACGTCGATGACGTGGTAATAAAAACCAAAAAAGTCATACTCTAATTGAGGACTTGCGTCAAACATTCGCAAACTTGAGAAGATTCCGGATGAAGCTTAACCCGGAAAAATGTACATTTGGTGTCCCGGCTAGCAAGTTACTCAGATTCCTTGTATCAAGCCGAGGAATCGAAGCTAACCCGACAAAGATCAGGGCCATCGAAAGAATGGAATTGCCAAAAACCCTCAATGATGTCCAGAAGTTTACTGGATGCCTGGCCTCGTTGAGCAGGTTTGTTAGTCGGCTAGGTGAAAAAGCCCTACCACTATATCAGCTGATGAAGAAATCATACAAATTCACATGGACACAACAAGTTGATAGCGCTTTCCATGAATTAAAGAAAATCTTGGCAACAACACCAATATTAGCATCACCATTATCCAAGGAGCCAATGTTGCTCTATGTCGCCGCAACCAACAAAGTTGTAAGTGCAGTAATAGTGGTTGAACGTGAAGAAGGGGGCAAATCAGTCCAAAGACCGGTGTATTACTTGAGCGAAGTGCTCTCTGTCTCGAAACAGAATTACCCGCATTATCAAAAGATGACATATGGGGTATATATGGCAGCAAAGAAGCTAAAACATTATTTTCAAGAACACCCAATCCGGGTAATATGCGAGGCACCTATCTCGGATATATTGGGCAGCAAAGATGCCAGCGGCCGAGTTGCCAAATGGGCCATCGAACTGGCACCATACACTCTACAATATGCTAGGCGAGATGCAATAAAATCTCAAGCTGTCGCAGATTTCTTTGTAGAATGGATGGAAATGAAGTACGACCCACCACTGCCAGATCCGAATTACTGGAAAATGCATTTTGACGGGTCCAAGACGAAAATGGGTCTGGGCGCCGGGATAGTCCTCACATCTCCAAAGTGGGATCAACTGAGATACGTGTTGCAGATTCATTTGCTGCTTCTAACAACGTTGCTGAGTATGAAGCACTTGTCCATGGCATTAAAGTAGCCAAAGAAATTGGTATCAAAATGATCATGCGTTTTGGCGATTCGGATTTGGTGATTCAGCAAGTGTCTGGACATTGGGATGTGCTGGATGCAAACATGGCATTATATCGTTTCCACGTGCAACAAATTTCGGGATATTTTGACGGTTGTGAATTTCATCACATTCCTAGAGCAGAAAATGAGGCAGCAGATGTATTATCCAAACTAGGATCATCTAGGCAAGAAATACACACCAGGGGTAGCGTTGGAGCATCTCAGGAAGCCATCGATCAAGCCGTCACCGGAGTCCGAATCAATCAGGGTCATCCCGGCGAGTCAAGAATCAGAGTCAGTGCCAATGGACATCTACTCAGGGGTAAGTTCGAGTCACTCGGGGACTGATCCATTCAATTTAGGGATCGCCGAATCACACTCGGGGACTCCTCGGGTTATGTCGGCAGAGCATATGTCGGCGGAACCAATGGATATTGACGTTGAAGCAGACCCGAAATCACTAATACCAATGTGGGCACAACCAATATTCGGCTATTTGAAAGATGGGACCTTGCCGAGTGATAAAACATTGGCCAGGCAAAAAACACAGAGGGCAAAAGCGTACACCATAATCAACAAGGAACTCTACAAGCGAAGTGTGACAAGTGTACTGCAGCGTTGTATCATCTCAGAGAAAGGCTAGGAGATCTTATTGGATATCCATCAAGGAGAGTGCGGGCACAATGTGTCATCAAGAGCATTGGTAGCCAAGGAATTCCGACATGGATTCTACTGGCCAAGCGCATTGGCACAAGCGCAAGAGTTACTCGGTAGATGCAGTGGTTATCAACACTATGCGTCCAAGTCGCATTTACCAGCGTCTGAATTGAAGACTATACCAATAACTTGGCCTTTTGCAGTATGGTGCCTAGATATGGTAGGACCATTAAAACCAGCAAGGGGAGGCATGAATCATATCTTGGTCATGATTGATAAGTTCACCAAGTGGATAGAAGTGAAACCAATCAAGAAATTGGACGGTAAAACAACTGTTACATTCTTAAGGGATATAATCCTCAGATACAGTTAACCACACAGTGTGATCACTGACAATGGCACGAACTTTTCCGAAGGAGCTTTTGCTCGCTACTGTGGGAAACACCGAATAAGAATCGATGTAGCATCAGTCGCCCATCCAGAATCAAATTGACAAGTTGAACGGGCTAATGGCTCAGTTCTGTCCGGGATAAAACCCCGCTTAATGGAACCACTCCAGAGATCACCTGGTTGTTGGATAGAGGAACTACCCTCAGTACTGTGGAGCCTACGAACAACTCCGAATCGGCCAACTGGTTATACGCCATTTTTCCTCGTATATGGGGCTGAAGCAGTTTTGCCTGCCGACATAGAATATGACTCGCCAAGGATAAGGCAATACTCGGAAGCCGAGGTAAAAGAGGCCCGATAAGATGGAGTAGACTTACTCGAAGAAGCAAGGGAACTGGCATTATCCAGATCCGCTATATATCAACAAAATCTCCGACGCTACCATAGCCGGAAAGTGCAACCTCGTGTTTTTTGAGAAGGAGATATTGTTGGAATTATGCCCTAGAGGCAATAATAAAGATGTTATTGTTATAATTCTTGTTCATGATAAAGTTTATATTCCATGCTAGAATTGTATTAAGCGGAAACTTTGATACTTTTGTGGTTTATGAACAACATTGTGTCCCTAGTACGCCTCTATGGACTAGCTCATTGATTAATGATGGTTAAGGTTTCCTAACCATAGACATGAGTTGTCGATTAATAATGAGATCATGTCATTGGGAGAATGATATGATGGGCAGACCCAAATCAAGCAGAGCAATTAGATCGTGTCATCGTGTTCATCTTTGCGAAGCTTTTTCCTATGTCAAATATTGTATTCCTTAGACCATGTGTTGGGGAGGTGATCCCGGATAGGGTCATGACGGGGAAAGACAAAAGGAGGTTCCCCGTTAAATTCCGAGTTACTGTCTAAATCAGCTGAATCCTGTAAAGGTCGGCCGAGGTAAGCGCGAGCAGGACACCTATGAGAAGAGCAGTACGTTACCCGGCCGACGTACTGTTTAAGTCGGCCGGGTAAGCCCGAATAATCTAAATGCAGGTGAAGGCCAAGCCGAGTTAAGAGAGACAGGGCCGAATGACATGAAGCTTGCAGGAGAAGGAGGTGCCTATAGTCAAACCCTAGTCACAGGCTAGGAAGAATCTGAACAGAGCCAAACACAAAGGACAAGGCGCAGAGCGGCAGAAGGGAAGAAGGAGGTCATGGAGGTGACAGTCCTGGAGCCCGAGGCGTGCAGGTGGGGTTCTCTGAAACCTTGCCATCATTAGAAGGGGGACACGGAAAGGAGGCCGCCGAGTTAATATATTGGGACAAGCATATTCTTCGAATATGCTTGCCACGTCAGCCCTAGAGGAGCCAAGGCACCCCTTGATAAGGAGAGGCTTGGATTCTGAGAAGGGCATCGGCTCATTTGGTACCGTTAGGCTGGTAAGAGTTCATCTTCTCCTCTTGTAAACAGCTCACAGAGCACTTGTAGCCCAAGAGAGGAGAAATAAAGATCTTGATGTTAGTCATTTGTGTGTAGAATCAACTACACCTTCCCTCCCCAGATCCCTCTAGCATCTATTAGCCCCATACTTTAGCCTACCCATGGCATCTGCCGTGCGACCACCACGAAAGTTGGTGCCCACTGTGGGGCTAGCAACGGTGCTAGCTGGAGTCAAGATCCATACAGGAAACTTCATCCACACTGGCGAGCGCGTTGTCTCTGGCTTAGTTCAGAGATTTGATCTCTGTGACTATGTCAGCGATAACGCAGGCAGCTTCAGGGGAAAAACTCCCCCACGCAACGGCGTCTTCATCAACCTGGGCATGCACCAGATCTACATCGGCGTCGACACCTCCTGCGTCTACCCTCGCCGAGTCATTGTTGTTGGAGACCCCCCCCCTCAGCCTTGCGAACGGTCCGCGTGGAGAATGCCCCGCCAGCAGCATCGAGGTAATGGTCACCGCAGGAGTGCAGGTAGCAGCAGGAGGTGCTGGATCAAGCAAGGACCCGACGACAGGAGGACAGGTGACCACAAAGAAGGCAGCTCCACAGCCCACCGAGGTAGATCCTTCGACAGCAAAGCCAGCCGAGGTGCAGGAGACGACCCCAAGGGCACCAAGGGTAAGATGGCCACCTCTTGAAAGACCAGAAAATATTCTCCAGGCAACTACAGATAACTTGACTACGCCTGTGGCACCGATACTTGATCCGGCTAATGCTCATGCAGAGTTAGAAGAGACTAGGCAGAAAGTACTTGTAGAAGAAAAGAAGGTGTCGGCATTGCGGGAGTCCCTAAACAGGACCCTGCGAGAATATGCTAAGGAAAATAAGCTAGATGTTGACCCTGAGCGGGTTGATGAGTTAAGATTGAGGGGAAAAAACCCATGAATGATATCAACAAAGAGCATGAAGCTCATAAAGCAGATTCAGTTCATCTAAGTTTGCCGAGGTATAACACCCCGGCGAAAAACCTAAGGGCGGCGAATGCCGCGACACTAGAATTGGAAGGGTTGACCGATGAAGCCCGGCAAAAATAGCAAGAAAGAGTGAATGAGCTGGTGCGCATTGCTAACCAGCAGAATGAGGAAATTCTTAAGGCAGACCCGACAAGACCTGGTGCATCACGTATGGTTCATTCGGCTGGAGTAGCACCTGCCCTTTCAGTGGCAGCTGCATCTTCACCCGGAAACCATGCGCAAAAATATAGAGAGGTAACTTCAGGAAAAAGAAACAAGCAGATTGTACCGTATGATCCAGCAGTAGTTGAAAAGATCAACGAGAACAGAGGCAATGGAAGCCGAGATAACTATGGCGAAAGAAACCCCCCACCGTGCCGACAGAGGCAACGGAAGCCGAGGTAATGGAGACCTCGGAAGAGGAAATCATGAGAACAATATCCTAGCAGAAGGAAGGAGAGATCCGCCACCCAATCCACAGCCGAGGTATGAACCTCGGCATGAAAGAGAAGAAAGACCAACTCGCCACAATCAGACAAATGAGAGATACAATGATGGTTACTCAGATATGGAACATGCACGTCATGGTGGAAATAACCACATGGAATGCATGAAATAATTATGTACAAGACTTGCCATCAAGTGATGCAAGACTAAAACTAGACCGGCTGTACCGGTCCGAGTTATTAGAAGAGCAGGGTCCGCCGGGTCCGGCATGTTTTGGACCCCGGATCATGGGCGAGCCACCAGTGCCGAACTTTCAGCTGGCAAGAAGCACGGAAACATACAATGGGAGCACCAAACCACAGGATTGGTTGATTGACTATGCCACAGCTGTAAAAATAGCGAGTGAAA
The DNA here is from genome assembly GCA_030063025.1 of Avena longiglumis. Classification (NCBI taxonomy): domain Eukaryota; kingdom Viridiplantae; phylum Streptophyta; class Magnoliopsida; order Poales; family Poaceae; genus Avena; species Avena longiglumis. Next base: position 535,725,277 of record CP125975.1, read on the forward strand.
ACTTGCGATGTGTCACATCCCAAGATTTTCCAAATCTTGTTATGTGAAAAATATTGAATAAAATAAAACTTTGTTGATTTTCAGGGTGAGAAGAAACTTTTTGAATTCAAATGGGAACCTTCAAACTTATTTTGAACAAATAAAATCCTAAAGGGATTTAAAAATATAAACATTTAATAAAGGAAAAATAAAAATATTTGGAATAACTTTTTTTGAATCTTTTAATAAAAATATTTGGTTTTCAAATGAAAAGGTAGAAATAAAATAATAAGGATTATTTTATAAGCCAAATTAAAAACTTGTCCAAGCTTTTGAAATAAAATATTTCTATTTTATAAAAGTAGTAAAGGTTTATTTAAAATAAAATAATAAGGATTTAATATCCAAGTTTATTAAAAATAAAGGTTTTACTATTTTAATTCAACATCAAAACTTATTTATGTATTTTAAATAAGTTTTCCTAATGTTTTATATCTTCAAATAAAACCTACTATTTTGGTTTTGAAAATATTTAGATTTCAAATAAAGATTGTAAATAAAACAAATCCTATTCGATCTATTAACTAATGTCCATTTTATTTAATTAATAATGGACCCTAAAATAAAAATATTATTTTATTTTGGACTTTGGTTTATGTTGTTAAACAGAACCAAATTCAATTGCAAAGTGTGATGAATGTTTGAATTGTTTTAAATGTTTGATTGTTGTTTGAATTTCAAAACAGAAAATAGAATCAGAAAAGGAAAAAGCATTCAGAAGAAAAAAATATAGAAATGGACTCAGCCCAACTGGCCAAGCCCAACGAGCCCAGCTAGCCCAGCTTCTCTCCCCCACGCGCGAAGCATTTTCTACCTAAACGCACACCCGCATAGCGACTGACGAGTGGACCCTCTTTTCCCTCTCACTCCCTCGCTGCCAGACGGCCTCACTATCGCGTCATCGTCTTCCTCACCCCGCGACCAGTTCCTCCCCCTCGTCGCCGTTTGCTGCCTCTTATTGCTCGCATAAATTCGAGTAAATGGCCGAATAAATTCTCCCAGTAACCTCGCACATTTAATCGCCCACGCTCCCTCCTCCTTTCCCCTCAGAACCCATTCGACCAGAGCCACTAGGCTGCTCGGAATTTCCCTGACACCATCACTGCTCCGACCACCGTCCCCAGCCAATTCCGGCGACTCTACGCCACCCCTTGCCTCCCCAAGCACACGGACATCTTCCCCAGATCCTTGCGCTTCTCCCTATACCTCCCATTCAACCGCGGGCGCCCCAGAACCTCGACTTCGACAACCTCTGACCGCGCCGCCGCGTCTGCTACTTCTCCGGCGAAGTTCCCTGGTAAGACAGACCACCCCGCGCCTTCTCGATCACGCACGCGTCATCGCCTCGACCATGCGCATCTAACCATGCTCTCTGTTTGCCTCCTTGTGATCTGTAGCGTCGACCCCGACCACGAACAGGACCATCTGACGCCGACGACGACTCCGGCGAGCGATTACTCCCGTCCCCGTGCGCCCCTTGCTTCCTCGAGAGCACCTTGAGCACCACCACGACCACGCGTACACGGTGAGACCCTCCCCTGTCTTCTTTGCTTCCTAGAACCGCCGCTAGCCCACCGTCCGAGCGTGCACCGCCGTCTGCTGCCGCTAGCGCCGCCAGTTACTAGTTGAGCTGCTGTGAGCCGTGCGATGCAAATCGTCTGGCTAAGAATAGAACCTGAGCGAAGGGGTACGAGTGAGCCTGCGCCGTGCGATATAAGTTAGATCCAACGACCTATAGCACGTGATCCGGCCGAAGCGGTATGGACGAATCTGAACACGCCGCGTGGCACAGATCGAATTTAGATGCAGATTTGAAAACCTTATAACTTTTGATCCACACGTCCAAAAATTACAAACTTTATATCAATGGAATCAGTGAAACAAGCCCTATCCAACCATGCCATTTGTTTAGTAAAAAGATTCTACAAAAATGTTTGTTTTTGCAGAAACATTTGTATGCTTGTTTAGGTTAGAAAAATTATTCCAAAATGTTTTAAAGGATGAAATCTTTGAAAATTGGTTTGTGGTGAACCTACTGACCTTAGGAACCAACTTGTGGATTTAAAAATGCATTTTGAAAAGATTAGGATGGATTAGTTGAATTAGCCCATTTCTAGCCAAATAAAAATATGGATTTTGTATGAAAATGACTTTGGAGCAAAAACTTTGGGAAAATAATTTGGATCAAACCTACTGACCCTAAACACCAAGTTTTGAGAAACAACAACTTATTTGGTGAACAACATAAAGTTGTTGCTTTGATGAAAACATTTTCCATCACATAAAATAATGAATGGATTTAAAAATGTTTTATAGACAAAACCCTTTTGCAAATGACTTTGCCACTTTGGAAAATGACCACTTTGAACCTTACAAAGTTTAGAGCCTAGTGGAGACCATATTTGCAAATAAAACTAAATTTTGCATGCTTGCATGCATAACTTAGATCCTATGATTTTATGTGTGAGGATTTGATTGTTTGAAGATTGGTTGGAATGCTAGTTGATATTGGGTTTGCTTGTTTGATTGTAGTGAAGTTAGAAAAGTGTGAAACTAGCAAGATCAAGAAGTGAACCAACATTCCCTACCAAAAAGGCAAGTTACACTATCATCTAAAGTCCTACTATTTTCATTATACTTAGTGGATTTTGAAACATGCATGAAAAGAATTTCTATACTTATGCTATGCTAAATCCTAATAGGATACCCCTATATATTCCTTAGTGAAAACAATGTAGTTGTAGTATGCTTAGCCTAGCTATATATTGGGATGGGATACATGTTATGATTATATGAAGTATTGAAAAGACTTGTGTTTTATATAATAAAACAAGTACTCAATGAACCACCTGGGTGGACAAGGATACTCAAGCTTATGGACAAGGTGACAACAAAAGGAACCATGTTTATATGGCAATCTCTTTTTGTTGTGCACTAGAAGAAAACCATCCAGGGACTTAGAGATTGAACATGTTTCTCGTACAGTGGCTTCCGTGTACAGCCACATGCTAAATGGGCTCTGGCTTAGTCAACTACATAGTGGAAGTCCCATGCATTGGCCTCTTCAGGTTAACTTGATTTGTGTAAGGGAACTAGAACCCTATATTGGTGCCTGGTAGACAAGCTAGCATTTTGTATTGGGAGGACTCCTATGGAAAGGCTTTGTCACATTCTCAATCTGCCAGTACTCCATCTTGGTGAGTACTTATCAAGTGGCCACTGGTGGCATCAAGATGAGATTGTGTCATGTGGGTAAAGTGTACAACTTCTGCAGAAGATTAAAATTCTAAGTACTTAGACGTGTCCCCGGTTATGGACAATACTGAGCAACTAAGGCCTGAAGCTATGGAAGATCTCGACATTCCAATTTCTCAAAGTTAAAACTTGAGGGTGACAACAAGGGATTTTTAAGCACTTGGTGGATTCCAAGGAGTTCAAAAGATTTGACAAAAGATCAAAACTATTTTGAAAAGATAGGATAAAACTATATTGCTTTCTGCAAATGAGCCTAAACCCCACTTAGCCAAATATGCATGTAATGATAGGATCCACTAATATTCAACATAGTAGTGAAACTTGCCAATACAATTCAAATGTATTGACCCTTGTGGCTGTAACTTGTAATGTTGCAGGTTTGATTGATTTTAGTGAAGATTGATTGATTAGGATTACAAAGTCTACAACCAACATGTTTGCCTGTGGCACTTTGAAGATGAAGGACCCCATGCTTATAGATATTCTGCTGCAATGTAATGTAGTATCCAAATGAGCTATGTAAGATGTAATAAAATTATGTTATTCCTGGTTATAAAGTTATATTATGACCTTTGTTTCTTGATATTACATCTTAACTGTGGATGCTAGCTATTGATCCAGGGACTAGCATTGTAAACACAGGGGACTCTACCTTATTAAAGGTTTGGGAACCTTACATATGGTATCGGAGCATTGTGTTGCCTATAGGATTTGTAAACCTAGGATTGGACAAAAACCCTTAGAAGAATAGGAGTTGTTTTGTTCCAAAACTTATTTACAAACAATCTTGTAAACTCTCTCCTCAACCATTTTGGTTTCAACTCTACATCTCTTCTACTTCAACTTGATGGAAAAACCTACCCCAAGACCAAGGACTTCTTCAACTCTAATGACTTCAACATCTTCAACTCTAATGACTTCAACATCTTCAACATTTCCACCAGGGACTCAACCTTGGACACCACTAAGGACTACTAGTGAAAACCAAGAGACATTAGATTGACTACCAAAGACATTGACATCAAGTTAGAGTATGGATCATATTGTCCTATGAGGTATGATTATACTAAGTTATTATTTTCAAGAAAACTTGTTGTTTCCTTCAACTCATGAGTTAAGCTCATAAGTTGTTAAGTGGATAGTTGCTTGTTGATTGTTTGATGGTTTGATTGTTTGATTGAACTTGGTTGTTTTTGGGTTGTGTGTTAAAAATTCTTAGAAACCTATTCACCAATACTTATCCCTATCAAACCAACAGATGCCTCCCCGTCGTGCCAACCCCAACCAAAACAACAACAACTTCACCCCTGAGATGCAACAGATTATCGCAGCTCAGACACAGTTGATGCAGCAGATGACTACATTCATACAGAATCAGAACAACAACAACAACAATCAAAATAATCCTCCAGCACTAGACATGCTCACCAAATTTCTGAAACTTAGGCCTGCAAGATTCTCTGGAACAACTGATCCAATGGAAGCTGATGATTGGTTACGTTCAGTGAACAAAGACCTAGTGACTGTTGGCTGCACCGATGAAGAAAAAGTAAGGTTTGCAGCATTTCTGCTTGAAGGACCAGCAGCAACATGGTGGGACAACTTTCAAATCACCACTCCCCTTAAAGATGTAACTTGGCTATTTTTGAAGATGGATTCAGAACCACTCACATCTCACCTGGAGTAATGTACTTGAAGAAAAATGAGTTTCACAATCTGAAACAACGTCAACTCAGTGTGGCTGAGTATATTGAAGAATTCAACAATCTGGCACGCTATGCACCGGATGAAGTTGATACAGATGCTAAGAGAAAGGATAAATTTCTCGAAGGACTTAATGATGATTTGAACCTGCAGCTAGCTGTTGCCTATGTACCAACCTATCAATCACTCTGTGACAAAGCCACCATCTTGGAAAACAAGATGAATCAAGTTGAGAACAAAAAGAGGAAGCATAAACTCAAGAATCATTCGGGATCATCAAAGAAGAAACCTTCATTCAAAAGGAGCAATGAAAATTCTGAACCACATCAGTATCACCACAACAGCAATGGAAGTGAGAATAATGGAAATGATACTGACAATGGAGATAACCTTGGTCAGAACCAACATGACACTTACAGGAAAAAGGACATTAGCCAGTTGCAATGCTATAATTGTAAGGAACTTGGACACTATGCATCAGACTGTCCAGAGAAGAAAAAGAAAAAGGATGCCAGAAGAGCCAACGGAAATGACTCCAATGTGACCCAGAAAGGACATGTGAACCATATTGACATGAATGGAAACTTTGAAGAGATAGAAGAAGTGGATGTCAGGATTTAGAAAAACTCACAAGAGTCAAATAAGGATTCCTTGTCTGGTTATTGTGTTGAACTTTTAGTCAAGTGAACCATCAATGTAACCCTATGAGACTTTATTTTAAGGGTGGTAGTACCCTAGTTATTTTAAGACAACTTAAAACCTTTAGCATCCCAAATCTCGGGACGAGATTTATTTTAAGGGTGGTAGCCTGTCACATCCCAAGATTTTCCAAATCTTGTTATGTGAAAAATATTGAATAAAATAAAACTTTGTTGATTTTCAGGGTGAGAAGAAAATTTTTGAATTCAAATGGGAACCTGCAAACTTATTTTGAACAAATAAAATCCTAAAGGGATTTAAAAATATAAACATTTAATAAAGGAAAAATAAAAATATTTGGAATTACTTTTTTTGAATCTTTTAATAAAAATATTTGGTTTTCAAATGAAAAGGTAGAAATAAAATAATAAGGATTATTTTATAAGCCAAATTAAAAACTTGGCCAAGCTTTTGAAATAAAATATTTCTATTTGATAAAACTAGTAAAGGTTTATTTAAAATAAAATAATAAGGATTTAATATCCAAGTTTATTAAAAATAAAGGTTTTACTATTTTAATTAAACATCAAAACTTATTTATGTATTTTAAATAAGTTTTCCTAATGTTTTATATCTTCAAATAAAACCTACTGTTTTGGTTTTGAAAATATTTAGATTTCAAATAAAGATTGTAAATAAAACAAATCCTATTCGATCTATTAACTAATGTCCATTTTATTTAATTAATAATGGACCCTAAAATAAAAATATTATTTTATTTTGGACTTTGGTTTTTGTTGTTAAACAGAACCAAATTCAATTGCAAAGTGTGATGAATGTTTGAATTGTTTTAAATGTTTGATTGTTGTTTTAATTTCAAGACAGAAAATAGAATCAGAAAAGGAAAAAGCATTCAGAAGAAAAAAATATAGAAATGGACTCAGCCCAACTGGCCAAGCCCAACGAGCCCAGCTAGCCCAGCTTCTCTCCCCCACGCGCGAAGCGTTTTCTACCTAAACGCACACCCGCAGAGCGACTGACGAGTGGACCCTCTTTTCCCTCTCACTCCCTCGCTGCCAGACGGCCCCACTGCCGCGTCATCGTCTTCCTCACCCCGCGACCAGTTCCTCCCCCTCGTCGCCGTTTGCTGCCTCTTATTGCTCGCATCAATTCGAGTAAATGGCCGAATAAATTCTCCCAGTAACCTCGCACATTTAATCGCCCACGCTCCCTCCTCCTTTCCCCTCAGAACCCATTCGACCAGAGCCACTAGGCTGCTCGGAATTTCTCTGACACCGTCACTGCTCCGACCACCGTCCCCAGCCAATTCCGGCGACTCTACGCCACCCCTTGCCTCCCCAAGCACACGGACACCTTCCCCAGATCCTTGTGCTTCTCCCTGTACCTCCCATTCAACAGCGGGCGCCCCAGAACCTTGACTTCGACAACCTCGACTCGCGCGCTCACATTCTCGGCGAAGTTCCCTGGTAAGACAGGCCACCCCGCGCCTTCTCGATCACGCACGCGTCATCGCCTCGACCATGCGCATCTAAACATGGTCTCTGTTTGCCCCCTTGTGATCTATAGCGTCGACCCCGACCACGAACAGGACCATCTGACGCTGACGACGACTCCGACGAGCGATTACTCCCGTCCCCGTGCGCCCCTTGCTTCCTCGAGAGCACCTTGAGCACCACCATGACCACGCGTACACGGTGAGACCCTCCCCTGTCTGCTTTGCTTCCTAGAACCGCCGCTAGCCCACCGTCCGAGCGTGCACCGCCGTCTGCCGCCGCTAGCGCCGCTAGTTACTAGTTGAGCTGCTGTGAGCCGTGCGATGCAAATCGTCTGGCTAAGAATAGAACCTGAGCGAAGGGGTACGAGTGAGCCTGCGCTGTGCGATATAAGTTAGATCCAACGGCCTACAGCACGTGATCCGGCCGAAGCGGTATGGACGACTCAGAACACGCCGCGTGGCACAGATCGATTTAAAACAGAATTTGTAATCTGATTTAGATGCAGATTTGAAAACCTTATAACTTTTGATCCACATGTCCAAAAATTACAAACTTTATATCAATGGAATCAGTGGAACAAGCCCTATCCAACCATGCCATTTGTTAGTAAAAATCTTCTAGAAAAATGTTTGTTTTTGCAGAAACATTTGTATGCTTGTTTAGGTTAGAAAAATTATTCCAAAATGTTTTAAAGGATGAAATCATTGCAAATTGGTTTGTGGTGAACATACTGACCTTAGGAACCAACTTTTGGATTTAAAAATGCATTTTGAAAAGATTAGGATGGATTAGTTGAATTAGTCCATTTCTAGCCAAATAAAAATATGGATTTTGTATGAAAATGACTTTGGAGCAAAAACTTTGGGAAAATAATTTGGATCAAACCTACCGAGCCTAAACACCAAGTTTTGAGAAACAACAACTTATTTTGTGAACAACATAAAGTTGTTGCTTTGATAAAAACATTTTCCATCACATAAAATAATGAATGGATTTAAAAATGGTTTATAGACAAAACCCTTTTGCAAATGACTTAGCCACTTTGGAAAATGACCACTTTGAACCTTACAAAGTTTAGAGCCTAGTGGAGACCATCTTTTCAAATAAAACTAACTTTTGCATGCTTGCATGCATAACTTAGATCCTATGATTTTATGTGTGAGGATTTGATTGTTTGAAGATTGGTTGGAATACTAGTTGATATTGGGTTTGCTTGTTTGATTATAGTGAAGTTAGAAAAATGTGAAACTAGCAAGATCAAGAAGTGAACCAACATTCCCTACCAAAAAGGCAAGTTACACTATCATCTAAAGTCCTACTATTTTCATTATACTTATTGGATTTTGAAACATGCATGAAAAGAATTTCTATACTTATGCTATGCTAAATCCTAATAGGATATCCCTATATATTCCTTAGTGAAAACAATGTAGTTGTAGTATGCTTAGCCCAGCTATATATTGGGATGGGATACATGTTATGATTATATGAAGTATTGAAAATACTTATGTTTTATATAATAAAACAAGTACTCAATGAACCACCTGGGTGGACAAGGATACTCAAGCTTATGGACAAGGTGACAACAAAAGGAACCATGTTTATATGGCAATCCCTTTTTGTTGTGCACTAGAAGAAAACCACCCAGGGACTTAGAGATTGAACATTTTTCTCGTACAGTGGCTTCCGTGTACAACCACATGCTAAATGGGCTCTGGCTTAGTCAACTACATAGTGGAAGTCCCATGCATTGGCATCTTCAGGTTAACTTGATTTGTGTAAGGGAACTAGAACCCTACATTGGTGCCTGGTAGACAAGCTAGCATTTTGTATTGGGAGGACTCCTATGGAAAGGCTTTGTCACATTCTCAATCTGCCAGTACTCCATCTTGGTGAGTACTTATCCAGTGGCCACTGGTGGCATCAAGATGAGATTGTGTCATGTGGGTAAAGTGTACAACTTCTGCAGAAGATCTAAATTCTAAGTACTTAGCCGTGTCCCCGGTTATGGACAATACTGAGCAACTAAGGCCTGAAGCTATGGAAGATCTCGATATTCCAATTTCTCAAAGTTAAAACTTGAGGGTGACAACAAGGGATTTTTAAGCACTTGGTGGATTCCAAGGAGTTCAAAATATTTGACAAAAGATCAAAACTATTTTGAAAATATAGGATAAAACTATATTGCTTTCTGCAAATGAGCCTAAACCCCACTTAGCCAAATATGCATGTAATGATAGGATCCACTAATATTCAACATAGTAGTGAAACTTTCCAATACAATTCAAATGTATTGACCCTTGTGGCTGTAACTTGTAATGTTTCAGGTTTGATTGATTTTAGTGAAGATTGATTGATTAGGATTACAAAGTCTATAACCAACATGTTTGCATGTGGCACTTTGAAGATGAAGGACCCCATGCTTATAGATATTCTGCTGCAATGTAATGTAGTAGCCAAATGAGCTATGTAAGATGTAATAAAATTATGTTATTCCTGGTTATAAAGTTATATTATGACCTTTGTTTCTTGATATTACATCTTAACTGTGGATGCTAGCTATTGATCCAGGGACTAGCATTGTAAACACAGGGGACTCTACCTTATTAAAGGTTGGGAACCTTACACGATGGGCAGTAAGATATGTACCGCAAATGCTGGAAGGACCAGCCAGAGTATGGCTGAATAATCTGCCTCCAGGCAGCATCAACTGTTGGTTAGATTTTGCAGAGATGTTTGTCAGCAACTTAACCAGTACTTACAAAAGGCCAAACAGGCCGCAGCAGCTAGAAATGTGCAAGCAAAGGCCGGATGAAATAGACAGAGAGTTTTTGACTCAGTGATGTAACCTCAGGAACTCATGCGAGGGAGTTATAGAGTCACAAGCGATAGCTTGGTTCACTCAAGGGTGCATATATGCCAGTGTCATGTGGCAGTGACTACAAAGAGATATGCCAACCACTTTGGCCGAAACCATCAGGATAGCAGATTCATTTGCATTGGGAGATCCGACGCAACCAGAATTAATGTTGGCGGACCATCGGGAGCATCAAGATCAATATGCAAGGGATGTGGCCGGATCATCGAGGCGCAACGAGTTTAGAGGTAGAAGAAGAGAGGAAAGACCGGATTACAGATATGCCTCTAATCAGGTGGCAGCAGTAGTGCGGGATCAGCCGAGTCACGAAAACACTCAGCGGCAGAAAAATGGTCCTCAACAATGGACACCAAGGAATGAAGGGAAGAGACAGTGGACACCAAAACAGAAAAAGCAATGGCAGGAGAGGCCGAAGTACACGTTTGAATCCATGTTGGATCAACCATGTAAATTTCACACTCCAAACCCAGCCAAGCCGACTAATCATACAACCCGGCAATGCGCCTGGATGAAAAACACAATGGGGAACCCAGCGGGTATGCAAGCACCTACCCATCAGGCGCATCAGCAGCAGCAGCCGCAATTGACCGGGGCGAATGCACAACAATTAATGTTACCCCCTCCTCCGCCGAGATACGATAACTCGGACCGGAGAGATGTAGTGCATCAAGTGATGAATCAGGGCCAGGATGGAAGGACTAATCCCAGAAATAATGGATGCAATGATTACATGGAGCATGATCAATCATATTGCGTGTTTACGACAGGACAACAAGACAGGCAAAGTATACAGCGCCGGCATATGGAAGTAAATGCAGTTATGCCGGCGATACCAAGATATGTACCTTGGTCAGATCAAGAAGTAACTTGGAGTATAAAGGATCATCCCAAAATAATGCCGAATCCGGGGGCATATGCACTCCTACTAGATCCGACATTTGTCGGGCCCAGCATTAATGTGAAATTCTCAAAAGTACTCATTGACAATGGGAGCAGTATCAATATCATGTACAAAGATACAATGCATAAACTCGGAATATCGCAGAATATGCTGTAATCCACAAGAACCACATTCCATGGGATAGTGCTGGGACTTTCATGCAAACCCATTGGGAAGGTTCGAGTAGATGTGTTATTTGGCACAAGGGAAAACTCTAGAGCGGAAAATTTGGAGTTTGAGGTGCTGGATCTAGAAAGTTGCTATCATGCTTTACTCGGACGGCCAGCGTTGGCCAAATTCATGGGTAGCTGCCACATCACATACTTGAAAATGAAGCTACTCGGACCACAAGGGATGATAACTGTAGCAGGAGATTACAGGAAGTCAATCGAATGTGCTTCAGCCGGATCAAACCTGGCCGATTCATTTGTAATAGCAAGAGAAAAAAGAAGGATTCAGGAGGTAGCGGCCCTCGCTCAGTCGACACAACTGAATATGCCGGCATTAGCCAACCTGCATGGAAGTGTCTCTTTCCAGCCGACTAAAGAAACAAAAAAGGTCCAGATAGATGAGCAGTTCCCAGAGCACACCGTCACCATTGGTGCCGGCCTAGATGCCAAATAGGAAAGCGAGCTCACCAACTTCCTCCGTGAGAATCGGGATATCTTTGCATGGTCAACTCAGGACCTACAAGGTGTGCCGAGGGAGTTGGCTGAGCACTCTCTGAATGTAAGGCCAGGAGAAAGGCCGGTGAAGCAACCTCTTCGCCGCTTCGCCAAAGACAGGAGAAAAATAATATTGGATGAGATAGCTCGGCTCCTTGCAGCCGGGTTCAACATGGAAGTGCTCTATCCGGATTGGCTACCAAACCCGGTGCTAGTAGAAAGAAGAAGGATGATCCAAATGTATCCATCGTATGGCCAATGTGTATTGATTACACGAACCTGAACAAGGCGTGTCCCAAAGATCCTTTTCCTTTACCTAGGATAGACCAAGTCATTGATTCGACCGCTGGTTGTGAGCTGTTATCATTTGTAGACGTGTATTCTGGTTTCCACCAGATACCGTTAAATCCGGCTGATCAAATAAAGACTGCATTTATTACCCCGTACGGGGCTTATTGCTATGGCACCATGCCATTCGGCCTGCGCAACACAGGGGCAACCTACCAGAGATGTATGCAAAAGTGTCTACATGACCAGATAGGGAAAAATGTACAAGTATATGTAGACGATGTGGTTATCAAAACCAAAGAGAGCAAACCGCTGCTGGATGATATTCGGCAGACATTCACGAATTTGAGAAGATTCCGAATGAAACTTAACCCGGAGAAATGTACCTTCGTTGTACCAGCTGGGAAACTACTCGGTTTTCTCGTATCCAGCCGAGGTATAGAGGCCAATCCAACTAAAATAAGAGTGGTAGAAAGGATGGAATTGCCAAGATGTCTAAATGACGTACAGAAGTTAATGGGTTGCCTGGCTTTGCTTAGCCGATTCATATGTCGGCTGGGAGAGAAGGTATTACCACTATACCAACTGATGAAAAAATCTGATAAATTCATTTGGACACCGCAGGCAGATAATGCATTTCATGAACTGAAGAAAATGTTGGTCACAACACCAATCCTGGCTTATCCATTGTCAAAAGAGCCTATGTTACTGTACATAGCCGCCACAAACAGAGTGGTCAGTGCAGTGATCGTTGTGGAATGGAACGAAAATGATAAGTCAATATAGAGGCTAGTATACTACCTAAGCGAGGTACTATCAGCCTCGAAACAAAACTACCCACACTACCAGAAGATGGCCTATGGAGTATACACGTCGGCAAAGAAACTTAAGCATTACTTCGAAGAGCACCCGATCAAAGTGATCTGTGAAGCACCCATAGCCGACATATTGAGCAACAAAGATGCAAGTGGCCGAATAGCAAAGTGGGCAATTGAATTGTCACCTTATGCTCCGCACTTCGATAGGCGAGATGCAATCAAATCTCAAGCGGTGGCCGACTTCTTTGTGGATTGGGCCGAGGTACAATATGAGCCGCCATTACCAGATCTGAATTATTGGACAATGCACTTTGACGGTTCCAAGATGAGGAATGGATTGGGGGCAGGGATAGTATTAACCTCGCCAAAAAGAGATCAGCTGAAATATGTGCCGCAAATACATTTTGCCGCGTCAAACAATGTAGCCGAGTACGAAGCACTCGTCCATGGGTTAAAGGTGGCAAAAGATCGGCATACGTCGAATTCTATGTTACAGAGATTCGGATCTAGTATTATAACAAGTATCAGGCACTTGGAACGTGCTAGACGCGAATATGGCCCTATATAGATTCCATGTGCAGAAAATCAGTGGATATTTTGACGGATGTGCGTTTCATCATATACCTCGGGCAGAAAATGACGCTGCAGACACGCTGTCAAAACTCGGATCAACTAGGAAATCAATTCCCCCGGGTATCGCACTAGAGCACCTGAGAAAACCATCAATAACACCATCACCAGAGTCTGAGTCCATTTATATCTCGGCAGAACCAAGAGAAGATATTATGCCAATGGAAATCGACGAAAAATGCAACCCAGAATTTCCAAAAATAAACCCGGCCATCGCACGAATAAGAATGGAAAAATCCGAGGTTGTTATGTCGGCAGAAAATATGGAAATAGATAGTGGAATTATCCAAGAGAAAATCATTCCAACCTGGGCGCAACCCATATTTTCCTTCCTTAGAGATGCGACTTTGCCGAGTGATGAGGTACTGGCTAGACAGACAATAAGAAGAGCAAAAGCCTATACAATCATAAATAATGAGTTGTATAAAAGGAGCGTCACAAGTGTGCTGCAGAGATGTGTTGACTCGGCGGAAGGCCAGGAAATCCTCCTAGATATACATCAAGGAGAATGCGGGCATCATGACTTGTCCAGAGCTTTAGTGGCCAAAGCATTCAGGCATGGATTTTACTGGCCAACGGCGATGAAAGAAGCCAAAGAATTGGTAGAAAAATGCAATGGTTGTCAGAGATATGCCAGCAGGATACATATGCCATCGTCCGAATTAAAGACGATACCAATCACTTGGCCATTTTCGTTATGGTGCTTGGATATGGTGGGACCATTCAAACCGGCTCGGGGCGGGATGACCCACATTTTAGTCATGGTGGACAAATTCACGAAATGGATTGAAGTAAAACCGATAAAAAGATGTGACGGACCAACAGCAGTAAAGTTCCTCAAAGATATTATCTTGAGGTATGGTTATCCACATAGTGTTATTACAGACAACGACACAAATTTCGCCGAAGGGGCTTTTGCTAGATTTTGTCAAGAAAAACACATACGACTAGATGTCGCCTCAGTGGCCCACCCAACATCCAATGGGCAAGTAGAAAGATCTAATGGACTCGTATTGTCCAGAATAAAACCCCGACTCGTCGAACCTCTGCAAAGGTCGGCAGGATGCTGGATCGAGGAACTACCATCAGTACTATGGAGCCTCAGAACTACCCCAAACAGGTCAACAGGATATACCCCGTTTTTTCTGGTATATGGAGCAGAACCGTGCTTCCAGCCGACATAATACATGATTCGCCAAGAGTAACCCAATATACAACCGCCGAGATAAATGAGATAGCTCGGCAGGATGATGTCGATTTGCTGGAAGAGGCCAGGGAGTTGGCACTATCAAGATCAGCTGTTTATCAGCAAGATTTATGATGATATCATAGCAAAAAAGTCAATCCAAGAGTGTTTAAATAAGGAGATTTGGTTCTTCGGCTAGTGCAACGCACAGCCGGCATGCACAAGCTATCACCCCCATGGGAAGGACCATTCATCGTGAGCAAAGCATTGCACAATGACACATATTACCTAATCGATGCCCAGTCACCAGAAAAGAACAAGGCAAACAAATCCGGTGAAGAATCCAAGAGACCATGGAACATCGCTTTAATTCGTCCATTTTACTCGTAAAAGTCTCCTGTGGCGCGTTGTAATGTGACGACTCAGGTCGAAGTATCAACTATGTATTAAACCTCGGCACCTTGAGCAGTAGCTCGGGGACCGCCCTATATTGTTTCTTATTATGAGTTGTGTATTACACCTCGGCACCTCGAGCAGTGACTCAGGGACTGCCCTATGTTGTTTTTTATTATGAGTTGTGTATTAAACCTCGGCACCTGGAGCGGTGACTCGGGGACTGTATTTATTATTTTTTGAGGTAAGTACTAAGCCTCGGCACTTAGAGCAATGACTCGGGGACTGCCCCATGATTATCTGTTCTCCATGAACACTTCATCATTTTGAACAACAACTCGGGGAATACCCTGCAATAATAACCTATGCAAACTATTTTGGCAACCCAAATAATAACTCGGGGACTAATTGGCATAACCCACTGTTTTCAAAAGGACAGGCAGGATATATGCCGAGCTAAGGAATACAATCCGAGTTTACGAAATAAAAGGTCGCCAAAACAAAGATATAAAGCAGTAAGATCCGCTTAAGCAAAGCCATCATGATTATCATCACTCATGTCTCAGCAGCAAAAGGCTAAAAAGGTTCGTACCACACAGAAAGTCGCATAATTGTTTCATACACATCATAAGCCCGGCATACCGGGGACTGGAAATAATTTAAGGAGTTTTTTCGAGCCTAAGGGGCAGCACCAAGACCCGGGGCATCAGGAATGGCTGTCTAAGATGACAGCGGCACGACCTCGGTCTCCGGTGCAGGGGCATCTCCAGAAGGTGGGCGTGCCGAGGTAGACGGTGCCTCAGGCGAGGTTACTTCGCCTTCAACATGGGCAGTAGTAGCCTCAGGAGGTGTCCGGGGCTGCTGAGAGGCATTAGTCTGAGCCTGAGAATGCCCAGTCTCTTTAGAAGATGATCGCGCATCACCGTCCTCATCCGGGCTTGAGATGGAATCACCAGAGCTGTCCGAGTCTCCCTCACCCTCCTCCTGGTCGGCCGAATTAACATCGTATTCAATTTCGACGTCATCCGCTGGGTTAGGAAGAAAACTCGGCCCTTCAATCCAGTTATGCACATCAGCATATTCAACAAGCTGGAAGGCACGAGCTTGGCGGCGAGCCATGAATTCTGGATCCTCAACCCAACGGGATCCGGTGCGCAGGTTTATCAGAGTATCGAGTGAAATATCCTCATACCAAGACATAATGACTGTGAGCGCCATGTCAGCACCAGCTCTTCCAGTAGATTCCCTCCAGAGGTTTAACTGCATCTGGGATGCCATCAACCTTTCCACAAGTATCTTGACCTCGTCAATATCAGGAATTCTAGAAGTATTCGGCCAGAGAACATGGTAGGCCCGAATGGCCGCTTGCACCAAGTCCCTGCCCATGATATTCATTGGCCCAATAGCAGCACCAACAGCAACCCAGAAGTCTTCCATTGAGTATTCTAGACTCGCATCGGCGGAGACACCTCGGCGCTGGCGAGCATTCACCACCGCTCTAGAGCTCACGGGCTTAGCTTCCGGAAAATGATCTACACAAAATAAGAATATATCAGTTAAAAGTAAGAAAGAAGAGAAGATAACTCGGCCACGATCAAAAACTTACGATGAATATGGCTCAGCATTTTTTGAAGGTCTTGGGCCTAATCAACCCTGGTCTTCTCAAAGCGAGTGATTTCCTCGCTCATCGTCCGAGTCTTAAGTTCGGCAGCCTCGAGGAGTTCTTTATCCTTCTGCAATTGCAGACTTAGCCGGTTATTTTCCTCGGAGAACTCTTGATCAACTTTCTCTAATTCAGATTTCTGAGAAAGCTTGAGGGATTCAACCTCGGCGCGCAATTGGGTTATCTCATCATCTTTTTCTTGCAATTGCGCCGAATGAGTGGCGGCTTGTTCTAAAAAATGCAGCATCATATCAGGCATGGGTATGCATTCTTGATGCGACGCTGCAAGAGTTTGTAACTCGGCTATACCAAAGCCAGAAGGTTATAAGGAACTCGGGATAAGCTTTGAACGAAAATTGATAGAGGAAAAGAAAAACTAACCTTCCCGAGCTTTAACTTTCTTCTCAAGACGAATATTTAGATTATTAATATTACCTGATTACAAGAAAAATGAGTTAGCACCTCAAATCAAAAATATTAACAACTTAAGGGACAACACGGAGATTTGTTACTAGCTTTCTTCACCACGGGAAGTACTTTTTCATACTTTTCTTGCAACTTCTTGTGCGCAAAAAGTAGCCTTTGGAATTCGGCTGTCCGACAATCATGGGCAACCTAAGCGATAAAGAAAATTACAAAGTCAGATACCTGAAGTTAACGTAGATCTGAATTAAGTAAAGTTTAACTCGGATCTAGGCGGCTGGATATTTGAAGCTAAGACAGATCCGAATTAAGTAAAGTTTAACTCGGATCTAGGTGGCTGGATATTTGAAGCTCAGACAAGATCTGAGTCAAGCAAAGCTCAGACAGATCTGAGTCAAGAAAAACTCAACTCGGATCTAGGTGGTGACATATTCAAATCTAAGACAATGAGTAAAAAAACATACAAAGAACCTACTACGCAAAGATAATGCACTTAAAGCTTAACAAAGCTTCCAAACGAATAACTAGTTATTAGGTTGCAAGCTTCGGGGACTGGAGTATATATACTATCATTTGAATATCTAACCAAATGTCCGCAAAAGCAATTACCTCGTTCATTTTGTCGCTGTCAAGCATGATCTTGGCAGCCATATGCAAACGACTGCTGATGTCGGAGAGCTGAAACGGCTGATTGCTCGGATTGCCCTCGAGCTGATCAACAGCATTCCAATTGTTGGCGTACTCCACCAGAGAACCGAGGTTGTTCCCACTCTTAGTACGGGTTAACAACTTACCTCGGACCCGCTGTGTAACCACCATCGCCGCAAGACTCTTGCGGAGAGTAAGTTGAGTACCAGCGGCCGGGGTGACAACGGTCTTGGCAGAGGAAACCCCCTTGCGGAGCGCATCAGCGATGGTGGGTTGAGAAGAGCTGGCAAGCCCTTTCTAAGATGAGGGAGGCCTGGTGACAACGACTTTCTTAGCTTTAGAAGAGGCATCGGCAGGGGCCGCAACCTCGGCACTTGGAGCGGCATCTTTGGGGGCCGGAGGGATTACGGTTTCTGAGGGCGTCGAGATAGTGATATCCTTGGCTGGATTCGGAGTTGCAGTAGAGACTGTGGGGGTCGAAGGAATCTTGGGGATAACTCCGGGGTTCACGACAGGGACAGCAGGATCGCTAGGAGGATCTGCTGTCCGAGTTACGTCGGCATCAGAGATGGGAATCACGGGTGCGTCTTGCCGAGGTGATGTCTGGTTCGGAGCCGGAGGAGAGTCCACGCGAGCAGGACTAGGAACTCTGGTATCTTCAGGAGGCGGAGGAGAAGGCGGCCGAGTTGTGTGGCTCGGACCACTGGGTCTAACAGAAAGAGGAGCGCTGCAAAAGCACAGAACATCAAATCAAAAGAAAGAAAAAGAGAAACAAGAAATACAAATAGAAAGGAACTCACCCAGTAACTCCGGGCATAGTTTTACGCTTCGGAACATGCTGGGCTGACTTCTTTGTTCGCTTCTTCGGAGCGGCTTCCGAGGCACCTGATGGAGCGGAACGCTTCCTCGAGGTAGCAGGAGGTTGGGAGGAGAGAGGCTCGGCGTCGTGCACCTGACCGGCCTGATTAGCTGAGGACGTAGAATCCGGAAATGCGTAAGTGATAGGCATTGCGGCAACTACCTCAAGAACTTGGACGTCGTACGAATCACCTTCCTCCCCGTGAGCCGAAGTCTTGCCACGAGCGCGAGCCGGAGCAACGTCCGACTTAGGGACGAACTCCTCCGGGTTAGGCTCACCGCTGTCCGGTGTGGTCCGATCCACGGTCCACGGGAGGGCCAAAACCTCGGCATCCTCAATCCGTTGTTCCGCAAATCTCTGGGAGAAAAGAGACAAAGATAAATCAGCGAAAGGAATCGCAAACACGATTAGGAAGCGAAAACACAAAAGCTTTAGCTTAACTGGGGAGGGGGGTTCCCGCTGGTGAATGGCTTTAGCCCCCAGGTCCAATCTTCCGGCAGATCCGTCTTGAAGATAGCTCGGACGCGCTTATAAACAAGATAATCCTCGAGCTCAACATTGAAACTCGGTTGGGGTCAAGGGGACCACTCATGAAACAAGAGCTTGTGCATGCGATGCTGAAAAGGGCAGACTCGGCTGCAGATGAAGGTAGTCATCAGATCCTCGCCACGCAATCCGGCGCGGATCAGCTCCTTCAGCCGAATCTCGAAAGCCTCGGCCAGTGCATGGCTCTTCCTGGGATTGTCAGTCCAGTTCTTCTTGGAAGGAGGACCGATGGAGAAAGCGGGGAGCCGAATCTTGTCTTCTTTCCCAGTATTCTTGACATAGAAAAACGATCTATGCCATTTCTTGCATGACTCGAGACCAGCAACGCGAGGAAAATTGGATTTCCTCCGAGGTGTGATGGACGCCGCTCCACACTGGGTAAGCGATTTCTCGGAAGGATGAAGGGATTTATCTGGAACAACATTGGAACGGATCTGGAAGAACTTGGACCATACATGCACAGACGGCCAGAGGCCGAAGTATCCTTCCGAGGCCGAGATAAAAGCGGATAGAGAAGCAATGTCATTAGCCAGAAGATGATGCGAATGTAGGCCGAAGTAATCGAGGAATTCCTAGCGAAATCGCTAAGGGGAAGACCAAACCCGCGGGCGAAATGAGACATAAAGACGATGTACTCGCCTTCATTAAGAACGGGAGATGATTCGCTGTCGGGTAAGCGACAGGCTACCTCGGCAGGAATCCGGCGAGTTCTAATTAACCACTCGACCTCTCGGTGGGTAACAGTGGAACCTTGCCAGGAGCCCCGCTCTGTACCAGACGCTGCATCGTCGTCCTCGATGAGCGCACCACTAACTGAGCTTGACATTGGATCGCCGGAGGAGTCCACCAAAGAGGAATTAGCGGCGAAGCAAAGCCTAGAGGTGCAAGGCCCCGTCGTGGTCCTAGGTGAAAACGGCGGCGGAGCGGAAAAGGAACCGCCGCGGGAAATTTAGAGAGCGGAAGACGCATCTAGAGAGAAATCTAGGCAATGAGACCACAGAGAAACTCACCGGCGACGGCGCCGGAGCAAGCGCACAGGGACGAGGTCGACAGAGCAGAGGAATTGGGGCCTCACCGTCGAAGATTCTGACGAGCGCGCGGCCGCAGGAGCACGAACAGGCGCAAGGGCGAAAGGAGGAAGAAGGGAAATTGTGAGCGAAGGAGGAAAGTAAATCCTCTAGCCCCGTGCCCCTCTTTATAATCGCATGGGCTTGGCGCGGTAGTGGGATCGTGCGTGCGGGCACCAACCGTGTAGATCGTGTGTGTGGCGTAACCGCTCGAGGATGAGTGGAGCCGCACCAACGACCACACGACGCAGGAGACGATCAGGCCCCCTGACAGAAACGGTGCGCGAGGCGTTGCAGCGCCGACGCGACAGGCGCAGTAATTACTGTAGCTTGTCAGTGGGCACTGTAGAGGAACAAAAAACTAGAGAAACAATGATAAGTGTTACACGTAGGACGAGACGTACGCGAGAAGCTGCGTGGATACCTTGGACAGGGGAAAAGTAACTCGGAAACAAGGAGAAACGAGTATTGGGAAACTGATATGGCCCGGCCGAGGTTATAGGCAGGACCATACCAGCTTCGGGGACTAATGTTGGGGAGGTGACCCCGGATAGGGTCATGACGGGGAAAGACGAAAGGAGGTTCCCCGTCAAATTCCGAGTTACTGTCTAAATCGGCCGAATCCTGTAAAGGTCGGCCGAGGTAAGCGCGAGCAGGACACCTATGAGAAGAGCAGTACGTTACCCGGTCGACATACTTTTTAAGTCGGTCGGGTAAGCCCGAATAATCTAAATGCAGGTGAAGTCCAAGCCGAGTTAAGCGAGACAGGGCCGAATGACATGAAGTTTGTAGGAGAAGGAGGTGCATATAGTCAAACCCTAGTAATAGGCTAGGAAGAATCTGAATAGAGCCAAACACAAAGGACAAGGCGCAGAGCGGCAGAAGGGCAGAAGGAGGTCACGGAGGTTACAGCCCTGGAGCCCGAGGCGTGCAAGTGGGGTTCTCTGAAACCTTGACGTCATTAGAAGGGGGACACATAAAGGAGGCCGCCGAGTTACTATATTGGGACAAGCATATTCTTCGAATATGCTTGCCACGTCAGCCCTAGAGGAGCCAAGGCACCCCTTTATAAGGAGATGCTTGGATTCTGAGAAGGGCATCAGCTCATTTGGTACCGTTAGGCTGGTAAGAGTTCATCTTCTCCTCTTGTAAACATCTCACGGAGCACTTGTAGCCCAAGAGAGGAGAAATAAAGATCTTGATGTTAGTCATTTGTGTGTAGAATCAACTACACCTTCCCTATCTCAAAAAAAAAACTACACCTTCCCTCCCCAGATCCCTCTAGCATCCATTGGCCCCATACTTTAGCCTACCCATGGCATCTGCCGTGCCACCACCACGACACCATGAGATAATGCAACTCCCAGGTATCGGAAGAAAGCTTTGAGGTCATCAAACGTCATCCTATGTGAGGGTGATCATAAAGGTGTCTCTCAGGTGATCGGAAAGTACTTGTTGGGTTGTATGTATCGAGATGGGATTTGTCCCTCCCGAGTCAGAGAGATATACTTCAAGCCCACTCGGTAATCAATATCAACACTGCTTGCAAGCACGTGGTTAAGGAGTTAATCAAAAAGTGATATCGGATTACGAAACGAGTAAAGTACTTGCTGTGAACGAGATTGAACTAGGTATGCCGATACCAACGATCGAATCTTGGGCAAGTAAAATATCGCGTGACGAAGGGAATATATATATGGGATTAATTGAATCTTGGCATCGTGGTTCATATGATATGATCATTGATGAATATGTGGGAGTAAATATGGGTTTCTAGATCCCACTGTTGATTATTGATAGAAGATCATGTCTGCATATTCTCGAACCCGTAGGGTCACACACTTAATGTGCCTCGACGCTAGGATAGAATGGATAATTGGTTTATGAGTTTTTGTTCGGAGTCTCGGATGAGATCCAGGACATCACGAGAGGTTCCGGAATGGTCCGGAGAATAAGATTCATATAAAGGAAAGCAGTTTTTGGATTTCGGAATCGTTTCGGAGTATTCGGTATTGTACCGGAAGGTTCTAGAAGCTTCCGGAGTGGGACCAACGTGGCCCCACTTGTCGGAGGGGTGCGTGGGCCTACGAGGGAGTGCCCTGGCCGCTTTGGGCCAGGGGCACAAGGCCCCATAGGCCCAGCCGGCCAAACCCTAGGGGAAACCCTAGGGAAACCTTCTAGAAGGGGGGAAGACTTGCCCCCCACTCCACCCTTGGGGCCGCCGCCCTAGGGCTTGGAGGAGGGGCCAAGGGGGCCGGCCAGCCCCCTATATAAGGTGGGCAGGGGGCGCACCCTCCCCTCACCCCAAACCCTAGCCGCCAGCTGCTGCCCTTTCTCTCTCTCTCTCTCTCTCCCGACTGCGTGTAGGCGAAGCCCTGCTGCAGAAACTCTCCACCATAGCACCACGCCGTCGTGCTGCAGATCCAATCCATCTCTCCACCCCACTTGCTAGACCAAGGAAGGAGGAGACGTCGCAGCACCGTACGTGTGCATCTCTCGGAGGCGCCGCCACTTGCGGCGTAGGATCGGATCGGATCGCGATGAGGAGACGGCTAGTACGACTACATCAACCACGTTCTGTTGAACGTTTCCACTGTGCGATTTCTTCAAGGGTATGAAGATCTCATCTGTCCCTCTCGTTGATTGCATCTCCTAGATTAGATCTTGGCTTTCCCGTTCACATCCGTAGAAAATCTTTGATTTACTATGCTGTGAAACCCTTTAGTGGTATCAGAGCTAGATCTATGTGTAGATGTGTTTCACGAGTAGAACGCAACATGCTTGTTGCGGGCATTGATGTTTTCTGTTGCAAGCCTCTTGTTGTGTACTTCTTATGGCGCGACATAGTGAGATCGAAGCGGTCCAGTCCAACTTTACGCGACCTCGTTCACGAGACCGGCTCTGCACTTGACGTGTGGCTTGTTCCACACATGCGGCTGGTGGATGCCAGTTTCTCTCACTATAGTAGTCATGGGATTTACACCGGATGTTAGCAACCATAATATTTGTGGCTTTCCGTAGGTAAGAATTGTTCTTAGCTTGTTACTCCCATAAGCCACGTAAAACATGCAACAACAAAGTAGAGGCGTCTAACTTGTTTTTGCAGGGAGTGTTTTGTGATATGGTATGGCCCAAGACGTGATGTATGTGTTGTATGCAATGATCATGTTTTGTAATATTTCACAACTTGCATGTCGATGAGTACACAACCGATAAGAGCCATATGGTTGTCTTTATAATTGTGTATGACCTGTGTGTCAACTTCTTATACGCCATGTAATAGCTTTACTTTATCGCTAAGTAGTTAGCAATAGTTGCAGTTGCTATTCGTGGTGGAGGCAATCATGGTGGAGTGATGGAGATCATGCTGGCGCGCACAAGATGGAGATCATTGCGCGGAGATTGGCTATACCATGTCACATAAAATTATATGCATGTGATGCTTATCCTTTTATGTATCTTATTATGCTTAGATCGCGACAGTAGCATTATAAGATGATTCCTCACTTAAATATCAAGATAAAATTGTGTTCTCCCCATGTATGCACCGTTGTGAAAGTTCGTCATGTTCAAGCACCTCGTGATGATCGTGTGCTATAAACTCTACATTCACATACAACGGGTGCAAGCCCGTTTTGCACACGCGGAAATGCTTGGGTTTGACTTGACGAGCCTAGCATGTACAGGAATGGCCTCGGAACACACTAACCGAAAGGTTAAGCATGAGTCATATGAATGATATGATCGACACTTTGTTGTCCACCATTGAAACCACATCTCTTCTCGTGAAGATCGGATTAGGTGTGGTGAATTTGGATCGTGTTCACTAAACAACTTGAGGGATGTTGAATTTAGTGGGAGTTCATCTAGTAATTTGATTAAGTTGAACTAGTTATCATGAACATAGTCTAAATTGTACTTGCAAATTTTGTAGATCAAATGGCTAAGTCCAACTTCAACTTCAACGTTTTTGCTGAGAAAGAAAATCTTAAGAATAATGGGTCTAACTTCACCAACTGGTTACGCAATCTGAGAATCATTCTCGATGGCGGACAAAAAGACTATGTCCTTGAGAAAGCTCTAGGTGACGCCCCTGCTATTGATGCGCTGGCTGATGAAAAAGTTGTTTATCAGTCGTGCAAAGATGATTATGGAGTGATTAAGAGTACCATGTTATTTGCTATGGAATCATACCTTCAAAATCGTTTTGAGGAGTTCGCCGGGCCCTTTGAGATACTTGAGGAACTGAAAACCATGTTTCAGACTCAGGACCGTTCTGAGAGATATGAGATCTCTGAGAAGTTCTTTAACTGCAAGATGGAGGAAGGGAGTTCCGTTAGTGAGCACGCCATTAAGATGTCGGGCTACACTCAACGTCTTGAGCAACTGGACTGCAAGATTCCAGAAGAGCTCAAGATTGACAGAGTTCTGCAATCACTCCCTCCTAGCTACAAAGGTTTTGTAGGCCCAGTTCTTTTGGCGGCTTCTTCCAGAAGCTGCCCTACCCCCAGCTTCCTGGGGAAGCCGGTTCAAAAAAATTGTGAGGCTTCCAAATTTGTTTAGACTTAACTATTTTAGAAGTCTCGCAATTTTTTTAGACCGGCTTCTCCAGGAAGCTGGAGGGAGGGCGGCTTCTCGGAGAAGCCCCCAAAAGAGCTGGGCCGTAGTTACTCACAATCAGATTGGTTCCACTAATATGATCACTGAGCTCTTCGCTAAGCTGAAAGCTGTGGAGGTGGATATCAAGAAAGATAATCATGTGTTGATGGTCAACAAGACCCCTAGCTTTAAGAAAGGTAAGGGTGCAAAGAAGTCCTTCAAGAAAGGCAGCGGCAAGCGTGTTGCCCCTGCTGAGAAGAAGCTCAAGTCTGGACCTAAGCCGGACACTGAGTGCTTTCTATTGCAAGGACAAGGGTCACTGGAAGCGCAACTGTCCGAAGTACTTAGCGGACAAGAAGGCTGGCACCATTAAAGGTATATTTGATATACATGTTATTGATGTTTACCTTACTAGCGCTCGTTGTAGTGCCTGGGTATTTGATACTGGTTCAGTTGCTAATATTTGTAACTCGAAACAGGAGCTGCGGAATAGACGGCGGCTAGCAAGGGATGAGGTGACGATGCGCGTTGGCAATGGATCAAGAGTTAATGTGATGGCCGTCGGCACGCTCTCCTTAGTTTTACCTTCGGGATTAGTTTTAAACCTTAATAAGTGTTATTATGTGTCTGCGTTGAGCATGAACATTATATCTGGATCGTTTTTATTGCAAGACGGTTATTCATTTAAATTGGAGAATAATGGTTGTTCTATTTATATGAATAACATATTTTATGGTCATGCACCAGCTGTGAATAGTTTATTTCTACTGAATCTCGAAAGCAATGAAACACACATCCAAAACATTGAGGCTAAGAGATGCAAAGTAGATAGTGATAATTCAACTTATTTGTGGCACTACCCTCTAGGTCATATTGGTGTAAAACGCATGAAGAAACTCCATTCTGATGGACTTTTGGAGTCTCTTGATTTTGAATCATTTGACACGTGCGAGCCGTGCCTCATGGGCAAGATGATCAAAACCCCATTCTCCTAAATAATGGAGCGAGCAACGGACTTGTTGGAAATCATACATACCGATGTATGCGGACCAATGATTGTTTCGATGCGCAGGATATCGCTATTTTCTCACTTTTACTGATGACTTAAGTAGATATGTGTATATCTATTTAATGAAACATAAATCTAAAACGTTTGAAAAGTTCAAAGAATTTCAGAACGAAGTGGAAAACCATCGTAATAGGAAAATTAAATTTCAACGATCCGATCGTGGAGGTGAATATTTGAGTTATGATTTTCTCACGCATCTTAAATCAAGCGGAATCGTTTCGCAACTCACGCCACCCGGAACACCACAACACAATGGTGTGTCTGAACGCCGGAATCGAACTCTATTAGATATGGTGTGATCAATGATGTCTCTTACGGATTTGCCGTTATCATTTTGGGGTTATGCATTAGAAACCGCTGTATTCACTTTAAATAGGGCACCATCTAAATCCGTTGAGATGACACAGTATGAACTATGGTTTGGTGATAAACCTAAGTTGTCGTTTCTTAAAGTTTGGGGATGCGATGCTTACTGTAACATCCCTAAAATCATGTTTCAAAACTCATGCATATCATTCATGCATCCATGGTCATTTAGGGATTCCATTTCAAAACCATTTCAAAAACAGGAGCATCTGATGCTCATTATTTTATGTGAGCAACTATCAAACTAATGCCACTCTTAAATGAGAATATAATTGTTTCAAAACCAAGCCTTGTTGCTCTCAGATTTGTTTTGCTTGAATGCTAGTACTTAAACCAAAGTTTACAAAACAAATTTGGATTTAAAACCATTTTCAAAAACTTATTCAAGTCAAGTGCTATGTCAGTATTTATTTTTGTTCAATCAAAAGGACCAAGCTAGTACAGAGAGATCACATGTTCTTTATGCCTAGAAATATGAATATTACACTCTACAAAAATCCAGAAAATATTTGATTTCATTTGGCTTTTAAAATCATTTGAAAATGTTTCCTGGAAATTCAAACAAAAAAAGAAAAAGAATAAAGAAATAAGAAAAGGCCGGCGCCAGACTTTTAGCCCATCAGCGAAACCAGCCCACTAAGCCCACCCGGGGTTTTCCCCTCGCTCTCTCACACGCACCCACTCGACCCCGCGCTCACTGACCAGTGGCCCCATCGCTACGTCGTCATCGTCCTCCCGGAAACAGCGCGATGAACACGTCGCCGCCCGTTTCTTCCCCCGCCTCTGCCGCGGTTTTAAACCTCTTAATTGACGATGAATGCGTGCGTGATCTCTGCCCCAGCTCCGGCTATAAGATCCCCTCCTCTCTCCGCTCGTTCCCCTCACTCAGCGCAGACACCACACCACCAGGCTGCCCGTAATCGTGCCCACACCGCCGCAACACCGACGACCTCCGGCGACCAATTCCGGTGAGCATCGTCCACCTCTTTGTCTCTGCTTCATGTGAGCATGCTCTACATGTTCTTTCACATCTTCTCATGCCTTTCTTTTTCTCTGTACCATCCTAGAACGTCGTCACCGTCCACCACTGGAAGCAACCGAAGCTCGGCTCAACTCCAACGACCTCCAGTGGTAATTTCCGAGCGCCCCTTTCCCTCTCGTTGACACCTGCGTGACTAGCATCGTCTTTCGCATCCGACCTACCACTTCTTTTGCCTTGGCATGATCTGCACCCTCTCCAAAAGAGACGAACAAAAGCATCCATCGCCAGGGACTTCTCCGACGAGCAATCCACGACGACCCTGAGCGCCCCTTCGCCAACCGAACACACGTTGAGCATCTCCTCGTGACGGCGATTCTGGTGAGCATCCTCCCACCTCCCCGCGCTACCTAGTTCGCCGGCTCCGCCACTGACTGAGCACGCCGCCGCCTATCGCTGCCGCTAGCGCCGCCAGTTTAGGGTTAGCTGCTTAGGGCCGTTCGATTTAGAACCAGTGGACGCGATAGAACATAATCGAAGACGTACGATTAGATCTGAGCCACGCATTTTAGTTAGATCTAATGGTGCGCAAGCACGATCCGGTGCGAAGCGGTACCAGCCAACCAGAGACTACCGCATGGCATGTTCTTTGTTTTAAATTTCTGAATTAGATCTATTATATGTTTGAATTTGTTTAATTCATAACTTTTGAATGCCACGTCTAAATTTGACAAATTTTATATCAATGGATTCAGGAGAGAAAATCTTTTCCATCTATGCAATGTGTTTAATGTTTTGCCTCTGTTAAAATGGTTGTTTTTACAGAAACATGTGTAGGCCTATTTTGTGTATAATGAAATGTTTTAATGTTCAAATAAAGTTTGTCTGGCAAGTTTTGAACTTGTTTATGAATCAGTACTGTGTACTTGTCTTGTTTGGTGTAGAAAATCATCACATGGCATGATGCATGCATCCATATATTTTTGCTTGTATTTATTATGTATGTGATTTTGGTGCTATTATTTTATGTGTAGATTTTGGTGCAAATAGTGATTGTGAGGATTGTAGCTACTCTCCAAACTATCAAGGCAAGTGGTGCTTCATGATTTTATTCCTAAGTTTTTCAACTTTGCATTAGAAATATTTTGCTAGTCTTGCATGGTTATTTTTGATCTATATGCTATGCTTGGGAAATCCTAGTAGTTGTAGAATTGCTAGAAATATTTCTAAGTCTTATCAATGCCATGCTTAGCCTAGCTAGTAGCAACCAAGGGTGGTATTATATTCATGCTGTGAATAAATATTTCTAAGTCTTTGGACTATGTTTTTGCTTAATAAAACCACTAAGTGAATGAAACACCTGGGTGGAATGGAAAGAATGGGTTATGTTGACTCGTTACACAAGGCCCATTTCTATGGTCTACCTTGTGTATCTCACTTGTGTAAAGCCACCCAGGAACAAAGGGATTTGAGATTGCTTATGTTAAGAAGCTTCTAGTGCAGCCACTTGGCAATATGGGCTCTGCCTGGATCATATAGGTTGCAATAACTTAGCCATTTGGACAGTTGGTGGTAGTGGGATGATAGGTTGTAACGCGTCCATTTGGTCTAAGGGAAGGCTTCTGAAAGGTCCTGTCTTGGTGAAAATCAAGTCTTGTGGGGAAAGTGCACAACCTCTGCAGATGGAAGAATCTAAGTACTAAGCCATGTCCCTGGTATTGGACAAATTGAGCATCAAGACATGGAAGCTATCAAGAATCTCCTCATCCAAATTTCTAAGTAAAAACTTGTGGTTGAACAAGGGTGAAGGTTCACCAATGTCTATTGGTGGTTCCTTGGGAAAGTTTTTGTCAAAGAAAAACTTAGTGTTTTCAACTAATAGACAAAACCTATTTTGAGCAAAGCAAG
Source organism: Avena longiglumis (assembly GCA_030063025.1). Classification (NCBI taxonomy): domain Eukaryota; kingdom Viridiplantae; phylum Streptophyta; class Magnoliopsida; order Poales; family Poaceae; genus Avena; species Avena longiglumis. The sequence continues at coordinate 535,754,356 of CP125975.1, forward strand.
CCTAAGCTACACTTAGCCAAAATGCATATAGTACTTAGTCCACCAATATTCTACTAAGGTATCACTTGCCAATACTATTCCAATGTATTGACCCACTGTGGCTGTAACTTGTGATGTTCCAGGTTATTCTGATGATGATTAGGAGTCATGAGTCTACACTCAACATGCTTGCCTCTGGCACATGAAGATGAAGACTTATTTATCTTATTACTTATTTAAACTCTTGCACTAGGCCTGTGGCCATGGAGTTTGTAAAAGACTATGTTTGTCTCTGGTATGCCTTGTAATAATGACCTTTGTTTCGGTGTACTTCATCTTAAACTGTGGATGCTAGCATTGATCCAGGGACTAGCATTGCAATCACAGGGATCCTTTCCTTTACAAAGGAGGGATCTTACAGATGGTATCAGAGCATTGTGTTGCCTGTAGGATTATGACCCTAGGATTGGAAACCACTAAGGAAAATTTTTAACAACTTCCACACTTGTATTTTCTTCTCGTAAACTTTTCTAATCTTCTTTCTCATCTCTATTTGTAGATGAACTCCATCAACGAAGCCGTAAGGAAGGGACCACTCATGACTATGACTTTGGAATGTGAGACAGAATTCCCCAAGGCTCTCAAGGACCTCATGGTTGCCATGGGAATACATGGTGCAGCTGTGTACAAAGGTTTTCCTGTGATGGATGAAGGATTTCAGTACTGGTGGGTGCAACTTCACTTGTATAAAAACAAGGAAGACAACCACAAGGAATCAGGATTCTACATGGTCACCAATTCAGTGGTGCACACTACATTCTTTGATTCAGCAAGGGATGCAGCTTGGAAGGCCATCAAAGAACTTGGTGATAGAATCAAGTGCAGAATGCTCAACACTCAGAATGATCTTAAGGAAGAAAAGAAACATACCCAAGAGTTAGAGGCTACCAACCAAAGCTTAAGGGAGGACATTATAGACTTAGTAATGGAGTCATGTGCTCTAGATAGGAAGATTGCTTCTAGAGATGCCCTGTTAACCAACTTGGCAAGTGAGATGGGATTGTAACGTACTTCGTTAGTTGGACCACCACTTATCATTTTATTTTCCAAATTTTGTTTGAAATAAGTTGAACCTTGGATGTTTGGAATGGTTTCATGTATGCCATGACTTGTGTGATTTGATTTCCAAAGTTATGCATGTGATGCTTTGTTTTGTGATTCATCTCTATGTATGTTGATTCTAACTTTTTCTATCTTATAAATAGATGCCTAATGTTATTATCAACACGGTTGAAGAGTTCAAGGGAACTCGCTTTGGCACTCGTCTCATTGAGCTTACTAGTTTGCTCAATCTCCCACTTCCTTCCATCATGATGCTTCCCCTCACCAAGTTTGAGAGGAAAGACCTTTGGGGCTTCAAGGTTATTCAGCCAGGACGCCAGACTGAGCCAGCCACGGAGGCCATCACCTTCAAGCTCATTCATGATGACAAGGAGAGAGGCCTGGAGGTAGTCATGCAGGATTTGCTTGGACGCTTGGTAGGGAGACACTCTCATGAGGTTAGAGGTACTCATTTCCACGCCTTCGGAAGACGTGACGAGGATGGTGAGGCCATTGACTTCGAGGATACTGCTAGAGAGATAGCAGAGCCTATTCGTCTGTACCTCCAGGACTTAGAGGTTCTTCTTAGGCACCTAGACACTGATAGGACCAACGTCATGCTTAGCAATGACGAACTCCAGGTGCAGCTTCGTGAGAAGGACAAGCTCTTCGTGGAGCAAGATGAGATAGTCAAGGAGATGGAGACCAAGTTTGAGAGTCAAGATAAAAAGTTCAAGAGTCAAGAGAAGCGAGTTCAAGTTAGGAACAAGAGGATTTGAGACATGACTGCAGAACTAGAGACCAAGGACCTAGAGCTCGAGCATCAACAAGGTGTGATTCAGAGACTTCGTGCACAGAAGAGGGCTCTCAAAGCCAAAGTAGAGGCATTGACCACCAATGTCGAGGAATACAAGACCGCGATGGAGAATGCCGGTCTTACAAGACCGCGATGGAGGTTGATGTAAAGGAGTAGTGATGACTACTCATTTATCATTTATTTATCATACTTTTGATTATTGAGTCGCAATGATCATCCAACATGTGGATGTCTTGCTATTGGTGTGTTTACTTTTCCAAAACTTGTTGTCTGTGTTGTTGAACCTTTACTACTTTGATGCATGTTTGTTGGATATTGTTATGTGATGTATTGTGCATATTAGCATCTATGGGTATCTCATTCTTATCCTTATTGCAAACCACAGATGCCTCCCCGACGTGCCAATCCCAACCCCAACAACAACAACATCACCCCTAAGATGCAGCAAATGATGACATCTCAGACTCAGCTGATGCAAATGATGACTACTTTCATCTAGAATCAGAACAACAACAACAACAACAATAATAATAATAATAATAACAACAACAACAACAATCAGAACAACCCACCGGGTTTTGACATGCTTACTAGGTTCTTAAGACTGAGGCCAGCAAAGTTCTCAGAAACTACTGATCCTATGGTGGCCAATGATTGGCTACGCTCTGTGAACAAGGACTTGGTAACTGTGGGCTGTACTGATGAAGAGAAAGTCAGATTTGCAACACACTTGTTGGAAGGACCAGCAGCCACTTGGTGGGATAACTTCCAGATCACCACTCCCATTGCGGATGTGACATGGGCTATCTTCGAAGATGGTTTCCGTACTGCTCACATCTCATCCGGAGTGATGAGTCTAAAGAAGAAAGAGTTTGATAATCTGAAGCAGCGCCACCATAGTGTAAGATCCCTCCTTTGTAAAGGAAAAGGATCCCTGTGATTGCAATGCTAGTCCCTGGATCACTGCTAGCATCCACAGTTTAAGATGAAGTACACAGATACAAAGGTCATTTATTACATCCATTCCAGAGATAAACATAGTCTTTACAACTCAAGGCCACAGGCCTAATACAAGAGTTTGATTAAGTAAATAAATATAAGTCTTCATCTTCATGTGCCACAGGCAAACATGTTGAGTGTAGACTCATGACACCTAATCCTCATCAGAGTAACCTACAACATCACAAGTTACAGCCATAGTGGGTCAATACTTTGGAATAGTATTGGCAAGTGATACCTTAGTAAATTTTAAGTGGACTATATTACTATATGCATTTTGGCTAAGTGTAGCTTGGCTTGCTTTGCTCAACATAGGTTTTTCCTATTAGTTGAAATCACTAAGTTTTTCTTTGTCAAAAGTTTTCCCAAGAAACCTCCAATAGACATTGGGGTCCTTCACCCTTGTTCACCCACAAGTTTTTACTTAGAAGTTGGAGTGATGAGATTTTTGATAGCTTCCATGTCTTGATGCTCAAGTTGTCCATTGCCATGGACTTGGCTAAGTACTTAGATTTTTCCATCTGCAGAGGTTATGCACTTTCCCCACCAGACTTGGTTTCACCAAGACATGACCTTTCAGAAGCCTTCCCTTAGCCAAATGGACGCGTTCCAACCTATCATCCCACTACCACCATCTGTCCAAATTACTAAGTTCTAGCAACCTATGTGATCCAGGCAGAGCCCATATTGCCAAGTGGCTGCACTAGAAGCTTCTCAACACTTGGCCTCTAAAATCCCTTTGTTCCTGGGTGGCTTACCACAAGTGAGATACACAAGGTAAACCATAGCCATGGGCCTTGTGTAACCACTCAACCAAAATCCACCAAGCAATTACCATTCCACCCAGGTGATTCATTGACTTAGTTGTTTTATTAAGCAAAACACAAGTCCAAAGGACTTAGAAATATTTTCACCATAGCATGTATATTTTACCAACCCTTGTTTGCTACTAGCTAGGCTAAGCATGGCATAGATAGTACTTAACTTAGAAAATTTCCTAGCAATTCTACAACTACTTAGGATTTCCCAACATGGCATTTGGCAAAAAAGTAACATGCAAGACTTAGCAAAAATATTTCTAATGCTTGTATGAAAATATAGGGATAGTAATGTTCATGAAGTACCACTTGCCTTGGTAGTTGGGAGAGTAGCACTCTTCACAATCACAATCACTAGCACCAAAGTCTACACAAAGAATGGTAGCACAAAATTACACACAATTCATATACAAACATAAATATATGCCTGCATGCAAAAATGCTAAGTGATGATTTTTAAAACCCAACCAAGCAAGTGCATAGTACTGAATCATAACCAACTTAAAAACTTGCTAAACCAAGTTTATTTTACACTAAAACAATTTCCTAAACAATTCCTATACTCAAAATAGTCCTAAACAAGTTTCTGCAAATAAAGTCATTTTAACAGAAACTAAACACTAAAGACATTGCATAAACAGAAAGGGCTTGTCTCCCTGAGTGGCGATGCACGGTTCAGATCAAAACGTAACACTTCGCTGAGTGGTTCTATCGCACGCTTTAGATCTAGATCCAACGGCTCTTGATCAAACGACCAAGGTCTGGCGGCGTGTGGCGACGGCGAGCGGCGGAGCGCTCTGTCCGTGGCGGTGCCGGCGTTCTAGGTCGCGCGGGGAGGAAAGAGTGTGCTTACCAGAACCGCAGGGTCAGGCGAAGCTCAACGTGGAGGTGGATTGGCAAGGGGCGCACGGCAGGGGCTGCTGGAGCTCGTCGGAGTCGTGCACGGCGTCGGGAGGTTGCAGACGATGTAGTTGCCGAGGTTTCGCGTCGCCCTAGCACGAACTAGATGGATTAGGAGACGCGCAAAACAGTGGCGAAAATCCTCGTATGCAAGAGGGGGCAAGGGGCGCGCTCTGCTTACCGTAATTGGTCGCCGGAGTTGAGCGGCGGCTCGGTCGGTTGCGGGCACGAACGGGGACGGCGTCCTGGGTCACGAGCAGGCAAGTGAAGAGTATCAGGAGATGCGCAAGATCACGCTGGGAACGATAGTTTGAACCAGAGAAAGGGGGGCATTCGAAGCTCACCGGAATCAGTCGCCGGAGGTCGTCGGTGCTGCGGGGTTTCGAGGTCGAATGCGCGCAGCCTGGTGGCGGAGTGAGCGAGGAAAGTGGGGGGAAATGACCATGGAGGCGAGGGGTTTAAGTAGACAGAAGTGGGGCGAGGATTGCGCGCTGAATCAATGGAATTTAAGCGAGTTTTAATCGCGGCGTCACTGCACGGTGGTAACGGCGGAGCGGTGTCTGCGCGCGAGAAATTGGGGAAGACGACGCTGACGTGGAGAGGGCCCGCTCGTCAGCGAACAGAACAGAGGGGAGTGGGGTCTGGGTGTCAGCGACTTGCTGGGTGCGTCCGCGCGTGCGAGAGAGAGAGAGAGAGAGGGGAGCCGGGTGGGCTAGCTGGGCCGGTTTTGCTGTTGGGCTAGAATAGGAGCGCCTGGCCTTTTTCTTTTTCTTTATTCCTTTTCTATTTCTGAATTGATTTTCAGGAATGGTTTTCAAATGATTTCAAAAGCTATTTGAATTCAAATCTTTTTGGGATTTTTGTAGTGTGCAACAGTCACAAAACTTGGCATAAAACCATGTGGTCACTTTGAGTTGGCTTGGTCATTTTTGGAAAAACAAAATAACAGGGACATTGCACTTGGTTTGCAAATGTTTGAAAATGGTTTTTGAAACCATTTCTATTTGTAAAATTTTGTTCAAATTCCACACTCAATCCATTCAACAAGGGAGACAAACAATCTAGGTTTAAAACATTCAATCTCTCAAATGGGGATAGGCATTTGATTCAAGTTTGCTCACATAAAATGATAGCACTATGTGCTTCTGTTTTCTTGAAATGAGTTTGAAATTGATCTCAATTCTACATGCATGCATGAATGATATGCAAACTTTGAAATCATGATTTTAGGGATGTTACAAATCTAACCCCCTTAAGGTGAATCTTGCCCTCGAGATTCGGATTGGCTAGCAAATAGGTGAGGGTGGTCTTTCCGAAGATCATCTTCTCTTTCCCATGTTTCTTCCTCTTCGGAATGATGATTCCACTGCACTTTGCAAAACTTGATAGTCTTAGTCCTTGTGACTCTTTCTGCAGTTTCAAGAATCTTGATAGGTTTCTCTTCATAAGTGAGATCACTTTCTAGCTGAACTTATTCCAAAGGTATAATATCCTTCAAAGAAGTTGCTTCCATTTCTGGATGACATTTCTTAAGATGACTCACATGAAACACATTATGGACAGCTGATAGAGATTCTGGCAGTTCTATTTCATAGGCAACTTCTCCTTTGCGACTCAGAATCTTGAATGGCCCAACATATCTTGGTGCCAATTTTCCTTTGACTCCGAATCTTTTCACTCCGCGAAGTGGTGACACTTTAAGATAGGCTCTATCACCAACTTCGTAGGTGACTTCTCTATGCTTAGGATCCGCGTAGCTTTTCTGTCGGGACTATGCTATCTTCAACCTGTCCTTAACCATCTTGACCTTCTCTTCGGCTTCTTTGATAAGATCTGGCCCGAATAAACTTCTTTCTCCCACACCATTCCATAACAATGGGGTGGTACATTTTCTTCCGTAGAGAAACTCAAACGGTGCCATCTCAATGCTGGCTTGATAGCTGTTGTTATAAGAAAATTCTGCATAAGGCAGACTTTCATCCCAACTGGCTCCATAGTCTAGGGCACATGCCCTCAACATGTCTTCAAGAATTTGATTAGTTCTTTCTGTTTGACCATCGGTTTGAGGATGAAAAGCAGTACTGAATTCCAACCTCGTTCCCAATGACTCATGTAGCTGTCTCCAAAAATGGGATGTGAATTGAGTTCCCCTATCTGACATAATACTCTTGGGCACTCCATGTAGACATACAATTCTACTCATGTAGATCTTGGCTAACTTAGCACTTGTATAGGTTGTCTTCACGGGTATGAAATGACCCACTTTAGTTAGGCGATCCAGTACTACCCATATGGAATCATATCCTGACCTGGTCCTTGGTAATCCGGTAATGAAATCCATACCAATTTTGTCCCACTTCCAATCAGGCATAGGTAATGGTTGAAGTAAACCTGCTAGTTTCTGATGCTCCGCTTTCACTCTACTACACACATCACACAAAGCAATATGTTCGGCGATGTCCTTCTTGAGATTATTCCACCAAAATCTTTCTTTCATGTCCATGTACATTTTGGTGTTACCCGGGTGAATAGAATACGGAGAGTTGTGTGCTTCTTGCAAAATCAGTTTCCGTAGCTCCGGATCTTGTGGAACACAAATACGTTTCCCATGCCATAAAGTACCCTGTTCGTCTTCATGGAACCCTTTGGCTTTTCCTAAGCCAATCTTTCCTTTAATCTCCTCAATTTCTTTATCAATCTTCTGGGCTTCTTTGATCTTTTCCAACAAAGTGGGTTGAACATCCAAAGACATGATATGTCCTTCAGGCACAATCTCCAATCTGAGTTTTCTAAATTGGGTACACAGATCATCTGGCAATTCTCCTTTGGTAAGGCCATTCACAAAAACCTTACGGCTTAGAGCATCCGCTACAACATTTGCTTTACCGGGGTGGTATTGCAAACTTAATTCATAGTCCTTGATAAGTTCTAGCCATCTTCTTTGCCTCATATTGATTTCCTTCTGAGTGAAGATATACTTCAAACTTTTATGATCTGTGAACACTTCACATCGCTTTCCCAAAAGATAGTGTCTCCATGTTTTGAGTGCATGGACAATAGAGGCTAACTCTAAATCATGAGTAGGATAGTTCACTTCATGAGTTTTGAGTTGTCTCGAGGCATAAGCCACAACTTTACCATCTTGCATAAGTACTGCACCCAAACCTTGATGAGATGCATCACAATATACTTGGAAATCTTTTTCCAAGTCTGGCAGACACAAGACTGGTGCTGTCACAACTCTCTTCTTTAACTCCTGAAAGCTGAGTTCACAACCTTCGGACCAAGCAAACTTCTTGTCTTTCTTTAACAATTCAGTCATGGGCTTAGCTACCTTAGAGAAATTCTCAATGAACCTTCTGTAGTAACCTACTAAGCCAAGGAAACTACGAACTTCTTTCACGGATTTGCGAGATTCCCATTCAGTCACAGCTGAAACCTTAGAAGGATCAACTGCTACACCATCCTTCGTCATAACATGACCAAGAAAACCAACTTCCTCCAACCAGAACTCACACTTGCTGAATTTGGCATAAAGCTTATGCTCCCGTAACTTCTCAAGTATCAAACGCAAGTGTCCTTCATGTTCTTCTTTGCTCTTGGAGTAGACTAAGATGTCATCGATGAAAACGACAACAAACTTGTCAAGAAATTCCATGAACACCTTGTTCATCATATTCATGAAGTATGCTGGAGCATTGGTCAAGCCAAAAGGCATTACGGTATACTCATACAATACATACCTTGTAGTGAAAGCTGTTTTAGGTATGTCTTGTTCTCTTATCTTGAGTTGAAAATAGCCTGACCGGAGATCAATCTTTGAGAACACACATGCTCCTTCTAGCTGATCAAACAAGTCATTGATTTTAGGCAAAGGATATTTATTCTTGATAGTTACCTCGTTGAGTGAACGGTAATCTATGCATAACCTTTGACTTCTATCTTTCTTCTCCATAAACAATACTGGGGCTCCCCAAGATGAAGAACTTGGTTGAATAAATCCTTTCTGCAACTGTTCTCCAAGTTGCTTCTTGAGTTCTTTCAGTTCATCAACTGACATTTTATATGGTCTCTTTTCTATTGGTCCAGACCCTGGTACCAAATCTATCAGAAACTCCACATCTCTATCAGGTGGAATTCCCAGCAATTCTTCCGGAAACACATCCGGATACTCACTCACAATTGGCACACTGTCCATGCTAACCCCCTTAAGAGAATTAAGCATACTCCTTTTTGCTTCAAAATTTGTCTTGAATTTGATCCTTATATTTTCTGGAGTTGTAAGTGAGACAGTATGGTTGGCACAATTTATCACTCCTTTGTACTTAGTCATCCAGTCCATTCCCAGAATGACATCCAATCATTGGGAGTTTAGAATTATCAAGTTAACGGGAAACTTATATTTCCCAAATTCTATGACTAGATCATGACATCCCGAATTCACTATCATTACTCCACCAGGAGAACTTACTTTTATAGGACACCCAATAGTTTCTACCGGTAGTTCATTTCTTTCAACAAATGCTCTTGATATGAATGAATGAGATGCACCAGTATCAAAGAGTACAAATGCTGGAATAGAATTGAGTCTGAACTTACCAGCAACAACATCAGGCTCCTCATAGACCTCCTCCACATTGATGTGGTTCACCTGTCCTTTCTGGAAAGGATTGGGCTTGATAGGTCCTTCAGCTTTCTTTTCAGGGCACTCATTTGCATAATGCCCCATCTTCTTGCATTTGAAGCATTCAACCTGGCTGATGTCTCTCTTAACAGGCTGGCTTCCACTTCCACTTCCATTACCACCGTGGTGGCTCTTATGTCCACTCTTGTGGTTCTTGTACTTGTCATTGTCATGACTGCGATGATGCTTGTTGTCATGACGGTTGTGGTTGTGGTGCTTGTTGAATTTCCCATGCTTGTGGGATCCTGAGCTTCATTGTCATCATAGTGAGATCGTTTGTGAGACGATCCCGAGCTGTGCTTGTCGGAGTGCTTTCTCTTTCTACTCTCGACTTGCTTCATTTTGTTCTCCAATATTGCAGCTTTGTCACAGAGCGACTGATAAGTGGGAACATATGCCACGGCCAACTGCAGATTCAGCTCATCATTCAAGCCTTCCAGAAATTTTTCCTTTCTCTTGGCATCGGTGTCAACTTCATCCGATGCATAACGCGCCAGATTGTTGAATTCCTCAATGTATTCAGCCACGCTGCGGTGGCGCTGCTTCAGATTGTGGAACTCTTTCTTTTTCAGACTCATCACCCCTGATGAGATATGAGAAGTGCGAAAGCCATCCTCAAAGATAGCCCATGTCACTTCATCTATTGGAGTGGTGATCTGGAAGTTGTCCCACCAAGTGGCGGCTGGCCCTTCCAGCAGATGTGCTGCAAATCTGTCGTGGGAATGACCACGGCAGATGCTGCGATCGGCAGCGAGTAGTAGAACGAAGGGCAAGAGCGGCCAGCCATCTGCGGTGCGAGATGAGGGCAAAGACAGTGGTTTTACCTGTGTTCGCCCCGGAGGGTAAAGACCTACTCTGCTAGATTGTATTATGGAGGTGTTTATGGGCGAACTTCGGCGACTAGGCGGCGAGTTGCTTGGGAGTATGAGGGAACGTATCTACTCACCCCTTAGGGAGGTTTATAGGCCACCTCCCTAGGGTTTACATATCCCAACCGATTCGGTTACAACTTTGTCAATCATTTAACTTGCATCGACCATTGGCCTATCTACTCGGGCCTTCGACCTCCAGTCGCTGGTACCTTGATGGGCTTTGATCCACTCGCCGTTCGCAGGCCCACTCGCCAGCCCTTGGGCGGTCGGAACGTCCGCCGAGGATACCCCAGGGCATATCCCCATCGAGTCCCCGAGGCCGTCGTTGATTGGGCGGGTGGCTCCGGCGATCGAGTATACGGCTTCAAGTTGGCATCGATCGAATCGTCGGCGGGCTCCTCACGAAGGAAAAATCCGCGAACCGAGTTGCGTCTTGGGTGAATCAAACCAACGGTCGCGCCTCGGCGAAAACTTAGCGAGCCGGGTGGCGGAGGCGGACCGTCGGGCGTGGTCAAACTAGCCGTTAAGGTAACTTAACGGTAACTTTGGCAATCATCGTATGTAACGGCCCCTAATTTGGCGGGCAGCTTCGCTATATAAGTGGAATGGTAGGCTATCGGAAAGCCAACCGCCCACCATTTCTTCCGAGCACGCACATCTTTCGCCCGCTGATCCCGCGATCGATCGACCGCAATCCTCCGACCTCCAAGCAAATCCTCACCATGGCCCTCTCCACCATCAACCTTGGGTAGATCCAAATGCACCAGGCGAATCTGGCCTTCGAGGAGGCCGAATCCGGGCCGGTCGGCGAATCCCGCAGCCGGAGAAACGACCCAACCCGGCGAGAGAGTTCATCTGCTTCACTAGTCACCTCGGCGGGGTTTAGGGTTTCCCACCTCTGTTCTTCCGGCGCTTCTACCACGGATCCAGCCCTCGGATCTGGGTCCCCATAGCATCGAGCAGCTCGCCATCTTCGTGGCGTTCTGCGAGTGCTACTTGGGCTGCCGGCCCTATTTTCCCTTGTGGCAAGATCTGTTCCATGGACGGATCAGCCGCGAGGAGGCGGGCGGCCCAATGCTAGCCGCGGGCGGCTTAACCTTCCAACTGAAATCCAAAGCCTCCTTCGACTTGATGCTGCCGCCAAAGCGAGCGATCGAAAAGTCTTGGTTTTATGTGACGAGGCGACCGAGGGCGAGGCGGCGATCCCACGGTACTCGGCCGACCGTTCCGAGCCGCGCAATCTCCAGGTCGTCAAGCTCCCCGACGACCAGCGGATGGTCGTCGACGAGATGCTCCAGACCATTCGCGGTCTGAAGAAGAAGGGGCTCCAGACGGTGAACCTGTACAACTGTTGGCTTGGGCGGCGACTGCTCCGCCGCCTAACGTGAGCATTACATGTACCAAGACACGGGCCGAGAAGACTCGACGAAGGCCGCCGCCGAAAGTGGAAGCCGGAGGACTATCTCCTGCGCTGAAGAGGATCACCCAGCGCATACACGGATGCGCAGCCGGGTCCTCCATACACACCAAGCGTCCGCCCAACGGTAATCATTTTATCTTGTTCGCGATTGCAGCATGTGCGATCGGTAATTCTAACTTTACTTCGTGTTAACGCAGCTATTCCAAGTGGTGGAAGGTGGCTACCACCGCCGATGACGAGCTCCGCCATCCGCCCAGACACAAGCGAGTCGCCTCCACCAAGGGTAACGAGGAGGATGAGGACGAATCAAGAGGAGATCGCCCATCGGGTCCGAAGACCCGGGCAACGCCAGTGCGAACTCGAGGCGGCAGAGCCTCGAGGCCATGACGATGACGAGGAACTCCGGAGACCACCTCGCCCGCCGTGCCACTCCCGCAAGAAGAAGAAGGAGAAAGAGGCGAGGGCCCCGAGGAGGAGGACGGCCGAAGATGGCCTCACCGCCAGCCAGCAGCGCTCCGATGCCCACACAGCTCCGGTGACGGCCCGCAACAACAGCTTAGATGCGCCATCCATGGAGGCACCGCTCGATGCCCCCGCTACCGATCTCCGGCTAGGAAGGCTCACCGAGGCGATTTCGCCGCAAGGGTCCCGGCGTGGCGGTCTCGCCGCAAGGAGGCTCCGGCGCAGCTCGCAAGGAAACCTCCGCCGAAGGCGCCAGGCGCCAACCGCTACCTCAACATCAAAGAAACCGTCTGTATCCGGCCCTGGCGCCCGGAACTGGGCTCGCCGCCGCTTGGCCCCGAGCTGGAGAAACCGCCGCCTTCGCAGGCTGCTGCGTTTCATTCCGATCGCCAAGTGAGTGTACTCGGCTTTCGCTTTCTCTTAGTATTTTGAATGTTTTTTGAATTGTCTCGTCGTAGGACCGGAGTGAAGAAGATGGGCCACCCGACGGTGGTCAAGGTGCCTCCGCCACTAGTGAGGAGGACCTTCCCGTAAGAGGAAGGTGGAAGGTCGCCGCTTCCACGGAAGGCAGCAAGAAGGCCAAGGCGATGACATCGCCGCTATCTCGACGACACGGCAACAAGGCCGGGCCTGGCCATTGGAAGCGACTGCGTCCACGACGGGAGGCATGTCGTTTCCCAGACCGGAGGAAGCGAGCTCCTTTGGGGTGGTGCGTCAATCGCTACCTTCCCCCGCTTCATGACCAAGGCGGCCACGGCGAGTGAGGCTGCGACCAACCCGCTTCCAGACCGCCGACGCTGAGATTGACCAACGTCGCGGCACACACCGGCGCTTGCGTCCGTGGATGCGCAATCGCACGGCATGCTTGGCGCGCCATCCGTGTACCTCGGTCCCGAGGATCAGGTCGGTGCTTTGCGGCCTGATTCTTTATAGTTACTTGTTTTGTGCGTCGAGTCCAGCCTCGAGGCGCATCGCTAAATTGTAGCGGTGGGCACGAGTAATTTTTGAGCCGCTCCTCGAGTGCGCACCCGCTAAATTGTAGCGGGTGGGCACTGAGTGATTTTCGAGCCGCCAGTCCCCGAGTGCGCACCCGCTAAATTGTAGCGGGTGGGCAGTTAGTACTTTTCGAACCGCCAGTCCCCGAGTGCGCACCCGCTAAATTGTAGCGGGTGTGCACTGAGTTGTTTTCGTGTGTACTGACTTTGAGAATTTGCGGGTTTACAACCGAGTCGGCAGAGCGATTGGCGCAAGCGGCGTCGAGAGGGAGTTACGCTTCCAAGAAGTAAACAAGGAGCTTGAGCAATTGCTGAAAGAGGTGGCTCGCCAGAGCTTGTCTTGGCGAGCTGATGGCGGCGAGATCTGCGTTAACCGCTGAGCAAAGGATCGCCGACCTCGGCGAATCGGAGGCGAAAGAAGAAGAAGCTCGGCGAAGGCGAGCTAAGGCCGCTGCTGCCGCGGAAGAAGACCGAAGGTGTCGGAAGCCCTCATCGTTGGGCTTCGTGACGATAAAACGCCGCTCAAAGCTTCATCACGGGCTCGCCCGTTGCTCGGTGAGTGCGTCTTCCCGCCTTGTAGTTATATTGTTTGTGGTTTCCGTGGTGCTCAACTGTTTCCGTCTAGCAGGCCATGTGATTGGTAGCCATGAAGAAGCGAAGTTCTCTTGATGCGAGGGAGTGCGTGAGCATGCTCGTCGACTCGGCGACGCTGTCGGCGACTTGCATCCGCGCCTACCTTCAAGAGATGTCGCCCACGGAGGTTATTCCCAGTGACCTCGTTGAGGTGTGGGAGTACTTGGAGAAGGCGCCCACGGTCGTGGAGTTCATGACGCGGTCGGCGTTTCGACGTGAGCGTCGACGGCTCTTAGCTCGACTCGCCCACTTCCCCGAAGACTTCGACCTCGACGATGTGACGAGTGGGTATCCTTCATCGTCTGGCGTGGTGGATCTGTCTGAAGTTCTTAAGCTGCAGGAACGTGCCGCCGCGTACTCGGAGCGTGTTTGGGCGATGGGCGACCTCCTTCCGCACCAGAAACGGTCATCGCCGAACGACCCGAGCCACCGCATCGCGACTTCAAGGTCGAGCAGCCCTTCCGCGGCGATGGCGGCGACGACTTATCCATCGAACCCGCATAATCGCGTTCATCCGGAAGCGCCGGACGCTGTGCATCATCGAAGCCTGCGGAATAGTGTTAGTAGCAGTTCTGCCGAACAGGCATAGTTTGTAATATAAGACATTGCGATGTGCGAATGAATTGGATGTTTGTGTCCGTTTTGATAATAATTGTCGTGATTTGATTTTGGATGAGTCCCCGAGCGCGTCCGCCCTTTTGTGGGGTTCACCTTGTATATGATGTTTATTGTTATCGTGTGTTTTGTTTAGTTTAGTCGACTCGCCCGAGCTCGGAGAGCCAGTCGCATGGCGACTCCCTTGAGTGCTCTTTACTTTACCGTTTTCCCGGACGCGAACGGGGTCGGGTGGCCGAGTCCCCGAGCGTGGTACTTGGTATTTCGAGGCGCGACTCGAGGGTGGTTGAGGACTGAGCGCGTTGGTGTGGGCGCGTCACTCCTGCCCGGGGTCGAGTATGGCGAAGTCCAGGCGTTTCTTACTTGACGCTTTCCGGCCGATCGCGAAGAACTAGTATGATCCCGAGCGTGGTACTTAGTCGCTCGAGTCGCTACGCCGAGGATGCGGGGATGAGGTCGCTGAGAAGCGAGGCGATTGTCTTGGTTTGCAAAACCAGTCGAGCTAAGCGACTCAATGGGGCTCCGGATTACGGCGACGACACAGGACCTGAGGTGACTCAGTGCTCCTATTTCGCACTACTTGGCCGTGTCGGTCGCTGTACCAAAGGTTGACTTCTTCGTGTTAGCATGATGCTGTTATTACGAGTGCGAGTGGCACAAGGTACGGAGAGTAGACGCAATTTGCGATAACTGTTTCTTTTATTTCATAGCGACTGGAGAGTACGTATGCGGGGTTCTAGGAATAGAACTTCCGTAGGAGATTTACATTCCATGGCCGCTTGACGTCGAGCTCGCCGTCCCCGCGGACGTCGATGAGGTAGTAGGCATCGTTGCTGAGTACGCGCCCGATGGCGAACGGGCCTTCCCACGGGGGGGAGAGCTTGTGCATGCCCTTCTTGTCCTGGATGAGGCGTAACACCAAGTCGCCTTCCTGGAAGGTGCGGGTTTTCACCCGTCGGCTGTGGTAGCGCCGGAGCCCTTGCTGATAGATAGTGGTGCGCGATCGGGCGAGGTCGCGTGCTTCGTCGAGTTGGTCGAGCCCATCTTGGCGGGCCAGTTCGTTTGCGGCCTCCGTATAGTGGACGATCCGCGGCGAGTCGTGTTCGAGGTCGGTTGGCATGACAGCTTCAGCGCCGTAGACCATGAAGAAGGGGGTGAATCCCGTCGACCTGTTGACCGAGGTGCGGATTCCCCAGATGACGGAGGGAAGCTCTTCGACCCAGATCCAGGTGCGCCGAGTGGTACTTGGAGTCGCGCTTCGTGCCGTGGAGGATGCTTTGGTTGGCTCGTTCCGCCTGGCCGTTGGATTCCGGGTGTGCGACTGACGCGAGGTCGAGCCGGATGTGGTGCTCCTCGCAGAACTCGGCCATTGCTCCCTTGGCGAAGTTTGTGCCGTTGTCCGTGATGATGCTGTTAGGGAAACCGTAGCGGTATATGAGCTCGCGTAGGAACTTAGTGGCAGTCTTCCCGTCGCATTTCCGGACTGGCTTGGCTTCTACCCACTTTGTGAATTTGTCGACGGCGACCAGCAGGTGGGTGTAGCCAGAGGGGGCCTTCTTGAAGGGGCCCACCATGTCCATGCCCCACACGGCGAATGGCCAGGTGATGGGGATTGTTTTGAGCGCCGAACTTGGAACGCGGCGTCGGTTGGCGATTCCGGCACCCGCATCGCTGGACGATATCGACAGCGTCGGCATGTGCGGTGGGCCAGTAGAAGCCGTGTCGCATGGCTTTGGCGACCAGGGAGCGCGCGGCAGCGTGGTGGCCGCAGTCGCCTGAGTGGATGTCGTGTAAGATTTTGCGTCCTTCAGCCGGTTGGACGCAGCGTTGGAACACGCCGGTGACGCTGCGCTTGTGTAGCTCGCCGTCGATGATGGTGTAGGACTTGCATCGGCGAGCGATCATTCGAGCGCTTGTCTCGTCTGCGGGCAGGTTGCCTGTCTCCAGGTAGGCGATGTAGGGCTTGGTCCGATCGTCGCTACGAAAAGTACCAAGGCCGCCTGGTTGGAGCGGGACTCAATGTCGATCTCCTTCGGGAGAGACTGATGGCGTGAAGATGGTGTCGAGGAACACTCCGGCGGTGGTGCGAGCCGACCCGATGCGAGAGAGGGCGTCGGCCTCGCTTTTTTCCCGTCGATCCACTCGACAGAGTAGCCGGTGAAGTGGCCGCCCACCTTGTCCACCTCTTGGCGGTATGCCGCCATGGTAGGGGAGACGGCGTCGCAGGTGCCGGCGACTTGACCCGCAACGAGGTCGGAGTCTCCGTAGCATCGAATGCGATTGACGCTCATCTCCTTTGCGTCTCGCATGCCGTGGAGTAGGGCCTCGTATTCGGCCATGTTGTTGGTGCAGGGCGTGAATTCGAGGCGGAGGATGTAGCGGAGCTTGTCGCCTTTTGGTGAGGTCAGCACTATCCCCGCTCCTGCGCCGTCCGAGTTCTTGGACCCGTCGAAGTGCAGGCTCCAGTAATGTAGGTACGGCGGCTTCTCTGGCTGCTGGGCCTCCTCCCAGTCGGCGAGGAAGTCGGCCAGTGCCTGCGACTTAATCGCCCTGCGTGCTCGTATTTAATGTTGTGGACGCCGATCTCGACGGCCCACTTGGCGACCCGCCCCTCGCGATTGCGGATGATATCTTGTAGTGGTCGAGGAGACGACCGTGATCGGGTGCTCCTGGAAG
Organism: Avena longiglumis; assembly: GCA_030063025.1. NCBI lineage: Eukaryota > Viridiplantae > Streptophyta > Magnoliopsida > Poales > Poaceae > Avena > Avena longiglumis. The sequence goes on from CP125975.1 coordinate 535,771,327, forward strand.
TAGTGCGGCGCGAGCCCTCAAGACCGCGTATACCAGTTTTTGGTATCAGGGTATCATTGGCGCGACTCGGTGAGGACCTCGCTGATGTAGTACACCGCCGCTGGACCGGGCGCCTTTCCTTCCTCCGTCGTTCGACGACCATTACACCGACGACGGCTCGGACGCCGCGACGTAAACCAGCATGGGCTCTTTGTCACCGGTGCGGCGAGTAGTGGTGCGAGTAGCACCTTTTTGAGGTCGCGAGCGCCGTCGCCTCCTTGTCCCATGGAAGGTGGGGTTCTTGCGCATCGAGGCGGTATAGGGCATCGCCGCCAGGCGGGGATGAAACGACCGAGAGCTACTCGCCCGGCCAGCCGGACGCCGCGCAGCACTCGGGTTTGCCGAGCCGGGCGATCGTGTCGATCTTCGTTGGGTTCGCCTCGATCCTCGCTTGGAGACGACGTATCCCAAGAAGTTGCCCGCGGGTACACAAGGTGCACTTGCTTGATTGAGCTTTATTTTGTACCTTCGCAGATTGGCGAAGGTCTCGCGAGGTCGGCGAGTAGGTCGCCTTGGCGGCGGATTTGACGACCACGCCGTCGATGTAGACGTGGATGTTGCGGCCAATTTGGCTCGCGAGGCATTCTTGCATGCACTGGTAGGTTGCTCCGCATTCTTGAGGCCGAAGGTCATGGCGGTGTAGCAGAAGGCTCCGAATGGCGTGATGAACGCCGTCTTCTCCTCGTCCTCGACAGCCATTTTGATCTGGTTATACCCAGAATAGGCATCGAGGAAACACAGCGACTCCGAACCCGCGGTGGAATCGATTATCGATCGATCCGCGGAGGACGAACTGCCTTTGGGCGCTGTTCAGGTTGGTGTAGTCGATACACATTCTCCGTGTCCCGTTCTTCTTCTCGACCAGGACTGGGTTTGCCACCACTTGAGTATTTAATTGGCGGATGAAGCCAGCAGCAGTAGACGCTGCACTTCCTCGGCGATTGCCCGACGTTCTTCGTTGAAGGGCCGAGCGATCGCTTGACTGGTCGCACTTTGGGGTCGGCGTTTAATTTGTGCTCAGCGAGCTCCCTAGGGACACGAGGCATGTCGGAGGGTTTCCATGCGAAGATGTCCTCGTTCACGGAGGAACTCGGCGAGCGCCTTCCTATGCTGGGCTCATGCCTGTCCCGATCGTCACCGTCTGGCTGGAGTCGCCTGGGACCAGCTCGACAGTGCGAGTGTGCATCGTAGCCTCGAAGGTTGAGGTGTTTGCGCCCTCTGAGTTTGGCTTCTTGAGTATAGTGGGGTCGTCGTTGTTGACCCCGCTCGCGTATTTGGCGAGCTCGTCGGCGTGATTAGCTTCCGCCGCGATGACTGCGTCGGCGAGTTCGGCTCCTTTGGCCTCGCATTCGGCGGCCATGTCGGGTCGCTGATGGTGATGACGCCGCACGCCCGGGAGCTTCATCGCTGTACGCCAGAGTGGGTGCCGCCATGAATTTGGCGAACGCTGGCGCCAGGACGCAATGGTAAGGCGTCGAAGGGCACCAGCTCGAAGACGATCCGCCGTGCGGAAGTTTGCCGGAGTCAAGGTGACGGGTAGCGTGACCTTGCCGATCGGGTACGCCCGACCGGGACGGCGCCGTGGAACGTGGTGTGGGTTGTCTCGATCATCGATCGCGGGAGCCGCTGAAGGTGTCGAGGTAGAGGATGTTGATGGAGCTGCCGCCGCCCATCGAGTCTTGGGGAGCCAGTCGCCGACCTTGGGCTTGACCACCAGGGCGACTTCGCCCCGGTACTGGCGCGTGGCGAGTGGTCTTGCCGGCCGGTGATGGGCTGCTCCGACCAGTTCAGAACCGGGGACGTCTGTTCGCCACCGCGTTGACGGCGGCAATGCTGGCGATGACCTTCTTCGCCGTGTTGAAGCCTGTGAAGGTGTGGAGCGAGCCGGCTACTTTGCCGAATTTTCCGCCATTTTGCGGGTCGTTGTCGGTGTCCTCCCGCGCGTGCGTGCCTTCTCGATTTCCCTGAGGGTGTGGCAGTCGGCGGTGGTGTGCGTGGCAGGCTTTCCTTCCTCGTAAACGCACATGGTTGGTTAAGGAGGGCCGCGATCGAACCTTGGCTTGTTCTTGTAGTTGCCGCCATCGCGTCGTTGCCCTCCGTCGCGGCGGTAGCTTTTGGGCTCGCGTTAGCGTGCCCAGCGTTAGCGAAGTCGACTCGCCCGTCGTTGCGCGCTTGCTGTGAGGCGGTGCCGCCGTAGCGTAGGTCGATTCGGCGTCGCCCGTCGTTGCGTTCGCGGCGCGTTGCCCCTGACTCGTCGTCGACGTCTTGGTTGGGGTCCTCCTCGGCGTCCGCTTGGCGATCTCGAGGAGGTCGGGATGTTGTCGAGTGCGGGCGTGTCGCTTGAGCTTGGCGACTAGAGGCTCGTGGCGCACGAGGTCTTGAAGCAATGGATCGTGGTGTCCGTGGATGCCGACCGCGTTGTACCAGAGCTCTTGCCACCGTTGGACCCAGCTTGGTCGACTCGCGGGTCCCCGGACGCATCGCCCAGGTCCTCGATGGTGGTGGCGCGGTGTAGGAGCACTCAAGTGCTCGACGGCGTCTCGCATTTCCTCCCAGGAGTCGATACTGTCCTGGGGGAGCGTGTTGATCCATTGCCTGCACGTCCCCTCCATCATCAGTGGGAGGTAACGGGCAGCGAGTAAGTCGGTGTGACCCGCGATCCCCATTGCCATGAGGTATGTGTCGAGCCAGACCGCGGGGTCGTACGAGGAGTCGTATTTTTCGATCTCCTTCGGCGCCTTGAAGTTGGGTGGGTACTTTTCGCCTCGGATCATTGGTCCGAAGCACTTAGGCCCTAGTCGACTGAGCGACATAGGCTCGCCATCGCGCGAGTAGTTAGGTGCCGCAAGTCGCTGGCCGCGGCGCGCCGCTTTGGTTGTTGATGATGAGTGCGGCGTCGATTGGCTCTCCATTAGCGGCCGAGGTTGGTCGCCGCCCGGGATCGTTGGGAGAGGCCGCATTCGCGTCGCCGTTGGAGCTGTAGTGGCTCTTGCGGCGGGCAATTGAGGGTGTTTGCCACACCGACGGCCGCTTGAGGCCGCCCTGCTTCCGAGGAGCGCGAGTACACTCGCTTCTGCGGTCGCTGCTTTTTGCTGTTCCACGGCCTTCGCGAGTAGGGCCTCGACGATCGGATCCGTAAGGCGCGCCGCGCCGCCGTGATGTTGTCGGCCGCGGCTCGCTCGCCACGAGGTTGTCCATCGGGTGGAGAATGGAAGGCCGTCATCTCGCTCCCGTGAGGAGACGACTATCCGCGGCTGGTCCACAGGAGGGTGCGGTTGGGTGGTGGTGGGGCACCCATCGCCGTCGATCTGGCGGGGTCGGCGCTTCCCCAGTGGCGCGTTCTCGATCGCGCGCTCGGCTATCTGAGCGGGTCGTTCTCGTCGTCGGTTCAGGGCGCCCCTGAACGGTGGGGTTCAGCGTGACTGATCCGCTGCTGGTGGTAGCGTGATGTTCTGCTGTCACCTTTCGAGGCGAATTTTTCGCTCGGCCTGCTCCTTGCGTCTTGCCTCCGCCATTTCAGCGGAGTTCCTCGACCTCCGTCGCCGTGGCGTTAGGAGGATCGGGTGGAGAAAGGTCCTCCGGCGGATCGGTGCGGTGGCCATGTAGGTCGCGGCATGGCGATCGCACCGTCGTGGAGGTCGGCGGAATTTTCCGACCGGTCGAATTTGAAGATCCGAGGATGGAGGGTCCTCGAAATCTCCGCGTTGGAGACTGGACGATGGAGCCAGCGACGAGCCGCGGTGATGGATCCGGCGAGTGACGCCGGGTCGCCAGTCGGCGTCGTCGGTGAGGGTCGCGTCTTCCGCGGAGTTCTCGGCCCGCGTTGCGTGGGCCGAGTCGTACTGAGGCGAGGCGGTGGATCGTCGGATCGCTCTCGGAGAGCCGATCGCGTGGCGACTTCGCGGATGCGAGCCGAGTCCTCCGGTGATGATGTCGGTGAAGCCGGCGAAGAGGCTGATCGTGCCGGTGGCGTGATCACGCAGCGTGTGACGGGTCGCGCCGCGGGGCGTAGCTGCTCGGCAAGATCTGGAGCATCTCGCCGATCGCTATCATGCGGCGGTGGCGACCGTCGTTGATGGGTAGATTGGATCTCGCGCAGAACACCGGCCAGACCGGCCAGGCCCCACGGTGGGCGCCAGCCGTGGGAATGACCACGGCGAGATCTTTGTCGGCGAGTAGTAGAACGAAGGGCAAGGCCAGCCATCTGCGGTGCGAGATGAGGCAAAGACACGAGGTTTTACCAGGTTGGCCCCAGGGTAAAGACCTACTCTGCTAGATTGTATTATGGAGGTGTTTATGGGCGAACTCGGCGACTAGGCGGCGAGTTGCTTGGGAGTATGAGGGAACGTATCTCTACTCACCCCTTAGGGAGGTTTATATAGGCTTACCTCCCCTAGGGTTTACATATCCCAACCGATTCGGTTACAACTTTGTCAATCATTTAACTCAGACCGACTGGGCCTATCTACTCGCCTGGGCCTTCGACCTCCAGTCGCCTGGTACCTTGATGGGCTTTGATCCACTCGCCGTTCTGCAGGCCCACTCGCCAGCCCTTGGGCCAGTCGGAAACGTCCCGCTGAGGATACCCCAGTAGGCATATCCCCATCAAAATCTGACCTTTTCAGCATCTTTACAGCCCACGGTTACCAAGTCCTTTTTACTGAGCGTAGCCAATCATTGTCCACCATGGGATCAGTTGTCCCTGAGAACTTCGCTGGCCTCAATCTCAAGAACCTGGTGAGCATATCAAAGCCCGGAGGGTTGTTTTTGTTATTGTTGTTGTTATTGTTTTGGTTCTGGATGAATGTTGTCATCATCTGCATCAGCTGTGTTTGAGCAGTCATCATTTGTTGCATTTCTGGAGTGATGTTGTTGTTGTTGTTGGGGTTGGGGTTTGCACGACGAGGAGGCATCTGTGGTTTGTTCAAATAGAGATAACAATGAGATACCCATAGATGCTTTCATGCACATTACATCACATAAGCAAACACATAGCATGCAACACAAAGATAAAAGTTCAACAACAGAATAACAAGTTCACAAAATAAAACACACAAGTAGCAAGACATCCACATGTCGGATGGTCCAATAACAAGTTCTCAAATAACAAGTATGATAACAAAAGATAAACGAGTAGCCAAGTCTACTCATCGGCATCAATCTCCTCCTAGACAAAGGTAAGACCTGCGTTCTCCATCGCGGTCTTGTTCTCCTCGATGGTAGTGGTCAAGGACTCTATCTTGGCCTTGAGAGCCCTCTTCTGGGAACGAAGCCTCTCAATCACCGACTGCTGCTGCTCTAGCTCGAAGTCCTTGGACTGCAGTTCTTCAGTCATGTCCCGGATCTTCTTGTTCCTATCCTGGACACGCTTCTCCTGACTCTTGAACTTCCTGTCCTGGGTCTCGAACTTCGCCTCCATTTCCTTGACTATCTCGTCCTGCTGCGTGAAGAGCTTGTCGTGAAGCTGCACCTGGAGCTCATCGTTGCTGAGCATGACATTGGTCATGTCTGTGTCCACGTGCCTAATGAGAGACTCTAAGTCCTGGAGGTACAGGCGTATCGGCTCTGCTGTGTCCCTCGAATCGTCCTCGAAGTCGATGGACTCTCCATCCTCATCACGTCTTCCGAAGACGTGAAAGTGGGTGCCTCTAACCTATCGGGAGTGTCGCCCTAGCAGACGTCCTATCAGATCCTGCATCACTACCTCAAGGCCTCTCTCCCTGTCATCGTGCATAAGCTTGAAGACGATGGCCTCCGTAGTAGGCTCTGTCTGGCGTCCGGGCTGGTTCACCTTGAAGCCCCAGAGGTTGGTGAGGGGATGCACCATGATGGTGGGAAGAGGGAGATTGAGCAAAGTGGTAAGCTCAACGATACGAGGACCAAAGCGGGTAACCTGGAACTCCTCAACAGTGCTGATGGTAATAGGCATCTATTTATAAGATAGAAAAGTTAGAACAACACAATTCAAGATAAAATAAAAGACATAACATCACATACACATCCTTGGGAAGCAAAACACACAAGTCATGCATACATGAAACCATTACAACAACCAAGGTTCAATCTTATTTTAAGAAACATTTTGGAAAATAGGGTGATAGGTGGTGGTCCAACTAACGAAGTACGTTTACAATCCTATCTCACTGGATCTGTTGGCTAACACAATGTTTCTAGAAGCAATCAACCTATCTTGCTCACATGATTCCATCACTAAGTCTATAATATCTCCTCTTAAGGTTTGGTTGGTAGCTTCCAACTCTTGGGTATGTTCTTTCTCTTTCCTTAGTTCATTTTGGAGGTTGAGCATTCTGCACTTGACTCTATCACCAAGTTCTTTGATGGTCTTCCAAGCTGCATCCCTTGCTGATTCAAAGAATGTAGGGTGCACCACTGAATTGGTGAACATGCAGAATCCTTTTTCCTGATGGTTGTCTTCCTTGTTTTTATACAAGTGAAGTTGCACCCACCAGTATTCCACTCCTTCATCCATCACTGGAAAACCTTTGTACACAGCTGCACCTTGTATCTCTAATGCAACCATGAGGTCCTTGAGAGCCTTGGGGAATTCTGTCTCACACTCCAAAGTCATTGTCATGAGTGGTCCTTTCCTTACGGCTTCGTTGATGGAGTTCATCTACAAATAGAGATGAGAGAGAAGATTAGAAAAGTTTACGAGAAGAATAGACAAGTGTAGAAGTTGAAAAAATTTCCTTAGTGGTTTCCAATCCTAGGGTCATAATCCTACAGGCAACACAGTGCCCTGATACCATCTGTAAGATCCCTCCTTTGTAAAGGAAAAGGATCCATGTGATTGCAATGCTAGTCCCTGGATCACTGCTAGCATCCACAGTTTAAGATGAAGTACACAGATACAAAGGTCATTTATTACATCCATTCCAGAGATAAACATAGTCTTTACAACTCAAGGCCACAGGCCTAATACAAGAGTTTGATTAAGTAAATAAATATAAGTCTTCATCTTCATGTGCCACAGGCAAACATGTTGAGTGTAGACTCATGACACCTAATCCTCATCAGAGTAACCTGCAACATCACAAGTTACAGCCACAGTGGGTCAATACTTTGGAATAGTATTGGCAAGTGATACCTTAGTAAATTTTAAGTGGACTATATTACTATATGCATTTTGGCTAAGTGTAGCTTGGCTTGCTTTGCTCAAAATAGGTTTTTCCTATTAGTTGAAATCACTAAGTTCTTCTTTGTCAAAACTTTTCCCAAGAAACCTCCAATAGACATTGGGGTCCTTCACCCTTGTTCACCCACAAGTTTTTACTTAGAAGTTGGAGTGATGAGATTCTTGATAGCTTCCATGTCTTAATGCTCAAGTTGTCCATTGCCATGGACTTGGCTAAGTACTTAGATTTTTCCATCTGCAGAGGTTGTGCACTTTCCCCACCAGACTTGGTTTCACCAAGACATGACCTTTCAGAAGCCTTCCCTTAGCCAAATGGACGCGTTCCAACCTATCATCCCACTACCACCATCTGTCCAAATTACTAAGTTCTAGCAACCTATGTGATCCAGGCAGAGCCCATATTGCCAAGTGGCTGCACTAGAAGCTTCTCAACACTTGGCCTCTAAAATCCCTTTGTTCCTGGGTGGCTTACCACAAGTGAGATACACAAGGTAAACCATAGCCATGGGCCTTGTGTAACCACTCAACCAAAATCCACTAAGCAATTACCATTCCACCCAGGTGATTCATTGACTTAGTTGTTTTATTAAGCAAAACACAAGTCCAAAGGACTTAGAAATATTTTCACCATAGCATGTATATTTTACCAACCCTTGTTTGCTACTAGATAGGCTAAGCATGGCATAGATAGTACTTAACTTAGAAAATTTCCTAGCAATTCTACAACTACTTAGGATTTCCCAACATGGCATTTGGCAAAAAAGTAACATGCAAGACTTAGCAAAAATATTTCTAATGCTTGTATGAAAATATAGGGATAGTAATGTTCATGAAGTACCAATTGCCTTGGTAGTTGGGAGAGTAGCACTCTTCACAATCACAATCACTAGCACCAAAGTCTACACAAAGAATGGTAGGACAAAATTACACACAATTCATATACAAACATAAATATATGCATGCATGCAAAAATGCTAAGTGATGATTTTTAAAACCCAACCAAGCAAGTGCATAGTACCGAATCATAACCAAGTTAAAAACTTGCTAAACCAAGTTTATTTTACACTAAAACAATTTCCTAAACAATTCCTATACTCAAAATAGTCCTAAACAAGTTTCTGCAAATAAAGTCATTTTAACAGAAACTAAACACTAAACACATTGCATAAACAGAAAGGGCTTGTCTCCCTGAGTCCAACGGTATAAAATTTGCTAAAATCTAACGTGGGAATCAAAAGTCACAAGCAAATCAAATTTGGATACAAATCTGATTTCAAATTCTGTTTTAATTCAAACCCTAGCCACGCGTCTTAATCTTACTGGCGCTGCATCGTTCACGTTGTATCACGACGCGAGCCGTAGGATCTAAGTGGCGATGCGGTTCAGATCAAAACGTAACGCTTGCTGAGTGGTTCTATCGCGCTTGGATCTAGATCCAACGGCTCTTGATCAAACGACCAAGGTCCGATGGCGCAGCGGCGGCGTGAGCGCTTCTGCGTGGCGGTGCGGCGTTCTAGGTCGCCCGGGAGGAAAGAGTGTGCTTACGAACCGCGGTCGAGGAAGCTCAACGTGGAGGTGGCTTGGCAAGGCGCAGGCGGCTGCTGGAGCTCGTCGGAGTCGTGCACGGCATCGGGAGGTTGCAGACGATGTAGTTGCCGAGGTTTCGCGTCGCCCTAGCACGAACCAGATGGATTAGGAGACGCGCAAAACTGTGGCGAAAATCCTCGTATGCAAGAGGGGCCAAGGGGCGCGCTCTGCTTACCGTAATTGGTCGCCGGAGTTGAGCGGCGGCTCGGTCGGTTGCGGGCACGAACGGGGACGGCGTCTTGGGTCACGAGCAGCAAGCGAAGAGTATCAGGAGATGCGTGAGATCACGCTGGGCACGATAGTTTGAACCAGATAAAGGGGGCGGTCGAAGCTCACCGGAATCAGTCGCCGGAGGTCGTCGGTGCTGCGGGGTTTCGAGGTCGAATGCGCGCAGCCTGGTGGCGGAGTGAGCGAGGAAAGTGGGGGGAAATGACCGCGGCGGCGAGGGGTTTAAGTAGCCAGAAGCGGGGCGAGGATTGCGCGCTGAATCAATGGAATTTAAGCGAGTTTTAATCGCGGCGTCGCTGCACGGTGGTTACGGGCGAGCGTGTCTCGCGAGAAATTGGGGAAGACGACGCTGACGTGGAGAGGGCCCGCTCGTCGTGAAACGTAATGGGGAGTGGGGTCAGGTGTCGGCGACTTGCTTTGGTGCGTCCGCGTAGAGAGAGAGAGAGGGGAGCCGGGCTAATGGGCTGGGCGGTTTTTTGTTGGGCTAGAATAGGCGCTGGTCTTTTTCTTTTCTTTATTCCTTTTCTATTTCTGAATTGATTTTCAGGAATGGTTTTCAAATGATTTCAAAAGCTATTTGAATTCAAATCTTTTTGGGATTTTTGTAGTGTGCAACAGTCACAAAACTTGGCATAAAACCATCTGGCACTTTGAGTTGGCTTGGTCATTTTTGGAAAAACAAAATAACAGGGACATTGCACTTGGTTTGCAAATGTTTGAAAATGGTTTTTGAAACCATTTCTATTTGTAAAATTTTGTTCAAATTCCACACTCAATCCATTCAACAAGGGAGACAAACAATCTAGGTTTAAAACATTCAAGCTCTCAAATGGGGATGGGCATTTGATTCAAGTTTGCTCACATAAAATGATAGCACTATGTTCTTCTGTTTTCTTGAAATGAGTTTGAAATTGATCTCAATTCTATATGCATGCATGAATGACATGCAAACTTTGAAATCATGATTTTAGGGATGTTACACACAGCGTGGCAGAGTATATTGAGGAGTTCAACAATCTGGCGCGTTATGCACCGGATGAAGTTGACACTGATGCTAAAAGAAGATAGTAGTTTCTCGAAGGCCTGAATGATGAACTGAACCTGCAGCTATGAGTGGCCTATGTTCCCACTTATCAGTCTCTTTGTGACAAGGCTGCAATTTTGGAGAACAAGATGAAACAAGTTGAAAGTAGGAAGAGAAAGCACTCTGACAAGCACAACTCGGGATCGTCTCACAAGCGTTCCCATTATGATGATAGTGGGAGTTCTGGATCCCACAAGCATGGGAAATTCAACAAGCACCACAACTACAACCGTCATCATGACAACAAGAATCACCGTAGTCATGACAATGACAAGTACAAGAATCACAAGGGTGGATATAAGAGCCACCACAGTGGTAGTGGAAGTGGCAGTGGAAACCAGCCTGTCAAGAAGGATCTTAGTCAGGTTGAGTGTTTCAAGTGCAAGAAGATGGGGCATTATGCAAATGAATGCCCAGAAAAGAAAGTTGAAGGACCCAACAAGCCCAAACCTTTTCAAAAGGGAAAAGTGAACCACATCAATGTGGAGGAAATCTATGAGGAACCTAATGTTGTTGCTGGTAAGTTCAAACTCAATTCTGTTCCAACATTTGTTCTCTTTGATACTGGTGCATCTCATTCATTAATAACAAGAGCATTTGTTGAAACAAATGAACTGCCGGTAGAAACTATTGGGTGTCCTATAAAAGTAAGTTCTCCTGGCAGAGAAATGATAATGAATTCAGGATGTCATGATCTAGTCATAGAGTTTGGAAAGTATAAGTTTCCCGTTAACTTGATAATCCTAAACTCCCAAGGATTGGATGTTATTTTGGGAATGGACTGGATGACTAGGCACAAGGGAGTGATAGATTGTGCCAATCATACGGTCTCACTCACAACTCCAGAAAACAAAAGGATAAGATTCAAGACCAACTTTGAATCGAAAAGAAGTAAGCTAAATTCTCTTAAGTGGGTTAGCATGGACAGTGTGCCAATTGTGAGTGAATATCCGGATGTGTTTCCAGAGGAATTGCAGGGAATGCCACCAGATAGAGATGTGGAGTTTCTTATTGATTTGCTACCAGGATCTGGACCAATAGCAAAGAGACCGTACAAGATGTCAGTTGATGAACTGAAAGAACTCAAGAAGCAACTTGCAGAACAGTTACAGAAAGGGTTTATTCAACCAAGTTCTTCATCTTGGGGAGCACCAGTTTTGTTTGTGGAGAAGAAAGATAGAAGTCAAATGTTATGCATAGATTACCGTTCACTCAATGAGGTGACTATCAAGAACAAATACCCTTTGCCTAGAATCAATGACTTGTTTGATCAGTTAGAAGGAGCTTGTGTGTTCTCAAAGATTGATATCTGGTCAGGTTATTTCTAGCTCAAGATAAGGGAACAAGACATACCTAAGACAACTTTCACCACAAGGTATGGATTATATGAGTATACCGTGATGCCATTTGGTTTAACCAATGCTCCAGCATACTTCATGAATATGATGAACAAGGTGTTCATGGAGTTCCTTGATAAGTTTGTTGTCGTTTTCATTGATGAAATTTTGATCTACTCCAAGAGCAAAGAAGAGCATGAAGGACATCTATGTTTAATACTTGAGAAACTTAGACAACATAAACTGTATGCCAAATTCAGCAAGTGTGAGTTTTGGTTGAATGAATTTGGATTTCTTGGACACGTTGTGTCGGGAGATGGTGTAGCAGTTGATCCAGCTAAAGTTTCAGCTGTAACTGAATGGGAATCTCCTAAGTCAGTGAAAGAGGTTCGTAGTTTCCTTGACTTGGCAGGATACTACAGAAGGTTTATTGAGAATTTCTCCAAGGTAGCTAAGCCTATGCCAACACTGCTAAAGAAAGACAAGAAATTTTCCTGGTCCGAAGGTTGTGAACTTAGTTTTCAAGAATTGAAGAAGAGACTAGTGACAACACCATTCTTATGTTTGCCAGATTTGGAGAAAGATTTCCATGTATATTGTGATGCATCTCATCATGGATTAGGTGCAGTACTTATGCAAGAAGGAAAAGTTGTGGCTTATGCCTCGAGACAACTCAAAACTCATGAGGTAAACTACCCTACTCATGATTTAGAGTTAGCCTCTGTTGTCCATGCACTCAAAACATGGAGACATTATCTTTTGGGAAAGCGTTGTGAAGTGTTCACAGATCACAAGAGTTTAAAGTATATTTTCACCCAGAAAGAAATTAATATGAGACAAAGAAGATGGCTAGAACTCATTAAGGACTATGACTTGGAGTTTGCAATACCACCCCGGTAAAGCAAATGTTGTAGCGGATGCTCTAAGCCGTAAAGTTTTTGTGAATGGCCTTACTAAGGGAGAATTGCCAGATGATCTGTGTACCCAATTTAGAAATCTCAGATTGGAGATTGTGCCTGAGGGACATCTCATGTCTTTGGATGTTCAACCCACTTTGTTGGACAAGATCAAAGAAGCCCAAAAGATGGACAAGGAAATTGAAGAGATTAAGGAAAATATTGGCAAGGTAAAAGCCAAAGGATTCCATGAAGATGAACATGGTACTTTATGGTATGGGAAACGTATGTGTGTTCCACAAGATCCGGAGCTTCGGAAACTGATTTTACAAGAAGCCCACAATCACCATATTACATTCATCCAGGTAACACTAAAATGTACATGGATATGAAGGAAAGGTTTTGGTGGAATAATCTCAAGAAAGACATCGCCGAACATATTGCTTTGTGTGATGTATGTAGTAGAGTGAAAGCGGAACACCAGAAACCAGCAGGATTGCTTCAACCACTACCTATTCCTGATTGGAAGTGGGACAAGATTGCTATGGATTTCATTACCGGATTGCCAAGGACCCGGTCAGGATATGATTCTATTTGGGTAGTAGTGGATCGCCTAACTAAAGTGGCTCATTTCATACCCGTGAAGACAACCTATACAAGTGCTAAGTTAGCCAAGATCTATATGAGTAGAATTGTATGTCTGGGCGGAGTGCCCAAAAGTATTGTGTCTGATAGGGGAACACAATTCACTTCTCATTTTTGGAGGCAACTACATGAGTCATTGGGAACGAGGCTGGAATTCAGCACTGCTTTTCATCCTCGGACTGATGGACAAACATAAAGGACTAATCAGATTCTTGAAGATATGTTGAGGGCATGTGCCCTAGACTATGGAGCCAGTTGGGATGAAAGTCTGCCTTACGCAGAATTCTCTTATAATAACAGCTATCAAGCCAGTATTGAAATGGCACCATTTGAGTTTCTCTATGGGAGAAAGTGTACCACCCCATTGCTATGGAATGGTGTGGGAGAAAGAAGTTTGTTTGGACCATAACTAATCAAAGAGGCTGAAGAGAAAGTCAAGCTGGTTAAGGACAGATTGAAGATAGCGCAGTCCCGACAGAAGAGCTACGCAGATCCTAAGCGTAGAGAAGTCACCTATGAAGTTGGTGATAGAGCTTATCTTAGAGTGTCACCACTTCATGGAGTGAAGAGGTTTGGTGTCAAAGGTAAATTGGACCCAAGATATGTTGGACCATTCAAGATTCTGAGTCGTAAAGGAGAAGTCGCTTATGAGATTGAATTGCCAGAGTCCTTGTCAGTTGTTCATAATGTGTTTCATGTGAGTCAACTTAAGAAATGCCATCCGAAAATGGAAGAGACTTCTTTGAAGGATACAATACCTTTGGAAGAGGTCCAATTGGAAAGTGATCTCACCTATGAAGAGAAACCTATCAAAATTCTTGAGACTGCAGAAAGAGTTACTCGGACTAAGACTATCAAGTTCTACAAAGTTCAATGGAACCATCATTCCGAAGAAGAATCAACATGGGAAAGAGAAGATGATCTTCGGAAAGACCACCCTCACCTATTTTCTAGCCAACCCGAATCTCGAGGGCGAGATTCACCTTAAGGGGGTTAGATTTGTAACATCCCTAAAATCATGTTTCAAAACTCATGCATATCATTCATGCATCCATGGTCATTTAGGGATTCCATTTCAAAACCATTTAAAAAACAGGAGCATCTGATGCTCATTATTTTATGTGAGCAACCATCAAACCAACGCCACTCTGAAATGAGAGTATAATTGTTTCAAAACCAAGCCTTGTTGCTCTCAGATTTGTTTTGCTTGAATTCTAGTACTTAAACCAAAGTTTACAAAACAAATTTGGATTTAAAACCATTTTCAAAAACTTATTCAAGTCAAGTGCTATGTCACTATTTATTTTTGTTTAATCAAAAGGACCAAGCTAGTACAGAGAGATCACATGTTTTTATGCCTAGAAATATGAATATTACACTCTACAAAAATCCATAAAAGATTTGATTTCATTTGGCTTTTAAAATCATTTGAAAATGTTTCCTAGAAATTCAAACAGAAAAAGAAAAAGAATAAAGAAATAAGAAAAGGCCGGCGCCAGACTTTTAGCCTATCAGCGAAACCAGCCCACTAAGCCCATCCAGGGTTTTCCCCTCGCTCTCTCACACGCATCCACTCGACCCCGCGCTCACTGACCAGTGGCCCCATCGCCACGTCGTCATCGTCCTCCCGGAAATAGCGCGATGAACACGTCGCCGCTCGTTTCTTCCCCCGCCTCTGCCGCGATTTTAAACCTCTTAATTGACGATGAATGCGTGTGTGATCTCCGCCCCAGCTCCGAATATAAGATCCCCTCCTCTCTCCGCTCGTTTCCCCTCACTCAGCGTAGACACCACGCCACCAGGCTGCCCGTAATCGTGCCCACACTGCCGCAACACCGACGACCTCCGGCGACCAATTCCGGTGAGCATCGTCCACCTCTTTGTCTCTGATTCATGCGATCATGCTCTACATGCTCTTGCACATATTCTCATGCCTTTCTTTTTCTCTGTACCATCCTAAAACGTCGTCACCGTCCACCACTCGAAGCAACCGAAGCTCGGCTCAACTCCGATGACCTCCAGTGGTAATTTCCGACCGCCCCTTTCCCTCTCGTTGACACCCGTGTGACTAGCATCATCTTGCGCATCTGACCCACCTCTTCTTTTGCCTTGGCATGATCTGCACCCTCGCCAACGTCGACGAACAGAAGCATCCGTCGCCAGGGACTTCTCCGATGAGAAATCCACGACGACCCCGAGCGCCCCTTTGCCAACCGAACACACGTTGAGCATCTCCTCGTGACGGTGATTCTGGTGAGCATCCTCCCACCTCCCCGCGCGACCTAGTTCGCCGGCTCCGCCATTGACTGAGCACGCCGCCGCCTGTCGCCACCGCTAGCGCCGCCAGTTTAGGGTTAGCTGCTTAGGGCCGTTTGATTTAGATCCAGTGGACGCGATAGAACATAATCGAAGAGGTACGATTAGATCTGAGTCGCGCGTTTTAGTTAGATCTAACGGTGCGAAAGCACGATCCGGTGCGAAGCGGTACCAGCCAACCAGAGACTGCCGCGTGGCATGTTCTTTGTTTTAAATTTCTGAATTAGATCTATTAGATGTTTGAATTTGTTTAATTCATAACTTTTGAATGCCACGTCCAAATTTGACAAATTTTATATCAATGGATTCAGGAGAGAAAATCCTTTCCATCTATGCAATGTGTTTAATGTTTTGCCTCTGTTAAAATGGTTGTTTTTACAGAAACATGTGTAGGCCTATTTTGTGTATAATGAAATGTTTTAATGTTCAAATAAAGTTTGTTTGGCAATTTTTGAACTTGTTTATGAATCAGTACTATGTACTTGTCTTGTTTGGTGTAGAAAATCATCACATGGCATTATGCATGCATCCATATATTTTTGCTTGTATTTATTATGTATGTGATTTTGGTGCTATTATTTTATGTGTAGATTTTGGTGCAAATAGTGATTGTGAGGATTTTAGCTACTCTCCAAACTATCAAGGCAAGTGGTGATTCATGATTTTATTCCTATGTTTTTCAACTTTGCATTAGAAATATTTTGCTAGTCTTGCATGGTTATTTTTGATCTATATGCTATGCTTGGGAAATCCTAGTAGTTGTAGAATTGCTAGAAATATTTCTAAGTCTTATCAATGCCATGCTTAGCCTAGCTAGTAGCAACCAAGGGTGGTATTATATTCATGCTGTGAATAAATATTTCTAAGTCTTTGGACTATGTTTTTGCTTAATAAAACCACTAAGTGAATGAAACACCTGGGTGGAATGGAAAGAATGGGTTATGTTGAGTGGTTACACAAGGCCCATTTCTATGGTCTACCTTGTGTATCTCACTTGTGGAAAGCCACCCAGGAACAAAGGGATTTGAGATTCCTTATGTTAAGAAGCTTCTAGTGCAGCCACTTGGCAATATGGGCTCTGCCTGGATCATATAGGTTGCAATAACTTAGCCATTTGGACAGTTGGTGGTAGTGAGATGATAGGTTGGAAGGCGTCCATTTGGTCTAAGGGAAGGCTTCTGAAAGGTCCTGTCTTGGTGAAAATCAAGTCTTGTGGGGAAAGTGCACAACCTCTGCAGATGGAAGAATCTAAGTACTTAGCCATGTCCCTGGTATTGGACAAATTGAGCATCAAGACATGGAAGCTATCAAGAATCTCCTCATCCAAATTTCTAAGTAAAAACTTGTGGTTGAACAAGGGTGAAGGTTCACCAATGTCTATTGGTGGTTCCTTGGGAAAGTTTTTGTCAAAGAAAAACTTAGTGTTTTCAACTAATAGGCAAAACCTATTTTGAGCAAAGCAAGCCTAAGCTACACTTAGCCAAAATGCATATAGTACTTAGTCCACCAATATTCTACTAAGGTATCACTTGCCAATACTATTCCAATGTATTGACCCACTGTGGCTGTAACTTGTGATGTTCCAGGTTATTCTGATGATGATTAGGAGTCATGAGTCTACACTCAACATGCTTGCCTGTGGCACATGAAGATGAAGACTTATTTATCTTATTACTTATTTAAACTCTTGCACTAGGCCTGTGGCCATGGAGTTTGTAAAAGACTATGTTTGTCTCTGGTATGACTTGTAATAATGACCTTTGTTTCGGTGTACTTCATCTTAAACTGTGGATGCTAGCATTGATCCAGGGACTAGCATTGCAATCACAGGGATCCTTTCCTTTACAAATGAGGGATCTTACAGATGGTATCAGAGCACTGTGTTGCCTGTAGGATTATGACCCTAGGATTGGAAACCACTAAGGAAAATTTTTAACAACTTCCACACTTGTCTTTTCTTCTCGTAAGGAAGGGACCACTCATGACTATGACTTTGGAATGTGAGACAGAATTCCCTAAGGCTCTCAAGGACCTCATGGTTGCCATGGGAATACATGGTGCAGCTATGTACAAAGGTTTTCCTGTGATGGATGAAGGAGTTCAGTACTGGTGGGTGCAACTTCACTTGTATAAAAACAAGGAAGACAACCACAAGGAATCAGGATTCTGCATGGTCACCAATTCAGTGGTGCACACTACATTCTTTGATTCAGCAAGGGATGTAGCTTGGAAGGCCATCAAAGAACTTGGTGATAGAATCAAGTGCAGAATGCTCAACACTCAGAATGATCTTAAGGAAGAAAAGAAACATACCCAAGAGTTAGAGGCTACCAACCAAAGCTTAAGGGAGGACATTATAGACTTAGTAATGGAGTCATGTGCTCTAGATAGACAGATTGCTTCTAGAGATGCCCTGTTAACCAACTTGGCAAGTGAGATGGGACTGTAACGTACTTCGTTAGTTGGACCACCACTTATCATTTTATTTTCCAAATGTTGTTTTAAATAAGTTGAACCTTGGATGTTTGGAATGGTTTCATGTATGCCATGACTTGTGTGATTTGATTTCCAAAGTTATGCATGTGATGCTTTGTTTTGTGATTCATCTCTATGTATGTTGATTCTAACTTTTTCTATCTTATAAATAGATGCCTAATGTTATTATCAACACGGTTAAAGAGTTCAAGAGAACTCGCTTTGGCACTTGTCTCATTGAGCTTACTAGTTTGCTCAATCTCCCACTTCCTTCCATCATGATGCTTCCCCTCACCAAGTTTGAGAGGAAAGACCTTTGGGGCTTCAAGGTTATTCAGCCAGGACGCCAGACTAAGCCAGCCACGGAGGCCATCACCTTCAAGCTCATGCATGATGACAAGGAGAGAGGCCTGGAGGTAGTCATGCATGATTTGCTTGGACGCTTGGTAGGGAGACACTCTCGTGAGGTTAGAGGTACTCATTTCCACGCCTTCGGCAGACGTGACGAGGATGGTGAGGCCATTGACTTTGAGGATACTGCTAGAGAGATAGCAGAGCCTATTCGTCTGTACCTCCAGGACTTAGAGGTTCTTCTTAGGCACCTAGACACTGATAGGACCAACGTCATGCTTAGCAATGACGAACTCCAGGTGCAGCTTCGTGAGAAGGACAAGCTCTTCGTGGAGCAAGATGAGATAGTAAAGGAGATGGAGACCAAGTTTGAGAGTCAAGATAAAAAGTTCAAGAGTCAAGAGAAGCGAGTTCAAGATAGGAACAAGAGGATTCGAGACATGACGGCAGAACTAGAGACCAAGGACTTAGAGCTCGAGCATCAACAAGGTGTGATTCAGAGACTTCATGCACAAAAGAGGGCTCTCAAAGCCAAAGTAGAGGCCATGACCACCAATGTCGAGGAATACAAGACCGCGATGGAGAATGTCGTGGGAATGGTCACGGCATATGCTGCAATCGGCAGCGAGTAGTAGAACGAGGGGCAAGGGCGGCCAGCCATCTGCGGTGCGAGATGAGGGCGGAGACACAGGGTTTACCCAGGTTCGGTCCCCCGGAGGGTAAAGACCTACTCTTGCTAGATTGTATTATGATGGTGGTACAAAGGGATGAGCTCGGCGGCTAGGCGGCGAGTCACTTGGGTGTATGATGGAACGTATCTCTACACACCCTGTAGGGGGGTTTTTATAGACTCACCTCCCCTAGGGTTTACATATCTCAACCGAATCAGTTAAGGCTTCGGTACTCGTTTAACCTAATCCGACTGGGCCTTCAGCTTCTAGTCGCTTGGATCCTCACCGGGCCTTGATCCAGTCGCCGTCTTGTAGGCCCACTCGGGTTCGGCCGGAACGCCCCTGGTATACCCGGTAGGCATATCCCCATCAGTAGTCCCCGAGGCCGTCGTCGATTTGGCGCAGGTGGTTGCTGGCAGTCGGAGTATACGGCTTTCAACGCGGACATCCAGTCAAATTGGCGGCGGGCTCCTGAATAAAGGAGGAAACTAGTCATTCTGGTCGCAGCTTTGGCGATTGAATCGGCGAAATATTTAGTCACTGTTCGTAGTGATCGGGTCGGCGAGCCGAGTGGCTAAAGTTGGACCATCAAACGCAGTCAAACTAGTCGTTGGGGTAATCCAACGGTAACTTTCAGCGTAATCACCTAGACACTGATAGGACCAACGTCATGCTTAGCAATGACGAACTCCAGGTGCAGCTTCGTGAGAAGGACAAGCTCTTCGCGGAGCAAGATGAGATAGTCAAGGAGATGGAGACCAAGTTTGAGAGTCAAGATAAAAAGTTCAAGAGTCAAGAGAAGCGAGTTCAAGATAGGAACAAGAGGATTCGAGACATGACTACAGAACTAGAGACCAACGACTTAGAGCTCGAGCATCAACAAGGTGTGATTCAGAGACTTCGTGCACAGAAGAGGGCTCTCAAAGCCAAAGTAGAGGCCTTGACCACCAATGTCGAGGAATACAAGACCGCGGCGGAGAATGTCGGTCTTACACTTGTTGATGAGGAGGTTGATGCAGAGGAGTAGTGATGACTACTCATTTATCATTTATTTATCATACTTTTGATTATTGAGTCGCAATGATCATCCAACATGTGGATGTCTTGCTATTGGTGTGTTTACTTTTCCAAAACTTGTTGTCTGTGTTGTTGAACCTTTACTACTTTGATGCATGTTTGTTGGTGATTTTTATGTGATGTATTGTGCATATTAGCATCTATGGGTATCTCATTCTTATCCTTATTGAAAACCACAGATGCCTCCCCGACGTGCCAATCCCAACCCCAACAACAACAACATCACCCCTGAGATGCAGCAAATGATGACATCTTAGACTTAGCTGATGCAAATGATGACTACTTTCCTCCAGAATCAGAACAATAACAATAATAATAATAATAATAATAACAACAACAATCAAAACAACCCACCTGGTTTTGACATGCTTACTAGGTTCTTAAGACTGAGGCCAGCAAAGTTCTCAGGAACTACTGATCCTATGGTGGCCAATGATTGGCTACGCTCTGTGAACAAGGACTTGGTAACTGTGGGCTGTACTGATGAAGAGAAAGTCAGATTTGCAGCACACTTGTTGGAAGGACCAGCAGCCACTTGGTGGGATAACTTCCAGATCACCACTCCCATTGCGTATGTGGAATGGGCTATCTTCGAAGATGGTTTCCGTACTGCTCACATCTCATCCGGAGTGACGAGTCTAAAGAAGAAAGAGTTTCATAATCTGAAGCAGCGCCACCACAGCGTGGCAGAGTATATTGAGGAGTTCAACAATCTGGCGTGTTATGCACCGGATGAAGTTGACACTGATGCTAAAAGAAGAGAGAAGTTTCTCGAAGGCCTGAACGATGAACTGAACCTGCAGCTATCAGTGTCCTATGTTCCCACTTATCAGTCTCTTTGTGACAAGGCTGCTATTTTGGAAAACAAGATGAAACAAGTTGAAAGCAGGAAGAGAAAGCACTCTGACAAGCACAGCTCGGGATCGTCTCACAAGCGTTCCCATTATGATGATAGTGGGAGTTCTGGATCCCACAAGCATGGGAAATTCAACAAGCACCACAACCACAACCGTCATCATGACAACAAGAATCACCGTAGTCATGACAATGACAAGTACAAGAATCACAAGGGTGGATATAAGAGCCACCACAGTGGTAGTGGAAGTGGCAGTGGAAACCAGCCTGTCAAGAAGGATCTTAGTCAGGTTGAGTGTTTCAAGTGCAAGAAGATGGGGCATTATGCAAACGAATGCCTAGAAAAGAAAGTTGAAGGACCCAAAATGCCCAACCCTTTTCAAAAGGGAAAAGTGAACAACATCAATGTGGAGGAAATCTATGAGGAACCTAATGCTGTTGCTGTAAGTTCAAACTCAATTCTGTTCCAACATTTGTTCTCTTTGATAATGGTGCATCTCATTCATTCATATCAAGAGCATTTGTTGAAAGAAATGAACTGCCGGTAGAAACTATTGGGTGTCCTATAAAAGTAAGTTCTCCTGGCAGAGAAATGATAGTGAATTCAGGATGTCATGATCTAGTCATAGAGTTTGGAAAGTATAAGTTTCCCGTTAACTTGATAATCCTAAACTCCCAAGGATTGGATGTTATTTTGGGAATGGACTGGATGACTAGGCACAAGGGAGTGATAGATTGTGCCAATCATACGGTCTCACTCACAACTCCATAAAACAAAAGGATCAGATTCAAGACCAACTTTGAATCGAAAAGAAGTAAGCTAAATTCTCTTAAGGGGGTTAGCATGGACAGTGTGCCAATTGTGAGTGAATATCCGGATGTGTTTCCAGAGGAATTGCCGGGAATGCCACCAGATAGAGATGTGGAGTTTATTATTGATTTGCTACCAGGATCTAGACCAATAGCAAAGAGACCGTACAAGATGTCAGTTGATGAACTGAAAGAACTCAACAAGCAACTTGCAGAACAGTTACAGAAAGGGTTTATTCAACCAAGTTCTTCATCTTGGGGAGCACCAGTTTTGTTTGTGGAGAAGAAAGATAGAAGTCAAAGGTTATGCATAGATTACCTTCACTCAATGAGGTGACTATTAAGAACAAATACCCTTTGCCTAGAATCAATGACTTGTTTGATCAGTTAGAAGGAGCTTGTGAGTTCTCAAAGATTGATATCTGGTCAGGTTATTTCCAGCTCAAGATAAGGGAACAAGACATACCTAAGACAACTTTCACCACAAGGTATAGATTATATGAGTATACCGTGATGCCATTTGGTTTAACCAATGCTCCAGCATACTTCATGAATATGATGAACAAGGTGTTCATGGAGTTCCTTGATAAGTTTGTTGTCGTTTTCATTGATGAAATTTTGATCTACTCCAAGAGCAAAGAAGAGCATGAAGGACATCTACGTTTAATACTTGAGAAACTTAGAGAGCATAAACTGTATGCCAAATTCAGCAAGTGTGAGTTTTGGTTGAATGAATTTGGATTTCTTGGACACGTTGTGTCAGGAGATAGTGTAGCAGTTGATCCTGCTAAAGTTTCAGCTGTAACTGAATGGGAATCTCCTAAGTCAGTGAAAGAGGTTCGTAGTTTCCTTGGCTTGGCAGGATACTACAGAAGGTTTATTGAGAAATTCTCCAAGGTAGCTAAGCCTATGACAGCACTGCTAAAGAAAGACAAGAAATTTGCCTGGTCTGAAGGTTGTGAACTTAGTTTTCAAGAATTGAAGAAGAGACTAGTGACAACACCAGTCTTATGTTTGCCAGATTTGGAGAAATATTTCCATGTATATTGTGATGCATCTCATCATGGATTAGGTGCAGTACTTATGCAAGAAGGAAAAGTTGTGGCTTATGCCTCGAGACAACTCAAAACTCATGAGGTAAACTACCCTACTCATGATTTAGAGTTAGCCTCTGTTGTCCATGCACTCAAAACATGGAGAGATTATCTTTTGGGAAAGCGTTGTGAAGTGTTCATAGATCACAAGAGTTTAAAGTATATTTTCACCCAGAAAGAAATTAACATGAGACAAAGAAGATGGCTAGAACTCATTAAGGACTATGACTTAGAGTTTGCAATACCACCCCGGTAAAGCAAATGTTATAGCGGATGCTCTAAGCCGTAAAGTTTTTGTGAATGGCCTTACTAAGGGAGAATTGCCAGATGATCTGTGTACCCAATTTAGAAATCTCAGATTGGAGATTATGCCTGAGGGACATCTCATGTCTTTGGATGTTCAACCCAATTTGTTGGACAAGATCAAAGAAGCCCAAAAGATGGACAAGGAAATTGAAGAGATTAAGGAAAATATTGGCAAGGGAAAAGCCAAAGGATTCCATGAAGATGAACAGGGTACTTTATGGTATGGGAAACGTATGTGTGTTCCACAAGATCCGGAGCTTCGGAAACTGATTTTACAAGAAGACCACAATCACCATATTACATTCATCCAGGTAACACTAAAATGTACATGGATATGAAGGAAAGGTTTTGGTGGAATAATCTCAAGAAAGACATCGCCGAACATATTGCTTTGTGTGATGTATGTAGTAGAGTGAAAGCAGAACACCAGAAACCAGCAGGATTGCTTCAACCACTACCTATTCCTGATTGGAAGTGGGACAAGATTGGTATGGATTTCATTACCGGATTGCCAAGGACCCGGTCAGGATATGATTCTATTTGGGTAGTAGTGGATCGCCTAACTAAAGTGGTTCATTTCATACCCGTGAAGACAACCTATACAAGTGCTAAGTTAGCCAAGATCTATATGAGTAGAATTTTCTGTATGGACGGAGTGCCCAAAAGTATTTTGTCTGATAGGGGAACAAAATTCAATTCTCATTTTTGGAGGCAACTACATGAGTCATTGGGAACGAGGTTGGAATTCAGCACTGCTTTTCACCCTCGGACTGATGGACAAACAGAAAGGACTAATCAGATTCTTGAAGATATGTTGAGGGCATGTGCCCTAGACTATGGAGCCAGTTGGGATGAAAGTCTGCCTTTCGCAGAATTCTCTTATAATAACAGCTATCAAGCCAGTATTGAGATGGCACCATTTTAGTTTCTCTATGGGAGATAGTGTACCACCCCATTTCTATGGAATGGTGTGGGAGAAAGAAATTTGTTCGGACCAGAACTAATCAAAGAGGCTGAAGAGAAAGTCAAGCTGGTTAAGGACAGATTGAAGATAGCGCAGTCCTGATAGAAGAGCTACGCAGATCCTAAGGGTAGAGAAGTCACCTATGAAGTTGGTGATAGAGCTTATCTTAGAGTGTCACCACTTCATGGAGTGAAGAGGTTTGGTGTCAAAGGTAAATTGGCCCCAAGATATGTTGGACCATTCAAGATTCTGAGTCGTAAAGGAGAAGTAGCTTATGAGATTGAATTGCTAGAGTCATTGTCAGTTGTTCATAATGTGTTTCATGTGAGTCAACTTAAGAAATGCCATCCGGAAATGGAAGAGACTTCTTTGAAGGATACAATACCTTTGGAAGGGGTCCAATTGGAAAGTGATCTCACCTATGAAGAGAAACCTATCAAAATTCTTGAGACTGCAGAAAGAGTTACTCGGACTAAGACTATCAAGTTCTGCAAAGTTCAATGGAACCATCATTCCGAAGAAGAATCAACATGGGAAAGAGAAGATGATCTTCGGAAAGACCACCCTCACCTATTTTCTAGCCAACCCGAATCTCGAGGGCGAGATTCACCTTAAGGGGGTTAGATTTGTAACATCCCTAAAATCATGTTTCAAAACTCATGCATATCATTCATGCATCCATGGTCATTTAGGGATTCCATTTCAAAACCATTTAAAAAACAGGAGCATCTGATGCTCATTATTTTATGTGAGCAACTATCAAACCAATGCCACTCTTAAATGAGAGTATAATTGTTTCAAAACCAAGCCTTGTTGCTCTCAGATTTGTTTTGCTTGAGTTCTAGTACTTAAACCAAAGTTTACAAAACAAATTTGGATTTAAAACCATTTTCAAAAACTTATTCAAGTCAAGTGCTATGTCACTATTTATTTTTGTTCAATCAAAAGGACCAAGCTAGTATAGAGAGATCACATGTTTTTATGCCTATAAATATGAATATTACAATCTACACCAGAAAAGATTTGATTTCATTTGGCTTTTAAAATCATTTCAAAATGTTTCCTGGAATTTCAAACAGAAAAAGAAAAAGAATAAAGAAATAAGAAAAGGCCAGCGCCAGACTTTTAGCCCATCAGCGAAACCAGCCCACTAAGCCCACCCAGGGTTTTCCCCTCGCTCTCTCACATGCATCCACTCGACCCCGCACTCACTGACCAGTGGCCCCATCTCCACGTCGTCATCGTCCTCCCGGAAACAGCGCGATGAACACGTCGCCGCTCATTTCTTCCCCCGCCTCTGTCTCGATTTTAAACCTCCTAATTGACGATGAGTGCGTGTGTGATCTCCGCCCCAGCTCCGGCTATAAGATCCCCTCCTCTCTCCGCTCGTTTCCCCTCACTCAGCGCAGACACCACGCCACCAGGCTGCCCATAATCGTGCCCACACCGCCGCAACACCGACGACCTCCGGCGACCAATTCCGGTGAGCATCGTCCCCCTCTTTGTCTCTGCTTCATGCGAGCATGCTCTACATGTTCTTGCGCATATTATCATGCCTTTCTTTTTCTCTGTACCATCCTAAAACGTCGTCACCGTCCACCACTGGAAGCAACCGAAGCTCGGCTCAACTCCGACGACCTCCAGTGGTAATTTCCGACCGCCCCTTTCCCTCTCGTTGACACCCGCGTGACTAGCATCGTCTTGCGCATCTGACCCACCGCTTCTTTTGCCTTGGCATGATCTGCACCCTCGCCAACGTCGACGAACAGAAGCATCCGTCGCCAGGGACTTCTCCGACGAGTAATCCACGACGACCCCGAGCGCCCCTTCGCCAACCGAACACACGTTGAGCATCTCCTCGTGACGGCGATTCTAGTGAGCATCCTCCCACCTCCCCGCGCGACCTAGTTCGCCGGCTCCGCCACTGACTGAGCACGCCGCCGCCTGTCGCCACCTCTAGCGCCGCCAGTTTATGGTTAGCTGCTTAGGGCCGTTTGATTTAGATCCAGTGGACGCGATAGAACATAATCAAAGAGGTACAATTAGATCTGAGTCACGCGTTTTAGTTAGATCTAATGGTGCGCAAGCACGATCCGGTGCAAAGCGGTACCAGCCAACCAGAGACTGCCACGTGGCATGTTCTTTGTTTTAAATTTCTGAATTAGATCTATTAGATGTTTTAATTTGTTTAATTCATAACTTTTGAATGCCACGTCCAAATTTGTTTAATTCTATGCAATGTGTTTAATGTTTTGCCTCTGTTAAAATGGTTGTTTTTACAGAAACATGTGTAGGCCTATTTTGTGTATAATGAAATGTTTTAATGTTCAAATAAAGTTTGTTTGGCAATTTTTGTACTTGTTTATGAATCAGTACTATGTACATGTCTTGTTTGGTGTAGAAAATCATCACATGGCATTATGCATGCATCCATATATTTTTGCTTGTATTTATTATGTATGTGATTTTGGTGCTATTATTTTATGTGTAGATTTTGGTGCAAATAGTGATTGTGAGGATTTTAGCTACTCTCCAAACTATCAAGGCAAGTGGTGATTCATGATTTTATTCCTAAGTTTTTCAACTTTGCATTAGAAATATTTTGCTAGTCTTGCATGGTTATTTTTGATCTATATGCTATGCTTGGGAAATCCTAGTAGTTGTAGAATTGCTAGAAATATTTCTAACTCTTATCAATGCCATGCTTAGCCTAGCTAGTAGCAACCAAGGGTGGTATTATATTCATGCTGTGAATAAATATTTCTAAGTCTTTGGACTATGTTTTTGCTTAATAAAACCACTAAGTGAATGAAACACCTGGGTGGAATGGAAAGAATGGGTTATGTTGAGTGGTTACACAAGGCCCATTTCTATGGTCTACCTTGTGTATCTCACTTGTGGAAAGCCACCCAGGAACAAAGGGATTTGAGATTCCTTATGTTAAGAAGCTTCTAGTGCAGCCACTTGGCAATATGGGCTCTGCCTGGATCATATAGGTTGCAATAACTTAGCCATTTGGACAGTTGGTGGTAATGGGATGATAGGTTGGAACGCGTCCATTTGGTCTAAGGGAAGGCTTCTGAAAGGTCCTGTCTTAGTGAAAATCAAGTCTTGTGGGGAAAGTGCACAACCTCTGCAGATGGAAGAATCTAAGTACGTAGCCATGTCCGTGGTATTGGAGAAATTGAGCATCAAGACATGGAAGCTATCAAGAATCTCCTCATCCAAATTTCTAAGTAAAAACTTGTGGTTGAACAAGGGTGAAGGTTCACCAATGTCTATTGGTGGTTACTTGGGAAATTTTTTGTCAAAGAATGTCGTGGGAATGACCACGGCAGATGCTGCAATCGGCAGCGAGTAGTAGAACGAAGGGCAAGGGCGGCCAGCCATCTGCGGTGCGAGATGAGGGCGGAGACTCAGGGTTTTACCCAGGTTCGGCCCCCCGGAGGGTAAAGACCTACTCCTGCTAGATTGTATTATGGAGGTGTTTACAATGGGCGAACTCGGCGGCTAGGCGGCGAGTTGCTTGGGTGTATGAGCGAACGTATCTCTACTCACCCCTTAGGGAGGTTTATATAGGCTTACCTCCCCTAGGGTTTACATATCTCAACCGATTCGGTTACAACTTTGTCAATCGTTTAACCTGCATCGACCGGGCCTATCTACTACCTGGGCCTTGACCTCCCGCTTTGGTACCTGATGGGCCTTGATCCACTCGCCGCTCTGCGTGCCCACTGCCAGCCTTTGGGCGGTCGAACGCGTCCCGAGGATACCCCAAAGAGGCATATCCCCATCAAGAGTCCCCGAGGCCGTCGTTGATTAGGCGGGTGGCCTTGGCGATCGAGTATACGGCTTCAAGTTGGCATCCAATAATCGTCGGCGGGCTCTGCAAAAGGAAAAAATCCGCCAACCGAGTCGTTTTTGAGTGTACCCGAACCAACGGATCGCGCCTCGTGAATAACTCAATGAGCGAGTGGCGGAGGCGGACCGTCGGGCGTGGTCAAACTAGCCGTTAAGGTAACTTAACGGTAACTTCGGCGTAATCATCGCGGTAACGGCCCCTAATTTGGCGGGCAGCTCGCTATATAAGGGGAATGGTTGGCCATCGGAAAGCCAACCGCCCACCATTTCTTCCGAGTGCGCACATCTTCCGCCCGCTGATCTCGCGACCCACAATCCTCCGACCTCCAGGCAAATCCTCAGCCATGGCCCTCTCCACCGAACCTTGGGGTAGATCCAAGTGCACCAGCAATCGGCCTCCTTCGAGGAGGCCGGAATCATGGGCCGGCATGGCGAATCCCGCAGCGGAGAAACGATCCCGAACCCAGCGAGAGAGTTCATCTGCTTCACTAGTCACCTCGAGCGGGTTTAGGGTTTCCCACTTCTCGTTCTTCCTGCGCTACTTACCACGGATCCAGCCCTCGGACCGGGTCCCCATAGTATCGGCAGCTCGCCATCTTTGTGGCGTCGCGAGTGCTACTTGGCGCCGCCCTATTTTCCCTTGTGGCAAGATCTGCTCCATGGACGGATCAGCCGCGAGAGGCGGCGCCCAATGCTAGCCGCGGTGGCTCAACCTTCCAGCTGAAATCCAAAGCCTCCTTCTTCGACTTGATGCTGCCGCCAAAGCAAATGAGCGATCGAAAAGTCTTGGTTTTACGTGACCGAGGCGACCCGGAGGACGAGGCGGCGATCCCACGGTTTCGGCCGACCGTTCGAGCGCGCAATCTTTAGGTCGCCAAGCTTCCGACGATCAGCGGATGGTCGTCGACGAGATGCTCACCATTCGCGTCCGAAGAAGAAGGCTCCGACGGTGAACCTGTACAACTGTTGGCTTGGGCGACTCGTCGCTCGCCCAGCACTACATGTACCAAGACAAATGAGAAGACTGACGAAGGCCTGCCGCCGAGTGGAAGCCGGAGGACTACCTCCTGGCGTGAAGAGGATCACCCAGCGGCATACACGGATGCGCAGGCCCTCCTCCATACACCACGGCGTCCGGCCCAACGGTAATAACCTGATCTTATTCGCATCGCAGCATATGCAACATGCGTAATTCTAACTTTGTTCCGTGTTAACGCAGCTATTCCAAGTGGTGGAAGGGTGGCTTCCACCCGCCGATGACGAAGCTCCGCCATCCGCCCAGACATAAGCGAACGCCTCGCCAAGGGCAATGAGGACGATGAGGACGAATCAAGAGGAGATCGCCCCACCGTCCGAAAGACCCGCGGCAACGCTGGAACTCGAGGCGAGCAGGAGCCTCGAGCATCATGACGATGACGAGGAACTCCGGAGACCACCTCGCCCGCCAGGCCTCCAGCGAAGAAGAAGAAGGAGAAAGGCGAGGGCCCCCTAGGAGGAGGCGAAGCCGCCAAAGATGGCCTCACCGCTGGCCAGCAGCTCCGATGCCCATAGCTCGCCGGTGAAGGCGGCCCGGCGACAACCACGCTAGACGCACCATCCATGGAGGCACCGCTGGCTCGATACCCCCGCCTTCGCCCGATCTCCGGGCTAGGAAGGCCCAGTGGCGACTTCGCCTCGCAAAGGGGTCCCGAACGTGGCGGTCTCGCCTCGCAAGGAGGCTCCGGTCGCGGCAGCTCCTAGCAAGGAAACCTCCGCCGAGGGCGCCCCGGAGGCGCCGACCGCTACCTCGACATCAAAGAAACCGTCCGTGTCCTGGGCCCCTGGCACCCTGGACCTGGGGCTCAGTCGCCGGCTTGGCCCCGAGCTGGAAAAACCGGCCGGCCTTGCGCACAGGGCTGCGTTTCATTCCCGTCGCCAAGTGAGTGTACTCGGCTTTCACCTTTCTCTTAGTATTTTGAATGTTTTTTCCTGAATTGTCTCGTCGTGGGACCGGAGTGAAGAAGATGAGCCACCCGACGTGGCCAAGGTGCCTCCGCCACTAGCGGGGAGGACCCTTCCCGTAAGAGGAAGGTGGATGAGGTCGCCGCTTCCATGGAAGGCAGCAAGAAGGCCAAGGCGATGACATCGCCATCTCTCGACGACACGGCAGTCGCACTTTGGGCCCGCCGTGAAGCGACCGATCCACGGGGAGGCACTTCGCCTGAGACCGGAAGAAGCGAGCTCCTTTGGGGCGGTGCTACCTTCCCCGCTTCATGACCAAGGCGGCCACGGCGAGTGAGGCTGCGACTCGAACCCGCTCCGAGGCCGCCGACGCTGAGATTGACCAACGTCGCGGGCACACACCGTGCGTCCGTGGACGCGCGAATCAGACGGCATGCTTGGCGCGGCCATCCAGGTACCTCCAGTCCCCGAGGATCAGGTCGGTGTTTTGCAGCGGCCTGATTCTGTATAATTACTTGTTTCGTGCATTCGAGTCCAGTCCCCGAGTGCGTACTCGCTAAATTGTAGCGGGTGGGCACTTAGTATTTTTCGAGCCACCAGTCCCCGAGTGCGCACTCGCTAAATTGTAGCGGGTGGGCACTTAGTATTTTTCGAGCCACCAGTCCCCGAGTGCGCACCCGCTAAATTGTAGCGGGTGGGCACTGAGTTGTTTTCGTGTGAACTGACTTTGAAACTTTGCAGGGTTTACAACTGGAGTCGGCAGAGCGATTGGCTGCAGCGGCGTCTTGAGAAGGAGTTGGCGCTCTCAAGAAGTAAACAAGAAGTCAGGCGATTGCCGTGACAGAGGTGGCTCGCCAGAGCTTGTCCTCGCCGGGCGAGCCGACGGCTGCGTTAAGCGCCTTGAGCAAAGGATTGCCGACCTCGGCCTTGACGGGAGGCGAAGAAGAAGCGAGCTCGGCGAACAGGCGAGCTAAGGCCGCCGTGCTGCCGGAGGAAGACCGGAAAGTGTCGGAAGCCCTCATCGGGCTTCGTGACGAGAAGACATCGCTTCAAAGCTTCATCTTGGGCTCGCCCGCCCGTTGATCGGTGAGTCGTCTTCCAGTCTTGTGGTTGTATTTTTGTGGTTTCCGTGGTGCTCACAACCTGTTTCCATCTAGCAGGTATGATTGGTAGCCATGAAGAAGCGAGTTCTCTTGATGCGAGGGAGTGCGTGAGCATGCTCGTCGACTTCGGCGCTTGTCGGCGACTTGCATCCGCCTACCTTCAAGAGATGTCGCCCACGGAGGTTATTCCCAATGACCTCATTGAGGTGTGGAGTACTTGGAGAAGGCGCCAGTCGTGGAGTTCATGACGCGGTCGGCTTTTCGACGGAGCGTCGACGGCTCGAGTCCGGACTCGCCCACTTCCCGAAGATTTCGACCTCGACGACGTGACGAGTGGTTATCCTTCATCGCGCGGTGGATCTGTCTGAAGTTCTTAAGCTGCAGGAGCGCGCGCCGTATTCGAGCGTGTTTGGGCGATGGGCGACCTTCTTCCGCATACCGAAGCGGTCGTCGCGCGAACGACGCCGAGCCGCATCGCGACTTCAAGGTCGAGCAGCCCTTCCGCGCGGCGATGGCGGGCCATGACAACTTATCCATCGAACCCGCATAATCGTATTCATCCGGAAGCGCCGACGGTGCATCATCGTCGAAGCTCGCGAATAGTGTTAGTAACAATTCGCCGAGTAGGCATATTTTGTAATGTAAGACAATGCGATATGCGATTGAATAGAACGTTGTGTTCATTTTGCTATTTGTTTGCGTGTTTTGGATTGATTTTGGGTGAGTCCCCGAGCGCGTCCGCCCTTTTGCGGGTTTCGCCTGAAATATGATGTTTTGTTGTTTATCATGTGTGTTGTTGGTTGAGTCGACTCGCCGAGCTCGGAGAGCCGCCGCAAGGCGACTCGAGTGCTCTATACTTTACCGCTTTTCCGTCTGTGAACGGTGCCGGGTGGCCGAGTCCCCGGCGTGGTACTTGGTAGTTCAAGGCGCGACTCGAGGGTGGTTGAGGACCGAGCGTTTGTGTTAGCGTCGCTCTGCCTGGCCCGTGGGTCGGGCCGTGGCGAGTCCCGGCACGCCTCTTACTTGGCGTTTTCTGTCCGATCGAGACGAATGGTATCCAGTCCCCGGCGTGGTACTTAGCCGTTCGAGTCGCTCTGCCAAGGATGCGGAGGACCAGTGGTCGTGGGAAGCGAGGACAGATGTCTTGGTTCAGAAACCAGTCGAGCTAAGCGACTCCGATGGGGCTCCGGATTTGGCGTTTTAAGTGGACGATGCAAGACCTGAATGACTCGGTGCTCTTGCATCGCACTACTTAGCCGTGCGGTCATTGTTCCAAGGGTTGACTTCAGATTTTAGCATAACGTTAATTACGAAAAGTAGTGGCACAAGGAATGGAGAGTAGACGAATTTTGCGGTAACCGCTTTTTATTCATAGCGACCGGAGAGTACACGTGGGGTTCTAGGTATAGAACTTCCGGAGGAGATTTACATTCCACGGCCGCTGACGTCGAGTTCACCGCCCCGCGACGCCGACGAGGTAGTAGGCGCTGCTGTTTAGCACGCGCCGATAGCGAACGGGCCTTCCCATGGAGGAGAGCTTGTGCCCTTCTTGTCCTGGATGAGGCGTAGCACCAAGTCGCCTTCTGGAAGGTGCGGGTTTTCACCGTCGGCTGTGGTAGCGACGGAGCCTTGCCGATAGATAGCGGTGCGCGATCGGGCGAGGTCGCGCGGCCGTCGAGTTGGTCGAGCCCATCTTGGCGGGCCAGTTCGCTTATGCCTCCGTATAGTGGACGATCCGCGAGTCGTGTTCGAGGTCGGTTGGCATGACGGCTTCCGCTGTAGACCATGAAGAAGGGGTGAATCCGTCGACCTGTTGACCGAGGTGCGAATTCCCGGATGACGGAGGAAGCTCTTGACCCAGCACCCGTGCGCGCCGAGTGGTACTTGGAGTCGCGGCTTCAGCCGTGGAGGATGCTTTGGTTGGCTCGTTCCGGGCCGTTGGATTCGGGTGCGATCGACGCGAGGTCGAGCCGATGTGGTGCTCCTCGCAGAACTCGCCATTGCTCCCTTGGCGAAGTTTGTGCCGTTGTCCGTGATGATGCTGTTGGGGAAACCGTGGCGGTATATGAGTTCGCGTAGGAACTTAGTGGCGATCTTCCGTCGCATTTCGGACTGGCTTGGCTTCTATCCACTTTGTGAATTTGTCGACGACCAGCGGTGGGTGTAGCCGAGGGGCCTTCTTGAAGGGCCGACCATGTCCATGCCCCACACGGCGAATGGCCAGTGATGGGTATTGTTTTGAGCGCCGAACTTGAACGCGCGTCGGTTGGCGTATCGCACCCGGCGATCGCTGACGATATCGACAGCCGCGCGCAGCGTGGGCCAAGAGAAGCCGTGTCGCATGGCTTTGGCGACCAGGAGCGCAGCGTGGTGCCGCAATGCTGAGTGGATGTCGGGTAAGATTTTGCTTCCTTCAGCTGGTTGTACGCAGCGTTGGAACACGCCGGTGACGCTGCGCTTGTGTAGCTCGCCACGACGATGGTGCAGGACTTGCATCGGCGAACAATCATTCGGCGCTTGTCTGCCTGCGGGCAGGTTGCCCGTCTCCGTGTAGGCGATGTAGGGCTTGGTCCAATGTCGGTTCGGTGACGAAAGTACCAAGGTTGCCTCTGGTTGGAGCGACTCAATGTCGATCTCTTCGGAGGAGAGACCGACGGCGTGAAGATGGTGTCGAGGAACACGCCGGCGGTGGTGCGGATCGTGCCGACCCGGCGCGAGAGGGCGTCGGCCTCGCTTTTTCCTCCTGTCGATCCACTGACCGAGTAGCCGTGAAGTGGCCCACCTTGTCCACCTCTTGGCGGTATGCCGCCATGGTAGGAGACGGCGTCGCAGGTGCCGCGACTTGACCCGCAACGAGGTCGGAGTCTCCGTAGCATCAAGGCGATTGACGCTCATCTCCTTTGCGCTCGCATGCGTGAGTAGGGCCTCGTATTCAGCCATGTTGTTGGTGCAGGCGTGAATTGAGGCGGAGTATGTAGCGGAGCTTGTCGCCTTTGGTGAGGTCAAGACTATCTCGCCTCTGCGCCGTCTGCGTTCTTGGACCCGTCGGCACAGGCTCCAGAATGGAGGTACGGCGGCTTCTTCCGCTGGGCCTCCTCCGGGCGAGGAAATCGCCGCTCGTGACTTAATTGCGTGGCTCGTACTTAATGTTGTGGACGCCGATCTCGACGGCCCACTTGGCGACCCGCCGGCCGCCGCGATTGCGGATGATGTCTTGTAGTGGAGCGGAGGAGACGACCGTGATGGGGTGCTCACGGAAGTAGTGCAGCGCCGAGCTCAAGACCGCATATACCAGCTTTTGGTATCAGGTGGTCATGGCGCGACTCGTTAAGACCTCGCCGATGTAGTATACCGGACTGGGCGCTTTTTCCTTCCTCGCTCGACGACCATTACAGCGCCGACGACGCTTCGGACGCCGCGACGTAAACCAGCATGGGCTCCTTGTCGACGGTGCGGCGAGTAGTGGTGCGGCGTAGCACCTTTTTGAGGTCGCGAGCGCGTCCGCCTCCTTGTCCCAATCGAAGGTGGGATTCTTGCACATCAGCGGTATAGGGGCATCGCCGCCTTTCGCCCAGTGGGATGAAGCGATCGAGAGCCGCTACCCGCCCGCCAGCTCGACGCCGCGCAGCACTCGGGTTTGCCGAGCCGGCGATCGTGTCGATCTTCGGGTTTGCCTCGATCCTCGCTTGGAGACGACGTACCTAGTAATTGCCCGCGGTACACCAAGGTGCACTTGCTCGGGTTGAGCTTTATCTTGTACCCGCAGGTTGGCGAAGGTCTCGCGAGGTCGGCGAGTAGGTCGCCTTGGCGGCGGATTTTACGACCACGTCGCCGATGTAGACGTGGATGTTACGCCAATTTGGCTCGCGAGGCATTCTTGCATGCACCGTTGGTACGTTGCTCCGCGTTCTTGAGGCCAAGGTCATGGCGGTGTAGCGAAGGCTCAATGGCGTGATGAACGCCGTCTTCTCCTCGCCCTCGACAGCCATTTTGATCTGGTTATACCCGAGTAGGCGCCGAGGAAACACAATACTCCGAGCCAGCGGAGTCGATGATCTGATCGATCCGCGGAGGACGAATCGCCTTTGGGCAAAGGCCGCTCAGGTTTGTGTAGTCGATACACATTCTCCAGTCCCGCTTTTCTTTCGACCAGGACTGGGTTTGCCACCACTTGAGTATTTGATTGGCGAATGAAGCCGGCAGAGTAGACGCTGCACTTCCTCGGCGATTGCCCGACGGCGTTCTTCGTTGAATGGCCGAGCGATCGCTGACCGGTCGCACTTTGGGGTCGGCGTTTAATTTGTGCTCACGAGCTCCTAGGTACACCGTGCATGTCGGAGGGTTTCCATGCGAAGATGTCCCTGTTCTCACGGAGGAACTCGATGGCGCGCCTTCCTATGCCGGGCTCATGCTCGTCCCGATCGTCACCGCCGGGGTCGCCGGGACCAGCTCGACGGCAGCGCCGTGGCCTCAAAGGTTGAGGTGTTTGTGCCCTCCGAGTTGGGCTTCTTAAGTATTGTGGGGTCGTTGTTGACCCGCCAGATTTGGCGAGCTCATCGGCGTGACTAGCTTCCGCCGATCACGGGCGTCGGCGAAGTTCGGCTCCTTTGGCCTCGCATTCGGCGCATGTCGTGGTCACCGTTGATGGTGATGACGCCGCACGCCCGGAGCTTCATCGCGTTGTCTGACGTAGTGGGTGCCGCCATGAATTTGGCGAATGCCGCGCCCAGACGCAATGGTAAGGGCTGTCAAGGGCACCAGTCAAGACGATCCGCCGTGCGGAAGTTCGCCGAGTGCCGAAGGTGACGGTAGCGTGACCTTGCCGATCGGGTACGCCTTCCGACCGGTATGATGCCGGAACGTGGTGTGGGTTGTTCGATCATCGATCGCGGGAGCCGCAGTCAAGGTGTCGAGGTAGAGGATGTTGATGGAGCTGCCGCCCATCGAGTCTTGGGGAGCCGAGTCGCCTACCTTGGGCTTGACCACCAGGCGACTCGCCCCGGTACTCGATGCGTGGCGAGTGGTCTTGCCGCTCGGTGATAAGCTGTTCACCAGTTCAGAACCGGGGACGTCTGTCTGGCCACCGCGTTGACGGCGACATCGCGGGCGATGACCTTCTTCTCGCGCTTCGTGTTGAAGCCTGTGAAGGTGTGGAGCGAGCCGGCCACTTTGCCGAATTTTCCGCCATTTTGCGGTCGTTGTCGGTGTCCTCCGCTGCCGTGCCTTCTCGATCTCCCGAGGGTGTGGCGGTCGGCCGGTGTGCGTGGGCTTTCCTTCCCTGCCGAAACGCACATGGTTGGTTAAGGAGGGCCGGGATCGAACCTTGGCTTGTTCTTGTAGTTCCCGCCGTCGCCGTTGCCCTCCGTCGCGGTAGCTCTTGGGGTCACGCCAGCGTGCTCAGCATTGGCATTTAAGTCGACTACCATCGCTGCGCGCTTGCGTGAGGCGAAAGTGCCGCCAGCGTAGGTCTGCCGGGCGTCGCCGCCGCCGCCCGCCGTTGTCCGCCGGACTCGTCGTCGACGCCTTGATTGGGATCTTCCTCGGCGTATCGTTTGGCGATCTCGAGGAGGTCGGGATGTTGTCGAGTGTGCGGTGTCGCTTGAGCTTGGCGACTAGGGGCTCGTGGCGGCACGAGGTCTTGAAGCAATGGATGGCGGTGTCCGGTGGATGCCGACCGCTGTACGAGCTCTTGCCACCGTTGGACCCAGTGCGGGTCGACTCGCGGGTCCCTGGACACATCGTTCAGGTCCTCGATGGTGGTGGCGGGTGTAGGAGCACTCGAAGTGCTGACGGCGTCTCGCATTTCCTCCCGTGAGTCGATCGTCGGGGGCGTGTTGATCCATTGCCTGCACGTCCCTCCATCATCGGGGAGGTAACGGCGAGTAGGTCGGTGTGACCCGCGATCCCCATTGCCATGAGGTATGTGTCAAGCCAGACCGCGGGGTCGTACGAGGAGTCGTATTTTTCGATCTCCTTCGGCGCCTTGAAGTTGGGTGGGTACTTTTCGCCTCGGATCATTGGTCCGAAGCACTTGGGCCCTAGTCGACTGAGCGACCCCATAGGCTCGCCATCGCGGCGAGTAGTTAGGGTGTGCCGCAAGTCGTCGGGCTGGCGTGCGCGCCAGTTCTGGTTGGCGATGATATGAGTGCGAGCGTCGATTGGCTCTCCATTGGCGGCGACGAGGTTGGTCGCCGGCCTGGGATCGTTTGTGGAGAGTGCCGCATTCGCGGGTCGTCGTTGGAGCTGCAGTGGCTCCGGCGGCGGGCAATTGAGGGTGTTTGCCACCGCTGGACGGCCGCTTGAGGCCGCCCTACTTCCGGAGGAGCGCGAGTACACTCGCCCCTGCGAGTCGGCGCCTGCTTTCTGCTGTTCCACGGCCTTCGCGAGTAGGGCCCGGACGTACTGGATCTGTAAGGCACCGTCGCCGGTTGCCGTGATGCTGTCGGCCGCGGCTCGGCCTGCCACGAGGTTGTCCATCGGGGTGGAGAACAGTGGAAGGCCGTTCGCGTCGCGCTCCCGTGAGGAGACGACTATCCGCGGCTGGTCCACAGGAGGTGCGGTTGGGTGGTGGTGGGGCACCCATCGCCGTTGATCTGGCGGGCGGTTGCTTCCTCGGTGGCGCGTTCTCGCGGTCGCGTTCGGCTATCTTGGCCGGGTCGTTCTCGTCGTTGAAGTTCGAGCGCGCCTGGCGGTGGGGTTCAGCGTGACCTGATCCGCTGCTGGTGGTAGCGCGACAGTTCTGCTGTCACACCTCGGCGAAATTTTTCGCCGCCTGCTCGCACGTCTTGCCTCCGCCAGCGGAGTTCCTCGACCTCCGCCGTGGCGTTAGGAGGATCGGTGGAGAAAGGGTCCTCCGGCGGATCGGTGCGGTAGCCATGTAGGCAGGCGTGGCGATCGCACCGTCGTGGAGGTCGGCGGAGTTCTCCGACCGGTCGGTCGAAGATCC
Organism: Avena longiglumis; assembly: GCA_030063025.1. Lineage (NCBI taxonomy): Eukaryota > Viridiplantae > Streptophyta > Magnoliopsida > Poales > Poaceae > Avena > Avena longiglumis. The sequence continues at coordinate 535,809,069 of CP125975.1, forward strand.
AGGATGGAGGGTCCTCGAAATCTCCCGTTGGAGACCTGGCGATGGAGCCCAGCGGACGAGGCCGCGGTGATGGATCCGGAGTGACGCTGGGTCGCCGAGTCGGCGTCGTCGGTGGTCGCGTCTTCGCGGCGCTGAATTCTCGGCCACGTTCTGTGGGCGAGTCGCACTCGGGCGGGCGGTGGATCGTGCGGATCTGGCTCTCGGAGAGCCGATCGCGTGGTGGCGACTTCGCGGATGCGAGCCGAGTCCTCCGAGGTGATGATGTCGGTGAGGCCGACGAAGGCCGATCGTGCCGATCGCGTAATCACGCAGGCGTGACGGGTCGCGCCAGCCGGGACGTAGCTGCTTGGCAAGATCTGGAGCATCTCGCCAATCGCTATCATGCGGCGGTGGCGACCGTCTGTTGATGGGCAGATTGGATCTCGCCGCAGAACACCGGCCGGCCAGGCCCCACGGTGGGCGCCCGCCGTGGGAATGACCACGGCGAATCTTGTCAGCGGTAGTAGTAGAAACGAAGGGCAAGGGCGGCCATCTGCGGTGCGAGATGAGGCGGAGACTCGTGGTTTTACCAGGTTCGCCCGGAGGGTAAAGACCTACTCGCTAGATTGTATTATGGAGGTGTTTACAATGGGCGAACTCAAGGCTTCGGCGAGTTGCTTGGGTGTATGAGCTTAACGATCTCTACTCACCCCTTAGGGAGGTTTATATAGGCTACCTCCCTAGGGTTTACATATCTCAACCGATTCGGTTACAACTTTGTCAATCGTTTAACTTTCGGACCGGGGCCTATCTACTGCTGGGCCTTCGACCTCCAGTCGCCTGGTACCCTGATGGGCCTTGATCCACTCGCCGTTCTGCAGGCCCACTCGCCAGCCTTTGGGCCAGTCGGAAACGTCCCGCTGAGGATACCCCAGTAGGCATATCCCCATCAAAGAAAAACTTAGTGTTTTCAACTAATACGCAAAACCTATTTTGAGCAAAGCAAGCCTAAGCTACACTTAGACAAAATGCATATAGTACTTAGTCCACCAATATTCTACTAAGGTATCACTTGCAAATACTATTCCAATGTATTGACCCACTATGGCTGTAACTTGTGATGTTGCAGGTTATTCTGATGATGATTAGGAGTCATGAGTCTACACTCAACATGCTTGCCTGTGGCACATGAAGATGAAGACTTATTTGTCTTATTACTTATTTAAACTCTTGTACTAGGCCTGTGGCCATAGAGTTTGTAAAAGACTATGTTTGTCTCTGGAATGACTTGTAATAATGACCTTTGTTTCTGTGTACTTTATCTTAAACTGTGGATGCTAGCATTGATCCAGGGACTAGCATTGCAATCACAGCGATCCTTTCCTTTACAAAGGAGGGATCTTACAGATGGTATCAGAGCATTGTGTTGCCTGTAGGATTATGACCCTAGGATTGGAAACCACTAAGGAAATTTTTTAACAACTTCCACACTTGTCTTTTCTTCTCGTAAACTTTTCTAATCTTCTTTCTCATCTCTATTTGTAGATGAACTCCATCAACGAAGCCGTAAGGAAGGGACCACTCATGACTATGACTTTGGAATGTGAGACAGAATTCCCTAAGGCTCTCAAGGACCTCATGGTTGCCATGGGAATACATGGTGCAGCTGTGTACAAATGTTTTCCTGTGATGGATGAAGTAGTTTAGTATTGGTGGGCGCAACTTCACTTGTATAAAAAAGGAAGACAACCACAAGGAATCAGGATTCTGCATGGTCACCAATTCAGTGGTGCACACTACATTCTTTGATTCAGCAAGGGATGCAGCTTGGAAGGCCATCAAAGAACTTGGTGATAGAATCAAGTGCAGAATGCTCAACACTCAGAATGATCTTAAGGAAGAAAAGAAACATACCCAAGAGTTAGAGGCTACCAACCAAAGCTTAAGGGAGGACATTATAGACTTAGTAATGGAGTCATGTGCTCTAGATAGACAGATTGATTCTAGAGATGCCCTGTTAACCAACTTGGCAAGTGAGATGGGACTGTAACGAACTTCGTTAGTTAGACCACCACTTATCATTTTATTTTCCAAATGTTGTTTTAAATAAGTTGAACCTTGGATGTTTGGAATGGTTTCATGTATGCCATGACTTGTGTGATTTGATTTCCAAAGTTATGCATGTGATGCTTTGTTTTGTGATTCATCTCTATCTATGTTGATTCTAACTTTTTCTATCTTATAAATAGGTGCCTAATGTTATTATCAACACGGTTGAAGAGTTCAAGGGAACTCGCTTTGGCACTCGTCTCATTGAGCTTACTAGTTTGCTCAATCTCCCACTTCCTTCCATCATGATGCTTCCCCTCACCAAGTTTGAGAGGAAAGACCTTTGGGGCTTCAAGGTTATTCAGCCAGGACGCTAGACTGAGCCAGCCACGGAGGCCATCACCTTCAAGCTCATGCATGATGACAAGGAGAGAGGCCTGGAGGTAGTCATGCAGGATTTGCTTGGACGCTTGGTAGGGAGACACTCTCATGAGGTTAGAGGTACTCATTTCCACGCCTTCGGAAGACGTGACGAGGATGGTGAGGCCATTGACTTCGAGGATACTGCTAGAGAGATAGCAGAGCCTATTCGTCTGTACCTCCAGGACTTAGAGGTTCTTCTTAGGCACCTAGACACTGATAGGACCAACGTCATGCTTAGCAATGACGAACTCCAGGTGCAGCTTCGTGAGAAGGACAAGCTCTTCGCGGAGCAAGATGAGATAGTCAAGGAGATGGAGACCAAGTTTGAGAGTCAAGATAAAAAGTTCAAGAGTCAAGAGAAGCGAGTTCAAGATAGGAACAAGAGGATTCGAGACATGACTGCAGAACTAGAGACCAAGGACTTAGAGCTCGAGCATCAACAAGGTGTGATTCAGAGACTTCGTGCACAAAAGAGGGCTCTCAAAGCCAAAGTAGAGGCCTTGACCACCAATGTCGAGGAATACAAGACCGCGATGGAGAATGTCATGGGAATGGTCACGGCAGATGCTGCAATCGGCATCGAGTAGTAGAACGAGGGGCAAGGGCGGCCAGACATCTGCGGTGCGAGATGAGGGCGGAGACACAGGTTTTACCCAGGTTCGGCCCCCCGGAGGGTAAAGACCTACTCCTGCTAGATTGTATTATGATGGTGGTACAAAGGGACGAGCTCGGCGGCTAGGCGGCGATTCGCTTGGGTGTATGATGGAACGTATCTCTACACACCCTGTAGGGGGGTTTATATAGACTCACCTACCCTAGGGTTTACATATCTCAACCGAATCAGTTAAGGCTTCGGTACTCGTTTAAACTAATCCGACTGGGCCTATCTACTCGCCTGGGCCTTCAGCTTCCAGTCGCTTGGATCCTCACCGGGCCTTGATCCAGTCGCCGTCTTGTAGGCCCACTCGTCAGTTCCTGGGCCAGTCGGAAACGTCCTGCTGGGTATACCCCGGTAGGCATATCCCCATCAATAGTGCCCGAGGTCGTCGTCGATTGGGCGCAGGTGGTTGCTGGCAGTCGGAGTATACGGATTTCAACGCGGACATCCAGTGGCTGAATAAAGGAGGAAACTAGTCATTATGGTCGCAGCTTTGGCGATTGGATCGGCGAAATATTTAGTCACTGTTCGTAGTGATCTGGTCGGCGAGCCGAGTGGCTGAAGTTGGACCATCAAACGCAGTCAAACTAGCCGTTGGGGTAGTCCAACGGTAACTTTCGGCGTAATCACTGCGTAGTAACGGCTCCCTGATTTGGCGGGTAACAACCGCTATATAAAGGGAATGGTAGGCGATCGGAGAACCACCCCCTTATCATTTCCTCCGATTGCGCGCACTTTCATTTTCCTCCGAATCATGATCCAGCCGAACCGAAATCCTCCGACCCCCACGAACCCTTCCGCCAATGGCCCCCTCCACCGAACCATGGGGCAGGTCCAAGTGCACGAGGGCGCAACTGGCGTCCTTCGAGGAGGACGGGATCCTGCACGCCGGCAGGTGGCGCATCCCCGCGGCCGGAGAGGTGAATCCGGACCCGCGCGAGGGAGAGTTCGTCTGCTTCACCAGCCACCTAGAGAGGGGGCTGGGACTCCCGACATCTCTTTTCTTCCGGCGCTTCTGTGCCTTCTACGGGATCCAACCGTCGGACCTGGGCCCGCACAGCATCGAGCAGCTTGCCATTTTCGTGGCGTTCTGCGAGTGCTACCTGGGCTGCAGGCCCTACTTCCCTCTATGGAAATATCTATTCCACGGGAGGATTAGTCGCGAGGAAGCGGGTGGCCCAATGCTTGCTGCGGGCGGCCTGACGTTTCAGTTGAAATCGAAGGCTTCCTTCTTCGATCTGATGCTACCCGCCAAGGTGGCGAGTGAATGGAAGAAATCTTGGTTTTACGTCACCGAGGCGACTCCGGACGGCGAGGTGGCGATCCCAAGATACTCCGCCGACCGGCCCGAACCGCGCCGACTCCAGGTCGGCAAGCTTCAAACAGACCAGCGGATGGTTGTGGATGAAATGCTTCAGACCATCCGCGGCCTGAAGAAGAAAGGTCTCCAACCCATCAACTTGTATAACTGCTGGCTCGGGCGGCGACTCGTCCCCCTGGCCCGCCGTGACAACTACATGTACGAGTACGCGGGCCGGGAGGACTCGACGAAGTCCTGCCTCACCGAGTGGCAACTCGAGGATTACCTCCTGGCGCTGAAGAAGATCACCCAGGCGGCGTACCTCGACGCGAAGGCTGGGGTCGCCCCTACAACGCGAAGCATCCAGCCCCAACGGTAAGTCATTTTTCTGTCATTTGCAGTCGCAGTTAAATGCAGTCGCGGTCATACTGATGTTGTCTTATACCTATTGCAACTATTTCAGGTGGTGGAAGGGTGGCTTCCGCCCGCGGACGATGAGAACTCGAGCTCGTCCGTCCAGGAGGTGGGCGAATCGCCTCCAGCAGGGGGCGGCATCGAGAGTGATAGGAGTGGCGACAACGACGAGTCCGAGGAAGAGGTCGCCCCGCTGGTCCGGAAAACTCGCGGACAGCGGCAGCATGAGCTCGAAGCGAGCAAAAGCCTCGAACGACATGATGACGATGATGACGAGCTCCCCGAGCACACCTCGCATCGCGAGGCCACTCCATCGAAGAAGAAGAAGAAGAAGGAGAAGGAGGAGGCGAAGGCCCCTCCAAAGAGGAAGACGAAGCCAGCGAGACAAGCGTCTCCGCCTCATTCGCCAAGCAGCTCCGACGCCACCAGCCTGGCCAGGGGCGAAGCTCCATAGACGGTGGCGGCGCCGGACATCACCGTCGTTCTGAGTGAGGTGCCTCTTGCCTCGATACCCCCGCCGTTCGCCCTAGTCTCTGGGTCGGGGGCTGCTCCGGTCGCGGCAGCTTCGCCGCCCACGGAAGCTCGCGCCAAAAACGTTTCGGAAGCTCCGGTCGCGGCCTCGACAACGAAGAAACCGTCCGTGTCTTGGGCACGTGATGTTCTGGAGATGGGCCTCAGTCGACGGCTGGGCCCCGAACTGGAGAAGCCGGCCGGCATCCGCACGGGGCTGCGGTTCCTACCAGTCGCCAAGTGAGTTTTATTCTCCTGTCTTTCTTTTTCATTGTACTTGGACTGCTTTGCTCATGTGATCAATTTGTAGGACTGGAGCCAAGAAGATAGGCCATCCAACCGTGGCCAAGGTGCCGCCAGTCATCAGCGAGGAGGACCCCTCCCGGAAGAGGAAGGCGGACGAGGTCATTGCCCCCGCGGATAGCGCTAAGAAGACCAAGGGAGACGAGGTCGTCACGGTGTCTGACGACACAGCGGTTGCTCCGAGTGAGCCCGTGGCGGGGGCGGCCTTGACGACAAAGGAAGGTGCTCCCTTGCCTGGGGTGGCTGAGCCGGCCTCCTTTGGTGCCGGCGCATCCATCGCAACCTTCCCGCGCTTCATGACCAAAGCGGCTACAGCGAGTGGTACCTCGCCCTCGAGCCGCGCACCTAGGGTCATTGACACGGAGGTCGAGCAACGTCGCGGGCACACGCCGGCTCTCCTCGCATCCGTGGAAGCGATATAGCTTCATGGTATGCTTGGCGCAGCCATCCAGGTATGTTCAGTCCCCGAGGATCAGGCCGCTGTATTGCAGCGGTCTGATTCTTTTAGTGTCTTGCTTTTATTTCCCGCGTCCAGTCCCCGAGTGCGCGCTCGCTGAATGTCAGCGGGTGGGCACTTAAGATTTTTGATTGCCAGTCCCCGAGTGCGCACTCGCTGAATTTTAGCGGGAGGGCACTTAGGATTTTCGATTGCCAGTCCCCGAGTGCGCACTCCCTGAATTTCAGCGGGTGGGCACTTAGGATTTTTGATTGCCAGTCCCCTAGTGCGCACTCGCTGAATTTCAGCGGGTGGGCACTTAGGATTTTTGATTGCCGGTCCGATGCGCATCGCTGAATTTGAGGTGGGCACTTAGGATTTTCGATTGTTACCCTCGAGTGCTTTTCGCTGAATTTCAGCGGGTGGGCACTTAGGATTTTTGATGTTGCTGACTGTTTGACTTGTGTTCAGGGTTTGCAGCGCGAGTCAGCCGACCGGCTTGCTGCAAAACGTCATGTGGAGAGGGAACTGGCCGCCGTCCAAGAGGCGAACAAGGGGCTCCAGGCGGTTGCTGCGAAGGTAGAGGAGGTCCGCCAGGGCCTCGTCCCAGCGACTGAATTGGCGGCAGCTCAAACTGCTTTAAGCTCAGCTGAGGAGCGGATCGCCCACCTTGAGCGCGAGCTGAAGGAGGCGAGGGAGGAGGCAACTTCGGCGGATGGGCGAGCCAAGGCTGCCGTTACAGCCACGCGAGGAGCGTAGGTCTCCGGCCTTGTTGCTGGGCTTCAAGACGACTACACCTCTCTTCAGAGCTTTATCACGGATCTCTCCCGTCCCTTGATTGGTGAGTGTGCCTTCCTGTGCCTGTAACGTTTGCATTGTGTAATCTTTGATGTACTCACTATCACTTTCTGTCCGCAGGTCGAATCATTGACAACGTGGAAGAGGCGAGTTCGTTCGACGCACGGCAATGTGTGGCCACGCTGGTCGACTCGGCCACGTTGTCGGCGACGTGCATACGGGCGTATCTCCGGGAAATGTCGCCCACGGAGGTGATTCCCAGCGACCTCGTCGAGGTGTGGCGATACTTGGAAAAGGCGCTGTCGGTCGTCAAGTTCATGACGCGATCGGCGTTCCGTCGCGGAGCGGCGACGGCGCTTAGCCTTGGGCTCGCTCAATTCCCGGAGGACTTCGACCTGGATGACGTGACGAGTGGCTACCCGTCGTTGACTAGTGTAACACCCTCAGAATCGGACCTATGCAAGTTTGAGCAAAATTCGCCAAACCCGCATAGAAACGATTCAAACGTGCCCACCAGGCACTTTCGTGCGGGTGGAAAACGAAGTAATAACATTACACAACAGTCCTCAATGGGACCCATGCACGTATATATATAACGACTCCGAGTCAAGAATACAAATATAATATACAAAGATCCAAATCACCTTGAAAACGATAGAGCGTCCAGCTACGGACAAGATGCAAATGGGGCTAAGAGCCCTGAAGAATAACCAATGGCGTCCATAACCCTACCCAGGCCAAGCCGGAAGGGTAACCCTGCTAACGACGTCGATCTCATAACATGCTTAAAACAAAGGGGTGCCGCAAAAGGGCAAAGGAAAAGAAGGAGCGTCGATCGAGGCCAAGACACCGGGCGAGAACTAATCGGCGGTCCTCGCCTACATATGGTGGATCAAGCGCAGCGGCAGATGCACTAAACAAACTATAGAGACTCGATACCTTGGCGATTATCGAGAGGGTGAGAATGACCTAACCGATCCAACCCGCTATCACCAAACAAACCCATCCTGGTGTTTCCCCCTCGAAGCCAATCGAGGAAGTCAACCGAGGAACTCACACAGTTGGCAGTTTTATTTATTCGGTTATCGTTGCAGCACTTACTAGTCAGGTTTAGATAATCGTCCTGATAAAGTAAACAGTGGGCACTTTTAGTTAACCAAACCGTGATAGTTGAGACAATTACTAATCAGGTACAGATAGCATGAGATAAACCCTAAACCCAGCAGTTGTTGGTACTTTTATTCAGCCATTCCGCTAGTTGCGATTTACTAGTCAATACAATTGTCGCAAGCGACAAACAAACAAACAATTGTGGGCAGTTAATTAGCCATTCCGTTGTAGTGAGCTGATTACTAGTCATTATAAGTCAAATTTATAGCAAGAACTTTAGTTATGCTTGTCTATGATCGAGATATGTGCTCCAAGTCGTCCATATCCGCGACACGGCTTTGAAAGTTTTACCGCCGGGCACCAATAGCAACACACGCCGATCAACCTCGAAAACCAAATCAAAACCCAACGAGGCTTTCACGATGAACAATCACAGGATTCAGAAATATTTCAGGGGCCACCCTTAAGTAGAATCCGCAACGAGTAAGCAAGCTCGAGACGGCCTCAAGGTTTGGCTAGACGGCGTGAACGATCGGGAACCCCAAACGGGCTTGTCGACACCGCTGAATCGTGGTCCGATCCTAACAAGACAAAGCAGTGACTGCACAATCGTAAATAAAGCAAGAAACATGGCATAAGTACAGGATCATAAATAAAACCTCAAACTAGTTTGTGGCCCCAAGAAATAAGATCAATCAAGCTCGCTCGGGGGTCCCATATACCTCCGGATGTGGATAGCGATAAATCAAGGAACAGGTATCAAGTACTCGGGGTCTTACGGGACACAAGTGGGCGTTCGGAAACCAAATATTATCTATCACCCACCGATGCCTCTGCTTATTTCAATTTTAGTTGTTAAACAGAAATTAAAGTGACGATAAGTAAAACTAGCACCATCTCCAACATCAACATGCGGCAATACATCAGCAACTGTGGCATATGACGACACCCAACAGCACTTGAGCAAGCAACTACGACGCGCAAGTCCAACTAACTACCAAACAACAGGTAATAGGGTGTGTCCAAGGCAATATAGGGCTGCACGGTTTATCACGGGTACGGAAACTAAAGCATCGCAACACAGATAGCAATAGATCAACAGGAGGGAAGTAAATACTATAAAAGTAAGATAGGTAGAAAGAGGGAGATGCTCGCCTGAAAACATTGTCGAAGGTTCAACCGAAGATCGGGACGAAGCTCACATCAACTCATCGGCCTTATCCGTGAAGAAGCAAAACACTAGAATAAACACCGGATGCAATATTTAAGATCGGCAGAAGATCGGCATGATGCATGTATGATGTATGTCATGGCAAAGGTGCGGTGCAATTAGGTCAAATTAAGTGGAACCGGGGTCCCGACAATTGATTATATTGTTCAAGTTATTTAATTACCCCGCAAATTAAATGTTGTTTAGCAAGTCAACAGATGGAACCGGTTCGCGTCACATGTTTAAATGAGGCCAATATAAGGCTAGATTTGCCCGCATATGGGCCCCATATTTAATTATTAGGTGAATCGGCATAATGCCCCCAAACCACACAAGATGCATGCGAGATGACAATTAAATATGCAACAAGTTGTTATGTTATGAAATAGGGTTCGAGGAAAAGGGTCGCACATTTAGGGTTCGGCAGATCTTGGGGTTTCCGGGGTCCGGGGTTCGACAGGTCCGTGGTCGGTCTCGTGGTCCGTGGTTCGACGGTTCCGCTTCTCGTATCGGGTAGTTGTTGTTGTTCAGGATGAAGCACGTGTCGCACCGCGGTCTCGGTGTCCGGGGCGAAGCACTTGGCGTTCTGCGTCGATGTTCTTATCGTCCGGGTTCTCGAGCATCGCATCCGAGGAAGAGTACTTGGCGTCCGGCCGGTTCCGTCGACGCCCTTGTTTTCCTCGATGGCGAACTCGCGTATCCGTGACGTGGTTCTTGTCGGGTTTGCCCGCCCGGGTCGGCTTCGGGTGATCTATCCTCGGATGGTCTTGGCCGCGACATGAGTGATGCAGATCTCGGACTGGTGCATCGGCACATGGCGCCTTGCCTTGGTTTGGGGCACCCCCATCTTAGCATCACCACACGATACCATTAGCAGCCCCTTCGGGCGAGGTCCTGGCGTGGTGCTCTGCCGGGTTGAGGCCGAGGCAGCAGCACGCAGGCGCGCCGAACTCGTGCCGGGCGGTCACGGAGGCGACGGGAGGTAGCAGCCAGGAAGGTCGATGGGGCTCCGCGACGCGGCGGGCGGCGAGCAGGAACACGGTCGGGCTCGTCTGGCTGCCACGGCACGCTGCGGGCGAGGTTAGCCGGCGGGCCGCGTTGATCGCGGGCCGCTCGAGCTGGCGAGCACCAGGGCGACGGAGACTGGGCGCAGAACGGCGGAGGGCTCCGGATGCGCGGCCACGAACGGGCGGCGAGCCGGCGGCTCGCCGGAGGGCTTGGGAAGGCGCTGGCGACGAGCTGAGGCGGCGGGGCCCGGTGACCGGAGCGCGCTTGAGGCGGTTGGGCGACGGAGGCCGGGTGGCGAGGACGGCGGACGGTGACGTGGGTTCGAAAGGGCGGCGACTGCTGGCGTGAGGGCGCGAGGATGCGATGGGGCCGGTACCGTAGGGCGAGGCCGGGCGATGGCGAGACCAACGGGGAGGCGGAGGCCGGGCGGAGCTCGGGAAGCGCCGGGCCGAGGAGCAGGCGCTGGGATGGCGGGCTCGCGCAGGAGGTTGACGGGCGGCGAAGCGGAGCGCCCGCTGGAGGCGCGGCTAGGCGGGGCGGACTCAAAGCGGAGGAGGAGCCGGGAGGGCTGGCGAGCGCGGGCCGGGCGGGGGCGCTCGGGCGCGCTGGGGAGGGGGAACGGCGGAGAGCGGGGTCGCTGGGGCCTGAGGCGGGGCGGGCGCACGGCGACGGGCTCGGTGGGGAGCAGAGAGCGATGGGGAAGAGAGGTTGTCGGGGGAAGGAGAGGGAGCGTGGGAGGAGGGGCCGACGGGGTGGGCCAGGTGGGGTCCAGCGGGGTGGGGCGCAGGCACGCGCGCGTGGGTTGACTGGGAGGCGGGCCAGGGGCGCGGGGGGCCCCAGCGGCAGAGAGAGAGGGTAGGGGGCGGCCGGGTGGTGAGGGAGTGAGGCCGGCGCGCGCGTGTGTGTGCTGTGTTGAGTGGTGGGGTGAGTTTGGTTTGGTGGGGAGAGAGAGGGGGAGGTGGTTTAGTCTAGGTGGCAGTTTATGGTTGGTGGGGGGAGGAGGAGAGGGTGAGGTGGCGGCATGCTAGTGGAGGGGGTGAGGTGGCCAGGTAGGGGTGGGTAGAATATTAGGTGGATGTAGGATTTAGATGGGGCGGCAGGTTGGACCGTTTGTAAAACGTGGGGGTGGTCGTTCGGGTCGAAACGGCCCGTTCGACTGCCCCCGCTAAAATAACTTAAAATTTTATTTAATTTAATCGGACCGTTTGTAACCCGATAGCGACAAAACAAAAATAATCCGGAGACCCGGGGTTTGCATTAGAACAAAGGTGGTGCGTTTAGAAAACAAAACGGCTTTGCGAAAATAGTTTTATGCAAACAATGCATGATGATGACGATGCAATGCACAAATTCAACGCGATTTTCTAGTAGTGGTTTTGCGGGATGCCACAACTAGTTCGGTGGAGATCTCCGAGGTGCTGAAGTTGACGGACCGCGCCGCGGTATACTCCGAGCGCGTCTGGGCAATGGGCGACCTCCTTCCTTATCAGGAAACGGTCGTCGTGCCCAACGACCTTGAGCCGCAACATAGGGACTTCAAGATCGAGCAGCCCTTCCTTGCAGCGATGGCGGGTGAGCTGACGACGTACCCGTCAAACCCATACACTCCCTTCATTCGCAGTCGCAAGGGTGGTCGCGAATCGTCATCGAAGCCTGCGGAGTAGAATATTGTGCCCTAGGGCGTTAGTAGCAGTTCTGCCATTGGGCATACCTTGTATTTTGTGACAATTGCGACATGTTATAATGAGATATCGTGTTGTTTTGTGAATTGTCGTGTGTTTTTTATTGAGGGTTGAACGATTCCCCGAGCGCGTCCGCCCTTTCTATGGGGTTTACCTCGTTTGTTGTGTGTTTGCAGTTTTGAATGTTTTGTTATTGAGGTCGACTCGCCCGACCTTGGAAAGCCAGTCGCAAGGCGACTCCCATGAGTGCTCTGTACTTCACCGTTTTCCCTTGCGCGAACGAGGTTGGGTGGCCGAGTCCCCGAGCGTGGTACTTGGTTGTTCTAGGCGCGACTCGAGGGTGGATGAGGACTTGGCGCGTTAGGGTGAGCGCATCACTCCTACCTGGCCCGTCGGGTCAGTCGCATGGCGAGTCCTGGGCATGCTCTCATACTTGGAGTTTTCCCTAGCCGCTCGTGCTGGACTGGTCGTCAGTCCCCGAGCATGGTACTTGGCCGTTCGAGTCGCTATGTCGAGGACGCGGAGGATCATGGTCTCTGTGAGAAGCGAAGGCAGTTGTCTTGGCTCGTAGAGCCAGTCGAGCTAGTTGACTCCAATGGGGCTCCGGGTAGGTGTTTGTCGTGGACGTTACAAGACCTGGGGTGACCCAGTGCCCTTGTAAAGCACTTTTTGGCCGTGCCGATCGCTGTACCAGAGGTTGACTTCTGCGGTTAGCTTGGCGCTGTTATTACGAGTGCGAGTGGCACAAGACACGGAGAGGAGGCACAATTTGCGGTAACCAATTCTTTTTATTTCATAGCGACTGGAGAATACATATGTGGGGTTCTAGGAGTAGAACTTCCGTAGGAGGTTTACATTCCATGGTCGCTTGACGTCGAGCTTGCCGTCCCCGCGGACGTCGATGAGGTAGTATGCGTCGTTGCCGAGTACTCGCCCGATGGCGAATGGTCCCTCCCACGGGGGGGGGGAAGCTTATGCATGCCTTTCTTGTCCTGGATGAGGCGCAGCACCAGGTCGCCTTCTTGGAAGGTGCGAGTTTTCACCCGCCGGCTGTGGTAACGGCGGAGTCCTTGCTGGTAGATGGCGGTGCGTGATCGGGCTAGGTCACGTGCCTTGTCGAGTTGATCGACTCCATCATGTCGTGCGAGTTCGTTCGCAGCCTCCGTGTAGTGGATGACCCTTGGCGAGTCGTGCTCGAGGTCGGTGGGCATGACTGCCTCGGCGCCGTACACCATGAAGAAGGGGGTGAACCCTGTCGACCTGTTAACCGAGGTGCGGATGCCACAGATGACGGAGGGTAGCTCCTCCACCCAGCACCTGGCGGTGCGCTCGAGTGGTACTTGGAGCCGCGGCTTTAGGCCGTGGAGGATGCTCTGGTTGGCTCGTTCTGCCTGGCCGTTGGACTCCGGGTGGGCGACTGACGCGAGGTCGAGCCGTATGTGGTGTTCCTCGCAGAATTCGGCCATGGCTCCTTTGGCGAAGTTGGTGCCGTTGTCCGTGATGATGCTGTTTGGGAATCCATAGCGATATATGAGCTCGCGTAGGAATTTGGTGGCGGTATTCCCATCGCATTTCCGGACTGGCTTGTCCTCGACCCACTTTGTGAATTTTTCGACCGCGACCAGTAGGTGGGTGAAGCCGGAGGGGGCCTTTTTGAAGGGGCCTACCATGTCCATACCCCACACGGCGAATGGCCAGGTGATGGGGATTGTCTTGAGCACTGAGCTCGGCACGTGTGTCTGGTTGGCGATTTCGGCACCCGCGCATCGCTGACAAATGTCGACGGCCGGGCGTGTTCGTGGGCCAAGAGAATCAGGTCGCATAGCCTTGGCGACCGTGAGAGCGGCGCCGGCAGTGACCGCAATCACCGGAGTGGATGTCGTGGAGGATCTTGCGTTCGCGGCGGACGCAGCGTTGGAACACGCCGGTCACGCTGTGCTTATGGAGCTCGCCCGATGATGGTGAAGGATTTGCATCAGCGGCAATCATCCGGAAGGCCGCCTCTCTCGCCGCAAGGTGCCACCTCCTGTAGGCGACGACGGCTTGGTCCGGGCCGTCTGCCTCGGCGAAAAGCGACCAGGGCTGCCTCCGGTTGCAGCTGACTCGGCGTCGATCTCCCTTGGGGGAGAGACTGAAGGCTTGGTGATCGTGTCGAGGAAGACGCCGGCGGGTGGTGCGAGTCGAGCCGACCCGATGCGAGAGAGTGAGTCAGCCTCCTCGTTCTTCCGCCTGTCAATCCACTCGACGGAGTACCCTGCTAAATGTCCCCCCATCTTGTCCACTGCTTGGCGTTATGCCGCCATGGTGGGAGAGACGGCGTCGCAAGTGCCAGCGACTTGCCCAGCGACGAGGTCGGAGTCTCCATAGCAGCGTAGGCGGTTGACGTTCATCTCCTTGGCAGCTCGCCTGCCGTGGAGTAGTGCCTCGTACTCGGCCATGTTGTTGGTGCAGGGGGTGAAGTCGAGGCAGAGGACGTAGCGGAGCTTGTCGCCCTTCGGTGAAGTCAGCATGATACCTGCTCTTGCGCCGTCCGCGTTCTTGGAGCCGTCGAAGTGGAGGCTCCAGTAGTGGAGGTATGACAGCTTTTCTGGCTGCTGGGCCTCTTCCCAATCGGCGATGAAGTCCGCTAGAGCCTGCGACTTGATCGCTTTTCGTGGCTCGTACTTGATGTTATGGACGCCGATTTCGACGGCCCACTTGGCGAATCGCCCGGTCGCCTCGCGGTTGCGGATGATGTCCTGCAACGGTGCTGAGGAGACGACCGTGATTGGGTGCTCCTGGAAGTAGTGCGGCAGGCGCCGCTGTGCTCTAAAGACCGCGTATACCAGCTCGGTATCATGGTACACCGCGACTCGGTGAGGACCTCGCTGATGTAGTACACCGGTCGTTGTACCGGGCGCTCCTTTCCTTCCTCTGGCTGTTCGACGACCATGACGGCGCTGACGACGCGCTCGGAAGCCGCGACGTAGACCAGCATGGGTTCTTTGTCGGCGGTGCGACGAGTAGCACCTTCGTGAGGTCGCGGAGCGCGTCGTCCGCCTCCTTGTCCCACTGGAAGGTGGGGTTCTTGCGCATCAGGAGGTATAGGGGCATCGCCTTTTCGCCCAGGCGGGGGATGAAGCGACTAAGAGCCGCTACTCGCCCGACCAACTTCTGGACGTCGCGCAGGCACTCGGGTTTGCCGAGTCGAGCGATCGTGTCGATCTTGGTGGGGTTCGCCTCGATCCCGTGCTTGGAGACGACGTACGCCAATAGTTGACCTGCTGGTACACCGAAGGTGCATTTGCCTGGGTTGAGCTTTATCTTGTATTTCCGCAGGTTGGCGAATGTTTCCGCCAGGTCCGCGGGTAGATCGCCCTGGCGAGCGGACTTTACGACCACGTCGTCGATGTAGACATGGATGTTGCGGCAATTTGGCTCGCGAGGCACTCCTGCATGCACCTCTGGTAGGTCGCCCTGGCGTTCTTGAGGCCGAAGGTCATGGCGGTGTAGCATAAGGCTCCGAATGGCGTGATGAACGCCGTCTTCTCCTCGTCCTCAACAGCCATTTTGATCTGGTTGTACCCAGAGTAGGCGTCGAGAAAACACAGCGACTCCGAGCCCGCGGTGGAGTCGATTATTTGGTCGATCCGCGGGAGGACGAACTGCTCCTTCGGGTAGGCGCTGTTCAAGTTTGTGTAGTCGATACACATCCTCCAGGTCCCGTTCTTCTTCTCGGCCAAGACTGGGTTTGCCAGCCACTTGGAGTATTTAATTGGCCGGATGAAGCCTGCAACGAGTAGACGCTGCACCTCCTCGGCGATAGCTCGGCGGCGCTCTTCATTAAAGGGCCGCAGCGACTGCTTAACGGGTCGCACTTTGGGGTCGGCGTTTAGTTTGTGCTCAGCGAGCTCCCTAGGGACACCCGGCATGTCAGAGGGCTTCCATGCGAAGATGTCCCTGTTCTCACGGAGGAACTCGATGAGCGCGCCTTCCTAGGTTGGGCTCATGCCCGTCCCGATCGTCACCGTCTGGCTGGAGTCGCCTGGGACCAGCTCGACGGTGCGGGTGTGCGTCATTGCCTCGAAGGCTGAGGTGTTTGCGCCCTCCGAGTTGCGCTTCTTGAGTATGGTTGGGTCGTCGTTGTTGACCCCGCTCGCGTACTTGGCAAGCACGTCGGCGTGGTTGGTCTCTGCCGCGATGACGGCGTCGGCGAGTTCGGCTCCTTTGGCCTCGCGCTCGGCGGCCATGTTGGGGTCGCCGTTGATGGTGATGACGCCGCACGGCCCGGGGAGCTTCATTGCGTTGTACGCGTAGTGGGGCGCTGCCATTAATTTGGCGAATGCCTGGCGCCCCAGGACGCAGTGGTAGGGGCTGTCGAGGGGTACCAGCTCGAAGACGATCCGCTCGGTGCGGAAGTTTGCTGGTGTGCCGAAGGTGACTGGCAGCGTGACCTTGCCGATCGGGTACGCCTTCCAACCGGGGACGATGCCGTGGAACATGGTGTAGGTCGTCTCGACCATCGACTGCGGGAGCCGCAGTCGCGTGAAGGTGTCCAGGTACATGATGTTGATGGAGCTGCCGCCGTCCATCAATGTCTTGGGGAGCCAGTAGTTGCCCACCTTAGGCTTGACCACCAGGGCGACTCGGCCTGGGTACTCGATGCGTGGCAAGTGGTCCTGGCGGCTCCAGGTGATGGGCTGCTCCGACCAGTTGAGGAACTGGGGAACGTCCACCTGGGCCACCGCGTTGACGGCGACGGCGCGGGCGATGACCTTATTCTCGCGCTTCGTGTTGAAGCCTGTGAAGGTATGGAGCGAGTCGTCCACATTGCCGAATTTTCCGCCGTTTGGCGGGTTGTTTTCGGGGTCCTCCCGCGCTCGCCGTGCCTTCTCAATCTCCCTGAGAGTGTGGCAGTCGGCGGTCGTGTGTGTAGCGGGCTTCCCTTCCCTGTTGTGAAATGCACAAGGTTGGTTAAGGAGGGCCGCAGGGTCGAACCTTGGTTTCGCCTTGTAGTTGCCGCTGTCGTGGTGTTGCCCTCCGTTGCGGCGAAGTTTGGGCTGCCGCTGCGTTCGGCGGCGATGGCGAAGTCGACATCACTGGCGCTTACGGCGCCGATGAGGCGAAGTGTTGCTGTAGCGAGGTCGCACTGTCGTCTGTTGTTGTTGCCGCCGCGGCGTTGGCCTCCCGACTTGTCGCCGGTTTCTGGTTTGGATCTTCCTCCGCTGCACTGCTTGGCGATCTCAAGGAGGTCCCAGATGTTGTCGAGCGGCGAATGTCGCTGAGCTTGGCGACCAAGGGATCGTAGCGCACGAGGTCTTGAAGCAATGGATCGCGGTCCGGTGGATGCCGACCGCTGTACCTTAGTTCTTGACACCGCTGGACCCAGCTATGGGTCGACTGGGTCCATGGACGATCGCCTGTGTCCTCGGCGGTGGTGGCGGGTGTAGGAGCACTCAAGTGCCCGACGGCGCCGCGCATTTCTCCGTGATTCAGTGCTATCTTGGGGGAGGGTGTTGATCCACTGCCTGCACGTCCCCTCCATCATCAAGGGGAGGTAACGGGCGGCTAGCAGGTCGGTGTGGCCCGCGATCCCCATCGCCATGAGGTATGTATCCAGCCACACGGAGGGGTCGTACTTCTCTATTTCCTTCGGCGCTTTGAAGTTCGCTGGGTATTTTTCGCCTCGGATCATCGGTCCGAAGCACCTAGGCCCGAGTCGGCTTAGCGACCCCATCGGCTCGTCGTCGTGGCGATTGGTTAGGGTGTGTCGCAGGTCATCGGGCTGTCGTGCGCGCCAGCTTTGGTTGTTGATGATGTGGGTGCGGCCGATGGTCGACCGCTGGCGGCGACGGTTGGTCACCGCTGGGGTCGCAGGAGAGGCCGCTCGCGGGTCGATGTTGGAGCCGCAGTGGCTCGTGATGGGCAGTTGAGGGTGTTTGCCGCCAACCAAGGCCGCTGAGGCCGCCTGTTCAAGAACGCGAGTACCGACCGTGAGTCGCCCGCTTTTGCTGCTCGACCGCCTTTGCGGCAGGGCCCTGACGCATAGATCTGTAGGAGCCGCCGCCGGGCCGTGATGTTCGGCTGCTCGACCTGCCACGAGGTTGTCCATCGGGTGGAGAACAGGTAGGCCATTCGCTGCAAGGCCGTGAGGAGACCACTATCCGTGGTTGATCCTCGGGGTGTGCGGTTGGGTGGAGGTGGGCGTCGTCACCGCCGACCCCGTGGGGTCGGGCGCTTCCGGGCGCTGCTCGCAGATCGCGCCGCCACGCCGGGCCGTCGTTTCGCCATCGAAGTTCAGGCGCTACCGACGGGGTTTAGGCGCCGACCGATTGGCTGCTGGTGGTAGCGCGACAGCCTCGCCACCGCCGAGGCGAAATTTTTCGCGCTCGGCTTGTTCCTTGCGGACTGCCTTCGCCAGCTTTAGGCGAAGTTCCTCGACCTTCATTGCCATGGCGTTAGGAGGGATCGGGGTGGAGAAGGGATCCCCCGGCGGATCGGTGCCAGTCGCCATGTAAGTCGCGCGCGGCGACCGTCCGCCGCGAGATCGCGGAGTTTTCCGATCCGGAGTCAAGTCGAAGATCCCAAGGATGGAGGGATCTCAAGTCTCCCATGTTGGAGACCCGTGATGGAGCCCGCAGTGAAGCCGTGGTGATGGATCCGCGAGTGACGCCGGTCGCCGAGTCGGCGTCGTCGTTGAGGGCCGCCTTCCGCGCCACGTTGTCGGGCCGAGTTGTACCGGAGGCGATGGATCGTGCGGACCTGGCTCGAGAGCCGGTCGCGACGGCGAATCGCGGATGCGAGCCGAGTCCTCCGAGGCGGCGACGCCGGTGAGGCCGACGAAGAGGCCGATCGTGCCGATCGGCAGGATCACGCCAGCGTGACGGGTCGTGCCGGGACGTAGCTGCTCGGCAAGATCCGGAGCATCTCGCCGATCTCTATTATGTGGCCGTGACGACCGCCTTGATGGGCAGATTGGATCTCGCCGTAACACCGCCGACCGCCAGCCCCACGGTGGGCGCCACTGTCGTGGGAATGGTCACGGCAGATGCTGCAATCGGCAGCGAGTAGTAGAACGAGGGGCAAGGGCGGCCAGCCATCTTCGGAACGAGATGAGGGCGGAGACACAGGGTGTACCCAGGTTCGGCCCCCCTGAGGGTAAAGATCTACTCCTGCTAGATTGTATTATGATGGTGGTACAAAGGGACGAGCTCGGCGGCTAGGCGGCGAGTCGCTTGGGTGTATGATGGAACGTATCTCTACACGCCCTGTAGGGGGGTTTATATAGACTCACCTCCCCTAGGGTTTACATATCTCAACCGATTCAGTTAAGGCTTCGGTACTCGTTTAACCTAATCCGACTGGGCCTATCTACTCGCCTGGGCCTTCAGCTTCCAGTCGCTTGGATCCTCACCGGGCCTTGATCCATCGCCGCTGCCTTGGTGCCCAGTTCCTGGGCCGCTTGAAACGCCCCGTCTGGTATACCCCGGTAGGCATATCCCCATCAGAGAATGCCGGTCTTACACTTGTTGATGAGGACGTTGATGCAGAGGAGTAGTGATGACTACTCATTTATCATTTATTTATCATACTTTTGATTATTGAGTCGCAATGATCATCCAACATGTGGATGGCTTGCTATTGGTGTGTTTACTTATCCAAAAACTTGTTGTCTGTGTTGTTGAACCTTTACTACTTTGATGCATGTTTGTTGGTGATTGTTATGTGATGTATTGTGCATATTAGCATCTATGGGTATCTCATTCTTATCCTTATTGAAAACCACAGATGCCTCCCCGACGTGCCAATCCCAACCCCAACAACAACAACATCACCCCTGAGATGCAGCAAATAATGACAGCTCAGACTCAGCTGATGCAAATGATGACTACTTTCATCCAGAATCAGAACAATAACAACAACAACAACAACAACAATAACAACAACAACAACAACAACAACAACAACAACAACAACAACAACAACAATAATCGAACAACCCACGGTTTTGACATGCTTACTGTGTTCTTAAGATCGAGGCCAGCAAAGTTCTCGTGAACTATCGATCCTATGGTGGCCAATGATTGGCTACGCTCTGTGAACAAGGACTTGGTAACTGTGGGCTGTACTGATGAAGAGAAAGTCAGATTTGCAGCACACTTGTTGGAAGGACCAGCAGCCACTTGGTGGGATAACTTCCAGATCACCACTCCCATTGCGGATGTGACATGGGCTATCTTCGAAGATGGTTTCCGTATTGCTCACATCTCATTCGGAGTGATGAGTCTGAAGAAGAAAGAGTTTCATAATCTGAAGTAGCGCCACCACAGCGTGGTAGAGTATATTGAGGAGTTCAACAATCTGGCGCGTTATGCACCGGATGAAGTTGACACTGATGCTAAAATAAGAAAGAAGTTTCTTGAAGGCCTGAACAATGAACTGAACCTGCAGCTATCAGTGGCCTATGTTCCCAATTATCAGTCTCTTTATGACAAGGCTGCTATTTTGGAGAATAAGATGAAACAAGTTGAAAGCAGGAAGAGAAAGCACTCTGACAAGCACAGCTCGGGATCGTCTCACAAGCGTTCCCATTATGATGATAGTGGGAGTTCTGGATCCCACAAGCATGGGAAATTCAGCAAGCACCACAACCACAACTGTCATCATGACAACAAGAATCACCGTAGTCATGACAATGACAAGTACAAGAATCACAAGGGTGGATATAAGAGCCACCACAGTGGTATGAGAGAAAACCAAGTATGGACTTTGGTGGACCCTCCTAGCGACCGTAAGGCCGTTGAGTGAAAATGGATTTTCAAGAAGAAAACAGACACGGATGGTAATGTTACTGTCTATAAGGCTCGGCTTGTCGCGAAAGGTTTTCGAAAAGTTCAAGGTGTTGACTACGATGAGACTTTCTCTCCCGTAGCGATGTTTAAGTCCATTCGGATTTTATTAGCAATTGCTGCATTTCATGATTATGAAATATGGCAGATGGATGTCAAGACTGCGTTCCTCAATGGCAACATTGATGAAGAGTCGTATATTATGCAGCCCGAAGGTTTTGTAGATCCTAAGGATGCTGATAAGTTATGCAAACTTCAGCGTTCCATTTATGGACTGAAGCAAGCATCTCGGAGTTGGAACCTTCATTTTGATCAAGTGATCAAGAGCTTTGGATTTGTTCCAAATTTCTATGAAGCTTGTATCTACAAGAAAGTGAGTGCGAGCTCAGTGACATTTGTTGAAGGAATGACCACGGCAGATGCTGCAATCGGCAGCGAGTAGTAGAACGAGGGGCAAGGGCGGCCAGCCATCTGCGGTGCGAGATGAGGGCGAAGACATTGTGGTTTTACCTGTGTTCGGCCCCGGAGGGTAAAGACCTACCTCGCTAGATTGTATTATGGAGGTGTTTACAATGGGCGAACTCGGCGACTAGGCGGCGAGTTGCTTGGGTGTATGAGGGAACGTGTTCTACTCACCCCATAGGGAGGCTTATATAGGTCACCTCCCTAGGGTTTACATATCTCAACCGATTCGTTACAACTGTAATCATTTAACCTAGACCGACCGGGCCTATCCGCCTCGGGCCTTCAACTTCCAAATACCGACACTGGG
The DNA here is from genome assembly GCA_030063025.1 of Avena longiglumis. Taxonomy (NCBI): domain Eukaryota; kingdom Viridiplantae; phylum Streptophyta; class Magnoliopsida; order Poales; family Poaceae; genus Avena; species Avena longiglumis. Next base: position 535,830,549 of record CP125975.1, read on the forward strand.
CTTTGGTCCACTTCGCTCGCAGGCCCACTCGCCAGCCTTGGACCAGTCGGAACGCCGCCGAGTATACCCCAATAGGTGTATCCCCATCAGTAGTCCCCGAGGCCGCTGCTGATTAGGCGTGAGTGGCCGCGTGGAGTATACGACTTCAAGTTGGCATCCAAATAATCGTCCGGGGCTCCTCAGATAAAGGAAAAATCCGTGAACCGAGTCACGCCTTGGCGAGTCGAGCCAACAGGACGCCTCTCGGCGAGTGACTTAACGAACCGAGTGGCTAGAGTTGGACCGTCAGGCGTGGTCAAACTAGCCGTTAAGGTAACCCAACGGTAACTTCTGGCGTAATCATCGCGCGGTAACGGCCCCCTGATTTGGCGGGAAACTCCCACTATAAAAGAGGAATGGTAGGCTATCGCAAAGCCAACCGCCCACCATTTTCTCCGAGTACGCACATCTTCCTTCCTCTGATTCCGCGATCCAATCGACCCGCAATCCTCCGACCTCCGAACAGATCCTCAGCCATGGCCCTCTCCACCGAACCTTGGGGTAGATCCAAATGCACCAGGGCGCAGCTGGCCTCCTTCGAGGAGGCCGGAATCCTACGGGCCGATCAGCGATCCTCAGCCGGGAAACGACCCCAAACCCGCGAGAGAGAGAGTTCGTCTGCTTTCTCCAGCCACCGAGCGGGGTTAGGGTTTCCCACATCTTTGTTCTTCCGGCGTTTGCGCTACTACGGATCCAGCCTCGATCTGGGTCCCCACAAAGATCGAGCAGCCGCCATCTTCGTATGCTCGTGAGTGCTACTTGGCTGCCGCCCTACTTTCCCTTGTGGCAAGATCTGTTCCATGGACGGATCACCGCGAGGAGGCGGCGGCCCAATGCTAGCCGCGGCGCTTAACTTTCCAGCTCAAATCCAAAGCCTCCTTCTTCGACGATGCCGCCAAAGCAGAAGTGACCGAAAAGTCATGGTTCTATGTGACCGAGGCGACCGAGGACGGCGGCGATCCCGTACTCGGCTAACTGCTCCGAGCCACGCCATCTCCAGTCGGCAGCTCCCCGACCAGCGGATGGTCGTCGACGAGATGCTCCGCCATCCGTGGTCCGAAGAAGAAGGACTCGACGGTAAACTTGTACAATTGTTGGCTTACGGCGGCTCGTTCCACTCGCCCAACGCGACCATTACATGTACCAGTACACGGGCCGGGGAGACTCGACGAAAGCCTTCCTCGCCGAGTGGAAGCTGGAGGACTACCTCTCAGCGCTGAAGAAGATCACCCAGGCGACATACGTGGATGCGCAGGCTGGGGTACCTCCCTACACCGCGAAGCGGCCGGCTCCGACGGTAATCCTTTTATCTTGTTCGCAGTCGCAGCGCAGCAACGGTAACTCTAATTGCTTCATGCTTAACGCATGTTCCAAGTGGTGGAAGGGTGGTTACCACCGCCGACGACGAGAACCCCGCCATCCGCCCAGATAGCGAGTCGCCACCCGCCAAGAGTAACGAGGACGACGAGGACGAGTCCGAAGAGGAGATCGCCCACCGGGTCCGAAAGACCCGGGCAACGCCAGCGAGATCGAGGCGGCAGAGCCTCGGCGCCATGACGACGACGAACTCCCAGAGACCACCTCGCTACCGCCAAAGCCACCCCGCAAAGAAGAAGAAGAAGGAGAAGGAGGCGAGGGCCTCGAGAAGGAAGACGGCCGCCAAAGGTGGCTTCACCACCACACTCAACGAGCAGCCCGATGCCCACGCCGCCGGGTGACGGCGCAGTCCCGGGCGGCAACCGCGCTTAGATGCGCCGTCTCGTAAGCTCCGCTGGCCTCAATGCTTCCGCCATTCGCCGGTTTCGGGCTAGGGAAGGCTGCCAGGCGACTTCTCTCAAGGAGGTCCCAGCGCGACCTCGCCCGCAAGGAGGCTCCAGCCCGCTGTAGCCCCAACTCAGGAGGCCTCACCGGCGCCTGAGGCGCCAACCGCTACGCCAACGCCAAATAAGCCGTCCGTATCCGGGCCCCGTCGGAATTGGGGCTTAGTCGCCGACAGGCCCCGAGCTGAAAAAACCGGCCTTCGCAGGCTGCGTTCATTCCACCGCCAAGTGAGCGATTCGCCTTCCTGCTTCCTTTAGTACTTTGATTGTCTTTATTGATTTGATTCAATGTGCAGGACCGAGTGAAAAGATGGGTCACCCGACCGTGGCTAAGGTACCCTCCGCTGGCGAGGAAGACCCTTCCAAGAGGAAAAGTGATGAGGTCGCCGCCAACGAGGGCAGCAAGAAGGCCAAGGGCGACGACATCGCCACCGCCTCTCGACGACGTGGCGCCGGCTACCGACCTGCGGTGGAGGCGACTGCGTCAAGGAGGGCGTTCTCGTTTAGACCGGAGGAAGCAACTTTTGGGGCGGCGCTCGATTGCTACCTTCCCCCGTTTCACGACCAAGGCGGCCGCGGCGAGTGGGGCTGCAACCCCGAGCCCCGCTCCAGGGACCATCAACGTTGAGATCGACCAACGTCGCGGGCACACGCCGGCGCTGCTTGCATCTGTGGACGCGGTGCAACTTCACGGCATGCTTGGTGCGGCCATCCAGGTACCTCCAGTCCCCGAGGATCAGGTCGGTGCTCAGCAGCTGCTTGATCCTTATTATTACTTGTTTTGTTCTTTCGAATCCAGTCCCCGAGTGCGTATGCGCTAAATTTTAGCGGATATGCACTGAGGAATTTTCGTGGTCGCCAGTCCCCGAGTGCACACCCGCTAAATTTTAGCGGGTGGGCACTGAGCAATATTCGTGACCGCCAGTCCCCGAGTGCGTACCCGCTAAATTTTAGCGAGTGGGCACTGAGGAATTTTTGTGTATGCTGACTTTGGAGGTGTGCAGGGTCTGCAGCTAGAGTCGGCAGAGCGATTAGCTGCGAAGCAGCGTGCCGAGAAGGAGCTGGCCGCTCTCCAAGAAGCAAACAAGGAGCTTCAGGTTGTTGCTGCGCAGGCGGAGGTGGCTCGCCAGGAGCTTGTCCCTGCTGGAGAGCTGGAGGCGGTGCGGTCTGCGTTAGGCACCGCCGAGCAGAAGATCGCCGACCTCGAGCGCGAACTGCGGGAGGCAAAAGAAGAAGCAAGCGCGGCGAACGGGCGGGCGAAGGCCGCCATTGCGGCTGAAGAAGACCGAAGGCCGGAAGCCATTATTGTTGGGCTTCAAGACGATCATACATCGCTTCAAAGTTTCATCACGGGACTCCCGCCCATTGCTTGGTGAGTGCGCCTTCCTGTCTTTGGTTGTATTGTTTGTGGTTTCCATGGTACTCATACTTGTCCTTCTCGCAGGTCGTGTTATTGGTTGCCAAGAAGAAGCGAACCTCTTGAATTGAGGGAATGCGTAAGCATGCTCGCCGACTCGACGCTGCCGGGCGACGGCATCCGCCGCCTACCTTCAAGAGATGTCGCCCACCGAGGTTATTCCCAGTGACCTCGTTGAGGTGTGGAGTACTTGGAGAAGGCGCCATGGTCGAGAGTTCATGACGCGGTCGGCGTTCGTCATGAGCGCCGAGCCTTGAGCCTTGACCGCCCACTTCCCCGAGGACTTCGATCTCGACGACGTGACGAGTGGGTACCTTCGCCGACCGCGCGTGGACCTGTCCGAGGTTCTCAAGTTGCAAGAACGTGCCGCCATTTCGGAGCGTCTGGCGATGGCGACCTCCTTCCCTACCAGAAACGGCCGCTCCAACGACCCGAGCCGCATCGCGACTTCAAGGTTGAGCAACCTTTCCGCCGGCGATGGCGGGTGAGCTGACGACATATCCGTCTAAACCCGTACACCGCTCATCCGTAGGCGCCGGATGCTGGCGCCTCGTCAAGCCTCGCATAGTGTAGTTTGCCTAGATGTGTTAGCAGCAGTTCTGCCGAGTAGGCATATTTTGTAATGTAAGACAATGCGATATGCGACTGAATGGAACGTTGTGTTCATTTTGCTATTTGTTTGTGTGTTTTGGGTTGACTTTGGGTGAGTCCCCGAGCGCGTCCGCCCTTTTGTGGGGTTCACCTCATATATGATGTTTTATTGTTTATCATGTGTGTTGTTAGTTTAGTCGACTCGCCCGAGCTCGGAGAGCCAGTCGCTAGGCGACTCCCTTGAGTGCTCTGTACTTTACCGTTTTCCCGTACGCGAACGGGGCCGGTGGTCAATCCCCGAGCGTGGTACTTGGTAGTTCAAGGCGACTGAGGGTGGTTGAGGATCGAGCGTTAGTGTGAGCGCCACTCCTACCTGGCCCGTGGGTCACCGCGGCAGTCCTAGGCGTGTTTCTCTTACTTGGCGCTTTTCCGTCCGATCGCGACGAACCGGTATTCAGTCCCCGAGCGTGGTACTTAGCCGCTCGAGTCGCCACGCCGAGGATGCGGAGGACCAGGGTCGTGAGAAGCGAGGACAGTTGTCTTGGTTCAGAAACCAGTCGAGCTAGGCGACTCGATGGGCTCCGGATTGGCGTTTTTCGTGGACGATGCAAGACCTGAAATGATTCAAGGTTTCACATCGCACTACTTAGCCGTGCCGCCGTACCAAGGGTTGACTTCGTATTTTTAGCATGACGCTGTTAATTACGAAAAGTAGTGGCACAAGGCATGGAGAGTAGACGAATTTTGCGGTAACCGCTTTCTTTTATTCATAGCGACCGGAGAGTACATATGTGGGGTTCTAGGAATAGAACTTACGGAGGAGATTTACATTCCATGGCCGCTGATCGTCGAGTTCGCCGCCCCGCGACGCCGACGAGGTAGTAGGCGCTGCTGTTTAGCACGCCTAATGGCGAACGGGCCTTCCCACGGAGGGGAGAGCTTGTGCATGCCCTTCTTGTCCTGGATCAGGCGTAACACCAGGTCGCCTTCCTGGAAGGTGCGGGTTTTCACCCGGCGGCTGTGGTAGCGGCGGAGTCCTTGCTGATAGATGGCGGTGCGCGATCGGGCGAGGTCGCGTGCTTCGTCGAGTTGGTCGAGCCCATCTTGGCGGGCCAGCTGCTGCCTCCAGATAGTGGACGACCACGGCGAGTCGTGGTTCGAGGTCGGTGGGCATGACCGCTTGCGCCAGAGACCATGAAGAAGGGAGTGAATCCACGACTGTTGACCGAGGTGCGGATTCCCGATGACGGAGGGAGCTCGTCGACCCAGCATCCAGCGCGCGCCGAGTGGTACTTGAAGTCGCGGCCAGGCCGTGGAGGATGCTTTGGTTGGCCTGCTCGCCTGGCCATTGGATTCCGGATGTGCGACCGACGCGAGGTCGATCCGGATGTGGTGCTCTTCGCAAAATTCGGCCATTGCTCCCTTGGCGAAGTTTGTGCCGTTGTCCGTGATGATGCTGTTGGGGAACCCATAGCGATATATGAGCTCGCTTAGGAACTTAGTGGCGGTCTTCCCGTCGCATTTCCGGACTGTCTTGGCCTCTACCCACTTCGTGAATTTGTCGACGGCGACCAGCAGGTGGGTGTAACCAGAGGGGGCCTTCTTGAAGGGGCCTACCATGTCCATGCCCCACACAGCGAATGGCCAGGTGATGGGGATTGTTTTGAGCGCCGAGCTCGGTACGCGGCCCGACATGATTTCGGCACCCGCATCGCTGGACGATGTCGACAATGGCGCGGCGGTGGGCCAGAAGCCGTGTCGCATAGCCTTGGCGACCAGGCAGCGGCGGCGTGGTGGCCGCAATACCGAGTGGATGTCGTGGAGGATTTTGCGCCCTGAGCCGGTTGGACGCAACGTTGAACACGCTGGTGACGCTGCTGTGTAGCTCGCCCGTCGATGGTGTAAGACTTGCATCGGCGAGTGATCATTCGAGCGTTTGTTTCGCCTGCCGGCAGGTGCCGGTTTCGGTAGGCGATGTAGGGCTTGGTCGGCCGTTCGCTCGGTGATGAGTGCGACCAAGGCTGCCTCTGGTTGGAGCGGACTCGATGTCGATCTCTTCGGGAGAGACCGATGGCGTGAAGATTGTGTCGAGGAACACGCCGCGGGTGGTGCGAGTCGAGCCGACCCGATGCGAGAGAGGGCGCCTCCTCGCTTTTCCTCCGCCGATCCACTCGACCGAGTAGCCGTGAAGTGGCCGCCCACCTTGTCCACCTCTTGGCGACGCCGCCATGGTAGGGGAGACGGCGCGCAGCCGCGACTTGCCCCGCAACGAGGTCGGAGTCTCCATAGCATCGGGCGATTGACGCCATCTCCTTTGCGGCTCGCATGCCGTGAGTAGGGCCTCGTATTCAGCCATGTTGTTGGTGCAGGCGTGAATTCGAGGCGGAGGATGTAGCGGAGCTTGTCGCCTTTGGTGAGGTCGATTATCCCGCCTCCTGCGCCGTCGCGTTCTTGGACCCGTCGAAGTGCAGGCTCCAGTAATGGAGGTACGGCGGCTTCTCTGGCTGCTGGGCCTCTTCCCAGTCGGCGAGGAAGTCTGCCAGTGCCTGCGACTTAATCGCCCTTCATGGCTCGTATTTAATGTTGTGGACACCGATCTCGACGGCCCACTTGGCGACCCGCCCGGTCGCCTCGCGATTGCGGATGATATCTTGTAGTGGTGCTGAGGAGACGACCGTGATCGGGTGCTCCTGGAAGTAGTGCGGCAGGCGCCGCTGAGCCCTGAAGACCGCGTATACCAGTTTTTGGTACTGTGGGTATCGCTGGCGCGACTCGGTGAGAACCTCGCTGATGTAGTACACCGGTCGCTGGACCGGGCGCTCCTTTCCTTCCTCTGGTCGTTCGACGACCATTACGGCGCTGACAACGCGCTCGGACGCCGCGACGTAAACCAGCATAGGCTCTTTGTCGGCTGGTGCGGCGAGTAGTGGTGCGGCGAGTAGCACCTTTTTGAGGTCGCGGAGCGCGTCGTCCGCCTCCTTGTCCCACTGGAAGGTGGGGTTCTTGCGCATCAGCGGTATAGGGCATCGCTTTTCGCCAGCGGGGATGAAGCAACTGAGAGCCGCTACTCGCCCAGCCAGCTTCTGGACGTCGCGTAGGCACTCGGGTTTGCCGAGCCGGGCGATCGTGTCGATCTTCGTTGGGTTTGCCTCGATCCTCGCTTGGAGACGACGTATCCCAAGAGTTGCCCGCGGGTACACGAAGGTGCATTTGCTTGGATTGAGCTTTGTCTTGTACCTTGCAGATTACGGGTTTCCGCTAGGTCGGCGAGTAGGTCGCCTTGGCGGCGGATTTCACGACCACGCCGTCGATGTAGACGTGGATGTTGCGCCAATTTGGCTCGCGAGGCATTCTTGCATGCACCGCTGGTAGGTTGCTCCGGCGTTCTTGAGGCCGAAGGTCATGGTGTAGCGAAGGCTCGAATGGCGTGATGAACGCCGTCTTCTCCTCGCCCCTCGACAGCCATTTTGATCTGGTTATACCCGAGTAGGCCGAGGAAACATGACTCGAACCCGCGGTGGAATCGATTATCCGATCGATCCGCTGGAGGACGAATCGCTCCTTTGGGCAGCGCTGTTCAGGTTTGTGTAGTCGATACACATTCTCCAGTCCTTCTTCTTCTCGACCAAGACTGGGTTTGCCAGCCACTTGAGTATTTAATTGGCGGATGAAGCCGGCAGAGTAGACGCTGCACTTCCTCGGCGATTGCGACGGCGTTCTTCGTTGAAGGCTGTAGCGATCGCTTGACGGGTCGCACTTTGGGGTCGGCGTTTAATTTGTGCTCAGCGAGCTCCCTAGGGACACCGTGCATGTCGGAGGGTTTCCATGCGAAGATGTCCCTGTTCTCACGGAGGAACTCGATGAGCCTTCCTATGCTGGGCTCATGCTCGTCCCGATCGCCACCGCCCGCTGGAGTCGCCTGGGACTAGCTCAACGGTGCGAAAAGGCCGTAGCCTCAAAGGTTGAGGTGTTTGTGCCCTCGAGTTTGGCTTCTTGAGTATCGTGGGGTCGTCATTGTTAACCCCGCCGCGATTTGGCGAAGCTCGCGGAGCTCGTGATTAGTTTCGCCGCGATGACGGCGTCGGCGAAGCTCGCCTTTGGCTCGCACCGGCGGCCATGTCGGGTCGCTGATGGTGATGACGCCGCACGCCCGGAGCTTCATCGCGTTGCAGCGTGGGCGCCGCCATGAATTTGGCGAACGCCGCGCCTAGGACGCAGCGATGGCTGTCGAATGGCACCAAATAAGACGATCCGCCGTGCGGAAGTTTGCCGAGTGCGAAGGTGACGGTAGCGTGACCTTGCCGATCGGGTACGCCCGACCGGGGACGATGCCGTGGAACGTGGTGTGGGTGGTCTCGATCATTGACTGCGGGAGCCGCAACCGCCTGAAGGTGTCGAGGTAGAGGATGTTGATGGAGCTGCCGCCGTCCATCAGTGTCTTGGGGAGCCAGTAGTCGCCAACCTTGGGCTTGACCACCAAAGCGACTCGTCCCGGTACTGGCGCGTGGCGAGTGGTCTTGCCGGCTCCAGGTGATGGGCTGTTCCGACCAGTTGAGGAACTGGGGGACGTCTATTTGGGCCACCGCGTTGACGGCGACGGCGCGGGCGATGACCTTCTTCTCGCGCTTCGTGTTGAAGCCTGTGAAGGTGTGGAGCGAGCCGGCTACTTTGCCGAACTTTCCGCCATTTGGCGGGTCGTTGTCGGTGTCCTCCCGCGCGTGCCGTGCCTTCTCGATCTCCCTAAGGGTGTGGCAGTCGGCGGTGGTGTGTGGCGGGCTTCTTCCTGCTGCAAACGCACATGGTTGGTTAAGGAGGGCCGCGATCGAACCTTGGCTTGTTCTTGTAGTTCCCGCCATCGCTGTTGCCTCCGTCACGGCGGTAGCTCTTGGGGTCGCGTTATGCGTGCCCAGCGTTGGCAAAGTCGACTTCGCCTGTTGCGGCGCTTGCCTCGTGAGGCGGTGCCGTAGCGTAGGTCGGTTCGGCGTCGCCGTCGTTGCCGCCTGCGGCGTTGCCCTCCGACTCGCCGTCGACGCCTTGGTTGGGATCCTCCTCGGCGTACTGCTTGGCGATCTCGAGGAGGTCGGGATGTTGTCGAGTGCGGGCGTGTCGCTTGAGCTTGGCGACTAGAGGCTCAGAGCGGCATGAGGTCTTGAAGCAATGGATCGCGGTGTCCGGGTGGATGCCGACCGCTGTACCAGAGCTCTTGCCACCGTTGGACCCAGCTATGGTCGACTCGCGGGTCCCCGGACGATCGCTCAGATCCTCGATGGTGGTGGCGCGAGTGTAGGAGCACTCAAGTGCTCGACGGCGTCTCGCATTTCCTCCCGTGAGTCGATATCGCCCCGGGGAGCGTGTTGATCCATTGCCCGCACGCCCCTCCATCATCAGTGGGAGGTAACGGGCAGTAGTAGGTCACAGTGACCCGCGATCCCCATTGCCATGAGGTATGTCGAGCCGCATCAAGGGTCGCACGAGGAGTCGATTTTTCGATCTCCTTTGGCGCCTTGAAGTTTGGTGGGTACTTTTCGCCTCGGATCATTGGTCCGGCACTTAGGCCCTAGTCGATCGAGCGACCATAGGCTCGCCATCGCGGGCAGTAGTTAGGTGTGCCGCAGTCGCCGGGCGGCGCGCCAGTTTGGTTGTTGATGATGTGAGTGCGCGTCGATTGGCTCTCCGCGAAGCGCGACGGTTGGTCGCTGGCCCGGGATCGTTGGGAGAGGCCGCATTCGGGTCGGCGTTGAGCTGCAGCGGTGGCTCGTGGCGGGCAATTGAGGGTGTTTGCCACCGCTGGACGGCCGCTGAGGCCCGCTTCCCGAGGAGCGAGTATACTCGCCTGCGGTCGGCGCCGCTTCTTTGCTGTTCCACACTTCGCGTAGTAGGCCCGAACGCATCGGATTTGTAAGGCGCCACGCCGGTGGCCGTGATGCTATCGGCTGCCGCTCGCCTGCCACGAGGTTGTCCATCGGGTGGAGAACAGGGAGGCCGTTAGCGCCTCGCCCCGTGAGGAGACGACTATCCGCGCTGGTCCTCGAGGGTGCGGTTGGGTGGTGGGGCACCCATCGCCGCCGATCCCTGGCGGGCGGTTGCTTCCTCCGGTGGCGCGTTCGCAGATCGCGCTACCGCTATCGCGCGCCGGTCGTTTTAGCTGCCGGTTCGTGGCGCTCGAACGGTGGGTTCAGCGTGACCGATCCGCCTGGTGGTAGCGTGACAGTTCTGCGATGTCACCGCCGAGGCGAAATTTTCGCGCGCCTCTTTCTTGCATCGCCCGCCAATTTCAGCGGAGTTCCTCGACCTTCGCCGCCGTGGCGTTAGGAGGGATCGGGTGAGAAAGGGTCTTCCGCGGATCGGTGCCGGTGGCCATGTAGGTCGCGGCATGGCGATCGTCCGCTGTGGAGGTCGGCGGAATTTTCCGACCCGGAGTCGAATTCGAAGATCCCGAGGATGGAGGGGTCCTCGAAATCTCCCGCGTTGGAGACCTGGACGATGGAGCCCGCGGATGAGGCCGCGGTGATGGATCCGGCGAATGACGCCGGGGTCGCCGAGTCGGCGTCGGTGAGGGCCGCGTCTTCGCGGCTGAGTTCTCGCCACGTTGTGGCCGAGTTGTACGGAGGCGAGGCGGTGGATCGTGGACCTGGCTCTCGGAGAGCCGATCACAGGTGGCGACTCGCGGATGCGAGCCGAGTCCTCCGAGGTGATGACGTCGGTGAGGCCGACGAAGAGGCTGATCGTGCCGATCGGCAGGATCACGCTGTGTGTGACGGGCCGCGCCGGGACGGCTGCTCGGCAAGATCTGGAGCATCTCGCCGATCGCTATCATACGGCCGGTGGCGACCGCCTCGTTGATGGGCAGATTGGATCTCGCCGTAACACCGCCAGACCGCCAGGCCCCACGGTGGGCGCCACCGGAAGGAATGACCACGGCATGCTGCAATCGGCAAGTAGTAGAACGAGGGGCAAGGGCCAGCCATCTGCGGTGCGAGATGAGGGCGAAGACAGGGTTTTACCAGGTTCGGCCCCCCGGAGGGTAAAGACCTACTCCTGCTAGATTGTATTATGGAGGTGTTTACAATGGGCGAACTCGGCGACTAGGCGGCGAGTTGCTTGGGTGTATGAGGGAACGTGTCTCTACTCACCCCATAGGGAGGCTTATATAGGGTCACCTCCCCTAGGGTTTACATATCTCAACCAATTCGGTTACAACTTCGGTAATCATTTAACCTAGACCGACTGGGCCTATCCGCTCGCCTGGGCCTTCAACTTCCAGTCGCCTGATACCTCGCTAGGCATTGGTCCACTCGCCGTTCTGCAGGCCCACTCGCCAGCCCTTGGACCAGTTGGAAACGTCCCGCTGAGTATACCCCAATAGGTGTATCCCCATCAACATTTTTAGTACTATATATGGATGACATATTGATTATTGGAAATGACATTGGTATGCTTAACGATGTGAAGAGTTATTTGAATAAATGTTTTTCAATGAAAGACCTAGGAGAAGCTGCTTATATATTAGGCATCAAAATCTATAGAGATAGACAAAGACACCTAATAGCTTTAAACCAAAGTACATACCTAGACAAAGTTCTGAAAAGGTTCAGAATGGATAAAGCAAAGAAAGGTTCATTGCCCATGTTGTCAGGTAAGATATTGAGCAAGGCTCAGTGTCCAGCTACGGTAAACGATAGAGAAACTATGAGCAAAGTGCCATATGCCTCGGCCATAGGTTCTATCATGTATGCCATGCTGTGTACTAGACCGGATGTGTCCAATGCTCTTAGTTTGACGAGCAGATACCAAAGTGATCCAGGAGTGGAACACTGGACAGCCGTAAAGAACATCCTAAAGTATTTAAATAGGACTAAAGAAATGTTCTTGGTCTATGGAGGTGATGAGCAGCTCGTCGTAAAAGGTTACGCTGACGCTAGTTTCGATACCGACCCGGATGATTCTAAATCTCAGACAGGATACGTTTATATTTTGAATGGAGGAGCTGTGAGCTGGAGAAGCTGCAAGCAAAGCGTGACCGCGAGATCTACAGTAGAAGCGGAATACACATGGCTGCTGCAGAAGCAAAACATGATCAGCACCTTAATGCCATGGGTGTTAGATTGTTGACAGATGTAAACTATATTATTGACTCTAGTGCAAATGGGAGACTGTTGGAATTATGCCCTAGAGGCAATAATAAAGATGTTATTGTTATAATTCTTGTTCATGATAAAGTTTATATTCCATGCTAGAATTGTATTAAGCGGAAACTTTGATACTTGTGTGGTTTATGAACAACACCGTGTCCCTAGTACGCCTCTATGGACTAGCTCATTGATTAATGATGGTTAAGGTTTCCTAACCATAGACATGAGTTGTCGATTAATAATGAGATCATGTCATTAGGAGAATGATATGATGGACAAACCCAAATTAAGCAGAGCAATTAAATCGTGTCATCGTGTTCATATTTGCGAAGCTTTTTCCTATGTCAAATATTGTATTCCTTAGACCATGAGATAATGCAACTCCCTGGTATCAGAAGAAAGCTTTGAGGTCATCAAACGCCATCCTATGTGAGGGTGATCATAAAGGTGTCTCTCAGGTGATCGGAAAGTACTTGTTGGGTTGTATGTATCGAGATGGAATTTGTCCCTCCCGAGTCAGAGAGATATACTTCGGGCCCACTCGGTAATCGATATCAACACCGCTTGCAAGCACGTGGTTAAGGAGTTAATCACAAAGTGATATCAGATTACGGAACGAGTAAAGTACTTGCTGTGAACGAGATTGAACTAGGTATACCGATACCAACGATCGAATATCGGGCAAGTAAAATATCGCGTGAGGGAGGGAATATATATATGGGATTAATTGAATCCTGGCATCGTGGTTCATCCGATATGATCATCGATGAATATGTGGGAGTCAATATGGGTTTCCAGATCCCGCTGTTGATTATTGATAAAAGATCATGTCTGCATATTCTCGAACCCGTAGGGTCACAAACTTAACGTGCCTCCATGCTAGGATAGAATGGATAATTGGTTTATGAGTTTTTGTTCGGAGTCTCGGGTGTGATCCAGGACATCACGAGAGGTTCCGGAATGGTCCGGAGAATAAGATTCATATAAAGGAAAGAAGTTTTTGGATTTTGGAATCGTTTTGGAGTATTCGGTATTGTACCGAAAGGTTCTAGAAGCTTAAGGAGTGGGACCAACGTGGCCCCACTTGTCGGAGGGGTGCGTGGACCTACGAGGGAGTGCCCTGGACGCTTTGGGTCAGGGGCACAAGGCCCCATAGGCCCAGCCGGCCAAACCCTAGGGGAAACCTTCTAGAAGGGGGGAGACTTGCCCCCCACTCCACCCTTGGGGCCGCCGCCCTAGGGCTTGGAGGAGGGGCCAAGGGGGCCGGCCAGCCCCCTATATAAGGTGGGCAGGGGGCGCACCCTCCCCTCACCCCAAAAAAACCCTAGCCGCCAGTTGCTGCCCTCTCTCTCTCTCTATCTATCTATCTCTCTCTCTTCTCCACTGCGTGTAGGCGAAGCCCTGCTGCAGAAACTCTCCACCATAGCACCACGCCATCGTGCTGCAGATCCAATCCATCTCTCCACCCCACTTGTTGGACCAAGGAAGGAGGAGACATCGCGGCACCGTACGTGTGCATTTCTCGGAGGCGCCGCCACTTGCGGCATAGGAACGGATCGGATCGCGAGGAGGAGACGGCTAGTACGACTACATCAACCACGTTCTGTTGAACGTTTCTGCTGTGCGATTTCTTCAAGGGTATGAAGATCTCATATATCCCTCTCGTTGATTGCATCTCCTAGATTAGATCTTGGCTCTCCCGTTCACATCAAATATTTTTTGATTTACTATGCTACGAAACCCTTCAGTAGCCCCTAAGCATATAGGTATAATGAAATATTCCGACTAGATGCTTTAAGAGTAGCATATGCAGTGTTCATAAATTTCAGTACTGTAGCCCCCAAGCTTCTAGTTGCAACTGAATTAGTTCCGACTAGATGCTTAAAGAAAGCTAAGCATATGTCCGAGTCAAAAACTTTATACTGTAGCCCCCAAGCTTCTAGTTGTAACTGAATTAGTTCCGACTAGATGCTTTAAAGAAAGCTAAGCATATTGTTAAGTCAAAAACTCTCGCTGTAGCCCCCGAGCGCCTAGGTGGAAAATTTCCGACTAGATGCTCCAAGCAGACTAAACAACGTTTAACTTTGTTCTTTTTCCATACGAGAATGCTCGGAGGGGCCTGGCCAATGACAAGTACCAGAAGATGCGTGCAGATCTAGAAGCTGAAAAGGGTAAAACTGACTTCTTGAAGGAACAAATCACCAAGAGCAAGCATCTGTTTTCTAATGTGCATTCCGGCTTGGTTTTGTGCCCATATTCTCCGAGTACTCACTGTGTACTTTTCTTTCTCCGACTTGCAGAAACCATCGCCAAGACTAAGAACATTGTCGAGCAATCCAAGCACATTCAAGAGCTGGATAGCGAAAACAAGATTCTTAAGCAGGAGAGGAAGAACATGCTGAAAATGCATGAGGAGTAGATGAAGGCCTTGCAGGACTCCGTCACCGAGGAAATGAACCGCTTGAAGGAGGAGATTGCAAACTTAAAAGATCAGAAGCGAGCTGCCGATGAGCAGAATCATCGCCATAGCGAGGCGTACAAGCTCCTCCAACAAGAGAAACAATCCTTGGCGGACACCCTCTGGCAAGCTGAGGACAGCATTGTCAGTAAGATTTCTCCATCTTGGATTTCTATAGTCTGGGTACTTTTGAATTTTTGAACTCATGCGCTCTTTGTCGGAATTTGCAGCTCCCATGGGTTTAACCCGGTCGCCTCCTCCAGCCAAGGAATGCATGGTTCTTGCCGGAAACTTCATCAACACCACCATCACGCAAGCCAAGGAGGTTGCCAAGCCCCTCCAGATAAACATCAAGGCATCAGACTCCGTGGCGAAGTACTCGGAGATTCTGCGACGAGCCCCCGAGCGTATCACAAGCTGGAAAGCTTCGTGTGCACGGGTTGGCACGAGGATGGCACTGTCAATGGTCAAGGCACATTATGAAGGTGCCTACATCGACACGGTGACCTCTAGCATCCCCGATCTCGACGATGATGACAAAGAGATTAATCATGAAGCCATCTTGTCGTCACTCGCGGGCTATGACACCAGAGTTGCCGAGTTGGTGGACATCGATGTCTTCGTGCCCATGAACATCATCGACAGCGGCAACCAAGATTCCTCCGAGTCCCACCACAGCGCCGACTTCGAGGGTGGCTCTCCGGCTGGTGATGATGCTGTCTCCAAGTCACCTGCGCTAAAGGATGAAAAACAACTTTGTAATATCTGCTTCACCTTTGGTGTAAATGCGGAAAAAACTTTGTTTATGTAACATAAGGCAGAAAACAATGGTTGTTATTTCCTGCTACTCAAGAACTAGTTTCCAGCATGTATATATTTTTTAAGCAAGTGCTGGCTTATCCATTACTA
Organism: Avena longiglumis; assembly: GCA_030063025.1. Classification (NCBI taxonomy): domain Eukaryota; kingdom Viridiplantae; phylum Streptophyta; class Magnoliopsida; order Poales; family Poaceae; genus Avena; species Avena longiglumis. The sequence goes on from CP125975.1 coordinate 535,845,915, forward strand.
TGGTTCTTATGCTTGAATTTTCGTGAGTCGGAAGACTCGTTGTCGGAACCATGCACTTAGGTGATGATGCCCAATGGCACCGTCAATAACCTGAGCACAAAATCGCCAACAATAAGTGCCAAAAGTCACTACTCCAGAATCCACATAAAAACGACAAAGAACGTGTAGACCACAAAACTTGAGCTAACGCCCATAGGCGGAATTTTCACAAGTGCAAACGCAAAGCTTGTGCATAAAGGTTTTACATGATCCAAAAATGAACACTAAAGGAGGTAAAAGACGCAGAAATATGAGTGAACTAGAGAGCTTTATTTCATTGATTATATATGAGGTACACAATTAGATAAAAAATGCTAAGTGTAAAAGGGACGTAGCTGTGCTATGTTCCATGGCCGATCAAGCTCCCGGTACTCATCATCCAGGTCACGTCGCTTACGCTTATGATCCTCGTTGGGTCTATCCTTCAGTTCATGATTGTCAAAAAGGTAGTAAGACTCATTGAGTAGCGCCTTACTTATGATGTACGGTCCTTCCCATGGCGGGGATAATTTGTGTGACTTCTTCTGCTTAAGTCGGAGCACCAAATCCCCCTCTTTAAACGAGTGATGCCGAACGCGGCGACTATGGTAGCTGCGTAGCTTCTGTTGGTAGATGGCGGATCTTTGGCATGCCAAAATGCGCTCCTCCTCGAGAAGGTCTACATCTAGGCGTCTGGATTCTTCAGCGTCATCTTCGTCGTAGGCGGCAACTCTTGGTGAATCGTGAAGGATGTCGGAAGGCAGGATGGTTTCTGCTCCATATACCATGAAGTAAGGGGTGTAGCCGGTGGATCTATTGGGTGTAGTTCATAAACTCCATATCACAGATGGAAATTCTTCCGCCCAGGCTCCAGCTGCTCTATATAGCGGTGCCTCAAGACGTGGCTTGATCCCTGCAGAATTAATCCATTGGCTCGCTTAACCTAATGTTGGACTGTGGGTGTGCCATAGATGCAAGGTCAAGTCGGATGCCTTTCTCCCAACAATAAGCCTCCACTTCTCCGAGTGACAAATTGCTGCCGTTGTCGGTGATAATGCTATGTGGGAGACCAAATCTCGCCACTAGATCCCGGACAAACCCGAGGGCAGTTGCCCCATCAAGCATTCTAATGGGTTTAGCTTCTATCCATTTAGTTAATTTATCAACTTCTACAAGCAGATGCGTAAACCCACAAGGTGCCGTCTGTAACGGTCCCACCATGTCTAGCCCCCAGACTGCAAACGGCCAAGTTATTGGTGTTGTTCGTAGTTCTTCAGCAGGAACATGTGGTTGTCGGTCATAATACTGGCATCCCATGCATGTCTCAACCAGCTTGTCGATGTTCGCCTTCGCGGTTAGCCAGTAGAATCCTTGCCGGAAGGCTTTCGCGACCAATGATCGAGGAGCAGCGTGATGCCCGCAATCTCCGAGATGGATTTTGCGTAGGATTTCCATACCTTCTAGCTGGGAAACACACTTTAGGTATACACCAGTAGTGCTCCTTTTGTAGAGTTGCCCATTGATTATGGTATAACCCTTTGCTCGTCGTACTATTTGCCATCTTTTGACTTCGTCGTCGGGCAAAGTTCCGTGTTCGAGATATTCCATGAACGGTTTTGTCCAAGCCGGAGGGACCTTAGTCACCATGTTAACGAAAGAGTCAGCTCTATCCGGGTTGTCGATGTAGCCTCCCTTCACAGATGGTGTGCGTAGATGCTCTAGGAAAACTCCTGGCGGAATTTGCTTGTGCCCTGATCCAAGTTTAGACAGTAGATCAGCCGCCTCGTTTTGTTCCCTAGGTACATACTTGACTTCGTAGCCCAAGAAGCTCTTGGCTATCTCGTCCACTTCGTCTCGATATGCCGCCATCATAGGGTTCCGCGCATTCCAGGTGCCAGCCACCTGCTGGGCAACCAAGTCGGAATCTCCACAACAAACTATGCGCTTGATGCCAATATCCTTGGCTACACGTAGTCCGTGAATGAGAGCTTCATACTCCTCCATGTTGTTTGTGCCTCGAATTGGATCTGCAAAACGTAATGTAGCTTGTCTCCCATTGGTGACTGTAGAAATACACCAGCCCCCGAGCTGTTGAGCAGCTTTGATCCATCAAAGTGCATCACCTAGTACTTTGGTTCTGGCAACAGAGTAGCATCTGGCATTTCCGTCCAATCTGCAACAAAATCCGCCAAGGCTTGTGATTTGATAGCGTCGTGTCTTTTGTAGGTGATCTCGAAGGCGGCAAGTTCAATGCCCCCACTTCGCGACCCTCCCCGTAGCGTCGCTGTTGTTGATAATGTCAGACAGCGGAGTCTTGCTCACCACTGTGATTGGGTGCTCCTGAAAGTAATGCCTCAGCTTCTGAGAAGCAAGGAATACTCCATAAGCTATCTTCTGGTAGTGCGGGTAATGCTGCTTAGACTCCGTCAATACCTCGCTCACATAGTAAACTGGTCGTTGAACTCCGTGCTCATAGCCTGGTTCCTTCCGCTCTACCACGACGATGATGCTGATTACCCGGTTGGTTGCCGCCATGTAGATTAACAAGGGCTCTCCAGGCTCGGGTGCTGCAAGGATGGGCGCTGAGGAAAGAATCTCCTTGAGCTGCTTCAATGTTGCATCCGCTTCGTCTGTCCATGTGAATTTGTCCGCCTTCTTCTGCAACTTGTACAGCGGCAGAGCCTTCTCTCCAAGTCGGCTGACGAACCGAATAACTGCTGCAACACAACCTGTTAGTCGATGAATGTCCTTTAGGCATGTCGGACGGTTTATGTTTAAGATGGCCTTGATTTTCTCCGGGTTGACCTCTATTCCACGTTGGGAAACGATGAAACCCAACAATTTGCCGGCTGGAACCCCGAAGACGCACTTCTTAGGGTTAAGCATCATGTTGTATTTCCGGAGATTATCAAAGATTTCTTTTAAGTCGGTGATTAAGTCATTTGACTTTTTAGACATCACCGCGATATCGTCCACATAGGCATGAACATTCCAACCAATTTGGTCGTGGAGGCAGCGTTGCATTGTCCGCTGGTACGTAGCACCTGCGTTTTTCAGCGCAAAGGGCATCGTGACATAGCAAAACATGTCATATGGGGTACTGAACGAAGTGGCCAAATGGTCCGACTTCCTCATTTTGATCTGGTGGTATCCTGAGTATGCATCGAGAAAACACAAAAGCTCCGAGCTAGCCGTCGAGTCAAGACTTGGTCAATGCGAGGCAAAGCAAACGGATCTTTGGGACATGCTTTGTTCAAGCCGGTGTAATCAACGCACATTCTTAATTCATTGGTTCCCTTTTTGGGGACAAGTACAGGATTGGCCACCCATCGGGTGTGAAGGACTTCTCGGATAAATCTAGCCTTAAGTAATCTAGCTATATCTTTGCCAATGGCGCGTCTCTTATCGTCTCCGAAGCGTCGTAGAGGTTGTTTCACTGGTTTGCATTTTGGATCAATGTTTAAGCTGTCTCGGCAAGTTCCCTAGGTACACCTTTCATGTCGGGAGGTTGCCAGGCAAATATGTCCCTGTTCTCACGGAGGAACTCGACGAGCGCTCTTTCCTATTTAGGATCCAGGTTCCTCCCAATGGCGGTGACCTTAGAGGCATCGCCTAGCACAAGTTCCACCGGCTTGGTTTCGATGGCGGCCTTGAACGCAGGAGCGAAGTCGGAGATTTGCTTCTTCGACGCGGGCATCTCTGAGTCATCGACCTTGCTCTGGATCTCTTTCAATTCATCCTATAGAGGACAGCTTCTGCAATGGCTGCTTCATTGATCTTGCAGTCCCTTGCTTTGGAAAAGCTTCCGTATACGATGATGACACCGTTTGGTCCGGGTATCTTGAGTTTGTTGCAGACGAAGCATGGCTTGGCCATGAACATGTGGAATATGTCGCGACCGAATATGACGTGGTACACGCTCTTGAAGGGGACAAGCTCGAAGGTCATGCGCTCTTGGAGGTAATTGTTAACATCGCCAAAGGTGACCTGAAGTGTAATGCACCCAAGGGACCGATCCTCCCGACCAGGAACTACGCCGTGGAAGATGGTGTTGGTCCGCCTTAGGTTAGCCTCCGTCAAGTTCATCTTCTGAAGTGTATCCAGGTACATAATGTTGATGCTGCTTCCACTATCCACCATACACTTGGTGAACTCCACGCCGTCAATCAAAGGGTTGATTACCATGGCGTACTGGTTCTCCGTAGGTATAAGGTCTGGGTGGTCTGTCCTGTCCCAAGTAATTGGAACCTCCGACCAGCGTAGGTACTGGGGAACTGGGGGGAGAGTGGCCATCAGGATCCTCAGAGAGGTCTTCTATTGTCGGACGGTGGGGGTGTGAAGGAAAGTGTGGTAGACTGGTGCCTTCTTTGCGAAGGGGTTCTTGCCCTTGTCGTCGCCCTTGTCGGCGTGCTTGGGGTCAACGTCCTCGTCCATGTCACTTGATTCCTTGGACTCCTCCTCCTTCTTCTTCCCCTTGCCCTTGCCTTGCGGTTTGTTCTGCCGACTTTTTTTGTAGCCGGACTCCGGGTCTTCCTTGAGGTCGTTGACAAACTTGCAGTGTCGATTGGTATGGGTGGCCTTCCGTTGACATCGAGATGTATGAGGTACGACATATCGCGGTACTCCTCGTAGGTTTGGGGAACGCGGAGCGCCACCGAGGTAGTTTAATTTCCTCATTGCTGCCCATGACCAGCTCCCCTTCCTCGGCCATGTTGTCCGCCTTCACCTCGTCCTGCAAAAGTCATAGCGACCATGTCGGTAGATTGCTTTTCTTCTGGAGTGGTTTTCCTCTTTGTACTGCTGTTCTCCGAGCTTGAGTTGGAACGGTTGTTGCCGGCAAGGAGCCGCGAGCATCGTCGTCGGCAGCTGCGAACTCACTAGCCAACTGAATCGTCTGGTTCAAGTCAAGCTGGTGATTGTCCTGCAAGCGCTTCAGCTTATGTCGGAGCAACGTGCCCCTTTCCAACCCGCCGATGAAGGCAGCCATGGCGGTCTGAGCGTGCACTCATGCGCAGGAATTCTTCATGTCTAGCCAGCGAGAGAGGTAGGCGCGAGATGTCTCGTCTTTATCTTGCATGCACCGATGTAGATCGCCCACAGTGCAGGGACGCTTGTATGTACCCTCATAGTTCTTGGTGAACGCTTCTTGCATGTCCAACCAGTTATAGATAGATTTCTCTAGCAAGTCGTCGATCCATTGACGGGCCATGCCTGCTAACATTAACAGGAGGTACTTGACAGTGACGTTGGGGTTGCCTCCGGCAATCTCCACCGCGTTGTCGTAGTCCTGCAACCATGTGGCTGGCTTGGCGGTGCCGTCATAGGGCTTGATGGTATTGTCAATCCAGAAACCTTTCGGGTAAGTTGCGGACCGTATTGCAGGTCCAAAGCAACATGGTCCTAGGTATGGTCCTTCCCGGGCCTCGTGGATCTTATCGATCCGCGAACGTGCATCGTATGGCTCCGGGTTCTTCTTCTTGTCAACAGGGGATGGGCTACGTGAACGACACAGGCCTCCTCCACCATGGTGACTTCTTGGTGGTGACGGAGGCGGATGTGGCGGTGGGTTAGACTTTTTGCTGTTACCCTCCTACGACGCCTCACGCCTGTCACGGTTGCTTGTCAGACGTGGAGGGTCATGGTGTGACCTGCTTCTGTGTCCTTAGTTGCGCTCTACTCATGACGGGTCTGCTCCGCGTTGTCATGGATGACGATGCCACACTACTTTGGTGGGGGCATATCCGTACGATGGTGAGCCTTGTAATCTTCGCGATGTCGGGGAGATCAGGGCGGTCGCGATGGGCGACGAGGTCGGGCCTTTTCTCCGTGGTTGGAGGATATGGGGATGGCATCCTTCCTGTTGCGTGCATCTCTCCGTCTTCATTCTGATGAACCCGTCTGGGACCCGACATCAAGAGGAGATCTGTCCCGTGGCGGCTTATCCTGGCTAGACTAGCAAAGCGCTGGGTCGGACTCAAGCCTCTGAGTGGTGGCCTTTTCCTGCTGCTTCACTTCCTTGGCCACTAGGTCATAGACCTGTTCCACTGCCTCAGGCGATCTATCCTGCTCTAGAAGGGTCTTGGCGATGGCGAGGTTAAGGAGTGGGGTGGGCATCACCTGCTTGCCTTCACTGTCAATGTATGGCTTGGCTTGTGCCGGCTTCGGGGGAGCCCATCCTAGGTTACGCCGTACACCAGGATCGTTGATGACGCGAGACGGAGCTTTCTTAGCCTTCTGCTGCTGCAGCAAAGTCTTGTACTCGGCCTCCATTGCTCTAGCTTTCTCTATAGACTTCTGCACGTTGACCAGATCTCGATCTAGTTTAGAGCCTTGATCCGCGATGGCTTGCGCTTCCTCCAGTAGCTGCTGGCGCTTCTCGTCAAGCTGGGTCACGTTCCGGATATGAGCAACGGCCAGTGGCTCGACGAGGAGATTGTCGTACATCCCTCTATCAGATGGAGTAACTTGGGCTGCTGCAGACGTGGATGCTGGAGGTGGCATGTTTGCAGTGTTGTTGTTGCTCGGGCCGGTGCCGAGTTCCTGCGGCTGCTGCACTAGGTTAGGCGGAGGAGGCATGACTCTTGCGCGACCATCGTCAGCAGCAATAAGTGGCCCCTTCCCCTTTTCCAGCACTGTAGGCGGAGCTCGTCCGGGTTGATCTTCATCCATCGCCGTCCTAATGGTGACGAACACCCCTAGAGACGTGACGTCATTGTTGGCTTGCTCGTCGCGCGAGTACTCCTCCTCCATCTCCTGCATAACGGAGTCTAGCTCTTCTGGACTGAAATCTATCTCCTCTAAATCAGCACTGAAATCAGCATAAAGCGCGTCACTGACAGAGTCGGAGGGTGCCAGGACTTCCTCGATGACGGGCGGTGGAAGTGCAACGGCCGCGACGATGACTGGAGGTGGTGCTGCTGCTGCGATGATGGCGGCGGGAGGCGGTGGAGGCGGTTGCTGAATCGGAGGTTCTCCATCCCTGAGCGCAAGCGCCATCTGGGCTGCTGCATCAGCTTCCGCGTAGTTGTTGACGGTGCTCACCAGCTCTTCGAGGTTAAGGCGTCCTGTTGCCTGCTGCCGTCTTAAAGAATGTCGGAGAACCGTGCCACGGTCTAGTCCTTCCACGAAGTGATACAGAGCGTTATCATCGGGGTAGTGGGCCAGATCGGCTCAGATATCGGAGCCACCGCCAGTAATCGCGGGTTTTCTCTTTTGAACGCATGGGCGGATCAAGATGGTAAACACGCCGACGAACTTGGATCTCTGCTTTCCAGACGCACGGGCGAAGCCGGCAGATTTGTAGTGATCTTCCACCTTTATATCCTACACAGGGGCGGTTTGGGTGGGCCTTGAATTTTTCCGATCTTTGCCGACAAACTCTGAAGAGAGATCTGACATCGATCCCTCTGCGAACGTATCCTGCCCATAGGTGGTCCGTGCGGGCCTTGATGCTCCTCCGACTCCCAGGGAACTAGTGCCCGAGTCGGTTTCGCCAATGAAGAGGTGGATGTCTCCGATAGGAACGATCGAACACCACGTAGGGTTCGTCTTCGCCGGGATCCAGAACTCATCAGTAGGGACGATCGGAACGTTGCCGGAGAAGAGAACACGACCGATGGCTATGGTTTTGCCGATTCTCGCGAAGATCTTGGTCCTCGCCCGCTAAAGAGCCTGAAGTGCCTCTTGCCCCACAGTGGGCACCAGCTGTCATGGTATTGCCGACGAGTACACCATGGAGGGGTCCTCATAGTGCGTGTTTAGAGACGTGGGGGAAGGCGGACGGTTGACGGGTACGAGGTAACACAACTTACCCAGGTTCAGATCCCATGACGGTGGCGGAATCCTACTCCTGCTATAAATCACTATAATGGCAATACGCCGAGTTACAGAGATAGGTTAGCTGTGCGAGTTTGTCTGAAGTTGTCTATGATCGTGCCATAAAGGCTCCCATAGGCCCGACTTATATAGTCGCCAGGTCCTAGGGTTTCAGGGAAAAGTCCTAGCCGGACAGGTTATAGAGTTCTACACCGTCTATTACTAGTCTTGTGTATCTTGCACTCCAAGGATCTGGGTATACTGGTGACTCCACCGTAGCCTTCCTTTATCCGGCATGGGCCTCCCTTCTGGATCCATCTAACTGGGATGCCCAGCAGGCCATGGGCCATGCTACCAACTATGGGCCACCCGGGTTATCCGGATAAGTGACATGCTATGAGGATACCCATATAGCATATCCCCAACAGTCCTCACAGTGCGTGTTTAGAGACGTGGGGGAAGACGGACGGTTGACGGGTACAAGGTAACACAGCTTACCCAGGTTCAGATCCCACAACGGTGGCGGAATCCTACTCCTGCTATAAATCACTATAAGGGCAATACGCCGAGTTATAGAGATAGGTTCGCTGCGAGGTGTATGCTAATCGCTACTTGGTTGTCTGAGATTGTCTGAAGTTGCGCCCTAAAGGCTCCCATAGGCCCGAGTTATATAGTTGCCAGGTCCTAGGGTTACAGGGAAAAGTCCTAGCCGGACAGGTTACAGAGTACTACACCGTCTATTACTAATCTTGTGTATATTGCACTCCAAGGCTCCGGGTACGTCGGTGACTCCAACCATAGCATTCCTTTATCCGGCATGGGCCTCCCTTCTGGATCCATCTAACTGGGCCGCCCAGCAGGCCATGGGCCATGCTACCAATTGTGGGCCACCCGGGTTATCCGGATAGGAGACATGCATGAGGATACCCATATAGCATATCCCCAACAACAGCCCCCCAAGAACTCTGAGATGTTTTGCCGCCTTGCCTCTTCATGTGGAATTCTCCATCTAGATAGACGTCGGCAAATCGTAAAGCAACATCTTGCAGTCCTCCCAAAGAACCCTGCAAGGTTTTCTCCGTCTTCAATTAGTAAGCCGGAGAAATTTTGAATCTTCCATCGTACTCTTCCGTAGCCGGACTGGATCCGTCCATGCCGGAATCTTCTGATGTGATGGCTCATCTGCCTATGTCAGCTAGGGTGACGCAGATGTAGGTCAGCGATGCCTCGTAACTCACATATGCAGAGAACGCAATCATGTCCAATTTTCCCGCGCGAGCGATACAAACCATTGGCGGCGACGGTTGGGACGTGGCAAAATTTCCGCGACGATCGCGCACACGTCGTCTACACGGCAACCGTCCATTCAAGCTGCACGAATCTTGATGCTGGAGATCATAAATAGTAACCGGGGTGGAACTTTTTACTTTTCACCTCATTCTCTCCTCGCATCGTCTTCTTCCTCCAGCGAGCGCCCCCTCGAGCTCTCCGCGCAATCTTCACGAAAAACCCTAGCTCCAATTCTCGCCAGTCACCTCCAAACCCGCACAATGGCCAGTAGCAGCTCTTCTCACTCGATGGCGGCGTCGGGCGAAGTTGCGGTGAAGCCGGTGAGCTCCGTCGTCATGCCCCTAGAGGGTCTGGTCAGCCCCGTCTCGGCGGTGGTTGAGTCCACCGGCGGCGACCATAATCCAGCGATGCTGGAGCCGCTGGAGGAGGAGATCAACTCCCACAAAGGAGATTAGCGCGGTTCGGACATCACAGACTGCGATATCAAGGAGCTGATTGCCGAGGGCTACCTCCCTGCGATGAAGGGGCTCGCCTGGCGAGCGGCGCCGGCCGGCAAGGTGACACCTTCTCCCCAAGCCGGAGAAAAGGTGTACCTCAAAGCCCAAATGGTACGCGGCGTCTCCCTGCCCATCTCTAACTTCTTCCTTTCCGTCTTGAACCACTACCGAGTTCAGCCCCAAAACCTCTCTCCCAATAGAATCCTAACGCTCAGCAATTACGCGGCGCTTTGCGAGGGTTACCTAGGGATTAGGCCTAGGCTAGATCTCTTCGTGTATTTCTTCATCGTCAAGCGTGAAGCCGGAGCCAGTAAGGACGAACTTAGAAATTGCGGCACCATAAGCTTCAAGATCCGTTCTGGCTGGTGGTTCCCCGACATCGTCGGCCACGAGTCCTGTAAGAACTGGCAGCGTACTTACTTCTACGACCCAGATATCCCTCTGGTCGACCAAGAAGTAACGTACCCGGACTTCGTCGATGGAGGCACCGCCGAAGCCTCGTCATGGAGATCCCATGCCTCCCTTCCCTCCGACCTCGATTCTTCCCGCACCATAAGGCGTATAGAGTGGTTCGTAGAGACGGGTTTGACTGGCTTGGACCTATCCATGTGTTGGTTCATTAGGTGAATCCAACCTCTACAGCACCACGCGAAGCTAATGCACGAGTATAACAACGATAGAACGGATAGCCTCCGCATCTCCGTGGACAATTTCTTGAGCGACTCCGTCAAGCTCCGCCTCAAGGACATCGTCAAGGTGAAGGACAAGAAGCGTGGCTTCACCATCACCTACGACATGTTCGTAGACGGCAAGTGCCCAAAGGTAGTTGTTTGTTTTTCGTGTATGACATATACTCCAGTTCTTCCGTCTGGCCATTATCATCTCATCTAACACGGTGGTTCTTCACTTTACAGCTTAGCGACATAGATGAGGACAGCATGGCTCCTCAAATCTATGATCCAAAGATGAAGGAAGTCACCGTCGTGTCCGACGACGATGCTCCATTGGAGCTAAAGCGCAAGAGCTCCACCACTGACGCTGCTGACGGAGGTAAGAAGAAGAAGACGGAAGATGGAGCCTCCAAGTACACTACCGCCGCCCTAGAGGCGGAGAAGAGAAAAGTTACTGGGATCCCCTTTGCCAAAGCACCCCCACTTGTGTAAGCATCTTTCTCTCCGACATTGTCTATTTATCTGTTTTTATCCTGTACTTATGCATTTTGCACGTTTCAGCAAGAAAGCCACGACCAGCTTGAAGAAGACCTCCAAAACATTGGAGGCTTCTAGAACCATTAAGGACATGCTGCATCGCGACGAACCTCCCTCCATCTCCCCTGTTACTCCCTTCGTCAAGCCCTCGTCTGCCCCGACAAGCTCACAAGCTAAGGAGGCATCTGGCCCTTCCACCATGGAAGTGGACTCAAGTGCCTCTACCGAGGTCGCTGTTGTCGGCAAGCAAGCGATGCAGGACAGTGTCGTACACCCAATGGCTGAAGCTCCGGCTAAGGATGCCATCAGTACCGGTAAGGCGGTGGTGGAAGCTGGTACTTCTGCTATAGGCGGCGCCCCCGTACCCAAGAAATCCATAGCTTACCCAAAGATAGTCTATCCGGTACTTACACCGGGTAGCACTGATCTGGTCCCTGGTGCGGCGCCGACATCTCCGACGTGTGGTCTAGAGGAGCTCCTCCGAAAAGCAGAGATCTTGCAAGGAAACAGCGTATCCTTTGGCAAGCTGCTGGCCGAGAGTGCTACCAACCTCAAGATCATTGCACTTGTAAGTTTTATTTGCCTTTTGCATTTCCTATGAGTATCCCACTGTAGCCCCCGAGGATGTAGACGGTAAACCAAAGGTCTTTGCGTCTAGATGCTCTAAGAGTGACTAAGCTAGAAAACTTCTCACTGTAGCCCCCAAGCCTATAGGTGGAATGAAATATTCCGACTAAATGCTTTAAGAGTAGCATACGCAGTGTTTATAAATTTCAATACTGTAGCCCCAAAGCCTCTAGTTGTAACTGAATTAGTTCCGACTAGATGCTTAAATAAAAGCTAAGCATACATCTGAGTTAAAAACTTTATACTGTAGCCCCCAAGATTCTAATCAAAAACTGAATTAGTTCCAACTAAATGCTTAAAGAAAAGCTAAGCATATTGCCAAAAAACTCTCGCTATAGCCCCCGAGCGTCTAGGTGGAAAATTTCCGGCTAGATGCTCCAAGCAAACCAAACAACATTTTAATTCTTCTTTTTTCCACAGAATGAGAATGCTCGGAGGGGTATGGCCAACGACAAGTATCAGAAGATGCACGCAGACTTGGAAGCTGAAAAGGGTAAAACTGCCTTCTTGAAGGAACAGAGCACCAAGAGCAAGTGTCTGTTTTATTTTTCGCATTCCGACTTGGTTTTGTGCCCACATTCTCCGAGTAATCACTGTGTACTTTGCTTTCTCCGACTTGCAGAAACCATTGCCAAGGCTAAGGACATCGTCGAGCAATCCAAGCACATTCAGGAGCTGGATAGCGAAAACAAGATCCTTAAGCAGGAGAGGAAGGACATGCTGAAGATGCACGAAGAATCCATGAAAGTCCTGCAGGACTCCGCCACCGAGGAAATCAACCGTTTGAAGGAGGAGATCTTGATCTTAAGAGATCAGAAGAAAGCTGTCGACGAGCAGAATCAACGCCATCATGAGGCGTATAAACTCCTCCAACAAGAACAGGACTCCTTGGCGGATACCCTCTAGCAGGCTGAGGCCAGCATCTTCAGTAAGCAATTCTCTGTCTTGGATTTCAGTAGTCTATATACTCTGAATTTTTGAACTCATGCGCTCCTTGTCGGAATTTGCAGATCCTATGGGTTTAACCCGGTCGCCTCCTCCAGCAAAGGAATGCATGGTTCTTGCCGGCAACTTCATCAACACCACCATCGCACAAGCAAAAGCGATTTCCAAGCCCCTCCAGATCAATATCAAGGCATCGGACTCTATGGCGAAGTACTCGGAGATTCTGCGCTGAGCCCCCGAGCGTATCACAAGCTGGAAAGCTTCATGTGCACGGGCTGGTGCAAGGATGGCGCGGTCCATGGTCAAGGCACACTATGAAGATGCCAACATCGACACAGTAACCTATGGCATACCCGACGTGGATAATGATGGCAAAGAGATTAATCACGAATCTATCTTGTCATCACTCGCGGGCTATGACACCAGAGTTGCCGAGTTAGTCGACGTCAATGTCTTCGTGCCAATGAACACCATTGATGGCGGCAACCAAAGCTCCTCTGAGTCTCTTCACACCGCCGACTTTGAGGGTGGTTCTCCTGCTGCGCCGATGACGCTGCTTCCAAGTCGCCCGCGTCAAATCAATGAAAAACAACGTGCAATATTTGTTTCATCTTTTATGCGTATGCGGAAAAACTATGTATTTAACTTAAGGCAGAAAACAATGTTGCATGTCCTGCTACTTAAGAACCAGTTTCCAGCATGTATATATTTTGTAAGCAAGTGTTGGCTTATCCATTACTTTAGTTCTTATGCTTGAATTTTCGTGAGTCGGAAGACTCGTTGTCGGAACCATGCGCTCAGGTGATGATGCCCAATGGCACCGTCAACAACCTAAGCACAAAATGTCCGACAATAAGTGCCGAAAGTCACTACTCCAGAATCCACATAAAAACGACAAAGAACGTGTAGACCAGAAAACTTAAGCTAATGCCCGTAGGAGGAATTTTCACAAGTGCAATCGCAAAGCTTGTGCATAAAGGTTTTAAATGATCCAAAAATAAACACTAAAGGAGGTAAAAGACTCAGAAATATGAGTGAACCAGAGAGCTTTATTTCATTGATCATATAAGAGGTACACAATTAGATAAAAAATACTAAGTGTAAAAAGGACATAGGTGTGCTATGTTCCATGGCCGATCAAGCTCCGGGTCATGTCGCTTACGCTTATGATCCTTGTTGGGTATATCCTTCAGTTCACGATTGTCAACGAGGTAGTAAGACCCATTGAGAAGCGCCTTGCTTATGATGAACGGTCCTTCCCATGGCGGGGATAATTTGTGTGAATTCTTCTGCTTAAGTCGGAGCACCAAATCCCCCTCTTTAAACGAGCGATGCCGAACACGGTGACTATGGTATCTTCGTAGCTTCTGCTGGTAGATGGCGGATCTTTGGCATGCCAAAACGCGCTCCTCCTCGAGAAGGTCCATATCTAGGTGTCTGGATTCTTCAGCTTCATCTTCGTCGTAGGCGGCAACTCTTGGTGCATCGTGAAGTATGTCGGAAGGTAGGATGGCTTCTGCTCCATATACCATGATGTAAGGGGTGTAGTCGGTGGATCTGTTGGGTGTAGTTCGTAAACTCCACAGCACAGATGGCAATTATTCCGCCAAGGCTCTAGCTGCTATATGTAGCGGTGCCTCCAGACGTAGATTGATTCCCTGCAGAATTAATCCATTAGCTCGCTCGACCTGACCATTGGATTATGGGTGTGCCACAGATGCAAGGTCAAGTCAGATGCCCTTCTCCCAACAATAAGCCTCCACTTCTCCGAGTGACAAGTTGTTGACGTTGTCGGTGATAATACTATGTGGGAGACCAAATCTTACCACTAGATCCCAGACAAAACTGAGGGCAGTTGCCCCATCAAGCTTTCTAATGGGTTTAGCTTCTATCCATTTAGTGAATTTATCAACTGCTGCAAGCAGATGCGTAAACCCACATGGTGTCGTCTGTAACGGTCCCACCATTTCTAGACCCCAGACTGCAAACGGCCAAGTTATTGGTATTGTTCGCAATTGTTCAGCAGGAACATGTGGTTGTCGGGCATAATACTGGCATCCTATGCATGTCTCAACCAGCTTATCGGTGTCCGCCTTCGCGGTCAGCCAGTAGAATCCTTGCCGGAAGGCTTTCGCGACCAACGATCGAGGAGCGGCATGATGCCCGCAATCTCTGAGATGGATTTCGCGCAGGATTTCCATACCTTCTAGCTGGGAAACACACTTTAGGTATACACCAGTAGTGCTCCTTTTGTAGAGTTGTCCATTGATTATGGTATAACCCTTTGCTCGTCGTACTATTTGCCGTCTATTGACTTTGTCATCGGGCAAAGTTCCATGTTCGAGATATTCCATGAACGGTTTTGTCCAAGCCGGAGGGACCTTTGTTACCATGTTGACGAAAGAGTCAGCTCTATCCAGGTTGTCGATGTCGGCTCCCTTCACGGATGGTGTACATAGATGCTCTAGGAAAACTCCTGGCGGAATTCTTGTGCGCCCTGATCCAAGCTTAGATAGCAGATCAGCCGCCTCGTTTTGCTCCCTAGGTACATACTTGACTTCGTAGCCCAAGAAGCTCTTGGCTATCTCGTCCACTTCATCTCGATATGCCGCCATCATAGGGTTCCGCGCATTCCAGGTGCCGGCCACCTGCTAGGGAACAAAGTCGGAATGTCCACAGCAAACTATGCGCTTGATGCCAATATCATTGGCTACACGCAGTCCGTGAATGAGTGCTTCATACTCCTCCATGTTATTTGTAGCCTCAAAGTGGATCTGCAGAACATAGTGTAGCTTGTTTCCTATTGGGGATTGTAGCAATACACCAGCCCCCGAGCCGTTGAGCAGCTTTGATCCGTCAAAGTGCATCACCCAGTAGTCTGGTTCCGGCAACGGAGTAGCATCTGGCATCTCCATCCAATCTGCGAAAAAATCCTCCAAGGCTTGTGACTTGATAGCGTCGCGTCTCTTGTAGGTGATCTCGAAGGTGGAAAGTTCAATGCCCCACTTCGCGACCCTTCCCGTAGCATCGCTGCTGTTGATAATGTCGGACAGTGGAGTCTTGCTCACCACTGTGATTGGGTGCTCCTGGAAATAATGCCTCAGCTTCCGAGAAGCAAGGAATAACATGGTAACGCTACTTGGACTCCGTTAAGACCTCGCTCACATAGTAAACTGGTCGTTGAACTCCGTGCTCATAGCCTGGTTCCTTCCGCTCTACCACAACGACGATGTTGATTACTCGGTTGGTTGCCGCCATGTAGATTAACAAGGGCTCGCCGGGCTCGGGCGCTGCAAGGATAGGCGCTGAGGAAAGAATCTCCTTGAGCTGCTTCAATGCTGCATCTGCTTCGTCTGTCCACGTCAATTTGTCCGCCTTCTTGAGAACTTATGCAGTGAGCCTTCTCTCCAAGTCGGCTGACGAACCGACTAACTGCTGCAACACAACCTGTTAGTCGTTGAATGTCCTTTAGGCATGTCGGGCGGTTTATGTTTAAGATGGCCTTGATTTTCTCCGGGTTGACCTTGATTGCACGCTGGGAAATGATGAAACCCAACAATTTGCCGGCTGGAACCCCGAAGACGCACTTCTTAGGGTCAAGCATCATGTTGTATTTCCGGAGATTATCAAAGATTTCTTTTAAGTCGGAGATTAAGTCATTTGACTTTTTAGACATCACCGCGATATCTTCCACATAGGCGTGAACGTTCCGACCAATTTGGGCGTGGAGGCAACGCTGCATTGTCTGCTGGTACATAGCACCTGCATTTTTCAGCCCAAAGGGCATCGTAACATAGCAAAACATGTCGTATGGTTTACTGAACGAAATGGCCAATTTGTCATACTTCCTCATCTTGATCTGGTGGTATCCTGAGTATGCATCGAGAAAACACAAAAGTTCCAAGCCAACCGTAGAGTCAATGACTTGGTCAATGCGAGGCAAAGCAAACGGATCTTTGGGACATGCTTTGCTCAAGCTAGTGTAATCAACGCACATTCTTAATTCTTTAGTTCCCTTTTTGGGGACAAGTACAGGATTGGCCACCCATCGGGTGTGAAGGACTTCTCGGATAAATCTAGCCTTAAGTAACCTAGCTATATCTTAGCCAATGGCGCGTCTCTTCTCGTCTCCGAAGCGTCGTAGAGGTTGTTTCACTGGTTTGCATTTTGGATCAATGTTTAAGCTGTGCTCGGCAAGTTCCCTAGGTACACCTTTCATGTCGGCAGGTTGCCAGGAAAAGATGTCCCTATTCTCACAGAGGAACACGACGAGCGCGCTTTCCTATTTGGGATCCAGGTTCGTCCCAATGGCGATGACCTTGGAGGCATTGCCTACCACAAGTTCCATCGGCTTGGTCTCGATAGCGGCCTTGAACATAGAAGCGGAGTCGGAGATATGCTTCTTCGACGCGGGCATCTCTGAGTCATCGACCTTTCTTTGGATCTCTTTGAATTCTTCGCTATGGAGGACAGCTTCCGTGAAGGCTGCTTCATTAATCTTGCAGTCCCTTGCCTTGGTAAAGCTTCCGGATACGGTGATGACACCGTTTGGTCCGGGTATCTTGAGTTTGTTATAGACGAAGCATGGCTTGGCCATGAACCTGTGGAATATGTCGCGGCCGAATATGACGTGGTACACGCTCTTGAAGGGGACCACCTCAAAGGGCATGCGCTCTTGGCGGTAATTATTAACATCGCCAAAGGCTACCTGAAGTGTAATGCACCCAAGGGACCGAGCCTCCCAACCAGGAACTACGCCGTGGAAGATGGTGTTGGTCCGCCTTAGGTTAGCCTCCGTCAAGTTCATCTTCTGCAGTGTATCCAGTTACATGATGTTGATGCTGCTTCCACTATCCACCATACACTTGGTGAACTCCACGCCATCAATCAAAGGGTTGATGACCATGGCGTATTGGTTCTCCGTAGGAATAAGGTCTGGGTGGTCCATCCTGTCCCAAGTAATTGGAACCTCTGACCAGCGCAGGTACTGGGGAACTGTGGGTAGAGTAGCCATCAGGATCCTCATAGAGGTCTTCTGTTGTTGGACGGTGGGGGTGCCAAGGAAACTGTGGTTGACCGGTGCCTTCTTCATGAAGGGGTTCTTTCCCTTGTCGTCACTCTTGGCGGCGTGCTTGCGGTCAACGTCCTCGTCCATGTCACTTGAATCCTTGGAATCCTCCTCCTTCTTCTTCCCCTTGCCCTTACCTCCCGGTTTGTTCTTCCGACTTTGCTTGTAGCCGGACTCCGGGTCTTCCTTGAGGTCGTTGATGAACTTGCAGTGTCGATTGGTATGGGTGGCATTTCCGTTGACATCGAGGTGTACAAGGCACGGCATATCGTGGTACTCCTCGTAAGTTTGGGGAACACGGAGCGGCGCCAAGGTAGTTTCACTTCCTCGTTGCTGCCCACGACCAGCTCCCCGTCCTCGGCCACGCTGTCCGCCATCACCTCGTCCTGCAAAAGTCATAGCGACCATGTCGGTAGATTTCTTTTCTTCTGGAGCGGTTTTCCGCTTTGTACTGATGTTCCTCCGAGCTTGAGTTGGAACGGCCGTTGCTGGTAAGGAGCCGCGAGCATCGTCGTCGGCAGCTGCGAACTCACTAGCCAACTGAATCATCTGGTTCAAGTCAAGCTGGTGATTGTCCTGCAAGCGCTTTATCTTATGTCGGAGCAACGTGCCCCTTTCCAACCCATCGATGAAGGCGGCCATGGCGGTCTGAGCGTGCACTCCTGCGCAGGAATTCTTCATGTCCAGCCAGCAGGAGAGGTAGGCGCGAGATGTCTTGTCTTTCTCTTGCACGCACCGCTGTAGATCGCCAACAGTGCAGAGACGTTTGTATGTACCTTCAAAGTTCTTGGTGAATGCTTATTGCCTGTCCAACCAATTGAAGATTGATTTCTCCGGCAAGTCGTCGATCCATTTGTCGTGGTGGTGGCACGGCAGATGCCATGGGTAGGCTAAAGTATGGGGCCAATGGATGCTAGAGGGATCTGGGGAGGGAAGATGTAGTTGATTCTACACACAAAAGACTAAGGTAAAGATCTTTATTTCTCCTTCCTTGGGCTACAAGTGCTCCTTGAGCTGTGTACCAGTAGAGAGGTAGAACTTTACCAGCCTAACGGTACTAAATGAGCCGATGCCCTTCTCAGGGTCCATGCCTCCCCTTATAAAGGAGAGCCCTGGGTTCCTCTAGGACTGACGTGCCAAGCATATTCGAGGAATATGCCTGTCCCAATATAGTAACTCGGCGGCCTCCTTTCCGTGTCGCCCTTCTAATGACGGCAAGGTTCGAGAGGGCCCCTCCTGCGTGCCTCGGGCTTCAGGACTGTCACCTCCGTGACCTCCTTCTGCCCCTCTGTCGCTCTGCGCCTTGTCCTTTGTGCTTGTCTCTGCTCAGATTCTTCCTAGCCTGTGACTAGAGTTTGATTTTAGGCTTCTCCTTCTCCTGCAAGCTTCGTATCATTCGGCCTTGCCTCGCATAACTCGGCTCGTCCTTCACCTGCATTAAGACTACTCGGGCTAACCCAGCCGACTTACGCAGTATTTCGGCCGGGTAATGCCTTGCTATTATCATAAGGGTCCTGCTCTTTCATATCTCGGCCGACCTCTACAGGATTCGGCCGACTTAGACTGTAACTCGGAAACTGGACGGGGAACGTCCTTTCGTCTTTCCCCGTCTTTACCCTATCCGAGGTCACCTCCCCAACATTAGTCCCCGAAGCTGGTATGGCCCCGCCAATAACTTCGGTCGGGCCGTATCAGTTTCATGATATTCGTTTCCCATTGTTTCCGAGTTATCTTTTTCTCGTTCGAGGTATCAGCATATCTTCTCGCGTACGCCTCGTCCTACGTGTCATACTCATCATTGTTTCTCTAGTTTTTTGTTCCTCTACAGTATTTACTGACAGGCTACAGTTATTACTGCGCCTGTCGCGTCGGCGCTGCGACGCCTCGCGTACCGTTTCCGTCAGGGATCTTGGCCTTCTATTTCATCGTGTGGTCGTTGGTGCGGTTCCACTTAGCGGCGTGCGGTCGTGCCGCGTACACGATCTACACAGATAACCGCCACACCCATGATCCCACTACCTCTCAGGCGACGCGGTTATAAAGAGGGGCGCGGGGCTGGGGGATTCACTTTCCCCCTCCGCTTACCTGCGCCCTTCTCCTTCCTCTCGCCTATGCGCCCGTTCGTGCTTCCGCCGCTGTGCGCTCATCTGGGTCCTCGACGGCAGGGATCCCACCGCACTGCTCCGTTGACCTCTTCCCCGTTCGCTTGCTCCGGCGTCGTCGCCGGTGAGTTCATCTGATCCTATCGCCTAGGCTCTCCTCTAGACACCTCTGCTTTTCTTTTGTTCTCGCGCGGTAGTTCCTTCTCTGCTCCGCCGCCGTTTTCGCGTAGAATCACGACGGGGCCTTGCAGTTCTAGGTTTTCCTCCGCCGCTATTTCTTCCTCCGTAAGTTTCTCCGGCGACCCCATGTCGAGCTCCGTCAGCGGTGCGCTCATTGAGGATGACAATGCTGTGTCTGGGCCCGAGCGGGGCTCGTGGAAGGGCTCTTCCGTCACCCACCGAGAGGTTGAGTGGCTAATCCGGACTCGCCGGATTCCTGCCGAGGTAGCTTGTCGCTTACCCGGCAGTGAATCCTCTCCAGTTCTTAGGGAGGGCGAATATGTAGTCTTCATGTCACATTTTGCTCGCGGGTTTGGTCTCCCTCTCAGCAACTTTGCTAGGGAGTTCCTTGATTACTTCGGCCTTCAGCCGCATCATCTTCCTGCTAACGCTATTGCCTCTCTTTCTGCCTTCATCTCTGCCTCGGAGGGATACTTCGGCCTATGGCCGTCTGTGCACGTTTGGTCAAAGTTTTTCCAGATTCGATCCAACGTCGTCCCAAACAAATCTCTGCAACCCTCCGAGAAGTTGCTCACCCAATGTGGAGCCGCGTCCATCACACCTCGGAGGAAATCTGAATTTCCTCGTGTTGCAGGTCTAGAATCATGCAAGAAGTGGCATAAGTCGTTCTTTTATATCAAGAATTCTGGGAATGAGGATAAGATTCGGCTCCCTGCTTTTACCATTGGCCCTCCTTCCAAGAAGAACTGGACCTATAATCCGAGGAAGAGTCATGCTCTGGCCGAAGCTTTTGAGATTCGGCTGAAGGAACTGATCCGCTCTGGGCTACGCGGCGAGGATCTGATGACTACCTTCGTTAGCAGCCGGGTCTGCCCTTTCCAGAAACGCACACACAAGCTCTGCTACATGAGCGGTCCTCTTGATCCCAACCGAGTCTCGACGGTGGAGCTGGACAATTACCTTATCTTCAAGCGCGTCCGGGCTATCTTTAAGACGGAGATGCCAGAGGACTGGGCCTAGGGATTGAAGCCGTTCACCCGCGAGAACCCCCCTCCCAGAATAAGTTCTCGCAGTCATGTTTTATCTTTTAATCGCATCCGTTTTTTCTCTTGTTAATTTTTCTCTTTCTTGTCCTGCAGAGGTTTGAGGAGCAGAACGTTGAGGATGCCGAGGTTTTGTCCCTCCCATGGCCCGCGGACCGGAACACTCCGGACAGCGGGGAGCCAGACTCAGAAGAGTTCGTCCCCAAGTTGGATCTTGCTCCGGCTCGCGCCCGCGGCAAGACCACGGCCCATGAGGAGGAAGGTGATTCGGACGAGGTCCAAGTTCTAGAGGTAGTTGCCGCAATGCCAATTTTTTATGCATTTCCGGCTTCTACTTTCTCAGCTAATCCGGCCGGTCAGTTCTGGCCGAGCCTCTTGCCTCCTGTTACCTCGGGGAAACGTAGCGCTCCAGCTGGTGCCTCAAAGGAGGTTCCCAAGAAACGAATGAAGAAGTCAGCCCAGCACCCTCCGAAGCGCAAAACTATGCCCGGGGTAAGTGGGTGAGTTTCTTTTGTTTGATTTTCTTGTTTCTCTCTTTCTGCTTTTTGACCTGATCTTTTTGTCTTTGCAGGGCTCCTCTTTCTGTTAAGCCCAGCGGTCCTAGCATGACGAGTCGTACGACTCGGCCGCCTTCTCCTCCGCCTCCTGAGGATACCAGAGTTCCAAGTCCTGCTCGCGCTGGTTCTCCTCCTGCTCCGAATCAGACGCCACCTCGCCAGGATGCGCCTGAGATTTCTGCTATTGATGCCGATACAACTCGGCCAGTAGATATTTCTACTAAGCCTGCTGCCTCCTCCGTGAACCCTCAAGTTTCGCCTGAGGTCCCTTTGACCCCCACAACCCTTGTTGTGACTCCGATTTCAGCCGAGGATACCAATATCTCAACGCCCTCAGAAACCGTAATCCCTCCAGCCTCTAAAGACATCATTCCAAGTGCCGAGGTAACGGCTCCTGCCGACGCCTCTCCTAAGGCAAGAAATATCGTTGTTACCAAGCCTCCTTCCTCTCAGAAAGGACTTGCCAGCTCATCTCAGCCTACAATTGCTGATGCGCTGCGCAAGGGGGCTTCCTCTACCAAGAGCACTGTTAACCGGCTGTTGATACATAGCTTGCTCTCCACAAGAGTCCCGCGGCGGCGGTGGCTACCCAACATGTCCGAGGTAAAGTTCTGACTCGCACGGAAAGTGGGAACAGTCTCGGCTCATTGGTCGAGTATGCCAAAAATTGGAACGCAGCCGATCAGCTCGAGGGTAATCCAAGCAGCCAGCCGTTTCAACTCTCCGACATCAGCAGCCGCCTACATCTGGCTGTCAAGATCGTTCTTGACAGTGACAAGATGAATGAGGTAATTGTTTTTATGGAGTTTTGATTAGTCCTCCGGATGCTATTATATATACTCTAGTCCCCGAATCTTGCAACCGAATAACTTGTTATTCGTTTGGAAGTTACTTAGTTTAGTTTTTTGTTAGAGTTCGAATATCCAGTCACTTATATCCGAATTGAGCTTTGCTTGATTCGGATCTGCCTGAGGTTCGAATATCCAACCACCTAGATCCGAATTGAGCTTTGCTTGATTCGGATCTGTTTGAGCTTCGAATATCCAGCCACCTAGATCCGAATTAAGCTTTGCTTGATTCGGATCTGCCTGAGGTTCGAATATCCAGCCACCTAGATCCGAATTGAGATTTGCTTGATTCGGATATGTCTGAGCTTTGAATATCCAGCCACCTAGATCCGAATTAAGCTTTGCTTGATTCGGATCTGTCTTATGTTCGAATATCTTATTGCTATTTGTTCTGTTGCTTAGGTTGCGCATGATCGGCATACCGCCGAATTCCAAAGGCTGCTCTTTGCCCATAAAAAGTTGCAAGGTAAGTACGAGAAGGTCATTCCAGTGGTGAAGAAAGCTGGTAAGTTAACGAGCTTTCGCACTATTCTTAGAATTCTTATTGCTTTGGAAGTGAGGTGTTAGCTGACTTTGCTGTTGAATAGGTAATATCAACAATCTTAATATCCGTCTTGAAAATAAAGTCAAGGCCCTGGAAGGTTAGTTACTCTTTTTCTTTTACGCATATCTATGTGAAATATGCATCGGGTTTCTCTTAAACCTTCTGGCTTCGGTACAGCCGAGTTACAAACTTTTGCAGCATCACACCAAGAATGCATACCCATGCCTGATATGATGCTGCATTTTTTAGAACAAGCCGCCACTCACTCGGCGCAGCAGAAAGATAAAGATGACGAGATAACTCGCTTGCGCGCCGAGGTGGAGTCCCTCAAGCTTTCTCAGAAGTCTGAGTTAGAAAAAGTCGACCAGGAGTTCTCCGAGGAGAAGAATCGTCTAGCTCTGCAATTGCAGAAAAATAAAGAGCTCCTCGAGGCTGCCGAACTGAATACACGGGGGATGAGCGAGGAGATCACTCGCTTTGAGAAAAGCAAGAGTGACTGGGTGTTATCGCCATATTTTGGCCAAAGAAGGAGATGGGCCGTGATCAAGATGGGCTTGGAAGATACATATATTCAACGTGTTGTTGGATCGGCCTAGTGCGTGGATTTGGGCTAAATTGCCCGTGTATCTTGTATCATAGTAGGTTTCGTTTCAGTTTAGGTTTCGTTTCAGTTTAGGTAAAGATAGAGTTGTAGAGTTATTCCAAAAGTAGAGAGTCTCCGGACTATAAATATGTACCTAAGGTTATCGAAAAAGGAGGACAATCACGTTCACAACAAACACAATCTCGGCGCATCGCCACCCCTTGTTTCTAGGGTTTCTTTCGGGTAAGTGCCATGCTGCCTATATCGCATCTTGCGATCTAGGCAGTATTTTTACTTATGCGTTATTTAGTGTTACTCGTACTGAAGCCTTGTTGATGGCGAGTAACACTACTATCATAGATTTGTTGAGGCTAGCATCGGTGTTCTTCGCTATAATTGTTTAAGATATGCCGCCTCTAGTTATCTCGCTACCTTTGCACCTTTTCCCAAGTGCGAGGGAAGCATCTTGCTTGATCTTTATTTAGTTGTTTCGATCTGTTATGGTTGTGCCTTGCTCACCAAGGTTTAGTTTGATATCCACGTAGTCAGGCCTTACAAACGGGTTGAACGATCCAGTAGTATGTAAAGACGTGGCTTACTTGTCCTAGAGAAGTTGTTCCGGTAATTAACTTTACGTTGGTTATTAGGCCTCCTCTAGGGTTAGTATTCTTCATCTTTTGTATATACCAGGCTCAATTACGTGTAGGACGTTCCAGTTACATGGTGAAAACGTCAAACCGTCGTAGATTGATTTAACTTGTAATGATAAAGCAAAACCCCATGTTATCGTAAATCTAATGCAGAACCATGGGTTAATCGGCTCTAGGAGCCGATTC
This sequence comes from Avena longiglumis, assembly GCA_030063025.1. NCBI lineage: Eukaryota > Viridiplantae > Streptophyta > Magnoliopsida > Poales > Poaceae > Avena > Avena longiglumis. The sequence continues at coordinate 535,870,076 of CP125975.1, forward strand.
ACGGGGAAACCTGGGAGCCGGTCACGGCTCGAATTTTACGTATACTTGTTTACCATGCAGGAAATCAATCGAAGCAATCCTTCACCTTCCTGACCAGGTATAGGTCAGGTGGCACTCCCTCGAACCAAGCCAGGACGTGTGCCGGAGTTTTGCGGGCCGTTGCCCGAGGGACCACCAGCGGTTACAGGAGCCTCCCGGCTCTTCGTGTTGCTCGTCGCTGCTCGCCGGTGAGTTTTGACAGGCAACACATTCTGGCACGCCCGGTGGGACATTCAAAAACGTCTACGTCAACATCCGACGCTGCGATGGAGAACAGACCCATCCGTCTGACGAGCTGCACGAGGAGCACAAGGCGATCGAAATCTCTTGAGCCGATCTCATCGGCTCTTTTGAGAGGACCGTAAGCATGGCATCAAGTGGAGGGTTCTCCCCGAGGTGCTCTTGATGAGGTGGATCTATCTGTTCCTTCGGAGGAGCGCACTGAGCTCTGACGGAAGTCAACTACATGGTGGCTCATTCTGCCGCCATTCGAGAGCCCGTGAACGCTTTCGAGCGGGTCGCGGTTCGCGTAGTTCAGGAAATCATGAAACATCAGTACTCTCCGTCGGGGCCTGCTTTAGGTACTCACCAGGGAGAAAGACCGCTCCAGACTAGGCCACAGCTGCCATTCACGCTTGCAGCTCCAGAGCCACCAGGAGCAGCGGCGTACGTCGTCTATAAGGCTGGAGGCGACCCAGGCGATTGCCAATTCCTGTTTGAGCCACCTAAGGAAATCCCACACGGATATATATGCACCTACGTGCCGGACTGCAACAACCTGCCACGCACCAACCAGATTGCAACTGCAGGAGTTTCTGCGGCAGGGGTTCCTGGGGCAGGAGCTCCAGGAGCATGCGTTTCTGGAGCAGCGATGTCTGGGATGGACGCCGACAAACAGGCGTGGCTAGCCAAGTATGCCACTGGAACAAGTCATGAGAATCTAGCCCCTGCGGCTCAAACAGTGGAGCAAATCCGTACCATCTTGAGAGACCAGTTCGGCTTCGTGCCGAAGAGAAGGACAATCGGCTATTCAAAGCCGTACCCCAGAAGTTTGATCGATTCCGCGCCACCCAAATATCGGCTCCCGAGTTCTCAAGGTTTAGCGGGTCGGAAGGGTCGAGCTCGATCGAGCACGTGGCCGATACCGCACCTAGGCATAATTTCGACATCGGATCGATGCGTAAGGTTTTTGCGCAATCACAGCGGACCAGCTTTTGGGTGGTACACCTCGCCGCCACGATTCGATTCAGACACGGAAGCAACCGGAAGAGCGGTTCCACATCCAATATCATTCGAGGCTACCGGCTGGCATTGCGGACACAGCGCAGTAACGGGAGAAAGCGAGGCGAGTACATCCAGGTAACGGGACCGTCAAGAACCGATGTTACTCAGCTCGTTTAAGCGAAGGAAGCGGTCGAGCTAGCGATGTTGGGTCTCTCGGCACCCATCAAGGATCGCTTTCCAAGTAGAGTACAACTCATTGGCGCATGGCCCGAAACGGCGATGTATGAACAGCCACCACGAGTTATACCAAGACAAGTTCAAGCGTCCGATAGGCCTGGTCGTCTGAGAAGAAGATGATCCTACACAAGACCAGGAGGTGGCGTGGCTGAATGGGCTCGGGGCGATCCTGTATCCGCAAATGGGTGAAAGCGACAAGGGCCTGCAAAGGGTTCGACTTGACGTGAGCAAAGCGGCAGATATTCGATTTATTGCTGAAAGAGAAGCAGCTGAGGTTACCCGAAGGCCATAAAATCCCCACGGCTCAGGAAATGAACGGGAGACCATACTGCAAGTGGCATCACTCGTTCACCCACACCACCAATGATTGCAAAGAGCTACGTCGCCAAATCCAAATGGCGATAGAACAAGGCCGTCTGATCCTTGGGCAGTTCGCCATGAAAGTGGACACAAACCCATTTCCCGGCGTCAACATGGTAGAACTCAGTCGCTCCGCGAGGCGTCAACTGGATTTTTCGTTCGGTGTTAATATGGCAGGGTCTGGGTACCACCATGACACGTACAAGGAGGAAGGTGGTCGCTCTCGGGGCAAAGAGAGAAAGGAGGCTGGTCCATGCGACCGGCCCATCCACAATGACAGGCGGTACTTAACAGAGGAACAGGTGAGGAGAGTGCGGTATCAGAAGCCACATTCCACGCATCTCCTTAACAAGTATGAGCGTCAGTGTGACCAACGGTAGCGATGGAGACGATGAGGGATATGAGCACCTCGCTAGGGGACCGTCAGGAGAAAAGGAAGGCGCAGACAAACATTGGGGTTGTACCTTCTTCAAGTATTGCTGGGACGCGGGAATGAGCCGATTACCTACAGTCGACAACTGCCCGGAATGCGGACAGCAGAAGGAGGACAAGAGGCTAGTTTCAGTGTTCAAACGTCTAGGGCCTCTCCCACCTCAGAGCCGTTACAGGGAGTCCGCTCGAGCAAAGGGCCTCGAGAAGCCAAGGGATGACAAAGAAGAAGACAGATATCACCGTCCAAGGTGGTGTCCCGACGGACTCAGACATACCCAAAAGCGTAGAGTGCAGCGGCTGTGTAACTTGGAGGAAGCGGGCGATATCTCACGCTTTAAAAGCGGCCCGATCTGGCCGTCAAAATTAGGCAGACCTTGGAAACGGAAGACCGCCCAACAAGGAAAGAGTGGCGCCCCAAACCAGTAAAATCCGATGCACAGACATCGGCTGGCACAAACATGGTGTTCATACTTCCGTCAGAAGATTCATCTCCAATCTGTCAGGAAGAATAGAACCGTTCATGGGACTGGTGAAAATTAAATCTGACGAGGAATTCCGCTGGGGGGCAGAACAACAACGAGCCTTCGACGAGATCAAAGAATATCTGACAAAGCCGCCAGTGTTGGTTCCACCCCGGACACCGTTCTACATTTACTTGTCGATGGCACGTCCATCGCCTCGGTGGTGGTGCAAGTTTATGATGGGCTGAGCGAGTCGTATTTTACATAAGCGAAGGATGCTAGGCAGAGACAAGGTATCCGATATCGATAAGTTGTGCATCACTGTTTTCACCGCACTAGCTGCGCCACATTTTGCTATCGGAGATCATCACCATATGCAAATCGGCGTCATAAAGCACATCTTTGTCGGCTCCTATGCTAAAAGGCCGACTGGGCAAATGGATGTTTACATTATCAGAGTTTGACATCCGGTATCAACCCGCGAAAGCAGTTAAGGGACAGGCATTGGCCGACCTTATCGCTGAAAGGATCAACACTAACATAGCAGCACTGTCTATAAGAGCGTGGGCTATGTTTTTCGATGGATCGGTTTGTGATGATGGTTGCGGCATCGGCATTTTACTCGTGTCGCCTCGGGGGGCAACATTTTCCTTCTCCATCAGATTGTCTACCTCTCGCACCAACAATGTCGCTGAGTACGAGGCGATACGCAAGGGGATGGAGTTACTCCTCGAAGCCGGAGCAGAAGCAGTGGAAATTTTTGGAGACTCCAAGTTGGTGATTTCCCAACTCACGGAGGAGTACAAGTGTGAGAGCGAGTCCCTCTTCCCATTATGGTTGCACTGCCGTGAGCTGATGACGCAGTTCCGGTACATAAACTTCACCTGGATCCCCGGTCGCAGAACATAGAGGCAAATGATCTTGCACAAATTGGTTCAGGCTACAAGGATGTAGCAGAGGGAGCCGATGTTCAGGTACAGTTCCTGGAAGCTGACGACTGGAGAGCCGATATCTTCAATTACTTGAAGGATTCGGCTCGGGGGGCACCTAAACGGATAAGGTACAAGGCCATGAAGTATGTGCTTATTGGGGATGACATGTTTCTGAGGACTCGGAAGGGTTATTGCTCAAATGTCTGGGGACAGCCGAGGCCAATCGGCTCCTACACGAGGTACACGAAGGCGCCTGTGGAACTCACCAATCGGCTCACAAGATGAAATGGTTGATCAGGCGATCAGGGTTTTATTGGCCCACCATGCTTGAGGACTGTTTCAACTACTACAAAGGGTGTCAAGCATGTCAAAAATTTGGGAAAATTCAGATGGTGTCCGCGTCAGCAATGAACCCCATCATCAAGCCTTGGCCATTCCGAGGTTGGGGCATGGATATGATCGGCAAAATCAATCCTCCATCAAGCAAAGGCCACATGTGGATTTTGGCCATCACTGATTATTTCACTAAATGGGTGGAGGCTGTCCCGATGAAATCAGTAAACTCAAAGGATGTTATCAATTTTGTGAAAGAACATGTCATCCATAGATTCGGGATTCCCCAAACTATCACGACCGATGGAGGTTCGGTCTTTATTTCTCAAGAGTTTAGAAAGTTCTGCGAGGACACGGGGATTAAGCTGATCAGATCATCTCCATACTATGCTCAGGCGAATGGGCAAGCTGAAGCATCCAACCAGAGCCTCATCAAGCTGATCAAGAGAAAAGTCGATGAGCACCCTAGGCGTTGGCACGAGGTTTTGTCAGAGGCATTGTGGGCTTATCGCATGTCATGCCATGGGGCGATTAAAACCTCGCCATACCATCTAGTATATGGACAAGAAGCCGTATTGCCCTGGGAAATTACGGCTGGATCGAGACGTGTCACTTTTCAGGACAATCTAACAACTGAAGAATATGCAACCCTGATGAGTGACAGTGTCGAGGATTTAACTGAGCTCAGGCTGTGGTCGCTTGAGAAGATCAAAGAGAACAAGGCCAAGGTAGCTCGTGCATACAACAAGAAAGTGAGGCCAAAGGAGTTCCACGTTGGTGATCTGGTATGGGAAGCTGTGTTGCCATTAGGGACTAAGGATCCAACATATGGTAAATGGTCTCCAAATTGGCACGGGCCGCACAGGGTCGATCAAGTTTTAAGAGGAAACGCATACATGCTTGAGGAGCTAGACAGCGTGAAATTCCCGGTGGCGGTCAACGGTCAACATCTCAAGAAATATTTCCCAAGCATGTGGGATGATGGACAGTAAAACATGGGGGCCGATACATGAAATCGGCCAGGTAAAAAAGCACGTGAGATGTTGGACAGTAAAAATGTGGGGGCCGATACTGAAAATCGGCCGAATAAAGCAGAAATATATAGCCGATGCACGGTCATCGACTCTAGAGGTTCACACATGCTACAAGCAGGTGCCAGTTTACACATACGAGCTACTGAAGAAATGCTTCGAAGTCGTGGAGCGCGTCAGCACGGACACGATCCACCTCGGCGATCTCGGCTTCGTCATCTTCATCCTTGCCCGTCACCAGCTGCTTGTTCAGGGCGCGGATTTCTGCCAGATCGGTCTTCAGCTGGGCTTTGAGGCTTTCCGCCTCGTCTTGGGGGCGGGCGATGGATTCTTCTTTGTCGCAGATGAGCTGTTTAGTCACCCAGACCTTCTCTTCAAGATCTTCCAACTCCCTTTTCAAGGATGCGAGCTCGGCAGTACTGACAGAGGTGTCAGTTTTGGCATCCAGAGACGCCTTTTTCTCGTTAAGCTGTTGGCATTTGTCTGCGATATTGGCCTTCAGTGGAAGTTGGGCGTGGCGCAGACTGATCCTCTCACGAGCTAACTTCACCCTTGACCCGTAGAAAGACAGGGTTACAACTGGCCAAAGTTTCACCTGCAATGCTCTTTGAGCTGGTCCTTTATTTCAGCGACGCTCTTCACCTCCTCGGATCCTCGATCAATTCTTCGATTGGGGAGGAGGCGAGTTTGAGACGCTGGAATTGAGGTGGAACAGCCCGGCTCGTGGCTCATCATCGCCAATGAGGGAGTTGGTTCGATGGATTCAGGGTCGAACGTCAGCAAACCTGAAATATCACAACTCTGGCAGCCCGAAAAGGCGTCAGTATGCATCCAAGCATGTAAGGATGAGCCGAAAGAAGCTAACATACCTCTCCTAAGATCGGGGGGATAGCCGGTGAGGAGACGATCGGTTTGTGTATGGTTGCTGGGGGCTGCGCCGGAGTGGTAGCCGTTACATCTGCACCTTCGGGGATTGCTAGGTCCGGTTTGGCTAAAGGCATCGACACTGCCTCAGCTTTCCCACTAGAAACATCGATAAATGCATGGAAGGTGTTTAGCCGATGGAAATAAGGATTAATCGGCAGATCAAAAGAAACAAGTAGTAAGAGCGTAAAGGATGATGATTTTCGAAACCTCCTGGCTCGACGAAGATGCTTGCAATCCTTTGCGAGCTCTCTTAGGACCCACAGCTGGCCCCGCCTCGACTGGTGCTCGGGGGGCAGTAGGTTCAGGAAAAGACCTTTTTCTGGAAGCCGATGGTGATGAATCTGGCTGGCTCGGTGTGATGGTCCTCTCAGAATCTGTGGGGTCCAGTTCTCCTCGATTGGTTTGAGTGTTCTCGCTGGAGGTGTCTTCGACGGGCGTAAAAAGGAGAACCAGTGAGCACAAGCAGGTCTGCAAAGATGGATGAATTAGAAGGATCGACCAAGGCATAGATCACCCTACATGCGAGCTTTCTGGAGAAGGGCTCCGGCTCTTCAAGGTCTTCCTGGCAGCTACCTTCCTCGTCGTCGTTCTTGTTTTAGTTGGAACTCGAGGGGCAGCTGTCTTAGAGGTTGATGGGTTCTTGGAAGCCGATTGTGGTGATATCGGCTGTTTCTGCATTATGACCTTTTTTAGAGGTGGCGAGTTTTTGCAGAAAAGAACCACAGGAGCTGGCGGAAAGAACTCGAAGGGGGAGCCATCACTGTGCGTAGGCTCAGGGCCATCTTGTTGCTGCAAAGAGAAAGAATGGATGAATAAAAGGATCAATTGCAAGCTGCATCAAGAAAATTTGCAAGTAGTGGTACCTGTTCCACGGGGATGTCATAGTTAGCGTCGAGTTGTTTCAGCAACGGTCCCAGAGCTCTCCTGAAGGCGTGAGTCTTCCACATCGACCACCAGTCTTCAAAGCCATCGGTTGATGAGGCAAAGGTGAGGTCGTTGGGAATTGGGATGGTCAGAGCATCAAAAAAGGAATAACACCTTTGGCTGGTGAGAGGATCGAGGCGGTCGGCTCGCTCTCTGTGGGTGATGGAGAAAGAAGTGGGGAGCTACTTGTCCAAGTCCAAATTGGCGGGCCACTCATTTGGCTGGTAGAATTCATACCTGTGTTTGATTATTGTTGGATGTACTCATGCCAACTGGAAGGAAACAGGGACGAATCACGGTGGAAAAGAGTGCCGAAGTGCTAGTGTCATCGGCAAAATTGTCGACTGAAGGAGAGTGGATTTTCAAAGTGTTCCGATTCCTCCATGTAAGGGAAGAAGGTAGGGTTGTCCAGGCCTTGGAAGAAAGTGTTGAACCATTTGGATGCCTCCTGAGGGGTCAGTTTACTGCCTGGCAGTCGATACAAAGCTTGGCCATTTGGTGCATCGGATCTGCTTCCTTTACATCTGGAAATGTGCACTCGCCAAAAGGGGAAGTTTGGGATGTGATTTTGAAAATACAAATGAGCCCATAGCTGAATAAACCACCAAGGACCACCTGTTTTGACTGCTACACTAGAGAACAGCTGATGACATCAACCGGAGGTATCGATAGACTTCTCCAAGGAACAGTTTGCGAGGCTGTTGAGTACCTTTGGCCGTTCATGGGCCAAGGAAAGATAGTTTTTGGTGGAGCCAGGAAGGGCCACAAAATATGAAATGCTCCAGCCAAGTTGAGAAAGGTTGTGTGTTCTTTTACGAGACAGGCCCTTTGTTTTCATATGGCGTTGGAGGTAGGCACCCCAACAGGCAAATTGCTTTAGAAGACAGTTTGTAGGGACTTTGGTCAGTTTAAAGCGTAATTTGGGTGATGTAACATCCGACCAAGAATCATCACCACATCCAACAGAGTTGGTGACATGGGGCCATGACCGAACATGAAGCGATTCGAGCGTCGGACCGAAATAGCCGATGGTTTTGAGAAGATTCTCGTGTTTCTCAAGAGGAGACAATGATAGATGCAAGGCATCGGCTATTCCGTAGTTTCCCATTGGGATTGGTAAGCTCTAGCTACCCTCTTGAACCAAGAAACCCAATGTTCGGGGATTAGGCCAGGCTGCAAGCGATCGGCCCAAGAGTTCAGATCTAGGTCTTGTCTTACAAAGGATTCTATTTGCTTCATAAGAAATCGATATGGTGACTAGAATCATGCGAGGCCAAGACAGAGGGAATTTGGGAGAGAAGGATGCGGCAGCAGGATGTCTGAAACCTAGAAAGTAATGGTGGAATAAAAGCATTAATTCAGGTGTTCGCCATTAGGTTCTAACATCGCGTTCAGACTGCGAGGAGTGGGCGTACCTTCAGACCGGAGACCTCTGGGTTGGTGTTCGACGATTCCGCCATCTGGTTTGCCGGTGGAGATGGATCTGTGCAGTTGAGGATTGAGGGTTCTTGTTGCTGTGAGCTCGATCTGGTCGATGGGCAATTGGGGATCTAGGTCGCCCTTTTTGAAGAGGGTCGCAGGTTACCGTTTGAAACTAAGAAGTGGCCGTTTTGATGTGCCTAAGTATGCGACCAAGTTTTGACCCTGTCAACGTTTTTTGGGAGAAGCCGATGCGTGGTCATCGGCTCTTTGCGATTTGACTTGTTTGACTGTATGAGTGCAGTATGTTGAAAGCCGATACAGTGTCATCGGCTTCTGAAGCATCGACTTATTTTAAGTTATCAGCAAAATTGGGGCGACAAAAGCAATCTTCGAGAGAACAAATTTTTCATTCATTCAAAAGCTGGTTGCTTACAAAAGGCTGATTGGTTACAAAAGGGAGCTTATTGCTACTACTACTATTGCTACTGGTTCCTAATCTAGGCCGAGGTCGTCGTCGCTGTCATCGCCGCCGTCTTGTGCGCTATCCTCAAAGATCTGCCGCCGTCTTTTGCTGCTTTGAAGAAGCCAGCAGAGCCTTCTCGTCCTCGCCGTCGGTGTCCTTGCTAGACCCGTGCGGAAGTACTTCACCGTGGTACTCCTCGAGGAGGTGTCCTCCTCCTCCTCCTTCGGGAGTCGACGCCGCCCTGTGACATGGCGTCGGTCTGCTCGCCTCCGATTCCCCATCAGCAAGGAACTGCAGGTCTTCTTCGCCGTCAGTCAAGGACGCGTCGTCCTCCGACCAAACGGCGAAGTCCCAACCCCTCTCGTCCCACCATTGTGGGGCGAGAGTGTTGTACGCCGCTATCGGCGGGTGCTCTGGCGTCGGCTCTCGGTCGCTCATTGAGTTGGAGGCGTGGGAGGATAGGCCAGAGGAAGCAGAGGAGGCCATGGCGGAGAAAGAGGGTTTTTTTCGGCGGAGGAAGAGGGATTCTGGCTACTGGAGGAAGATGGGGACTGCGAACTGCTCAGACGAATTTAAATAAGGGGAATAGTGGAGTGACGGTTCAATGCCATAGCGGTTTCGTAATGTGCCAAAATCGTCAAATCATGCAATCGCGAAGGAGTTGAGAAGACGGGCATCATGATGAAGGGGTGGCGTGATTCCCTGTTCGCAACGATTCTCGCCAACGCAACCCGATACAAAAAAAAAGAGGTGGAAGAAAAAAAATATCAGCAGAGTGGTTTTGGAATTATTATTGCCAAAACCAGGGGGGCATGTGTTATCGCCATATTTTGGCCAAAGAAGGAGATGGGCCGTGATCAAGATGGGCTTGGAAGATACATATATTCAACGTGTTGTTGGATCGGCCTAGTGCGTGGATTTGGGCTAAATTGCCCGTGTATCTTGTATCATAGTAGGTTTCGTTTCAGTTTAGGTTTCGTTTCAGTTTAGGTAAAGATAGAGTTGTAGAGTTATTCCAAAAGTAGAGAGTCTCCGGACTATAAATATGTACCTAAGGTTATCGAAAAAGGAGGACAATCACGTTCACAACAAACACAATCTCGGCGCATCGCCACCCCTTGTTTCTAGGGTTTCTTTCGGGTAAGTGCCATGCTGCCTAGATCGCATCTTGCGATCTAGGCAGTATTTTTACCTATGCGTTATTTAGTGTTACTCGTACTGAAGCCTTGTTGATGGCGAGTAACACTACTATCATAGATTTGTTGAGGCTAGCATCGGTGTTCTTCGCTATAATTGTTTAAGATATGCCGCCTCTAGTTATCTCGCTACCTTTGCACCTTTTCCCAAGTGCGAGGGTAGCATCTTGCTTGATCTTTATTTAGTTGTTTCGATCTGTTATGGTTGTGCCTTGATCACCAAGGTTTAGTTTGATATCTACGTAGTCAGGCCTTACAAACGGGTTGAACGATCCAGTAGTATGTAAAGACGTGGCTTACTTGTCCTAGAGAAGTTGTTCCGGTAATTAACTTTATGTTGGTTATTAGGCCTCCTCTAGGGTTAGTATTCTTCATCTTTTGTATATAACAGGCTCAATTACGTGTAGGACGTTCCAGTTACGTGGTGAAAACGTCAAACCGTCGTAGATCGATTTAACTTGTAATGATAAAGCAAAACCCCATGTTATCGTAAATCTAATGCAGAACCATGGGTTAATCGGCTCTAGGAGCCGATTCACGGGGAAACCTGGGAGCCGGTCACGGCTCGAATTTTACGTATACTTGTTTACCATGCAGGAAATCAATCGAAGCAATCCTTCACCTTCCTGACCAGGTATAGGTCAGGTGGCACTCCCTCGAACCAAGCCAGGACGTGTGCCGGAGTTTTGCGGGCCGTTGCCCGAGGGACCAGGGCCCACCAGCAGTTCTGGGAGCCTCCCGGCTCTTCGTGTTGCTCGTCGCTGCTCGCCGGTGAGTTTTGACAGGCAACACTGGGCTAAACATCTTCAGATAATGCTGAGCTATATTCACCGTAAGCTTCTGACCGCGGCCGAGTTATCTTTTTCCCTTTCTTACTGTTGACCGACGCACTTTTGTTTTGTGCAGACCATTTTCCAGAAGCTAAGCCCGTGAGCTCTAAAGCGGTGATCAATGCTCGTGTGCGCCGAGGCGTCCCTGCTGATGCGAACCTAGAGTACTCAATGGAAGATTTCTTGGTTGCTGTTGGCGCTGTTGTTGGTCCGATGAAGATTATGGGCAGGGACTTGGTGCAGGCAGCCATCCGGCCTACCATGTTCTCTGGCCGAATATTTCTGGGACTCCTGATATTGATGAGGTCAAAGTATTGGTGGAAAGATTAATGGCATCTGAGAAACAGTTAGGTCTTTGGAGGGAATCCGCCGGACGAGCTGGTGTTGATATGGTTCTCACAGTCATTATGTCTGGTATGAGGATATCTCCCTTGATACCCTGAGAAATTTGCGCACTGCTTCCCGTTGGGTTGAGGACCCAGACTTTGTCGCTCTCCGGCAAGCTCGTGCCTTCCAGCTTGTTGAGTATGCAGAAGTGTTGGAGATATGCCCAAGAGGCAATAATAAAGTGGTTATTATCATATCTTCACACTTATGATAAATGTTTACATACCATGCTATAATTGTATTAACCGGAAACATTAATACTTGTGTGATTTGTAAACTAAAATAAGAGTCCCTAGTAAAGCCTCTTGTTAAACTAGCTTGTTGGTTAATATATGATCATGGTTTCCTGATCATGAACATAGAGATGTTATTAACAACAGGGTCATATCATTAGGAGAATGATGTGATGGGCATACTCCTATAGATAAGCGTAGCATAAAGATCAAGTCATTTCATTAGTTCAATTGCTATATGCTTTCTGATACATAGTAACCTAATTCCTTCGACCATGAGATCATGCATATCACCTTTACCGGATGGATGCTTTGATGTCATCAAACACCACACCGTAACAGGTGGCTATAAAGGTGGCATTGAGTGTTCGAAAGTATTGGTTGAAACACATGGATCAAGAGTGGGATTTGTCCATCCATATGACTGGATAGATATACTCTGGGCCCTCTCGGTGAAATGTCATCCAATTAGCTTGCAAGCATGTGACTGGCTCACAAGGGATCACATATCACGAACGAGAAAAGAGTACTTATCGATGTGAGGTTGAACTAGGTATGCAGAGATACCGACGATCATAACCTCGGATAAGTAAACTATCGTGAGACAAAGGGAAATTGGTATCGTATGTAAGTGGTTCATTCGATTGCAAAGTAATCGTAGAAGTATGTGGAGCCATATGAATTTCCAGATTCCTCTATTGGTTATTGATCGGAGAAGTGTCTCGATCATGTCCAATAATTCACGAACCGCAGGAGACACACTTAAGGATTCGACGTTGTTTGAGTAGTTATGGAATGATGAGAAAGAGACCGAATGTTGTTCGAGTCTCGGATGGGATCCGGATATCACGAGGAGTTCCGGAATGGTCCGAGAATAAGATTCATATAAGGAAAGTCCTGCTTTGAGTTGGGGAATGATTTCGGTGTTTTCATCGGGAACATTCTAGAAGGTTCCGGAATGTCCGGCACTCCGGAGGGGAAGGGGTACATGAATGTGTCATTGCAAGTTGGAATGATTGCATCATGTACTAAGTGTCATCGCTGTTCCAAATAAAGGATTAATTGAATCCTAGTTTGAAAAGTCAAATAGCCAAATTGAAAAGTCAAACGGCTAAATTTGGAAAGTGGAAAAGAGGAAAAGGAAGTTTGAAACCGAGTTGGGGAGGAGTTCCCTCCTCCAACCGGCGGCCCACTTCCAAGCCGAGTTGGGGAGTGACTCCCCTCCCCAGGCGCGGCTCCCTCCATCTATAAAAGGAGGGGCAGGGCTCCCCTCCTTGACACACAAGTTCCTATCCTCTAAATCTAAACCCTAGCCACAGCCTCCGATTTAGAGCCGTTTTGGTTTAGAGCTTCTAATTGCCCTAGCCTTTGGTTTAGAGCCTTCTAATTGGTGTGTCTAATCCCTAGACCACTAAAGCCTCTCTCATACTCCACCATACTCGCTCCGGCTTAAGGCGAAGCCCTGCGAGATCTCCCCTCTACTTCCACGCCAGCCGCCGGAATCGCGAGGAGAGTACTACAACCTCCGTCATGGAACAAGGGAGAGGAAGGTCTTCGCCGAGTACCGAACGTGTGACCGATCAAGGAGCGCTTTAACGTGGCGCTGGAAGGATCATCTACGCGATCTTGAGATCAGAAAGAGTACGACTACATCACCCACGAGAATCTGCTCTCGTTAATGGCTTTGGAATCTTCGAGGGTAAGTTATTCCATCAACTCGTTGCTACAATCTAGTAGATAGATCTTGGCTTGTTTGTTTGTATGCGATAGAAATTTTTTGTTTTCCATGCTACGAAACCCTACAAAGGGTATCGAGCCGTGTCTATATGTAGATCTGCCGCAGTAGAACACAATGGTCATTGTGGGCGTTGATGCTTTTATTGTCGATTGCTTCTTGTGTACTTTGCATCTTGCGGTATGTTGGGATGAAGCTGCCCGGGCTAACCTTACATGACATCGTTCATGAGACTTGCTCCACGCTTGACATGCAACTTGTATTGCATAAGTGGCTTATGGGTGCCTGTTTCTCCTAGCATAGTTAAGATCCAATTTACAACGGGTGATTAACAATACTAGTATCAATGTTGTGGTTCATATTCGTAAGTTAGAACGACACTTATTGAAAGCCCCAAACCACGTAAAATATGCAAAGAAAGTAGAGGCGTCTAACTTTGTTTTGCAAGGGTGTGCAGTGATGTGATATGGCCATGATTGTGATTATATTTGATGTATGCAATGTTCCTTATTGTAAGTTGGCAACCGGCAGGAGCCATTTGGTTGTCTTTAATTTCTGTTAAGACCCGCGTGTCTATTCAAAGTAGTTGTAATAGTTGAAGCCGGTGGATGACAACCAAGGAGCAGCGTCATTGACCTTGATGCAATGCCGGTAATGATGGAGATCATGTTCGTGTTTGAAGATGGAGATCGGAAACACAAAGAAGAAAGGCCATATCATATCACATATTATGAATTGCATGTGATGTTAATCCTTTATGCATATTGTATTGCTTAGTAGACGACGGTAGCATTATAAGATGATCCCTCAAGCACACAATTTCAAGTTCTTAAGTGTTCACCCTTAGTATGCACCGTTGCTAAAGCTTGTTGTTTCGAAGCACCACGTGATGATCGGGTGTGTTAGATTCCGCAAGTGTATACAACGTAAGCAAGCCAGATTTGCTTATGCGGAAGTTAAGGTTTGATCTTGACGAGCCTAGCATGTACAGACATGGCCTCAGGAACACGGATTATCGAAAGGTAGAGCATGAGTCATATAGTAGATATGATGAACATGTTGATTGTTCGCCATTGAAGCTATATCAACTCTCGTGATGATCGGTTTTGATGTGGTGGATTTGGTTCGTGTGATCACTAAAACAATGTGAGGGATATTGTTTTGAGTGGGAGTTCACCTAGATTAATTTAATTATTAATTAGAACTCAATTTATCATAAACTAAATCAAAGTGAATTTGCATAGTTGTTGTAGTCATTGGCATCCGTTTACCACCTTGCGCTTAGTTATAATTGAGATGATAGAACTATAGAATTCGTTAGTTACTTTACAAACCGGTATCGTATTGTTTTGAAGTGTTAATCTAAAGTTTAAAAGTCCTATTGCAAACTTTCAAGAAGTTCCTTACTCCATGAAGTTTAATAATTAGTATTAAAACAAGAGTGACAATTCCAAGTGTTAGTGTATGAGTATCATGTTTGTCTCCATGATTCTTGATATTCAAAGGATTGTCTTAATATCAAGGTTATCTAGGATCCGAAAGAGTTGTTTGAGAAACCATGATGTGTGGAAGATATTGTGATATTTGAAACAAAGTTTTGGTTGCAACATGATAGAGTATAATATGGAAAAGTCATGTTCTCATATTTGATGAGAATTTGCAAAAGGTTGGAGACACTAGTTGTCCTAATCCTCCAAAAGGTTTTGGAGAGCAACATTATACTTGCGATTCACCGTTACAAGCTAAAAGTAGCTTGATCATGGATAAATCCATGATGAGGGTGAATATTTGATGTAGGTAAAATGTTTACTACACCAAGAGATTACTAAAGAAAGGAATTTGAAAGAACACCAAACATTTGATAATGGTGATCTACTTCAAAGTGCAAGTCCAAAGACATTGGTATTTAACTATACACGCTTTGGACTATGTGTCATATGTATGACTCCACTATTGATGTTGATGGATTCTTTCAAACAAAAAAGGAAATACTGAAAAAGAATCTCATAAATATATGGCAGAAAATAAAAGACTAGAATTGTTCAGTTTAAGTATATAGATGATATACATGTTATGGCTATATTCTTTGCTTATTAAACAATGTGGTTATTAAGTATTTGATAGTGAATTTGTTGGTGTGAATCGTCATACGAAACAACACAATTCATGAACTACAATGGCCTAAGTAACTAGCCAAAGAATATGTGATGATGTTCATCGAGAACAAATAAAGGGTTATTGTGTTGCTCGTTAAACATCAAAGCTTGCCTTCAAGATTTGTTTTTATCAGGTATTATGAGAACAAAAGGGTTGTTCAAATAAATTGCCGTAATCCATAAAAGATGGATGATTCACAAATCTCGTTGGAGAAATCACATCCATAAAACTAGTGCTAAAAATGTCAAAAGACAAATTGATTGAAAGATCAGTTCGGAAGTGACATCGCCGTTTAAATTATATTGGAAAGAAAAACATGAAGAAACTCCATGTGGATGGAATTTTAGAGTCTTTTGATTTTTGATCAAATGACGCTTGTGAAACTTTCCTAGAGATAATTAAAAACTTCGTTCATAGGCCAAAAGGGAACGAAAGACTAACTTATTGGAACTTGTACATATTGTTGTACAAAGTCCATTATGTGTAGTCAAGAGCGATGGATTTCAACTTCATTTGCTTTCTCCGAAAATTTGAGTGAATATATGAATATTTACTTAATAAGGATGAAGTATGAAACATTTGAAAAGTTCAAAGACTTTCAAGATGAAGTGCAAAATCATTGTAACAAGAATATAAACAGTTTATGATAAAGATCATAAAGGAAGATATTTGAGTTACAGAGTTTAGCATAATACCTAAGATTTAAGGAATCGTTCCGTGGATTTGCATTTCCCGAAACACCATAAGGGTATGGGGCGTTCGAGGTATGTAATTAAACCTTGTTTGACATGGTAAGATCAAAGGTATAATTCATAAAGCTGCCATTATATTTTAAAGATTAAAAGCTTTAGAGATTACCGTTTTTTCCACTGAAAAGAGCTTCATCATAATCCGTTGAAATGACACCATATAAAGTTATGGTTTGGGATAAAACCCAAGTTGTCCTTTCTTAAACATTGGTATGCTATGCATAAGAAAGATGTTTGCAACCAAAGTCGGATGAACCTGTCTTTGTATGATATTTTGAATAACTGTTAAGTATTCCTCCACAAACACCGGAGACAAAAGTGTTTGTCGCTTGGAACGTCAAGTTTCTTTGAGAAGGAATTTTTCGTGAAAAGTTAAGTGGGAGGACAATAGAACTTTGATAAGGTTAAAAGAACCTTAGCTATATGTGCAAAGTTGCGCAGCGCCGAAAAGTGTTCCGGAGGTAGCAACAATGCTCATGGCTCACGTACCTCAAAGGTTGTGGTCACGGAGATCCAAGTTCCTATTGAAACAAGTAGGTCGGATGAACAATCGAATACCAAGATTTGAGAGTTAAATCATTATTTGACAATAATGATCCGACTACATGCAAAGAAGCGATGATGAGCCCTGACTCCGTCAAATGGCTTGAAGCCATAAAATCCGTGATAGTTCCATACACGAGAAATCAAGTTTTGAACTTGAAGGACCCTCGAGAAAGGTGTAAGACCTTACATTTGTGTCTGGATCTATAAAGAAATAGACATGGATGTTTTGCATCTATGAAATAGTCGACATGTTCGAAAAGAGTTCACAACAATGTTCAAAGGTTGACTATGATAAGATTTGATCTTTCATAGCGATATTTAGTCTAGACGGATTAATGTAGCAAACCACTACATATAATTTTGTTATATGGTAGTTGAATAAACAAAACAAGTTCTTCTAATAGAATTGTTACCTAGGACATGTGCATGACACGGTCCATAGGGTTTTGTTAATTCAAAGGATGCTAAATGCATATGCAAACTTCAATGGTTGAAGTGAGCATCGCGGAGTTGGAATCTTCACTATGATGAAACTGTTAAAGGAGTTTAAAAGTTCATTAGAGACAATGAAGATGCTTGCATTTGCAAGAAATTAAGTGGGAGCGCTAAGACATGTTTCTAATACGTTATGTGGAATACATATTGTTGATTGTAAATAATGTATCTTTTATTAACACATATTAAGAATTTCATCCCGATGAAAGACTTAGGCAAAACCCAAATATTTGGCATCAATAGACGCTAATATGGTTGTGCGAGAAGTACATAGACGAGATATTGAATGAGTTCAATATAGAAACTACAAGAAAAGGTTCTTGTCGCACAGAAAGGATTGAAAGAGTTCAATGTTGATGATATATTCAAGTGTATTGACATTTTGTAAAGTGAAACAAATAATCAAGTATAGATTGATACTTGATGTATGAAATCACAAAGAGTATTTATATCAATCATACTGTGATATGTACAAATCCAGATATGTCCTATGCTCTAAATGTTGTGAGCATATACCAGAATGATTCGTAATATGATCATTGGACAATAGTAAGGATATTCTTATGATCTTTTGGAAGAACTAAGAGTATATTATTTGTAGAAGTGACAAATAGATGGTTAGTTCATTGTAAAAGTACTACATTGATACTAGCTTTGTCACAAAGTACAAATTAGGTTTATCTCAATCTAAACTAAGGGTGGCACAAATAACGGAAAGTGAGTTCCATGATGGATTTGGATGAGTTCCAAAGTTAAGACATTGTGACAGATACTACAACAAAAGGCTAAGTATATGACTGCTATTATAGCAGCAAAAGAGGGCATTTGTATCAAGTAGTTTGTTATCAAACTAGGTGTAGTTCACAGAGGGATAATACTATGAAGATATATTGTGCGACAATATTATCAACATGTTTTAACCCCAAAGAACTAAAGGTCACACCGAAAGACCAAATTTATACAAAGCCATCTCATTAGAGAATGAGTGATGCGTAGAGACGCAAAGACATGCAATTACACACGGACCTGGAAGTGTCGATCCGGAGATCGATTGACCACTAGCAATCGTGTACATACAACACCGGAAAGCCATAGGTGTTATATACACAAAGGTTTGAAACTAGATTATTGACTCTAGTGCAAGTGGGAGACTGGAGATATGCCCAAGAGGCAATAATAAAGTGGTTATTATCATATCTTCACACTTATGATAAATGTTTACATACCATGCTATAATTGTATTAACCTAAACATTAATACTTGTGTGATTTGTAAACTAAAATAAGAGTCCCTAGTAAAGCCTCTTGTTAAACTAGCTTGTTGGTTAATATATGATCATGGTTTCGATCATGAACATAGAGATGTTATTAACAGGGTCATATCATTAGGAGAATGATGTGATGGACATACTCCTATAGATAAGCATAGCATAAAGATCAAGTCATTTCATTAGTTCAATAGCTATATGCTTTCTGATACATAGTAACCTAATTCCTTCGACCATGAGATCATGCATATCACCTTTACCGGATGGATGCTTTGATGTCATCAAACACCACACCGTAACAGGGTGGCTATAAAGGTGGCATTGAGTGTTCAGAAAGTATTGGTTGAAACACATGGATCAAGAGTGGGATTTGTCCATCCATATGACGGATAGATATACTCTGGGCCCCCTCGGTGAAATGTCATCCAATTAGCTTGCAAGCATGTGACTGGCTCACAAGGGATCACATATCACGGGAATGAGAAAAGAGTACTTATCAGTAACTAGGTTGAACTAGGTATGCAGAGATACCGACGATCATAACCTCGGATAAGTAAACTATCGTGAGACAAAGGGAAATTGGTATCGTATGTAAGTGGTTCATTCGATTGCAAAGTAATCGTAGAAGTATGTGGGAGCCATATGAATTTCCAGATTCCTCTATTGGTTATTGATCGGAGAAGTGTCTCGATCATGTCTAAATAATTCACGAACCGCAGGGAGACACACTTAAGGATTCGACGTTGTTTGAGTAGTTATGGAATGATGAGAAAGAGACCGAATGTTGTTCGGAGTCTCGGATGGGATCCGGGATATCACGAGGAGTTCCGGAATGGTCCGGAGAATAAGATTCATATAAGGAAAGTCCCGTTTCGGAGTTGGGGAATGATTCCGGTGTTTACATCGGGAACATTCTAGAAGGTTCCGGAATGTCCGGCACTCCGGAGGGGAAGGGGTACATGAATGTGTCATTGCAAGTTGGAATGATTGCATCATGTACTAAGTGTCATCGCTGTTCCAAATAAAGGATTAATTGAATCCTAGTTTGAAAAGTCAAATAGCCAAATTGAAAAGTCAAATGGCTAAATTTGGAAAGTGGAAAAGAGGAGAAGGAAGTTTGAAACCGAGTTGGGGAGGAGTTCCCTCCTCCAACCGGCGGCCCACTTCCAAGCCGAGTTGGGGAGGGACTCCCCTCCCCAGGCGCGGCTCCCTCCACCTATAAAAGGAGGGGCAGGGCTCCCCTCCTTGACACACAAGTTCCTATCCTCTAAATCTAAACCCTAGCCACAGCCTCCGGTTTAGAGACGTTTTGGTTTAGAGCTTCTAATTGCCCTAGCCTTCGGTTTAGAGCCTTCTAATTGGTGTGTCTAATCCCTAGACCACTAAAGACTCTCTCATACTCCACCATACTCGCCTCCGCTTAAGCGAAGCCTCGAGATCTCCCTCTACTTCCGGTACCACGCCAGCCGGAATCGCGAGGAGAGTACTACAACCTCCGCTGCTGCTGGAACAAGGAAAGGAAGGTCTTCGTCGAGTACCGAACGTGACCGATCAAGGGAGCGCCACCGAACGTATACGAAGGATCGCTCACGCCGATCTTGAGATCAGAAAGAGTACGACTACATCACCCGCGAGAATCTGCTCTCGTTAATCGCTTTGGAATCTTCGAGGGTAAGTTATTCCATCGACTCGTTGCTACAATCTAGTAGATAGATCTTGGCTTGTTTGTTTGTATGCGATAGAAAATTTTTGTTTTCCATGCTACGAAACCCTACAAGAAGTGCATAACTGGAATGAAGGGTCGAGTTTCCTTCCTAACCCGGAAGACGAGGTCGAAGTTGAGGATGCCTCTAATGATGACTCAGCCGAACAGGGCGAATATAAGGGTGACTCGGCTACTTCTGGTGATTCCAGTTCGAGCTCGGATGGTAATGGCGATTCGCGATCCTCCTCCAAAGGTATCGGGCATTCAACAGCGCAAGATGACGTTCTTCAACAGCCTCGGGCTTCCCCCAAAGTCGCTCCTGGGTCTGTGGAGGGCGAGGCAACTTCGGCCGAAGTACCACCTACCTCGGAGTACCCAGCTCCTGATCAAGTCGTTGCCTCTCCAGTTAAAAAACTCTAAGTCATTTCTTATCCCCGGTATGCCGAGCGTATGATGTGTGTCAAACATTTGTTCGTCTTTTTGTGCGGTATGAACCTCTTTTGCCTGTCGCCGCTGAGGCACATGTGGTTGTAATCTATATCACTTTGTTTAAACTAATCTTTGTTCGTCCGAATATTTGCTTTGATAGCCTTCAATTTCTTGAATTTGGAGTGTATGTTTGCCTTTGCCCTACCGTGGTTCGGCGTTCAATATTGCCTGACTTTGATAAACTTCATAACTTGACCACTGTGTTTTGGACTGTTAATCTGGGTGTAAATCTCGAAGGCCGTATTTGGGGAGAGTGAAATAGCATCACTCTGGGTGCCGAAGTTTGATACTCACTCTTGTAACACGGGATACCCATACTTAGAAATAATATAGGGTAGTCCACGAGCCACTGCTCAAGGCACCGAGGTTTAATACATAAACCAAACTTAGAAACAATATAGGGCAGTCCCCGAGTCACTGCTCAAGGTGCCGAGGTTTAATACATAACACAAAATTAAAAACAATATATGGCAGTCCCCGAGCCACTACTCTGGGCGCCGAGGTTCGATACATAAACCAAACTTAGAGACAATATAGGGCAGTCCCCGAGTCACTGCTCAAGGTGCCAAGGTTTGATACATAGCACAAAATCAAAGACAACATATGGCAATCCCCGAGCCACTGCTCAAGGCACCGAGGTTTAATACATAAACCAAACTTAGAAACAATATAGGGCAGTCCCCGAGTCACTACTCAAGGTGCCGAGGTTTAATACATCACAAAATCAAAAACAACATATGGCAGTCCCCGAGCCACTGCTCTGGGCGCCGAGGTTCAATACATAGCTGATGCTCTGTCCTGAAGCGTCACTTTATGATGTGTCGTAGATGACTCATATGAGTAAAATGGACGAAGTAAAGCTACGTTCCATGGTCTTTTCGATTCTTCGCCGGCTTTGTCTGCCTTGTTCTTTTCTGGTGACTGAGCATCGATGAGGTAATACGCATCATTGTGCAATGCCTTGCTCATGATGAATGGTCCTTCCCATGGGGGCGACAGTTTGTGCATGCCGGCCGTGCGTTGCACCAGCCGGAGAACCAAATCTCCTTCTTTAAACACTCTTGGATTCACCTTCTTGCTGTGATATCGTCGCAAGTCCTGCTGATAGATAGCTGATCTTGATAGCGGCAGCTCTCTGGCTTCTTCTAGCAGATCGACATCATCTTGCCGAGCTACTTCATTTACTTCAGAGATTGTATACTGGGTAACCCTTGGCGAGTCATGTATTATGTCGGCTGGAAGCACAGCTTCTGCCCCATACACTAGAAAAAATGGTGTATAACCTGTTGATCTGTTTGGGGTAGTCCTGAGGCTCCATAGTACTGCTGGTAGTTCCTCAATCCAACATCCTGCCGACCTTTGCAGTGGTAGTTCCTCAATCCAACATCCTGCTGGTACGTCATTTAGACATCTCGGCAATTCCATCCTTTCCACTACTTTTATCTTAGTTGGGTTGGCCTCTATACCTCGGCTAGATACGAGAAAGCCGAGCAGTTTTCCCGCAGGCACACCGAAAGTGCATTTTTTCGGGTTAAGTTTCATTCGGAACCTTCTCAGGTTCGCGAAAGTCTGCCGGATATCATCCAGTAGATTTTTGCTTTCTTTGGTTTTGATAACCACATCATCTACATACACTTGTACATTCTTCCTTATCTGGTCATGTAGACATTTTTGCATACATCTCTGATATGTTGCCCCCGCGTTTCGCAGGCCGAATGGCATGGTGCGATAGCAATAAGCCCCGTACGGGGTAATAAATGCAGTCTTTATTTGATCGGTCGGATTTAACGGTATCTGGTGAAAACCAGAATACGCATCTACAAATGACAATAGTTCACAACCAGCGGTCAAAACAATGACCTGGTCTATTCTAGGTAAGGGAAAGGGATCTTTTCGACACGCCTTGTTCAGGTTCGTGTAATCGATACACATTCGCCACACAATGGCTACATTTGGATCATCCTTCTTATTTTCCACCAGCACCGGGTTCGATAGCCAATCCGGATACAGCACCTCCATGATGAACCCGGCCGCAAGGAGCTGAGCTATTTCGTCCCCTATTATTTTTCTCCTGTCTTCGGCGAAGCGGTGGAGAGGTTGCTTCACCGGCCTTGCTCCTGGCCTTACATTTAGAGAGTGCTCATCCAACTCCCTCGGCACACCTTGCATATCCTGAGTTGACCATGCAAAGATATCCTGATTCTCACGGAGGAAGTTGGTGAGCTCGCTTTCCTATTTAGCATCTAGGCCGGCACCAATGGTGACGGTGCGCTCTGGGAACTGCTCATCTATCTGGAACTTTTTTGTTTCTTTAGTCGGCTGAAAGGAGACACTTCCATGCGGGTTGGCTAATGCCGGCATATTCAGTTGTGCCGACTGAGCGAGGTCCGCTACCTCCTGAATCCTTCTTTTTTCTCTTGCTATTACCAATGACTCGGCCAGATTTGATCCGGCTAAAGCACATTCCATTGACTTCCTGTAATCCCCTGCTACTGTTATCACCCCTTGTGGTCCGGTTAACTTCATTTTCAGGTAAGTTATGTGGCAGCTGCCCATGAATTTGGCCAATGCTGGCCGTCCGAGTAAGGCATGATAGCAACTCTCTAGATCCACCACTTCAAACTCTAAATTTTCTGCTCTGCAGTTATCTCTTGTGCCAAATAACACATCCACTCGGACCTTTCCAATGGGTTCGCATGAAAGCCCTGGTACTATCCCATGGAATGTGGTCCTCATGGATTGCAGCATGTTCTGCGATATTCCGAGTTTATGCATTGTATCTTTGTACATGATAGTGATACTGCTCCCATTGTCAATGAGTACTTTTGAAAATTTCACATTAATGCTTGGTCCGACGAATGTCGGATCTAGCACGAGTGCATACGATCCTGGACTCGGCATTATTTTGGGGTGATCCTTTATGCTCCACGTTATTTCTTGGTCTGACCAAGGCACATATCTTGGTACTGCCGGCATAACTGCATTCACTTCCATATGCCGGCGATGTACACTTTGCCTGTCTTGTTGTTCTGTTGTGAACACGCAATATGATTGATGATGGTCTCTGTAATCGTTGCGTCCATTACTTCCTGGATTTGTCCTTCCATCTGGACCCTGGTTTATCACTTGATGCACTGCGTCTCTCCGGTCCGAGTTTTCATACCTCGGGGGAGGAGGCGGTAACATCA
Organism: Avena longiglumis; assembly: GCA_030063025.1. Taxonomy (NCBI): domain Eukaryota; kingdom Viridiplantae; phylum Streptophyta; class Magnoliopsida; order Poales; family Poaceae; genus Avena; species Avena longiglumis. Next base: position 535,893,838 of record CP125975.1, read on the forward strand.
GTTGCTGTGCATTTGCTCCAGTCAACTGTGGAGGATGCTGCTGATGTGCCTGGAGGGGCGTTGCTTGCATGCCTGCGGGGTTACCCATTGCATTTTTCATCCAGGCACACTAGCGAGTTATATGATTGGCCGGCCTGGCCGGGTTTAACGTGTGAAATTTACACGGATGATCTAACATAGACTCAAAAGTGTACTTCGGCCTCTCCTGCCATTGCTTCTTTTGCTCTGGTGTCCACTGTTTTTTCCCTTCATTCCTTGGTGTCCATTGCTGAGGACCATTCTTTTGCCGCTGATTGTTTCCGTGACTCGGCTGATCTTGCACCTCTGCCGCCAAGGTTGAACCATATCTATAATCCGGTCTTTCTTCTCTTCTTCTTCCTCTGAAATCATTGCGCCTGGATGACCCGGACACATCTCTTTCATATTGATCTTGATGTTCCCGATGATCTGCTGACATTAATTCTGGTTGCGTCGGATCTCCCAACGCATAGGAATCCGCTATCCTGATGGTTTCTGCCAAAGTGGTCGGCATATCTCTTTGCAGTCGCTGCCATAATACACTGGAATAGCGGCATCCTTGAGCGAACCAAGCTATTGCCTGTGATTCTATAACTCCCTCACACGAATTTCTTAGGTTACACCACCGAGTCAAGAATTCTCTGTCTGTCTCATTCGGCCTTTGCTTGCACATGGCTAGCTGCTGCGGCCTGTTTGGCCTCTTGTAAGTACTACCTCAATTTCAAGGCTTAAGGCGCACACGCTTTCCAAAGCAAAGTTTAACCGAAAGAATTGAGCAATAAAAATTTGATTATATTGTACATAATTAGTACCGTTGGATTCGTATTAAAAAATACTTTCCAGTGATACTAGTTTTATACCAAAACTCTTTATGTATTTAGAGTAATTCTTGGTCAAAGAAAAAACACGCAAAACGAGGACGCCTTAAGCCCTGAAACGGAGGGAGTACTAGTGAAGTTGCTAACGAACATTTCTTCAAAATCCAAGCAACAGTTGATGCTGCCTGCTGGCAGGTTATTCAGCCATACTCTAGCTGGTCCTTCCAACATTTGCGGGACATATCGTACTGCCCATCGTAAGTTTCCACCAGCTATTTTTACAGCAGTGGCATAATCGATCAGCCAATCTTGTGGTTTGGTGCTCCCATTATATGTTTTTATGCCTCTTGCCAGCTGAAAGTTCAGCACAGGCGGCTCGCCCATGATCCGAGGTCCGAAGCATGCCGGACCTGGTGGACCCTGTTCTTCTAGCAGTTTGGACCGGTATAGCCGGTCCAGCTTCACTCTAGCGTCAGTTGACGGAAAATCTCTGTACAGAACTCTTTCCTGCATTCCATAGTGGTTATTTCCACCATGAATCGCATACTCCATCTCGGAATAACCATCATTATACCTCTCATTCACCTGATTTTGGCGAACTGGTCTCACTTCTCTTTCCTGTCGAGGTTCATGTCTCGGCTGCGGGTTTGGTGGCGGTTCTCTCCTTCCTTCGACCGGGATATTGTTCTCGTGATTCCCTCTTCCGAGTTATCCTCTTACGAGATCTCCATTGCCTCGTCTTCCGCTGCCTTTCTCGGCACGGTCGGGGTTTCTCTCGCCACTATTACCTCGGCTTCCATTGCCTCTGTTCTCATTTGCTTTTCTGGCTATCGCCAGATCATATGGAACAATTTGCTTATTTCTCTTTCCATAAGTTACCGCTTTGTCTTTTCGTGCATTGTTTCCGGGCGAAGATGCTGCTGCCACAGATAAGGCAGGTGCTGCACCAGCCGAGAGAACCATTCGCGAGGCACCTGGCCTTGCCGGGTCTCCCCTGAGCATTTCTTCATTCTGCTGGTTCGCAATGCGTACCAACTCATTCACTCTTTCTTGCTGTTTCTGTCGGGCTTCGCCGGTCAATCCTTCTAACTCTAATGCAGCGGCATTTGCTTCCCTCAGGTTCTTTGCCGGGGTACTGTACCTTGGCAAGCCTAGATCAACTGATTCTGCCTTATGAGCATCATGCTCCTTGTTGATATCATCTATGAGGTTCTTTCCTCTTAATCTCAACTCATCAACCCGCTGGGGGGCGACGTCAAGCTTGTTTGCCCTGGCATATTCTCGCAGGGTCCTGTTTAAGGACTCCCGCTAGGCCAACACCTTGTTTGCCTCAACCAGCACTTTCTGCCTGGTCTCTTCTAACTCTGCCTGAGCATTAGCCGCATCAAGTATCGGTGCTACAGGTGTAGTCAGATTATCTATAGTTTCCTGGAGAATGTTTTCGGGTTTTTCCAGAGGTGGCCCTCTTACCCTTGGTGCCTTTGGGGTTGTCTCCTGCGTCTCGGCCTGGTTGGCCGCTGAAGGAATTACCTCGGTGGGCTGTGGAGTACCGCTGGGAGCCACCGCACACCCGCCGCCGGATCTCGCTTGATCCGGCGCCCGCGCTCCCTGCACCACAGTTGCGACCATCACCTCGACGCCGACAGGCGCACTACATGGACTGTTTGTGGCGCTAAGGGGAGGTTCTCCTGCAACAACAACCTGGTGAGGATAAACGTCGGAGACGTCGACGCCGACGTAGTTCTGGTGCATGCCCAAGTTGATGAAGACGTCGTTGCGCGAAGGAGTTTTTCCCTTGAAACTGCATGCGTTGTCGCTGACGTAGTCACAGAGATCAAGTCTCCGGACTAATCCAGAGACAATGCGCTCGCCAGTGTTGATGAAGTTTCCCGTCCGGATCATGACTCCAGCTAGCACCGCTGCTGGCCCCACGGTGGGCACCAACTGTCGTGGTGGTGGCACGGTAGATGCCATGGGTAGGATAAAGTATGGGGCCAATGGATGCTAGAGGGATCTGGGGAGGGAAGATGTAGTTGATTCTACACACAAAAGACTAAGGTAAAGATCTTTATTTCTCCTTCCTTGGGCTACATGTTCTCCTTGAGCTGTGTACCAGTAGAGAGGTAGAACTTTATCAGCCTAACGGTACTAAATGAGCCAATGCCCTTCTCAGGGTCCATGCCTCCCCTTATAAAGGAGAGCCCTGGGTTCCTCTAGGGCTGACGTGGCAAGCATATTCGAGGAATATGCATGTCCCAATATAGTAACTCGGCGGCCTCCTTTCCGTGTCGCCCTTCTAATGACGGCAAGGTTCCAGAGGGCCCCTCCTGTGTGCCTCGGGCTTCAGGACTGTCACCTCCGTGACCTCCTTCTGCCCCTCTGTCGTTCTGCGCCTTTGTCCTTTGTGCTTGTCTCTGCTCAGATTCTTCCTAGCCTGTGACTAGAGTTTGACTTTAGGCTTCTCCTTCTCCTGCAAGCTTCGTATCATTCGGCCTTGCCTCGCATAACTTGGCTCGTCCTTCACCTGCATTAAGACTAATCGGGCTAACCCAGCCGACTTACGCACTATTTTGGCCGGGTAATGCCTTGCTATTATCATAAGGGTCCTGCTCTTTCATACCTCGGCCGGCCTCTACAGGATTCGGCCGACTTAGACTGTAACTCGGAAACTAGACGGGGAACGTCCTTTCGTCTTTCCCCGTCTTTACCCTATCCGAGGTCACCTCCCCAACACCATTGATGGGCCGTGCCCGCCAACATTAACGGGAGGTACTTGACGGTGACGTTGGGGTTGCCTCCGGCAATCTACACCGCGTTGCCGTAGTCATGCAACCATGTGGCTGGCTTGGCGGTGCCGTCATAGGGCTTGATGGTCTTGTCAATCCGGAAACCTTTGGGGTAAGTTGCGGACCGTATCATAGGTCCAAAGCAACGTGGTACCAGGTATGGTCCTTCCCGGGCCTCGTGGATCTTATCGATCTGCGAACATGCATCGTATGGCTCCAGGTTCTTCTTCTTTTTTTCAATAGGGGATGGGATGCGTGAACAACGCGGGCCTCCTCCGCCACGGTGACTGATAGGTGGTGATGGAGGCGGAGGTGGCGGTGGGTTAGCCTTCTTGTTGTTACCCTCCTGCGACGCCTCACGCCTGTCATGGTTGCTTGTCGAACGCGGAGGTTCATGGCGCGACCTGCTCTTGTGTCCTTGTTTGCGCTCTCTGTCATAACGGGTCTGCTCCGTGTTGTCGCGGATGACGATGCCGCACTGCCTTGGCGGGGGCATATCCGTACGATGGTGAGCCTAGGGATCTTCGCGATGTCGAGGGGATCGGGGTGGTGGCGATGGGCGACAAGGTCGGGCCTTTTCTCTGTGGTCGGAGGATATGGGGATAGCATCCTTCCTGTTGCGCGCATCCCTTTGTCTTCGTTCTTATGAACCAGTCTGGGACCCGACATCAAGAGGAGATCTATCCCTTGGTGGCTTATACTGGCTAGACTGGCAAAGCGCTGGGTCAGACTCAAGCCAGTGAGAGGTGGCATTTTCCTACTGCTTCACTTCCTTGGCCACTAGGTCATAGACCTGTTCCACTGCCTCGGGCGATCTATCCTTCTCCAGAAGGGTCTTGGCGACGGCGAGGTTAAGGAGTGAGGTGGGCATCACCTGTTTGCCTTCACTGTCAATGTATGGATTGGCCTATGTCGGCTTCGAGGGAGCCCATCCTAGGTTTCGCCGTACACCAGGATCGTTGATGACGCGAGCCAGAGCTTTCTTGGCCTTCTGCTGCTACAACAGAGTCTTGTACTCGGCCTCCATTGCTCTAGCTTTCTCTATGGACTTCTGCGCGTTGACCAGATCTCGATCTAGCTTAGCGCCTTGCTCATGATGGCTGCGCTCCAAAGAGCGCCGGGCGCTTCAAGCTGAGTCACATTCCGGATATGAGCTACGATCAGTGGCTCAACGTGGAGATTGCCGTACATCACTCTATCAGCTGGAGTAACTTGGGCAGCAGCAGACGTAGATGCCGGAGGCGGCAAGTTTGTGGTGTTGTTGTTGCTCAGGCCGGTGCCGAGTTCCTGCGGCTGTTGCACTGGGTTAGGCGGAGGAGGCATGACCTTTGCGCGATCATCGTGAGCAGCAATAAGTGGCCGCTTCCCCTTTTCCAGTGTTGTGGGCGGAGCTCGTCCGGTTTGATATTCATCCATCACCTTCCCAATGGTGACGAACACCTCTCGAGACGTGACGACATTGTTGGCTTGCTCGTCGCGCGTGTACTCCTCCTCCATCTCCTGCATGGCTGAGTCTAGCTCCTCTGGACTGAAATCTATCTCCTCTGAGTCTTCACTGAAGTTAGCATATAGCGCGTCAATCACAGAGTCGGAAGGTGCCAGGACTTCCTCGATGACGGGGGTGGAGGTGCAATAGCAGCGGCGATGATTGGAGGTGGCGATGCGGCTGCGACAATGGCGGCCGGAGGCGGTGGTGGCGATGGCTGAATCGGAGGGGCTCCGTCAATGAGCGCAAGCGCTGCCTGAGCTGCCGCTTCAGCCTCCGCGTAGTTGTTGACGGTGTTCACCATGCCTTCGAAGGTAAGGCGTCCTGACGCCTGTTGCCGTCTTAGAGAATGCCGCAGAAGCGTGCCATGGTCCAGTCCTTCCACAAAGTGATACATAGCATCATCATTGGGGTAGTGGGCCAGATCGGCTCGTATATGGAGCCACCTGGCCAGGTAATCGCGGGGGGTTTCACCCTCTCTCTGAACGCAGCGCGCCAGGTCGAATATGGTAACCACGCCGATGAACTTGGATCTCTGTTGTCCAGACGCACGGGTGAAGCCGGCGGACTTGCAATGATCTTCCACCTTTATATCCTGCACAGGGGCGGTTTGGGTGGGCCTTGAATCTTTCTAGTCTTTGCCGGAAAACTCCAAAGAGAGATCCGACATCGATCCTTCCGCGAACGTATCCTGCCCGTAGGCGGTCCGTGCGGGATTTGATGCTCCTCCTACTCCCAGGGAACTAGTGCCCGAGTCGGTTTTGCCAATGAAGAGGTGGATGTCTCCAATAGGAACGATCGAACACCACGTAGGGTTCGTCTTTGCCGGGATCCAAAACTTGTCGGGAGGAATGATCGGAACATTGCCGGAGAAGAGAACGCGGCCGATGGCTACGGTTTCGCTGATTCCCGCGAAGATCTTGGTCCACACCCGCTGAAGAGCCTGAAGCGCCTCTTGCCCCACGGTGGGCGCCAACTGTCGTGGTATTGGCGAAGAGTACACCATGGAGGGGTCCTCACAGTGCGTGTTTAGAGACATGGGGGAAGGCGGACGGTTGACGGGTACGAGGTAACACAGCTTACCCAGGTTCAGATCCCACAACGGTGGCAGAATCCTACTCCTACTATAAATCACTATAAGGGCAATACGCCGAGATACAGAGATAGGTTCGCTGTGCGAGGTGTATGCTAATAGCTACTTGGTTGTCTAAGATTGTCTGAAGTTGTGCCCTAAAGTATCCCAGAGGCCCGACTTATATAGTCATCAGGTCTTAGGGTTACAGGGAAAAGTCCTAGCCGAAGAGGTTACAGAGTCCTACACCGTCTATTACTAATCTTGTGTATCTTGCACTCCAAGGCTCCGGGTATGTCGGTGACTCCAACCGTAGCCTTCCTTTATCCGGCATGGGCCTCCCTTCTGGATCCATCTAACTAGGCCGCCCAGCAGGCCATGGGCCATGCTACCAACTGTGGGCCACCTGGGTTATCCGGATAGGAGACATGCTATGAGGATACCCATATAGCATATCCCCAACAACAGATGCAAGTTATCTTACCGACTCTGATGATGCTCGTTCGCAATCCGGATATGTGTTTATTATAAACGGAGGTGCTATGAGCTGGAAGAGTTCCAAGCAAGAGACTGTGTCTGCATCTACAACAGAGGCTGAGTATATTGTCGCCTCGGAGGCAGCAAAGGAAGCTGTTTGGATGAGGAATTTCCTCATGGATATTGGTGTGGTTCAGGGCTTGTCCAATCCGTTAGACGTGTATTTTGACAATAATGGTGCTATTGCACAAGCCAAGGAACCTAGACAACACCAGAAGAACAAGCACATACTCATGCGGTACCACCTGATTCGCCAGTTCGTGGATCAGGATGATATCAAGTTATGCAAGGTACACACGGATGCAAATATTGCGGATCCATTGACAAAGCCGTTACCATAGCCAAAGCATGAGGCGCACCTGAGAGCCATGGGCATTAGATGCTTATACATGTGATGTCGGAAGATTGACTCTAGTGCAAGTGGGAGACTGTTGGGAATATGCCCTATAGGCAATCATGTATGATGATATTTCCCATTGTATTCATAAAGATATAAAGTTGTCCTTGTATAAACATCTGATGTGTATCATTGAATATGTGATTCGGTTGTGGAACTATGCATTCATGTTGTTTGTACTAAATGTCCTTGGTCATTGAGGTTGTGCTGGACACACAACTTAGACCAATGTGAAAGTCGTCTTGATGACCCGGTTCCACTTGTCATGGGCATGGTGATGCCATTCCGACTAACATAGACTCGGATGAAGAGTTTAGCGAGTCGGATTGACCCATATTGAGGTACAACGAACAAGTTGTCATTTGTATATCTCAATCAATGTAATCCTTAGACCTAAGGTTGTTGCATAGTCCGAGTTGAGGATCACTAACTTAGGTTCTGTCAAACGTTGATCCGTAACTGGGCAGCTATAAAGGCAGAGTTTGGGTCGACTGAGAATCAAACTGCGTGATGTGAATAACCAAGATGTGATTTTTCCCCTCCACTCGGAGAGATATTCTCTGGGCCCTCTCGGATGATATGATTCGGAAAGCATGGCCATGCATGACTTGGTTAAGTGTTAACCAAGGCGGTCGACTAAGAGTTAGTCAGGTGAATCACGTATCTCGGATCGAGAAGAGAGTCGGACTATTTAAGGGATGACATATATTCGCCTATAGTCTGACAAGGTATATCGTGAGGAAAAAGGGACTCAGACGTAAGTTGCATTGGAAAGTCAAATCGTCATGACTCATTGGTACTTGGGAGTCGGCACGTAAGAATGAAATCATTGTTTAAGAATTGCCCCACTCATGGACTCACTACTTGGATGATTATCCAGACTTTTTATGCAGGTTTGAACTTCTCCTCAAGAAACCTGTTGGATTCAGCTGCTGGAGGTACCTTTTTGGGCCTTACTTTGGGTGCTGCAATGAAGCTCCTTGATAATATGATGGTTAACTATTCTGAATGGCACACTGAGAGAGCTCCACATGGTAAGAAGGTAAATTCTGTTGAAGAAACCTCCTCTTTGAGCAATAAGATTGATGTTATTATGGCTATGCTTGTTAATGGGAAAGCTCCTCTAGATCCTAATAATGTTCCCTTAGCCTCTTTGGTTGCTCAAGAAGAGCAAGTTGATGTGAACTTCATTAGAAACAACAATTTCAACAACAATGCTTATAGGAGTAATTTTGGTGGTAACAACTATAGACCTTATCCTCCTAATAATGGCAATTCCTATGGAAACTCTTACAACAATGCTAGAGGTGCCCCCTCTAAACTTTAAGTCATGCTCAAAGACTTTATTAGTAAACAAACCACTTTCAATAAGGCTATAGAGGAAAAGCTTTTAAATGTTGAGAAGAATATATCCTATTTGTCTAAAGCTCAGTCCTCCTTGATTAATAAAATGGCTGCTAAACCTGAAACCATAGAAAGTACCTTTGCTGCTACTCATGCCATACAAGTTACGATTGATGAAAATGTTAGACTGTTAGCCCAACTTCATGCTAAGTGGGAAAGGGAAGCTGAAATTGATAGAAACAATAGTGTGTGCACTATCACCAGTAAACCACAAGTAGTCCATGTTCCTCCTCCTACTATGCCTAAGCCTATTGAGTCTACTACTAGTGATGCTAAGTTTGATTTTGATATTGATGGTTGCAATATTTCTGAAGTGATTATGTTCCTACAAAAGCCTTCTAGAAGTCCTGATGCTAGTGATATGCATGTTGCTTTCACCAAACACATTACAGATGCTCTTGTTAAGATTAAGGAAGAGAAGTTAAAACATAAAGCTTCTATTCCTAGGAAAGTAGAAGATAATTGGGAACCCATTATTAATATGCAAGTGAATGACTTTGATCTCAAAGCTTCATGTGATCTTGGTTCTAGTGTCTCTATTATCCCTAGGAAGATTTATGAAATGCTTGTTTTGCCACCTTTGAAAGATTATTATTTGGATGTCCCACTCAATGACAATGCTAAAAAGAAACCCATGGGAGTATTAATGATGTACTCATTATGGTTAACAATGCTTATGTCCCTGTGGATTTCTATGTTTTGGATGTTGAATACAATGCTTCTTGTCCTATTAATTTGGGAATACCTTTTCTTAGAACTATTGGTGTCATCATTGATATGAAAGAAGGCACCTTTAAATATCACTTTACATTCAAGAAAGGTATTGAACACTTCCCTATGAGGAGAGATAAGTTGCTTTTTTCTCCTCCTTTGAAAGCAAGGTTTGATGTTAATGCTTCTTTTTGAAAATACTTGATTCTTCTTGCTTATTGTGCCTAACTTAAAGGCGTTAAAGAAAAGTACTTGTTGGGAGATAACCCAAGAGTTTCCTTGAGTCTTGGAAGTTATTACTTCATTAATGACCTCTCCTTATCCTTTTTGTTTTCTATTTTTTGTGCCAAGAATGACCTCTAATGAGAGGGAAGTAAGATTTGGGGAGTTGCTGTCCCGAAACAGATTTCTATCCTCCACCATAAAAATTCGTGAGGAGTCTCTGTAACTAGGATTGAGCTAATAATTTACAAATAAATCCCCCAGTATGTTAGCTAACTTCCGTTAGTTCGACACTTTTTTATTTGAGCAACAGAAGATTTTTCGAAAAAATCGGTTTCTACCTGCTGGTCTATTTTGACAGATTTCTGCAATTATTTGCATTTGCTTCTTATTGATTCCTTTTTGAGTTCTCTTTTGGGGAATTGATATTTTTGAAGAAGTTACTACAGTATCTTGTTTTTTTAGTGAAAAGTTTTGTTGTTCCAAAGCTTTTCCTAAGGTATAATATCTTTTGAATAAACTAATGTTGCTAATGAAGATTGTTTGAAGTTTTGTATGAAGGAAAAAAAATTCAGGTGTAGAGAGAGAATGATGCAATGAGATGAAAAATGGACAAAAGCTCAAGCTTGGGTATGCCACCCCGGTGTCACCCCAAGAAACATCCAAGAGGTACAAGCGTCAAATATTGGGGATGCCCAAGGCATCCCCTTCTTCATCAATAAAAATCTTAGGTCTGTCTAGACACTTCGTTTTTATTGTTTCATGCACAGTTGTGTTGTTCTGGGAGCATCTTAGTTTTTGTTTGATTTGCTTAGTTGTTTAGTTTGCTTGAATAAAGTAGTTGTACCCTCGTTCTCGCTGTGTTGTTTCAAATAAGTTGCTTGGTGTTGGACAGGAGTAGGAGGTTCCTTCTTGAAAGTGCAAGAGGAGCTTGCATTGACTGTGACTTAGACTTTAGCATGACATGCTAGGTGTTGTTTTGACCTTATGCTTAGTGATTATTACTGTAGCGTGGCTTGCTTCAAGTCATTGGGATTGCTTAGTGTACCTTGAAGAAATTATGCATTGTTTTAGCATGCAAAAGCATAGTATTGTGGTATTCTCATTTGATGCTTTGTTTGGGTTGACTTGGCACATTCTCACACCATTTTATGACTATTACAAGTCACCATAGCCTATATGATCATTTAGTCCTTGACTTGTAGTACCACTCTTTGCTTTGATTAGTAATGTTTTGTCGCTCTGCATGATTATGGCCACTATTGTTGTGTTAGTTGGTTGCTCCCAGTCTTTTGCTAGCCTCCACTTGTATGAGTAAGCCCTACTCATGCTTCCAACTCCCAAGAAACCAAGTTGTTCCAAAGTGTCCACTATAAACTCCTATGCATGGTGTGTTACACCATTCCATGTATATTCTTATTTTCAGCTATCTTCCAATTAAAAACTATTTTGTTATGTGAAAACTTAGTGATTAAAGCCCTCACAAAATTGATGGCACACTTTATATTCTTTGCCCCTAATAAACTTGAACCATTGTGTCGTCTATGTTGTATATGCTTGCACTTATACGTTGGAATTAGCAGAACCATGCTGTCATGGGGAACGTTTTCAACATTGCACGTGTACTTTGTACTCAGTTGATATCATGCTCTTTTGTCTATGGATGTCACCGATGTGAAATAAAGAGGGAACTTGCAAGTCCATGGAGTTTGTATTTTGTGTTACAGAAACGCCTGGGCTGCTAGCCTAAGTCATGCCTAATCATGGTGGAAACTTGCAGCATCACCATAGTGAGCTATCTATGAAGCATCCTCAATAAAAAGCTATGCATATAGTAAATAAAAAGATCGCTGAGATGCTCATTGTCTGCTTGCCTTGTCATTTTGGTTATGGTATAGCTCCTGTACCATGTGCAAGGGGTATCCCGTTGGTGGTTCTCTATGATATACAAATACTTACAATGACAAGAACTTACAGGTGACTAAAGTTGAGTAGCATGAGGTGTGGCCCTTGTATTCAAGGGACATGAGATTTCCAACTTATACTTTGTCAAGCATATAATCCATAGTTTGTTCACTTTAACCTTAATCACTCCAAGATGCTTATGATAGGGGCAACGTGGGATGAAAGCTAACAAGTACCATAATTTTTGGAAGCTCTTTTTGAAACTTGAAATCCCTGCTTCCTTTATGAAAGGCCTTTCTTCCACTACTATTGAGTCTCCACCTTCAACCTTTAGGCACCATTAGGAAAGCATAGTTGCCATTCTTAGTTCTATGTGCAGTGTCCCAAAACTTATTGATTGATGCATATTGTGAAATTACTTGTTCTTGTGCTACTTGTTTCTAGTCACCCTTGTGAACTGTAAAGGTGTCCTGTGCATCTATTTGCTACTCTATGAGGGACAAGATGATTGCCACTATTCCATGTTATCTGTGTGTGAAACAAACAAACATTTTTGAATGCATGTTATTCATGATCTTTGTTTGTAGCCTTTCATGTTGCATGCATAGTTACTTTGTCTTATTGTTAGAACTCCATCTTTCATGCACATGTTTAGAGTTCTTTGATCCCAACTTTCAATGCTTGCAAATGGTTTTGTAAGATCCCTCCTTTGTAAAGGAAAAAGGATCCCTGTGATTGCAATGCTAGTCCCTGGATCAATAGCTAGCATCCACAGTTAATATGTAATATCAAGAAACAAAGGTCATAATACAACTTTATAACCAGGAATAACATAATTTATTACATCTTACATAGCTCATTTGGCTATTACATTACATTGCAGCAGAATATCTATAAGCATGGGGTCCTTCATCTTCAAAGTGCCACAGGTAGACATGTTGGTTGTAGGCTTTGTAATCCTAATCAATCAACTTCACTAATATCAATCAAACCTGCAGCATACAAGTTACAGCCACAAGGGTCAATACATTTGAATTGTATTGACAAGTGATACTATGGTAGTATAGTGGAGTCTATCATCTATATGCATTTGGCTAAGTGGAGCTTAGGCTTGCTTTGCTCAAAATAGATTTTCCTTATCATTTGAAAACACTAAGTTTTTGCTTTGTAAAAATCTTTCCCAAGGCATCTCCCAATCAAAGATTGAAGATCCTTTAACCCTTGTTCAACCACAAGTTTTTAACTTAGAAATTTGGATGATGAGATTCTTGATTGCTTCCATGTCTTTATGCTCAAATTGTCCTTTACCAGGGACCTGGCTAAGTACTTAGATTTTACACTCTGCAGAGGTGGTGCACTTTCCCCACAAGACTTGGTTTCACCAAGACAAGATCTTTCAGAAGCGTTTCCTTAGACCAAATGGACGCGTTCCATCCTATCATCCCACTACCACCAACTGTCCAAATGGCTAAGTTCTAGCAACCTATATGATCCAGGCAGAGCCCATAATGCCAAGTGGCTGCACTTGAAGCTTCTCAACATTTGACATCTCAAATCTCTTTGTTCCTGGGTGGCCATCCACAAGTGAGATACACAAGGTAAACCATAAACATGGGCCTTGTGTAACCACTCAACCAAAAACCACCAAGCAATTACCATTCCACCCAGGTGATTCATTAACTTAGTTGTTTTATTAAACAAAACACAAGTCCACAGACTTAGAAATTTTTCCATAGTATGAATGTATATTACACCCTTGTTTTCTATTAGCTAAGCTAAGCTTGATAGTAGTAGGAATCTTAACTTAGGAAAATTTCTACTAAGGTTTCATCTACTAGGTTTTCCCATAGCAAGGTTTATACTTAGCAAGAATTCCATGCAAGTTTTACTTAGAAAAATCACTAGTGCATAGTGAAAGTAATGGGACAAAAGTATGAAGCATCACTTGCCTTTTTGGTAGAGGGTATAAGTTCACTCCTTGTCCTTGCAAAAATCACACTCTTCAAATCACTACAATTCAATCAAGCAAGGCACAATCTCAATCTACCAATCAAGCAAAACATCACATAAAATCATATAAACAAGATAATGCATGCAAGCATGCCAAGGATTGTTTTATTTGGAAAAGTGGTTCCTAATGGGTCATAGACATTTGAAAACACCTAATGGTCATTTTATAAAGTGGCAAAGTCATTTGCAAAAGGTTTCACTTCATAAGCCATTTTCAAAACAAGGATACATCTTCAAATCATAAAACTTGGTGTTTAGGGTCAGAGAGTTTAAAATAAAATATTTCGCAAAGGTTTTCTTCCAAAACTATTTTTAATAAATAAACCATATTTTTATTTGGCTAGAATTGGTTTAAATCAAGGATTCATTCTTTTGCATCACCAAATATATTTTTGAAACCACAAAGTGATTCCTATGGTCAGTAGGTTCAAAACACTCCATTTGCAAAAGATTTTAACCCCAAAATCATTTTTGAACAATTTTTATAATCTAAACAAGCATACACAAGTTTCTGCAAAAACAAACTATTTAACAGAAACTTTTTACTAAACAAATTGCATGGTTGGCTAGGGCTTGTTCCACTGATTCCATTTATATAAAGTTTACAAAATTTGGACGTGTAGAATAAAAGTTGTGCAATTTACAAAATCACAAATCTAATAGATTCAAATCTGTTTTAAATCGAAGCCTGAGCCACGTGGCGCCTTCCTATTTGCTGATACCGTTTCGTCTGGATCACTCACTGAGGATCGTTGGATCTAATGTGAATCGCACGGCTCAGATGCTCCCATACCCATTCACTTAAGTGGTTCTATCCTATCCACGCGATCCAAATCCGACGGCTGATGCAAGCTTGACCTAGAATGAGCGGCGCTGCGGCAGTGGCTGGCGGCGGAGCGGCCAGATGGTGGCGGTGCCAACGATACAGGAAGCTAGAGTGGCTGGGGAGATGCTCACCGCGTTCGCAGAAGCCTTGGGAAGCTCAAGGTGTTCTCGAGGAGTCAAGGGGCGCACGGAGGTGAGGGTAATGGCTCGCCGGAGTTGCTCCTGGCATCGGGTTCGTCTGCTTGATGACGGAGGCGACGACTGAGGGCGCGCTAAGACAAATGGAGAGCAGCATTAGATGCGTGTGAGGGAGGAGAGTGTGAGAGTATCCATTAGAGGGTCCGGGGTGGTCTAGGCTCACCAGGAGATGTCGCCGGAGTCGAGCCAGGAGGCGGCGATGCTCGGTGGTCGTTGTTGCCGATGTTGTGGTGCGCGCGCGGGTGAGCTGGCGATGCGGAAAGGTCCGCCAGGAGATGGGGATCATAGATGCGTGCTCGAGGAGGCAAGAGGTGGCGTGGGGCTGCCGGAATCCTCGCCGGAGCGTCGTCGGACAGTGGGCGGTGTGGAGAGGAATTGTCGCAGCCTGGTGGCTCCGGTGGGGTGGCGTCTGGGGGCAAAGAGAGAGAAGAGGGAGGCAATTAATACCGCGTGGTCACGTCGAGAGATTAATGCCGCATTAAGGCGAATTCAACCAGAGAAATCAATGGCAGCAATGGCTGGGCGAGTTCAACGTGAGGAGGAAGAAGATGACGTGGCGTGGGGCCGTCTGGCAGCGAGAGAGGGGAAAGGTAAATGGGGTCCATCTGTCAGCGTCTGTGTGGGTCGTTTCGCGAGTGAGAAAATGTTTTGGGGAGGGGGAAATAGGTTGGCTTGCTGGGCCTAGTTGGGCTAGCCGGCTGGGCTGGCTCCTTTTCTTATTTTTTTCTGTTCTGAATCTTTTTCTTTTTCCAATTCTATTTTCTGTTTTGAATTTCAAACAACAATTTAAACATCCAAAACAATTCAAACCTCCTCCAAACTTGTATTGAGTGTTGGTTCTGTTTAACAACATAAACCAAAGTCCCAAAATAAAATAATATTTTTTATTTTTAGGGTCCATTAATAATTAAATAAAATGGACCTTAGTTATTAAATCAAATGGGTTTTGATTTATTTAAAATCTCCATTAGATATCTATATATTTTCAAAACCAAATCAGTATGTTTTATTTGAAAATATAGAATACTTGGAAAACTTGTTTAAAAATAAATAAATAAATTTTGATGTTTAATTAAAATGGTAAAACCTTTATTTTGATCAAATTGGTTTAATAATAAACTCTCCTTATTTTTATTTAAATAAACCTTTACTCTTTTAATCAAAACAAAACATTTTATTTCAAAAGCTTGGCCAAGGTTTATTTGTCTTGTAAAATAATCTTTATTTAATATTCTATCCTTCTCTTTGAAACCAAATCTTTTATTAAAAGATCCAAAAATAGTAATTCCAAATATTTTAACTTTATTGCTTATTTATCTTTTTAAATCCATTTAGGATTTTATTTGATACAAATAGGTTTTGAAGGTTTCCAATTGGATTCAAAAAGTTTCTTCTCACCCTGAAAATCAACAAAGTTTTATTTTATTCATTTATTTTTCACATTACAAGATTTGGAAAATCTTGGGATGTGACAAGCTACCACCCTTGAAATAAATCTCGTCCCGAGATTTGGGAAGGCTAGGGGTTACAAGTTGGCTCAAAGCATCTAGGATACTACCACCCTTAAAAATTTTCCAACTAAATTACATCTTGGTTTGCTTGGGATCTTGAAGTAACTTTCCTAGACAGAAGTTTGCATAGTGGCCTAGTTCCTTGCATTTGAAACAAATCACTTGGCTGATATCTCTCTTTTCCTTTGATATCATTGCCTCTTGTTTGTTTCTTTGGTTCTTCTTCTTTTCTGGGCATTCACTGGCATAATGTCCCATCTCTTTGCAATTGTAACATTGCAACTGGCTTATGTCCTTCTTCTTCTTTTTGGGTCTCTCCAAAACTAGGAGTTCTTCTAGTTCATGTTCTTCATATCTCACCTCAAAGGTGGGAAATCTTTCTCTCTTCTTGGGGCATTGATCTTCATGCTCCTTGGATGTATGGTCCTTGTCTCCACAAATATTGCAAGCTTGGGTTCCCTCTAAAATAACATCTTTGTCATCCTTGTTGTCATTAGCTCTTTGGGAAAAGTTTTCTCCCATGTTGATCATTTGAGTAACCAATCCTTGCAACAATTGGGATTGAAGTTTCAAAATCCTTTGTATGGCTGGGTCTAATCCATTGTTGTTAGCTAAAAGCTGAGTTGTCATTTGGCTCAACTGGTTTTGGTTTGCTATAAGTTCTCTCATGTTGTCCTCTTGGTTGTTGTTGGTGTCATCAACCTTGATGTTGGAGTCTCTTGGAGTAGTCATCTGTTTGGGTTGAATTGAGATTAGAATAGGCAAGAGATCTTCTAAGGAAATAATTCTAATCACACACATCACAATTCACACAAGCAATGTGCAAGCAATCACAAACAAACATTCCATTCAAACAACAAAGTTCAAGCACATTTTTAGGCAACCAAAATATTTTTGTTTCATCACATAAGTTGGTGGGTTTGGCTTAAACTAAATATGGTGGTCCATCTATATGGTTTACTTGTGATCTTTCCATCCTTCTTGGTTGATTCTTCTTGCTTGAGATCATGGTTTCCTTGGAAAAACTCTTGGTCACAAAACTTCAAAGTGATGATGGTTCCTTGTAAGTTGTGTTTCCTTAGTATTCAAGTCTTGAGCAAAATTTATTGTCTCACTTGTAGTCCTTAGTGATATCCAAGGTTGAAGTCCTTGGTGATATTGTTGAAGATGTTGAAGTCATTAGAGTTGAAGATGTTGAAGTCATTAGAGTTGATGAAGTCCTTTGCACATGGTGAAGTCTTTGGCCATGGGGTAGGCTTTGTACATCAAGTTTGAAATAGAAGAGATGTAGAATCAAAACCAAAATGGTTGAGGAAAGAGTTTACAAGATTGTTTGTAAATAAGTTTTTGGAACAAATACAACTCCTATTTTTCTAAGGGGTTTTGTCCAATCCTAGGTTTACAAATCCTACAGGCAACACAATGCTCTGATACCATCTGTAAGATCCCTCCTTTGTAAAGGAAAAAAGGATCCCTGTGATTGCAATTCTAGTCCCTGGATGAATAGCTAGCATCCACAGTTAAGATGTAATATCAAGAAACAAAGGCCATAATACAACTTTATAACCAGGAATAACATAATTTATTACATCTTACATAGCTCATTTGGCTATTACATTACATTGCAGCAGAATATCTATAAGCATGGGGTCCTTCATCTTCAAAGTGCCACAGGCAGACATGTTGGTTGTAGGCTTTGTAATCCTAATCAATCAACTTCACTAATATCAATCAAACCTGCAACATACAAGTTACAGCCACAAGGGTCAATACATTTGAATTGTATTGACAAGTTATACTATGGTAGTATAGTGGATTCTATCATCTATATGCATTTGGCTAAGTGGAGCTTAGGCTTGCTTTGCTCAAAATAGATTTTCCTTATCATTTGAAAACACTAAGTTTTTGCTTTGACAAAATCTTTCCCAAGGCATCTCCCAATCAAAGATTGAAGATCCTTTAACCCTTGTTCAACCACAAGTTTTTAACTTAGAAATTTGGATGATGATATTCTTGATTGCTTCCATGTCTTGATGCTCAAATTGTCCTTTACCAGGGACATGGCTAAGTACTTAGATTTTACACTCTGCAGAGGTGGTGCACTTTTCCCACAAGACTTGGTTTCACCAAGACAAGATATTTCAGAAGTGTTTCCTTAGACCAAATGGACGCGTTCCATCCTATCATCCCACTACCACCAACTGTCCAAATGGCTAAGTTCTAGCAACCTATATGATCCAGGCAGAGCCCATAATGCCAAGTGGCTGCACTTGAAGCTTCTCAACATTTGACATCTCAAATCTCTTTGTTCCTGGGTGGCCATCCACAAGTGAGATACACAAGGTAAACCATAAACATGGGCCTTGTGTAACCACTCAACCAAAAACCACCAAGCAATTACCATTCCACCCAGGTGATTCATTAACTTAGTTGTTTTATTAAACAAAACACAAGTCCTCAGACTTAGAAATTTTTCCATAGTATGAATGTATATTCCACCCTTGTTTTCTATTAGCTAAGCTAAGCTTGATAGTAGTAGGAATCTTAACTTAGGAAAATTTCTACTAAGGTTTCATCTACTAGGTTTTCCCATAGCAAGGTTTATACTTAGCAAGAATTCCATGCAAGTTTTACTTAGAAAAATCACTATTGCATAGTGAAAGTAATGGGACAAAAGTATGAAGCATCACTTGCCTTTTTGGTAGAGGGCATAAGTTCACTCCTTGTCCTTGCAAAAATCACACTCTTCAAATCACTACAATTCAATCAAGCAAGGCACAATCTCAATCTACCAATCAAGCAAAACATCACATAAAATCATATAAACAAGATAATGCATGCAAGCATGCCAAGGATTGTTTTATTTGGAAAAGTGGTTCCTAATGGGTCATAGACATTTGAAAACACCTAATGGTCATTTTATAAAGTGGCAAAGTCATTTGCAAAAGGTTTCACTTCATAAACCATTTTCAAAACAAGGTATCATTTTATGTGGTGTAGAAATGTTTTTACTAAGCCATTAATCTATAGGGATCACAAAATACATTTTCAAATCATAAAACTTGGTGTTTAGGGTCAGAGAGTTTAAAATAAAATATTTCCCAAAGGTTTTCTTCCAAAACCATTTTTAATAAATAAACCATATTTTTATTTGGCTAGAATTGGTTTAAATCAAGGATTCATTCTTTTGCATCACCAAATATATTTTTGAAACCACAAAGTGATTCCTATGGTCAGTAGGTTCAAAACACTCCATTTGCAAAAGATTTTAACCCCAAAATCATTTTTGAACAATTTTTATAATCTAAACAAGCATACACAAGTTTCTGCAAAAACAAACTATTTAACAGAAACTTTTTACTAAACAAATTGCATGGTTGGCTAGGGCTTGTTCCACTGATTCCATTTATATAAAGTTTACAAAATTTGGACGTGTAGAATAAAAGTTGTGCAATTTACAAAATCACAAATCTAATAGATTCAAATCTGTTTTAAATCGAAGCCTGAGCCACGTGGCGCCTTCCTATTTGCTGATACCGTTTCGTCTGGGTCACTCACTGAGGATCATTGGATCTAATGTGAATCGCACGGCTCAGATGATCCCATACCCATTCGCTTAAGTGGTTCTATCCTATCCACGCGATCCAAATCCGTCGGCTGATGCGAGCTTGAACTAGAATGAGCGGCGCTGCGGCGGTGGCTGGCGGCGGAGCGGCCAGATGGTGGCGGTGCCCGCGATACAGGAAGATAGAGTGGCTGGGGAGATGCTCACCGCATTCGCAGAAGCCTGGGGAAGCTCAAGGTGTTCTCGAGGAGTCAAGGGGCGCACGGAGGTGAGGGTAATGGCTCGCCGGAGTTGCTCCTGGCGTCGGGTTCGTCTGCTTGATGACGGAGGCGACGACTGAGGACGCGCTAAGACAAATGGAGAGCAGCATTAGATGAGTTTGAGAGAGGAGAGTGTGAGAGTATCCATTAGAGGGTCCGGGGTGGTCTGGGCTCACCAGGAGATGTCGCCGGAGTCGAGCCAGGAGGCGGCAATGCTCGGTGGTCGTTGTTGCCGACGTTGTGGTGCGCGCGCGGGTGAGCTGGCGATGCGGAAAGGTCCGCCAGGAGATGGGGATCACAGCTGCGTGCTTGAGGAGGCAAGAGGTGGCGTGGGGCTCCCGGAATCCTCGCCGGAGCGTCGTCGGACAGTGTGCGGTGTGGAGAGGAATTGTCGCAGCCTGGTGGCTCCAGTGGGGTGGCGTCTGGGGGCAAAGAGAGAGAAGAGGGAGGCGATTAATACCACGTGGTCACGGCGAGAGATTAACGCCGCATTAAGGCGAATTCAACCGGAGAAATCAATGGCACCAACGGCTGGGCAAGTTCAACGCGAGGAGGAAGAAGATGACGTGGCGTGGGGCCGTCTGGCAGCGAGAGAGGGGAAAGGGAAATGGGGTCCATCTGTCAGCGTCTGTGTGGGTCGTTTCGCGAGTGAGAAAATGTTTCGGGGAGGGGTAAATAGGTGGGCTTGCTGGGCCTAGTTGGGCTGGCCGGCTGGGCTGGCTCCTTTTCTTATTTTTTTCTGTTCTGAATCTTTTTCTTTTTCCAATTCTATTTTCTGTTTTGAATTCCAAACTACAATTCAAACATCCAAAACAATTCAAACCTCCTCCAAACTTGTATTGAGTGTTGGTTCTTTTTAACAACATAAACCAAAGTCCCAAAATAAAATAATATTTTTTATTTTTAGGGTCCATTAATAATTAAATAAAATGGACCTTAGTTATTAAATCAAATGGGTTTTGATTTATTTAAAATCTCCATTAGAAATCTAAATATTTTCAAAACCAAATCAGTAGGTTTTATTTGAAAATATAGAATACTTGGAAAACTTGTTTAAAAATAAATAAATAAGTTTTGATGTTTAATTAAAATGGTAAAACCTTTATTTTGATAAAATTGGTTTAATAATAAACTCTCCTTATTTTTATTTAAATAAACCTTTACTCTTTAATTCAAAACAAAACATTTTATTTCAAAAGCTTGGCCAAGGTTTATTTGGCTTGTAAAATAATCTTTATTTAATATTCTATCCTTCTCTTTGAAACCAAATCTTTTATTAAAAGATCCAAAAATAGTAATTCCAAATATTTTAACTTTATTGCTTATTTATCTTTTTAAATCCCTTTAGGATTTTATTTGATCCAAATAGGTTTTGAAGGTTTCCAATTGGATTCAAAAAGTTTCTTCTCACCCTGAAAATCAACAAAGTTTTATTTTATTCATTTATTTTTCACATTACAAGATCTGGAAAATCTTGGGATGTGACAGGTTTGATCTTGGTTTTGATGGTGCATGTCACCTTAAAAATTATTCTTTTTATCACTTACCTACTCGAGGACGAGCAGGAGTTAAGCTTGGGGATGCTTGATACGTCGGAAACGTATCTATAATTTTTGATGTTCCATGCTTGTTTAGTATCTACTTTGCTTTGCTTTGTCTATACTTTGAGGTGTTTTTATATCTTTTCTGGAACTAACCTATTAACAAGTTGCCACTATGCCAGTTGCCTATTTTCTTCTGTTTTTGGCTCTAGAAAGGCAGAAAATCAATATGTAACATCCCAAAAATCATGATTTATAAAGTTTGCATATCATTCATGCACCCTTATGCATTTGGATTATTTTCAAACAAGGTTTGAAATCAGAAGTCATTTGTGTGCCTATTATTTTATGTAAGAAAGGCAATGGATTTATTTCTACTCTCAAAATATGAGAATACTTGGATTTAACCAGAAAAGTTTAAAGGATGATTTCAAAGCTTGCACAAAGTTTTCAAAACAAGACTCTAAAATAAAACCATTCATATGTCTTTTATATATTTTTTAATAAGGCATGGTTTTATTTTATTTTTCAATGGGCCAAAGTATTTTGAGTAAACAGTAGTGTTTAATACACAAATATGTGCATGGATCACACTACAAAAATTCAGAGGTGGTTTGAATTCAAACCCATTTGAAATTAATTTGAATTTGGATTCAGAAAATCAAATTAAAAATAGAAAAGGAGAAAGGAAATAGAAAGAGGCCAGCGCTGCCATTTTGACCCAGCAACAGAAGCAACCCAGCAAGCCCACCCGGGCCATTTCTCTCTCTCTCTCTCTCTCTCTCTCTCTCTCTCACGCGAGCAAAACCTACCCCGCACTCGCTGACCAGTGGCCCCAGATGCCACGTCGTCATCGTCCACAAACCCCGCCCCCCCCCCCCCCGACCCCGTCGTCGCCACTGTTACCTCCATCACTGTCGTGATTGAAGCGGGCTTAATTGCCGATCAATGTCGCATAATTTCCATGCCCCTCACCGGCTACTTAACCCCCTCCCCTCTCCGCTCCTTGCCCCTCACTTAGTGCTCTCTCTCTCCGCCACCAGGTTGTCCGCAATTCAACTCGCACCGCCGCGGCACCGAATGACTCCGGTGACTGATTCCGGTGAGTTTTGAGCGTCCCCTGTCTCTCGTTCACTCGAGCATGTCCCTCTTGTCCTTGCGCAACTTCTGACACCTCTGGTCTGCCTGCTCGTGACTCAGGTCGTCGTCTTCGATGAGTTCCGCGAACGGCAGAAGCGCCGCTCAACTCCGGTGAAGGATCTAGGTAAAATCCGAGCGCCCCTTGCCTTCTGCTTATCCCTATCGTGTCCGCCTAGACCCTGTGCACCTCCTAATTCTCCTGGTTTTTGCTAGGGCAATCCAGAGCGTCGATAACGTCTCCGCCACCACGTGTTCGACGCTTCCAGCAACTCCGACAAGCTCTAGCCACTACTACAGCACGCCCCTGCCCCAACCGCGACCATGTTGACCTTCCTCGTGCTCTCGCGAGTCTGGTAAGAAACACCGCAACCCCCAGCCCCCTCTGTATTCGCCGGACCGTCGCCGCCAGACTTTGGTCCCATGCTCTATAGTCGTTAGATCTAGATCTAACGAATCTAAATAGATCACTTAACGAAGGGATATGGTTAGATCTGGCACGTTCATTGTCACTTAAATCCAACGGCTCTGGATGATCGATCCAGCCGAAACGGTATAGACCAATCACATGCGTCCACGTGTCTGGGATTTTGTTTTAAAGTCTGATTTTGAATCTATTAGTTATTCAAACTTGTAAAATTCATAACTTTTGTTCTGTTTATCCAAAAAATACAAATAATATATCAATGGAATCACAAAATTAAATCCTACACATCTGTAGGCTTGGTTTTGTATTTTGTCTCTATTAAAAGAGAATTTTATGCAGAGACATTTGTAGGATTATTTTGTGTATAAAAATTATTTGGAAAATGTTTTAAAGCCAAATTAAGTTTATTTAGTCTCTAAATGTTTATTTTAGTGATTCAGTATTGTTTTACTTGTCTTGTTTAGTTCGGAAAAATAAGCACATGGCATTTGCATGCATTCATATATTTTAGCTTGATTATTTGAAATATGAATTTGGTGCTATCATTTTATGTGTAGATTTTGGTGCTAGTGGTGATTGTGATTGTGAGGATTTTTTCTAGTCCCCCAACTACCAAGGCCAGTGGTGCTTCATATTTTTGTCCCAATATTTTAACTACGCATTAATGATATTTTGTATAGGGCTTGCATGATATTTTTGCTAAGTATCTATATGCTATGCTTGGGAAATCCTAGTAGTTGTAGACTTGTTAGAATTTTCTCTAAGTTAAGATACTTGCTATATTACCATGCTTAGCCAAGCTAGTAGGAAACAAGGGTGTAATATATTCATTCTATGGAAAATTTTGCTAAGTCTTTTGACTTGTGTTTTTTCTTAATAAAAACAACTAAGTGAATGAATCACCTGGGTGGAATGGTATGATGGTTTGTGTTGAGTGGTTACACAAGGCCCATGTCTATGGTTTACCTTGTGTATCACAATTGTGGAAAGCCACCCAGGAACAAAGGGATTTGAGATACTTAGTGTTTAGAAGCTTCTAGTGCAACCATATGGCATATGGGCTCTGCCTTGATCATATAGGTTGTAATAACTTAGCCATTTGGACAGTTGGTGGTAGGGTGATAGGTTGGAACGCGTCCATTTGGTCTAAGGGAAGGCTTCTGAAAGGTCTCGTCTTGATGAATGTCAAGTCTTGTGGGGAAAGTGCACCACCTCTCGAGAAGGAAAAATCTAAGTACTTAGCCGTATCCCGGGCAATGGACAATTGATCATCAAGACACTAAAGCTATCAAGAATCTCCTCATCCCAATTTCTAAGTTAAAATCTTGTGGTTTAACAAGGGTAAAGGTTCACCAATGTCTATTGGTGGTTCCTTGGGAGTTTTTATCAAACAAAAACTTAGTGATTTTTCAACTGATAGGTAAAACCTATTTTGAGCAAAGCAAGCCTAAGCTACACATAGCCAAATTCATATAGATGTTAGAAGCTATTATTCTACTAAGGTATCACTTGCCAATACTATTCCAATGTATTGACCCACTGTGGTTGTAACTTGTGATGTTGCAGGATACTCTGATGAGGATTAGGGTTATGAGTCTACACTCAACATGTTTGCCTGTTGTCACATCCCAAGATTTTCCAAATCTTGTAATGTGATAAATAAATGAATAAAATAAAACTTTGTTGTTTTTCAGGGTGAGAAGAAATTTTTGATTCCAATTGGAAACTTTCAAAACCTATTTGGATCAAACAAAATCGTTAAATAAACAATAAACTAAAAAAATATTTAAAATTACTATTTTGGATCTTTTAAAAAGATTTGGTTTTCAAATGAAAAGGGTTGAAATTTAAATAAAGACTATTTTTATAAAGCCAAAGTAAACCTTGGCCAAGTTTTTGAAATAAAATGTTTTGTTTTGATTAAAAGAGTAAAGATTTATTTAAATAAATTAATGAGGATTTATTAATGTCCAATTTTATTAAAAATAAAGGTTTTACCATTTTATTAAAAACATCAAAACTTGTTAAATTATTTTAAACCAGTTTTCCAAGTATTTTATATTTTCAAATAAAACCTACTGATTTGGTTTTGATAATATTTAGATTTCAAATGGAGATTTTTTTAAATCAAACCCTATTTGATTTAATAACCAAGGTCCATTTTATTTAATTAATAAATGGATCCTAAAAAGATTAAAATATTATTTTGTTTTGGACTTTGATTTGTGTTGATAAACAGAGCTAAACTCAATATAAAGTTTAGTGGAAGTTTATTTGATTGAGTGTTTGTTTTGGTTGTTTGAATTGATTGTTTGAATTTCAAAACAGAAATCGAATTGGAAAAAGAAAAAGATTCAGAACAGAAAAAAATATGAAAAGGAGCCAGCCCAGCCGGCCAGCCCAACTAGGCCCAGCAAGCCCACCTATTTCCCCCTCCCCCGAAACATTTTCTCACTTGCGAAACGACCCACACAGACGTTGGTAGATGGACCCCATTTCCCTTTCCCCTCTCTCGCTGCCAGACGGCCCCACCGCCAGCTCACTGTCTTCAACCCCGCGACCTGTTCTTCCCCCAGACGCCGTTGCCGTTCCGCCGTTTAATTCTTCGCTTGATTACGCCTTAATGTCGCGTTAATCCCTCGTCGTGACCACGCAGTGATAAACGCCCGCGTCTCCTCTCTCGTTCCCCTCTATCGCCCCACCTCAACACGCCTCCAGGCCGCCCAATTCCTCGCCACACCACCCTCTGTCCGACGACGCTCCGACGATGATTCCGGCCAGTATTCACCGCCCCTCGCCTCCTAGACCACACTCACATATTCCCCAAGACCTGGCGCATCTCTGCATCCCGGCTTCAGCGTGCCTCATACAGCCGGCATGACATCAATCGACAGCAAGCCGTCTGCAAGCAAATTCGGTGAGCCTCACCGCCTGAACCCGTGCGCGCCTCGACCAGAGCCTCATACCACTTTGTTCGCATGTGCCTTGTGAACATCCAGGTGCTCTCCATCCACTCGCGCAGGACCCGTAGCCTCGCCCCCGTCGACGTCTGACCGCGCCCGAGGCCCAGCTCATCTCCGGCGAGCAATTAAGGACAGTCACGTGTGCCCCTTCGCCAGCCAGTGCCACCTTGAGCTTCCCCAAGCTTCGGCGAACACGGTGAGCCTTCTCCTCCTCTCCCTTGCGTCATGTATCACCGGCGATGACCTCTTCTGAGCGTTGCCGCCTGAGCGCCGCCGCCAGCGCCGCCACTAGTTGGCAAGCGTGCTGCGCGCCGTAGGATCTTGATCTGACGCTCGCGATAGAATCTCAGCCGAAGGGGTATCGATCGATCTGTGCCGTGCGATCAAGTTGGATCCTGCGGTCTGTGTTAGTCGATCCACGTGAAACGTTTTCGACGAATAGGAATCAGACGCGTGTCCCAGAGTTTGTTTTAAAAACAGAATTTGATCAATTAGACTTGTGATTTTGTAAATTGCACAACTTTTAAACCACAAGTCCAAATTTTGCAAACTTTATATCATTGGAATCAGTGGAACAAGCCCTAGCCAACCATGCTATTTGTTTAGTACAAAGTTTCTATTTAATTGTTTGTTTTTGCAGAAACATTTGTATGCTTGTTTAGATTATACAAATTGTTCAAAGATGATTTTGGGGATAAAATCTTTTGCAAATGGTGTATTTTGAACCTACTGGCCCTAGGAATCACTTTGTGGTTTCAAAAATGTATTTGGAGATGCAAAAGAATGAAACTTTGATTTAAATCAATTCTAGTCAAATAAAAATATGGTTTATTTATTAAAAACGGTTTTGGAAGAAAACCTTTGGGAAATGTTTTGTTTTAAACTCTCTGACACCAAACACCAAGTTTTATGATTTGAAAATGAATTTTGTGAACCCTATAGATTAATTCCTTAGTAAAAACATTTCTACACCACATAAAATGATACTTTGTTTTGAAAATGGTTTAGGAAGTGAAACCTTTTGCAAATGACTTTGCCACTTTATAAAATGACCATTAGGTGCTTTCAAATGTTTACTACCCATTAGGAACCAACTCTTTCAAATAAAACAAAGCTTAGCATGCTTGCATGCATTACTTTGACTTTATCATTTTATGTGATGTTTTGCTTGATTGGTAGATTGAACTTGTGCCTTTCTTGATTGAATTGTAGTGACTTGAAGAGTGTGATTGTAGCAAGGACAAGGAGTGAACTTATACTCTACCAAAAAGGCAAGTGATGCTTCATACTTTTGTCCCATTACTTTCACTATGCATTAGTGATTTTTCTAAGTAAAACTTGCATGGAATTTTTGCTAAGTATAAACCATGCTATGGGAAATCCTAGTAGATGAAACCTTAGTAGAAAATTTCCTAAGTTAAGATTCCTACTACTATCAAGCTTAGCTTAGCTAATAGAAAACAAGGGTGGAATATACATTCATACTATGGAAAAAAAATTAAGTCTGAGGACTTGTGTTTTTGTTTAATAAAACAACTAAGTTAATGAATCACCTGGGTGGAATGGTAATTGCTTGGTGGTTTTTGGTTGAGTGGTTCACAAGGCCCATGTTTATGGTTTACCTTGTGTATCTCACTTGTGGATGGCCACCCAGGAACAAAGAGATTTGAGATGTCAAATGTTGAGAAGCTTCAAGTGTATCCACTTGGTATTATGGGCTCTGCCTGGATCATATAGGTTGCAAGAACTTAGCCATATGGACAGTTGGTGGTAGGGTTTGATAGGTTGGAGCACGTCCATTTTGGTCTAAGGGAAGGCTTCTGAAAGATCTTGTCTTGGGAAACCAAGTCTTGTGGGGAAAGTGCACCACCTCTGCAGAGTGTAAAATCTAAGTACTTAGCCATGTCCTTGGCAAAGGGCAATTTGAGCATCAAGACATGGAAGCAATCAAGAATCTCATCATCCAAATTTGTAAGTTAAAAACTTGTGGTTGAAAAAGGGTTAAAGGATCTTCAATCTTTGATTGGGAGATGCCTTGGGAAAGATTATTTTGTCAAGCAAAAACTTAGTGTTTTCAAATGATGAGGAAAATCTATTTTGAGCAATGCAAGCCTAAGCTCCACTTAGCCAAATGCATATAGATGATAGACTCCACTATACTACCATAGTATCAGTTGCCAATACAATTCAAATGTATTGACCCTTGTGGTTGTAACTTGTATGTTGCAGGTTTGATTGATGTTAGAAAAGTTTGATGATTAGGATTACAAAGTCTACAACCAACATGTTTGCCTGTGGCACTTTGAAGATGAAGGACCCCATGCTTATAGATATTCTGCTGCAATGTAATGTAATAGCCAAATAAGCTATGTAAGATGTAATAAAATTATGTTATTCCTGGTTATAAAGTTGTATTATGACCTTTATTTCTTGACATTACATCTTAACTGTGGATGCTAGCTATTGATCCAGGGACTAGCATTGTAAACACAGGGGACTCTACCTTATTAAAGGTTGGGAACCTTACACCTGTGGCACATGAAGATGAAGACTTTACTTTATTTTGTTAAGTTGAACTCTTGCTCTAGCATTTGGTTATGGAGTTGTAAAAGACTATGTTATATCTGGAATGACGATGTAATAATGACCTTTGTTTCTGTGTACTTCATCTTAAACTGTGGATGCTAGCATTTGATCCAGGGACTAGCATTGCAATCACAGGGACCTTTACCTTTATAAAGGTGGGGTCTTACAGATGGTATCAGAGCACTATGTTGCCTGTAGGATTATGACCCTAGGTTGGATTAGACTAAGAAACCACTAAGGAAAATTTCAACACTTTGAAAATTTTCCACACTAGTCTTTTTATTCTCGTAAACTTTTCTAATCTTCTTTCTCATCTCTATTTGTAGATGAACTCCATCAACGAAGCCGTCAGGAAGGGACCACTCATGACCATGACTTTGGAGTGTGAGACTGAATTTCCCAAGGCACTTAAGAACCTTATGGTTACCATGGGGATACATGGTGCAACTGTGTATAAGGTATTCCCTGTGATGGATGAAGGAGAAGAGTATTGGTGGGTGTAACTTCACTTGTACAAAAACAAGGAAGACAACCACAAAGAGTCAGGATTCTGCATGGTCACCAACTCTGAAATGCACACAAAATTCTTTGACTCTACAAGAAATGCAGCTTGGAATGCCATCAAGGAGCTTGGTGATAGACTCAAGTGTAGAATGCTCAATACTCAAAATGATCTTAGAGAAGAGAAGAAGCATACCCAAGACTTAGAGACTACCAATCAACAACTAAGGGGAGACATCATAGACTTAATATGGGTGTCTTGTGAACAAGATAGAAAGATTGCCACTAAGGATGCCCTGATAGCTATTTTGTCTAGTGAGTGAGAATTTTAACATACTCCGTTAGTCGGACCACCACACTTGTCGTTTTTACTTCAAAAATTTGTCTAAGCTATGTTGAACCTTTGGTGTTTGTAATGGATTTGTGTATGCCATGACTTGTGTGTTTGTTGTTAAAGATGTGCTTGTGTTATTTTTTCTTGT
The DNA here is from genome assembly GCA_030063025.1 of Avena longiglumis. NCBI lineage: Eukaryota > Viridiplantae > Streptophyta > Magnoliopsida > Poales > Poaceae > Avena > Avena longiglumis. The sequence goes on from CP125975.1 coordinate 535,923,200, forward strand.
GAATTTTCTCTATTTGTGTTGATTCTAACCTTTCTCTATCTTATAAAAATAGATGCCTAACGTTGTTATCAGCACTACCGAGGAGTTCAAGGGAACTCGTTTTGGTACTCGTCTCATTGAGCTCACTAGTGTGATCAACCTTCCACTTCCTAGTATCACGACACTTCAGCTCACCAAGTTTGAGAGGAATGACCTTTGGGGCTTCAGGGTCACACGGCCGGGACGCCAAGCAGAGCCACCCACGGAGGCTATCACTTTCAAGCTGATGCATGATGACAAGGAGAGAGGTTTAGATGTAGTCATGCAGGAGTTACTTGGACGCCTGGTTGGGAGACACTCCACCGAGCTTAGAGGTCTTTACTTCCACCCGTTCAGGATACACAACGAGGAGGGTGAGGCTATAGAGTACGACGACGCTACTAGAGAGACGATGGGGCCAATTCGTCTGTACCTTTAGGACCTAGAGGGTATTATTAGACACCTTGACACTGATAGGACCAATGTCATGCTTAGCAATGACGAGCTCCAGGTTTAGCTGCAGGAGAAGGACAAGCTCTTCGCGGAGCAAGACGAGATCGTCAAAGAGATGGAGGCCAGATTTTAGAGCCAGGACAAGAAGTTCAAGAGCCAGGAGAAAAGAGTCCAAGACAGGAACAAGAAGATCAGTGAGATGAAGGATGAGTTAGAGGCCAAGGACTTCGAGCTTGAGCACCAGCAGGGATTGATCGAGAGGCTTCGCTCACAGAAGAGGGCCCTTAGGGCCAAGATTGAGGCCTTGACCACTAGTGTTGAGGAGTACAAGGCCGCCATGGAGAATGCAGGTCTTGATCTTGTTGACGTGGAGGTTGACATGGAGGAGTAGTGTAGACTACTCGACTATCTTTCATCTACCATACTTTGATTATTGAGTCGCAGTGACCATCCAACATGTGGATGGCTTGCTATGGTGTGTTTGCATTTTGAAAACTTGTTGTTATGTCGTTCAAACTTTATGTTATTTTGAGCTTGGTTATTGTGATTGTTTCTATGTGATGTATTGTGCATGTTAAGCATCTATGGGTATCGCATTCTTATCCTTATTGAAACCACATATGCCTCCCCGTCGTGCCAACCCCAACCAAAACAACAACGTCACTCCCGAGATGTAGCAGTTGATGACAGCACAAGCTCAACTGATGCAGATGATGACGCAGTTTATGCAGAACAACAACAACAACGACAACAACAACAAAGAATAACAATAAAGAATAATAGCAACAGCAAGAATAAAGAATAACAAAGAAAAAACAACAACAACAACAACAACAACAACAACAACAACAACAACAACAACAACAACAACAACAACAAATAACAACAACAACAACAACAACAACAACAACAACAACAACAACAACAACAACAATAACAACAAGAAGAAGAATAAAGAAGAAGAAGAAGAAGAAAGAAGCGGCGGAAGAACAACAAGAATAAAGACCAACAAAGACCAACAAAGACAACAGCACCAACAACAACAACAACAACAACAACAACAACAACAACAACAACAACAACAACAACAACAACAACAACAACAACAACAACAACAACAACAACAACAACAACAACAACAACAACAACAACAACAACAACAACAACAACAACAACAATCAGAATAATCCTCCAGGATTTGACATGCTCACCAGATTTCTGAGACTAAGGCCTGCAAAGTTCTCAGGAACCACTGATCCAATGGTAGCCAATGACTAGTTACGTTTAGTGAACAAGGAATTAGTGACTGTTGGCTGCATCGACGAGGAAAAAGTCAGATTCGCAGCACATCTGCTTGAAGGTCCAACAGCAAAATGGTGGGATAACTTTCAGATCACCACTCCCCTTGAGGATGTGACTTGGGCTATCTTTGAGGATGGATTTCGTACAGCTCACATCTCATCCGGAGTGATGAATTTGAAGAAGAAGGAGTTCCACAATCTGAAGCAGTGTCACCATAGTGTGGCTGAGTACATTGAGGAATTCAACAATCTGGCGCGCTATGCACCGGATGAAGTTGATACTGATGCTAAGAGGAAGGAGAAATTCCTCGAAGGACTTAATGATGAGTTAAACCTGCAACTGTTTGTTGCATATTTCCCAACCTACCAATCACTTTGTGACAAGGCTACCATCTTGGAAAACAAGATGAAACAGGTTGAGGGCAGAAAGAGGAAGCACAACTTTGATAAGCACAGCTCGGGATCATCTCACAAGCGTTCCCATCATGATGATAGTGGGAGTTCTGGATTCCACAAGCATGGAAAGTACAACAACCACCACAACCACAACCGTCATCATGACAACAAGCATCATCGCAGTCATGATAATGACAAGTATAAGAACCACAAGAGTGGGCACAAGAGCCACCATAGTGGAAGTGGAAGTCGGACTGTACAGAAAGATCTCAGTCAAGTTGAATGCTTCAAGTGTAAAAAGATGGGGCACTATGCTAATGAGTGCCTAGAAAATAAAGTTGAAGGTGCCAACCACCCCAATCGCTTCCAAAAGGGACAAGTGAACCCCATCAATGTGGAGGAAATATATGAAGAATCTGATACTGTGGCTAGTAAGTTCAAACTAAATTCTGTTCTAGCACTTGTTATTTTTTATACGGCGCATCGCATTCATTCATATCAAGAGCATTTGTTGATAAAAATGGACTTCCAGTTGAAACTATTGCGTGTCCTATAAAAGTAAGCTCTCCCGGTGGAGAAATGATAGTGAATTCTGGATGTCATGATCTAGTGATAGAATTTGGAAAGTATAAGTTTCCAGTTAGTCTGATAATCCTAGATTCCCAAGGATTGGATGTTATTATAGGCATGGATTGAATGACCAAGTATGAAGGAGTACTAGATTGTGCCAATCGTACTGTCACACTCACAACCCCGGATAATAAAAGGATTAGATTCAAGTCTAACTTTGAATCAAAAGGGAGTAAGCTAAATTCTCTTAAGGGGGTTAGCATAGACAGTGTGCTAATTGTGAGAGAGTGCCCAAATGTGTTTCTAGAGGAATTACCTGGAATGCCACCAGATAGAGATGTTGAATTTCTGATAGACTTGCTGCCAGGATCTGGACCAATAGAAAAGAGACCTTATAAGATGTCAGTTGATGAGTTGAAGGGACTCAAGAAACAGCTTGGGGAATAGTTATAGAAAGGATTTATTCAACCAAGTTCATCATCTTGGGGTGCACCAGTTTTGTTTGTTGAAAAGAAAGATAGAAGTCAAAGGTTATGCATAGATTACCATTCACTCAATAAAGTAACTATCAAGAACAAATATCCTTTGCCAAGAATCAATGATTTTTTTGACCAGTTAGAAGGAGACCGTGTGTTCTCAAAGATTGATCTGCGGTCAGGCTACTTTCATCTAAATATAAGAGAACAAGACATACCTAAGACTGCTTTCACCACTAGGTATGGATTGTATGAGTACACCGTGATGCCATTTGGTTTGACAAATGCACCAGCCTACTTCATGAATATGATGAACAAAGTGTTCATGGAATTTCTTGACAAATTTGTTTACGTTTTCATCGATGACATTTTGATCTACTCCTAGAGCAATGAGGAGCATGAGGAACATTTGAGATTGATACTTGTAAGACCCCACCATTGTAAAGGTAAAGGTCCCTATGATTGCAATGCTAGTCCCTAGATCAAATGCTATCATCCACAGTTTAAGATGAAGTACACATAAACAAAGGTCATTATTACATCGTCATTCCAGAGATAACATAGTCTTTTACAACTCCATAGCCATAGGCTAGTACAAGAGTTTAACTTAACAACATAAATAAAAGTCTTCATCTTCATATGCCATGGGCAAACATGTTGAGTGTAGAATCACAACCCTAATCCTCATCAGAGTAACCTGCAACATCACAAGTTACAGCCACAGTGGGTCAATACATTGGAATAGTATTGGCAAGTGATACCTTAGTAGAATAATAGTTTCTAACTTCTATATGAATTTGGCTAAGTGTAGCTTAGGCTTCCTTTGCTCAAAATAGGTTTTACCTATCAGTTGAATAACACTAAGTTTTTGTCAAAAAAAAACTCCCAAGGAACCACCAATAGACATTGGTGAACCTTTACCCTTGTTCAACCACAAGTTTTTAACTTAGAAATTGGGATGAGAAGATCCTTGATAGCTTTAGTGTCTTGATGCTCAAATTGTCCATTTCCGGGGACACGGCTAAGTACTTAGATTTTTCCTTCTCGAGAGGTGGTGCACTTTCCCCACAAGACTTGACATTCATCAAGACGAGGCATTTCAGAAGCCTTCCCTTAGACCAAAATGGACGCGCTCCAACCTATCACCCTACCACCAACTGTCCATTTGGCTAAGTTATTGCAACCTATATGATCAAGGCAGATCCCATATGCCATGTGGTTGCACTAGAAGCTTCTAAACACTAAGTATCTCAAATCCCTTTGTTCCTGGGTGGCTTTCCACAAGTGTGATACACAAGGTAAACCATATACATGGGCCTTGTGTAACCACTCAACACAAACCATCATACCATTCCACCCAGGTGATTCATTTAATTAGTTGTTAATGTTAAGCAAAACACAAGTCAAAAGACTTAGCAAAATTTTCCATAGCATGAATATATTCCACCCTTGTTTGCTACTAGCTAGGATAAGCATGGTAAAATAGGAAGTATCTTAACTTAGAGGAAATGCTACAAGTCTACAACTACTAGGATTTCCCAAGCATAGCATATAGATACTTAGCAAAAAAACATCATGCAAGCCCTATACAAAATATCACTAATGCATAGTCAAAATATTGGGACAAAAATATGAAGCACCACTTGCCTTGATAGTTTGGGGAGTAGCAACAATCCACACAATCACAATCACCAGTAGCACCAAAATCTACACATAAAATGATAGCACCAAATTCATATTTCAAATAATCAAGCAAAAATATATGAATGCATGCAAATGCCATGTGATGATTTTCCTTAAACTAATCAAGACACTTAAACAGTACTAAACTCTAAACTAAACATTCATACACTAAACAAAATTAATTTGCCTTTAAAACATTTTCTAAATAATGTTTATATACAAAATAAGCCTACAAATGTCTCTGCATAAAATTCTATTTCAAAAGAGGCAAAACACAAAACCTAGCCTACAGATGTGTAGGATTTAATTTTTTGAATCCATTGATATATTATTTGTATTTTTTGGATAAACCGAACAAAAGTTATGAATTTTACAAATTTAAACATTCAAAAATCATTTCTGGAATTTTAAACAGACAGGATAGGCCACGTGGAGTGTTTCTATTGGCTGGTACCATTTCGCACGGATCGTGCTCTGTGGACCGCAGAATTTAAAGTAAATCGCACGACTCAGATCTAATCATACCCTTTAGCTAAGTGATCTAATCTGATGCGCTGAACCTAGATCTAACGGCTCACAGCGGCGCACGTGGCTGCAGCGGCGGAGGCGCTACTGGCGGCGATGGTCCGGCGAATACAGAGGGGGATGGGGTTGCGATGGTGCTTACCAGACTCACAAGATCACGAGGAAGCTCAACATGCTGTTGGCGTGGATAGGGGCGTGTTGTAGCATTGGCTAGCGCTCATCGGAGTAGCGGGCGGCGTCGGGTTCGCGCGGACGGTGATGTTGACGATGTTCTAGATCGCCCTAGAACAGACCAGGAGCATTAGGCGGTGCGCAAGGACACGACATGGACAAGCAGAAGGCAAGGGGCGCTCAGGTTTTACCTAGATCCTTCACCGGAGTTGGGCGGCATTTCTGCTATTCGCGGAACTCGACGAAGACGATGACCTGGGTCACGATCAGGCAAAACAGAGGCATAAGAAGGTGCACAAGGACACGAGGGTCACGCTCATTTGAACCAGAAGAAAAGGGGAGGTTGGAGCTCACCGAAATCACTCGCCGAAGCTCGTCGGGCAGCGGTGGTGCGATTCAAAATACGGGCAGCCTGGTGGCGAAGCGAGTGTGCTGTGTGGGGGGAAATGACTGCGGCAGGGAGGTGTTTAAGTAGCCAGAAGGGGTGAGGGAATTACGCATGCATTCATCGCCAATTACTCAAATTGAAATCACAGCAGTGAAGGAGGAAGAACCGGCAGAGGGCCTCGTCGTGGGCGGGGTTTGGGGACGATGAGCTGACATGGCGTTGGGTCGACTTGACAGCGAGGGAGAGGGTGTGTGCGTGGGTGAGAAACAGAGAGGGGGAGGGGGTTTTCCCGGGTGGGCTTGCTGGGCTGGTTGTTGGGCCACGGGTGGGTTGGGTTAGTTAGGCCGCTGGGTTTATTTTTTTCTCCTTTTCTGGTTTTATTTTTCTGTTTTGATTTTCTAAAACCAATTTCAAATGATTTTCAATTCAAACCACTTTTGGATTTTTGTAGAGTGATCCATGCACATATTTGTGTATAAAACACTGTTGTTTACTCAAAAATACTTTGGCCCATTGAAAATAAAATAAAACCATGCCCTATTTAAATATATATATTAGGCATATAAATGGTTTTAATTTAGATTCTTGTTTTGAAAACTTGTGCAAGCTTTGAAATCATCCTTTAAACTTTTCTGGTTAAATCAAAGTATTCTCATATTTTGGAAGTAGAAATAAATCCATTGCCTTTCTTACATGAAATATTAGGCAAAACAAATGGCTTCTTGTTTGAAACCTTGTTTGAAAATAACCCAAATGCATCTGGATGCATGAATGATATGCAACTTTATAAACCATGATTTTTGGGATGTTACAATACTTGAGAAACTTAGGGAGCATAAGTTGTATGCCAAATTCAGCAAGTGTGAATTCTGGCTAAATGAAGTCGGATTTTCCGGACATATTGTGTCAGGAGATGGTGTAGCGGTTGATCCCGCAAAAGTGGCATCTGTAACTGAATGGGAATCTCCTAAGTCAATGAAAGAAGTTCGTAGTTTACTTGGCTTGGCAGGATACTATAGAAGATTCATTGAGAATTTCTCAAAGGTAGCTAAGCCAATGACGGATTTACTTAAGAAAGACAAGAAATTTGATTGGACTGAAGGATGTGAACTCAGTTTCCAAGAGTTGAAAAAGAGACTAGTGACAGCACCAGACTTATGTCTGCCAGATTTGGAGAAAGATTTCCAAGTATATTGTGATGCATCTCAACAAGGATTGGGTGCAGTAATGATGCAAGAAGGGAAAGTTGTGGCTTACGCCTCGAGACAACTCAAAACTCATGAAGTGAATTATCCTACTCATGATTCGAAGTTAGCCTCTGTTGTCCATGCACTCAAAACATGGAGACATTATCTTTTGGGAAAACGTTGTGAAGTGTTCACAGATCACAAGAGTCTGAAATATATCTTCACTCAGAAGGAAATCAATATGAGACAAAGAAGATGGTTAGAAATCATCAAGGACTATGACTTGAGTTTGCAATACTGTCACATCCTAGAATTTTCCAAATTTTGAAATGTGAAAAATAAATAAACAAATAAACAATTGTTGATTTTTAGGTGGAGAAGAAACTTTTTGATTCCAATTGGAAACATCAAAACCTATTTTGATCCAATAAAATCCTAAAGGGATTTGAAAAGATAAGCAATTAATAAATAAATTTATAATAGTGGGAATCACTATTATTAGATATTTTAATAAAAAGATTTGGTTTTCAAAAGCTAGGTAGAAATAATAAATAAAGATTATTTTATAGAGCCAAAATTAAATCTTGGCCAAGCTTTTGAAATAAAATATTTCTATTTGATAAAAAGAGTAAAGGTTTATTTAAATAAATTAATAAGGAGTTATTAATATCCAATTTTTTTAAGTAAAGGCTTTTCCATTTTAAATAAACACAAAAACTTATTAAAGTATTTTAAATAAGAGTTTTCCAAGTGTTTTGTTTTTCAAGTAAAACCTACTGAAAAGGTTTGGTTATTATTTGGTTTTCAAATAGAGTTTTTTAAAATAAATTAAATCCTATTTGAATTAATGATTAAGGACTATTTATTTAATTATTAATGGATCCTAAAAAAGAATAAAAAATTATTTTGTTTTGGACTTTGGATTATGTTGTTAAACAGGATTAAAATCTACACAAAGTTTGGCAAAGGTTTGAATTCATTTGGCTGTTTGAATTGTTTGAATAAAATCAAAACAGAAATCCCAAATAGAAAAAGAAAAGGCAATCAGTATAAAAAATGAAACAAACTCAACCCACTAAGAAAGGCCCAGCAAGCCCAACTCGCAGCCCAACTAAACTCCTCGCGGTGAAACGTTTTCTCACTCGCGTCTGCACCCGCTGAGACGCAGACAAGTGGCCCCATCTTCCCCTCCCTCACTCACGCTGACAACGGACCCCACGCTGCCTGTTCTTCGTTTCCACCCGCGCCAGCCGTTCCCCCCTCGCCGTTTAATGTCGTGATTACTCCCCTTGAATTCGCGTCGATGCCTGCGTTAATCCTCGCCGTGACCACGCACACATAAACGCCACACTCCCCTCCCTCTTTCCCCCAAATCTCTAGCCACCCTCTGCCACCGGGCTGCTCCAATTTTGAGCTCGACCACCTCTGTCTCCGACGGCGTTCCCAGCCAATTCTGGCGAACCGCAGCCGCCCCTCTCCTCACTGAGCACGCAAGCTTGCTCCTCAGTTCTGTGCGCACCTGCCCGTGTGCTCCACTCACCCACGCGCGTCCCCTAGCGTCGACAACCACGACCTGAACACGCCGTCGCTGTCTGTCTCGACTCCATCGAGCTCCCCCGGTAAGCTCCGTTCGCCCTAGCACCTCCTGTTGATGCTCCCATCATCCCCAGATCAGCACGCGTCTAACGCCCCCATCCGTTTGCCTTAGGGCGACCTGCAGCCTCACCCCGTCGTCAAACAGAGCCGCCCGACACCGACGCCGTCTCCGACAAGCAATCCCCTCCGTTCCTGAGCGCCCCTCGCCAAGCCGACAGCACCTCGAGCTTCACCTCGACCACGCGAACGCTGTAAGCCACTTTCCCCTCTCCCTCGCTTCCTGCATCGTCGGCAAGCTCACCGCCTGAGCGTGCGCCGCCGCTAGCGCCGCCAGGCAATGGTCAAACGCACCGTGTCCGTTAGATATTGATCCAGTGGCTGTGATTAGATCTTAAACGAAGGGGTATGAGTTGATCAGTGCCGTGCGATTTAAGTGAAATCCTGCGGTCCAGAGAGGCTGATCCGCACGAAGCGGTACCGTCCAATAGAATCAAGCCACGTGGTCAGGCTCAGGATTAAAAACAGAAATATGTTCTATTAGATTTGCAAATTTGAAAAATCCATAACTTTAATTCTACATGTCCAAATTTTGCAAATTTTATATCAATGGATTCAGCAGAACAAGTACTTTGCAACCATGCACTTTGTTTAATGTTTTGCTTCTAGAAAATTGGTTGAAATTTCAGAAACTTGTGTAGGCTTATTTTGAATATAAAAATTGTTCTAGATATATTTGTAATATGAAATCTTTGCAAAATGGTTTGTTTTGAACCTACTGACCCTAGGAACCAACTTATGGATTTAAAAATGTATTTTGTGAAGTTAGGGAATAAATATTTGAATTAGAGCATTTCTAGTCAAATAAAAATGTTGTTTATGGATTAGAAATGAATTTTGAGTAAAAAATTTGGGAAATCTTTTGATTCAAACCTTCTGACCCTAAACACTAAGTTTTGAGGTTTAAAAACATATTTGGTGAACCCTTTAAACAATATTGCTTTGCTAAAAGAATTTTCAACCACATAAAATATTGATTTGATTTAGAAATGGTTTATAGATAAAAACCCTTTACAAATGGTTTTACCACTTTAGTAAATGACCACTTTGAACTTTAAAATGTTTAGAGCCTAGTATAAACCACTTTTCTAAATAAAACTATCTTTTGCATGCTTGCATGCATGACCTTGTATTTGTTATTTTATGTGGTGAAATTGTTTGAATGCTAGATGAATTTGTGTTTGCTTGATTGAATTGTAGTGAAGTTAGAAGAGTGTGATATTTGCAATATCAAGAAGTGAACCAACATTCTCTACTAAAAAGGCAAGTGACACTATCATCCATGTCCTACTATTTTCATTACACTTAGTGGTTTTTTGTAACATGCATGATAAGGACTACTATATTTTTTGCTATGCTAAATCCTAATAGGATACACTTATATCTTCCTTAGTGGAAACATTGTAGTTGTAGCAAGCTTAGCCCTACTATATATTTGGGATGGGATACATGTTATGATTATATGAAGTGTTGGAAAGATTTTGTTTTATATAATAAAACAAGTACTCAATGAACCACCTGGGTGGAAAAGGATACTCAAGGTTGGACAAGGTGGCAACAAAAGGAACCATGTTTATATGGCTATATTTTGTGTGTGCACTAGAAGAAAACCACCCAGGGACTTAGAGATTGAACATGTTTCTCAGACAAGGAGCCTGTACAGCCACATGCTAAATGGGCTCTGGCTTAGTCAACTACATAGTGGAACACCCATGCATTGGCATCTTCAGGTTAACCAGAATTGTGTAAGGGAAATATATCCCTACATTGGTGCCTGGTAGACAAGCTAGCATTGTGTATTTGGGAGGACTCCTATGGAAAGACTTTGTCACATTCTCGATCTGCCAGTACTCCATTTTGGTGAGTACTTATCCAGCGGCCACTGGTGGCATCAAGACGAGATTGTGTCATGTGGGTAAAGTGTACAACTTCTACAGAAGATCAAAATTCTAAGTACTTAGCCGTGTCCCCGGTTATGGACAATACTGAGCAACTAAGGCCTGAAGCTATGGAAGATCTCGACATTCCAATTTCTCAAAGTAAAACTTGATGGTGACAACAAGGGATTTGAAGCACTTGGAGTTTTCCAGGGAGTTCAGAAAGATTTGAAAAAGATCAAAACTATTTTGAAAAGATAGGATAAAACCATATTGCTTTCTGCAAATGAGCCTAAACCCTACTTAGCCAAATATGCATGTATCGATAGGATACACTTATTTCTACATAGTAGTGAAACTTGCCAATACAATTCAAATGTATTGACCCTTGTGGCTGCAACTTATTATGTTGCAGGTTTGTTTGATGTTAGTGAAGTGTGTTGAATAGGATTACAAGTCTACAACCAACATGATTTCCTGTGGCACATTGAAGATGAAGGACTCCATGTTATAGTTATTTCTGCTGCATTGTAATGAGATAGCCAAATGAGCTATGTAAGATGTAATGAATTATTTTATTCCTGGTTATAAAGTTGTATTATGACCTTTGTTTCTTGATATTACATCTTAGCTGTGGATGCTAGCTATTGATCCAGGGACTATCATTATAAACACAGGGATCTCTACCTTATTAAAGGTTGGGAACCTTACAAATAGCACCCCCGGTAAAGCAAATATTGTAGCAGATGCACTAAGCCGTAAAGTTTATGTGAATGGCCTTACTAAGGGAGAATTGCCAAATGATCCGTGTGCCCAATTCAAAGATCTCAGATTGGAGATAGTGCCTGAAGGACATCTCATGTCATTGGATGTTCAACCCACATTGTTGGACAGGATCAAGGAAGCCCAAAAGATGGACAAGGAAATTGAAGAGATTAAAGGACAGATTAGCAAAGGGAAAGCCAAAGGATTCCATGAAGACGAATAGGGTACTTTATGGTATGTAAAACATATCTACATTCTGCAAGATCCGGAACTTCAGAAACTGATTCTACAAGAAGCACACAACTCACCATATTCCATTCATCCGGGTAACACCAAACTGTACATGGATGTGAAGGAAAGATTTTGGTGGAATAATCTCAAGAAGGACATCGCCGAACATATTGCTTTGTGTGATGTATGTAGTAGAGTGAAAGCGGAACATCGGAAACCAGCAGGATTGTTACAACCACTACATATTCCTGATTGGAAGTGGGACAAGATTGGCATGGATTTCATCACCGGACTGCCAAGGACTAGATCAGGATATGATTCTATTTGGGTCGTAGTAGATTGCCTAACTAAAGTGGCTCATTTCATACCCATGAAGATAACTTATACAAGTGCTAAGTTAGCCAAGATATATATGAATAGGATTATGTGTCTACATGGAGTACCCAAGAGTATTGTGTCTGATAGAGGAACTCAGTTCACTTCACATTTTTGGAGGCAACTGCATGAGTCCTTGGGAACAAGATTGGAATTCAGCACTGCTTTTCATCCTCAAACTGATGGACAGACGGAAAGGACCAACCAGATTCTAGAAGATATGTTGAGGGCCTGTGCCCTAGACTGGTGCTAGTTGGGATGAAAGTCTGCCTTATGCAGAATTATCTTACAACAGCAGCTATCAAGCCAGTATTGAGATGGCACCATTTGAATTTCTCTATGGGAGAAAGTGTACTACACCATTGCTATGGAGTGGTGTTGGAGAAAGAAACTTGTTCGGGCCAGAACTAATCAAGGAAGCTGAAGAGAAAGTCAGGTTGGTAAAAGACAGATTGAAGATAGCAAAGTCCCGACAAAAGAGCTACGCGGATCCAAAGCATAGAGAAGTCACCTATGAGGTGGGTGATAGAGCTTATCTTAGAGTATCACCACTTCGTGGAGTGAAGAGATTTGGAGTCAAAGTAAAATTGGCACCAAGGTATGTTGGACCATACAAGATTTTGAGTCGTAAAGGAGAAGTGGCTTCTGAAATTGAATTGCCTGAATCATTGTCTACCGTTCACAATGTGTTTCACGTGAGTCATTTGAATAAATGCCATCCGGAGATGGAAGAGACTTCCTTGAAGGATACTATACCTTTGGAAGAGGTCCAGTTGGAAAGTGATCACACCTATGAGGAAAAACCTATCAAGATTCTTGAGACTGCAGAAAGGGTTACTCGGACTAAGACTATCAAATTCTACAAAGTTCAGTGGAACCATCATTCTGAAGAGGAAGCAACTTGGGAAAGAGAAGATGATCTTCGGAAGGACCACCCTCACCTATTTGCTAGCCAATCCGAATCTCGAAGGCGAGATTCACCATAAGGGGGTTAGATTTGTAACATCCCAAAAATCATGATTTATAAAGTTTGCATATCATTCATGCACCCTTATGCATTTGGATTATTTTCAAACAAGGTTTGAAATTAGAAGTCATTTGTGTGCCTATTATTTTATGTAAGAAAGGCAATGGCTTTATTTCTACTCTCAAAATATGAGAATACTTGGATTTAACCAGAAAAGTTTAAAGAATGATTTCAAAGCTTGCACAAATTTTTCAAAACAAGAGTCTAAAATAAAACCATTCGTATGCCTTTTATATATATTTAAATAAGGCATGGTTTTATTTTATTTTTCAATGGGCCAAAGTATTTTTGAGTAAACAGTACTGTTTTATACACAAATATGTGCATGCATCACACTACAAAAATTCATAGGTGGTTTGAATTCAAACCCATTTGAAATTCATTTGAATTTGGATTCAGAAAATCAAATTAAAAATAGAAAAGGAGAAAGGAAATAGAAAGAGGCCAGCGCTGCTATTTTGACCCAGCAACAGAAGCAGCCCAGCAAGACCACCCAGGCCATTTCCCTCTCTCTCACACGCGAGCAAAACCTACACTGCACTCGCTGACCAGTGGCCCCAGACGCCACGTCGTCATCGTCCCCAACCCCCCCCCTCGACCTTGTCGTCACCGTCATTACCTCCATCACTGCCGTGATTGAAGCGGGCTTAATTGTCGATCAATGCCGCGTAATTTCCTCACCCCTTGCCCGCTATTTAACCCCCTCCCCTCTCCGCTCCTTTCCCCTCACTAAGCGCTCTCTCACCGCCACCAGGCTGTCCGCAATTCAACTCGCACGGCCGCGGCACCAATCGACTCCGGCGACTGATTCCGGTGAGTTCCGATATCCCCCTGTCTCTCGTTCACACGAGCGTGTCCCTCTTGTCCTTGTGCAACTTATGACACCTCTGGTTTGCCTGCTCGTGACCCAGGTCGTCGTCTTCGACGAGTTCTGCGAACGGCAGAAGCGCCGCTCAACTCCGGTGAAGGATCTAGGTAAAATCCGAGCGCCCCTTGCCTTCTGCTTATCCCTGTCGTGTCCGCCTAGACCCTGTGCACCTCCTAATGCTCCTGGTTTGTGCTAGGGCGATCCAGAGCATCGTCAACGTCTCCGCCACCACGTGCCCGACGCTTCCAGTAACTCCGATGAGCTCTAGCCACTGCTACAGCACGCCCCCGCCCCAACCACGACCACGTTGAGCTTCCTCGTGCTCTCGCAAGTCTGGTAAGCTACACCGCAACCCCCATCCCCCTTTGTATTCAATGGACCATCGCCGCCAGAGCGTCGCCGCCGCGCAGCCACCGCTGGCGCCGCCGGACTTTGGTCGCATGCTCTGTAGCCGTTAGATCTAGATCTAACGAATCTAAGTAGATCACTTAACGAAGGGATATGGTTAGATATGGCCCGTGCGTTGTCACTTAAATCCAATGGCTCTGGATGATCGATCCATCCGAAACGGTATAGACCAATCAGATGCGTCCACGTGTCTGGGATTTTGTTTTAAAATCTGATTTTGAATCTATTAGTTATTCAAACTTGTAAAATTCATAACTTTTGTTCTGTTTATCCAAAAAATGCAAATAATATATAAATGGAATCACAAAATTAAATTCTACACATCTATAGGCTTGTTTTTGTATTTTGTCTCTTTTAAAAAAAATATTTTATGCAGAGACATTTGTAGGCTTATTTTGTGTATAAAAATTATTTGGAAAATGTTTGAAAGCCAAATTAAGTTTATTTAGTCTCTAAATGTTTATTTTAGTGATTAAGTACTGTTTTACTTGTCTTTTTTAGTTTGGAAAAATCATCACATGGCATTTGCATGCATTCATATATTTTTGCTTGATTATTTGAAATATGAATTTGGTGTTATCATTTTATGTGTAGATTTTGGTGCTAGTGGTGATTGTGATTGTGATTGTGAGGATTGTTGCTACTCCCCCAACTACCAAGGCAAGTGGTGATTCATATTTTTGTCCCAATATTTTGACTATGCATTAGTGATATTTTGTATAGGGCTTGCATGATATTTTTGCTAAGTATCTATATGCTATGCTTGGGAAATCCTAGTAGTTGTAGACTTGTTAGAATTTTCTCTAAGTTAAGATACTTGCTATATTACCATGCTTATCCTAGCTAGTAGAAAACAAGGGTGGAAATATTCATGCTATGGAAAAATTTTCTAAGTCTTTTGACTTGTGTTTTTGCTTAATAAAAACAACCAAGTGAATGAATCACCTGGTTGGAATGGTATGATGGTTTGTGTTGAGTGGTTACACAATTCCCGTGTATATGGTTTACCTTGTGTATCACACTTGTGTAAAGCCACCCAGGAACAAAGGGATTTGAGATACTTAGTGTTTAGAAGCTTCTAGTGCAATCACATGCTCTGCCTTGATCATATAGGTTGCAATAACTTAGACATTTGGACAGTTGGTGGTAGGGTGATAGGTTGGAACGCGTCCATTTGGTCTAAGGGAAGGCTTCTGAAAGGTCTCGTCTTGATGAATGTCAAGTCTTGTGGGGAAAGTGTGCCACCTCTCGAGAAGGAAAAATCTAAGTACTTAGCCGTGTCCCCGGCAATGGACAATTGAACATCAAGACACTGAAGCTATCAAGAATCTCCTCATCCCAATTTCTAAGTTAAAATCTTGTGGTTGAACAAGGGTAAAGGTTCACCAATGTCTATTGGTGGTTCCTTGGGAGTTTTTGTCAAACAAAAACATAGTGATTTTTCAACTGATAGGCAAAACCTATTTTGAGCAAAGCAAGCCTAAGCTACACATAGCCAAATTCATATAGATGTTAGAAGCTATTATTCTACTAAGGTATCACTTGCCAATGCTATTCCAATGTATTGACCCACTTTGGCTGTAACTTGTGATGTTGCAGGATACTCTGATGAGGATTAGGGTTGTGAGACTACACTCAACATGTTTGCTTGTGGCACATGAAGATGAAGACTTTACTTTATTTTGTTAATTTGAACTCTTACTCTAGCCTTTGGCTATGGAGTTGTAAAAGACTATGTCGTGGGAATGACCACGGCAGATGCTGCAATCGGCAGCGAGTAGTAGAACGAAGGGCAAGGGCGGCCAGCCATCTGCGGTGCGAGATGAGGGCAAAGACACAGGGTTTTACCCAGGTTCGGCCCCCCGGAGGGTAAAGACCTACTCCTGCTAGATTGTATTATGGAGGTGTTTACAGTGGGCGAACTCGGCGACTAGGCGGCGAGTTGCTTGGGTGTATGAGGGAACGTATCTCTACTCACCCCTTAGGGAGGTTTATATAGGCTTACCTCCCCTAGGGTTTACACATCTCAACCGATTCGTTACAACTTTGTCAATCGCTTAACCTGCACCGACTGGGCTCTACTACTTTGGGCCTTCGACCTCCGTCGCTGGTACCTGATGGGCTTTGATCCACTCGCTCGCAGGCCCACTCGCCAGCCCTTGGGCGGAACGCCCCGGCGAGGATACCCCAAGAGGCATATCCCCATCGAGTCCCCGAGGCCGTCGTTGATTAGGCGGGTGGCTGGCGATCGGAGTATACGGCTTCAAGTTGGCATCCAGTCGAATCGTCGGCGGGCTCCTGCACGAAGGAAAAAATCCGAGTTGCGTCTTGGGTGAATCGAACCAACGGGTCGCGGCCTCGGCGAGTAACTCAGCGAGCCGGGTAGCAGAAGGCGGACCGTCGGGCGTGGTCAAACTAGCCGTTAAGGTAACTTAACGGTAACTTTCGGCGTAATCATCGCTGTAACGGCCCCTAATTTGGCGGGCAGCTCCGCTATATAAGAGGAATGGTAGGCTATCGAAAGCCAACCGCCCACCATTTCTTCCGAAACGCACATCTTTCGCCTGCCGTTGATCTCGCGATCGTGACCGCAATCCTCCGATCTCCAAGCAAATCCTTAGCCATGGCCCTCTCCACCGAACCTTGGGTAGATCCAAGTGCACCAGAGCAATCGGCCTCCTTCGAGGAGGCCGGAATCTGCGGGCCGGTCGGCGAATCCTCGGCCGGAGAAACGACCCGAACCCGCACGAGAGAGTTCATCGCTTCACTAGTCACCTCGGCGCGGGCTTAGGGTTTCCCACTTCTGTTCTTCCGGCTGCGCTTACCACGGATCCAGCCCTCGGATCTGGGTCCCCATAGTATCGAAAGCTCGCCATCTTTGTGGCGTTCTGCGAGTGTTACTTGGGCTGCCGGCCCTATTTTCCCTTGTGGCAAGATCTGTTCCACGGACGGATCAGCCGCGAGGAAGCGGGCGGCCCAATGCTAGCCGCGGGAGGCCTAACCTTCCAACTCAAATCCAAAGCCTCCTTCTTGACTGATGCCGGCCAAAGCGAAGCGGTCGAAAAAGTCTTGGTTTTATGTGACCGAGGCGACCCGGCGAAGGGCGGCGATCCCGCGACTCGCCAACCGCTCCGAGCCATGCAATCTCCAGGTCGTCAAGCTCCCCGACGACCAAAGGATGGTTGTTGACGAGATTCTCCAGACCATTCGTGGTCTGAAGAAGAAGGGGCTCCAGACGGTGAACCTGTACAACTGTTGGCTTGGGCGGCGGCTTGTTCCACTCGCCCAACGCGAGCACTATATGTACCAGTACACGGGCCGAGAAGACTCGAAGGCCTGCCTCACGAGTGGAAGCGGAGGACTACCTCTGGCGAAGAGGATCACCCAGCGGCATACACGGATGCGGGCCGGGCTCCTCCATACACCGCGGCGTCCGGCCCAACGGTAATAATTTGATCTTGTTCGCAATGCAGCATGCAAATGCGGTAATTCTAACTTTGTTCCATGCTTAACGCAGCTATTTCAAGTAGTGGAAGGTGGCTACCACCCGCCGATGACGAAAGCTCCGCCATCCGCCCAGACACAAGCGAAGCCTCCCGCCAAGGGTAATGAGGACGATGAGGACGAATCCGAGGAGATCGCCCCATCGGTCCGAAGACCCGGGCAACGCCGTACGAACTCGAGCGGCAGAGCCTCGGCGTCATGACGATGACGAGGAACTCCGGAGACCACCTCGCTCCGTCAAGCCACTCCGCGAAGAAGAAGAAGGAGAAAGAGGCGAGGACCCCGAGGAGGAGGACGAAGCCGAAGATGGCCTCACCGCCAGCGAAAGCAGCTCCGATGCCACAGCTCGCCGGTGACGGGCGGCCCGGCAACAACCGCTAGATGCACCATCCATGGAGGCACCGCTGGCCTCGATGCCCCCGCCTTCGCCGGGTCTCCGGCTAGGAAGGCTCCAGCTGAGGCGACTTCGCCTCGCAAAGGGGTCCCGAGCGTGGCGGTCTCGCCTCGCAAGGAGGCTCCGGTTGCGGCAGCTCCTTGCAAGGAGACCTCCGCCGAAGGCGCCCCGGAGGCGCCAACCGCTACCTCAACATCAAAGAAATCGTCCGTATCCTGGGCCCCTGGCGCCCTGGAACTGGGGCTCAGTCGCCGGCTTGGCCCCGAGCTGGAGAAACCGGCCGGCCTTCGCACAGGGCTGCGTTTCATTCCAGTCGCCAAGTGAGTGTACTCGGCTTTCGCTTTCTCTTAGTATTTTGAATGTTTTTCTGAATTGTCTCGTCGTGGGACCGAGTGAAGAAGATGGGCCACCCGACGGTGGTCAAGGTGCCCTCCGCCACTAGCGAGGAGGACCCTTCCGTAAGAGGAAGGTGGGCGAGGTCGCCGCTTCCACGGAAGGCAGCAAGAAGGCCAAGGGCGATGACATCACATCTCGACGACACGGCGATCAAGGCCGTTGGCCCAGTAAGCGACCGCCCACGAAGGAGGCATTTCGTTGCCTAGACCGGAAGAAGCGAGCTCCTTTGGGGCGGGTGCGACAATCGCTACCTTCCCCCGCTTCATGACCAAGGCGGCCACGGCGAGTGAGGCTGCGACTCCGAACCCCGCTCCAGAGACCGCCGACGCTGAGATTGTCCAACGTCGCGGCACACACCGGCCGCTGTTGAGTCCGTGGACGCGCAATCGCACGGCATGCTTGGCGCGGCCATCCGTGTACCTCAGGTCCCGAGGATCAGGTCAGTGCTTTGCAGCGGCCTGATTCTTTATAGTTACTTGTTTTGTGCGTTCAAGTCCAGTCCCCGAGTGCACACTCGCTAAATTGTAGCGGGTGGGCACTGAGTAATTTTCGAGCCGCCAGTCCGAAAGCACTCCGCTAAATTGTAGCGGGTGGGCACCGAAATTTTCGAGCCGCCAGTCTCGAGTGCGCACCCGCTAAATTGTAGCGGTGGGCACCGAAAATTTCGAGCCGCCATCTCGAGTGCGCACCCGCTAAATTGTAGCGGGTGGGCACTGAGTTGTTTTTCGTGTGTACTGACTTTGAAAATTTGCAGGGTTTACAACCGAGTCGGCAGAGCGATTAGGCTGCGGCGTCGAGAAGGAGTTGGGCGCTCCAAGAAGTAAACAAGGAGCTTGAGGCAATTGCTGCTTGACGAGGTGGCTCGCCAGAGCTTGTCCCTGCTGGCGAGCCGACGGCGAGATCTGCGTTAAGCCTCGCTGAGCAAAGGATCGCCGACCTCGGCCTTGAATCGCGGAGGCGAAAGAAGCGAGCTCGTGACAGGCGAGCTAAGGCCGCCGTTGTTGCCGCGGAAGAAGACCGGAAGGTGTCGGAAGCCCTCATCGTTGGGCTTCAGGACGATAAAACATCGCTTCAAAGCTTCATCACGGGGCTCGCCCACCCGTTGCTCGGTGAGTGCGTCTTTCCAGTCTTGTAGTTATATTGTTTGTGGTTTCCGTGGTGCTCACAACTGTTTCCGTCTAGCAGGCCATGTGATTGGTAGCCATGAAGAAGCGAGTTCTCTTGATGCGAGGGAGTGAGCATGCTCGTCGACTTCGGCGACGCTGTCGGCGACTTGCATCCGCGCCTACCTTCAAGAGATGTCGCCACGGAGGTTATTCCAGTGACCTCGTTGAGGTGTGGAGTACTTGAGAAGGCGCCCGGTCATGGAGTTCATGACGCGGTCGGCGTTCGACGTGAGCGTCGACGGCTCGAGCCAGGACTCGCCCACTTCCCGAAGACTTCGACCTCGGCGATGTGACGAGTGGTTATCCTTCATCGCCTGGCGCGGTGGATCTGTCGAAGTTCTTAAGCTGCGAACGCGTCAGACTCGGGCGTGTTTGGGCGATGGGCGACCTTCTTCCGTACCAGAAGCGGTCGTCGCGCCGAACGACCCCGAGCCGCATCGCGACTTCAAGGTCGAGCAGCCCTTCCGCGGCGATGGCGGCGGTGACGACTTATCCATCGAACCCGTACACGCATTCATCCGAAGCGCCGGACGCTGGTGCATCATCGCCGAAGCTGCGGAATAGTGTTAGTAGCAGTTCGCCGAGTAGGCATATTTTGTAATGTAAGACAATGCGATATGCGATTGAATGGAACGTTGTGTTCATTTTGCTATTTGTTTGCGTGTTTTGATTGATTTTGGGTGAGTCCCGAGCGTCCGCCTTTGCGGGGTTCACCTTAGATATGATGTTTTGTTGTTTATCATGTGTGTTGTTGGTTGAGTCGACCGCCGAGCTCGGAGAGCCAGTCGCAAAGCGACTCCCTCGAGTGCTCAGATTTACCGTTTTCCAGACGTGAACGGGCCGGGTGGCCGAGTCCCCGGCGTGGTACTTGGTAGTTCAAGGCGCGACTCGAGGGTGGTTGAGGACTGAGCGTTGGTGAGCGCCACTCCTGCTCGCCCGGTGGGTCACCGCGTGGAGTCTGGGCACGCTCTCTTGGCGTTTTCTGTCCGATCGAGACGAACTGGTATCCAGTCCCGAGCGGTACTTAGCCGCTCGAGTCGCTATGCCAAGGATGCGGAGGACCAGGTCGCTGTGGGAAGCGAGGAGATGTCTTGGTTCAGAAACCAGTCGAGCTAGGCGACTCGATGGGGCTCCGATTGGCGTCTTTCGTGGACGCAAGGCCTGAAATGACTCGGTGCTCTTACATCGCACTACTTAGCCGTGCCGTACCAAGGGTTGACTTCGTATTTTAGCATGACGCTGTTATTTACGAGTCGAGTGGCACAAGGCATGGAGAGTAGACGAATTGTGCAAGAACCGTTTTTTATTCATAGCGATCGGAGAGTACATATGGGGTTCTAGGTATAGAACTTCCGGAGGAGATTTACATTCCACGGCCGCTTGACGTCGAGTTCACCGTCCCCGCGGACGTCGACGAGGTAGTAGGCGTCGTTGCCGAGTACGCGCCCGATAGCGAACGGGCCTTCCCACGGAGGGGAGAGCTTGTGCATGCCCTTCTTGTCCTGGATGAGGCGTAACACCAAGTCGCCTTCCTGGAAGGTGCGGGTTTTCACCCGTCGGCTGTGGTAGCGACGGAGCCCTTGCTGATAGATAGCGGTGCGCGATCGGGCGAGGTCGCGCGCTTCGTCGAGTTGGTCGAGCCCATCTTGGCGGGCCAGTTCGTTTGCGGCCTCCGTATAGTGGACGATCCGCGGCGAGTCGTGTTCGAGGTCGGTTGGCATGACAGCTTCAGCGCCGTAGACCATGAAGAAGGGGGTGAATCCCGTCGACCTGTTGACCGAGGTGCGGATTCCCCAGATGACGGAGGGAAGCTCTTCGACCCAGCATCCAGCGGTGCGCTCGAGTGGTACTTGGAGTCGCGGCTTCAGGCCGTGGAGGATGCTTTGGTTGGCTCTGCCCGCCGCGTTGGATTCGGGTGTCGACGCGAGGTCGAGCCGGATGTGGTGCTCCTCGCAGAACTCGGCCATTGCTCCCTTGGCGAAGTTTGTGCCGTTGTCCGTGATGATGCTGTTGGGGAAACCGTAGCGGTATATGAGCTCGCGTAGGAACTTAGTGGCAGTCTTCCCGTCGCATTTCCGGACTGGCTTGGCTTCTACCCACTTTGTGAATTTGTCGACGGCGACCAGCAGGTGGGTGTAGCCAGAGGGGGCCTTCTTGAAGGGGCCTACCATGTCCATGCCCCACACGGCGAATGGCCAGGTGATGGGGATTGTTTTGAGCGCCGAACTTGGAACGTGCGTCTGGTTGGCGTACTTCTGGCACCCGGCGCATCGCTGGACGATATCGACAGCGTCGGCATGTGCGGTGGGCCAGTAGAAGCCGTGTCGCATGGCTTTGGCGACCAGGGAGCGCGCGGCAGCGTGGTGGCCGCAGTCGCCTGAGTGGATGTCGTGTAAGATTTTGCGTCCTTCAGCCGGTTGGACGCAGCGTTGGAACACGCCGGTGACGCTGCGCTTGTGTAGCTCGCCGTCGATGATGGTGTAGGACTTGCATCGGCGAGCGATCATTCTAGCGCTTGTCTCGTCTGCGGGCAGGTTGCCTGTCTCCAGGTAGGCGATGTATAGGGCTTGGTCCAGTCGTCTGGCTCGGTGACGAGTGCGACCAAGGTTGCCTCTGGTTGGAGCGGGACTCCAATGTCGATCTCCTTCGGGGGAGAGACTGACGGCGTGAAGATGGTGTCGAGGAACACGCCGGCAGGTGGTGCGAGTCGAGCCGACCCGATGCGAGAGAGGGCGTCGGCCTCCTCGTTTTTCCTCCTGTCGATCCACTCGGCGAGTAGCCGTGAAGTGGCCGCCCACCTTGTCCACCTCTTGGCGGTATGCCGCCATGGTAGGGAGACGGCGTCGCAGTGCGGCGACTTGACCCGCAACGAGGTCGGAGTCTCCGTAAATCAAGGCGATTGACGCTCATCTCCTTGCGGCTCGCATGCCGTGGAGTAGGGCCTCGTGTTCGCCATGTTGTTGGTGCAGGGCGTGAATTGGCGGAGGATGTAGCGGAGCTTGTCGCCTTTGGTGAGGTCAAGACTATCCGCTCTGCGCCCGCGTTCTTGGACCCGTCAAGTGCAGGCTCCGAATGGAGGTACGGCGGCTTCTCCGCTGCTGGGCCTCCTCCCGGGCGAGGAAGTCGCGGTGCTGCGACTTAATCGCCTGGCTCAGATTTAATGTTGTGGACGCCGATCTCGATGGCCCACTTGGCGACCCGCCAGTCGCCTCGCGATTGCGGATGATGTCTTGTAGTGGAGCTGAGACGACCGTGATGGGGTGCTCACGGAAGTAGTGCGGCAGCGCCCGCTGAGCTGAAGACCGCGTATACCAGCTTTTGGTACTGTGGGTATCGCTGGCGCGACTCGGTTAGGACCTCGCTGATGTAGTATACCGGCCGCTGGACTGGGCGCTCTTTTCCTTCCTCTGGTCGTTCGACGACCATTACAGCGCTGACGACGCGCTCGGACGCCGCGACGTAAACCAGCATGGGCTCCTTGTCGACGGGTGCGGCGAGTAGTGGTGCGGCGAGTAGCACCTTTTTGAGGTCGCGGAGCGCGTCGTCCACCTCCTTGTCCCACTGGAAGGTGGGATTCTTGCGCATCAGGCGGTATAGGGGCATCGCCTTTTCGCCCAGGCGGGGGATGAAGCGACTGAGAGCCGCTACACGCCCGGCCAGCTTCTGGACGTCGCGCAGGCACTCGGGTTTGCCGAGCCGGGCGATCGTGTCGATCTTCGTTGGGTTTGCCTCGATCCCTCGTTTGGAGACGACGTACCCTAGTAATTGCCCGGCGGGTACACCAAAGGTGCACTTGCTGGGTTGAGCTTTATCTTGTACCTCCGCAGGTTGGCGAAGGTCTCGCGAGGTCGGCGAGTAGGTCGCCTTGGCGGCGGATTTTACGACCACGTCGTCGATGTAGACGTGGATGTTGCGCCAATTTGGCTCGCGAGGCATTCTTGCATGCACCGCTGGTACGTTGTTCGGTGTTCTTGAGGCAAGGTCATGGCGGTGTAGCGAAGGCTCGAATGGCGTGATGAACGCCGTCTTCTCCTCGTCCTCGACAGCCATTTTGATCTGGTTATACCCAGAGTAGGCGTCGAGGAAACACAGCGACTCCGAGCCCGCGGTTGAGTCGATTATCTGATCGATCCGCGGGAGGACGAACTGCTCCTTTGGGCAGGCGCTGTTCAGGTTTGTGTAGTCGATACACATTCTCCGTGTCCCGTTCTTCTTCTCGACCGTGACTGGGTTTGCCAGCCACTTGAGTATTTAATTGGCGGATGAAGCCGGCAGCGGTAGCTGCACTTCCTCGGCGATTGCCCGACGGCGTTCTTCGTTGAATGGCCGAGCGATCGCTGATGGTCGCACTTTGGGGTCGGCGTTTAATTTGTGCTCGCGAGCTCCCTAGGGACACCAGGCAAGTCGGAGGGTTTCCATGCGAAGATGTCCTGTTCTCACGGAGGAACTCGATGAGCGCCTTCCTATGCTGGGCTCATGCTCGTCCCGATCACCGCCCGCCGGGTCGCTGGGACCAGCTCGACGGGTGGTCGTCGTGGCCTCAAAGGTTGAGGTGTTTGTGCCCTCCGAGTTGGGCTTCTTGAGTATTGTGGGGTCGTCATTGTTGACCCGCTCGCGTATTTGGCGAGCTCATCGGCGTGACTAGCTTCCGCCGCGATGACGGCGTCGGCGAGTTCGGCTCCTTTGGCCTCGCATTCGGCGGCCATGTTGGGGTCGCCGTTAATGGTGATGACGCCGCACGGCCCGGGGAGCTTCATCGCGTTATGCAGCGTAATGGGTGCCGCCATGAATTTGGCGCGAACGCTGGCCCCAGACGCAATGGTAAGGGCTGTCGAAGGGCACCAGCTCGAAGGCGATCCGCTCGTGCGGAAGTTTGCCGAGTGCGAAGGTGACGGGTAGCGTGACCTTGCCGATCGGGTACGCCTTCCGACCGGGACGGCGCCGTGGAACGTGGTGTGGGTTGTCTCGATCATCGATCGCGAGCCGCAGATCGCTGAAGGTGTCGAGGTAGAGGATGTTGATGGAGCCGCCGCCCATCGAGTCTTGGGAGCCGAGTCGCCGACCTTGGGCTTGACCACCAGGCGACTCGTCACGGATACTGGCGCGTGGCGAGTGGTCTTGCCGGCTCCAGGTGATGGGCTGCTCCGACCAGTTCAGGAACTGGGGGACGTCTGTCTGGGCCACCGCGTTGACGGCGACAGCGCGGGCGATGACCTTCTTCTCGCGCTTCGTGTTGAAGCCGGTGAAGGTGTGGAGCGAGCCGGCTACTTTGCCGAATTTTCCGCCATTTTGCGGGTCGTTGTCGGTGTCCTCCCGCGCGTGTCGTGCCTTCTCGATCTCCCTGAGGGTGTGGCAGTCGGCGGTGGTGTGCGTGGCGGGCTTTCCTTCCCTGCTGTGAAACGCACATGGTTGGTTAAGGAGGGCCGCGGGATCGAACCTTGGCTTGTTCTTGTAGTTCCCGCCGTCGTTGCCCTCCGTCGCGGCGGTAGCTCTTGGGGTCGCGTTAGCGTGCCCAGATTGGCGGCAAGTCGACTTCCCATCGTTGCGGCGCTTGCACCTGTGAGGCGAAGTGCCGCCAGAAATCGGTTCGGGCGGCCGTCGTTGCCGCCCGGCGTCGTTGCCCTCCGGACTCGTCGTCGGCGTCTTGGTTGGGATCTTCCTCGGCACCGTTTGGCGATCTCGAGGAGGTCGGGATGTTGTTGAGTGCGGGCGTGTCGCTTGAGCTTGGCGACTAGAGGCTCGTGGCGGCACGAGGTCTTGAAGCAATGGATCGCGGTGTCCGGGTGGATGCCGACCGCGTTATGCGAGCTCTTGCCACCGTTGGACCCGATTGCGGGTCGACTCGGGTCCCCGGACGATCGTTCAGGTCCTCGATGGTGGTGGCGGGTGTAGGAGCACTCGAAGTGCGACGGCGTCTCGCATTTCCTCCCGTGAGTCGATATCGCACGGGGAGCGTGTTGATCCATTGCCTGCACGTCCCTCCATCATTAGTGGGAGGTAGCAGGCGTAGTAGGTCAGTGACCCGCGATCCCCATTGCCATGAGGTATGTGTCGAGCCGCACGCGGGGTCGTCGACAGTCGTATTTTTCGATCTCCTTTGGCGCTTTGAAGTTGGGTGGGTACTTTTCGCCTCGGATCATTGGTCCGAAGCACTTGGGGCCCTAGTCGATCGGCGATCCCATAGGCTCGCCATCGCGAGTAGTTAGGTGTGCCGCAGTCGTCGGCTGGCGTCGCGCCAGATTTGGTTGTTGATGATGTGAGTCTGGCGTCGATGGGCTCTCCATTAGCGGCGACGAGGTTGGTCGCCGGCCTGGGATCGTTGGTGGGAGAGGCCATTCGCGGTCGTCGTTGGAGCTGCGGTGGCTCGCGGCGGGCAATTGAGGGTGTTTGCCACACCGGGCGGCTTGAGGCCGCCGCTTCGAGGAGCGCGAGTACACTCGCCTGCGGTCGGCGCCGCTTTTGCTGTTCCACGGCCTTCGCGTAGGGCCTGACGCATCGGATCTGTAGGCGCGCCGCCGCCGCCGTGATCTTTGTCGCGGCGGCTCGCCACGAGGTTGTCCATCGGGTGGAGAACGGTGGAAGGCCGTCGCATCTCGCTCCCGTGAGGAGACGACTATCCGCGCTGGTCCTCGGAGGTGCGGTTGGGTGGTGGTGGGGCACCCATCGCCGTTGATCTGGCGGGGTCGGCGCTTCCCCACGGTGGCGCGTTCGCAGACGCGCGCTCGTCTATGCGAGCCGGTCGTTCGTCGTCGGTTCAGGGCGCGCTGAGCGGTGGGGTTCAGCGTGACCTGATCCGCTGCTGGTGGTAGCGTGAGTTCCTCTGCTGCACACCGCCGAGGCGAAATTTTTCGCGCCGCCTGCTCTTGCGTCGCCTCCGCCAGCCAGCGGAGTTCCTCGACCTCCGTCGCCGTGGCGTTAGGAGGGATCGGGTGGAGAAAGGGTCCTCCGGCGGATCGGTGCTGTGGCCATGTAGGTCGCGGCGTGGCGGCCCGGTTCCGTCGTGGAGGTCGTGGCAGTTTTCCGACCGGTCAGTCGAAGATCCCGAGGATGGAGGGGTCTCGAAATCTCCCGTTGGAGACTGGCGATGGAGCGCAGACGAGGCAGCGGTGGTGGATCCGCGAGTGACGCCGGGTCGCGAGTCGGCGTCGTCGGTGAGGGCCGCGTCTTCCGGCCGCTGAATTCTCGCCACGTTGTGGGCGAGTTGTACTCGGAGGCGGTGGATCGTGCGGATCTGGCTCTCGGAGAGCCGATCGCGTGGCGGCGACTCGCGGATGCGAGCCGAGTCCTCCGAGGTGATGACGTCGGTGAAGCCGACGAAGAGGCTGATCGTGCGATGGCGGGATCACGCCAGTGTGACGGGTCGCGCCGCCGGGACGTAGCTGCTCGGCAAGATCTGGAGCATCTCGCCGATCGCTATCATGCGGCCGGTGGCGACCGTCTCGTTGATGGGCAGATTGGATCTCGCCGCAGAACACCGGCCAGGCCCCACGGTGGGCGCCACTGTCGTTGGAATGACCACGGCGGATCTTGCAATCGGCGTAGTAGTAGAACGAAGGGCAGGCGGCCAGCCATCTGCGGTGCGAGATGAGGGCAAAGACACGGGTTTTACCGAGTTCGGCCCGGAGGGTAAAGACCTACTCCTGCTAGATTGTATTATGGAGGTGTTACGTGGGCGAACTCGGCGACTAGGCGGCGAGTTGCTTGGGTGTATGAGGGAACGATCTACTCACCCCTTAGGGAGGTTTATATAGGCTTACCTCCCTAGGTTTTACACATCTCAACCGATTCGGTTACAACTTTGTCAATCGTTTAACTTTCAGACCGGGCCTATCTACTTTGGGCCTTGACCTCCATGCGCTGGTACCCTGATGGGCTTTGATCCACTCGCCGTTCTGCAGGCCCACTCACCAGCCCTTGGGCCAGTCGGAAACGTCCCGCTGAGGATACCCCAGTAGGCATATCCCCATCAGACTATGTTATCTCTGGAATGACGATGTAATAATGACCTTTGGTTTTGTGTACTTCATCTTAAACTGTCAATGCTAGCATTTGATCCAGGGACTAGCATTGCAATCACAGGGACCTTTACCTTTATAAAGGTGGGGTCTTACACAATATTATCGGAATTGGACGGGACAAAAGCCTAAGTCAATATTTTTCCGTGGGGAACACGAAGCTAGAGTCCCTAGATCGGGGGGATCTGAAGTTCTTCCCGTCACCCTGACGGAGGGGAGATCATCCCGGAGGCCTTCTTCTCCGGTATGATGCGTGAGTAGTTCCACATTGGACTATGGGTCCATGTAATAGCTAGATGGTTGTGTCTCCTCCTTTGTGCTTTCATGTATAGATCTTGTGAGCTCCATTCATTATCAAGATCTAATCTATTTGTAATCATGCATGTTGTGTTTCCGGGGATCCGATGGATATTGAGATTACTGATACGTTGGAAATGTATCTATAAGTTTTGATGTTCCATGCTTGTTTAGTATATACTTTGCTTTACTTGTCCACACTTTGAGGTGCTTTTTACATGTTTTCTGGTACTAACCTATTAACAAGTTACAACAGTGCCAGATGCCTGTTTTCTGTTGTTTTTGGTTTCAGAAAAGTTAGTAAAGAAATATTCTCGGAATTGGACGGGAACAACGTCAAAGTCAATTACATTCCGTGGGGAACAAGAAGTCCAGAGGAGAGATGGAGGGCCTGGCTAAGGGGCGACCCACCCAGTGCGCGAGGCAGGTGGGCCACTGCTAGGGTTTGGTGGCCCTGGCCGCCTCCCGGTCTCGCCCCTTCGCCTATAAGAAGCCCCCGATGCAGAAACCCTGAGTACCCGATCAGAAATCCACGAAACCGTCTGTAGCCGCCACCATCGTCCCTAGATCGAGGGGATCTGAATTTCTTCCCGGCACCCTGCTGGAGGGGAAATAATCCTGGAGGCCTTCTCTTCGGTATGATTTGTGAGTAGTTCCACCTTGGACTATGGGTCGATGTAGTAGCTAGATGGTTGTATATCCTCCTTTGTGCTTTCATGTATAGATCTTGTGAGCTTCGTTCATGATCAAGATCTAATCTATTTGTAATCATGCATGTTGTGTTTGCGGGGATCCGATGGATATTGAGATTATTATGTTGGTTTGATTAATGGTTTTATCTTTATGATTCTATCATGTATGTGTTGTTTGTGATCTTGCATGCTCTCCGTTGCTAGTGGTTATCTTGGCCAAGTAGTTGCTAGTGACTCCAAGGAGGGTGTTTATGCTCGATAGTGGGTTCATGCCTCTAGTTTCCAAGGGAAGTGACAGAAATCTCTTTGGTTGTAGATGTGTTGTTGCTACTAGGGAGAAAACAACGGTGTCTTGTTCATGGAACATGTGGAATGTTTACCTTACACACTTTGCTTAAAGCAGCTGTTTGTTGCTTGCAACCTAATAATGGAGGGGGTTCGGATGATAACCTGAAGGTGGACTTCTAGTCATAGATGCAGTTGGATGACGGTCTATGTATATTGTTGTATTGCCCAATCAGCCTCATAGGATCTTTCTGGCTAGTAATTGCATTGTTATGCCTTGATCAGTTCCTCCCGCTGTAATTTGTTTACCCTTCATGCCATGTTGTTTATCTAAGGAGAGAACCTTTAGTGAACTCTGGACCCCGGTCGAATCTTTACCATTGATACATCTTCCATTGTTACATGTTTACTTGCTGCAAACCATTACCTTCCACACCATACGTTTAATCCTTTGTTACAGCAAACCGGTGAGCTTGACAACCTCACTGATTCGTTGGGGCAAAGTCTTGAGTTTGTGTTGTGCAGGTCTCCGTGTTGCTAGCAACACCTGTGTGACGTTTCCTTCCTCCTACTGCTTCGATAACCTCGGTTTCTTACTGTGGGAAACTTGTTGTTGTGCTGCTTCATACCTTGCTCTTGGGGTTTCTAACGAAGCGTCCCACGACAAGTGGTGGGCGCCATCAAGCTATTTTCTGGCGCTGTTGCCGGGGAGGCTAAGGACGTATTCACTAGCATAGTCCTTCACTTCCTTTCTTTTTACTTTGTTTTTAGTTTGCTTTGTTTCTTTTGCTTGGTTTCGTTTGCCTCTTTACAAAAAACCCCAAAAAATTAGTCTAGCTTGGTTTGCTTTCTTTATTCAAAAACACAAAAACATTAGTTCCTGCTCTAGTTGCTGCCATGTCGGGGTCTACCTTTATTTCCCCTATGGTAGAAATCTCCACTTTTAAGCAAAAAAGTGAAGAAAGTTTGAAGAAAGCTTGTTCTAGAATCTCTGCTTTCCAGAGGGAAACTGAGCCTGAGGTAAGCCTCAGCTTGGTTATTGATAGTTTCTACCGTGGTATTGCTCTTTGTTATAGATATGCTTTGGATGTTGTGGCTGAAAAAGATTTTTTGCTTTGTACTGAGGATGAAGCTTATGATGCTATAAGGAAATTAATCATGATCTATGGTACACCTGGCAAGTCTGATTCCTCTTTCACAAGCATTTTTGCTAGGTTGAACCATCTTGAGACCAGTATTTCTGCCATGAATAGTTTCTATCACACTCTTAGGGCTTACCATGATAATGTTCCCATAAATTCTGAGCCTTCAAATTGGTTTCCCACAATTAAAGTCTCAATAAACACTACACTTTTTGATGCTCGTTGTAATATCATGTCTGAATTTTGTCTCATGCCTAAAGATATTTT
Organism: Avena longiglumis; assembly: GCA_030063025.1. Taxonomy (NCBI): domain Eukaryota; kingdom Viridiplantae; phylum Streptophyta; class Magnoliopsida; order Poales; family Poaceae; genus Avena; species Avena longiglumis. The sequence continues at coordinate 535,953,730 of CP125975.1, forward strand.
TGATTCCTTGAGTCTTTGGGGATTATTGAAGGAGGAGAGGAAATCTCTCTTACCAACAATGCCACTATATTGCCCATTGGAATAGCTGAAGGTGTGTTTACAAAAATCTCAGGCAAAATGGTGTTTACTGATTATCTTGTTATTGAATGTGTAGGCAAAGGACAAATCACACTTGGAAGATCTCTACTGAAACACCTTGGGGTAGTAATATATGTGGGAGAAGGCATCATGCACTTTACTCCCCCGGTAAGCAATCATATCTTCCCTAAGAAGAAAAATAAAGGTAAGAAAAGAAGGAACAAGAGGGGCAATCCTCATTTGAAAATACTTGATTCTTCTTGCTTCTTGTGCCTAACTTAAAGGCCTTAAAGAAAAGTACTTGTTGGGAGATAACCCAAGAGTTTCCTTGAGTCTTAGAAGTTATTACTTCTATAATTACCTCTCCTTCTCCTTTTTGTTTGCTTTTTGTACCAAAAATGACCTCTAATGAGAGGGAAGTAAGATTTGGGGAGTTGCTGTCCCGAAACAGATTTATGTCCTCCACCAAAAATATTCTTGAGGAGGCTATGTAACTCGGATTGAGCTCAAAATTTACGAATAAATCCCCCAGTACGTTAGCTAACTTTAGTTAGTTAAACACTTTTTTATTTGAGCAACAGAAGATGTTCGAAATAAATCGTTTCTACCTGCTGGTCTGTTTTGACAGATTTCTGCCATTATTTGCATTTGCTTCTTATTGATTCCTTTTTGAGCTCTCTTCAGGTAAATTGAGTTTATTTGAAGGAGTTACTACAGTATCTTGTGTTTTTAGTGAAAAGCCTTGATGTTCCAAAGCTTTGCCAGTGGTCTAATATCTTTTGAATAAGCTAATGTTGCTAATGAAAATTGTGTGAAGTTTTGTATGAAGGAAGAAATTTCAGGTGTAGAGAGAGAATGATGCAATGAGATGAAGAATGTACAAAAGATCAAGCTTGGGGATTCCACCATGGTGTCACCCCAAGAAATATCCAAGAGTTACAAGCGTCAAAGCTTGGGGATGCCCAAGGCATCCCCTTCTTCATCAATAAAAAGCTCAGGTCTGTCTAGACACTTCGGTTTTTATTGTTTCATGCATAGTTGTGTTTTTCTTGGAGCGTCTTAGTTTTCGTTTGCTTTGCATAGTTTGTTTAGTTTGCTTTAGTAGTTTGGACCCCCATTCTCGATGTGTTGTTTTTCAAATAAGGTTGCTTGGTGTTTGGAAAGGAGTAGTAAGTTCTTGCTTGAAGTGCAAGAGGAGCTTGCATTGACCGTGACTTGGACTTTAGCATGACATTCTAGGTGTTGTTTTAGCATTATGCTTAGTGGTTATTGTTGTAGCATGTATTGTTCCAAATAATTGGGATTTCTTAGTGTGTCTTGAAGAAATTATGCGTTGTTTTAGCATGCAAAAGCATAGTATTGTGGTATTCTCCTTTGATGTTTTGCTTGGGTTGACTTGGCACATGCTCACACCATGTTATGACTATGACAAGTCACCATTAGCCTCTATGATCATTTAGTCCTTGACTTTTAGTACCACTCTTTGCTTTGATTAGTTTGCTTTGTTGCATTGCATAATTATGGCCATTATTGCTCTCTTAGTTGGTTGCTCCCAGTCTTTTACTAGCCTCCACTTGTATGAGTAAGTTCTACTCATGCTTCCAACTCCCAAGAAACCAAGTTATTCCAAAGTGTTCACTATAAATTCCTATGCATGGTGTATTACACCATTCCAAGTATATTCTTGTTTTCAACTATCTTCCAATTAAAAACTATTTTGTTATGTGAAAACTTAGTGATTAAAGCCCTCACGAACTTGATGGCACACTTTATTCTTTGCCCCTAATAAACTTGAACCACTGTGACAACTTTGTTGTATATGCTTGCACTTATAAGTTGGAATTAGCAGAACCGTGTTGTCACGGGGAACGTTTTCAACATTGCACTTGTACCTTGTTGTACTCAGTTGATATCATGTTCTTTTGTCTATGGATGTCACCGGTGTGAAATAAAGAGGGAACTTGTAAGTCCATGGAGTTTGTATCCTGTGTTATAGAAACGCCTGGGCCGCTAGCCTAAGCCATGTATAATCATGGTGGAAACTTGCAGCATCACCATAGTGACATCTATGAAGCATTCTTCTTATAAAAAAATAGACACGTTGAGAAAGAGGAAAGAGAGAAAAAGCACCATATTCACATGGTACATAAGAAGAATTGTTGAGATGCTCATTGTCTGCTTGCCTTGTCATTTTGGTTATGGTAAAGCTCCTGTACCATGTGCAAGGGGTACCCCATTGATGGTTCTCAATGATATGCAAATACTTACAGTGACAAGAACTTACCTGGACCCAAAGTTGAGTATGCATGAGTTGTGGCCCTCGTATTCAAGGGGCATGAGATTGCCAACTTATACTTCGTCAAGCATATACTCCAGCTTTGCCACTTTAACCTTAACCACTTCAAGATGCTTATGATAGGGGCAATGAGGGCTGAAAGCTAACTAGTACCATAATTTTTGGAAGCTCTTTTTGAAACTTTTAATCCCTACTTCCTTTACAAAAAAGGGCCTTTCTTCCACCATTATTGAGTCTCCACCTTGTACATTTAGGCACCATTAAGAGAGCATAGTTGTCATTCTGTGTGAAGTGTTCCAAAGCTTATTAATTGATGCATATTGTGTTATTACTTGTTCTTGTGCTATTTGTTTCTAGTCACCCTTGTGAACTTTGCAGGTGTCCTATGCATTATATTGCTACTCTATGAGGGACAAGCTGATTGCCACTATGCTATGTTTTCTGCATGTGAAACAAACAAATGTTTTTCAATGCATATTATTCATGATCTTTGTTTGTATCTTGCCATGTTGCATGCATCATTACTATGTCCTATTGTTAGAACTCCATCTTTCATGCACATGTTTAGAGTTTTTTGATCCTAGCTTTCAATGTTTGCAAATGGTTGGATCTTTATTGTGAGGGTGCATGTCACCTAAAAAATTATTCTGTTTATCACTTACCTACTCGAGGACTAGCAGGAGTTAAGCTTGGGGATGCTGATACGTTGGAAACGTATCTATAATTTTTGATGTTCCATGCTTGTTTAGTATCTACTTTGATTTACTTGTCCACACTTTGAGGTGATTTTTACATGTTTTCTGGTACTAACCTATTAACAAGTTGCAACAGTGCCAGATGCCTATTTTCTGTTGTTTTTGGTTTCAGAAAAATTAGTAAAGAAATATTCTTGGAATTGGACGGGACAAACGTCAAAATCAATTACTAGAAGAAGCCCCTAATGCAGAAAAATTAGTAAATAAATATTCTCGGAATCGCCTATAAGAAGCCCGTAAAGCAGAAACCCTGAGTACCCAATCAGAAATCCATGAAACCGTCTGTAGCCGCCGCCACCATCGTCCCTAGATCGGAGGGGATCTGAAGTTCTTCCCGTCACCCTGTCGGAGGAGAGATCATCCCGAAGGCCTTCTCTCTGGTATGATTCGTGAGTAGTTCCACCTTGGACTATGGGTCCATGTAGTAGCTAGATGGTTGTATCTCCTCCTTTGTGCTTTCATGTATAGATCTTGTGAGCTCCGTTCATGATCAAGATCTAATATATTTGTAATCATGCATGTTGTGTTTGCGGGGATCCGATAGATATTGAGATTATTATGTTGGTTTGATTAATGGTTTTATATTTGTGATTCTATCATGTATGTGTTCTTTGTGATCTTGCATGCTCTCCGTTGCTAGTGGTTATCTTGACCAAGTAGTTGCTAGTGACTCCAAGAGGGGGTATTTATGCTCGATAGTGGGTTCATGCCTCTAGTTTCCAAGGGAAGTGACAGAAATCTCTTCAGTTGTAGATGTGTTGTTGCTACTAGGGAGAAAACAACGGTCTCTTGTTCATGGAACATGTGGACTGTTTACCTTACACACTTTGCTTAAAGCAGTTTTATATTGCTTGCAACTTAATACTGGAGGAGGTTCGGATGATAACCTGAAGGTGGAATTCTAATCATAGATGCATTTGGATGGCGGTCTATGTATATTTTTGTATTTCCCAATCAGCCTCATAGGATCTTTCTGGCTAGTAATTGCATTCTTATGCCTTACTCACTTCCTATCAATTTCCCCGCTGTAATTTGTTTACGCTTCATGCCATGTTGTTTATCTAAGGAGAGCACCTCTAGTGAACTATAGACCCCGGTCCAATATTTACCATTTATACATCTTCCACTATTACATGTTTACCTGCTGCAAACCATTACCTTCCACACCATACGTTTAATCCTTTGTTACAGCAAACCGGTGAGCTTGACAACCTCACTGATTCATTGGGGCAAAGTCTTGAGTTTGTGTTGTGCAGGTCTCCGCGTTGCTAGCAACACCTGTGTGACGTTTCCTTCCTCCTACTGGTTTGATAACTGTAGCATCCCAGTTGTCTAACCCCTGTAATGCTACATGTCATAATAATAAAATGGGCCACTTCCAACATATAATTGTTGCATCATCATCATATCATGCTCATACCATCATACCACCTTGCCTTTAAGCATCATATAAAACCTTTTCTTGTTTGGTTCTTATCTCATGTGCATGATTAATTGTATTTGCCTCTTGATATTGTATTTGGGTCTTGATAAATTGTTAAATGCCCAAGTTGAGTTGGGGGCATCTCTCTTTTGACTCCACCACCTTATCTTCCACCACCTTATAATTCCACCATCCAATAATATGGGCTTGGCTTTTTATTGAGTTATCCCTAGCCCATGTTGTTGGTTGGATCCACCCTAATCTTTGCTTGGCCTTGACCACATTTTGGAATGGAGATGAATAGTGCCATATTAATAACCTTGTTCTCACAAGGATAATTGTGGCATTAATTATCTTGCATGGGCCATGCAATAGCCACCTTTTTCCTAGTATTTGGTTTTTGCTTGTTTTCTAAATGAACCACTCCTTCCTTGCTTGATCTTGTTTTGGTAGTGTTAAACCTCTCCTCTCTTTCCCTTTAGCTAAACCATACCCCATGTCCCATGCACACTTGTGCTAATGGGGCATGCACCTCAATCCCCCCCCTTCTCTTGGGATCTTGCTTGTTCCTTGCTTGGATAATGCATGGGCCAAAGGAGGACACACCACCACATGGCCATCTCCCTCTTCCCCTTTTTTCTTGCTTGATCTTGCTTTGAGCTTGTACATGAAGCTTGCTTGATCCACCTTAGTACCACCACCCCCTTTCTTACCCTCTTAGCAATCTCTAAAACCACCCCATGCCTCTCTCTTTTCTATCCTAAACCAAAACCCTAATTACATCTATCCTAAACTAAACCCTAACCTAAACCCTAACCTAAACACAAACCTAAACTACCTTTATCCTCTAAACCAAACCTAGCTACCATCTACCCCTCTCCCTCTCACCCCCTCCTAGCTGGCCCCAGCTCGCCACTCCCCCTCTACCCGCCCACACGCTCAAGCACCCTCCTAGCTAGCCCTAGCCCGACCATCCCCTCTCTCCCTCTTTTCCTCACACCTTGCGCCCTACCCCACCTGCCGACCACCATGCCTTACCCCACCTGCCAGCCTCACCCCTGCCCTCTGGTGACCTGCCTTGCCTGGCCTGGCCGCAGGAGCACGTGAACAGGAGTTGGCCGACGCCACCCTGCCAGCTACCCCCTCCCCCACGCTAGCCTCCTCCCCCTGGCGTTCTTATCCCCTCTCACCCCCTCTCAGCGCGCCCTAGATCCGCCCCAGAGTCCTGCCTCGCTTGCCCTCCTCCTCATGAAAGCACGTTCCAGAGACCAGCAGAGCCGAGGATGCAGTAGCTCGGGAGGTCCCCGGCGTCGCCACGGAACACGGAGCAAGGAGACGGACCAGCTCGCCGGAACCCGCCGAGCCGGAAACCCTAGCCGAGAGCTTCGCCTCGCCCGCTGATCTCGCTCCTGCCGATCCGACCACGCCACCGAGCCCGCGGTGAGTCCCGTACTCCTAGACAACACCGTCTGGTTCGCTTCACGGTTGCCACGGGACACGACGTGAACACCCTCGGTGCACGTGTAGTCGTCGCTGGTTATCGCTCGGTACGCCCACACCCTAGCTAGCCGCCAACCTCCTCCTAGCACCAACCCCGAGCCTACCGCGGCGTACCCCTCATGCCGCTAGGTCCCGTTCGAGCGCCTCGCCCGCGTTATTGTTGCTTTATGCGAGGCGAGGAAGAAGCACGATGGCCAAGGCGTCACTTTGCGCAAACCCCCCAAACTATTTAGCAACCGCGGTCCCAAAGGGCCCTCATGCGTTCTATGCATTTTTGCAAAGAGGCTCTGGATTCTTCATAATAAACCCGCGGTCCAGCTCTGTTCCAGACTGGCGCGTGGCCGAGAACAAGGGCCCACATCGGTGACTAGGCGGGTTAGGCTGAGTAAGAAACGTTTCAGAACTGTTTAAAATTCAAAACCTGTTTAATTAAATTCAAAATTCAAATTCTATTCAGTTTTAAATAACTTTTAATTTGTAAATCCAAATTGCACAAATAATATATGTTTTGGATTCAGCAAGATGAGAGGATTCCAAATATGCCATCTATTTTGACTTTTGCACAACTAAAATTCCAAGTTTAATTAAATTACAACTATTGCCACTAGAATTTAATAATTTAATAACTTTTGTTTAAAAACTCCAAATTTAGCAAATGAGTAGTCTAAAATGATCAGCCCGACGAGACCTTTCTGTTTATGCTATCCATGACTTCAATTGCAGCATGCATCATATAAATATATATGGAACAACAACTGTTATGGCAACAAATGTGATTCTAAAACCCAACTAAATGTTATTTTCTGTCCTCCACACCTCACCCATGCCTTGCTACCTTACTTGCCATGTAAATTGTGCATCATTCATCATGGCATGATTGTTTGCTTGACGCATCTAATTCATATGCTTGTGCTCTATATTCATGTTGGCCTTGTTTGTTTGGTTTTTCTCGGATAGACACTGAGCAGGGATTGTATCAAGAGAACCAGGAGCACTACCCAGAACCGTCCTTTGCTTCAACAGAGACACCAGGCAAGCACTACCACATGCTTGCATACATACAGTACCTATTGCCTCTATCTTATTCTTGCATCATCGAGTCGCGATTGCATTAAATTGAATCCCAAGTATGCATAGCATTTACTTTTATACCCCACCAAGCTTGTTTCCTCCATCCCATGAGCCACTACTATAGGAGTTGTTTGAGCCATGCGAGTCGTAGAACAGCATGTGTAGGGTTTGTGAGAGTCTGATGAACAATGAGGTACCTAAACAACTTAACCTGAGTAGTTCTGGGATAACTAAAGAAAGTGGCACCGGTGAGCAATATCTGCTATTTGGTTTTTCCTGCTCACTTGTGTCCCGTAAGACCCCGAGTACTTGATTCCTGTTCCTTGATTTATCGCGCTATCCACATCCGGGAGGTATATGGGACCCCCCTGGGCCAGAGCTTGATTCCGTCTTATTTCTTGGGGCCACAAACTAGTTTGAGGTTTTATTTACGATCCTGTACTTATGCCATGATTTACTGTTTTATTTACGATTGTGCGAGGTACTGCACACTGTACTGTTTAGGTAAGCGGAGTGATTACGCGGTATCGACACCCCGAGTTTTCGGGTTCCCAGTCGCTTACAGCCATTGGCGCTAACCTTGAGTCCGTCTCGAAGCTTGCTTACTTCGTTGCGGGATCTACTCAAAGGGGTGGCCCCCTGAAATATTTCTGAATCTTGTGATTGTTCAGTCGTGAAAGCCTCGTTGGGTTTTGATTTGGTTTTTCCGAGGTTGATCGGCGTGTGTTGCTATTGGTGCACCCGGCGGGTAAAACTTTCTGGCCGTGTCATGGATATGGACGACTTGGAGCACAGTTTCTTGATCATAGACAAGCATAACTAAAGTACCGCTTTTAACGACTAAAGTAACGTGACTAGTAAATAGTGCAACACTCATGGAATGGTTAATAAAATTGCCAACGGATGAGGGTTGTTCGTCCCTCCTTGTTGGTAAGCAGAGGAGGATGGATCGGATGAGATTACCATTATAACTGTTGTACTTAATTGCACGGACATCCGTCTATCATTGGTTAGGCGGATGGTTAGCGTTATCTGTAGAATTGCTAGGGTTTATCTTTTCTGCAATTCGTCACCCAGTTGTGTCCCCTTTAGAGGCATTAAGTCTTCTTTGAGTACCCTTAGGGTCTCACGATAAATTCTTGATTCGGATGAGCAGTACCTTCTCGGAAGATCTTTGGGTGGAAGAAGCCGATGATGTGGGCAACGATCGTTCGGTGTAGAGATTCCGGGATCGGGGATCCATGAGACCTGTAGTTGGGATGTGCTTATTTTCTCTGGCATCTTATGCCTATTTGCTTCTTATCCGTACTCGGATCTTGTTTGCCGCTTCCGCATGATACTCTGATGTGTTTTGTATGAGGAGTTATCCTAAATTATAGATGTATCTAGGTCATTTGAATCTTGCCGTATGGCGTTGGTATATTTCCTTTCTTTCTAGATGGTGTGGCTCTGATGTACTCTTGTATGGTGGCTTGCGTACATACCCACTTGTGTCGTAGTTGATCCTTCGCCGACCACGCCGTCTGACAGTCCCGTTGAGAGGGTAGTGGTTGGGACGTCTGAAAGGACTACCGGTGAGTGGCTTTTGGGGCCCCAGTACTATTTCAACCACTATCACTCATCCAGGCTTGTATCTAGGGCGTAGTTCACGAGGTAGTTACAATTGGTATCGAGCCATCCCGACCTTCGTGGTTTCAGCCAAGCAGTCGTTGTCGATCTAGCAAATATTTTGAGTAGTTATGTATATTAGGGAAAAACAAAAGCGAGAGTAGGACTGCTTCCATTTTCTTCTTACCCTCCCACCCACCCTTTTCTGGTAAGGAAGTGCAACGTTTTCAATCCTCTTCTCAAAGTTCAAACTAGGATTCACGTGTTCTGGGTTTCCGTAGTACCATAGGTTGTGAGTGTGTGTGTGTGTGAGTGTGTAATTCCTTGTCTATCTGTTGCATCCAAGTTGTTATCTTATCTGCCTTTGGTTATCAACTGTTGGTACATTCCATACCGACAGGCTTATGCAAACCGACGTAATCTATCTTCCTCTTGTATCCGACGCTATCTTGTTTGGGGTGTTCGTTTCCGTAGTGACCAATCTTAGGTTTCGTCGTGAGAAGAAGGGGTTAGGATATGTGTTCCACTTGTTCATGTGCGGAGTAATGATTTGAGTGCGGGATGGAGTCGCGACCATACCACTACTTGTATCATTCGCTTTTGTATATTGGATCGGTAGAGTCACTAATCTTGATTCGTTAAGCAATTTTGCGCATCTATTGGTATTTTAATGCCGAAATTTGTGGAAAATTTTTCTTTGATATGTTTGTGTACCACACTCCTTTTCAGTCGTGTGCGATATGCTCAATATCTTTGAGGTGCTATGAACTTTGTTGATATTTTTATATCATCTCGATAAATTGTATCCTTTAATCTTGGTTAATTCCATCTTGGTACTATTTTGGATTATTATCATCTTCCATTATAGTCTTGACTTGAGTTTTATATCAATGAGGATGGCTCCCCACGCCGGATGAAGAGGACATTCCTCGGGAACGGGCTCATTTGTCAAGCATAGCTAATGCTCAGCCATGCAAGAGAACCAGCGGCGCTTGAGGAGAGCGTCGGAAGGAATGAGTTCGCTCCACTTCCTCCACCTCCCAAGCGGTGACATCAAGAGCTTCCTCAAGTTCAACCCTCGCCGATTCGGCGTGTCGACCGACCTCTTGATGCGGATGATTGGCTGCGAGATCTCAAGGTTGCTCGAGGCTGCGATGTTCCGAGCAGGAGTGGGTCAAGTGTGCTACCCACCTTCTCAAGGGAGATGCGGCTCTATGGTGGGAAAACTACTTGAAGGCAAGCTGCTGGGTTCCGACCAACTTGGGAGAGGTTCACCGCAGCTTTCAAAGAACAGTTTCTCTCGGAGATTGTGATGGAAAGGATGAAGGATGCTTTCCTCAACTCAAGCGAGGAAATGATAACAACACCTACATCAGAACTTCATGAACTGTCTCGCTATGGTGGTGATGAGGTATCTGATGACAAGAAAAGCAGAAAAGATTCAGGCAAGGGCTCAATGCGTCGATCAAGTATGCACTCACGCATGCAAGACCGGCAACCTTCTTGAACTGCAGATATGGCACTACAAGAGGAGGCTAGTAGGCGGATGTTAGGAGTCCAAGAAACACAGCAGGATGCATCAAGCTCGGCGGCAATGGCGGCTCCTTCTAAGCGGGTTCCTAACACCCCACCGTCGCTCCGGCTCCACCAAGACCTGCGAGCTTCACGTCAAGGCCACCAAACTTCACCACTGCGGCTCCGGGCTACAACAACCCTACTGGAGCGCTGGCGGAGTCCTGGCTTCTGCTCCCACGCCCAGTGGTGCGCTACACGTGTGGAGATCCTGGACATCCACACTGGAACTGTCCAATGAAGAACAAAGCTCTCCCTCAACCCCCGCCAAGATCGCATCAAGCTCTCCTTCGGTTAAATGCCACCGCCTCGGGCTCTCAACATCAACACCAAGCCGGGTCTGCGGTTGTTCGTGTAAGCTGTCAACACCTCTAAAGCGAGCTACTGAGTTGTCATGGGTATGCTTTCAGTTAACTCAGTCCCTGCACGAGTTCTCTTTGATTCTGGTGCATCGCATTCTTTTGTGTCACACAAGTTTGCAGACGACAATGAGTTAGTCTTGGTTCCTCTCAAAAAGCGGTTAATGGTTCTTTCTCCTGGAGCAACAATGGCAGCTGCTCAAATCAGCCATGGCAACCAAGTTGAGATTGGTGGTTCTTCATTCTTGGCTTCTTTGATTGTTCTGGGCAACTCTGACATTGATGTCATCTTGGGCATGGATTGGTTGACAGCAAATGCAGCTGTGATTGATTGTGCTGAACGCTCAGTGTCTCTGAAGATCCCTGAAGGCCATCTAGTCTTTTCTCCAAGTCTGACTCCTGCTGTCCAGCTCTATTCCTTGGCTGCTCTGAATGATGATGCTATGGAAGCTATTCAGAAGGTACCGATGGTCGTGAGTTCCGGATGTCTTTCACGAAGAGTTGCTGGTATGCCTCCGGATCGCGAGGTTGAATTCGTGATCGAGCTTGAACTGGAACGGCTCCTATCTCCAAGAGGCCATACAAGATGGGTCCTTCGAGCTGGTGAACTCAACGACAACTTGATGAACAAGAGAAGTTGGGTTTCATTCAGCATAGCACTTCTTCTTGGGGTAGTCCAACAATCTTCGTGAAGAAGCGTGACAGAACCGATAGGCTCTGTGTTGACTACCGGGCTCTAAATGCTAAAACCATCAAGAACAAATATCCTCTTCCTCGGATAAATGATCTATTTGATCAGCTGGCAGGAGCTGTGGTGTTCTCTAAGCTGGACCTCAGAAGTGGTTATCACCAAATCAAAATTCGCAAAGAGGATGTGCCCAAGACAGCTTTCACCACTCGCTATGGCCTGTATGAGTACACGGTCATGTCTTTCGGCCTCACCAACGCACCTGCTACCTTCTCGAGGCTGATGAACTCCGTTTTCATGGAGTACCTGGACAAGTTTGTGGTGGTATACCTGGATGACATTCTCGTTTATTCCAAGTCCAAGGAGGAGCATGAGGAGCACCTGCGGTGTGTTCTGAACAAGCTTCGTGAGAACCGCTTGTATGCAAAGTTCTCAAAGTGTGAGTTCTGGCTGCCTGAAGTAACATACTTGGGTCATGTTATCTCTGCCAAGGGCATTGCAGTTAACCCGGAAACCGTGAAGACAATAGTTGAATGGCTTCCTCCTGCTAATGTCAAGGAAGTGCGGAGTTTTCTCGGCTTGGCTAGCTATTGCCGTCGCTTTGTGCAGAACTTCTCGAAGATAGCAAAGCCTCTTACCGATCTCCTCAAGAAAGGCAAGAAGTACCTGTGGACACCTGCTTGCCAAGAAAGTTTTGAGACACTCAAAGAGAAGCTCACTTCCACACCAGTCTTGGTTCCTCCGGATACATCTAAGCCTTTCCAGATCTTCTGCGATGCCTCTTTGCAAGGATTGGGTGCGGTCCTTATGCAAGAGAGACAGGTGGTTGCTTATGCTTCTCGTCAGTTGAAGACGCATGAGGTCAACTATCCCACGCATGACCTTGAGCTAGCAGCAGTGGTCTTTGCTTTGAAGCTATGGAGGCACTACTTGCTTGGTAACCGTTGTGAGATCTTCTCGGACCACAAGAGTTTGAAGTATATCTTCACTCAACCGGATCTCAACCTACGGCAGAGGAGATGGATTGAAGCAATCAATGACTTCGATGTGACCATCAACTACACTCCAGGCAAAGCAAATGTCATGGCAGATGCGCTTAGTCGTAAAGCTTATGTCAACAACCTCATGGTAGAAGAGCAGCAGCCTCTCTTGTGCGAGGAATTCCGTCAGCTGAACCTGGAAATTGTGGAACAAGGACATCTCCTGAACCTTCTGGCTACTCCTCTCTTGGAAGAACAGATTCGTTCTCGTCAGCTTGGTGATCCGCACACAAGAAAGCTCATCTCTAAGCTTGGCACTCCGAAGTATGAATCCTTCCATGTTGATGATCAAGGCTCGCTCTTCTTTGATCACCGGATGTTTGTTCCAAACTATCCGGGTCTGAGAGACCAAGTTCTCAAGGAGGCACATGAGTCGGTTCTTTCTATCCATCCTGGCAGCACAAAGATGTACATGGACTTGAAAACACAATACTGGTGGCCTGGGTTGAAAAGGTATTGTGCTAAGTCGTCTCGAGAATGTGATGTTCTGCCGGAGTCAAGGCTGTTCATCGAAACCATTTGGTCTTCTACAGCCATTGCAACCTCCAGAGTGGAAATGGGAGAAAGTTGAGATGGACTTCATCACGGCTTTCCAAGGTCGCAGAAGCAACAATGCAATTTTGTTGTCATCGACAGGCTTTCTAAAGTGGCACACTTCTTCCCGATCAAAGAAACAATTTACGGACTTGATTGGTTGAGCTCTATATCAACAGGATTGTCTCTTTGTATGGGGTTCCACTTGAAATCAGTTCGCACTGTGGAGCATCTTCACCTCAAAGTTCGGAGAGTTTCCAAAAGCTTTGGGAACAAAGTTGAACTTCAGACTGCTTACCACCCTCGATCGCAAGGACAAGTGGAGAGGATCAATCGATTCTCGAGGACATGCTTAGAGCTTGCGTCATCTCTTTTGGCATGAAGTGGGAGGAATGTCTTCCATATGCTGAATTCTCCTACAACAACGACTTCCGAAGAGTCTCAAGATGGCACCGTTCGAGGCTCTCTATGGTCGCAAGTGCGTAACTCCTATTGGTTGGTCAAAGTCGGGAGAAAGAATCTGGTTTGTACGACATTGTAACCCAAGCGAGGAGAAGGTGCATATCATTCTCGAGAACACGAAGATTGCTCGAGTCGAGGAAGAGCAACTATGACAGAAGCACAGATATGGTATATGCCCTGGTGATCTAGTCTACCTTCGTGTCACTCCCATGAGAGGAACACACCGCCGGTATCAAAGGAAAGTTGGCTCCTAGATACATCGGTCCTTTCAAGATACGTGGTAGAAGAGGAGAAGTTGCTTATGCACTAGAGCTTAGGAAAAACTCAAAGTCCATGATGTTTTCCACATCTCTCAGCTCAAGAAGTGCTTCAAAGACCCGGCAAGACCGTGGATCATGAGCTAATCGACCTCCAAGAAGATCTCTCTTATCAGAACACCCACCAAAATCCTTGAGACCGCAGAACGAAGGACTCGCAACAAGTCCATCAAGTTCTGCAAGGTGCAGTGGTCACACCATTCTGTTGATGAAGCCACATGGGAGCGTGAAGATGAACTACGTGCCAACCATCCTTCTCTCTTTGTGTCTTCTTATTCTTCTTCCTAGAATCTCGGGGCGAGATTCCTGTTTAGTGGGGGAGAGTTGTAGCATCCCAGTTGTCTAACCCCTGTAATGCTACATGTCATAATAATAAAATGGGCCACTTCCAACATATAATTGTTGCATCATCATCATATCATGCTCATACCATCATACCACCTTGCCTTTAAGCATCATATAAAACCTTTTCTTGTTTGGTTCTTATCTCATGTGCATGATTAATTGTATTTGCCTCTTGATATTGTATTTGGGTCTTGATAAATTGTTAAATGCCCAAGTTGAGTTGGGGGCATCTCTCTTTTGACTCCACCACCTTATCTTCCACCACCTTATAATTCCACCATCCAATAATATGGGCTTGGCTTTTTATTGAGTTATCCCTAGCCCATGTTGTTGGTTGGATCCACCCTAATCTTTGCTTGGCCTTGACCACATTTTGGAATGGAGATGAATAGTGCCATATTAATAACCTTGTTCTCACAAGGATAATTGTGGCATTAATTATCTTGCATGGGCCATGCAATAGCCACCTTTTTCCTAGTATTTGGTTTTTGCTTGTTTTCTAAATGAACCACTCCTTCCTTGCTTGATCTTGTTTTGGTAGTGTTAAACCCTCTCCCTCTTTTCCCTTTAGCTAAAACATACCCCATGTCCCATGCACACACTTGTGCTAATGGGGCATGCACCTCAAACCCCCCCCCCCTTCTCTTGGGATCTTGCTTGTTCCTTGCTTGGATAATGCATGGGCCAAAGGAGGACACACCACCACATGGCCATCTCCCTCTTCCCCTTTTTTCTTGCTTGATCTTGCTTTGAGCTTGTACATGAAGCTTGCTTGATCCACCTTAGTACCACCACCCCCTTTCTTACCCTCTTAGCAATCTCTAAAACCACCCCATGCCTCTCTCTTTTCTATCCTAAACCAAAACCTTAATTACATCTATCCTAAACTAAACCCTAACCTAAACCCTAACCTAAACACAAACCTAAACTACCTTTATCCTCTAAACCAAACCTAGCTACCATCTACCCCTCTCCCTCTCACCCCCTCCTAGCTGGCCCCAGCTCGCCACTCCCCCTCTCTCTACCTGCCCCACACGCTCAAGCACCCTCCTAGCTAGCCCTAGCCCGACCATCCCCCTCTCCCCTCTTTTCCTCCCCCGCCCTACCCCACCTGCGACCTGCCCATGCCTTACCCCACCTGACCTCACCCCTCGCCTCTGGTGACCTGCCTGGCACAGGAGCACGTGAGCAGGAGTTGGCCACGCCCTGCCAGCTACCCCCTCCCCCACGCTAGCCTCCTCCCCCTGGCGTTCTTATCCCCTCTCACCCCCTCTCAGCGCGCCCTAGATCCGCCCCAGAGTCCTGCCTCGCTTGCCCTGCCCCCTCCTCCTCCGCAGAACCCCAACGTCGGCCACCGTCGGACCCTCGCTCGCGAGCACGTTCAGAGACCAAGCGAGCCGAGGATGCGCGTAGCTCGGGAGGTCCCCGTCGCCCACGAACCGGAGCAAGGAGGAGACGGACCAGCTCGCCGGAACCTGCCGAGCCCGAGCCGGAAACCCTAGCCGACAGAGCTTCTGCCTCGCCGCTGATCTACCGCTCCTCTGCTCGATCTGACCACGCCACCGAGCCCGCGGTGAGTCCCTGGTACTCCTAGACAACACCCCGTCCTGGTTCGCTTCCTGGTTGCACGGGACACGACGTCGAACACCCTCGGTGCACGGTGTAGTCGTCACCGTCGTCTGCTCCAGCGCGCGCCCACACCCTAGCTAGCCGCCAACCTCCCTCCTAGCACCAACCCCGAGCCTACTGCGTGGCGTACCCGCTCATGCCGCTAGGTCCACAGTTCGAGCCCGCCTCATGCTGTTGCTTTTTGTGCGAGGCGGAGGAAGAGTCAGCAGGCGTCACTTTGCAAACCCCCCAAACTATTTAGCAACCCGGTCCCAAAGGGCCCCTCTGCGTGTCTATGCATTTTTGCAAAGAGGCTCCTGGATTCTTCAGAATAAACCCGCGGTCCAGCTCATAGACGCCAAGCGTGGGCATAGAACCAAGGGCCCACTGTCGATGACGAGCGGGTTAGGCTGAGTAAGAAAAGCGTTTGATGTTTAAAATTCAAAACCTGTTTAATTAAATTCAAAATTCAAATTCTATTCAGTTTTAAATAACTTTTTATTTGTAAATCCAAATTGCACAAATAATATATGTTTTGGATTCAGCTAGATGAGAGGATTCCAAATATGCCATCTATTTTGACTTTTGCACAACTAAAATTCCAAGTTTAATTAAATTACAACTATTGCCACTAGAATTTAATAATTTAATAACTTTTGTTTAAAAACTCCAAATTTAGCAAATGAGTAGTCTAAAATGATCAGCCCGACGAGACCTTTCTGTTTATGCTATCCATGACTTCAATTGCAGCATGCATCATATAAATATATATGGAACAACAACTGTTATGGCAACAAATGTGATTCTAAAACCCAACTAAATGTTATTTTCTGTCCTCCACACCTCACCCATGCCTTGCTACCTTACTTGCCATGTAAATTGTGCATCATTCATCATGGCATGATTGTTTGCTTGACGCATCTAATTCATATGCTTGTGCTCTATATTCATGTTGGCCTTGTTTGTTTGGTTTTTCTCGGATAGACACTGAGCAGGGATTGTATCAAGAGAACCAGGAGCACTACCCAGAACCGTCCTTTGCTTCAACAGAGACACCAGGCAAGCACTACCACATGCTTGCATACATACAGTACCTATTGCCTCTATCTTATTCTTGCATCATCGAGTCGCGATTGCATTAAATTGAATCCCAAGTATGCATAGCATTTACTTTTATACCCCACCAAGCTTGTTTCCTCCATCCCATGAGCCACTACTATAGGAGTTGTTTGAGCCATGCGTCGTGAGAACAACATGTGTAGGGTTTGTGAGAGTCGATGAACAATGAGGTACCTAAACAACTTAACTTTGAGTAGTTCGGGATAACTAAAGAAAGTGGCACCGGTGAGCAATATCGCTATTTGGTTTTTCCTGCTCACTTGTGTCCCGTAAGACCCGAGTACTTGATTCCTGTTCCTTGATTTATCGCGCTATCCACATCCGGAGGTATATGGGACCCCACAGGCGAGCTTGATTCATCTTATTTCTTGGGGCCACAAACTAGTTTGAGGTTTTATTTACGATCTGTACTTATGCCATGATTTACGTTTTATTTACGATTGTGCAGTCACACTGCTTTGTCGCTTTAGGTAAGCGGAGTGATTACGCTATCGACACCCCGAGTTTTCGGGTTCCCAGTCGCTTACAGCCATTGGCGCTAACCTTGAGTCCGTCTCGAAGCTTGCTTACTTCGTTGCGGGATCTACTCAAAGGGGTGGCCCCCTGAAATATTTCTGAATCTTGTGATTGTTCACCGTGAAAGCCTCGTTGGGTTTTGATTTGGTTTTCCGAGGTTGATCGGCGTGTGTTGCTATTGGTGCACCCGGCGGGTAAAACTTTTCTGGCCGTGTCCGCGGATATGGACGACTTGGAGCACAGTTTCTTGATCATAGACAAGCATAACTAAAGTACCGCTTTTAACCTGACTAAAGTAACGTGACTAGTAAATAGTGCAACACTCATGGAATGGTTAATAAAATTGCCAACGGATGAGGGTTGTTCGTCCGCCTCCTTGTTGGTAAGCAGGGAGGAGGATGGATCGGATGAGATTACCATTATAACTGTTGTACTTAATTGCACGGACATCCGTCTATCATTGGTTAGGCGGATGGTTAGCGTTATCTGTAGAATTGCTAGGGTTTATCTTTTGCTGCAATTGCGTCACCCCAGGTTGTGTCCCCTTTAGAGGCATTAAGTCTTGCTGAGTACCCTTAGGGTCTCACACGATAAATTCTTGATTCAGATGAACAGGTACCTTCTCGGAATGCCATCTTGGGTGGAAGAAGCCGATGATGTGGGCGATCGTTCGGTGTAGAGATTCCGGATCGGGATCCATGAGACCTGTAGTTGGGATGTGCTTATTTTCTGGCATCTTATGCCTATTTGCTTCTTATCCGTACTCGGATCTTGTTTGCCTTCGCATGATACTCGATGTGTGTTGTATGAGGAGTTATCCTAAATTATAGATGTATCTAGGTCATTTGAATCTTGCCGTATGGCGTTGGTATATTTCCTTTCTTTCTAGATGGTGTGGCTCTGATGTACTCTTGTATGGTGGCTTGCGTACATACCCACTTGTGTACGTAGTTGATCCCTTCGCCGACCACTCGCCTGCATGTGTCCCGTTGAGAGGGTAGTGGTTGGGACGTCTGAAAGGACTACCAGTGAGTGGCTTTTGGGGCCCCACCGTACTATTTCAACCACTATCACTCATCCAGGCTTGTATCTAGGAGCGTAGTTCACCGAGGTAGTTACAATAACCTTGGTTTCTTACTGAGGGAAACTTGTTGTTGTGCTGCTTCATACCTTGCTCTTGGGGTTTCCAACGAAGTGTCCCACGACAAGTGGTGGGCGCCATCAATTACTATGTTAGATTGATTAATGGTTTTGTCTTTATAATTCTATCATGTCTGTGTTGTTTGTGATCTTGCATGCTCTCCGTTGTTAGTAGCTATCTTGGCCAAGTAGTTGCTAGTGACTCCAAGAGGGGGTATTTATGCTCGATAGTGGGTTCATGCCTCTAGTTTCCAAGGGAAGTGACAGAAATCTCTTTGGTTGTAGATGTGTTGTTGCCACTAGGAAGAAAACAACGGTCTCTTGTTCATGGAACAAGTGGATTGTTTACCTTACATACTTTGTTTAAAGCAGTTGTCTGTTGCTTGCAACTTAATACTGGAGGGTGTTCGGATGATAACCCAAAGGTGGACTTCTAGTCATAGATGCAATTGGATGGCGATCAATGTATCTTGTTGTATTGCCCAATCGAATCTCATAGGATCTTTTTGTCTAGTATTGCATTGATTGCCTTGCTCAGTTCCTGTCAATTGCCCTGCTGTAATTTGTTTACCCTTCATGCCATGTTGTTTATCTAAGGAGAACACCTCTAGTGAACTATGGACCCCAATCCAATCTTCACCATTGATACATCTTCCACTGTTACTTGTTTATTTGTTACAAACCATTACCGTCCACACCATACGTTTAATCCTTTGTTACAGCAAACCGGTGAGCTTGACAACCTCACTGATTCGTTGGGACAAAGTCTTGAGTCTGTGTTGTGCAGGTCTCCGCGTTGTTTGCAACACCTATGTGACGTTTCCTTCCTCCTATTGGTTTGATAACCTCGGTTTCTTACTGAGGGAAAACTTGATGTTGTGTTGCTTCACACCTTGCTCTTGGGGTTTCCAACAGGCTTCACGTTAGCCATCATGGTGACTCAACAAGGAAGTAAAAAGGTTTTGAAAAGTTTGAAAGGCTTCCAAATGTTGAAAGTAAGGTACTCAATAGCTTTGAGCTCTCATTGCCCCTATCATAGGCATATTTATGTGGTTAAGGTGAAAGTGAGGTCCAATCTGAGTTATATGCTTGACAGACCATAAACTGGAAATCTCATGTCCCTTGAGTACGAGGGCCGCTCCGTGTGCTACTCAACTTTGGTTACCTATAAGTTCTTGTCATTGTAAATACATGCATATCATAGAGAACCGCCAACGGGGTACCCCTTGCACATGATACAGGAGCTATCCCGTGATCAAAATGACAAGGCAAGCAGACAATGAGCATCTCAGCGATATTTTTATTTACTATGTGCATAGATTTTTATTGAGGATGCTTCATAAATGCTCATTATGGTGATGCTGCAAGTTTCCACCATGATTAGGCATGGCTTAGGCTAGCGGCCCAGGCGTTTCTCTAACACAATGTATAGACTCTATGAACTCACAAGTTCCCCTTTTATTTCACACCGACGACATCCGCAAACAAAAGAGAAAGGTATCAACTGGATATGTATCCATAAAGTGTTGAAAGCGTTCCCCATGACAACACGGTTCTGCTAACTCCTAGCATATAATTTAGAAGCATATAACTTTTATGGACAGGTCACAATAATTCAGGATTATTAAGTGCAAGAAATAAAGTGTGCCATCAAGTTCGTGAGAGCTTTACTAACTAACTTTCTCAAAGCAGACAAACATTTTATTTGGAAGGAAACAAGGCATATAGAATATGCACTAAAATAGCAAATGACGCTAATAGGTAGGTTTGGTGGACACTGTTGGCAATATTGGTTTGGGGAGTTGGATGCACAAGTAGAGCTCATACTCAGTGCAAGTGAAGGCTAGCAATAGAGATGGGGCGACAAACGAGAGAGCAATAACTTTCATAATCATGCTTGCAACAAAATAGGACTAATTATGGCATGAAATTGATACAAGAACTCTGAGGCAAAATAAATCATTGAGGCTTACTGACTATTGTTTAGTCATATGCATGCGTGATCATGTGCCTAGTCGATTCACATGAAGATTTAGAGGAGTATACCACAATATCATACCAAGTTATGGATAAAACAATGCAAGCAAACATTCATATGATATGCTACAAATTATTAGCAAGCTAGAGCTAATCATAAGCAAGCAAGAACTACTAATCATCCATAATAACATACACCTTACACGAACAGGCTAAGCATGCTCACAATGATGAGTATATGTAAAAAAAATAAAAAAAATAGAGTTCGTTACCGGTCTCTTACCACACCTCAAGTTGTCTTAATCTTCATTATTGCCCTTCACTTGTGTGACTTTAATAATAACATGAAACCAAACTCCACTGAGGACGGCTGAACCCTGCAAAGAACTCACAAGACCAAAGAATAACAACAAATATTTTTTGTGTTTTCAATTTTAAAGCAAGCAAACAAAACAAAACCAAACAAAGCAAAAGCAAACCAAACAAGAAGCAAACAACGCAAAATCTTTTTGAATTTTTATTTTAAGGCAAACCAAAGATAAAAAACAAAGAAACAAACCAAGAGAAATAACGAAAATATTTTTGGTATTTTGTTGTGTTTTGAGAAAGCAACAACAAAAACCAAAAAGAAAGCCAAACAATGGATATACAAAGAACCGACCAAACATGATATATAGATGAGTGTGATGTCGATATACCTCCCCCCCCCCCAAGCTTAGGCTTTTGGCCTAAGTGGGGCTCAATCCCATGGTACCCAAGAGGGTGCACCTCCGTAGTACGTCGAGGAGGCCCCTTCGTCCTGGTAAGAGCTCGAGGACTCCCCTGTGTAGTGAACAGAGGGGTCGTATGAGGGCGCGTCCCCCTAATAGTGTCCATGGAAACCAAGAATGCGCAGCTTGTCATCCATCTCCTCCTTGGAGCGTGACAAAGGTCCCTGAGAAATATTGAACAAAGTGGTTTGGGGTAGAGGAATCTCTCTCTCTTCCCCGTCAATAAACAACATTCTGTAAACCAAACTCTCAAGGTTAGAGCCAGCAGTGACAAAATGATGCGCCTTCATGATTGTTCCGTACGTATCCCGATCGCGGTGGACCGTTTCAGACCTTGGGTGAAGCTCAAAACGCTCTTGATTCCTATCATGCCGCTCAACGAATTTTTTTGTAAGTCTCTCAGCTTCACTACTAGATGTGCTTACACTTTACAATCTACGGTAAGTTTGAAGTCTCCGAGATTTCTTATTAAAGCTAAGAAAAATCTTATGTAACAGTTGTAAACCTTGTAAGGCTGTTAAGATAGTAACCCGATGTTTGTGCATGAAAACTTGTCAATCAAAACCGTTTGTCATCATTGGTTATTCTATTTAGACTCCACTTTCTGTTAAGTAAAATGTAGTACTAGTCATTTATGATGGTTTACATCTGAAAATAGACGTGGTGACGGACTTTCCGATGAGGAGATGGTTGTGCGGGATGCTCTATACTGGTATCACGATGGTACAAGGAAGCATTTTGCGGAAGCTTTGGCACCCATGAGAGAAGATAACAGAGGTACCTTGCCGCAGCCCAGACCTGAACGAGCATCTCTGAGAAGGAAGGGACCAGCTGCCGCTTTGCTTATCCCCCTCGCCACCAAGGTCGACCGAGACAAGTTCCACCGCCACTACTAGGAAATCAGCTATAGATAGACAAATCTTCTGTGGCGCATATGTGTGACCATGCGTCACAGATAAACTCCAGTGGCGCATTTCAGTCAATGCGCTACAGAAATCTTCACACTTCTGTGGCGCATATAGGGAAATAATGCGCTACAGAAGTTTGGTGGACCTGCCATCGGGGTTGGGCTCTCTCACTTTCTATGGCGCATATGTCTATATGCGCCACAGAAGTTGGTTCTGTGGCGCATATGGACATATGAGCCACAGAAAGTGAGGGTAGGCCCTAGCATAGAATTCAGTTGACCAACGTTCTGTGGCGCATATCTATATATGCTCCACTTCTATGGCGCATATATAGATATGCGTCACAGAACATGGAAAACCAGATTTCAACTCTCCCCCTCCCCCGCGGATCACCTTTTAACTTTTGTAAAAAATAAATGAAAATGATAAAAAATTCGAAAAATAATTCCTTTGAGATGTAGTTGTATTTTGGGGTATAGTTGTAGGGAAAATTAAAAAACATGAATTTCGATGTATTTTGCAAAAAAAATATGGGACAGTAAAACGGCCGTAACTTTTGCATATTATGTCGGAAAAAAAGTTTAATATACCAAAATGATCGTCTCGAAATTGGTACAATTTTCAACTTATTACTTAATTAATTGTAATCCGCGATAGATTTGACCGCAAAAGAAAGTGATCATGCCAATGGTACAATTTACACACTAGAAGTTATATAAATATACTTACCTTATCATGAGCTAGAAGTCGCTATTAAGATATTTGTTACGTACTACGGTTTGGAGATCTTGGACTTGAATACATATACACTATATAGATTATACAATTTTCAAAATTTGAATCAAGAAGGAACTTTTATTACAAAATACAGTTTTGATTTAGCACTATGAATGAGTATTAATTTTCCAATTCACATTACAACAGTGCACCATAATAGTATGAATTAATTTAGATACACCGCTAGATATTACGTTGAACATGTAAAAGGTTGAACATGTAAAAGATAATACCAAGATAACATGAAATCATATGAGTTAAGATAATACCAAGATAAAGCTAAGTTCTATATAATTATACAAATTTAGTATAAATCTTATTTATTTTAATTTGCATTGTACTGATCCTGCAAGTTACTTATGGTATGTTGGTTAGTCGAGGTTGTAAGATTGTATATCAATGAATGTAGATATATTCATGTTTTAATTCTTGTGGGTAAAAAATGCATAGGTTTGAAAGGAATAAAATGTATGCTTGGATTCTACATGAAAAGCACTTCCCGGAGGCTAGGTGGTGTCCTGGGCGTGGGGCCTGGGGGAGATAGAGTACGGGGGTTCACATTACGGCGAGACCGGTGTCGGCATGTCTACGGCTTCCTGTACGTTTTCTAGTCGTGAGTTTTTGAAATCTTCAAAAAGAGCTATAGTAATAGAAATCGCCAAAATCAATGAGCGATTAGATCTACTATCAGCCGATCTTCTCGTCTCCGGCGGGTGAAAGAAGGAAAATAAAGGCAACAATCATATCTCTGGTGCCTGCACTGTAAGCCCTCTCTCCTCTGTGATCCTTCAAATCGTTTAACCATTGATGCCGCCAGTACGACCTAGCTTGTCTTTCCCCTCCCAATGCACTCTCCAAGCCCTAGTGGCCTTTCCCGCCGCCGCCCGGTCGACCAACCCTAATCCCAAATTCATCTTCCCGACAACGATGAGAGGGAAATCCATGTCTACATAGGTAGGCATAGGAGGTGGTGTACGCGACCCGGGTTCGATCCTCAACTCCTCCGTAATTAAACTAGTGTCTAGTTCCTCCTAGGGACTCGTTCATGCTTGGGGAGGGACCGCTGACAAGCGCTAGGGCCTCATTTGGGTCTCGGCTAGATGGTTTTAGTTTTTCAAATAAAACTTGCTTTACTCTTTTACATGTGCAAGTTGCGGAACGGACTGATCAAGCACACTAATAATTCATAGAATAGAGTGGTATTCACACGAGAAGATTACTCACGTTGTCTAACCCACTTATCTTTTCTTCTTTCTTTACTCTCTTTATTATTTAAATAAACCAGACTGTTTTTTGTGCATGATGACTTCAGTGATGAGGAGGTGCCAGATCCATTGGCACTGAAGCTCGACCGGCTCTCTCGTCTTCTTCGTTCGTTGCTATATTGGTGCCCACCGGGTTATGCATCAACTATTTGGCCGGATAAACAAGGCATTATTGTTCTGTACGTATCCCGATCGCGGTGGACCGTTTCAAACCTTGGGTGAAGCTCAGAAAGCTCTTGATTCCTATCATGCCGCTCAACGAATTTTTTTTGTAAGTCTCTCAGCTTCACTACTATATGTGCTTACACTTTACAATCTACGGTAAGTTTGAAGTCTCTGAGATTTCTTATTAAAGCTAAGAAAAATCTTATGTAACTGTTGTAAACCTTGTAAGGCTGTTAAGATAGTAAGCCGATGTTTGTGCATGAAAACTTGTCAATCAAAACCGTTTGTCATCATTGGTTATTCTATTTAGACTCCACTTTCTGTTAAGTAAAATGTAGTACTAGTAATTTATGATGGTTTACATCTGAAAATAGACGTGGTGACGGACTTTCCGATGAGGAGATGGTTGTGCGGGATGCTCTATACTGGTATCACGATGGTACAAGGAAGCATTTTGCGGAAGCTTTGGCACCCATGAGAGAAGATAACAGAGGTACCTTGCCGCAGCCCAGACCTGAACGAGCATCTCTGAGAAGGGACCAGCTGCCGCTTTGCTTATTCCCCTCACCACCAAGGTCGACCGAGACAAGTTTCACCGCTACTACTAGGAAATCAGCTATAGATTCTGTGGCGCATATGTGTGACCATGCTCCACATATAAACTCCAGTGGCGCATTTCAGGCAATACGACACAGAAATCTTCACACTTCTGTAGCGTATATAGGGAAAACAATGCGCCATAAAAGTTTGGTGGACCTGCCATCAGGGTTGGGCTTCCTCACTTTCTATGACGCATATGTCCATATGCGTCATAGAAAATGAGTGTAGGCTCCAGCACAGAATTCAGTTGACCAGCAATTCTATGTCAACTGCATGCATGCAAGACAACAATTATGGAGCCTACGATGTGCATGCATGCATGGCGTTTAAACTTGCATAGTCAAACGGTTAGGTGTTTTCATATATCCATTAATTAGAATCCCTCTACTCTTTCCATATTAATAGAGGCTAACGACCAAAATTATGGTAAAGAGGTATGGAGCATGGGCACCATGATGCCCCTCTTATTTTACCTATATATATGCCCATAAAATTTGTAACTTCTATGGCGCACATATATATGTGCGCCATAGAACATAGAAAACCAGATTTCAAAAAATAATTGACTAGATCAGATACTGATACATTACGCTTAAGTTACATCTAATGGCAAGGAAAAAAATTCTGATTCACTTTTCCCGTCAATATTTCCAGGCTGGGATACCAACATCTTTGTACCATTTATTACACGAGTAGCAGATCAAGAGAAGAAGAAAACTCAGCTATTAGCATGCTCAAGCCTAAGGAAAGAAATGCAAAAAACGCGAGGGCAAAAAAACAGGCAGACATGGCTAGTCATCGTTATAATGATACATCTTCAGTGACTGATCCATCAGGTTTTGGGCCGGTAGCAGGGTCACGTCCTCCTCGAGAATGCCTGCAGCAGAAACTAAATAAGTAACAGAGGAACAGTCACAACCCAGACCGATTTATTTCCTTGCTACAAACAGCAAGTGCTTATACATTAGAAAAGTATATCCAAACAGGATGGAATAAAAATAACGACCTTTAAATGATCTCAACTAGTGAAGAAAGATGTTTTGTTAGAACGTGCCAAGACATGGTTTGGATGGGCTTTATAGTACGTATCTGAATACCTACAGTTCATGCAATGTGAAAAGGCTGGATGTCTCAAATTAATCAGCCATAAATGTTTGAATCTTTATCATCACTACAATGCTCATTGAACTCTGACAGATTTAGCAACTATTGTTGATATCGCGATTAACCAAGCTCAATACAACAATGTCTGGCACCATTGCTCCGTGATAAATGTACGTGCTAAGAATGACAGGTCAAAAGAGCAGACATGCTTACCTTCTATGTACAATGGTCAATGAAAGTATCTACTGCCGAGTGACGACCTCATCCTTAGATTCTACCTGAAATCACTAGGAGGAAGTGTAAATTTTGCACAGCGTAGACATAGATAACATATGCAACTCTAGGAAAAGAGCTGATCTCCAGAAAATGTAGCTCCCCAGTGAATAGGCTAAGGCAGGAATGCAATAACAAGGCAGGTATCGCATACCTCAGCTGCAGTTTTTCTTCGGACTTTTCTAGTTGGACTCCTCATAGTGACAAATTCCTCTGCTGAAGTTGGGTGTACGCCAACAGTGACATCAAAATCCTGCTTTGTTAACCCAGCTTTAACAGCAATTGCAATTCCCTGCCACAAAGTTGTACAGAACATGACAAACAAGTCTGGAATAAAGCAGCAATGGTCAAGAATAATACAAAATCATACAAAACAAACCTGGATTATCTCAGGAGCATCATCACCACACATATGCACACCTACAACTTTGTTCGTAGTAGCACACACAATAAGCTTCATTAGTACACGATCAGGTAATCCAGAAAGAGTGGCCCTAAGAGGTCTGAAGTTCGAAATGAAGACATCAACATCTCCATACTCTTCAATAGCCTGCACAAATAAGCATATGAGCAACTTCATTTTTGTGCAAAATGTTTTATGAATGCCATGTATTATCACCTGCTCCTCAGTAAGACCAACTTGCCCAATGGGTGGTTGGGAGAAAACAGCAGCTGGTACAGCTCTGTCAAAAAATAAACATGATGAAAGAGTATTCGATAGAACATTGACATCCAGTCTCAAATAAAAACAATGTCTCAGAAGCAATGAAATTAAATTATGAACAAGTCAGTTTCAGGAGCTTGTCAGGCTGGGTGAATCATAAAAAACGTGAACACGAACAAAATGAAAAAGGAACCCTGAATGACCCAAAACCCCTATGAACTTATTTGTATATAATTCAGTGATAGGGATCACTCATGAAAGTTACTCCTAAACATATGGCCAATTAAACATACACATATTCTATAATTCCAAAGCACTTTCTGCATGGTGACAAACAAGGAAATGAAGACTAGACAAACTTTGGTCCTATGAAGTATCACTAGGATAGGATTAACAAAATCCTGGTTGTGACTTCATAAATGATTAAATACCTGTGATCTGGTTTGGTAGGTTCATCACCAAATGCAGTTTTCGCAAATGCCCCACCTTCCATCAGTGCAACCGGTGTCAGATTGATCCTATCAGTAACATCTCCAACGGCCCAAATTGAATCCACTGAGGTTCTAGAATACTCATCGACCTAGCAAGCACAAATTCATAACAAAAAAAACTCCATATGTCATACTGACAATAAAAGCCAGAGGAACTTCGAAGTCTGAATTATTTTACATACCACTATAGCCCCTTTGTTGTCCATTTTGACCCCAACCTCTTCCAGTCCAAGGTTCTACAAGAACAACAACTATGTTAGGGACCTAGGATGGATGAATAGACAAGTTAAGATGCACAAAATAACTAAGCAAAAACGGAAGGGCTAGATAGTGCTAACCTTTGTATTCGGTTTACGACCTGTTGCGAACATTACATGTGAGAACCCACCAATAGTTGCTTTGTTTGTCTTCAGAGATAACAAACCATCATTTGATTTGGTTATAGCTTGGGGACTTTGTTCAGTATGAAATGTGATACCCCTTAAAGACATCTGTTCAGCAATGAAATCTCTGACCTGAAATCCGCAACAGACAAGATAACTCATAAGCAAGGCACCTCACCTATTGCTAGCGCTATTATTTGTTGTTCTTAATATTTTTTCACCTCCTCATCAAACCCTCTTAATACTTTTGGTTGCCGAATAAACACATGAACGTCACTTTTTAAGCCATTGAAAATGCCAGCGAACTCCAAAGCAATATATCCACCTCCCACAATTGCAATTTTTTCAGGTTTCGAAGGCAGGTCTAATGCAGCATCAGAATCTATAACATGCTCTATTCCTGGGATATTTGGCATCGATGGCCGACCACCAACGGCTATAAGTATGTTCTTGGCAGTGTACAGCTTGCCATCCACACTAACAGTATGTGGATCAACTACCTGTGGTAAGTGAAAAAAAAATCAGTAACTGCACCGTCCAACAGCATTCATTTCAGAAAACAGTCAACTCAAACTTTAACCTGATTTACAAATATGGTCCAACCTTTCCACGGCCTTCAATTAGATCAACTCCTGCATTGTTTAATATATTTTTGTAGATACCAACTAGGCGTTGCAGCTCTGTGTTTTTGTTGGCTATCAGAGTGCTCCAGTCATGCTTTGGATCGGTCTCGTAATTCCACCCAAAGCCATGAGACTCTTCAAACTCATGAGAGAATTTAGATGCATACACCAACAGTTTCTTTGGAACACACCCACGAAGCACACATCTGTTATAGAGACAAATATAAGTTCTTATGGATGCAATTTGACATAAAAGAGAGTTAGAAATTCAATATGCATAGAAAACTAACAACAATATGCACATTTAGAAGGTCAAAACTAGTACTGACTGCCAAGTGCTAAACAATCCTTGGTCTTAAAATATTGCCTTGAAGTGTGGAACATATAAATATTGGAACACATAAATATGACAATTGACAAACCAAGGTGACGCAAATAAAAATATTATATTATGGTGCCACAGTTTTTTTACACATTGAACCAAAAAAAAAACTGTGAATGCAGAATTAGATATCTCCCGGATACTGGGTACAAGTTGAGCTGTGGCTCTTGGTTCTTGTGCAGACATTTTTATGTATTATCAACCACAAGGGCTTAGTTGTAATAACTGGAAGTGCAAATGCTATCGTGATACTGACATAGGCTACATTATGCTGGAGCGGTATGAAAAAGTGCTATCTGATTACAGTCCAATTTCGCTTCTAACACTAAATTAGAAACCAAAAGGCTCAAGCAGCTGGTTGAACTACGGATGGACATTATCTTCACTACTGGAGATAAAATTCCCAAAGGTAGAAAAATGTGCATGTTCAAATCATGTTTTTTTCGGAACTCCAGAAATCATGTAATATGACCACTCATGCAACAATAGCATCACCAGAAACAAACACCCACGCCATCTTGTGGTCTCTATATAGCCCTACCAAACAAACATCACTAACGATCCAATGCAGGAAGTAGCATAATTGGACAGCATATTCAACACTAGTCACTTTTCATTCCACTTCCACAAAAATCTTGATGGTGAAAGCAGGAAGTGAAGCACACATATATGCTGAACACACTCCTAGCAAAACCTTCCTGCGGAAAATAAACGAAACGCAGGAGCACGAGGAGGGTCCACTTACGTTCCCCCGACGCCGCCGAGGTCGTCGGCAGAGATGGTGGCGAAGGGCATCTCGCAGATGGCGGCGCGGGCGCCGAAGAGGGTGGAGGCGAAGCGCGAGGCCCGCACCCCGCCGCTCCCGGCGCCGATGGTGAAGAGGTCGTAGTCGTACTCCCCGGCGGAGGAGGATCCGTTGGGCGCGGCGGAGGCCGATATGGGGCTGCGGAGACGGGGAGGGTTCGGGCGGCCCGGGGCGGCGACGAGGGAGCGGAGGTGGTGGAAGCGGCGGCGGGGGATGAGGAGGGGGTGGCGCGGGTAGAGGGTGCGGGTTAGGGTTTGTAGGGTGGTGGAGCAGGAGAAGGGGAGCGCGGCGGTCGTCGCCATGGCTCTCTCTCTCGCGACGAGCTCTCGCCGCGCTGCCGCCGAGAGAACGGGGAGGGGAGAGGAAGGGGAGAGGCGAGGCCGAGACGATGGATGATATGTGGACTGTGGTTTGTTTTGATTCGTCTTCCTCTATTTCCAAGGCGCACTTGGCAGCAGCAGCAGCAAGACATCCTGTTAAAGGCGTACTTCCCACTTTACGTAAATGAATGTGCTGATTTGAAAGCATATCTCTGAGGACGCCAGCTTAACCACATTGAGATTTTTTTTTTTTAAACGGGATAACCACATTGAGAATGAAAATAAGTCGCAATACAGCACGTGTTTGTTGATACCAGTTGAGATCATACCTTGTTTGGTGGGTTTGTTTGTGTCCAGAGATACTGAGGCTCATTTCTAGAAAATAACATTACAAAAAGCAATCAGGTCCTTAGATCCTGACCACCGCATCGAGGCTTGAGGAGGCGTTTGGAGGCAAAGCTTGCTGTCGTGGCTGGCGGCCGTGGCGCTTGGCGGCGGAGCTTGGTGTTGTGGAGGAGGTCGACAAAGCTCTCTGTCGTGGTCGACAGAGCTTGTTCTCAGAGGAGGGCGTAGCTTGGCGAGCTCGAGCCTGAGGCCAGGCGTGAGGCCATGGCGGAGGCGCTGACGTGAGCTTTGAGGCGGCGCGAGGAGGAAGAGGCGCGAGGCCATGGCGGCGTGAGGAGGTTGACGGAAGCCTAGGCTGGGCGACGGGGTTGCTCGATGGGGGAGATGGGGGGCTTCGGGGCGATTGAACCGCTTGAGGCTTGCGGGGTCGTGACCCCTAACGGGTTGTGTTGCACAAGAGGGATTTTTCGGGGTGGACTCAGCTAGGCTGAGCTCAGAAGCTCATTTTAAGCTTCTCCATCGGGCAGGGCTGAGACCCCTTTTTCGTATGAGGTGGGCAGTGCCCAGAAGAGAAACCCAGGCTATCAAACCTGTAATTTACCAAAAATCTTGGTTGGGATGGAAGTTTCTAGGCTAGTCCAAACTACCAAACACACCCTAGGTGTCAGGTGGGATCCCATCAAACAAAGCTGACACCCTATGCAACACCCATCCTCCTTCTCTAGGGCGTGATTGGCATTTTAAAGCTTCCGGGGGTAGGGTGCTAAGGAGCACGGCCACGAAGAAATGTCCCTAGAGACATGTTGTACATTTCGCTGGATATCTCGGGTTGTATCGTTTGCAATGCACGTGCCATTTTAATTGGTTGACTGCATCCAGTTTGGTGGTCAATCAACAACTATACTAAGCCGAGGCTAAACACACATACCTCACATCATTATAGCTAGCAGCGATGGGCGATGGCGTGGCGGAGGCGGTCGGGAAGTAGAACGACGGTGGGGAGATGGACCATATGTGGGTGCTGCTGCGAGAGCACGAGGCCTCGTGGCGCGCAACGGTGGTGCTACGGTTACTAGAGTGGTTGTCGGTGCACAACATGGACCTGACCGTATAGTTCGACGTTAAAAGGGAAATCTTATATGATCGTTGAATCACAAAACTTGCAACAACGAGGCAAAGCTAGTCCTTAAAGGGAACTTCGAATGGGTCGACTGAGTGCGAAAAATCTCACAAAAAATCACTACTAGTAAAACAGCTATAGATAATCCAGACAGTCGTGGCGACATTGGTTGTTAATGCCTCACAAGTAAATAGTCGCGGTGCATGTCTGGGAAGTGTCCCACGGGTAAGTCACGTATCCATGGCGCACATGCCATAGGTGCGCCACCGTTACATGTGGTCAGGGCACCGGTGGCCGCGGACCACTTACCCATAGGACACCACATAGTGCACCGCCTCCACCCCCACCCACCCGCCCCGTGGACCCACCCCGCCCCGTGGATCGCCTTTTAAGCTCTGTAAAAAATAAACGAAAATGAAAAACATGTTAAATAATAAAAGCCTTTCATATATAGATAGGTAATGTGGTCTAGTTTGTAGGAAAATTAACAAACATGAATTTCAACTTTTTCTATAAAAAAAAGTCATGCCATGGTAAAATGGCCATAATTTTTGCTCACGATAACAAAAAAAATGTTTAATATATTAAAATAACAAGTACGAAATTTCGCATCCGCTCGCAATGACTAGCGATTTTTAGATTCTCAAAATTCTAAAAGGATAAAAAGTTACGGCAAAAAGAAGATTTTTTCTGCAGAAAAAGAATTGGAGGCCACTTACCCGTGGCGCACCACCATGTCGTGCGCCACGAGTAAGTGTGGGCGAGATTTGAAATTCGAATTCGGCCGGCCACCTACCCCCTATTTTTTTACCTCCCATCCTTCTCCTTCTCCTTCTCCTTCTCCTTCTCCTTTTCGTTTTCCTTCTCCTTTTCCTTCTCCTTCTTCTTCTTCTTCTTCTTCTTCTTCTTCTTCTTCTTCTTCTCCTCCTCTCTATGGCTTCCTC
Source organism: Avena longiglumis (assembly GCA_030063025.1). Taxonomy (NCBI): domain Eukaryota; kingdom Viridiplantae; phylum Streptophyta; class Magnoliopsida; order Poales; family Poaceae; genus Avena; species Avena longiglumis. The sequence goes on from CP125975.1 coordinate 535,986,077, forward strand.
TCTCCGAGGTCCTTGCTCCGGCCTCCTCCTCCTTGCGGTACGATAGAGGTAGCGGCCTTCTCCTCCTCCTCGCAGTGACGACGGCGACGAAGGCCTCCTCCCCCTCCTTGAAGTGACGACAATAGCCTCCTTCGACGGTGGTCTCCTCCTCCGACGGCGGCCTCCTCTTCCTCCTTGCAGTGATGATGGCAACCTCTCCGACGAGGCAATGACGACGTCTGTTCTGATGAGCGACGATGATGACGGCGGCGGCGAGATCTAGATCTCCCGCTTTTTTGAAATTTGACATTTTTACCCGTGGCGCACCTGTAACCCTTCCCGTGGCGCACCCCGGTGCGCCACGGGTAACTTTTTTTACCCGTAGCGCACGATGCAGTGCGCTATGGGTAAATTTTACCCGCATCGTGCGGCTTGTGGTGCACTGCAGGTGCGCTACGGATGGACTTTTTTGGTGCGCCATGGGTGGCCTATTTCCTAGTAGTGATTGTTCAAAAATCCTCCAATTTTGACCATGATTTTGAGATGATGCGGTTTATGAAACCCGGTGCTGATGGTTGGAACGGAACCCCATCATCGAAGTGTATCATTTTCATATAGAGTTTCCTGTGAAACGAAGCATGTGATGTTGATTACAAGAGGATAGAGAATAGTCTGTTTGAAAGAGGAGAGAACAGAGTTCATCTTCGATCTCACTTAGTGAGAGAGCTACATTTAAATTTCTCAACCTGCACCAAAACGAAATGAAAAACTTGGAACATCAAAGTGGTGAGAAACCGCGAGATCAATCTACTCCTCAAAGAAAACTTCAAATGGTAGATTGTGTGCAACAAATCTAACGACAATCAACAAAAAAAGCTTCAACTTTGATCTCGAATTTGAGAAGATACAATCCACGAATCTTGGTGTCGATGGTCGGAATGAAACCCATCGTCAATGGACATCTTTTCATTGTAGAGCTTGATTTGATTCAAAGCATAATTATGCTAATTAAAAGTGGTTAGGATGAACACGTTAAGAGAGGAGAAAGAAAACTAATCGAGCAACATCAAAAAGCGCTGCGACATGATTTGACACGCACCGGCCACAACCCATAGAGAGCCCAACCAACAACCACAACGGATAGAGAGCCCAACCAACCAATCGTCCAGTTCTTGCATCCAGCAGACCTGCTTACCGTCCATGCGCGCTACCAATCATGCCCCTAGTCGTTGCAATTAGCACAAATACACATATTATTTCAACACAGGCATCAGAAATAACAAATGGAAAATGATACTGCAGCAAACAACAGTACAGTACATGATTTCCATCTAAAAAAAAGGTACAGAATTTCATTTGACAAGACAGTCAGCAGCAGAAACCTTCATTAGTTAAAGGGCCTATCACAAGCAAGATTTCAGGCCCTCAAAGAAAAAAGCAAGATTTAAGTAGACATAAAACTATGAGCATTCAGGGCTTCTACGAAGGCGGCATCACATAGTTGGTCATTCATCCCTTCATTCATCAGAAGTCAAACAGCTAGAATCTGACAATATGAAATGGTACTGTGGTGATCCACCAATTTCCAGCTTATACATTGGTTCACAACCAAATATACCTTGACATAACAGTAGTGCAACTTGGAAGAGGGGCGCTAAAGATGATAATTCCAGTAAAGATGGAAGGGAAACTAAGGACTAAGGAGGGAAGATTAGCGATGGCTATATACTTATATAGTACTTAGGTAGGTATCACCATAGCTCACCCAGGACATGCTAGCACCCGGACAAGGTCATCAGTGTTACAGTGGAGAACAGTTGCAGGAGTTGTTCATGGGCACGTGCTGACGAATGCTTCCTCTTACGAGGAATCGCTGCGCTAGGGCTTGGACGCCTCAGGTCATGTCTGCCAAGGTCGAGAGAAGAGCAGAACGTACAAAGGTCGAGGCTGTTGCTGCAAGGCATTCCTCCATGAGCCAGAGTCGCCCTCCCCAAACATCAGCAGCAGCCTTGGGTCCATTCTCCATTGTCCTGCACTCCAAAATAGCACATATGTCTTAACACCATAGTGTAGATAAAAAAGACTGCAGCAAACAATTCTTAGTACAAAAGTATAACCAGAAACGATGACATTTCCAGTAGGCACCGCCAGAAATAATGTGTATAAATAAGCAAGCATAAGCAGGTACAAATAATTCACAAGCAAGGATAAAAGAATTCTGCTGCACTTAGAGACCGCTTGTGCCAACAGTCAAAGTAATCATGTTTTTATTTGTGCTACTGAAGGCATCACGTTCGCTTGGACTGTAAGGTACAAGGGCAGCATCAAGATAAGGTTCTTAGCACGCTGAAGGAAGTAACCTCATTTGCAAATGCCAGACAGCATACAGAGGCAGAAAGAACTCTGCCGCAGTTGTAAAATCCAATAGACTATAACAACTAGGGATATCAAAGTTAGCGAGGGTCCAGGAGACAAGAATGGCATGGGAACTTAACTGGTTAAATTCATCTTGATCATTTCATCACTAGACTTGAAGTATCTTCATTACAATCAATACTCCTACTTAACAAATTCAACACATCATTATGATAATATGATAAGGAATATCATCATTTGCACCTTTCTAGACTTGTTTTATATGAATTTTGCCCTATTTTTTTTACCACATTCATTATTATCTAGTAATTTGGAATTGCCAAGAGGATGGACGCGTGTAACATGGTTTACTTGGTGACAAGATTGATGTACTGCTTGCATAATCATAAATAAAAAAGTGAAAAGTAGGGTTATATTTATGTGCCGCTTGTATTTATGACTGAAAAAATAAGTAACTACTTGACTAGCGTTTTCTCTTCAACTTGCAAATTGTCAAGTCTCATTTTCTGCCTTTATAGTGTTTGTCATTAACAAATGCCAATTGTTAGTAACGTTTCACGGTTGCATCTTCAATCACATCCTAAGCTATTGCTCATTAACCTGTGAGACTGAATCAAACTATCAGAAGCAAGTGAACTAAAGGTCATATAATGCTATATCTTATCTCATGTAGGACCAATACACAATATTTGGCCTAAATAGTAGCTTGTACAACCCCGCCACAAAGAAACAATGATTCACCTTGTTGATATAGGTAACTGCACATGTCAGATGTGAACCTAAGGTAAGATGGTGTTGCATTGTGCTCTAGATACTTTAGATTCATGAAACAATACAGGAAATTTCAGGGTAAGCTCGCGGAACCAGCAACAGATATATCTATCAGCAGTTCAATCCTCCAATGCACAATTGCACATCCTACAGAATTCCAATAAAATAGACAAAGGTCACCACAGGACAATGTGCACCCTGCTTATAAGTCACATTTACTCACTGAAGTCTAAAACTGCCAGGATTTAGCATCCACATTTTGCAAACTTGGTTTTACCAAGGATACTTCCAATTTGGTTATGACAACGTCAGACAAACATATCCACACCACCTCCTAAAAAATAACTAAAGAAAATCGATTACTTACGTCTTACATACCCATCAACTACCAGAAAACTAGCATTTGATTTTGTAATCCTCAGGTTGTAGAGCTCACAATTTTGCAGCAAGTTGTCAGAGTCACTACAAAGAGATGCATGTTATCCCATAAATCCAGTTACTACCACCAAAGTATCATTGGAGCACAACCATTCCCCCAAACTAATGGGGCAGCGCTCCCTCTCGACCTCCAGAAATGGAAGATCCTAAAATCTAGAGAGCCACAGCATATTCCACTTGAAACTTCAGCAGAAAGTACACCCCAAAATGACCGCACTGCACCCACCAAATAATCCCTCAAATAAGCTCACGAATAGGAACACTTCAGGACCAAAAGAAAACTGCAGTGCGAGAGAGCACCTACGCATCCACTCATAAGACATTTATTACTTCCTAAAACTGCAAGGATTTTACATCCACATTTTCCATGCTTGGTTTTCCCGGATTGACAAGTTAACTTTTAATCTCGTTGTGCCAGACAAATCTATATTCACAGTTCCACTTCCACGCCATCTTCTAGAGTGCATTACAGTCAGAACATCTCCAAACTTAACTATAGGAATCGATTAGCTTCTGTACTCATCAGCTACTATAGCAACTGGCATTTGACTTCGTAATCCACAGTATTACCGCTGATGATGCAGCAACTCCGTCAGCAGTCACTACAAAGACAAGGATGTTCCACGAATCCACCTAAAAACGATCTCTCGCCGCTTATTATCGCCCAAAACTACCGCACTGCGCCACCGAAACAAGTAAAGGCACGAATACGAGCATTTCGAGGCCAAACAAAGCACCACACGGCATGCGAGAGCGCATTCACGTACCTCGGAACCGATCGGGTCACGCGAGCGCGAGCCGGGGGGGGCGAGGAGAGGAGGGCCGGACCCCGACCCGAGCCCCTGGCCGGCGAGGCGCGCTCGGCTCGGATCTCGAATCGAACCGTGCCGCGCGCCCGAGCGAGCGGCGGAGGCGGCGTCTGGTAGGACAGCAGCGGCGCCGCCCGTTCCTCCCAGCGCGGAGCGAGGCGGGGCGAGCTCGAAACCCTAGGCCCCTCGCACGGAATGGGGGGGGGGGAGAGACTAGAGAGCGTCAATGGCAGTACAGGACTGAAATGTTTTGATGGAAGGACGGACGGGCGACACCCTGGATCCCAGTACCCACCACGCTTCCCTTCCGGATTTCCCGCGCGAACGCGGCGCCATGATTTTACCCTCCTGCCCTTCCCCAAAACGACGAGGCCAGAGGCACTGCGCGCCAGCGTGCGGGCCGAAGGGGCAGAGGGCGGGGCAGTAATTTCCAGGCGCCGACTCGCCGGCGACCCACGCCTCTGCCACTCTCCCCGTGTCCTTTCAGAAACCAGAGCGGGATGGGTCATGGGGGAGTGAGCTGGGATGGTGGCCAGGAGAAGCAACGGTGGTCAGCTTGACGTGTGGTGTGGTGTGGCAGAGCATTCATCATCGCTTCCATGAGGGTTTTGCCCATCATTAGCCTGCTGAGCGGAGTGCAGTGTCGCTAGCTGCTGCAGCTAACTTCTACTCCCTCTGATCCATATTACTTGTCACTAAAATGGATATATCTAGATATGTTTTAGTGCTAGATACATCCATTTCAACGACAAGTAATATGGATCGGAGGGAGTAGTATTTACTGTGGCCTCTGTTTTCAAACATTCAAAACGTTTTATATTTGGGAACTGGGTAGTGCTTCCTCTCACGGTATAAAACATTTCAGCTTGTGGCTTGTTAGAACATTTTGGGGCATTTTCACCGGCCCAAAGCCTGGAGATACCATCCAGATCTGATCTTCAGTATTGACAAATTGTTTGATGGCAAGGATGAGGGGGACCGAGAATTTGTCACTAGTGTCAATGCTATCCTGAAGGAGCACTACCGCACTGCTGTGGACAAGTTTAAGGTGAATTATGGACTCTGTGAAGAGCATGGTGATGATCTTGATGGATGGCTCAGCTTTGCTGTTTCGTCCAAGGCAAAGAATGTTGTTCTCGATCTACGCCCGGCACCCAAATGCCCCGACAGTGTCTACAGCTTCTCTCTGCATCTTTTTGATGATCGAAACAGCTCATGTGTGCTGTCTCTCCGACTTGTCTTGGTCTGCCTAAGGCCAGCTCCAGATTTCTGTGGCTTTGCAAACCTTCGGTCTCTCAAGTTGCATAGGGCTTATGTATCCAAGGACCTCCATTGCATGCTCTCACACTGTGCTGTCCTTGAGTGGTTAAGCCTGACAGACTGTTTCATATCTTCCTTCACTGTTTCTGAGCCACTGGATCACTTGCAATATGCTTGTATTCAGAATTGCAGCCTACAAACCATTGAACTGCATGCCCCAAATCTCACAGTATTTGAGTATTCAGAGCAGCAGGATGTATCGATCGCGCTTGGCAAATTTCACAACCTGAAAAAAGCAAAAATCGAAGTATTGTCAGATTCTGACAGTCTAGATTACACGTTTAGTCATCTTGTCAGTACTATGCCTGACGTGGAGGAAATCTCCCTAAGCTAAGACTCCATATCCAAAATGAGGTAGATTTTCTATAATTTCAGGCACAACAGTTCATGACAAACAACAGATGTGATTTTATTAATCTGAGGCGTCTCGATATGGAGGTTTTGGTGGACGGAAATCCAGGTTGTTCCAGAGTGATTCTTCGTTTGGCTTCTCTCTTGGAACTAACTCCCTCTCTGGAAGTGTTTAACTTGCATGTGAGTTACTGTCTTTTAAGTTTCCTTCTGGAGTACATGATTTTTGTTGTGTGTGCTTTCTTCTTGATCCTCTTATCTAGAGATTTTAATAGATAGATTTGCCCCAGAAAACCAATGGCATATGTTGCGCTTGTGAAAATGACTGAACATTCAAGAGCTTATGCCAGAGTAATGTGAACTTCATTGGCCCTTACAGGTTTTGTTTAATTCTGAGCTGCCATATCATGCTGTTGCTGATGCCAGGAAGACTTCAGGGAGAAAACTTAGCCATCTCAAGAGGCTGCACATGTCAGGATTTGCTGATCTCCGGGGCCAAGTGGAGCTGGCGTGGTATATCCTCCAGCATGCCACAGCCCTCGTCCGCATGGTCATTGATCCTGTTGTGAAGACGCGTTTAGGCTCGCACCGTGCAAAAGAGGGTGGCCAACTGGATCTCATGACGAAATACTTCCTACCAAAATTTCCAGAGGTCCTGGCTATTTTGAGGCCACCACCACCACCATGGCTTCGGTGTTGACCTGGATGGTGGTTGCTAGCAAACTTGTGCGTCCGGTTGCAAATTTAAAGTTAACAATCGTTAACTGTTGTATTATTAACATATTTATTATGTTTTATGGAAAAGGGTAGAAAAGTTTCAACACATGTCTTGTTTAGCATTGCTCGAAAATCAAAGTGAACTGGAGTTTTATTTCTTTTATAAAAGAAAAGAGAATTATGGACATCATTTCATCTAGTAGAACGGATTGCGCACAGGGTGAGTATTGGTGAGGTGTCCCTTATCTCTCGTGAAACTTCTTTTCCACGATCATGTGATATTTGGATTTCTGATACCGGTTCGTCTAAAAAATTGTAAATTTCGCAACTCAACTTATATTTCAGTAAGCGATTTAGTTTTAATTCTAGAGTACTGCATATTTAAGCGCGCTCAGGTCTATGTCCCGCTGTTGTTGACTCTTGGCGAGAATTTTTAGATTGTGTAGTCATATGTTATGCGGTCTTTCCACTCTTTTTCGTTTTGAAATGTAAGACTTTTTAGCAGTTTATTTTAAAGTGCTAGAAAGGATTATATTATGAAACGGAGGTAGTAGAGCCTACCAGCAATTTTTTTTTTGAGAATCTGCGCATTTATTAACATAAAATATTTAATGCTTATAGTCGGCCTCTGTATAGCTAAGATGCACACAGTCACACGAACAATAGAACTAGGGAATAAAAACTAGAGAAGTATTACAAAAAGGAACTATCGAAATAATTGTCTTCAATCTAAGGTAGATCAATCCTTAAATCACGCGGCAATCCATGTCGGAAGAAAATATCCATCGTCGTGTCCTCCAATCGCGTACATACCTTCACAAATAAGTCACGAAACTCCATGCATTGGAGAATAGGTCCATGATCGAAGAATAGCCGTGACTCGATAAATAACCTGCAGAGAAGAAGACACAATGTTATTAAAAATCTTGTCATTTCTACAAAGCCATAGCGACCATATAATAACAAGCGCTCCCACCCTAAATAGAGTTATATACTTATCAACAATTCCATGCAACCAATTACTAAAAATATTGGTTACTGAATGTGGAGGAGATAAATCAGAAGCTATTTGGACGAATGACCATATAAAGCGAGCAAAATTGCAATGGAAGAATAAATAACGAATTGTCTCATCGTGATGACAAAAAACGCATTGTGTACTTCTATGCCAATTCCTCTTTGCAAGATTATCTTTTGTTAGAATTACACCTTTGTGTAGATACCATGCAAATATCTTTGTTTTAAGGGATATTTCATTTTCCAAATTTTACTATTATCATCGACCGGGATATCAGGTTGGACCAAAGCTCTATAAAGTGAGCCAACGGAAAATTTACCACTTCCTAGTAATTTCCATTTGAACACGTCAACACCGTCCGACAATTATATCGTGGATAATCATAATAGTAGATTGTTTCAAGATACCAGTCGAGGACCAATGAGACTTCGTCGGAAAGACACATTAGGAGGGTTGTCTTCCATCACCGTAAAAATTGTATCCCCTTTGTGTCTAACAATCGAATATAGAGCTGGATATTGTTCGTGAAGAGTAGTTTGGCCAAGCCACTTATCTTTCCAAAACCTAATCTAGTGTATTTGTCTATTTTGAATACCCTATGATGTCTTTATATGTTACATCCTGAGTAACACATATTCATCTTTCGAACGGATAAGACCATCTCCACTCGCCCCCCTATATGGGCTCCGACGACAACAATTTTTAGCCCATATAGGAAGACGCCAGCTATTTTCTTAGTTTAGGAGGGGGTGTTCTCAGCCACACTCCCTCCAAATAGTTATATATTCATTCATTTCATATATATAGATAAACAAAGGTTCATTATCTGCATCGCCAACTTCGCGCCATCCTAATCAACTCTGTCGCATTCACTACCGCTATCACTGTCTTCATCATTGGCGTCGTCCGCCGCGTCTCGTGTCGGAATCGAGGTCGACAATCCCGGCAACCTCCTGAAAGGGCAATATGCGTGTATCCACTATTTTGGTTAAATGATTATACCGATGCTAGAGTGTATACTAATGTTTTCTTACTAGTGTGTACACAGGTTTTAGTCCGCAAGTGATGGTAATACATGGTGTAAGACCCCCCATTCTCTACTCAAGAAAAGATTCGGTGGTTTCTGTAGGGGTTCGTAGCATGGAAAACAAAAAAATTCTACCGCATGCAAACAAACAAGCCAAGATCTATATACTAGATTGTAGCAACGAGTCGATAGGGGAACTCATCCTCGAAGATTCCAAAGCGGTTAACAAGATCAGATTATCGTGGGTGATGTAGTCGTACTCTTGCCGATCTCAAGATCGCGTAGACGATCCTTCCCACAGGCTCCTAAGCGCTTCAATGGGTCACACGTTCGGTACTCGATGAAGACCTTCCTCTCCCTTGTTCCAGCAGGCAGCGGAGGTTGTAGCACTCTCCTCGCGATTCCGGCAGCACGACATCGTGGTACATGAAGTAGAGGGGAGATCTCGCAGGGCTTCGCCTTAAGCCAGAGCGAGTATGGTGGAGCAAGAGAGGTGCCTTGGCAATCTAGGGTTTAGAAGCACCAAGGGGGAGCTTGGCCGGCGGCTAGGACTTGGGGAAGCCCCAACTCGGCAAGTTGGAGGAACCCTAGGTGGCGGCGGCAACTTGGAGGAGGCCGGCGGCTAGGGCTAGGGTTTTGGGTGTGAGGGGTAGGGGGCGTCCTACCCCTCCTTATATAGGTGGAGGGTGGCCGGTTGGGAGGAGGGAGTCCTCCCCCAACTCGGCCTCCTTGGCCGGCGGGTGGAGGGAGGAGGACTTCCTCCCCAAGTAGGTTTCCTACTCTCCCTCCACCAAGCAAACTTGTCGTTTGACTTTTCGAATTGGCGTTTGACTTTCAAACTAGGATTTGATTTCTTCCTTTATTTTGCCCAGCCAAGTGACCTAGTACATGATGCAACCATTCCATATTGTCATGACACATTCATGTACCCTTCCCCTCCGGAGTACCGGACCTTCCGGACCCTTCTAGAGCATTCCCGGTGAAAACACCGGAATTATTCCCCAACTCCGAAACATGAATTTCCTTATATGAATCTTATTCTCAGGACCATTCCGGATCTCCTTGTGATATCCCGGATCCCATCCGAGACTCCGAACAACATTCGGTCTCTTACTCATTATTCCATAACTACTCAACAACATCGAATCCTTAAGTGTGTCTCCCTACAGTTCGTGAATTATGCGGACATGATCGAGACACTTCTTCGATCAATAACCAATAGAGGAATCTGGAAATTCATATGGCTCCCACATATTTCTACGATTACTTTGCGATCGAATGAACCACTTACATACGATACCAATTTCCCTTTGTCTCACGATAGTTTACTTATCTGAGGTTTTGATCGTCGGTATCTCTGCATACCTAGTTCAACCTCGTTACTGATAAGTACTCTTTTCTCGTTCCCGTGGTATGTGATCCCTTGTGATCCAGTCACATGCTTGCAAGCCAATTGGATGACATTCCATCGAGAGGGCCCAAAGTATATCTATCCGTCATATGGATGGACAAATCCCACTCTTGATCCATGTGCCTTAACCCATACTTTCCGAACACTCAATGCCACCTTTATAGTCACCCAGTTATGGTGTGGTGTTTGATGTCATCAAAGCATCCTTCCGGTGATGGTGATTAGCATGATCTCATGGTCAAAGGAATTAGGTTACTATGTATCAGAAATCTTATATCAATTGAACTATTAAAATGACTTGATCTTTATGCTACGCTTATCTATAGGAGTATGTCCATCATACCATTCTCCTAATGATATGACCTTTTTATTAACAACATCTCAAATTTTCATGATCAAGAAACCATGATCATCTATTAATCAACAAGCTAGTATTATGAAGAGGATTTACTAGGGACTCTAATTTTGTTTACAAATCACACAAGTATTAATGTTTCTGGTTAATACTGTTATAGCGTGAATGTAAACATTTATCATAAACACCAAGATATAATAATAACTACATTTATTATTTCCTCTAGGGCATATCTCCAACAGTCTCCCACTTGCACTAGAGTCAACTATTCTAGATTACATGGTAATATACCGAACACGCATGGCAGTTTGGTGTTGGTCATGTTTTTCCCTCGGGAGAGGTTTAGTCAATGGATCCGCCAAATTCAGATTTGTGTGTACTTTGCAAATCTTTATGTCACCATCTTGGATATGTTCTCGAATAGCGTGAAAACGTAGCTTCATATGCTTCAGCTTCTTGTGTGACCTTGGTTCTTGCGCATTGGCTATGGCGCCCATGTTATCACAATAGATAGACATTGGGTCCAGCGCACTTGAAACCACACCGAGCTCTGTAATGAACTCCTTCATCCATATCGCTTCTTGTGAAGCCTCCGAAGCAGCTATGTATTCCGATTCAGTTGAAGATCTCGCCACAACGCTTTGCTTTGCACTCCTCCAGCTAACTGCTGCACCATTCAAAGTAAATACGTATCCAGATTGAGATTTAGAATCATCTCGATCGGTGTTCCAACTAGCATCGGTGTAACCATTAACAACGAGTTGTTCATCACCTCCATAAGAAAGAACCATATCCTTAGTTCTTCTCAAGTACTTAAGGATGTTTTTGACCGATGTCCAATGATCCACTCCTGGATCACTTTGATATCTACTAGTCAAACTAACAACATATGCAATATCGGGTCTAGTACATAGCATGGCATACATTAGAGATCCTATGGCCGAGGCATAGGGAGTCTTACTCATCCTTTCTATCTTCTCGCTGTCGGACTTTGAGTTTTACTCAAGGTCGTATTGGGCAACATGGGCAAGAACCCTTTCTTGCTATCTTCCATTCCAAAACTCTTTAGAACTTTGTCCAAATATGTACTTTGTGACAATGATATTAGGCGTCTCGATCTATCTCTATAAATATTTATGCCTAATATGTAAGCTGCTTCACCAAGATCTTTCATTGAAAAACTATTATTCAAATATTCTTTGACACTATTAAGAAGGTCTACATCATTCCCAATCAACAATATGTCATCTACATATAGTATTAAGAATGCTACAGAGCTCCCACACACTTTCTTGTAAATACAAGATTCTCCATAAGTTTGTATAAAACCAAAACTTTTGATTACCTTATCAAAACGTTGATTCCAACTTCGGGATGCTTGCTTCAATCCATATAGGGACCGTTGAAGTTTGCATACCTTGTTAGCATCTTTAGGATCGACAAAACATTTGGGTTGCATCATATACAACTCTTCATCAATGTCTCCATTGAGGAACGCCGTTTTGACATCCATCTGCCATATTTCATAATCGTAATATGCAGCGATTGCTAACATAATCCTCACAGACTTTAGCTTCAGTACTGGTGAGAAAGTCTCATCGTAGTCAACTCCTTGAATTTGTCGAAACCCTTTTGCGACAAGTCGAGCTTTATAGACAGTAACATTACCATCAGCATATGTTTTCTTCTTGAATATCCATTTGTTCTCGACAACCTTCCGGCCATCCGGTAAGTCCACCAAAGTCCATACTTGGTTTTCGTACATGGATCCAATCTCGGATTTCATGGCATCTTGCCATTTATTGGAATCTGGGCTCATCATTGCTTCCTCATATGTCGCAGGGTCATCGGTGTTGTCCACCAACATGACACTCATAACGGGATCATACCAATCAGGAGTGGTACAAGTTCTCGTTGACCTGCGAGGTTCTGTAGCAACTTCAACCGAAGTTTCATGATCATCATCATTAGCTTCCTCTCTTATTGGTGTAGGCGCCACAGGAACTACTTCCGGTGTTGCGCTACTCGCAAGTTCGAGAGAAGGTTCAACAACCTCGTCGAGTTCTACTTTCCTTCCAGTCACTTCTTTCGAGAGAAATTCCTTCTCTAGAAAGGATCCATTCTTAGCAACGGAGATTTTGCCTTCGGATCTATGATAGAAGGTATACCCAATAGTTTCCTTCGGGTATCCTATGAAGACGCATTTTTCCGCTTTGGGTTCAAGCTTGTCCGGCTGTAACTTCTTTACATAAGCTTCACAACCCTAAACATTAAGGAACGACAATTTAGGTTTCTTCCCAAACCATAATTCATACAGTGTCGTTTCAACGGATTTATATGGTGCCCTATTTAAAGTGAATGAGGCTGTTTCTAATGCATAACCCCAAAACGATAGCGATAAATCTGTAAGTGACATCATAGAATGAACCATATCTAAGAGAGTTCGATTACGATGTTCGGACACACCATTACGCTGTGGTGTTCCCGGCGGTGTCAATTGTGAAAGTATTCCGCATTTCTTTAAATGCTCGCCAAACTCGTAACTTAGATATTCACCTTCACGATTAGATCGTAGAAATTTAATCTTCTTGTTACGTTGATTCTCTACCTCACATTGAAATTCCTTAAACTTCTCGAAAGTTTCGGACTTATGTTTCATAAAATAGATATACCCATATCTACTCAAGTCATCCGTGAAGGTAAGAACATAACGATAACCACCGCGCGATGCTACACCCATTGGGCCACACACATCGGTATGTATGATTTCTAATAAGTCCGTAGCTCGCTCCATCATCCTAGAAAATGGAGTCTTAGTCATTTTACCCATTAGACATGCTTCGCATCTTTCAAGTGATTCGAAATCAAGTGATTCAAGAAGTTCATCGGAATCGAGTTTCTTCATACGCTTCACTCCAATATGACCAAGACGACAGTGCCACATATAGGTCGAGTTATCGCTCTATTTCAAACGTTTAGCTTCAATGTTATTAATATGTGTATTTCCACAATCGAGATTCAATAAGAATAGACCATCTATCAAAGGTGCATGTGCATAAAACATATTACTCATATAAATCGAACAACCATTATTCTCGGACTTAAACAAGTAACCGTCTCGCAATAAACATGATCCAGATATTTAAGTATAAAACTAATCCCGATGGTAGATGAAGAGGTAGCGTGCCGAACGCGATCACATCAACCTTTGATCAATTTCCAACGCGCATCGTCACCTCGTTCTTCGCTAGCTTCCGTTTATTCTGCGCAAAGACCGCTTTGAGTTACAAATATGAGCAACCAACCAAGATTAAATACCTGTGCACTACTACGAGTACTAGTGAGATACACATCAATAACATGTATATCGGATATACCTTTCTTCTTGATGTTGCCGTTCTTCAAATCCGCCAAGTACTTTGGACAATTCTGCTTCCAATGACCTTCTCCCTTGCAGTAAAGCACTCAGTATCAGGCTTTGGCCCAGCCTTGGTCTTCTTCGTCGGTGCGGTAACTTTCTTACCACCCTTCTTGAAGTTTCCCTTTTGCTTAGACTTGCCTTTCTTGAATTTGGTGGTCTTATTGACCAACAACACTTGACGCTCTTTCTTGATCTCCACTTCTGCAGATTTCAACATGGAGAAGAGTTCTGACAACGTCTTGTTCATGTTTTGCATATTGTAGTTCATCACAAAGTTCTTGTAACTTGGTGGGAGTGATTGGAGGACACGGTATATCCCCAAAGCATTAGGAATAACTATACCCAAACTTTGGAGTTTGTTTGCGTGCCCAGACATCTTAAGCACATGCTCACTGACGGAGCTGCCCTCTTCCATCTTGCAGTTAAAGAACTTTTCAGAAGCCTCATAACTCTCAACTGCCGCGTGAGTCTCAAAAATAATTTTGAGTTCACGGACAATATCATATGGGTCTTGGTTCTCAAACCTTTTCTAAAGGTCCGATTCCAAACCATACAAGATAGCACACTGAACTGTGGAGTACTGATTCTTCCGAGTGAGGTAAACATTCTTTACTTCATCGGTAGCGATGGCAGTGGTTCACCCAATGCATCCAAAGACATAGGTCAAGTTACCAGCATTGAGGACAAACCTCAAATTGCGGAACCAATCCACGAAGTTGCTTCCATTGTTTTTCAACTTTTCTTTCTCTAGGAATGCATTAAAATTGATGGTAGGGGCCGCCATTGATCTACAACATATTTGCAATAGTTTAGACTAAGTTTATGACAAATTGAGTTCTAATTAATAGTTAAATTAATCTAGGTGAACTCCCACTCAAAACTATATCCCTCACATTTTTTTAGCGATCACACGAACCAAATCCACCACATCAAAACCGATCATCACGAGAGTTGATGTAGCTTCAATGGCGAACAATCAACATGTTCATCATATCTACTATATGACTCATGCTTTACCTTTCGGTGATACGTGTTCCGAGACCATGTCTGTACATGCTAGGCTCGTCAAGATCAAACCTTAGCTTCCGCATGAGCAAATCTGGCTTGCTCACGTTGTATACACCCGCAGAATCTAACACACCCGATCATCACGTGGTACTTCGAAACAACGAGCTTTAGCAACGGTGCTTACTAAGGATGAACACTTTGGAACTTGAAATTTGTGTGCATGAGGGATCATCTTATAATGCTACCGCTGTTAACTAAGCAATACAAGATGCATAAAGGATTAACATCACATGCAATTCATAATATATGATATGATATGAACTTTCTTCTTGTGCTTACGATCTCCATCTTCAAGCACGAACATGATCTCCATCATCACCGGTATAGCGTCAAGGTCAATAGCGCTGTTTCATGGTTGTCGTCCACCAGCTTCAACTATTACAACTACTTTGAATAGACACGCAGGTCTTAACGGAATTTAAAGACAACCATATGGCTCCTGCCGGTTGCCAACTTATAATAAGGAACATTACATACATCAAATATAATCACAATCATGGCCATATCACATCACGACACACCCTTGCAAAACAAAGTTAGACGCCTCTAATTTTCTCCTGCCGGTTTGGGGCTTTCAATAAGTGTCGATCTAACTTACGAACATGAACCATAAAATTGATGTTTGAACTATCAAGTGCCCGTTGTAAATTGGATTTATACTATAATGGGAGAGACAGACACCCGCAAATCCACTTATGCAATACAAGTTGCATGTTGAGCGTGGAGCAAGTCTCATCAACGATGTCATCTAAGGTTAGCCCGGGCCGCTTCATCCCATCATACCGCAAGATGCAAAGTACACAAAAAGCAATTGATAATAAAAGCACCACCGCCCACAATGACCACTGTGTTCTACTCGTGCAACAGATCTACATATAGACACGGCTCGGATACCACTGTAGGGGTTCGTAGCATGGAAAACAAAAAAATTCTACCGCATGCAAACAAACAAGCCAAGATCTATCTACTAGATTGTAGCAATGAGTCGATAGAGGAACTCACCCTCGAAGATTCCAAAGCGGTTAACAAGAGCAGATTATCGTGGGTGATGTAGTCGTACTCTTGCCAATCTCAAGATCGCGTAGACGATCCTTCCGGCGCTGCGTTCCGGCAGCGCTTCCGTAGTCGGTCACACGTTCGGTACTCGATGAAGACCTTCCTCTCCCTTGTTCCAGCAGGCAGCGGAGGTTGTAGCACTCTCCTCGCAATTCCGGCAACACGACGGCGTGGTACTGGAAGTAAAGGGGAGATCTTGCAGGGCTTCGCCTTAAGCCGAAGCGAGTATGGTGGAGAAAGAGAGGTGCTTGGCAATCTAGGGTTTAGAAGAACCAAGGGGGAGCTTGGCCGGTGGCTAGGGCTTGGGGAATCCCCAACTCGGCGAGTTGGAGGAACCCTAGGTGGCGGCGGCAACTTGGAGGAGGTCGGCGGCTAGGGCTAGGGTTTTGGGTGTGAGGGGTAGGGGCGCCCTACCCCTCCTTATATAGGTGGAGGGTGGCCGGTTGGGAGGATGGAGTCCTCCCCCAACTCGGCCTCCTTGGCCGGTGGGTGGAGGGAGGAGGACTTCCTCCCCAAGTAGGTTTCCTACTCTCCCTCCACAAAGCAAACTTGTTGTTTGACTTTTCAAATTGGCGTTTGACTTTCAAACTAGGATTTGATTTCTTCCTTTATTTTGCCCAGCCAAGTGACCTAGTACATGATGCAACCATTCCATATTGTCATGACACATTCATGTACCCTTCCCCCCCGGAGTGTCGGACCTTCCGGACCCTTCTAGAACATTCCCGGTGAAAACATCGGAATCATTCCCCAACTCCGAAACAGGACTTTCCTTATATGAATCTTATTCTCCGGACCATTCCGGATCTCCTCGTGATGTCCCGGATCCCATCCAAGACTCCGAACAACATTTGGTCTCTTACTCATCATTCCATAACTACTCAACAACATCGAATCCTTAAGTGTGTCTCCCTACGGTTCGTGAATTATGCGGACATGATCGAGATACTTCTCCGATCAATAACCAATAGAGGAATCTGGAAATTCATATGGCTCACACATATTTCTATGATTACTTTGCGATCGAATGAACCACTTACATACGATACCAATTTCCCTTTGTCTCACGATAGTTTACTTATCCGAGGTTTTGATCGTCGGTATCTCTTCATACCTAGTTCAACCTCGTTACTGATAAGTACTCTTTTCTCGTTCCCGTGGTATGTGATCCCTTGTGATCCATTCACATGCTTGCAAGACAATTGGATGACATTCCACCGAGAGGGCCCAGAGTATATCTATCCGTCATATGGATGGACAAATCCCACTCTTGATCCATGTGCCTCAACCCATACTTTCCAAACACTCAATGCCACCTTTATAGCCACCCATTTACGGTGTGGTGTTTGATGTCATCAAAGCATCCTTCCGGTGATGGTGATTAGCATGATCTCATGGTCGAAAGAATTAGGTTACTATGTATCAGAAAGCTTATAGCAATTGAACTATTAAAATGAGTTGATCTTTATGCTACGCTTATCTATAGGAGTATGTCCATCATACCATTCTCCTAATGATATGACCTTGTTATTAACAACATCTCAAATGTTCATGATCAAGAAACCATGATCATCTATTAATCAACAAGCTAGTATTATGAAGAGGCTTAATAGGGACTCTAATTTTGTTTACAAATCACACAAGTATTAATGTTTCTGGTTAATACTGTTATAGCATGAATGTAAACATTTATCATAAACACAAAGATATAATAATTACTACATTTATTATTGCCTCTAGGGCATATCTCCAACAGTTTCATTATGTTTCTCTCTACTTTTTATTTGATTCTTATAAAAAACACTTCACTATTAAGAGGGGCGGTCTCAATGAGCTTGTTAGGGATGTCTTTCTGTCATATACTCATCCTATCACCATATAGCCATCACACTCACCAGAGAAAAACCTTTAGTCAAAAAGGAAAAGTGCATGTTTGAGGTTTGTACAGACCGGCAGCCAATCCGGCATCATATCAATCCGTGGGCCGCCGGACTAAAAGTTCGCTATGTCGAACTAGTAGTCGCTGGCGACTACTTTGGCTGGGCGTCGGTCAGTCCGGCACGGCGCCGGTTTGATCGGCACAGGTTCTGACTCGCCGAACTTGCCGCCGGTTCGTCCGGCGCACAGTCCGACGATGCTGGACTTGCTGCCAATTCGCACATTGCTGCCTTCAAACGGCTACGTTTCCGCTTAGACTATATATAACCCCTTTCTTCTCCATTGAGAAGTTAGGTATTCCATTCTAGATTCAACCTTGAGCTCTCTCTCTCTCACTATTGTTGAAACACCAAAATCTTGAGGATCTCTCATTCTACCGAATCAAATCCAAATCCCTTTGGGAGAAAGGAAGAGGAGGTATCGATCTACGTTTCCACCAAGCCAAAGTTCATTCCCCTTGATTTCATCGAGTTCGCTTGTTACTTTTGGGTTTGTGAGAAATCCTAGGCGGCAAGGGTCGCCTGGAGGCATTCGTCTTGTGATTTTCCCCATGGAAAGTTTGTGAGGGTTTGGAGACTATCTTAAAGTCTACAACGAGTAAGTGAGCTATTGTTTCATAGAATAGACTTGGAGAACAAGGTAAGCCTTCATGGCGTTGGAGAATCCGTCGTAGAACCTCACGCCTCTCCAACGTGACGTAGCCCCCTTTCCAAAGGGAGTGAACATGGGAATACATCGTCTCCGCGTGTTTCGGTTGTTCCTAAACCAAATATCTTACTTATGTTTTTTTTACTTTGTGATAGCCTTCATGCTTGAAGTATCTTGTATCATCATCTAGGTTGCCTCACCTAGTTTGCATTTAGACACATTTATATTCTACAAAGCCTAAAACTTGCAAAATATTATAAAGAAATTTGTATAAACCTATTCACCCCCTCTAGGTTAACCATCTTACCCTTTCACCTCCGTCCTCCTCATGAATTCTTCATGGTGCGTCGCGTTAGCTTGACGGTGCGCCGCGTCGATAGCGGTGTAGATCGTACGCCCATGTACTTTCCAGAAGTGCTGCCTCTCTTCAGGGCTGCGCAGATCCGGGTGGAGTTGCCGCCGGTGAGCTCGGCACAACGCAAGATCCTTCACCCGCTCCTTCTTGAACCGTTTCGGCCAGTACGTGCTCGTGGGCGTGTACCGGACCATCGCCCTCTTCCGCTCCGGCAGCTCGCGACAACGCTCTTCGATCTGCATCGCCAACTCGGTGCCACGCAAGGGTGCCGCCACAGGCACACCAGCATAGCTGAGCTTGGAGCCGGCCGGAAGCCTCGCGCGCGGCGGCACGAGGATGTCGTAGTGGGCGAACATTACAGCCTCATAGAAATTAAGGTTGTGCCTCTCCATGGTAGCGGTGGCGGCGGGAGGGGAACGAGGGAGAGACAGGCGCCTAGATATAGCGGAGAAAGGGCGAGAAGACGGAGCGGTGGAACGAGTGGAAAAGAAACTTTTTCCCACTGTCCGGGCTGGCCCATGTCGTTTTCAGCTCCATCAGGCTCTCCCGTTTGACTTCCTGTGGGGCGGCTTGGTAAAGCCTAATAACTAGATGGGACGCATCAGTGCGAAAAAGATTTAAAGAAGCAGGTTAGGCGTGATTTTAAGCGCTGACACCCTCGTATCTCTTTCGATGGCACCCCGGAGTGCAGATAATCTAGCGCACCGAGTGAACACAACTCATAAGGTGCAAGTGCGACATCCAATTTGCAAAAGCTTATCCTCACCGATCACATGGATGCCAAAGAAAACGGTGCCCAGAGAGAAGAACAAGATGAAGTCGCAATATAACTGCATAGAGTAGTAAATATATGATACCACTTGCACACGATAGTTAGAGCATGTCTAATAGACCCCTTAAAAGGGCCAAACCCGTATAATAACCGCCAGAATACGGGTTTCGGCTCTACCCGGCCGTCTAGCAGACCCGTAAAACGCCCGCTCGATTTTCTTTGTTTCGATTCTGGGCGGGTCTTCGCCCCTACTTGTGCGGGGTGGGAGCGGGGATAGAGGGCCAAACCAGTATCCCATTTCCGAAACCGCGCGCGGACATTTCAGTTCCCCCCACCCGTTTCCCCCGCGCGCCGCCGCAGCCACCCGCGCGCCGCCGCCGGAATCCGTCAGATCCGCGCCCCTCCGCCGCCCGCCGAGCCGCGCCGAGCTGCATTGACGCCCGCCGCACCTCCGCCGCACCCCCGCCGAAGATCCGCGTCCCTCCGCGCGCGCCGCCGCACCCCCGCCGTGGTCTTCTCCGCCGTTTTCGCCGGTGAGTATTCCGCCGCGTTCTTCTTCGTTTTCGCCGGTAAAATGGACGTGTTTGGGGCTGATGTATGCTTCACCGTGGTAGATGGCTTCGGAGGATGTGCACATGGCGGATTTGGACGTGACGTCGACCGATTGGTCCTCGTCGGATTCCGAAGATTCGGACCTCGACGAGGTGCTCAACGACGACGAGACGGAGATGTTGCTGCTCCTGTTCATCACCAGCTCACCCAAGATCTGATTGATCACCATTGGCAGTTGCATGGCCAATGCGTTATTACATTCATTTTCTATTGTTTTATGTGTGAAACATTCATTTCCTATTGTTGTATGTGTGAAACATTTGTTATTTGTTTAATTCTTTCATTAGAACATTTGTTGACATTTCCGAAAAACATTATTGTAATAATTATGACGATTATTGTGTGATGTAAAACATTTATTTTATGTGATTGTTGTGTTGGTTCTAATATCCAATTTGTCAAAAAACCCTGTTTTGAGGTGTTAAAAACTCGTCCGAGCTAGCAGACCCCGTATCCCCACCCCGTAAAACAGAATATGTTTTACGGGGTGGAGATACGGGGTCTGCTAGCTCGGACGAATTTTCGACCGGCGAAAAGTGAATACATGACCCTCTACTCGCGTTTTAAGGGGCGAAAAAATACAGGACCTGTTAGACATGCTCTTACAGTGGTGCTGGGCTCACTAACTCGCCTTTCCAAAGAATGAGGAAAAGGAAAGGGGCGACTCATCAAGGCAACCTGTAACTTTGCACCTGTCTGTACTTGGTCGAATGAGCTACTAGCTAGCTAGCCATTGGATCCATGTAACTTCCAATGGCGATCGCCATACCTACGATGCCGTACCACGGTGTCCTCACATGAAGTCTTTGTTTAAGCTTCAAACAAGGACGTATAACTGTCACCATAAAACTAACCTAGAGACTTTATATAGTCCAAGCCACACCCTTGACTACTGCACTCTCTACATTCCTAGAGTGCTGTAATGTCAACATAGAGCATGTGAACAGCCTTGCCCTTGTCTTTACGTCGGGAATTATCTTGTAGACCATGCATTATCTACGTTCTGCAAGTACGCTGGGACTTGGCCACTTGGGACCTACGGGTCTATGAATATATTTTTCGTTGTTCATGTTCAGTTAATCATCGTGAGAACCACAACCACCGTCCACTGTATGGTGGTGCAAAGTGTCCATGTTCCTCGAGTAATGGTTCTTTATGTCGTAACCTAATGTTGCCATAAAATGGCTGAGCAAATCTAGCCTAGATCTAATCCATGACCCCATCAAATCAATAACATGCACTATTAGTGTATATATGCGGATTCTGTTGAAGGATGTGACTTCTTGCTTTGCTTTTTCTTTTCCCTTTCTTGCGATGCGAAGCAATGATAGCATTGCTTCCGAAACTTTACATGCCTTTTTTCCTTCTCTTCTGTTCGAGTTTCCATCAATTAAAATTGCACAGTAGTTAATTAGGTGTCTGAAATTGCTATTTATACGAATATGCAATCAAAGTATCATGTTTTCTTTTCTCCAAGAAAGGACCATAAAGCTTTGTGCACTTTCTTTATTTCCAAAACACAACCCTCTATCAACAATGCCATTTCTTGATTAGTTTCAGCAACCATGTGGGCATGTATAGTGGACTTGGTCACTCCGACATGTAGGTCATAATTGTCCCAGCTCCTTATCCTTTGATTCTTTGGTACAAAGAAAACACCTCTTCTGTCCTTTGCGGCCCAATGTTGTCCCCAACCGTACCTTATTTAAAGTAAATCCAAAAATATGCCTTCAATACATCAATACCGTGGAGGGATCATAACATGCCAAAATCTCACATGCCCCCTCCAAATCACAAAACATCTGTTTTTTATACTCACCGATGTTCTTCAATTACCGATAAAAACTTAACTTGGGGTCTCATTTCTCAATGTATTCTCCATGATCGCCCCTGTGTAGTTCTAAAACATGCTGATAATGCCCTCATATCTAAGGCCTTTCAAAACTAGACTTCGCCACAAAGATACTCTTGACTCCTTTGCTAATGTTGTGTGTTGCATGCATACCAATTGTCACAAAACCGAACCTTCATTTTTGTGAACATCTATGGACCCCTTTTTGCCATTACTGCCAAAAAACTGCAAGCACACATACCTACCCCGTGGAAGGATTTATAGTTATGTATCAAACCTAAGAAGCTAAAAGCAGTCCCTCCCTCTTACCACGACTAGAGTTTTCATGATCTCTAGTCACGTTCGCACCATGTAGAAATTTGTAAATTAGTCTACTTGGTGGTAACGTTTGTCAGAACTCAAAATAGTGATAGGAAGGTAAATAAGAAGATAAAGGTAAAATAAGAATTAAAACACTAAACAACTAAAGAAACTAATGGTACTCAAGTATAAATTGATTCTAGGTGCTACATAAAACTAACTATGTGATGGTTGACAAGAATGATAACAAAAGATGGCGAAGCCTAGGCGCTTGCCCACACGGCGGCCGCCAAGATGGATGAAGAGGAGTCCCTGCCTCGTCGCCCACATCTGTTGGATCTAGACCATGAGGAGGCCTTCCAGATCGTCGTGGATTAGTATCAGCCTAAGGAGATTGCAAAATGGAATGGGCTCTCCAGTGCACATCACGAGTCCACGATGGTGTCTTAGGAGCCTCCCCCATCTCCGCCTTCGCAGGCGATGTAGCCATCGACACCATACCTGGGATTTTTTTGGGTTGGGCCTAAAAAAGCCTGCCCGCACATATCCCAGCCCCAAGCCCGATTCGTCTCTCGGGCCTCAAATCTTCACTCGAGCCCGATTCGTGCTATGCAAATTCCTCCGGGTCGTCGGGCCGCAGGCCAAGCCCTCCCTTAATTCTGCATTTCCTTTTGTCCGAGCCCGCCACGAGCAGCCACCGAGCCGCAGATCTAGAGCCCAGGCACGGCCCCGCTGGACTGAAAAGACTGGCCCGTCGGGCTTTTTTGGGGGGTCGGGCTGTCCACGCCTAGATATGACAGGCACACGCGTGGCAAGGACACGCGTGGCCTGAGCAGGTTCCCCAACCGCAGCAATAGGTGAAGTACTAGCCACCGGCTTCTATTCTAAGTATGCATGGATGCCACAACCGTTCATCGACCTCTCTCATGACGAGAACGAGGCGACAACGTCGACGCTTACATAGGGCAAGCTACAATTTATGGTATTTAGCATGTCTTTTCTATTTTTTCATTATGTAAATTAATTTTTTTAATGAAAATATATGAAAAACAACGTCATACTGCTAGAAGTACTCCGACCCAAACTGACATGAAAAAAATTTATGTCGGTTGACCTACCCAAACGAACTAAACAGACGTATTTAGTATCCGAAATTGGTTGGCCGCTGGAGATGGTCTAAGGCATATACAATGCGGTGATGTCAGCCTTTCCTTACAGTTGCCACGTCGGATTTTCGCTTAGTTGGAGAAAAGAGAATAAAAAAAGAAGGTTGTCTTCCCTTAGCTAAGGGACGATCTCTTAAAAATAAGAGAAAATTATTTTTCTCCATTGTACCTTATGTCTTTTCTTATCAACATAATTTCTTACTATAATTAGTCAATTTAAATTAATTCTTAGAGATGACCCATTGTATAACTTATTTTTATTATCTTCTTTAGATTACATGGAGGGCTAAGAGAAGCCGCTAGGATTAGCTGACTTTGAATCAATGATATGTGGACCTTACGCATGATAGGGTCCACCTATTCAGTGACTCGAAGTCAGCTGACTTGGAGTCCCATAAAGTCAGTCAATCTTGCTCTAAAAGAAGACTCATCTTCTCTAGCATTGTACATGTCCTAAGCCTTGTTCCGCGAAGGGTTTAGGGTTCTTTCTTGCATGGCCCGGGCCAAAAATCTCTGCCGGCGGGCCAGGCCCTAGAACACGGCCCATATGGCCAGCTATATCACGTGATTAGATTAAACTCAACAGCCGTTTAGTTTGTGGTAGTTATGAACAGCAAAAAGAAAGAAAATTTTGGCACGCTCACGAGTTATCAATGTGAACGAACAGATGTACGTACCACTATTGTCTGCAAGGCGTGCGTGTCACATCGGCAGTCCCTCTCTCTCATGTTCCATCCATGAGAAGACAGCGCTCCGAAGCTTGCGGGTATCCTAGATTCAGAACCCGCTTCAAACAAAAACGCTGTCAAACTATCAGCATGCAGTGCGAAGCACTGAGGATACAGTGCACCCATTCGTCTGTCCCGTTCACTGACTCGTACATATTCCTCCGATTTGACAGCATGCGTACGTGCCGTCCTCCTTGAAAGCCTCTAGCCATGTCCCCAGATTGATTGCACCCACACACACACAGGTGTAGCAAGAAGACAAGATGTTAATGGCTTCTGAACGACACATGTTTAAGTTTGAGGCCAAAGCATGGCTAAAGCTGCACTGAAGTTTCCCATGAGATCCATGCGCATCGAGTCTCCGCTAATCAACGTCTCGGTGTTCGACGGTCGACGACGACTAGAGTACATACATACGGGCGCGGGAAATGCGCCTGGTCCGCGGGTGGGCAAGACACGTACGCACGCACGCACGCATGAATGGATGCAGGCCGGCCGTGCCATATGCCGACGGCCGACAGGGCACGTGCCGTCGGTGGCCGGCCGGCGGCATGGCGCCATGCCGACGCCCATCGCCCGATCGGCAATTCGGCATAGACACACAACGCGCAGCTAGCTGATGAACTGAGCTCGGGATCCGACCGCGCTGCGTGCGCGCCTCCGTGAATCGTGGAGGATGCGTCGTGCCACTGCCGGCGCGCCACATAGCGAACGTCCCCCGAAATTCCTCCCATGATTGGTGGGAGCGGGTGGTTCGCTGCCTATCGATCGCTAGCTGCATTTACGCATGGCGCGTGCGTGCAGCGCATCTAGGCACTGCCGCCACCGCGACCGAGTCAATTCCAGCGGCTAATTCTTCGCGTATTGCTCCGTCGTGTGTATTCATCAGGATCATCGGTCGTATACGGCAGCATTGCCAATAGGCGACGATAAATGATCAAAAAAGGCTGCACTGCACGCAGGGTTCGATCGTGTAGACAGGTAGACGCCGTATGGGTCCGAACACGACGGCTGCTTCCTCAGAAAACGAAAACGACGGCTGTTTTGGGGGGTTCGCTGCCCCGGGCTATTTATGGTTGACAGGCTAGCTTGACGGTGCATGCATGCACGCAATGCGTATCGATGATCGATCTTTCGACCGTGTGTGTGGATGCGGACAAAATTCGTATGCCGCCAGTTGCTAGAGTATACATACATATATGAAATGGAAGCCTGTACTCTAGCAGCTGGCGGAGTACGTACGTGATACGGATGGACCATACCCTGTGCACAAGGTCGTTCGGCTTATGGGCGAGTACGCGCATAAAGGGAGCTATATATACCTGGATGCAACACGAGAGTGGTGGACTTTGTGCAGCTCAGGGCGAGGGACTGCGCATTGAGTACTGTACTATGTGAGAGTTATTGGGAGAAAGTTTCAAGAAAACCGCGCGGACGGTGTGCCATAAATATTTTGAAGATGGGGGTCATCTATTTTCAGCGTGCAAATATACAAAGCAACGGTGGCGTAGTATCATGCTGGAAGACGTCCGGCTTAAGCTTTTGCCATGTCAATCTGTTTTGGAAATGCTATAAGAAATTTTAGAATCACTGTCAGAGGAACAACAAATTTCAGTTGCTTTACTATGGTGTTGTTGGGCAGAACGAAATAAGGGAAACCATGGCGAACAAAAGCAAACTGTTGATCAATTTCAGTTCACTGCCTACGTGGATGAGTGGAAGCAGTACTTCAAAAAAGAAAAGAACCCAGTGAAAGTGCAGGTCTGCAGATGGGAATTGCCTCATTCTGAATGGTTCAAAATCAACATTGATGCATCTTTCTTTGATGCAACAAAATCTGGTGGATGGGGAGCCACCTGCCGTGACAATGTGTCACATATCCAGTTTGCTAGTACAGGCCACTTGGAGATAATATCCGACGCTATGCATGCTGAAGCCATGGCGCTGTCACATGCAGTACAAATGGCTGAACAACTGGGAGTTGGCCATGCTATTTTTAAAACAGATTGTATTAATCTGGAGAGAACCATCAACTCATCGGAGTATGATTATGCAGTCTTGGGAGTTTTGATTAGTGATCTAAAGTTTAGATTACGTGTGAATTTTATCGAGACAAGAATGGTGTATGTCCCTCGAATATGTAATAAGCTCGCACATGAGCTAGCAGCTATGGGTGCTAGGGTAGAGCATGAAGAACATTGTGTATGGGTGATGAACTACCCTGAGAGTGTTCCATGTCAAAAAAATGGATAGTACAAGCATGAAGCTGTTTGGATGACTGTTCATATATAGAGTGGGCAAAATTGCATTGAAAGAACAAATGCTTAATTATCACATCACGATGACAACAAACACATTTTGTACTTTCATGCCAATTCCGTCTAACAAGATTGTCTTTAGTAAGAATAACCATCCGACAAGGATACCCAGCAAAAACATTGTTCTTTAAAAGTATCTTCGCCTTCATATTTCCTATTATCATCAACTGGTACGCATGGCTAGACTAGTGCGTTATATATAGAACCAACCAAGAATTCAACATTGTTACGTAGATTCTAGCAAAATTCATGTGGTCTAGGTGCTAATTGGACTAAGAGGCAAGTCCTATGTCCAAGTAAATCTCTTGAGTGTTACAGATAGACTTTTATGTTGTAGTAGACTTGTACTAGGACTTTATTGTATTTCCCTTTGTACAAGCCATGCAACGCATAGTGCCCTCCTATAAATAAAGCACGATGGGGCTCGGGATTGTTATCTGAGTAAAAACCCTTACCGACGTCCATTTTGACATGGTATCAAGAGCCACCTCTTGCTCGAGCTAAAACCCATCGGATCGATATACACCCGAGTCGCCGCCAAAACCCTAAACCCCATCACCGCCGCCGACCTCCACCCTAACCATGTCGTCCTCCACCACAATCACCTCCCTTGGCAACCCACCCAAAGATCAACTCACCCGCTTCAACTATCCCTCATGGCGCGCGCAGATCCTTCCTGCTATCCGGGGTGCGCAATTGTTCGGCCTACTAGATGGGACCGATCTAGCACCACCGGAGACATTGACCGTCGAAGCGACGGCGTAGGAGACTGACAAGACGACAAAGAAGATGTCGAATCCAGCCTATGCTGCCTGGCTCTCTCGAGATCAGGTAGTGCTTTCCTATCTCCTTGGTGCCATCTCCCCGGCGATCATGTTGTATGTCATGAGGATCGAGCACGCCGCTGGCGTGTGGAAAGTGCTGGAGACAATGTTTGCCTCACATAGCCAATCGAAGATCACGAATCACAGGACTGCGCTGGCAACCACCAAAAGACTCCGTGATCCTGCCCCGATGTACCTGGCCAAGATGCAAACTATTGCTGATGATCTGGCCGCCACCGACAAACCTGTTCTCGAGGAGGAGCAGGTCTCGTATATTCTGGCTGGTCTTGGAGACAGTTACGAGAACCTCGTCGATGCTTATGGAATCCTCGGCTCGGCGCCAACTCTAGGTGAATTGTACGCCCCAGATTCAAGCCCATGATGACAGACGCTCCCTGAAGCAAGGAGCGCAACAGCAGGGTGGCTTCGAAACCTCTGCCAACGTCGCCACCCACCAGCGCTATGCCAACTACTCATGTGGTGGTCGCGGGCCTTCCCGTGATGAACACCACGGTCGGCGTGTCGACAGGCGTGACGACCGCCGTCCCCACCAAGATGATGACCGTCCCCGCCAAGGCTGTGGTGGCGGCCGTGCCCCTTAGGAGCCAGGCGCGGTGGTGGGCGTGGTCGTGGCCCCAAGCACACCACCCCCTGGGTGGATGTCACGTGCCAGATCTGTGGTCATGAGGGCCACCCCGCAAAGGATTGCTGGTACCGGTTCTTCGAAGATGATGAACCCTACGATGACAAGGAGGCCAATGCCGCCTCCTATTGTGTGGATACCAATTAGTACCCTGACACCGGTGCTATGCATCACATCAGCAGCGAGCTCAACAATTTAACTGTCCGCGACAACTACCGTGGCCAAGAAAAGGTGAACACTCCAAGTGGGCAAGATATGGAGATCTCTAATGTTGGTCATTCCATTATTCGCAATCATGTTCAGAATTTTCACCTTCGAGATATTCTTCATGTCCCACATGCATCCAAAAATCTCCTTTCCGTTCACCATTTCACTCTTGACAATCGTGTTTATATCGAATTTCATCCCTTCTATTTTTTGATTAAGGGTCAGGCCACGGGGAGAATAATTCATAGAGGATGGTGCGTCGGTGGTATTTACCCCCTTGTATCCTCGTTGGTGTCATCATCCACGTCTCAGAAGCTTGCTTTCATCGCCTCCAAGCCTTCCCCAGCAAAGTGGCATAGTCGTCTAGGGCATCCGTCTCTTCAAATAGTTCATCAAGTCATTAGTCAAAATAATCTTCCTTGCAGCAAGGAGTCTAGTGTTGAGTCAGTTTGTGATTTTGTCAAAAGGCAAAAAGCCATCAGCTGCCCTATCCTATATCTACCAGTGTGTCCACTGCCCCATTACAGTTAGACTTTTCTGATGTATGGGGACCTGCCCCTATGTCTGTTGGTAGACATGATTATTATGTAGTAAGTTTTATCAATGATTATAGTAAGTTTACATGGACATACTTGCTTAAAAAAAATCTGATACTTTGGCTGCCTTTCTTGCTTTTCAAGCTCTTATTGAACGCAAACTCAACACCAAAATTCTCACCATCCAATCTGATGGTGGTGGCGAGTATGTTAAATTTCACGATGAACTCCAAAAACAAGGTATATCTCACTTGTTATCTTTCCCTCATGCACACCAACTTAATGGTGTTGCCGAAAGGAAACATCGACACATTGTTGAAGTCGGACTAGCCCTCCTTGCAAATGCGCATATTCCATTAAAATTCTAGGATGAAGCCTTCCTCACTGCCACATACCTCATCAATATGCTCCCAAGTCCTGTTATTGATAATGATACTCCTGTTCATCGTCTCTTAGGCACTACCCCAGACTATAAATCCTTGCGTGTGCTTGGTTGTGCTTGCTGGCCTAACTTGCGCCCCTACAACAAGCGTAAGCTTGCTTTTCGTTCCACTCAATGTGTCTTCTTGGGTTACAGTCCACGCCATAAGGGGGTTAATTGTCTCGAAGTATCCACATGTCACGTCTATATTTCTCGCGATGTAGTGTTTGATGAGGCTGTGTTCCCTTTCAAAGTCTTCCATCTGAATGCTGGTGCATTACTCCGCCAAGAAATTTTGTTGCATGATGAATCTCTTAGAAATTCTGGACATGAACATGCAATTTTGGATGAACTAACCTCGAAGAATGATCCTACTTTTAACCCTATTGCAGGCGCCAGGGTCCCGCGGGCCGACCGCGTCTCCACCTCCGCACTAATCCCCTACTGCCACCTCGTAGCGGTCGCCGCGGGCTCCGCCCACACGGTTCCTGCCATCCACTCCTCCCGGATCGTCTATGTCGCCGAACTCTGTGATGCGCTCCAGCGCCTCTCCTTCGGCCACACGCATGTCCATAGGATCACCTGCGGGCTCCGCGTCCTTGATACGTCGGAAACGTTTCTATAATTTTTGATGTTCCATGTTTGTTAGTATCTACTTTGCTTTGCTTTGTCTACACTTTGAGGTGCTTTTTACATGTTTTCTGGTACTAACATATTAACAAGTTGCAACAGTGCCAGATGCATGTTTTCTGCTGTTTTTGGTTTCAGAAAATCTAGTAAGGAAATATTCTCGGAATTGAATGGGACAATAGCCAAAGTCAATAACTTTCCATGGGGAACAAGAAGTCTAGAGGGGAGATAGAGAAGCGTGCTAGGGTGGCCAAACCCCCCTAGGCACGGCCAGGGGTGGGCCCACACCTGTGTAGGGTTTGACCCCCCCTGGTCGCCTCCTCGGCCTCCCCCTTCGCCTATAAGATGCCCCCGATGCAGAAACCCTAAGCACCCGATCAAATCTCCACGAAACCGTTTGTAGCCTCCACTACCATCGTCACTAGATCGGGGGGATCTAAAGTTCTTCCCGCACCTAGGAGGAGATCATCCCGAGGCCTTACATGCGGTATGATGCATGAGTAGTTCCACCTTGGACTATGGGTCCATGTAGTATCTAGATAGTTGTATCTCCCCCTTTGTGCTTTCATGTATAGATATTGTGAGCTCCGTTCATGATCAAGATCTAATCTATTTGTAATCATGCATGTTGTGTTTGCGGGGATCCGATGGATATTGAGATTATTATGTTGGTTTGATTAATGGTTTTGTCTTTATGATTATATCATGTCTGTGTTGTTTGTGATCTTGTATGCTCTCCGTTGTTAGTAGCTATCTTGGCCAAGTAGTTGCTAGTGACTCCAAGAGGGGGTATTTATGCTCGATAGTGGGTTCATGCCTCTAGTTTCCAAGGGAACTGACAGAAATCTCTTCGGTTGTAGATGTGATATTGCCACTTGGGAGAAAACAACGGTCCCTTGTTCATGGAACATGTGGACTGTTTACCTTACACATTTTGCTTAAAGCAGTTGTCTGTTGCTTGCAACTTAATAGTGGAGGGGGTTCGGATGATAACCTGAAGGTAGATTTCTAGTCATAAATGCAGTTGGATGGTGGTCTATGTATCTTGTTGTATTCCCAATCAAATCTCATAGGATCTTTCTGACTAGTAATTGCATTGTTATGCCTTGCTCGGTTCCTGTCAATTGCCCTGCTGTAATTTGTCTACCCTTTATGCCATGTTTATCTAAGGAGAGCACCTCTACTGAACTATGGACCTCGGTCCCATCTTTACCATTGATACATCTTTCACTATTACTTGTTTACTTGCTGCAAACCATTACCTTCCACACCATACGTTTAATCCTTTGTTACAACAAACCGGTGAGCTTGATAACCTCACTGATTCGTTGGGACAAAGTCTTGAGTTTATGTTGTGCAGGTTTCTATGTTGCTTGCAACACCTTTGAGACGTTTCCTTCCTCCTTCTGGTTCGATAACCTCGGTCTCTACCGAGGGAAACTTGTCGTTGTGCTCCTCACACCTTGCTCTTGGGGTTCCAACAAAGTGTCCCACGTCAACACTGGGTGCACGCATCAAGATTTCTGCCTGATGGTCTGTTTTGACAGATTTCTGCCATTATTTGCATTTGCTTCTTATTGATTCCTTTTTGACTTCTCTCTTGGGGAATTGAGATTTTTGAAGGAGTTGATACAGTAGCTTGTGTTTTTAGTGAAAAGCCTTGTTGTTCCAAAGCTTTGCTAGAGGTCACCCCAAGCTTGGGGATGCCACCATGGTGTCACCCCAAGAAATAGCCAAGAGGTACAAGCGTCAAAGCTTGGGGATGCCACCATGGTGTCACCCCAAGAAATAGCCAAGAGGTACAAGCGTCAAAGCTTGGGGATGCCCAAGGAAGGGCATCCCCTTCTTCATTAATAAAAAGCTCAGGTCTGTCTAGACACTTCGTTTTTATTGTTTCATGCACAGTTGTGTTGTTCTTGGAGCGTCTTAGTTTTTGTTTGCTTTACTTAGGTTGTTTAGTTTGCTTGAATAAAGTAGTTTGGACCCCCATTCTCGCTGTGTTGTTTTGCAAATAAGTTGCTTGGTGTTGGAAAGGAGTAGTAAGTTCTTGCTTGAAGTGCAAGAGGAGCTTGCATTGACTGTGACTTAGACTTTAGCATGACATGCTAGGTGTTGTTTTGGCATTATGTTTAGTGATAATTGATGTAGCATGTCTTGTTCCAAAAAATTGAGATCGCCTAGTGTGACTTGAAGAAATTATGCGCTGTTTTAGCATGCAAAAGCATAGTATTGTGGTATTATTCTTTTGATGCTCTGCTTGGGTTGACTTGGCACATGCTCACACCATGATATGACTTTCACAAGTCACCATTAGCCTCTATGATCATTTAGTCCTTGACTTGTAGTACCATTCTATGCTTTGATTAGTAATGCTTTGTTGCTCTGCATGATTATGGCCATTATGCTCTCTTAGTTGGTTGCTCCCCGTCTTTTGCTAGACTCCACTTGTATGAGTAAGTTCTACTCATGCTTCCAACTCCCAAGAAACCAAGTTATTCCAAAGTGTACACTATAAACTCCTATGCATGGTGTGTTACACCATTCCAAGTATATTCTTGTTTTCATCTATCTTCTAATTAAAACTATTTTGTTATGTGAAAACCTAGTGATTAAACCCCTCACGAACTTGATGGCACACTTTATATTCCTTGCCCCTAATAAACTTGAACCATTGTGGCGCTATGTTGTATATGCTTGCACTTATACGTTGGAATTAGCAGAACCATGATGTCATGGGGAACGTATTGCACTTGTACTTTGTACTCAGTTGATATCATCCTCTTTTGTCTGTGGATGTCACCGGTGTGAAATAAAAATGGTACTTGTAAGTTCATGGAGTTTGTATTCTGTGTTAGAGAAACGTCTGGGCCGCTAGCCTAAGCCTTGCCTAATCATGGTGGAAACTTGCAGCATCACCATAGTGAGCTATCTATGAAGCATCCTCAATAAAAATCTATGCATATAGTAAATAAAAAGACTGCTGAGATGCTCATTGTCTGCTTGCCTTGTCATTTTGGTTATGGGAAAGCTACTATACCATGTGCAAGGGGTACCCCGTTGCCGGTTCTCAATGATATGCAAATACTTACAATGACAAGAACTTACATGGGCCTGAAGTTGAGTAGCATGTGGTGTGGCCCTCATATTCAAGGGACTTGAGATTGCCAGCTTATACTTTATCAAGCATATACTCCCTAGTTTGTTCACTTTAACCTTAATCACTTCAAGATGCTTATGATAGGGGCAATGAGGGCTGAAAGCTAACAAGTACCATAATTTTTGGAAGTTCTTTTTGAAACTTGAAATCCCTGCTTCCTTTACAAAAAGGCCTTTCTTCCACCATTATTGAGTCTCCACCTTCTACCTTTAGGCACCATTAAGAGAGCATAGTTGTCATTATGTGTGCAGTGTTCCAAAACTTATTGATTGATGCATATTGTGATATTACTTGTTCTTGTGCTATTTGTTTCTAGTCACCCTTGTGAACTTTGAAGGTGTCATATGCATCTATATTGCTACTCTATGAGGGACAAGTTGATTGCCACTATTGCTAGTTTTCTGTATGTGAAACAAACAAACGTTTTTCAATGCATGTTATTCATGATCTTTGTTTGTAGCCTTTCATGTTGCATGCACAGTTACTATGTCCTATTGTTAGAACTCCATTTCATGCACATGTTTAGAGTTCTTTGATCCCATCTTTCAATGCTTGCAAATGGTTCGATCTTTATTGTGAGGGTGCATGTCACCTCAAAAATTATTCTTTTTATCACTTACCTACTCGAGGACGAGCAGGAGTTAAGCTTGGGGATACTTGATACGTCAGAAACGTATCTATAATTTTTGATGTTCCATGCTTGTTAGTATCTACTTTTCTTTGCTTTTTCTACACTTTGAGGTGCTTTTTACATGTTTTCTGGTACTAACCTATTAACAAGTTGCCACAGTGCCAGATGCCTGTTTTCTGTTGTTTTTGGTTTCAGAAAAACTAGTAAAGAAATATTCTCGAAATTGGATGGGACAAAAGCCAAATTCAATAACTTTCCCTGGGGAACACGAAGTCCATAGGGGAGACAGAGAAGCGTTTCAGGGCGGCCAAACCTCCCTAGGCGCGGACAGGGGTGGGTCCGCGCCTGGGTAGGGGTTTGACCCCCCTGGTCGCCTCCTCGGCCTCCCCATTCGCCTATAAGAAGCCCCCGATGCAGAAACCCTAAGCACCCGATAAAATCTCCACGAAACCGTCTGTAGCCGCCGCCACCATCATCCCTAGATCGGGGAGGGGATCCAAGTTCTTCGGCACCTTGGGAGAGATCAGCCCGGAGGCCTTCTCTCCGGTATGATGCGTGAGTAGTTCCACCTTGGACTATGGGTCCATGTAGTTGTTGGAGATATGCCCAAGTGGCAATAATAAAGTGGTTATTATCATATCTTCACACTTATGATAAATGTTTACATACCATGCTATAATTGTATTAACCGGAAACATTAATACTTGTGTGATTTGTAAACTAAAATAAGAGTCCCTAGTAAAGCCTCTTGTTAAACTAGCTTGTTGGTTAATATATGATCATGGTTTCCTGATCATGAACATAGAGATGTTATTAACAACAGGGTCATATCATTAGGAGAATGATGTGATGGACATACTCCTATAAATAAGCGTAGCATAAAGATCAAGTCATTTCAATAGTTCAATTGCTATATGCTTTCTGATACATAGTAACCTAATTCCTTCAACCATGAGATCATGCATATCACCTTTACCGGATGGATGCTTTGATGACATCAAACACCACACCGTAACTGGGTGGTTATAAAGGTGGCATTGAGTGTTCGGAAAGTATTGGTTGAGACACATGGATCAAGAGTGGGATTTGTCCATCCACATGACGGATAGATATACTCTGGTCCCTCTCGGTGGAATGTCATCCAATTAGCTTGCAATCATGTGACTTGGTCACAAGGGATCACATATCACGGAACGAGAAAGAGTACTTATCGATGTGAGGTTGAACTAGGTATGCAGAGATACCGACGATCATAACCTCGGATAAGTAACATATCGTGAGACAAAGGGAAATTGGTATCGTATGTAAGTGGTTCATTCGATCAAAGTAATCGTAGAAATATGTGGGAGCCATATGAATTTCAGATTCCTCTATTGGTTATTGTTCGAGAAGTGTCTCGATCATGTCCGCATAATTCACGAACCGTGAGACACACTTAATGATTCGACGTTGTTTGAGTAGTTATGGTATTATGAGAAAGAGACCGAATGTTGTTGAGTATCGGATGGGATCCGGATATCACGAGGTGATCCGGAATGGTCCAAGAATAAGATTCATATAAGGAAAGTCCCGTTTGAGTTCGGGAATGATTCCGTGTTTTCATCGAATGTTCTAGAAGGTTCCGGATTGTCCGGCACTCGGGGAAGGGTACATGAATGTGTCATTACATATTGGAATGATTGCATCATGTACTAAGTGTTCTTGCTGTTCCAAAAACATGAAAGTCAAATTGGCGTTTGAAAGTCAAACGGCTAAAGCAGAAAACTGTGGGAAGCAGAAACTGTGGAAACAAGCAAGAGGAGTTGGAACCAACTTGGAGGAGGAGTCCCACTCCTCCAGGGCGCCAAGCCCTAGGCCGAGAGTTGGGAGGACTCCTCCTCCCTGGCGCTCAAGGCCCCTCCACCCATAAAAGGAGGCAGGCTCCTCCTAGAACACACAAGTTCCTATCTTCTACCTCCGGTTTAGAGCCGTTTTGGTTTAGAGCTTCTAATTGCTTTAGCTGCGGTTTAGAGCCTTCTAATTGGTTTAGAGCCTTCTAATTGGTGTGTCTAATTACTAGACCACTAATAGCCTCTCTCATAAGCTCCACCATACTGCACCGGCTTAAGGCCTGCGGATCTCCCTCTACTTAGGTACCACGCCGTTGTCTTTGCGAATCGCGAGGAGAGTGCTACAACCTCCGCTTTCTTTGGAACAAGGGAGAGGAAGGTCTTCGAAAGTACGAACGTGTGACCGACTGCGGGAGCGCTGCCGGAACGTGGCGCCGGAAGGATCGTCTATGCGATCTTGAGATCGGAAGTGTACGACTACATCACCCACGAGAATCTGCTCTCGTTAACCGCTTTGGAATCTTCGAGGGTGAGTTCCTCTATCGACTCGTTGCTACAATCTAGTAGATAGATCTTGGCTTGTTTGTTTGTATGCGATAGAAAATTTTTGTTTTCCATGCTACGAACCCCTACAGTGGTATCAGAGCCGTGTCTATATGTAGATCTGTTGCACGAGTAGAACACAATGGTCATTGTGGGCGTTGATGCTTTTATTGTTGATTGCTTCTTGTGTACTTTGCATCTTGCGGTATGTTGGGATGAAGCGGCCCGGGCTAACCTTACATGACATCGTTCATGAGACTTGCTCCACGCTTGACATGCAACTTGTATTGCATAAGTGGCTTTGCGGGTGCCTGTTTCTCCTAGCATAGTTAAGATCCAATTTACAACGGGTGATTGACAATACTAGTATCAATGTTGTGGTTCTTGTTCGTAAGTTAGAACGACACTTATTGAAAGTCCCAAACCACGTAAAATATGCAAAGAAAGTATAAGCGTCTAACTTTGTTTTGCAGGGGTGTGCAGTGATGTGATATGGCCATGATTGTGATTATATATGATGTATGCAATGTTCCTTATTGTAAGTCGGCAACCGGCAGGAGCCATATGGTTGTCTCTAATTTCTGTTAAGACCCGCGTGTCTATTCAAAGTAGTTGTAATAGTTGAAGCCGGTGGACGACAACCATGGAGCAGCGTCATTGACCTTGATGCAATGCTGGTAATGATGGAGATCATGTTCGTGCTTGAAGATGGAGATCGGAAGCACAAAGAAGAAAGGCCATATCATATCACATATTATGAATTGCATGTGATGTTAATCCTTTATGCATCTTGTATTGCTTAGTAGACGACGGTAGCATTATAAGATGATCCCTCATGCACATGAATTTCAAGTCTTAAAGTGTTCACCCTTAGTTAGCACCATTGCTAAAGCTTGTTGTTTCGAAGCACCACGTGATGATCGGGTGTGTTAGATTCTACAAGTGTATACAACGTGAGCAAGCCACATTTGCTCATGCGGAAACTAAGGTTTGACCTTGACGAGCCTAGCATGTACAGACATGGCCTCAGGAACACGGATTACCGAAAGGTAGAGCATGAGTCATATAGTAGATATGATGAACATGTTGATTGTTCGCCATTGAAGCTATATCAACTCTCGTGATGATCGGTTTTGATGTGGTGGATTTGGTTCGTGTGATCACTAAAACAATGTGAGGGATATTGTTTTGAGTGGGAGTTCACCTAGATTAATTTAATTATTAATTAGAACTCAATTTATCATAAACTAAATCAAAGTGAATTTGCATAGTTGTTGTAGTCATTGGCATCCGTTTACCACCTTGCGCTTAGTTATAATTGAGATGATAGAACTATAGAATTCTGGTTAGTTACTTTACGAACTGGTATCATATTGTTTTGAAGTGTTAATCTAAAGTTTAAAAGTCCTATTGCAAACTTTCAGTAAGTTCCGGTTACTCCATGAAGTTTAATAATTAGTATTAAATCAAGAGTAACAATTCCAAGTGTTAGTATATAAGTATCATGTTTGTCTCCATGATTCTTGATATTCAAAGGATTCTCTTAATATCAAGGTTATCTAGGATCTGAAAGAGTTGTTTCAGAAACCATGATGTGTGGAAGATATTGTGATATCTGAAACGAAGTTTTCGTTACAACATGATAGAGTATAATATGGCAAAGTTCATGTTCTCATATTTTGATGAGAATTTGCAAAAGGTTGGAGACACTAGTTGTCCTAAACCTCCAAAAGTTTTTGGGAGAGCAACATTATACTCACGATTCACCGTTACAAGCTAATAGTAGCTTGATCATGGATAATTCCATGATAAGGGTGAATATTTGATGTAGGTAAAATATTTACTACACCAAGAGATTACTAAAGAAAGGAATTTGAAAGAACAACAAACATTTGATGATGGTGATCTACTTCAAAGTGCAAGTCCAAAGACATTGGTATTTAACTATACACGCTTTGGACTATGTGTCATATGAATGACTCCACTAATTGATGTTGATAGATTCTTTCAAACAGAACATGAAATACTGAAAGAGAATCTCATAAGTATATGGCAGAAAAGAAAAGACTAGAATTGTTCAGTTTAAGTATATAGATGATATACATGTTATGGCTATATTCTTTGCTTATTAAACAATGTGGTTCTTAAGTATTTGATACTGAATTTGTTGGTGTGAATCGTCATACGAAACAATACAATTCATGAACTACAATGGCCTAAGTAACTAGCAAAAGAATATGTGATGATGTTCATCGAGAACAAAATAAAGGGTTATTGTGTTGCTCGTTAAACATCAAAGCTTGCCTTCAAGATTTGTTTTATCAGGTATTATGAGAACAAAAGGGTTGTTCAAATAATTGCCGTAATCTATAAAATATGGATGATTTGCAAATCTCGTTGGAGATATCACATCCATAAAACTAGTGCTAAAGATGTCAAAAGACAAATTGATTGAAAGATCACTTAGGAAGTGACATCGCCGTTTAAATTATATTGGAAAGAAAACATGAAGAAAATCCATATGGATGGAATTTTGAGTCTATTTGATTTTGATCAAATGACGCTTGTGAAACTTTCCTAGAGATAATTAAAACTTCGTTCATAGGCCAAAAGGGAACGATAGACTAGCTTATTGGAACTTGTACATATTGTTGTATGAAGTCCATTATGTATAGTCAAGAGCGATGGATTTCAACTTCATGTGCTTTCTCCGAAAATTTGAGTGAATATTTGAATATTTACTTAATAAGGATAAAGTATGAAACACTTGAAAAGTTCAAAGACTTTCAAGATGAAGTGCAAAATCATAGTAACAAGAATATAAATAGTTTATGATAAAGATCATAAAGGGAGATATTTGAGTTACAGAGTTTAGCATAATACCTAAGATTTAAGGAATCGTTCCATGGATTTGCATTTTCCCGAAACACCATAAGAGTATGGAGCGTTCGAGATATGTAATTAAACCTTGTTTGACATGGTAAGATCAAAGGTATAATTTATAAAACTGCCATTATATTTTAAAGATTAAAAGCTTTAGAGATTACCGTTTTTCCACTGAAAAGAGCTCCATCATAATCCGTTGAAATGACACCATATAAAGTTATGGTTTGGGATAAAACCCAAGTTGTCCTTTCTTAAACATTGGTATTCTTTGCATAAGAAAGATGTTTTGCAACCAAAGTCGGATAAACCTATCTTTGTATGTTATTTCGAGTAACTGTTAAGTATTCCTCCATAACACCAGAGACAAAAGTGTTTGTCACTTAAAAACGTCAAGTTTCTTTGAGAAGGAATTTTTCGTGAAAAGTTAAGTGGGAGGACAATAGAACTTTGATAAGGTTAAAAGAACCTTAGCTATATGTGCAGAGTTGCGCAGCACCGAAAAGTGTTCCGGAGGCAGCAACAAAGCTCATGGCTCACGTACCTCAAAGGTTGTGGTCACGGAGATCCAAGTTCCTATTGAAACAAGTAGGTCGGATAAACAATCAAATACCAAGATTTGAGGGTTGAATCATTATTTGAGAATAATGAACCGACTACATGCAAAGAAGCGATGATGGGCCCTGACTCCGTAAAATGGCTTGAAGCCATAAAATCCGTGATAGTTCCATACACGAGAAAATCAAGTTTTGAACTTGAAGGACCCTCGAGAAAGGTGTAAGACCTTATAGTTGTGTCTGGATCTATAAAGAAATAGACATGGATGTTTCACATCTATGAAATAGTCGACATGTTGGGAAAGAGTTCACAACAATGTTCAAAGGTTGACTATGACAAGATTTGATCTGTCATAGTGATATTTAGTCTAGACGGATTAATGTAGCAACTACTACATATAATTTGTTATATGGTAGTTGAATAAACAAAACAAGTTCTTCTAATAGAATCGTTACCTAGGACATGTGCTTAACACGGTCCATAGGGTTTTGTTGATTCAAAGGATGCTAAAAGCATATGCAAACTTCAATGGTTAAAGTGAGCATCGCGGAGTTGGAATCTTCACTATGATGAAATTGTTAAAGGAGTTTAAAAGTTCATTAGAGACAATGAAGATGCTTGCATTTGCAAGAAATTAAGTGGGAGCGCTAAGACATGTTTCTAATACATTATGTGGAAGACATATTGTTGATTGGAAATGATGTATCTTTTATTAACACATATTAAGAATTTCATCCCGATGAAAGACTTAGGCAAAACCCAAATATTTGGCATCAATAGACGCTAATATGGTTGTGCCAGAAGTACATAGACAAGATATTGAATGAGTTCAATATAGAAACTACAAGAGAGGTTCTTGTCACGAGAAAAGTTGAATAAGTTCAATGTTGATGATATATTCAAGTGTATTGACATTTGGTAAAGTGAAACAAATAATCAAGTATAGATTGATACTTGATGTATGAAATCACAAAGAGTATTTATATCAATCATCTTGTGATATGTACAAATCAGATATGACCTATGCTCTAAATGTTGTGAGCATATACCGTAATGATTAAGTAAGATGATCATTGGACAATAGTAAGGATATTCTTATGATCTTTTGGAAGAACTAAGAGTATAATATTTGTAGAAGTGACAAATAGATGGTTAGTTCATTGTAAAAGTACTACATTGATACTAGTTTTGTCACAAAGTACAAATTAAGTTTATCTCAATCTAAACTAAGGGTGGCACAATATAATGGAAGGTGAGTTCCATAATGGATTTGGATGAGTTCCAAAGTTAAGACATTGTGACAGATACTACAACAAAAGGCCAAGTATATAACTGCTATTTTAGCGACAAAGAGGGCATTTGTGTCAAGTAGTTTGTTATCAAACTAGGTGTAGTTCACATGGGATAATACTATGAAGATATATTGTGCGACAATATTATCAACATGTTTTAACCCCAAAGAGCTAAAGGTCACACCGAAGACCAAATTTATACAAAGCCATCTCATTAGAGAATGAGTGATGCGTAGAGGCATAAAGACATGCAATTACACACGGACACGAAGTGTCGGATCCAAGATCGATTGACCACTAGCAATCGTGTACATACAACACCGGAAAGCCATAGGTGTTATATACACAAAGGTTTGAAACTAGATTATTGACTCTAGTGCAAGTGGGAGACTGTTGGAGATATGCCCAAGAGGCAATAATAAAGTGGTTATTATCATATCTTCACACTTATGATAAATGTTTACATACCATGCTATAATTGTATTAACCAGAAACATTAATACTTGTGTGATTTGTAAACTAAAATAAGAGTCCCTAGTAAAGCCTCTTGTTAAACTAGCTTGTTGGTTAATATATGATCATGGTTTCCTGATCATGAACATAGAGATGTTATTAACAACAGGGTCATATCATTAGGAGAATGATGTGATGGACATACTCCTATAAATAAGCGTAGCATAAAGATCAAGTCATTTCAATAGTTCAATTGCTATATGCTTTCTGATACATAGTAACCTAATTCCTTCAACCATGAGATCATGCATATCACCTTTACCGGATGGATGCTTTGATGACATCAAACACCACACCTTAACTGGGTGGTTATAAAGGTGGCATTGAGTGTTCGGAAAGTATTGGTTGAGACACATGGATCAAGAGTGGGATTTGTCCATCCACATGACGGATAGATATACTCTGGTCCCTCTCGGTGGAATGTCATCCAATTAGCTTGCAAGCATGTGACTTGGTCACAAGGGATCACATATCACGGGAACGAGAAAAGAGTACTTATCGATGTGAGGTTGAACTAGGTATGCGAGAGATCCGACGATCATAACCTCGGATAAGTAACATATCGTGAGACAAAGGGAAATTGGTATCGTATGTAAGTGGTTCATTCGATCACAAAGTAATCGTAGAAATATGTGGGAGCCATATGAATTTCCAGATTCCTCTATTGGTTATTGTTCGGAGAAGTGTCTCGATCATGTCCGCATAATTCACGAACCGTAGGGAGACACACTTAAGGATTCGACGTTGTTTGAGTAGTTATGGTATTATGAGAGAGAGAGAGACCGAATGTTGTTCGGAGTATCGGATGGGATCCGGGATATCACGAGGTGATCCGGAATGGTCCGGAGAATAAGATTCATATAAGGAAAGTCCCGTTTCGGAGTTCGGGAATGATTCCGGTGTTTTCATCGGGAATGTTCTAGAAGGTTCCGGATTGTCCGGCACTCCGGGGGGGGGGGAGGGGTACATGAATGTGTCATTACATATTGGAATGATTGCATCATGTACTAAGTGTTCTTGCTGTTCCAAAAACATGAAAGTCAAATTGGCAGTTTGAAAGTCAAACGGCTAAAACAGGAAACTGTGGGAAACAGGAAACTGTGGGAAACAAGCAAGAGGAGTTGGAACCAACTTGGAGGAGGAGTCCCACTCCTCCAGGCCGGCGCCCAAGCCCTAGGCCGAGTTGGGGAGGGACTCCCTCCCTCCCTGGCGCGCCAAGGCCCCTCCACCCATAAAAGGAGGGACAGGGATCCTCCTAGAACACACAAGTTCCTATCTTCTACCTCCGGTTTAGAGCCGTTTTGGTTTAGAGCTTCTAATTGCTTTAGCCTGCGGTTTAGAGCCTTCTAATTGGTTTAGAGCCTTCTAATTGGTGTGTCTAATTACTAGACCACTAATAGCCTCTCTCATAAGCTCCACCATACTTGCAAGCTTAAGGCGAAGCCTGCGGGATCTCCCTCTACTTAGGTGCCACGCGTTGTCTTTGCGGAATCGCGAGGAGAGTGCTACAACCTCCATTTCTTTGGAACAAGGGAGAGGAAGGTCTTCGTCGAGTACCGAACGTGTGACCGACTGCGGGAGCGATGCCGGAACGTGGCGCCGGAAGGATCGTCTACGCGATCTTGAGATCGGAAGTGTACGACTACATCACCCACGAGAATCTGCTCTCGTTAACCGCTTTGGAATCTTCGAGGGTGATTTCCTCTATCGACTCGTTGCTACAATCTAGTAGATAGATCTTGGCTTGTTTGTTTGTATGCGATAGAAAATTTTTGTTTTCCATGCTACGAACCCCTACAGTAGTAGCTAGATGGTTGTATCTCCTCCTTTGTGCTTTCATGTATAGATCTTGTGAGCTCCGTTCATGATCAAGATCTAATCTATTTGTAATCATGCATGT
This sequence comes from Avena longiglumis, assembly GCA_030063025.1. Classification (NCBI taxonomy): domain Eukaryota; kingdom Viridiplantae; phylum Streptophyta; class Magnoliopsida; order Poales; family Poaceae; genus Avena; species Avena longiglumis. Next base: position 536,029,450 of record CP125975.1, read on the forward strand.
TGTGTTTGCGGGGATCCGATGGATATTGAGATTATTATGTTGGTTTGATTAATGGTTTTGTCTTTATGATTCTATCATGTCTTTGTTGTTTGTGATCTTGCATGCTCTCTGTTGTTAGTAGCTATCTTGGCCAAGTAGTTGCTAGTGACTCCAAGAGGGGATATTTATGCTCGATAGTGGGTTCATGCCTCTAGTTTCCAAGGGAAGTGACAGAAATACTTCAGTTGTAGATGTGCTGTTGCCACTAGGGAGAAAACTTTGGTCTCTTGTTCATGGAACATGTGGACTTTTTACCTTACACACTTTGCTTAAAGCAGTTGTCTGTTGCTTGCAACTTAATACTGGAGGGGGTACGGATGATAACCTGAAGGTGGACTTCTAGTCATAGATGCAGTTGGATGGCAGTCTATGTATCTTGTTGTATTGCCCAATCGAATCTCATAGGATCTTTCTGACTAGTAATTGCATTGTTATGCCTTGCTCAGTTCCTGTCAATTGCCCTGCTGTAATTTGTTTACCCTTCATGCCATGTTGTTTATATAAGGAGAGCACCTCTAGTGAACTATGGACCCCGGTCCAATCTTTACCATCGATACATCTTCCACTGTTACTTGTTTACTTGCTGCAAACCATTACCTTCCACACCATACCACACCATACGTTTAATCCTTTGTTGTAGCAAACCGTTGAGCTTGACAACCTCACTGATTCGATGGGACAAAGTCTTGAGTTTGTGTTGTGCAGGTTTCCACGTTGCTTGCAACACCTTTGAGACGTTTCCTTCCTCCTTCTAGTTCGATAACCTCGGTCTCTACTAAGGGAAACTTGATGTTGTGCTCATCACACCTTGCTCTTGGGGTTCCAACGAAGTGTCCCACGTCAACACTGGGTGCACGCATCATTCCTCTGATGCTGCCAGCGCCGGGGGGACAGACTCCTCCGTATCATCTGTGCCGCAGCAACCTGATTCTGCACCGAGGCCTACTACTCGAGCAACGACAGGTATACACCTACCGAGAAAATACACTAACGGTACAGTTCGATGGTGCTTGTCTATAGTTACTGAAGAACCAACAAATTTGGATGATGCACTTGATACTCCACATTGGAAAAGTGCAATGGATGAAGAGCATAGTGCTCTTATCAAAAACAAAACCTAGAGATTGGTTCCTTCTACCTATGGTAAAAATATTATTGATTGTAGGTGGATCTACAAGGTCAAGCGAAAGTCTGATGGCACAATTGACAGATACAAAGCCAGATTGGTAGCAAAAGAGTTTAAATAACGCTATGGCATAGACTATGAAGATACTTCCAATCCTGTTGTTAAAATTGCAACTGTTCGACTTGTTTTGTCTATCTCAGTATCCAGGGGATGGAGTCTTCGTCAACTCGATGTCAAGAGCGCGTTTTTGCATCGTGTTCTGGAAGAGGAGGTTTATATGAGACAACCACCAGGGTATGAGGACAGAAATAAACTTGGCTACATCTGCAAACTTGATTAAGCTCTTTATGGCCTGAAACAGGCACCTAGAGCATGGTACTCTTGGTTGAGTACCCAATTGGTTAGTTATGGTTTTGTTGCTTCAAAATCAGATACATTATTGTTCATTTATCACAAGTCCAACATCACCATTTACATGCTTATATATGTTGATGACATTATTGTTGCAAGCTCCTCTCAAATTGCAATAGATGCTATCTTGAAGGATTTGAGAACAGAGTTTGCTCTGAAGGATCTAGGTGATCTCCATTATTTCTTGGGAATTGAGGTACAGAAGTTGAATGATGGCTTGGTTCTGAATCAAGCAAAATATGCTCGTGATATCCTTTAGCGAGTGAATATGCAGTCCTCTAAGGGTGCCCCGACGCCCCTCTCTTCTCCAGATAAAATTTCAGCAAATGAAGGAGAACCACTTGGACTGAATGACAGTACAAGGTACATAAGTATGGTGGGCGTCTTGCAGTATCTCACCCTTACACGGTCTGATACCTATGCAGTTAATAAAATTTGTCAATACTTGCATGTTCCCACAACTATGCATTGGACAACAACAAAGTGCATACTAAGATATGTCAAAGATACTGTCAGTATTGGACTAACTTTCTTGAGATCTAACTCCACCTTGATCAGTGCCTTTTCTGATGCTGATTGGGCAGGATGTGTGGATGATCATAGATCCACATAAGGTTTTGCAGTGTTCTTTGGTCCCAATCTGATTTCCTGGAGGGCAAAAAAGCAAGCCACTGTCTCAAGGTCCAGTACTGAAGTAGAATATAAATCCTTAGCAAATGTAACAACTGAAGTTATTTGGATTCAGTCATTGCTTGAAGAACTCAAAGTAAAGGTTACTCAACCACCATGTCCATGGTATGATAATCTAGGTGCAACATATCTCTCAGCAAATCCATTTTTTCATGCAAGAGCTAAACATATAGAGATTAATTTCCACTTTATCAGAGAGAGAGTTCTGAACAAAGAGCTAAAGATTCAGTTTGTTCCCTCTAAATACCAGATTGCAGATGGGTTCACAAAACCGCTCTCATCACGGATGTTTGAATAATTCAAGCATAATCTTAACTTAAGAAAGTTGTGATTAAGGAAGGGTGTTAGAGATAAAAGTTTATGTTGTATTAGACTTGTACTAGTACTCTATTGTATTTCCATTTGTACAAGCCATGCAACGTATCATGCCCTCCTATAAATAAAGCACGACGGGGCTCGGGATTGTTATCCGAGTAAAAACCCTTACCGACGTCTATTTTGCCATTGAGAACATCACATTTGGAGAAGACTCCAAAACCGTGATGATTATATCAACCTTACGATGAACAATAGCATAGAAAGAAGGATACTATTCCAGAAGGTAGCATTGGCTAGCCACTTATTATCTTAGAACTAATACTATATCAGATATATCCTTAATCGAAAATAATTAAAACCGGCTTCTTCGTATCCGTTAGATAGGGTTGCAAGCGCGGGGCCCGCTTCAGCCCGCAAAAGGAGATCGATAGTACAAAGTATACAACATGCAGTGATTAGAATTTATCTTCAATTTGTACTACCTACACGTGAGCTAGGCAAAGCACCTGCCCGCAAGCCCGCCCCGCATGCAACCCTACCGTTAGATCAGCACAGATGCATGCACAGATCCATCCTTAATCGAAAAGAATTGAAACCGGCTTCTTCATCTCCGTTAGATCAGCCCAGATGCATGCACCGGGACATACATTTTCAGCTACACTTTGCACTTTGGGATATCAACTTCTTGAGAAATCCTTTGTAAGAATTCATAATTTAGACATACATAGAAAGTAGACCAAGGACCAGCAAGGGACCCCTAAAAAACGCTCTCATGACCCTGTCGTCCCCTGCGGGCGACTGGTCCGCGGTGCCGCCTCCGTCCTCCCAGAGTCCTCTCTCCCGCTCTCCCCCGCCGTTGTCGGCGTGCACGTCGCCGGGATGGGTCCGGGCGGCGCCGGCGGACCTCTGCTCCCCCCCTCGGTGGTTCTCGCGCGGGGAGAGCCTCCCTCTGAGTGGTGCTCATAGGCGGCGGTAGTCCGACGTGGTGGTGGGGCTTCCTGGCACAACGCGGGTGGTCTCCGGCGTGGGGGCGCTTTCCTTGGCGACGGGGTAGCGGGGTGCTGCTGGCTGGCGGCTGTTGCGCCCGTGCAGCCCAGATCGGCACCCCCTGGTGGGGTGCTGCTGGCTGGCGGCGCAGTGGGCGTGGCCGGTGTCCACTGGAGGCGACGCTGGGAGCTAGGGACTCGGGGTGGTCGCGCTGCCGCCGGCCTGCTGCAACATGGTGGTGGGAGCTTTGCGGGCCCATTCCGGGCCCGGCCAGGACGAGAGGCCTGGTGTGCTCCTGCAGCCGTGTTCGGTCGGCTACCGCTTCGGCGGTGGAGGTAGTTCCCTCCCGACCGGCTTCGGGATTCCACTCTTGGTCCCTTGCGCTCTCTTTGTCCTTCCTCTAGACCTCGCAATGGTGTCCTCGGTGAGACGACGGTGATGGCGTCAAGAACGTGGTGGCGCATGTTGATGGGCGGCTTTACTGGGTGGCGAACTTCAATCCGCTTGGGGTAGCGGTGTTGGGGGTCGGGAGAAATCCCTGTTGGTAGTCCTACACTAATGGGGTGACGCCTGCGGGTGTCACCATACCTTCTTTGAGGTCGTCGGATGTACCCCTTTCCCACTTACCTCCGCGTGCGGGGGAAACCCTAGGACAGGTCCGGACAGCAGCGTCGTCCTCGTCGCTCTCCTTCTTGAAAGTGTTGCTTGATACGGGATGGTTCGGAGTTCTCGGCATGTGGTGGGACTTCGACGGTGGGCACAATGGTTGAGAGCCATCTTCATTTAGTCGATCTGCTGCCGTTGGCATTGTTTTCTTTTCTGTTTCTCTCTGTTTTTCATTTGGGCATAATGTGTTGTTTGGCTCCAGCAGTGTTCGGTTATCCTTTGGGCGTTGTGCTGTCTGTCCAGGCAGCGATCTTATCTATATATTTTATTTATAAAACGGGGCGCGAGCCTGTTTCGGGAAGTAGACAAAGAGAAAAATACTTGTTGACGAGATCTTTTAAGCTTCGCTAATCGATAGTTCGCTCGTATTTGTGTCCTCCAATTATTTATGGTTGATCGGGGCGTCCCCTTTCGCAAAAAATATGATTGGCGGAATGGCGGTGCGTGCCATGCATATCCATGGATCGCTCGTGTGGATGAGGACAAATTCATATGTTGCCAGCTGTTACTCCCTAGTAGACTAACCTGTAGAGTATGCAACGAAATGGAAGTCTGTACGTGATATGGATGGGCCATACCACGCTGGATGCTGCAGAAAGTCGTTCGTTCGGCTTATGGGCGACTACGCGCATAAAGGGACCTGCACACGGACACGGGTGAATCTTACTGAGTAAGGTAGCCGTTGACTTTTTAAATTTATGGGAGGTAGTTAGATGTTTAGAAATTATAATGCAAGATCATAAATATGAGTTGTGAAATCTTGACAACAAATCGTGCTTCCTTCGGTCCATATTATTGTTCTCAACTTTATCTAGATTCGTAGTATGTATCTGGTTAAGCATTTAGATTAGATGTATTTATATCTAGACAAAGTTGAAAATACTAATATGAACCGAAGGTAGTAGTGAATTGCCCTCTTCCTAGTTAATATTTCATCCACAGAGTGTTTTACCAATCTGGGACAGACCCGTACAAAAGAAAATGCATTATAGAATCACTCTAGGGTTTGAGTTTCCATGGCCTTGCCTCTCACGGCTCTTGAGACCTTGGAGGTACGATGAATCACGGGCCTTTGCCAGCAGAAGGTTCTCAATTCTTTTTCAAAAAAGTTTTCGTCCCGAAGAAGACCTGTTGTCGGTGGCCACGCCCGGTTACCATTAGGCTCTTATTTTCAATACAACTACGTTTTTATTTTCGAGAATCAGCCGCCATGGACAACAAAAATTAACAAAACAGCTGCTTAAACTGCACGCTAACGTTGATCCATTTTCCCACCAACATTTAGAAGTAATACAGCCACCACCTATGATAGTACCATTTCATTTGTGAGCTGTAGATATAGATAATTTAGAGCGTGCACAAATTACCAGCTGGCTCTGCCTCGTCGTGCCCATAGGGCCATACTAACCAAGCAAATGAACAGAGAATTAAAACCGAAATAGTGTTTGCAAGGACGCTTATCCCCTAGCTAGTCAGTAGGGGGTGGCGCGCGGTAGGGGTCGGCAGCGCGAGAGCCGCGAGACGCGTCGGACGCATTCAAGCTAGCCCCTGCCACATGGTTTCGCACGACATGTGCTCTTGTACCCAAAAGGAAAGCCGGTAACGGCCATTATCATCGCCCAGGCCATGGTTTAGCTACTACTGTGTGCGGTCCCGGTTCCGATCGGTGACTGCCGCCGGTTTTGGTGACTCTTGCTGCTGCTGTATTATTAAGCGTGAAGATCTGGAGCACGCACGCATGACTCATTCACATCATAAAATTCCTACATGTTGCTAGCAGCATGTGCCTTGCTTGGTGGCTAGAGAATTGAACATGCGAGACACCGTTTGGAAGTTGTGGCTGTGGTTGCCTTGCTTTCTGGTGACGATCGATGTCCAAGTCCAATGCTTAGATAGTACAACATCGATCGTGTTCCACACATGGAGACCTTAAATCCCTGACTTGTAATCGTACTGTTGTTAGGCGCACTCGGATCCGGCGTATACCCCTCTCTGCCGCACCACGATCGATCTATCTAGTAGTCACGGAAACTTGAGAATTCTTTTGCATATATAGGGCACCAAGCACAAATACTTGAACGTGTACTGTGTTCTCCTGGCAGCGCTCAAATATTGGCCAATGCCCCTAACTGACCCCGGGAAACCCGGCGCAAGGCACTGAGCGCAAGAAGCATGACGCAAACCTCTTTGTGGTTGGTCCACCTGTTGGCAGGCTGTTTTTTTTTTTTTGAACAGTGTTGGCAGGCTGTGAGTGGATATTTAGCATGGTCATGTCTCCTCCTTGTTGACTGAAGTTGGTCATATGGAAAGTATCACTGGATTTTTCCTCCTCTTCTTGACTGAAGTTGGGTTTAGAGATTTGTCAATTTGTGAAATGGGGAATTCGTTTTTATCGCATACTACACATTCTTATGTCCAAGCCACCATACATCATATGGCTAGCACCATTGACTAATCCATCAGCTTATCTAATTAGTCGGCCTGCTTGTAGATGAACTCGTGAAAAAATTGACTCCGGTTTGCCTTGTCAACTATTTTGATCATTTTATATGAGCTTTTACGCATCATATTACGAAGATAATTTTACATGAACATTTCCGTACCGTATTTCGAAGGGGCACTATCGGGTATGCAAAAATAAACTTACCCTTCCAGAAGATGTCGTTGTCGGTTAGAATTTAGTAAATGGGCTGTTATGTTGTGACATCCCAATTTTTTTTCCAAATTTTGTAATGTTAAATTGACAATGGTTTCTATGATTTTCTAGATCTTGTTTGAAATTTTTCGAAGGAAAATAAACTTTTGAAGGTTTATTCAAAGAAATAAAAATATTGTGTCTAAATAAAATGAATGGGGTATAGTTTAGTAGGAAAACCATATTCCAAAAATTAATATAGTATTTTTATTTTGATGGAGACAAAAAGAATTTAAAATCGGGATTTATAAAATAAAATTCCGAAATCATATTTGTCAATTAGAATCTATACAAAACCCTATTGCAAAAAACATACTTTTATGAAAATACTCTCGTTGATGAAAATAATTTGAATACATTCTTTATTGGACATATTACTTCTCCATGTTTAAAATTATTTCCTTTTGTTCTAGGATCAAATTATCAATCTTGTTTACTTTTTAAGAATTCCCATAAAGCCACAATGGCAATTTGGTAATAAAAGATTTTTTTATCATTTTATTTGGATAATAAAATATATTACCTATGTTCTATATTAAAAGTAGAGTTCAAAGAATTTTATCGGGTGTGTTTAAATATTTTTTTAGACTAATTGTATCCATATGTATTTTCCCAAAAAGGCCATACAAGACATCTATCAATAAAATGATCTTTCAAAAATTAATTCTTATATCAATAGCTTTTTAATTCTAAAATACCTACTTTTCTTTAACAAAATTTCTCTAAATTTGTTTGGTTCGATTTTGCATAGAACCCTAATGGGTATTTTAAAAAATAAAATTATATCCCTAAAGTATAGAAGGTGTTTTTATAATATTATCTTTTTGATGGAAAAAAGGTCTCATGATGTCCTATAATGAAAGTTTATAGATTTGATTGTTTTTATTTGGAAAAATTTGAATCAAGTTCATTTTTTTCCGAATGAATCATAGGAGAAAAAAATAAAAATACGAATACACAAAGAGAGGGGGCACACTAGCTGACTGGGCTAGCCCAACCAAATCCAACCTATCACTAGCCCATGTTCGTGCTCCCACTACCGCCAGGGCCCCACAAGGTCGTCATAACCTCCCTCTAGACGTAGACCACCACGATATTGATCCAGTCACTCACCTCCCTCCCACATCCTTGATATCCTACAAGAGCATAGGTTCATAAGAGCATCTTTTCGTGGAAATATTAATATATAATCTCAATAAGGAGCTTAGGAAAGTGTTTATTTTGTGGCGTTTTTGTCGAACTCAAGGTGTCACTAGTCTTGAGTGAATTGACCTCAGGAGTTGAGGTTGAAAAGGGTGAGTGTGAATGAACGGATTTTGCATATTGAATGGTGCTTAAATTAAAGAGCATAAAAGTAAACAGTACAAAAGTTGTTTAGAGTTTTCTGCAGATGAAAGATCGGGCACAGAGGGATGTAGTTCATGGTGACACAATGAATGTGCCAAATGGAATAAGAAGAGTAAGTGATCATAATACTTCTTATCAATATGTGAGTAGGCAAGTAACCCACGTGATAGTCAAGACTCCTCTTAGTAGATTCCCCTGACTCCAAAGATTCATATGCGTGCTACAAAAACCATGGTTAGTGCATCAACTAACGTCGTGAGACCAGATCAAGGTGTTAAACTTAGTGCATCCTTGTTGTCCTTGAGTTATACTAGATTTCTTTGATATCAGCTGTGTTATCGGGGGGTTGTCGATTCACTAGCAAACAATTTCATGTTTATGAGTTCTCAATATCATGTTCTATGGGCCCTTAAATTAGATAACAAGCATTATTCATACATAGACAATCATTCTCACATAGAATAATCATAAATATATGAAGATTAAATAAGCACATCACATCTCACCAATTCCCTACATCTCCCGCGCATATTGCACATTGATTTCTACGCACTTCTATTCTTGTAGGCAGTTGTTGGGCCTCCAAGTGTAGAGGTTTGTAGAACAGTAGCAAGTTTCCCTTAAGTGGATTACCCAAGGTTTATCGAACTTAGGGAGGAAGTGGTCAAAGGTATCCCTCTCAAGCAACCCTGTAATCAAGATACAAGAAGTCTCTTGTGTCCCCAACACATCTAATACACTTGTCATGTGTATAGGTGCACTATTTCGGCGAAGAGATAGTGAAATACAAGTAATATGGATGATTATAAGACAATGGTGCCAGAAAAGAGTTTGACGGCGTGGAAGAGACTGGAAGCAAGCAAACATGCAACAGATCTAGTTGTAGACAGTGTTTAAATGTTTAGAAACAAGGCCTAGGGATCATACTTTCACTAGTGAACACTCTCTCATATAAATATATTCTCTTCATGATTCTACCCTGAACTACTCTCCGATTGAACACTCTAATCCATGGTAGGGCTATAAAAGCACTCCTCAAAGTTCGCTTTCCCCATCTAGATAACCCCACACTGTCACCTTGAGCGCTAGATGGTTCCAACAAACACCACAATTTTATAAAGACATCCAACTCTAAATATAACTAATGATAAATATTTATGAACTCTAGACTAAGTGTCATCACGGCGTGCACGCTGTCACTTTCACACACGTGGGGAGAGACGAAGATCTATTAGAGCACTTGAGTATTTATGTAGACTCTAGCCTAAGTGCCACCACGGCGTGCACGCTGTCACTTTCACACACGTGGGGAGAGCCGAGATCTATTAAAGCACTTGAGTAGTAGAGCAGATCTACTTGATTACAAAGCTCATGACCACAATATGATCATGCATATAGAGAGAGAGAGAGAGAGAGAGAGAGAGAGACGAACAAATAGCTACTGGTAGAGCCCTTAGCCTCGAAGGAGAACTACTCCATCCTCATCATGGGAATCAACAACGGTGATGAAGATGGCGATGGAGATCGATGGAGATGGTGGTGGAGATCGAAGGAGGTGGCTCCGCGGGCACTTCCCTATCCAGGAAGGGTGCCGGAACAGAGACTTCTGTCCCCCGAATCTTCCCTGGTGTCGGCGGTGTTGCGGAACTTTTCGTGGATGTATGATGGATGATTTAGGGTTTTCTCATCGAGGGCTTCTTATAGGCGAAGAGGCGAGGCGAGGAGGCAGCCAGGGGGCCCACATCCCCTGGTGGCGTGGCCTAAGTGGGCCCGCACCACCCTAGGGTGTGCCTACCCTGGTGCCCTACTCCGTCTCTGCTTCGTGTTTCCGTATTGCTCCGAAAAAATAGTAACTTTGGCTTTTGTCCCGTCCAATTCTGAGAATATTTATTTTTTAGCTTTTCTGAAACCAAAAACAGCAGAAAAGAGGCAACTGGCATTGCGGCATCTTGTCAATAGGTTAGTTCCAGAAAGTGTATAAAAATACCTCAAAGTGTAGATAAAACATAGCAAAGTTGATACAAAACAAGCATGGAGCATCAAAAATTATAGATACGTTTACGACGTATCAAGCATCCCCAAGCTTAACTCCTGCTCGTCCTCGAGTAGGTAAGTGATAAAAAGAATAATTTTGGAGGTGACATGCACCAACACAATCTTGATCAAACTATTGTAAAGCATTGATAGCTGGGATCATAGTACTCTAAACATGAGCATGAAAGATGTAGTTCTAACAATAAGACATAGCAACTATGTTGTAACATGAAAGGATACAAACAAAGATCATGAATAACAATGCATTGAAAGACGTTTGTTTGTTTCACATATAGAAAACATAGCATAGTGACATTCATATTGTCCCTCATGGAGTAGCAAAACATAACTGCATAGGACACCTTCAAAGTTTATAAGGGTGACTAGATACAAATAGTTCAAGAACAAGCAATATCAACAATATGAATCAATCAATAAGTTTTGGGACAATGCACATAGAACTAAGAATGGCAACTATGCTCTCTTAATTGATGCCTAAGGATAGAAGGTGGAGACTCAATGTAAAAGTGAAAGAAAGGCCCTTCAAAAGGGAAGCAGGGATTTCAAGTCTCATAAAGAGCTTCCAAAAATTATGATACTTGTTAGCTTTTAGCTCTCATTGCCCCTATCATAAGCATCTTGAAGTGATTAAGGTTAAAGTGAACAAATTATGGAGTATATGCTTGACAAAGTATAAGTTGGCAATCTCATGTCCCTTGAGTACGGGGGTCGCTCCTCATGCTACTCAACTATAGTCACCGGTAAGTTTTGTCATAGTAAGTACATTTGTATCATAGATAACCACCAATGGGGTACCCCTTGCCCCATGACACAGGAACTATCCCATATCAAAATGACAAGGAAAGCAGACAATGAGAATCTCAACAATCTTCTTATTTACCATGTGAGAATGGTGCTTTTTTCTCTCTTTCCTCTTTTCTCATCTTTTTTTCTTTTTCTCAATCTCTTTTTTCTATCTCTCTTTGTTTATAAGAAGAATGCTTCATAGATTGCTCATTATGGTGATGCTGCAAGTTTCCACCATGATTAGGCATGGCTTAGGCTAGCGACCCAGGCATTTATATAACACACATACATAACTCCATGGACTTAAAAGCTCCCCTTTTATTTCACACCGACGACATCTGCAAACAAAAGAGCATGATATCAACTAGGTAACAAGTACAAGTGCAATGTTGAAAGCGTTCCCCATGACAACATGGTTCTGCTAATTCTCAACTTATAAGTGCAAGCATATACAACATAGATGACACAATGGTTCAAGTTTATTAGGGTCAAGAAAAATAAAGTGTGCCATCAAGTTTGTGAGAGCTTTAATCACTAATTTTCACATAACAAGTTTAATTTGGAAGATAGATAAAACAAGAATATACTTGGAATGGTGTAACACACCATGCATAGGAATTTATAGTGGACACTTTGGAATAACTTGGTTTCTTGGGAGTTGGATGCATGAGTAGAGCTTACTCAATACAAGTGGAGGCTAGTAAAAGACTGGGAGCGACCAACTAAGAGAGCAATAATGTCCATTATCATGCAGAGCGACAAAACATTATCAATTAAAGCATAAAGTGGTACCACAAGTCAAAAACTAAATGATCAAAGAGGCTAAGGTGACTGGTTCATAGTCATAACATGGTGTAAGCATGTGCCAAGTCAACCCAAACAAAGCATCAAAGGAGAATACCACAATATTATGCTTTTGTATGCTAAAACAACGCATGATTCTATCAAGCCACATTAAGCAATCTCAATTGTTTGGAACAAGTCATGCTACAGCAATAATCACTAAGCATAAGGTCAAAACAACATCTAGCATGGCATTACAAAGTCTAAGCCACAGTCAAAACAAGCTCCCTTTTGTACCACTATAAGCTTGAAACTTTCTACTCTTTTCCAACACCAATCAACTTATTCGAAACAACTCACAAAGATAATAATCAATAAAGACTAGTGAGCTTGTCTCACAAATCCACAAAGAAGAACTAAAAAGTTCTAAGCTGAAAGCACAAGAAAACTAAGACTAAACACAGTGCTACCAAAAAGAGAACACTCACAAAACAATAAGAATGAAAACTAGAGTGTTCTAGACAATGAAAACACAGTGAGTCTCTCTCCAAGAGAAGTGTGTTGTAACCCAACCAACTTATTGAAGCAAACCAAGCAAAAGATGATCTAGAGGTTGGAGATCTTTTTGGGAGGAGTAGATGAATCGTTCTTCTTCTTCGGATCTGATTTCCTTTGTTCTAGGATGTTTCGTGGTGGCTGCATCTGCTATTCGCTCCTCTTGCCTTCACGAATAGTGCTTGGATTGATAAGGAGAAGGCGATGTAACTTGGTATGGGCGGGTAGTATGGTTGAGACCCGCCCGTACTGATGTTCGTTAACTCTCATGTACACTTTGAATCAGAATGACCTCAATTGGAGATTTGCATATTTTGCTCTAAATATCCCATAAATCTCCTAGGCTCCTTCCATAAGTGTCCAATACCTGAAACTCACATTGGAGAACAAGGTTTTGCTAAATTGCGATATTAGCATTATTAGAAAGGTGAAAATCCAATGAAACCCGATGAAAACCAATGGAAAAAAACTTCAATTGAAAGCGTTAATATATGTAGCTATCAATCCTCCACCTCTCCAAATCTGAACAACAGAAGCCATGTCCCTTGTTAAATATCCCATGCCCTCCTCTTCATTTGGCCCCTCTCCTTCTCCAGATAGACGCCATGCTACCTCAAATCGATCTTGCCAAAGCTCCTCCATCTCCGGGGAAATTTGGGACCACTCAAGGTTTCGATGCCCCTTTTGGCCTATCCTAAATACCTCATCCTTGTGCATCATCACATGTTCTTGATTGAATTTATCCTTAGCCGAAACGATGGGAGTGATGTCGACAAAAGATCGTCGACGACATCACAACTCCATCCGCTCCTCCATGCACATATAGGAAGAGAAGGTCAACGAGGACGTGATGCATGTAAAATGGATACATGAACTTTGTAGTTTATTGATAGATATTCCCACATATTTGCAACATATATAATGATATATATACATGTTTTATATTGAGTTTTTGGTATTTACTAATGATCCCTTTTATTTTGGTTATAACTCTATAGAACAGGAAAACCTGTTTTGTGTATTTTTATCTTTCACGGACCTAAACAAAGTCAAACAGATCTAGGATTATGGTGAAGTCAATATTTTGCAATGAGGAAGGATCTGGAGCACTTGAACCTCATCAGAAGGGACATGAAGCCCAAAAGAGGTATGGTGGCATGGCCCACCCTGGTGCACGTGCCACTTACCCTCTTTTGGCACTCGGTCGTCCGATTCGCCTCAATATTTCATCCACAGACTCGTCTTGACCTAAAAAGCCTATATAAAGATCCCATCGACACGATCTTAGAACATACAGAGGAGGAGATAAAAACACATAAACAAAGAGTATGCAGGCCGCCGTCGACAGAAATTGGATGGGGAACCATTGCCAGAATCTCCTTCGAAAGGCTTCACCCCCTCCGGCGTGTTCATCATCAACATCTACATCAATATCCTCTCTATACCCGTACTGTTGAGTAGTGAATTGTTTATGACAATTGTGAGATAGTTTATTTTTGGTTGCGTACAAGTATAGTATATCTTATATGGTGATCGTATACTAATATATGAGTGCACACATACGTTGGGGGGATACATAAAGGTTGTCATCGTTGCATGATGATAGGAGGAGGGATAATGGAGTTTGACCAACAATCCCAAGTCTTAGATATGCATGTTATATTGATTTATGGTTAATTAACAAGGTGTATAACTATGGGGACCTTAAATCTAAATGTGGTGGTTGGACTTTATGTCTTAATAATTCCTTTCCTTGCTCTTAATAGGCCCTGGGATGAAACACTAGGGATGTACTTGCTCATGTATATGGTCGCACTTATATGGATCCTATCTATAAGAAACAATAGAAATACTACCCATGTGCTTCACTAATTATGACAGCCAAATGAATAAAATAACAATTTTCCAAAACACTTGCTCCCTTGAGAAACCTGCTCCTACTTCACTAGCTCCACTTTACTTGCACTAGTTTTTTTTTTGACAGCCTTACCGTAGGGGAAGCCCCTATATATCACCAAACAAAGAAAGGTACCACGGGCTAAAACATCCTAGAATACACCCGGGGGAATCTCTAAGAAAAAGGCAGGGAACTAAAGAAAGGTATCTAACAGCCATTCAACTAATGTTTGAACATTAGACGGTTTAACTTTGAACTTGTGTAGAAGCAGATCATTTTGGAAACCTAATTTCCATCTGTTCAAAGAGAGAGGCACGTTCTTGAAGATTAAGTCATTTCAGACTCTCCATATATTCTAGGTGGCATGATCAAATATCTCCATAAAACATGGACTTGCACTAGTTCACCTATAGTATTTACTTCCAACACTTCACTATTTTCTAGTTAGTAGCAAAAACAGCCATACACACTCTAGTTCCTAGCATTGCACGAAGAGCCATATAAGAGGGTTATAGGGCTTTAGATAATAGATAGTTTACCTTCATCATCTCCTCGTGGTTTCGACACTCAAATACTTATCAAACTGTACTATAGTGATTCCCTGCTCTTGTGGGTTATCAAGTACTTTTCTGGCGCCGTTGTCGGTGAGTGTAGCACTCATGGACGGATCCTGCATGGGGCAAGGTTCTACAAATGTACACCAAAAATGTTCAGCAAAAAATCTTATATGTTTTTTCTTTCTGAAAAACTCTTATATAGTTGTATGACTAGAGGAAAAAGGGCCATCCGTTCGCGACCCCTCGGAGCATTAGTCCCGGTTGCGCCACCAACCGGGACTAATGCTGGCACGCGTCCCGGTTGGAGCGGGCACGGGGCCAGGGGGCATGGGTCCCGGTTGGTAAGGGGGCATGCGTCCGGTTGGAGCCACCAACCGACTAAAGGTTTGGCCACAACCACGTGGCGTGTACGCACCTTTAGTCCCTGTCGGCTTCAACCGGGACTAAAGACCCCTTGCCCTCTATAAATGCAACGCCCCAGCCCCCTCTGCCTCCACTCTGTTTTTTCGAATGGTGTAAGGTGTGAGGGTGTGTGCTAGTTTTTTCTCATGCATGCTTTGAAGGTGTTTGTTGAAATGTTTGAGTGAAAAATCCCGTTGAATTTCTCATAGAACAAAAATATAGATGGTGTCCGAGACGCACTTGAGCTTTATCCTCTTTATTTCCCTTGATCGAGGTTAGCAATCTTATCTTTTCTAGGTCATTGATACAATTCATGTGTCGGTGTGAATTGGTTATTTCACTATTTATGATGTCCTGTTTTTTGATAAACTTACTTATATGATGCAGATGAACGGTCGGGAATGGATGTACGGTGACCGTGGTAGCCGTGTATATCAAAGGCGTGGATAAATTTATCGATGTGGCTACGGCAAACAAAGAGAATGGATTTATCGTTGTCCATGTGTTCAATGTCGGAACAACAAGGAGTACTCTTCCTCGAAAATCATTCGCGCCACCGATTATGAAAGGTTTCATGCCCAACTATAATTGCTAGACCAAGCACGGGAAAGAGGGGTTATGATGGAAGATGGTGAAGAAGAAGATGATGATAACAACTATCATCATATGTTTCCTAATACTGATACCGCAATGGAAGACAATGGAGAGGAAAAAGGTGAAGAACGGGCATCGATGAGCCGCGGTGATGAACTTGGTAGGGTCATTTCGATGCAAAGCGAGACCGTGAAATGTAAAATGAGAAGTTGAAGTTAGAGGGCATGTTAGAAGATCACAAGAAATTGTTGTACCCAAATTGTGAAGATGGCAGCACAAAGCTCGGTACCACATTGGAATTGTTGCGATGGAAGGCGGTGTGGTCTAACCGACTCCTCATTTGAAAAGATGCTGAAAATAATGAAGCCAAGTTTCCAAAACATAACGAACTTCCCGAGAGTACCTCTAAGCAAAGAAGACTCTGTCCTCCGGGATTAGATGTGCAAAAGATACATGCATGCATTAATGATCGCATCCTCTACCATGTAAGGAGTATGAGAATTTAGCTAAATGCCGGTATGCAACGTGTTGCGGTATAAGATCGACGAGATGACCTGGTGATGTTGAGGAGAGCCCCTCCTAAGAGGGTTCTGCTAAGGTTATGTGGTATGCTCCTATAATACCAAGGTTGAAACGCATGTTCGTAAACAAAGAGCATGCCAGGTTGTTGCGATGGCACAAAGAAGACCGTAAGAAAGACGGGAGTTGAGACACCTGGCGATGGGTCACAGTGGAGAAAAATCGAGAGAGACTTCCCGACTTTGCGGTGACGCAAGGAACTTATGGTTTGGTCTAAGTACGGATGGCATGAATCCTTTTGGGGAGCAGCTGCAGAAAAAGACTGGCCCGTGACTCTATGTATCTACAACCTGCCTCCTTGGTTGTGCATGAAGCGTAAGTTCATTATGATGCCAGTGCTCATCCAAGGCCCGAGGCAACCGGGCAACGACATTGATGTGTACCTTAGGCCATTAGTTGAAGAACTCTTACGGTTGTGGGGCAAACCAGGTGTGTACGTGGGATGAGAACAAACAGAGCCATTTAATCTACGAGGGTTGTTATTCGTAACCATCAATGATTGGCTGCTCTTAGTAACCTTCGTGACGGACAAACAAAGGATATAAGGCATGCACCCACTGTTTAGATAAGACCGAAGGTACATATTTGCATAAATGCAAGAAGGTTGTGTACCTAGCGAATCGACGATTTCTTCCGACCAATCATCCGTAAGAAAGAAAGGCAAGCATTTCAAAGGTGAGGCGATCACCGAAGAAGCCTGAACTCCTGGGTGATGATGTATTTGGTATGGTCAAGGACATAGAAGTAATCTTTGAAAGGGTCCCGGTCAATCGTTCCGAACGACGCCGCTACGGACACGCACCCATGTGGAAGAAGAAATCTATATTTTGGGAGCTGCCATATTGGAAAGTCCTGCGTGTCCGCTCTTCAATCGACGTGATGCACGTGACGAAGAATCTGCGTGAACTGCTAGGATTCCTAGGCGTGTATGGGAAGACAAAAGATACACTGAAGCAGGAGGACCAACAAATTATGAAAGACCCAAAGAACATGCATACAGATAACAAGACGGATAAAGGCGTCACTTAAGTCGTGCCTATGCTCTTACCAAAACAGAAGGAAATCTTTTTGAAGTCCTTTACGATCAAGGTGCCGGGCTTCTCATCTAATATAAAGGGATAATAAATATGGCAGAAAAGTTCCAAAACCTGAAGTCTCATGATCACACGTGATTATGACGCAGCTTGCTTCGATTGCATTGAGGGGCTTCTCCGAAAATGTTCGAGTACCCATTGTGAAGCTGTGTGCATTCCTCAATGCAATATCTCGAAGGTAATCAATCCAGATATTCGCCAAGGTTATAGAAGGATGTGGTACAATGTCTTGTTAGTTTTGAATTGGTGTTCCCACTATCCTTCTTCAATATTATGACGCATCTCTGGTTCATCTAGTGGAAGAGATTGCCATTCTCGGTCCGGTATTTCGCACAATATGTTCCCCTTTGAGAGGTTCATGGGAATCTTAAAGAAATATGTTCATAACCGTTAGACGAAGGAAGCATCTCCAAGGGATATGGAACAGAGGAGGTCATTGAGTTTTGTGTTGACTTTATTCGACCTTAAGCCGATTGGTGTTTCGACTCGCATGATGAGGGAAGACTAAGTGGAAAAGGCACTGGGAAAGAAAGCAATGATATGTAGGACGGGATTCTTTCACTAAAGCACACTACATAGTTCTACATAATTCCACCTTGGCATCTCCAGATATCGAGGAACACAAGAATATTGTACGCCCAAAAACCCGGGAAGCTGAATCATGGATTCTGATGAACACATGAAGTCTTTCGGTGGTTGGATGCGGACACATCTCTTGAATGACACCATTGTTGGAGATCAGCTATACTTGTTGGTCACACCATCTTCTCGTATTGAATTTCCAAGGGTACGAAATAAATGGGAATACATTCTACACGATCGCCCAAGATAAAAAGAGCACCAACCAAAATAGTGGTGTCCGCTTTGATGCAATAGGCGAGAATGGACAAAAGGACACATATTATGGTTACATAGAGGAGATATGGGAACTAGACTATGGAGTCTCTTTTAAGGTCCCTTTGTTTCACCGCAAATGGGTCAACCTGAATGGGGAAGGGGTAAAGATAGACCAGTTATGCGGAATGACAACAGTGGATCTCAACAATCTTGGTTATAGAGATGAACCATTCGTCCTAGCCAATGATGTGTCTCGGTTTTCTATGTGAAGGACATGTCCTCCGCATCAAAAAAAGAAAAAATATGCAAACGAATACATCATATGATGAGCTAAAGCGTCACGTAGTTCTTTCAGGAAAAGAAACATCGTGGGAATCGAGGACAAGACAAACATGTCAAGATTATAATAAGTTTGATGAAATTCACCTTCACAAAGGAAAACTGACCCAAGCATTCCGTTAAGTAAAGAAGATGCTCCATGGTTACGTCAAGCGGTCATAAGGAATGACATATGCCAAGAAGTTCATGCTCATATTATGTAACTCTAGTTCATGTCTTTCGCGGTTTGTGGCTTGACCGAAGGATATCTTTCGGTTTGTGGCCTTTAGTCCCGGTTTTGTAGTCTCGCTTTTAATATTAATAAATGTCTTGAGTGTTAGTCCCATTTTGTGGCTGGACCGAGTGCCTCTATGACCGCTTTCTTGGAGATGCCGGAGGACTGGCTCGCTGGCATCTCCTCAAACTGGTCGTAGTGGTGTCCTCGCTCGAAAACCATCTTGCAGCTTGTAACTTCACTAACTAGATCAATACGCCTTGGAGCTAACTAATTTCACATATTAGGAGTGCCTCTATGACCAGTTTCTCGAAGATGCCGAGGACTGGGCTCACGCGGATCTCCAAACTGGCCGCAGTGGTGTCCTCGCTCGAAAACCATCTTGCAGCTTGTAATTTCACTAGCTAGATCAATACGCCTCGAGCTAACTAATTTCACATATTAGAGTGCCTCTATGACCGATTTCGGAGATGCCGAGGACCGGCTCGTCGGAATCTCCCGAATCGCCGTAGTGGTGTCCTCGCTCTCTAAAACCATCTTGGAGATGCCTCAAACCGCTGGAGGACTGGACTCACAAGGATGCATATTTATAGTACAAGCAGCTCGGCATAATGTCGACACTCACGACATAATGTCGACACTCACCCCTATTATTAGTGACTCATCTTTAGTCGGTTGGTGTCTCCAACCGACTAAAGGTTCATCTTAGTCCCGGTTGGTGACACCATCCGGACAAGGTACAAGCCGCACGACATAATGTCGACACTCACCCCTATTATTAGTGTTGTGCGCCCACTCCGCGCAATCCTTCAATCGCGGTTGGTTTCTCCAACCGAGACTAAATATGAACCCTCTCTTTATATAGGCATTTCTATTTATTAGGTAACACTTAAGACATTTATTAATATTAAAACCGGGACAAATCGGGACTAGCTAACACTGTGCCTAAAGCCGCCTTTAGTCATAATCATGCCTAGTCCTATAGTACGCAGCTTGTGGTATTCATCGTCGTCATCATCATCGCCATCGTCACACACTCGGGATCCTCACCATCCATGGCATATACCGGGGCCATTCCAGCCTCGGATTCACGGCGGTGGGAGAGGTCTCTGAAGATCGATGCCGCCATCACGGACAGTGTGGCCTGTGGCGGGTGGACTCGTGGCACCGTGGCGGATGGTCTCCCGGCGATGTAGCGCATCACTGATGATAGTAATGCGGTTCTCCCACCACGCACGACGGCCGACTTCGTTGTGGTTCACCGTGGCGGCCATAACCCTCATACCTGGCGAGCTCCCTTTCCCGCCTATTAGCGAAGAATGCATTCCAGGTGTCGTAGTTGTCGGGATCCCACTGGGGATCCATCCGCTGCTCCGATGTGAGCTCGTGGTAGAAGTGGTTTGTGATGGTCGCCTGGCGTGCGGAACCTTGAGGGACAGGAGGGACAGGAACCCCTCCAGCGCTCAGCATCCAAATGCGGGCGGCGGTACCCGATGGACAAGGGTAGTTGCGCCTGCGCCTCGGTCTCCTCGAGGGTCGAATGGCCCGAGGGCGTTGTCCATTGTTCTAAGAGAGGAAGGTGTGGATGTGTGGATAGCCATGACACGATCACCCTAAATATAGAGGAAAGGGCGGAAAACTTGGCGTGAAGCTTTGGGAAATGGCGGAAATATCTTTAGTCGGTTAGTGACTACATCCGGACTAAAAGCTCTAGTAGAAAGGAAAGGGCGGGAAAACTTGGCGGGAAGAGGTGGGAAATGGCGGAAAATATTTTTAGTCGGTTTGTGACTACATCCGGACTAAATGTCTTGAACAATGATCATGTTTCAAAAACCTTCACAAAATGACCTATCATGTTCGAGGTTTCATGGCTTTCGGTCCAAATGACCGATGTTATGTCTTGAATCACGGCATAGTTTGTGATGTTGTGCCCATATTATGCATGTGTGTGGACATTGGTATGGAGAACAATGTTGCAGAGGAAGTTTTCCTTTTGTCGCACGGAAAAGCCCTTTTCCATTTTCCGAGCGCAAAAACGGGTCGCTTTGTGAAGTAACCACCAAAATGCCGTTTCAGAATGCTACCGTCCTATTTTCCTAAAATACTAGACCACCTTACATGGACTATATCCCAACCGGTACATCTCAAACCTTTTCGTCCATCCCGGGTAAAAAGGACAAATGTCTGCCGAATCGGCAGGAAGTGGGTCCGGTTTGTACTACAGGTACATGATCTATCGCCCGTGATTTTTTGAAAAAATCATTTTTAGACTCGCAATATGTGGTTTCTTCAGAGATCCAATGCAAGTTCTAACAATGACCGTCCCCTATCTTCATGCACACCGGTTCGACCATAGTTAGAAATTCAGATAATTCAAAACGGGCATAATAAATTCAAAAAAAAATCTGAACAATGAAAATCCTTCGCGTGGTGTCATATTATGTTACATAGTTGAAAGGAAAAATACCAGACTTGGTATATTGATCATATTTCGAAAAAACCTTCACAAAATGACCTATCATGTTCGAGGTTTCATGGTCGTCCCCTATCACTTCTTATGTTTAAAGTTTTTCTAAATTCCAAATTGATATTAAAAAAATATAAGTTAATTCATTTTTAATTGTAAATGGTTCATATTTTAAATGGTTACATTAATTATTTTTTAAAACAGAAAATGTTTTTGAATTATTTATTTAAATCCAAACACTTTTTATGTTTAAATTTTTTCTAAATTCCAAATTAATATTCAAAAATATAAGTTAATTCATTTTAAAAGGTTACATTAATTATTTTTTAAATATAGAATATGTTTTTGAATTATTTATTCAAATCCATACACTTCTTATGTTTAAAGTTTTTCTAAATTGCAAATTGATATTAAAAAATATAAGTTAATTCATTTTTAATTGTAAATGGTTCATATTTTAAATGGTTACATTAATTATTTTTAAAATGAAAATGTTTTTGAAATATTTATTTAAATCCAAACACTTTTTAGTGTTAAATATTTTCTAAATTCCAAATTAATATTCAATAATATAAGTTAATTCATTTTAAAAGGTTACATTAATTATTTTTTAAATATAGAATATGTTTTTGAATTATTTATTCAAATCCATACACTTCTTATGTTTAAAGTTTTTCTAAATTCCAAATTGATATTAAAAAAATATAAGTTAATTCATTTTTAATTGTAAATGGTTCATATTTTAAATGGTTACATTAATTATTTTTAAAACAGAAAATGTTTTGAATTACTTATTTAAATCCAAACACTTTTTATGTTTAAATTTTTTCTAAATTCCAAATTAATATTCAAAAATATAAGTTAATTCATTTTAAAAGGTTACATTAATTATTTTTTAAATATAGAATATGTGTTTGAATTATTTATTCAAATCCATACACTTCTTATGTTTAAAGTTTTTCTAAATTCCAAATTGATATTAAAAAAATATAAGTTAATTCATTTTTAATTGTAAATGGTTCATATTTTAAATGGTTACATTAATTATTTTTTAAAAAAGAAAATGTTTTTGAATTATTTATTTAAATCCAAACACTTTTTATGTTTAAAATTTTTCTAAATTCCAAATTAATATTCAAAAATATAAGTTAATTCATTTTAAAAGGTTACATTAATTATTTTTTAAATATAGAATATGTTTTTGAATTATTTATTCAAATCCATACACTTCTTATGTTTAAAGTTTTTCTAAATTCCAAATTGATATTAAAAAAATATAAGTTAATTCATTTTTAATTGTAAATGGTTCATATTTTAAATGGTTACATTAATTATTTTTTAAAATAGGAAATGTTTTTGAATTATTTATTTAAATCCAAACACTTTTTATGTTTAAAATTTTTCTAAATTCCAAATTAATATTCAAAAATATAAGTTAATTCATTTTAAAAGGTTACATTAATTATTTTTTAAAAATAGAATATGTTTTTGAATTATTTATTCAAATCAATACACTTCTTATGTTTAAAGTTTTTCTAAATTCCAAATTGATATTAAAAAAATATAAGTTAATTCATTTTTAATTGTAAATGGTTCATATTTTAAATGGTTACATTAATTATTTTTAAAATGAAAATGGTTTTGAATTATTTATTCAAATCCAAACACTTTTATGTTTAAAGTTTTTCTAAATTCCAAATTAATTATCATTTAAAAACAATACAAATTTAAACCCCAAAATAAAAAATAAGGCAACAGAGAGAAAATACCTGAAATTTTTTGAAAACAGGGGAATATGTCCCGGTTGGAGCCACCAACCGGGACTAAAGAGCCCCTGCGCGCCAACCCTTGGTCTGCTGAAAATATTGGAGTATAGGTCCCGGTTGGTGGCTCCAACCGGGACGTATGACCCTTTAGTCCCGGTTGGAGCCACCAACCGGAACAAAAGGCCCTTCGTTTATAACTGGCTCGCCTCCTCTTCTTCTTCCCCATCTCACTTCTCTGCTTCATCGACGCGCGCACAGGAGACGCCGCCCCACGACGCCGGCAGGCTGCCCGAGCTCCGCCGCCTTGCTGACCCTGCCACGAGCTCCGCCTCGTTTCCCTCTATCTCCCCGCAAAAGGAATCGAAGAGGGGCATCGGCAACCGTCGCCATCGACGCCATCCTTCCGCCGGTGAGACCTATCCTTCCTCCGCCCTACTTTGGCCACCAAGGTCTCATACAGGACCTAGCGCACCCCATTGATGCCCTGTGTTGCTTGCTCGAGCCCCAGATACTCGACATCGTCTTCGTCTGCAAGCGCCGCCCGCAAGCGCAACTCCGGCGAGGAATCTAGGACGAACAGGAGCACCCCTTCCTCAACCGCGACCACCACTGAGCCCACCTCGACCACCGCAACCACTCGTAATAGTCCATGTTCCCCTTACCCCTCTGGAATCGCCGGAGCACCACCCTCCCGACGCGTCGCCGCCGCGCGTAGTGAGCAGCACTGCCGCCCGTCGTGGTGACGTGGTGCCCGCGTGGCCCCGGTCCCACCTGCCAGCCTCAGAGGCTAGGTGCCTCTGCGGTGCAGGTTAGAAGTGGCCTGGTCCAGGTCCACCCGTCAAGCCCTGGTCTAGGTCCCACCTGCCTGTGTGGAGGCTGAGGTGGCCACGGGCCCCTCTGTCAGCCACTGTGGCTAGCAGTGGGCTCGGTGTAAAAATGTTTTCTGTTTTGTTTAAATTTAGAAATGGTTTAATTAAATCCAGAAATTGATATAATATTGTAAATTCAATAATTAATTATTTATAACTTAGAAAAATACAAATAATATATCAAAATGTTCAGAAAAATGAGATCTAACTATTTAACCTATAATCATGCATTGTTCAACAACTTTCAAGACAAGTTTAATTAGAAAACAAAATCAACCCCTCTCATATACTCGGGAGTTTCACCGAGTTAGGGTTTCACCCCTGAACCCCGTTTAAATTGCCGAGCATGTCTT
This sequence comes from Avena longiglumis, assembly GCA_030063025.1. Classification (NCBI taxonomy): domain Eukaryota; kingdom Viridiplantae; phylum Streptophyta; class Magnoliopsida; order Poales; family Poaceae; genus Avena; species Avena longiglumis. The sequence goes on from CP125975.1 coordinate 536,053,876, forward strand.
TGGGTTACTTTTAATACAAATTAACTTGTTATATCATCATCCTTGTTTGATCATTGCATCGATGCCATGTGTTGATTGTTCCCTCTCTTTACGGCGCCCGTGTAAAAACTATTTGCCTTTTTTAATTCGAAAATGATTTAAACTTGTAAATTCAATAACTTATTGTTTATAAGTCAGAAAAATATGAATAATATATCAAAATGTTCAGAAAAATGAAACCTAGCTATCTAAGCTATAATCATGCATTGTTCAACAACTTAAATTACAAGTTTAATTAGAGGAAAAAATCCACCCCTCTCATGTGTTCCGGAGTTTCTCCGAGTTAGGGTTTTCACCCCTCGGAACCCCGATTAAATCGTCGAGCATTTCTTAGGGTTACATTCCAATGCAAATTAACTTGTCATATCATCATACTTGCTTGAGCATTGCATCGATGCCATGGGTTCGACGATGTGCCTATCTACTACACGGTTTCCCTTTCTCTTCATTTTTATTATTGTGTATGTATATATTAGGGTTTCTCTGAATTAGGGTTTATATCTCTCAACACCGTACTTAACTTTCTCCTTTAGCCGCTTTGACTTATTCGTTTTTCCACCTATGCAGAAAATATGGACCCACACGTCAGAGACGAAGAAAAGGAAGAGTTGATCCAAGGTGTGATCCGTGGGGAAGATAATTTAGACGTATCAACGTTTCTGAACAACTCCGGTGAGGGTGATCCTCTTTTTACCGGAGTAGACAACTTGTTTGAGGTTGAAGGTGTTGCCTTCCGCGAGGGAGAAGGCGATGCCTTGTGTAATCGAGAAGACGACCGCTCCGGCAAGGTGCATGTAATATAAATCAATTCATTAATTAATCATCTGCTATCTATATAGAAATAGTAACGACGATCTTTCTTCTTTTAGCCCTCCGGATCAAAGGAATCTCGAAAAGAGCGTACGAGGCCCAACCAAAAGTTGCAAGACCATGAGAGGTTCAGATCGAAGATGTCATTGTAGACGGCAAGCGACTCCAAGTTGTCGCAACCAAATTTGTGGCACAATGCGAGTAATCGTTAGGGACTTAATCCCGATCACCATTAGAAATTGGAATAGGCCTGCTAATGCGGATGAAGAGGAACATGTTTATTTGTCCCTAACCACGCCAAAGATTTCTTGTGGAAGAGGCTCATGGTTAATTTCAAACTACGAAGATAGAGCTGGATCCAAATGCAGAGGATCCAGATTGAGGACGCCTTACAACATGGGAGAGCCATGGAGGCTAAGGTCGTGGAGTGGGCTTTGAAGAAGATGGCCCGATGTTTCACCAACTGGAAGAAAATATTGCACCTTGACTATGTCGTGAAAAAGAAGACTCCTGATTTCAAGAATATTCAGTTTGAGAAGATAAAACCATTCTGGGATGAGTTTGTGGAATACAAGAAATCGGAAAAAGCTAAGAAAATGTCTCGAAACGAATAAGTGAATGTCTAAGAAGAAGTATCACCATACTATGGGGCAAGGTGGCTACAAGGTTGGCATTCCTAAGTGGGAGAAACTTGGCAGGAACTGCGTGATAAAAATATCACCCAGGCAGAGACGATTGGGTAGAGCGTGCAAGGAATTGGTTTTACGGGCATGGGGAACGTTGGACTCGGAAGGAGGTGTATATATAACATACGACATAAAGAAGACCCCTTGCCAATCGAGAGGATGAGAAAAGCGTAAAGGTCGTTAAAGATGGGGACTTCATTCCGATAGAGAGAATGATGAGCTCACACTCGCCTTGGAAATAAGGAACATGATGGACGAACACGAGGCACAATAGGATCCCAATCATGGAGGACTGGGTTTCAAGAGAGGAAGAAATATCTGATAGAAGCCGTCGGAGGAGTAAGGACAGGCGGCGGTTGAAGCAGAAGTCGAAGAGAGAGTGCGTTTAATTGAAGAACGATTAAAGCAACAACAAGATGAAATTAACACACTTAAAGAGCAAGTACTACGGCGCTCCATCTCGAAGACACCTTGCATTCGATGCTACCGCCTATCGAATAATCGAAAAGCAGTGGCTTCCACCGAGGTCCCGGTGATGACAATGGCGATGACGATGATGCAAAGAAAATGGCTCCTGTTGGCAACCTAGTGGATGATATCACAGAGATGACACACTGCGAGCTACATGTCAAAGTTGTGAACATATCAATGAAGGTGGCGGTCGGCTATGCCTTACCAATTGGACCCACACCAACTTACCACTGTCGTCCGGTTCCAGAGGGCTACGCTGTTGTCGGCGTGGATGAAATCATGCCCACCTTTGAGGTTTTGGATCTTCACTACCCTGCTGGTGAAGGGGATGTGACTGTGCTGGGTGACGCAAAAAACGTCACCATTCTATGGCCAAAGGATTGTATCGTGCTTCGAAATCACACGCCAAGGCCATCTTCGCCGCCGCCTCACCCGTCTCCAGCGAGGTCGTCGCCGCCGCGGCAGCCGTCTTCGTCGCCTCACCCGGCTCCGTCGCCTCACCAATCTCCGGTGCAGCCATCGCCGCGGGAGCCATCGCCGGAGCCTCGGGATAAAAAGCGTAAGCGTCGCTCTCATGCATCGTAGCGATCGAAAACGTAAACAAGAGCCTCTTCCAAAAGTACCAACGGTTCCTCCCAAGAGAGCTTATGGTATCTTGAAGAGGAGATCGGCGATCGTTGATGCGAAGCGACAACGTTTTCGCTAAGCGAGGCGGCCGAAAGAGCGAGTTCCCAAAGACCAAAGAAGAAAAAGCCAAAGTGTTGAAAATGCTAAAGACTCTTCATCAACCCGAGCCAAAGCTGTCATAAGACTATGAGCGTTCTATTCTCAAGTCACATGCAGCACAAAAACCTCAAGAGCGATCTTGATGCAAGCGGAAATCTGTTGCCCATTTCGGAGAACAAGCAAAACAGACTTGCGCCTCTCAAGGTGATTTCTCAAACCAATGTGGGTCGAGCAAATATGGGGCGAAGAGCGTGATGATCTAGAGGTAGTTGCAATACGGAGAAGCCGCCACTCAAGGTATGAGTATTGCCCAAGACTTATCCCGATTAGAGTTCTTCCCGTGAGTGAAGTAGCATACCAATACTAGTATGGAAAACCTCTCGTCAAACTGAGGAGGTAAACAATCTTCCAACAAAATGCGAAGATTGCATAAGCTGGTACATGCATGCCACAAGGGCCGGGGCTAATCGGATAGTCTTGAGGGTTACAAAAAGCATCATGGGAAAGATAAGGATGACATGATATCCATTGAATTTGATGAACTATTTCAATTATTCAATCAAGACGCCTTGGACAAATCGATCATGAGTGCCTATTGTGCGTAAGTACTAATTACGTAATTAATTTAGTCTCCATCTATAATATTTTGTTTATTGCATGTATATAATCATACTTTAATATGCGAATGAAGATTCTCGAATGCAAGAGAGGACAAATCTATGACATTGGCTTCATTGACCCATATTGGGTTCATGAAGCTAATCTCAAAATAAGCCCCGGGATACGGAGGATAATATAGTACATGCGTTAAGGTTTCAAGAAACCAAAAGGAAATACTATTTCCTTACAACTTCGATGAGTGTTATTGTCTTATATACACTTTCTATTTCGCTTACTCGATGTTAAGTATATAATTGATTAGTTACGCATTCGCAGTACCACTATATTACATTAATCATTCAACTTGACAAAGGGCGTGTACTAGTCATGGACTCGAAACATAAACCCCTCGAGGCGTGGAAGGACATGCGATACTTCTCAGGGTAATTCTAATCATTACGACACTATATCGGCAGCGTTCGTGAATTTTATGATATCAAGTACTTAATAACTTATTTTATTCGTTTTCTCGGCAGCGCTTTGGAAGCAGTTCACCAAGAAGGCTAGGGGTGTTTGTAAAGAGGAGCTTACATTTCAACCACTAGATGTAAGCACCACTAGCTATATCCGCGCATCTCTTTGATTCTAGTTTTGATACGATTATTATCATGCTTGATTATTATTTGGATTGAACTCTGTTGTCGTAAAGTGCTGACGCAGGACCGGTAACAATCTATGTGGATACTATGTATGCGAGTTCATCCGTGGGACGTGCGATGAGAAGGGTAGAAATTTAGAGCAACTCCACATCGTAAACAATTTCTATAGTTTTTAATTACAATCAAATTGTGTTTAGTTTCATATTCATATAGGTGACTCCTTTTTAAATCAGATCGAGCGTCTGGACGTCTTCTTACGCCAAAGGATCACGAGCAATACAGAGGAATTGGCGGGATTCTTGAATGCGAAGTCCTAAACACACAAGGGAATACTACTCATTGTGTATAGACAATAGGAATTATAAAAATAGCAACTTTCAAGAAATTGGCCGGTAGCATCGAATAGCAACTTTTGTATGTAGTGCATGAACTCGATCCGTGTATTGAATGTAAAATGTTGTCATGATGATCTTGTGTAATATAAGGTTCCTTCATTGATAAGTGCAAAACCCTAAATAAACAATAAAACAACCTAAATGAATTCTCTGCGGCACAAAAGTGGCGAAAATCTTTGCATGACAACAAAATGTGCAAAATGAATTCTACGCATGCGCAGAAAATGGGCCAAATCTCTGCCATGACAATGAGTTATTAGTCGGTCGTGTTACGAACCGACTATCTCCACACCCTCGCGCCTAATGCCGCCACGTGTACCCATTTGTCGGTTGGTGGGGCAACCGGACTAATGGTTAGAGCTTTAGTCCCGATTGCCCGTCGTCCGGTTGGGCAACCGGACTAATAACCCTTACCAACCGGACGCATGGGCCCTTTTCTACCAGTGTATATACAACACTAGTAGAATATTTTTTCTAACATATATAGTATTTCCCCCAACCACAAACTAAGTGAAAATCCTATAGTTTACTACTCCCGCCGCTCGGAGATAAGTGCCATAGATTTTTCTAAATATACATGTATTTAGACATATTTTAGTGTGTGGTTATATGTGTATCTAAATAAATCGATGACACTTATTTTAGAAAAAAAAGTGCGGTCTAAATTGCAAGCGACCCATTAGGAAGTATCCTTGTAATCTTTTCAGAAAACATTTCTACCATTAAAAATTTGTGTGATGATCTTGTGATCTTTAATCCTTATCCATTCAAAATACAAATCCTTATAGGATCAATCATCACATTTCTCCATTTGAAGAAAAGATGATCCAAACATTAGACTGACAAAACTACACGGGACGGGATGGCATCGAAGTGGTAGAATCGATATAACTCTATTTTTCTTCTTATTTTCTATAATCTTTATCACCTTTTAAGCTATTTTTCTAAAAAAATCCTAATATATTGTCCTACAATATATAAATTATACTTTTACCTATGTCCACTTGACCTTTATTTTTTGTGTTAGTTAAAATTTGTACACCCAAAACAGAAATCCTGGATCCGTCCCTGGTAGCACTAAGCTTCTATTATTGTTTGCATTTCTTATACTTTGCATATAACACTTAAACCAAAAAAATTATATAATGGAAGATTCTCTGGAGCCTTATCACAAGGCTCACAAAGATATGGAGGATATGTTATTCAAATATGTTAAAAGCTTGAATATTCCCTTGTGCACTAATGTTTTGAATGCAAGAAATCATGTTGAAAGTGCCAAGGAATAAGATGACAAAAGCCTAAGCCTGGGGATGCCTATGCATCCCAAATAGAAGGAGAAAGAAGAGTAAGAATAACAAGGGGAGGAAGAATGGAGTAGCTACCCATATCCAACTACCAACCATGGTAACATCCAAATTTCCCTGAACAACCCTTCTTATACTATTTCAAGTGATGATGTTCCTTCATTTCCTAGTACTCCTCTATGTGGAACAACTGTATCTAGCATAAGGAAGGTTGAAATTGATATAGATGATCCATTATCCTCATTAGATGACTTTTATTTATATGGTGATTCTATGCAAAACGTTTAGTTTATTTATGATGTTTGCAAATACTATGAAAGAGGTAGAGATAAGAGCCCTCTTTATGTCTCCACTCTATTTAAAATGTAAGATACTGATAATTATGTGCATTCGATACCACAAAGTTGATATTATTTATTCATATATAAAATTCCAATGCATAGGAAGAAACTTAGACTTAAATGTCAATAGTCATGTGCTTTGTGGTGTGCTCCATATGCTTTGAAATACTATTCATGAGCACACCTTGATATCTTTTAACATGTAAAATAACATTACCTACTGTAATCTAGCAATAAATTTAAGATTTTAACTAAAAATAAAATTTGGGAAAGTAAATGAGAAGGATGAGCAATGGAGAAGTTGGGATCGACCTTGAGCATTTGTTTTTCATGCCAATGGAACCATTGGATAGACTATATCATTAAAACTTTTCCCATAACAAAAAATAATATAAAGAGTATTTTCTTTGTATATATTTGCCTCTTGAATAAAATGGTTTCCCAATAATTATTAGAGTTTGCATCTTGGTAGAATCTATTATATCATTTGTTTGGAGAACTAACCATTTTGTAGGCATTGAAATATCATGAAGAAGAAAAAAATTCTTGGTTTGAGATGAGTAACATGATATGATGAGATAGGAGTAGAGGGTACAAACTAGCAAGACCACAAGATTTGGGTATGCCCATGCATATCCCTCTTCTTTCAAGTAATTTCAAGTGATATCATTTTAAACTCATGTTTTAATTTCATCCTCATGATTTGTTGTGTATGTTTGTTGAAACCATGCTTTTATGTGGATTTTTATTTTAAACTTTGTTCTTTATTAGAATAGGTTGTTTATCTTAAGTTTACATTTTGCAAGAATAAAGTACCAAGTTTACATATTTTGGATGTTAGTATATGCGGAGCTGTAGATTTCTGCACATTGCTGTTTACTAGAAAAAATTCTTAGGTTGTTCTGTAACTCCGATTGCGCTCATACTAATACAATAGTTATAACTTTTCATCCTCTACATGCACAAAAATTGGTAAAAAATCCTGACATATTTAGGTGGTTGAAATAATTGTGTTTTTCTGTTGTTGTTTTCTAGACAGATTCTATGTCTAGTTGTTTTAGCTATTTTGTCGAGTATGAAATTGATTCCTTTTGAGTCTATTGATATTTTTTGAATGTTAGGAACTTAATATTCTTACCGGACACCTCAAATAAAATTTCGTTTTAGGATTATATATGGCATATAGCAACATATATTTGTACCACTAATGTTACCCCATAGAGAAGAAATGGGAGAAAGTTTTGTGTTGAAGTTTTTTGACACAGAATATACAAACACCACACTAATCTATCCAAGAATGGTGAAAACCATAAGCTTGGGTATGCCAAAGGCACCACTGGAATTATCAAACTCTCGGTTTGCAAACCTCTAAATTTTGTTTTTTGAGCAACATAAGATGATCATAGAAACTTGAAGCGTATTTATCTAGTTTTAGATTTAGTTTTGCATGCTACCTTTGAAATAAATGAGAGCACCATGATATATGTTTTGCATTACTAAGAAAGAACTACTAAAATTAAACATAAATTAAGTTGTATGCTATCAATATAAAAGGGAATGAAAATAAAAAGTTAAATGCAAGTTATACTAAGTGTTACTTGTTTCAAATACTTTAATGAAATGATAATTTGCAAGTGCCTTATTTGGTGATACCTTTTGTTCACATGCATAGATGGTTAATTTTAAGGAGCTTTGTTGATAAGAAATTATTAGCACTATGGACACTTTGGCATGCTTGTAGATCTCTTTTTTCTAGCCCAAAATTCTCAAACAAGCTAATACTTATATATCCAAATACCTTAAACTCCAACAATATACACCATACCTACCTATGTGGAACTTGTAACTCCAAGTATAATATATGTGCTATGTCTTCAAGTACTTCAAAATAATCTCTTTTGTGTAGTTTAAAGCTCATGAGAAAGTAAGATGTGGGGTGAAACCACTAGAGCACAACTATTTGAAGTAAAACAAAATGTCAAACAAAAATTTAACCCATGGTAATTAGAATTATATAAGTTATGTGTTTGACAGTTTATAAGTTTTTTGTTAGCCAAACCATTCTATCATGGGGAAATATTTCAACATTGCACTACTTTTTGTTGATATCATGTTCTTTTGGCTGTGGATGCCCATTGATGTGAATTAAATTGGAACACTCAATAAAGCTTACTAGAGTTTGCATATAATTAGAGGTACGCCTGGGCCGCCAACCTAAGTGATGATATGCACCATGGTGGAAGTTTATAGTATGAATATTCTATGAATCATTTAATAAAAAGCTAAGAAAATAGTAAATAAAATAAAGTGATGAGAGATTCATTTTTCTATTGTATTGTCATCTAAGTATGGATAGACCCTCACAAAGAGACTCCTCGTACAAAGGGGCAAGAGGTAACTTAGTTGATGTTCTTGTTTGAAACTATATGCTTACAATGACAAAACCGCTTAAATGATCCTAAGTTGAGTAGCATGAGGTGTGGGTACTTATGGTCAAGGGGCATGAGACATTCAACTTGTAAGGGGTCAAACACATAAATCATACTTGCTTTTGTCAACAAAAGATGCATGTACCCTCACTCTTATGATTATCATTGAATTGAGCTACATATCTCAAAACTTTATTTTATGCCCCCATATATCTTCTATTTTATTGAAGGACTAGCACATGTGTTCCTTGCTTTAATATTTTGGCTGACATGATTTTTTTTTCATGAAATATTGTATATTTGTATCTTTGTTTGAGTACTGAATTGTTTATGGCAATTGTGAAATAGTTCCTTGTTGGTTGCATACAAGTATAATACGATGATCCTATGTACTAATATATGATTGAACACATATGTTGGGGGAATACATAAAGGTGGTCACCGTTGCATGGTGATAGGAGGAGCGATAGCCAGAGTTCAACAAAACCAAATCCCAAGTCTTAGATATGCATGTTATATTAATTCATGGTTAATTAACGGGGGTTATAACTATGGGGACCTTAAATCTAAATGCGGTGATTGGACTTTATGTCTCAATAATTCCCTTACTTTCTCTTAATTGACATTGGGATCAGTCAATAGGGGTTACTAACTCATGTATATTGTTGCACTTACCTATGGCTCCTCTCTAGAAGAAACAATATAAGGCTGGTCCTAGTGGGAGTATCATAGCTAGTATCATGCATGCCATGTTGGCAAAAATCTGATGTGGCACAACAATTAATGAAGAAAGAGATGATTAGAGTATCATAGGTAGATACCGTATCATAGCACGTAAAACTAGAAAATCCTCATGCAAATAAATCTTGTACACAATTTTGTATTGAGATTCTAAAAATTATTAAATATAGTACTAGTATGATACTATCATATGATACCATGCACTATGAAGATAGTATCATACGTTAGTATCATATGCATGATACTAGTAGTATGATACTACCACAATGACCAGCCTAAAGACTATCCATGTGCTTCACTAATTGGGACAACCAACGAATGAAATAACAATTTTCCTAAACACTTGCACCCTCGAGAAACCTTCTCCTACTACACTATCTCCACTTTACTTGCACTAGTTCACCTATAGTATTTACTTCCAACACTTCAACATTTTCTAGTTAGTAGTAAAAACAACCATACACACTCTAGTTCCTAGCATTGCACAAAGAGACATACAAGTGGGTTATAGGGCTTTAGAGAATAGATAGCTTACCTTTATCTCCTCATGGGTTTGACACTCAAATACTTATCGAGTTGTACTACAGTGATTCCCTGCTCATGGGGGTTATCAGGACGACACTAGTAAACTCCTCTCAACAAGGCGCACATCATCGACTAGTCCACCATTGTCAAGGCATCAACAATCACCACCATGACCACCAACTGTCTAGGGTTCCAAAAACCCAAGCAAGATTATTGATTTCACCAACTAAATATTCCCTAGAGACTCAAATAGATGCACCTAATGCAATGGAAAATCCTTCACTCTTAAATTCCACCAAAACTACAAAAGCTATTGGAGTATTGGAAGAATAAGAGAGGAAGAACACCAGAAGAGAACACCAAATTCTCCAAGATCTATATCTCAAGATTTCCATTACAAAAGAGGGGATATGGTTTGGTAGGATTGTAGATCTAGATCTCCGCTTTTAAATCTCTCAAAAAGATCCAAGAAATATTGGAGGGATAGAGAGGAAGGACAAGATCTTGAATGTAAAAACAATGGATGAGAGAGAAAATGGAAGGACTAACCTCCGAATGAGGAAGAATAGGCCTTATAAGGTTCCCCACGAAAAATGACCGTTATAGGAATTTTACCCCGGAAATTCCGGGCTTGGGGGAATAATTTCCACCCCCTATGATATTTCCGGGCAAATTTCTTCCCCCCTTACTAGTCGTTGCGCCACTAGTCCTTAGCTGAATTTAGAGGGAGAAAAACTCAGTAGAAAAGGCGAAACAATAGACCATAACTTTTGCGCACAAACTTCGATTTCGATGAACTTGAGCTCATTTTGAAGAGGAAAACAAGATAAACAAGATAATGCAGAGAAACATCATAGTACAACAATATAGGATAAAACCAAATAATGAAAGGTTTGACCTCTCTATAAAAGATGAACCGGTAAACCCCCAAAATAAAAAATGCAACTCATTCAAAATCTATTTTTGATGATTTTGAGCTTGTCTTGAAGATAATCACATGCTTTAAAACCTCACATGGATAAGATCCAAATAACAAAGATGATGTCATGTATGAAAAGGTTTGAGCTCTCTCGGAAAGATAGGATTGAGTTACTCACTCGAGAGCCTCTCTAGATAGTACGACTATCTATCCAAAACTTGGGCTCCCAACTAATAACATGAGATCGACAAAAGAGAAATGTGGAAAGCACCTAGGACTGAAGATATTGGAGGCGTTCATGTTTAGGAGCTTCTATGTACGTCACATTTTATATGGGCTCTGTCTTGATTAAGTAGGTTGTGGGAACCCAGCCCAACATGACTAGTAGATGTAAATTGTGTAGGTTGTATGGTTCCGTTCCGTGGACTAGGGGACCACTTCTAAAAGATATCATCTTGGTCTTCTCCTATCCATTTCACAATTGGGTGTTATGGGTTTGTGAGGCTGAATAAGTCATACGGGTAAAGTGTACAAACCTCTTGAGAGTGTCAAACTAAGTACTTAGCCATGTCCTTGGTTATATACAACTTTAATCAACTAGACATTTAAGTAGTTCAAGAATCTCTCCATTCCAATTTATTGATGGGTGTACATGTTGGAATTATGCCCTAGAGGAAATAATAAAGATGTTATTATTATAATTCTTGTTCATGATAAAGTTTATATTCCATGCTAGAATTGTATTAAGCGGAAACTTTAATACCTGTGTGGTTTGTGAACAACACCGTGTCCCTAGTACGCCTCTATGGACTAGCTCATTGATTAACGATGGTTAAGGTTTCCTAACCATAGACATGAGTTGTCGATTAATAATGAGATCATATCATTGGGATAATGATATGATGGACAGACCCAAATTAAGCAGAGCAATTGGATCGTGTCAGCGTATTCATCTTTGCGAAGCTTTTCTTATGTCAAATATTGTATTCCTTAGACCATGAGATAATGCAACTCCCTGGTATCGGAAGAAAGCTTTGAGGTCATCAAATGTCATCCTATGAGAGGGTGATCATAAAGGTGTCTCTCAGGTGATCGGAAAGTACCTATTGGGTTGTATGTATCGAGATGGGATTTGTCCCTCCCAAGTCGGAGAGATATACTGGGCCCACTTTCGTGTCGATATTAACACCGCTTGCAAGCACGTGGTTAAGGAGTTAATCACAAAGTGATATCGGATTACGGAGCGAGTAAAGTACTTGCGTGAACGAGATTGAACTAGGTATGCTTGCATCGACGATCGAATCTCGCAAGTAAAATATCGCGAGACGAAGGGAATATATATATGGGATTGATTGAATGGCATCGTGGTTCATCCGATATGATCATCGATGAATGTGTGAGTCAATATGAGTTTCCGCACCCATTGTTGATTATTGATAGAAGATCATGTCTGCATATTCTCGAACCAAGGGTCACACATAATGTGTCTCGTCGCTAGGATAGATTGGATAATTGGTTTATGAGTTTTTGTTGGTCTCGGATGAGATCCGGATCACACGGGAGGTTCCGGAATGGTCCGGAGAATAAGATTCATATAAGGCAAAGCAGATTTTGGAGTTCGGAATTGTTTCGGGTTATTCGGTATTGTACCGGAAGCTTCTAGAACCTTCCGGAGTGGGACCAACGTGGCCCCACTTGTCGGGAGGGGGCGTGGGCCTATGAGGGATTGCCACTGGCGCATTGGGCCAAGGCCCCATAGGCCCAGCCGGCCAAGCCCTAGGGGAAACCCTAGGGGAGCTTCTAGAACGGGGGAAACTTGCCCCCCACTCCTTCCTCCTTGGCCGCCGGCCCTAGGGCTTGGGGGAGGGGCAAGGTCCAGCCGCTCACCCCTCTATATAAAGAGGGCTGGGGGCGCACCCTCCCAACACCTCCTCCTCAAGCCCTAGCCTCCCTGCTGCCCCTCCTCTCTCTCTCCCTCCCGACTGCGCGTAGGCGAAGCCGTGCCGCAGAAACTCTCCACCGCTTGCACCATGCCGTCGTGTTGTAGATCCAACTTATCTATCCACCCTACTTGCTAGACCAAGGAAGGAGGAGACGTCGAGGTGCCGCACGTGTGCATCTCTCAGAGGCATCGCCACTTGCGGTGTTGGATCGCGAGGAGGAGAAGCGAGTACGACTACACCAACCACGTTCGTTGAATGTTCCGCTGTGTGAATCTTCAAGGTACGAATATCTCATCTATCCCCCTCCTCGTTGTTTGCATCTCCTAGATTAGATCTTGGCTTTCCCGTTCGCATCCGTAGATTTTTTTTGATTTACTATGCTGCGAAACCCTTCAGTGGTATCAGAGCTAGATCTATGTGTAGATGTGTTTCACGAGTATAACGCAACATGCTTGTTGCAGGCGTTGATGTTTTCTGTTGCAAGCCTCTTGTTTGTGTACTTCTTATGACGCGGGATAGTGAGATCGAAGCAGTCCAGGCCAACTTTACGCGACCTCGTTCGCGAGACCGGCTCCGCACTTGACGTGTGGCTTGTTCCACACATGCGGCTGGTGGATGCTAGCTTCTCTCACTATAGTTGTCATGGGATTTACACCGGAGTTTGGCAACCATAATATCACCGTTGTGGCTTTCCGTAGGTAAGAATCGTTCTTAGCTTGTTACTCCCATAAGCCACGTAAAACATGCAACAACAAAGTAGAGGCGTCTAACTTGTTTTTGCAGGGAGTGTTTTCTATGATATGGTATGGCCCAAGATGTGATGTGTATGTTGTATGCAATGATCATGTTTTGTAATGTTTCACGACTTGCATGTCGATGAGTACACAACCGGCAGGAGCCATATGGTTGTCTTTATAATTGTGTATGACCTGTGTGTCAACTTCTTATACGCCATGTAATAGCTTTACTTCATCGCTAAGTAGTTAGCAATAGTTGTAGTTGCTATTTGTGGTGGAGGCAATCATGGTGGAGTGATGGAGATCATGCTGGCACACACAATATGGAGATCATTGCGCGAAGATTGGCTATACCATGTCACATAAAGTTATATGCATGTGATGTTTATCCTTTTATGTATCTTATTATGCTTAGATCACGACGGTAGCATTATAAGATGATTCCTCACTTAAAGATCAAGATAAAACTGTGTTCTCCCCATGTATGCACCGTTGCGAAAGTTCGTCGTGTCCAAGCATCACGTGATGATCGGGTGCTATAAAATCTACGTTCACATACAACGGGTTCAAGCCAGTTTTGCACACGCGGAAATACTTGGGTTTGACTTGACGAGTCTAGCATGTACAGACATGGCCTCGGAACACATGAACCGAAAGTCTAAGCATGAGTCATATGAATGATATGATCAACACTTCGTTGTCCACCATTGAAACCACATCTCTTCTCGTGAAAATTGGATTAGGTGTGGTGAATTTGAATCATGTTCACTAAACAACTTGAGGGATGTTGAATTTAGTGGGAGTTCATCTAGTAATTTGATTAAGTTGAACTAGTTATCATGAACATAGTCTAAATTGTACTTGCAAATTTTGTAGATCAAATGGCTAAGTCCAACTTCAACATTTTTGCTGAGAAAGAAAAGCTTAAGAACAATGGGTCTAACTTCACCAACTGGTTCCACAATCTAAGAATCATTCTCTCTGGCGGACAGAAGGACTATGTCCTTGAGAAAGCGCTAGGTGGCCTACTTTGTAGATGTGTCGGCTGATGAGAAAGCTGTTTATCAGTCGCGCAAAGATGATTATGGTGTGATTAAGAGCACCATATTGTTTGCTATGGAATCAGACCTTCAAAATCGTTTTGAAGATTTCCCCGGGCCCTTTGAGATCCTTGAGGAACTGAAAACTATGTTTCAGACTCAGGCCCATTCTGAGAGATATGAGATCTCTGAGAAATTCTTTAACTGCAAGATGGAGGAAGGGAGTTCCGTTAGTGAGCACGCCGTAAAGATGTCGAGCTACACTCAACTCCTTGAGCAACTAGACTGCAAGATTCCAGAGGAGCTCAAGATTGACAGGGTTCTGCAATCACTCCCTCCTAGCTACAAAGGCTTTGTAGTTACTCATAATCAGATTGCTTCCACTTATACGATCACCGAGCTCTTCGCTAAGCTGAAAGCTGTGGAGGTGGACATCAAAAAGGATAATCATGTGTTGATGGTCAACAAGCCCCCCAGCTTTAAGAAAGGTAAGGGTGCAAAGAAGCCCTTCAAGAAAGGCGGCGCAAGCGCGTTGCCCCTGCTGAGAAGAAGCTCAAGTCTGGATCTAAGCCGGACACCGAGTGCTTCTATTGCAAGGACAAGGGTCACTGAAAGCGCAACTGTCCGAAGTACTTAGCGGACAAGAAGGCTGACACCATCAAAGGTATATTTGATATACATGTTATTGATGTTTTCCTTACTAGCCCTCGTTGTAGTGCCTGGGTATTTGATACTGGTTCAGTTGCTAATATTTGTAACTCGAAACAGGACCTACGGAATAGACGGCGGCTGGCGAGGGATGCGGTGACGATGCGCGTTGGCAACGGATCAAGAGTTGATGTGATGGCCGTCGGCACGCTCTCCTTAGTTTTACCTTCGGGATTAGTTTTAAACCTCAATAAATGTTATTATGTGCCTGCGTTGAGCATGAACATCATATCTGGATCGTGTTTATTGCAAGACGGTTATTCATTTAAATCTAAGAATAATGGTTGTTCTATTTATATGAGTAACATCTTTTATGGTCATGCACCTGCTATGAATGGTTTATTTCTTCTGAATCTTGAAAGGGATGAAACACACATCCATAACATTGAGGCTAAGAGATGCAAGGTAGATAGTGATACTACTACTTATTTGTGGCACTGCCGTCTAGGTCATATTGGTGTAAAACGCATCAAGAAACTCCATTCTGATGGACTTTTGGAGTCTCTTGATTTTGAATCATTTTACACATGCGAGCCATGCCTCATGGGCAAGATGATCAAAACCCCGTTCTCCGGAATGATGGAGCGAGCAACGGACTTGTTGGAAATCATACATACCGATGTATGCGGACCGATGAGTGTTTCGACGCGCGGTGGATATCGCTACTTTCTCACTTTTACTGATGACTTAAGTAGATATGCGTATATCTACTTAATGAAACATAAATCTGAAACATTTGAAAAGTTCAAAGAATTTCAGAATGAAGTGGAAAACCATCGTAACAGAAAAATTAAATTTCTACGATCCGATCGTGGAGGTGAATATTTGAGTTATGATTTTCTCACGCATCTTAAAGCAAGAGGAATAGTTTCGCAACTCGCGCCACCCAGAACACCACAGCGCAATGGTGTGTCTGAACGTCGGAATCGAACTCTATTAGATATGGTGCGATCAATGATGTCTCTTACTGATTTGCCGTTATCATTTTGGGGTTATGCATTAGAAACCACTGCATTCACTTTGAATAGGGCACCATCTAAATCCGTTGAGACGACACCGTATGAACTGTGGTTTGGTGCTAAACCTAAGTTGTCGTTTCTTAAATTTTGGGGATGCGAAGCTTACGTCAAGAAGTTGATGCCAGACAAGCTCGAACCCAAAGCGGAGAAATGCGTCTTCATAGGATACCCTAAGGAAACTATTGGGTATATCTTCTATCACAGATCCGAAGGCAAAGTGTTTGTCGCAAAGAACGGATCCTTTCTTGAGAAGGAGTTTCTCTCGAAAGAAGTGAGTGGGAGGAAAGTAGAGCTAGACGAGGTTGTTGAACCTTCTCTTGAGTTGGAGAGTAGCGCAGCACCTGAAATTGTTCCACTGCCGTCTGCACCGACAATAGAGGAAGCAAATGACAAGGATCATGAAGCTTCAGACGATGCTACTACTGAACGTCGCAGGTCGACAAGGTCACGTGCCCCTCCTGAGTGGTACGGCAACCCCGTCTTAACTGTCTTGTTAGTAGACGACAGTGAACCTGCGAACTATGACGAAGCGATGATGAGCCCAGACTCTGAGAAATGGCTAGAGGCCATGAAATCTGAATTAGGATCCATGAGCGAAAACCAAGTATGGACTTTGGTGGACCCTCCTAGCGACCGAAAGGCCGTTGAGTGCAAATGGATCTTCAAGAAGAAAACGGACGCGGATGGTAATGTTACTGTCTATAAAGCTCGATTTGTCGCGAAAGGTTTTCGACAAGTTCAAGGTGTTTACTACGATGAGACTTTCTCTCCCGTAGCGATGTGTAAGTCCATTCGGATTTTATTAGCAATTGTTGCATTTCATGATTATGAAATATGGCAGATGGATGTCAAGACTGCGTTCCTCAATGGCAACATTGATGAAGAGTTGTATATGATGCAACCCGAAGGTTTTGTCGATCCTAAGGATGCTGATAAAGTATGCAAACTTCAGCATTCCATTTATGGACTGAAGCAAGCATCTCGGAGTTGGAACCTTCGTTTTGATCAAGTGATCAAGAGCTTTGGATTTGTTCCAAATTGCTACGAAGCTTGTATCTACAAGAAAGTGAGTGGGAGCTCAGTGACATTTCTAGTACTATATGTGGATGACATATTGATTATTGGAAATGACATTGACATGCTTAACGATGTGAAGAGTTATTTGAACAAATGTTTTTCAATGAAAGACCTAGGGGAAGCTGCTTATATATTGGGCATAAAAATCTATAGAGATAGACAAAGACGCCTGATAGCTTTAAGCCAAAGTACATACCTAGACAAAGTTCTGAAAAGGTTCAGAATGGATAAGGCAAAGAAAGGTTCAGTTCCTATGTTGTCAGGAAAGATATTGAGCAAGGCTCAGTGTCCAGCTACGGTAAATGATAGAGAAGCTATGAGCAAAGTGCCTTATGCCTCGGTCATAGGTTCTATCATGTATGCCATGCTGTGTACTAGACCGGATGTGTCCAATGCTCTTAGTTTGATGAGCAGATATCAAAGTGATCCAGGAGTGGAACACTGGACAGCCGTGAAGAACATCCTAAAGTATTTAAATAGGACTAAATAAATGTTCTTAGTCTATGGAGGTGATGAACATTTCGTCAGAAGGGTTACGTCGCCAGTTCGACAATCGACAAGGATGATTCTAAAGCTCGAGATAGGATACGTTTATATTTTTGAATGGAGGAGCGTGAGTGGAGAAGCGCAAGCAAAGCGTGATCGCAGGATCTGATGAAGCGGAATACATGGTCCGCAGGCGTCAAGTGAAGGAGTTTGGATCCGAACTTCATCATCGAGGTTGGTGGTTCCAAGTGCCTTGGCCCTACTGGAGATATTGTGTGACAACACTGGCGCCATAGCACTGGCTAAGGAACCAAGATATCATCCAAAGACCAAGCATATCAACCGCAAGTTTCATATAATCCGAGATTATATAACAGATGGAGATCTGAAGATTAGCAAAGTACATACATATGTGAATGTCGCAGATCCATTGACTAAACCTCTTCCACGATCAAAACATGATCAGCACCTTAGTGCCATGAGTGTTAGATTGTTGCCAGATGTAAACTAGATTATTGACTCTAGTGCAAGTGGGAGACTGTTGGAATTATGCCCTAGAGGCAATAATTAAGATGTTATTATTATAATTATTGTTCATGATAAAGTTTATATTTCATGCTAGATTGTATTAAGCGGGAACTTTAATATCTGTGTGGTTTGTGAACAACACCGTGTCCCTAGTACGCCTCTATGGACTATCTCATTGATTAACGATGGTTAAGGTTTCCTAACCATAGACATGAATTGTCTATTAATAATGAGATCATATCATTGGGAGAATGATATGATGGACATACCCAAATTAAGCAGAGCAATTAGATCGTGTCATCATGTTCATCTTTGCGAAGGTTTTCTTATGTCAAATATTGTATTCCTTAGACCATGAGATAATGCAACTCCCTGGTATCGGAAGAAAGCTTTGAGGTCATCAAACGTCATCCTATGAGAGGGTGATCATAAACGTGTCTTTCAGGTGATCGGAAAGTACCTGTTGGGTTGTATGTATCGAGATGGGATTTGTCCCTCCCAAGTCGGAGAGATATACTTCGGGCCCACTCGATAATCGATATCAACACCGCTTGCAAGCACGTGGTTAAGGAGTTAATCACAAAGTGATATCGGATTACGAAACGAGTAAAGTACTTGCTGCGAACGAGATTGAACTAGGTATGCCGGTACCGACGATCGAATCTCGGGCAAGTAAAATATCGCAAGATGAAGGGAATATATATATGGGATTGATCGAATCCTGGCATCGTGGTTCATCCGATATGATCATCGATGAATGTGTGGGAGTCAATATGGGTTTCCAGACCCCGTTGTTGATTATTGATAGAAGATCATGTCTGCATATTCTCGAACCCGAAGGGTCACACACTTAACGTGTCTCGACGCTAGGATAGATTGGATAATTGGTTTATGAGTTTTTTGTTCGGAGTCACGGATGAGATCCAGGACGTCACGAGAGGTTCCGGAATGGTCCGGAGAATAAGATTCATATAAGGCAAAGCAGATTTTGGAGTTCGGAATTGTTTCGGGTTATTCGGTATTATACCGGAAGCTTCTAGAACCTTCCGGAGTGGGACCAACGTGGCCCCACTTGTCGGGAGGGGGCGTCACGAGGAGTGCCCTGTCAGATGGGCCAGGGCACAAGGCCCCATAGGCCCAGGCCAAGCCCTAGGGAAACCCTAGGGAGCTTCTAGAAGCGGGGGGACTTGCCCCCCACTCCTCCCTCCTTGCACTACTAGAGAAAAGGCTATAAGAGACATGCTTATGCGAGGCACATTTAGACATATGCGCCTCCTATAAAAATAGGCGAGGCGCACTTTGCGATATGCGCCTAGTATAAAAATAGGCGAGGCGATATGATAAGAATGCCTCCTATAATCCTATGCAGACGGAATCTAGCAGCCCATATTGGCGAGGCGCATTCTAGTCATATCGCCTCCTATATATCGGATGCGAGGCGCATATGGACGAATGCGCCTCGCATACTGTGTGGGCCCGTGTTGGTAGGTGCACGAATATCGAGGCATATGGTTATATGCCTCCTATATTTGATATGCAGGCGCATATGCTCATATGCGCCTCAAGTAACTCCTGAACGAGCGGTGGTAGGTGGTCGCATGCGGGCATATTGCTATATGTGCCTCCTATAGTTTGAATTATAGGAGGCGCATTGTGCAATATCGCCTCGCATAACCTTCACCACTTTTTCAGATCCCCTTTCTATTTCAAATGTCAAACCCCGGTCTGTTCAGATCTTTATTTGTCTAAACATATTTGCAACTGTTTTGTTCTAAACAAAATAAAATAAATATAGTATAATAAAAACCTATTTTATCCCCGGGGAGGCAGCCATTTAGCCAGGCCACCTACAACCCAGGAACAATCAACCTAAACTAACCCTAATCTTGAAAACCTAGATCCCTATCTGCCTACCCAACCCATCGCTTTTCCCTTCCAGCCGCCACCCATCGCTACACACGATCACGCACGCATGCTCCTCCCAAAGCCGAGCCCCACCATGACCCCAGCCCACTGGCATGAGACCCACCTTGCAGTGCCTCGACCAAAACCGCCCAAGCTCGCCTCCCGCCTTGCTCATGAACCCCACCTCCCCGCCTCGCCCTAACCTCCCAATCCCGAGCCCACAACAGCGCCCGCTTCGCCGCCGCCAGCCTCCTCGTCTCCGAGATTCACCAGTTCGCTGTCGGTCGCCTCTTCCATGCCTCGCCTCAACCTCGTGTCCTGTGCGCCAGCCCGCCTGGATCCCCGCCTCGATGCCCTTTGCTCGTCCTCCTCGGCCGGCATCCGCCCCCGCTGCCGGAGCTCGAGCTCCATGCGCCACCCCAGCCTCCTTCTGCGCCGCCGCTTGCTCCTGGCGCGCCCGACGTCGGGGCCCATCCACCTCCACCCTCCACCTCCCGCCCCGCCAGATCCCGACGGTTTCTTGGCTAGTGTCGCCTGCTGCCTCCTGCCCCGTCTTCAAGTCCGCATGGCCGCCGCACCTGTGCCCTATTGGAGTGGGAGTGGGTTTGCACAACGGTTCGAATCGAGGTGGTGTTGAAAGCTTGGTGGTGATGTTATCGACAAGAGCGCTTCATCGACGGCAAGTGGAGCTTCATCAGTAGTTCTCCCGGACGAGCGAGAAAACGTCTATCACGAACTCCAAGTCCTCGCGATAGCCGAAGGTGATGCTCCCGGAAGCCGAAGACCTTGTCGAATCTAAACCACTTC
The DNA here is from genome assembly GCA_030063025.1 of Avena longiglumis. Classification (NCBI taxonomy): domain Eukaryota; kingdom Viridiplantae; phylum Streptophyta; class Magnoliopsida; order Poales; family Poaceae; genus Avena; species Avena longiglumis. Next base: position 536,074,771 of record CP125975.1, read on the forward strand.
AGACCGTCAAGATCTCCTTCGAAGGTGTAATGTGATTGTGAACTTGTACTCGGAGGTGTGAACTTGTGGCACAAACACTTGATGTATGAACTTGTATGTCATGATTGATATGTAATGTATTGTATTCATGTTGGTTCTATTATGCTTTGGCAAATTGCAAGTTTCTGAAAAATTCTGTGCTCTTTATACTGTATTCTGGACTATATTGTATATTTGAATATCTGTATATTATTATTTATAGTGGTCAGTAAAACTTGAATTTCGAAAATATTACCGGAGGCGCATATAGGATACTATAGGAGGCGCATATACTATAAATATCCGAGGCGCATTGTAAAACATATGCGAGGCGCATATGATATGCGCCTCCTATAATTCACATGCGGCGATATCGATATGCCTCACATAAAAATACCGAGGCTTGAAGCTGGAGGCATATGATATGCGCCTCGGATAGGCTTTTAGGTGCGCCTCGCATAGGCTTTTCTCTAGTAGTGTTGGCCGCCGGCCCTAGGGCTTGGGGGAGGGGCAAGGGCCAGCCGCCCACCCCTCTATATAAATAGGGCTGGGGGCGCACCCTCCCCACACCTCCTCCTCAAGCCCTAGCCGCCCTGCTGCCCTCCTCTCTCTCTCCCTCCCGACTGCGCGTAGGCGAAGCCCTGCTGCAGAAACTCTCCACCACTTGCACCACGCCGTCATGTTGTAGATCCAACCTATCTATCCACCCCACTTGCTGGACCAAGGAAGGAGGAGACGTCGAGGTGCCGTACGTGTGCATCTATCGGAGGCATCGCCACTTGCGGTGTTGGATCGGATCGGATCGCGAGGAGGAGAAGCGAGTACGACTACACCAACCACGTTGAACGCTTTCAGCTTGAATCTTAAAGGGTATGAAGATCTCATCTATCCCCCCTCGTTGTTTGCATCTCCTAGATTAGATCTTGGCTTTCCGTCGCATCCGTAGAATTTTTTTGATTTACTATGCTGCGAAACCCTTCAGTACAAGGGTAAGAGAGTTCACTAATTTCTATAAGTGGAACCACTTTAATTCATATGAAAACTTTATGTAAAAGCGATAGGACAAAACCATTTCTTTGTGCAAATTCAGCAAATCATCCACTTATCCAAATATGCATGTACAAGTTAGGTTGATATTTATATCCACTTTAGTGAACTTGCTAATATGTACAATGTATTGACAGTTTGTGGCTGCAACGTTTTATGTTGTAGGTTTGTTGGAGGCGTTCATGTTTAGGAGCTTCTATGTACGTCACATTTTATATGGGCTCTGTCTTGATTAAGTAGGTTGTGGGAACCCAGCCCAACATGACTAGTAGATGTAAATTGTGTAGGTTGTATGGTTCCGTTCCGTGGACTAGGGGACCACTTCTAAAAGATATCATCTTGGTCTTCTCCTAGCCATTTCACAATTGGGTGTTATGGGTTTGTGAGGCTGAATAAGTCATACGGGTAAAGTGTACAGACCTCTTGAGAGTGTCAAACTAAGTACTTAGCCATGTCCTTTGTTATATACAATAATCAACTAGACATTTAAGTAGTTCAAGAATCTCTCCATTCCAATTTATTGATGGGTGTACAAGGGTAAGAGAGTTCACTAATTTCTATAAGTGGAACCACTTTAATTCATATGAAAACTTTATGTAAAAGCGATAGGACAAAACCATTTCTTTGTGCAAATTCAGCAAATCATCCACTTATCCAAATATGCATGTACAAGTTAGGTTGATATTTATATCCACTTTAGTGAACTTGCTAATATGTTCAATGTATTGACGGTTTGTGGCTGCAACGTTTTATGTTGTAGGTTTGTCTGAAGACGAGGGAGGAACAAAGTTAGGGCTTTGAGTCTCCACTCAACATGTGTTCGCCTGTTGTACTGAATGGAGCTCCTTGTCGTTGATTTGCTTTCTGCTGCTAAACTGTATTTATGTTGAGCTAGCCCTCGGTCTATGCAAGTTATCTGAGACTATGTTAAATTTCTAGGTCGCTAGATGTAATAGAATTTTGACATTTATTTCGGGATATTACATCTTGAACTTTTTGTTCTAGCGAGTCGATTCAGGGACTAGCATTGTAAAGCACAAAGACTTGGAGCCCTACCGGGTCGGGTCGCTTCATCTATGGAATAGTGATGGTACAATTATAAGGTTGAGAGAATACATCGTTTACCTGATAATACATTTGGACTAAACTAACGGCCAACTCCGGGTATTTTTCTCGCCCCGTCACCCTTTTTTCTTTGTGCATGTTTCGAATAATGCATGAACCTATGTGGCCAACAAATGTTCTAGATGTAGAAGGGTAATGCTAGAGAGGGAGGGGGTTTGCAGTGTCTAAATCAAAAACCGTCGAAATGCTAGAAATTGCACCAACAAATGTTTCATATAAAAAGACATGATCCAGCAAAAGAAAGATGGATCTAATTGTCATGTTCATTGGACTTAAGGGTCCCTTTACGCCTAAGTAGACTGAGATTTTCTTATGTTAAATCGATGATGAACCGTCTGATTAGATCTTGATTGATATCACCTTTACTTGCATGGAAACATCGGAATGATCTCAAGTGGCTTAAGATTTAGCAAAACAAGAAACTTCGTGGTGTAACTTTTTTTATGTAGTTTCTCATGAACATCTGAACTAGTATCTTTCTAGGGGGCCGGGTGGGGTGGTGCGGTGGGGACATTATTCAGTTGGCAAGTTAACCAGTACAGGCAGCAAAATACACTTGGAGGCTCTATCTTGACGGGACACCAGCTGATCTATATCCATACCTATCCCAGAAAAAATTAAAGGCAAGAGCCGAGTATAAACATGCAAGTGGGCAAAACATTTCCGCGGCTAGCAGTTAGTATACCACTAGCTACTCCGCCACTCCACATGATCAGCACATGCAACAGATATACACTGCAACATGACGGACGGCACTGCTCAACTCTGACCAAACCTGCTTGGTCTGCCTCATGCATGCGCGCGTCAACAAACGATAGATCAAGCACGGCACGGGAGTCCTAAGTGAGTACTACTATCTATCGATCGATCTAATTAAGCTAGTAGGCCATTAATTAACTGGTACGGTGGTCCATCTTATGCATGACCAGGCCAACACGGCTAGCTAATTGCTTTTGTTAGAGCTCCATCTTTGTGTTAATAATGCAGCCGGCCATGCATGCTCGATCAGCATGGCATGGTCGAGGCCTCGCGTGCATGCAGGATGGGTTGGCACCTCTTTGCTCGATCTCTTGCAGGTCCTGGCTCCTACTGCTACTGTGGTGCATGCATGCACTTGAACGTGGCCATGGGGCGGCCGCATTAACCCGCTACCTTCTCAACCAGCCTGCCGCCATTAATCTCTTCCTCCCATCCCCGGCCCGCTCCTCCACCCGCGGTGGATCTCCCCGGCCGTATAAATCCCCGCGCGCCACGCCGCAGACTCCACACACAACCCAAGCTTGCTAGCTCACCCTTCAGGCCTTCACTTCACAGAGCCGTGACAGTCTCAGCCAAGCTACCACTACGAGCTAGCTATAAGTGGTTTGGAGAACCGTGGTGGCTACGAGCTTCCTTCACGAGGTACGTGCGTGGTGTGCGTGCTTGGGGAGGAAGAGAGCGAGACCAGCTACTAGCTAGTGGCGGATCGACGTCGATCGACGGCGATGGACAGGGAGCTGTTCAGGACGGTGAGGCAGGCGACCCGGAACCACGCCAGGGTCCTCTACCACCGCCTGGTGTGCCGCCTCCCGCATCTCCTCGCCGTCACGCTCCTCCTCGTCGTGCTCCCGCCGCTCGTCTCCACGCTCTCCCTCGACTCCCTCCGGACCGAGGCCCGCGCCAACGCGCCGCTCCTGGTGGCGGCGTGCGCGGGGTGCCTCGCGGCGGCCTACGCCTACGCAGTCTCCCGGCCCCGGCCCGTGTTCCTGGTGGACCTGGCCGGGTACAAGCCGGGCCCCGCGCACGAGTCCACGCGCGCGCGTGCCATCCGCCAGTTCGGGCTCGCCGGCGGGTTCGACGACGAGAGCATGGCGTTCCAGAAGCGGATGATGGAGCGGTCGGGGCTCGGCGAAGCCACGCACTTCCCGGCCTCGCTCATGAGCATCCCCGTCGACATGTGCCTGCGCACGGCCAGGGAGGAGTCCGAGGCCGTCGTCTTCGGCGTCCTCGACGAACTTATGGCCAAGACCGGCGTGCGCGCCCAGGACATCGGCGTCGTCATCGCCAACTCCAGCCTCTACAGCCCGACGCCGTCCTTCGTCTCGCTCATCGTCAACCGATACCGCCTCCGCGAGGACGTCGTCAGCCACAACCTCAGCGGCATGGGGTGCAGCGCCGGCATCATCGCCATCGACCTCGCCAAGCACCTACTTCAGGTATCCATGCCGCGCGTATTTAATCGCCTTCTTACTTACTAGAGTACTTAATGTGTGATGCAATATAATGGACCAGTACCACCATGACACATGCACGCATGCATGGGCATGTTGACCTTGGGAGTCGCGGCCCATGCATGAAGAGCATGGCCTAGGTTTGTGTAATCTTTTTTTTTTTTAGATTATTAGGTTTGTGTAATCTAATGTGGCGTACTAGCACTAGTACATCGCATCACGCATGTCATTATCATCCATATGTTGTGACGCACCACACGACATAGTACTTGCTAAGATAGACAACAAAATCATGACGTCCCTCAATTTTCAAGTAGGTACTATAGACTCGTTTGGAACACTATTGTTTTTTTTTGCCTTAATATGTGTATGGGACAGATTAACTATTCCATTTAGCAGTAAATAGTTCTATCATTTGTGCCGGTTAAACATTTTCGAATTTTCTCATCGGTATATGAGAAATTACATGAACACCATTATTATTTTTGTGGGAATATTATTTGATATTACTATCTTTATCATGAAATATATGAAACATATGTCAACTATATGAGTATCTATGCCATAAAATAATGTTTTTTGATATAATAAAAAACTGCGGTCAAAGTCGGATGATCCATATGTATATTTAATGTGGAGAACAACGGTATGGCTCCTAGGTGCCAAGTATCCATTTATTATGAAAAAATAATAATCAAAAATACATTTATAAAGGTATCTCTATGACATTTAGTACGTTCGTACTGGTCAACTATATTACTATTAATTTGTTTTAGCTTTTTAAACTTATTTTTGTTTTAGTTCATTGTCTTAAGTACATGATCTGTGTTTAGGTAGAGGGTAATTTTAGGAGCCAGTATGTATGTGTAAGTATAAATTAACACTTATTTCTGCTTTTCCCTACTATGCCCTACTATTATTATGCCAAAAAGCAAAACTATGCCCACGGACACAGATCGACTTGATATAATAAGAGGATTTTGTGGGGGTGGGAAGAAAGAAGTGTGCATTAACGACGTACCATGTCTGTTGTGCACTGCCTAGTGCTCCTAACAGTGTGATTGAGGACTGCCCATGCTAACCGAACAACCGTGATCAAGTCCCATAATAAAAATGGTGCCACATAACATCTCCAATCGTTTAACTTCCAAATTGTTTTTAGATAAAATTTTGAACAGTCCAGATCAGATTGGAGAGGCTACGGACCATCTTATATATGGAGGCACTTTAATGATGGTCCCGTAAACATAGGATGGTGCCGTAAATATGGACGCCCGCGCGGGTAGCTGCCGCCAGACCATATAAGCTTGAACTAATTAACGACCCAACTATAATTGTTACCTGCAGCGTGTCTGCGGCGAAGGCCGGTCGCACGCAGGTGCACCTAGCTAGGGCCCGATAGATCGATCGATCGATCGGTCTAGTAATAAGTAGCAGATGCATATGTCAGTCTGCTGCACAACCACTTTTTACTGCCGTGTAGTAGTATACTGTGCATGTGCGTAGCTGCATCTGCAGGCTCAGAAATTGGGGCCATGGCCGGGTCACATCGTGTCTTCCATTCCACAAGATTTTTGGTCCACGCCATTGCAGGGCAGTCAGAAATACAAACTGCGCGTACTGAACCTGTAGCATTATTATTATTACTCGGAGTGAATATATTTTTCGAGTACGGTAAAAAAAAGTCAGCAATGATTCGATGTACTAGTAGGACGGACGCGCGGAAAGAGCGCGATAGGACCAGAGAAGAATCCGTATCCGCACGTACTACTAGCGTCGTAGTAGCTTGGCTCCATAACTCCGAATTCAAAGCGGGCCGGGTGGTTGTGGTGGGTGAACGAATCCGATGCCAGGCCAGGAAATCGTCGATCTGTAGTCGTGACATGCACGTAGCACTATGTTTTCCCATGGTTCTCGTAGCTGTATCAACGATCATGTATGGACTGTGTTGGCTAACTGATCACTGACGTGGCACCTTGCATGCTGCAGGTGCACCCGGACACGTACGCGCTGGTGGTGAGCACGGAGAACATCACCCTCAACGCGTACCTGGGCAACAACCGCCCCATGCTGGTCACCAACACGCTCTTCCGCGTCGGCGGCGCCGCCGTGCTGCTCTCCAACCGGCGCGCCGACCGGGCCCGCGCCAAGTACCAGCTCATCCACACGGTGCGCACGCACCGGGGCGCCAGCGACCGGAGCTACGCCTGCGTCACGCAGGAGGAGGACGACTCGGGGGACCACGTCGGGGTCTCCCTCTCCAAGGAGCTCATGTCCGTCGCCGGCGAGGCGCTGCGCACCAACATCACCACGCTGGGCCCGCTCGTGCTGCCGCTCTCCGAGCAGCTCCGCTTCCTCGCCACCGTCGTCCTCAAGCGCGTCTTCCGCGCCGACGTCAAGCCCCACATCCCGGACTTCACGCTCGCCCTGGAGCACTTCTGCATCCACGCCGGTGGGCGCGGCGTGCTGGACGAGCTGGAGCGCAGCCTCAAGCTCAGCGCCTGGCACATGGAGCCCTCCAGGATGACGCTCTACAGGTTCGGCAACACCTCCAGCAGCTCGCTCTGGTACGAGCTCTCCTACTGCGAGGCCAAGGGGAGGATCAAGAAGGGCGACAGGGTGTGGCAGATCGCGTTTGGCTCCGGGTTCAAGTGCAACAGCGCCGTCTGGAAGGCGCTCAGGGCGGTCGACGCCGGGGTCAGCGCCGGGCCCTGGGCCAAGGACATCAACCTGCTGCCCGTGCACGTGCCCAAGGTGGTGCCCATCGACGAACACCAAGCATCCTACAAACCAAACTAGCTAGACTTTTGCCAGCCCCTGATGATGAATCAGTCCTCTGATTATTAATCCTCCATGGATCCAACTTCTGCAACCTGCGTGTGCGTCTGCGACCACTACTACATACAACTTCTCTAGGGCATTTCTTCTTATACTCTACCGTGTAATTAAATCGATGATATGATGAACCAATGAATCAACTGGAGAATTGATATTGTTTTCTCAGAACGCTCACGCCATCTAAAAAAATGGGGAATTTCATTACTTGCGCCCCTCTCCACTTGGGTCTTTCACGATTTGCCTCTATTTACCCTGTAATTGATGGGGAAAACCTTTAAATGTCATGCCACCATAGCTGAAGGTAAAAGGATTTGTTGCAGAGGTACGGGGGGCAGGTTGGTGGGGGCATGCGTGACATTGTCTAGCCTATGTTAACCACACTCTTCTAGTTAAACCATCATGTATTCAGTTTTCCTAGCACCAATAATCCGTTAAATACTTGAATATCATTAGTTTCTTCAGTTGTTTATTAATGTTCTTGTTCTTGTTTTCACCTTTTTTTTGAGAAACACAGTACAATCAAACACGCTCATAACACGTATATGCACACACCCCTAAGAACGCACACACACACACCCTACCTCTATGAGCACCTCCGAGAAACTGGCCGGTGGATCGAGTCTTGAGATTGACGTAGTCACCACGGACGCCTCGCTGTCGACGGAAGCGTTCATCTTTGTTTTCTTGTTTACCTTTATCTTCACCGTTTTGTGTTCCGGTAGAAGGTACAACCAAGTAGAATAATTCAAGAACCCCCTTTGGATGCGAACACGACTAGAGACCGTGACAACTCTAGTCGTTGTAAGAGGGAATGACTGACTTCAACTCCGTAGGTATGATAAATACCTGGAAATCCTTTCACGAAAGGTACCACTATCCATGTGCTTGCAGTCATAGGCAATAATGGCATAAAGCGGTCATAGATGTTCACACGAATGATGGTTTATTTTTTTGAGAATTGATATGCAAGCACCACAACATTAGCAAAGGATTCAAGGATACTTTTGTGGCCAACTCTACTTTCCAAAGGCCTTAGAAAATATGAGGGTATCATCAACATATTATAGAACTGCATACGCAAGATCACAGAGAATACAATGACCAATGAGACCCCGGGTTAAGCTTTGCTCAGTAACTGAAGAACATCAACGAGTATAATAAACATATGGTATGTGATTTGGAGTGGCATGGGATTTTGGCATGTTATAATCCCTCCACAAAAATTATGTATTAATGGCATTTTCCTTTGGATTTACTTTAAATAAAGTATGGCTAGGGACATCATTGGCTTGATGTACCACATCAACAATGTAAAGGACTCAAGAGATGTTTTCCTTTGTACAAAATAAATCAAGGATATGAAGCTGGGACAAGGATGACTACATTTTTTGGATAAATGGAATAAATTGGTACCAATTACACCTGGCCTCCACAAAACATAATGTCGAGAAATGGTCTACATCAAGAATGCACACAACCAATAACAAAAGAAATAAAAATCCCCGCCGACGCAATGAGAGACTCGTAGCAGCAAGAATCATACCACCACTGTTGGCAACACCTAGACTACGAATAATGTTCTCCAAAGCTACGTCTTCAAGAAGGTAACTGTGTGCCAACATCATCGTCCTATCTAACAAATTTAGTTCGATCAAGGGTTTTCACCCTCGAGAAGGTCGGAATGAGGATGACCTACATGTTGGGGTATCTAAACTAGTTCAATATGCATGGCCACATGGGTACTGAAACTAGTCAAGAAACGACATTGATATAGGGGATTGTTCTGAAAATAACAACGGGTGCACAAAGCTTTATGCAAGCTCTGAAGCTAGCCTCTATTGGAGAAAAGAAAATACTCTCTCTGTCCAGAAATAAGTGACTTGGTTTTTTCTAAATTTGGATGTATCTATGTATTAAAACGCGTATAGATACATACGAATCTAGACAAACTCGAGTCACTTATTTCTAGACGGAGTGAGTATGATACTTGCATTGCATATTGGCATTAAGTTGCAATTTTGACACCTACAATTTTAATTGACATAAACTCAAATAGAAATTAGAAAAAAACATGTGAAGTTTTGGATGCAATACTATCATCGCTTTGCATCGCAGAAAAGGAAAACGAAGAAGAAGAAGCAAACCAAGAAGTCACATCCTTGAACAGAGAATCCAGCATACACTAATAATGTGTGTTATTAATTTACTTTAAATAAGGTATGGCTAGGGAGTGGGGACATCATTGGCTAGATGTACCACATATGCAAATTGCAAAGGACACAAGAGGTGTTTTTTCCTTTTAGCAATAAATTAAGGATATAAAGCTGGGGCAAGGATGACCTACATGTTGGAGGATCTAAACTAGTTGACTATACATGCCCATATATATGGTTGTTGAAACTAATCAAGAAATGACATTGATATAGGGGAGTGTTCTGGAAATAAAAGAGGTACACAAAGCTTTATGCATGCTTTCGAGCCGTCTTCTGCAGAAAAGAAAAAAGGATGCAATAATATCCTTGCTGTGGATTGCAAAAAGGCAAAAAAAGAAAGAAAGAAGGAAAACAAGAAGTCACATCCATCAACAGAGAATCCAGCATAGCGTGTATTATTAATTCTATGGGGGCATGGATTAGATCTAGGCATAGATTCGCTCAGCCATTTTTATGTCAGCATTAGGTTTAGGGCGTAAAGAACCATAACTCGAGGAACATGGACATTTCGCACCACCACCATACAGTCGACGGTGGTCCCACGACTAACTGAACATGAACAAGGAAATATTCAGAGACACATGGGGCCCAAGCTAGTGGCCATCCCAACATACCTGCAAAACACGGATGCGTGGTCTATAAGATACTACTATAACAGCACTGATTCAGATCAAGTTGCAGAGAGTCCCAATCGTATAGACAAGGGCAAAGACTGTGAAAGAAGAAGAGGATATGCACACTATGTGGAATTGTGGATGCAGTTGCAGGCACGTGCAGTTAGCCTTGAGAAGAACTCTATATTTTTGTGCATCTACGTACCGCTCACATGCTCCGTGTTGACATTGGAGCACACTACTAATGTAGAGAGTGCAGTGTAGGTTATAGTTTAGCTGTTCGGGACAGCGAAATTGAGCTTATATATTGCTGCTCTCTGGCTTAGCTAGGGCAAAGTAAGTGACAGTTTGTACGTCCTTGTGAAGCTTGAACAAAGACTCTTCATGAGAGGGCACCGTAGTACATTCTGGTGAACGGACATGGTGGTAGATATGGCGATCGCCCTTAGAAGTTAGTTAGTACGTGGATCCAATAGCTAGCTCGTTCGACAAAGTACAGACAGGTGCAAAGTGAACACATGCTGTCAATTAGCCTTGACTTTTTTCGAAAAGGTTGCCTTGATGAGTCGCCTCTTTCCCTTTTCTCACTTTTCAGCGGAGAGTCGAGTTCGTGAGCCCACAGCCACAGCACAGCAATATTGTGCAGTTATATGTAACTGCGACTTGATTTCGTTATTGTCTCTGGCGGCCACCGTTTTCTCTCTGGCACAAGTACAGGATCGATCGCGATGAGGATAAGCTATATATTCTGCAAGTTGGATGTCGTACGAGTACTTGCACCTTACGAGCTGTGCGCATGATGCGCTCGGTGCGTTTTGTCCGTTCCAAAGTCGAATTCATAACGTTCAAAAAAAAAATGTCGAATTCATGGATCAACAGTGCCTATATATAGTGTATGTATGGAATGTTGCCTGCAAGTTGTCCCCAATCTTTTGCGTTATTGCTGGCTACTAGTTGTTGGCTAGACTGTTCATACATGTATGTATGGGCGCGTCGGTCTGACACCGGAAGACGGCCGCTAGAAACGGTGGGCGAATGAGTATTTTTTTCGCTTACAATGTGCGATCATCAATAATGGAGGGTACTCGAAGACAAAAAAACTTCTGTAGGGCAATGGAAGACGTACAAGATGCGAGGACAAATGTGGGAACACATATTTTGGGCTTGCACTATTTTTAGGAGAATTAGGAGTTGTATATTTGTGCCCTGGAAATCTACCCGGAAAATAGGATGTCTGCGAATTTTTTCGGACATTTTGAAATGCATTTCAAATACAGTTTTATATATAATAGGTGCGTTTAGAAACCAAAGCACAATGTCCGTGCTCCGGAAGGTGAATTAATAAAAATTTAACAGTGACAACTGCTCAGGATCGGTATGTACTGAACGTTGCTAGCAATTTCTTTTTCGAGGGGAAAACGTGTGATTGCTAGCAAGCTGTAGACTAATGCAGACACACATCTTGCCATGAGCACAGCAGACACCACTGTACCAGCGTTTCTGAGTCGTATTAGAACTCAGGTGGTTGACCCAAGTGCCGAACTATTCAGCTTAACTAGGCCGAAACTTGCCTAGCCCCGTCCATTGGCCCAACACTGGAGAGCCCTCGGCTAGTTTGTTCACGTTGCCTCATGCGGCCGTTTTGTACTGAAGGAAAGTGGGCTTGCTGTAAGCAACAGAGTATATGAAACTGCTTTGCTGGGCTTACGACTCCAATCTTTTCCCGGCCTTATGTATTTTTTAGTGACTCTAAAAAAAATGTATTTTTAGTTCTACAGCTAACATTGAACGCATTTCTGTTGCCATCTGAAAGCTTTATTTACACAGAAACGTTCACAGTTTAGCACCTCGAACTCGGAGGGCACTAGGTATAATCCCATTTCTAATACTATATAATCGATGATAGGCTATGTTTTGATCCATAGTATACTTCCAAAACAGAGGCTCTGTTTGGATGCAAAGTACTATAAAAACATATAATATGTGAGAACCATAGTATTCTGAGTGATAGGTAGGAATACCATTTTTGTGTGAACACAACAGTACATTGCACTATTGGTAAAGCCATACCGTGTTTGACTCACATAGTATTTTCCATAGTAGTTTTTCTATTTTAACATGGTTAATATTGCAATAGTTAAAAAATGTTTTTACGGGCATACATAAACTGGTAGGAGAATCTATGGTATTGATTGATTTATATTTTCTATTTGTTATACTTTTTATCGCTTCGACCGGACTCAATAGTATCCGATGCTCCAATGCTGCTAAATAAAACCCGAAGCATGTACAGTAAGGCGAAGTAGGTTGATAACGGTATATCTTTGGAGAATCACGACATAGTCACGAAGCCCTAAGTTATTCGTTCATTTTACGCCTTTTATAATTGGCGTCTCTTAGCACTATATCCTAGGTATTTTGCTTATGTGGCATGTCACTTATTGAAGAGAGAGAGTTGTATCTTAATCAGGCTCCAGGTAGCATGTAACCTAGTGAGCCTCGCATGTTTTAGGCGCCATGTAGCACGGTATATCTAGATATACACTGGTTTTTGGTCTAGGTGCTTTTTGGAAAGTGGTGACGGCTTACTTGCAACCAGTATTTTTATCGATGACATACCATGTCGTTTTCCCTATTTATGATCTCTCACTTGTGTCGAGGTTGCAACGGAAAAATACAATCTAAGACAATCTCTGTAATATTATTTTCATAACCATGTACTATGCTTTTTCTGTGTTGGTGTGAATCACGGTTGAGCAAAATAGAGTCTGGCTACCAAAGAGTCTACAACAAGTTTACACCTATCACCCACTTTTATACCGCTGCCTCTACTACAGTACTACGTGGTCCACTCTAATTTCTAGTCCGAACCAGGTACTTAAATAGAGGAGGATGTTAACTCAACGGCCCACCACATATTTCCATCAATCCAAGACGGGTCTTATACCCTCCTCGGAGAGGTGGTAGCAGTCAGTGAAGACTGTCTGCTACGGGAGGAAAACCCGTTACGGATTGCTACCTTGAGCTTGCCTTGCACAAACTTCTCCTGTATATATAAGTTTTATGATATGCCAAATTGGCACATATAACTTAGCAATTAAAATGTGGTTCTATTAAAATGTCATGATTGACCTAACATACAAAAGGGAAACAAAAATTCCCATACATTGATTGATACAAAGAAAGCGCGTCAACATGCACTCATTGATTTGATTGTTGTAGACTTGTACTGAACAAATGAAGGTATATACTTAAGTGTGTATCAAGTTTGATCAATAGATGCACACATTTATACATGTAAACACCAACAAATTAGAAAGCCTCTTTTACACAAAAAAGGAGATATCATCACCTCATAAATTTTTTAAAACAAATTATTATTTTCAGTTGAGGAAGTTGTCTCATGCCCATACAGCAAGCATGGACATGAGAGCTGTCCCTAACAACAAGGAGATGTTTATGATGACCTGCAACCTTCCATTGTTCTGCACCCTAGGGTTCATGAAGTCTTCAGCTAGAAGGTCGACGAGCGCCATGTAGTTCAAAATTCCTGCAGCGGCGGCGCTAAGGAGCCCTTCCACGATTAGGGCCCTAGGGCTGTTCTCGTCGTAACGAGAGGAAATAACAATTCCGAGCACAACACCAAGTGGCAATGTGAGTGAGAAGAAGAGTGCCATCATCAAGACAGATTTGAGACGAAACCTAGCCTGTACAGGAGAGACAAGAAAATTGCATTAATCACTTAGGCTACATTTGCTGCCACCAATGGCAAAGAAGTTGGTGTGTCAAGTTTGTTCCATATTAACGCTCTTAATGACTGCCAAAATAAGTCAAAAGCGATAAACATAGTAGAGGTGAATCATGTGGTGTGTCAATCCATGTGAACTTCTTAGCCTTGTAACATTATTGGAGGTATCATAGGTACTCCTTCCGTCCCGGTTTTAAGGGCATATATATGAAAACTCTTGGCCCTAGGCTTTCTCTAATTGACTCTCCATCAGTATGCAAAATATTTTTACACTAAAGCCATGCATGGGAGGAGAATCATGCTCTAACTAAACAAATTAAATGCTTATGGGCCTAGGAGGTGAGGGTTTTTTGGGATTGCAAGATTTTGATATTGTCCTTTTAACCTGGGACACAAGGAGTAGTATCATGCATTCAAGCATGCAAAAAATGTGGGACACGAGGAGTAGTATCATGCATTCCAGCATGCAAAAAATGTGTTACTACAATTACTGATGATTGAGATGATAATATAGTATCATAGCTCATAAAACTAAAAAAATACTATAAAAATGATCTTCTACACAATTTCTTATTGATATTATACCAAACAATAAATATAATAAGACTATGATACTGACACATGATACAATGCATTGTATAGATATTATTATACACTAGCACGTATGCATAAAATCAATATACGATATTGTCCACTGTGATCAGTCTTACGTACGATTTTCGTCGAATATATAAATAATATTTAGACAATATGCCTAGCCACCAAAAATGTGCATTATTTTGTCCACACTAGAATATCTTGATTTGTTTGCAATCTAGGATGTACATCATTTTAAATTTCAATTTTGCTGATTAGAAGCACATGAAATTATGCACTCCTTCGTCTGGAATTAACTGACCCGTATTCCACATGTATCTATACACAAAAATGCATATAGGTACATGTGAATTTGGACAAATGTGAGTCATATAATTCCGGACGAAAGAAATACTCTGTTCGGGAATACTAGGCTGGAGAGCTTTTTCAGATTTTTCGGGTTTATTAGACCGAAGCATTAATTATCTGTAAATCTCTGTGCATGCACCCTCCTTAATTCCCTCCCAAACTCTGCATGCGCCCCACCATTCTCGGTTTTCTATTGTGATTAATGAGTCAGAGTCTAATGAACCAATGCATGCGCAACACAAATAAAATCGTAGCAGTTAAATAGGTAAATGTGAGATATTCGAGGGAGAATTAATGGGCGTCTTAATCCGTGAGTTTTGGTCCTCCGGACTAGTATTCCCAAACAGAGGGAGTACAAAGGATCAAGAATAGTCATAAACTCATAATCTAACATGGTGCTAAGACTCAAATTCCATTTTTGCATCATACTTTGTGGGGGATTCTTTATATAATGGTAAGTAAAAATGGAGAAAATTTAGTTTGATGTGGATAGCGTACTGAGAAAATAATAATTCAACCCTTAACTATTATATTTGGCCCTTGAACACTAGAAAATCATTTTGGCTCAGTAGTTCCAGTGCTCCCTCCATATTAAATAAAAACTAAAACTATATCTACAAGTTTTAAAAAATTGTGAAACAAAATCTTAGTAGGTAATGATGTATCCCACAAACGTGTAAAATCTTATTTTGATTTTTTTTGTATTTTGAACTGCACAAAAATGAGAAATTTAGTTTTAGATTTGAAACCACTATAGTCGGATCGTTTTGTCATTTTTGTGTAGCTCAAAAGACACATTATTTTCAACTGATACTTTGTATATTTTTTGCATACATCACTGGCTACATCCCAATTTATTTTAAGAATTTTCTGAAACATGGAACTATTATTTTTGTTTTTTTGAAAAACAGGACCGTTCGTACCCATATGCACTAAATCTCCACTTCTTGAACGTGGACTATGAAACAAAACCGGAACTTTCTACTCCGCATGTCACAAATTTTATGTTGGAGATTTGTCTAGATTCGTATATATCTAGACACATTTTAATATATAGATATATCGGAACGTAACAAATATCCGACATCTAATTCAAGGTGGAGAGAGTACAATTATTAAAAATGAATGCTAGCCCACTTTTCAATTTTTTAGACTGCATCTTGTTGAAATGTGAGAAGATAAATTAGTCAAAAAATTTGTTTCCAAGAACCACATAATCATATTGCTTGATGACTTTTGAGGTTCACGCTATATAGCATTTTCCACACCTATCAAATATTTTTCATATTTTTATAGACCCTTTGAAAAATTAAATTGACCTTGAAATATTAATCCGTCTATTTAGTGTGGTCTTGAACCTTTGAGTTTTTAGAAAATAAATGGAAAATAGCCTTTCGCAGGGGATGCTAAGGGGATAGCTTTTCCCCCGAAAAACTCAACCAATAATATAAAAATGGTTAATAGTCGTTGCCAAGGGATATCCCCGGTAGATGTCCTCCAGTATGTGTCTTTGAGATACGTGCCAAACCAGTTTAAGAGGGATAGTTGATTAATTCATTTGTAATAAAGCTGACAGATAACAACAGTTAGATGAAAACGGGTATTTTGTTTGGTTTGTTCCCGTGATCAAGCAGGCACACTATATCCGTTGTGGCATTAAAACGATGGGACACAATGCGGTGGTGGACGATGCAGCCCTATAGTTCAGCGCAGATAGCCATGCATGGTGTTGATAATGTGACTGCACAGGGACTATTGTAATGTGTTTGCACAGTTATATATATATATATATATATATATATATATATATATATATATATATATATATATATATATACTTAAGATTCCATGAATCTTTTATTCTCGACGCAACCTGTCTGTAACCGCGATAATAAAGCCCATCTCGGCGCTCGACGCGATATACATAAGCGGGTGTAGCAAATGCAAACAAACACTCGATTGAGGAGAAAACACAAACACATGAAAAAGGACATGTCTCTCCATTATAAAAGTTAAACTACCTAGAGTTTGACCAAATTTTTAAAGAAAAATATTAATATTTATAATACATAATACATACCCTTTCATACATCATGAAATATATTTTTACATGGTATTTATATAATATAATAGTTTTTCCTAAAAGTTTGGTCAAACTTTACATGGCTTGACTTTTAGAAAAAGTTATATGCCTTAAGCTTTGGGATGGAGGGAGTAGTATCTAACTTGTGCAATCCTTAGTTCAGATTTCTTTTCCCCAACTTTATATTTTTGGCATTTTTTATATTATTTTACTGGCATCGTGATGATACGAGAGAACATGATGAGTGTCTCTAGGAACAAGTACAATAAGTCCTAGTTAGGTGACTATAAGGCTTAAACCAGTATTGTTTTGCTTAGTTGGATGAGAGAGAATAGGTGAGAGAAGAGAGGTGAACCCTCATACAATAGCCAGCTCTTGCGCGTGCTCTTAAACACTGTGTGAGTATGTAAGTGGGCCATTGATATATAGAGTATTAAATCTTTAAAGGTAACTATTGCACTAATTTACTATAATCTAACTATAGATTACCTTATAGCCGGCTTGCCGGCTATACTATTGGAATTTCTCTAGCTAGCTTACACATGGACTGATTCGCTGCCAAAACTATTTACGAAATACAGATGGGCCCTTTCACGACACATTCCATCTCGCCCATTGCTTGAGAGTTTGTCTTGAGGAAAATTCATTTATGTCAATATAATGGAGTCTAGGAAAACAACATGATGGAAAACAAATATCGAACTAGCACAGCAAATAGAACAACACACTGCTGACACAACACGGTCTTTCATGATATGCATACACACATCGCCACCTTGAGGGTGCATGCGGACTACTAACATGGACCGGCAGTCTAAGGCTCTAAGCACCCTAATGTCACATCGCCGGCAACACAGCAAATGATAGCCAAATGTCGATGCATATCTCAACACGCATCGTACGGTGGTGGCTGGGAGATCTATCCCCTTTAGTAGTAAATCCCCACTATAAAAATACGCCTTCTACGTAAAATGGACGAAAGGGAACAATTTGTCTCTGGTTGTTCTTGCACATGACATAGGTAGTTATATTTTTACATACAATTTTGTGGATTACGAAGTTACCAAGACATGGCATGAACCCAACATAGTAATACTCTATTTGTAGTTCAGGAAGTGTGTGGAATAATATTGCACATTTATAGACAACATATGTTTACTTTTTCTTGTGGACAAATGACAAGATAAATTTGACAAAATGCTTGATTTGATCTTATGACATAAATTATTTCTATAACCGATCAACAAGCAAACCAACTATTTATAAAAAATAAGGAGCATGGTCTTATTTAAATTCAAATTATTTCATAATCTTAAACCAGTGTGTGCTTCGATATAATTTTTCTAATATAATGTTTTCTACTTCACTTTATTTTTAAAAGGACGTTGTACTCTGCCTTTGCATCAAAATGATGCATACATTCATTTTTATTATATTCTTTAACAAAGCCTTACAAGATAATACAAACCGGAAGTCACCTTTTTGGAACATGTGTTGCAACATCTAAAAGTTTGATGATGGGTCTGGCCATGATCATGTGCCATGACCTAACAGCTGCGCATATTGTATAAAATTGGAGCACCAGTCCAGTAGACCCTCAAACCACACTGTATGATCCTGCTCCAAAAATCATAGTCGTTGTCTTCCACGAACCTATTTATAGAAGGGATCATCACAATGAACCTTTCAGGCCTATCGTTGACACCACCACGATGACATACACCACCGCCTTTATGTGCACATCCAGCATCACACATCAGCAGCCGAGACCCCGTTGTGTCATGACACCAAGACTGTCTTTGACACGGATGGAACCAGCACAACACTCCATCTCCGGCCCCCTCTAGCCATCATCTCCTCCAAATATGATGCCCCGATTAAGAGTAAGAATGGCGTCACGCGCCACCATAGTCCAATTCGAGAGACCCAGATCTAGAGCTTCCGGAGTAGCCCGGGCGAGAAGATGAGAGCTACAGAAACGATGCCATCTACAAGGTAACGACGCAAACATAACTCCATCGCATGTTATGACCAAAGCCGACGCGGTTTTCGCTGGTACTCGCGTCTCCCCGAACACGCGGACGACAAGACCACCAAAAATCGCGAGGTCGGTGCCACCTCCAATATCTAGAGTCATCGCCTCGGCTTTCGTTCCATAGATCACAGAGAGCGGTGGCCCCCCACATGCACCACCATCGACAACGGATACATCTCTGGCCACCACACGCCTCATGCCACAAACCTAGGCTCGGTATTCATGTTATCTACGCCCTTAGGCGTCTCCACATGGGGCCACCTTCTGTCCACTCATCCCGAGCGGAGGGGCGCCGCGACGTCTAGAGAAGCTGCTCCGGCTCCTTGTGCTACATATCGTTCACGTCCCCATGCCGATACCTCCATTCCCCTGAAATCACAGGAGAAACGCCGCGCAGTAACCACGAAAGGCAATGCTGTAATTTCAAGCCACTGTCAAGTGTTACCACTCCAACTATGCAACGACCACAAGGTTCCAAGGTAGTATCACCCCCTTCTCTTGCGACTCATGGGGTTTCCTGGCTGCCGCTTCTCGGCCAACGAGGGGAAAGGGGAGGATTGAGGGGTGGCGTCTGGGGGAGCTAGGGTTTCTCCCTGACACCCTGGAGGAAGGAGATGCAACGGAGTGTTGGTCATGCATGAGTTGGTCCACATCCCATAGAATTATTTTCCATGTTGTAGATGGCATGGCAGATGGCGCCACAGATACGTTAGGGCCATGTATAAGTGGCAAATATGGATGCCCCATCCTTATCCGTGGTGCATGCTCCTGTGATGCTCCACTAACATTGGGCTTATCCGTGGCGCATGGCCTGACAATGCATCATAGTTATTTATCAATGACGCATCACACTGGCCGTGCACCACTAGGTATCAAACCCATGGACAACCCTTTTCCTAGTAGTGACTTCGAAGTTTACCCCTTCAGAATTTTATTCGACCGGCTCAGCATATATGTCACAGTTTGAGGGCATGACTCTCTCCTTCATGCCGGAAGCGGTGAAAATATTGGGCACCCCCTAAGTGCAAAAAATTTACATCGCTAATTCTCCAAGACCAGGTATGGATGACCGATCGCCTTCAAAAGCGTGGATGACCAGATTGTGGGCTTTGCCAACTATGTAAGTGGAAGGATAAATCCGTGGTGCATCTATTTGGATAAATCCGTGGTGCATCTATTCCTCAAAATCCGCTACATCATTCAGACATGGAATGTATTCATTGATTGGCTCGGGCCTCATTCGATAAACACGTCCACTTAGGATTCATACACCACCATCAAACAATGGTGGGAGTCTCTCATCTACACAAATTGTAATCAGAGAAAACCATCCGCATCACTCATTATGCTCATATCCTGAGAGATTTGGAACGAAAGAAATGCGAGAGTTTTCACAAAGTTTCCACAATGTCAACCTTAGTAGTTCTCAAAATTAAGTTAGAGGCGGCACTTTGGAGTGTAGCATGTTCTAAACACTTGGGTTCAATCATGCCGGGATATTAGGTTTTTGTGTTCTCGAGCTTTTTGATCGCTTGTTCGTTACTTAAAACTTCTTATTATTAAATAAGATGATACAAAACTTTTGCCTCCATTAAAAAAATCCTAGCCTTCCATACATCTTTAAATTTTGTCACATTTCGTGAAACCTCTCAATGCCAAAACTGGTTAAGGTTCAGGTTTACACAACGCTACATGTAGTTTATGAAGTGTGTGAAATAATATTGGAGACCTCTAGAACTAATTGAGACGTCATTTTTGTTGAACGCCAAATCCAAAAGATTAATTAGCAAACCTATTTTTGTACGTATATGCTTGTACTCCTGTACTACTTATTTTCCGCTGGTTAATTTTTATATCAACTTTGAGCGATCTTTGAATTGTAATACTTGATGATATTTTGAATCCTCTAATAAAAGGTTATGTGCATCAACCGATGATGGGTTATACAGTACTGCTTCTTTTTCGAAAAAAAAGAGTAGACCTGTCTCATGAGGAGTAGGTACCTGAACAATGCATCCACCGAGCCCTATCCCTTCGAAGAATTGATGAAAAGTTAGCGCGACCACGAGAGGTTTGATCGTGCTAGCATCCTCAGATGCACCCAAGGACATGCCGATTATCACCGAGTGCACTATGATCCCCAGCTCCAGCACCTTTAGACGAAACATTGCATGAGCAAACAAAGGCAATTAGCCAATTATCATATGTAACAGATGCACGCAGCGTGATGCACCTGCGAAATGACGCGGTGACGGATGAGCTGCTCGCCGTCGTCGGATTCCCCCGCGAAGGACGACGACGCGACCGCCGCCGATACGCCGTGGAAGTGACCGCCGTGCGCGTGCTCGGCATCGGACGCCTCCACGTACCCCGTTGCCGCGGAAACCTTCTTGGCGTGCGCGCGCTGGAAGTACCCCGTGGCGATGGTGTCCACGACGAGGGTGGCGATGGCCGCGAGCATGGCGACGAAGCCGGCGAACGGGAACTTCTGCCACGGCCCATCGACGAGGCACGGGGAGCCGAGCCTCTCGAAGGCTTCCGGGAGGATGTGCACGAAGGACGTGGCGAGGATGACCCCGGCGGCGAAGGCCTTCACGGCGAAGAACAGGTCCCTGTCCGGGCTCAGAACCGGGAACCTCCGGCCCAGCGAGGGGATGCCGCAGCCCGCGGCGCTGGCCACCAGGATGCAGAAGATGGCGATGATCTTGAGCTTCAGCGCGCCCGCCTTGTCGTGCTCTTCCTCGCCCGTCTCGCACTCGCACTCGGCGTGCGCGAGCAGAGGGAGGGACGAGACAACGAGGAGGACGCACAATGCGGCGAGCTTGAGATTGGCAGCCATGATCTTAGTCGGAGGGATCGGAAGAATGGTGGCCTGCCGGAGACGACGTAGGCATACATATATACTATACGTACGGAGCTTCCAATGGCTCTGTGTATTTAGTCATGGTATGAACTGGAACATGCTAGAATGGAGATGTCATTGTCAACGACTCGGCATTATAGCTAGCTAGCGTATAGACTTGATGCTGTAAGAACCGGCAATTATATATAGACCAATAATCCCCGGCCGTTCTGGTCAAAGCGTGGCAAATTTTGGAGTGGATAAGACTTCAGACCAAAGATACGTCTGCCATTCATAGCAAGCGTCTCTACCTAGTAGTAAGTATATATACTTGGTGCATAAAGTTGCAGTTAATCAGCTGCGTACCACTTTTTGCTTGATATGCACTAGCTCCCCACTTTATCCTTCAGTATCACTGCACTTCCTCAGGTTGGGCTCGCAACATCTCTCTGTCTCCAAGATCCCCATAAGTTGTCCACCATGGAGCACCTGTCCGTCTCTCTCCCTCCACTTCACTTACACTTTCCTCAGGTTGGGCTCGCAACATTTCTGTTTCCAAGATCCCTTCTGTAAGTTGTCCACCATGCAGCACCTACCTGCCCGTCTCTCCTTCCACTTTAGCTACACTTCTCGTTCTCCTTCGAGGGTTGATAGTACTTTAACTTCAGCATCTCTTCCAGTTTCAAGTACTGTAGCAGATGATCGTTGTAGTAGCTAATTTCTTTTTATCTCACGCGTGCATCATTGCACAGGTCAACGCCGCAACCAGTAACACTCGGTCTCTAATGACACATCCCAAGATCTGATCTCTGATAGATCGGTCAAACAGAAAACAATACATTGTTCAGCAGTTGGGTGTCGACACCGTGAGCGCATGGCATGACATGATATACCGTGTGTTCGCTTTTCATCTCAGTTTTCTAAGGCTCGCAACTGGCCCACCTGTCAGCTCTAGTCACTGGACCAAACGACAGGGCCTCATCGGCTCCCATCTTCCTTGATCAAATCCGGGATTCCTGCCCAACTCGCTAGTGTGCACCGACAAATTACACGAGGTACATGCATGATCAGAAGTAAACTATAATTTTGTTGTTGAGAAGTCATATTTCCAAACGGCTTGAACTGTGCCGTCTCATAAGACATGAGCAAGAGTGTTGTCATATGTGACGACACTTCCTATACAGAAGATACAACAAATATATAGAACAAGCAAAACAATAAAATGATCATAGAGCCGTACTCTAGGATATGAGTACTCAACTCGCGCCGTGCCTCCATTCGATTGAACCACAAACTCGGTAGCACGTCGGACTAGAGTATTCAAGAGTAAATTATAATTTTGACAATATATTTATACCAAACTCGTATGTGAGATAAGCTTTAAAACTATCACATTGTTAATTATACATGTAAGCATAAGACTTGATTGAATCATGTTAGTGGTGGGTAACATCAATTACTTCTTTCAACGACATTTTGCGTTGGCAGGAATCTTTATAAATTTCCTCGAAATATCAAAGTGAAATTGAATAATCGTGAAGCCATCTCTTTCAAAACACCGAATCTCGTATGCGCAAAAATGTCGTCATTTGTGTGATCATGATTGACTAACTTAAACAATATATTGGTTGTAGGGTCAACACATATTTGATCCAGTTTTAACTTGGAAGCACGTCTAACTTAAGTGTTATAAGCATGAGTTCTACTCTCAACCATGTATTTTGTAGCAAATCAACATGTTATTTATTTTCAAAAAAATCACCAACAATCTACTAGTGGTGCAAATCCTTGTTTGAGCCAAGATATCATTTAGGCTTCATACTAATAGATTTCTGCTTCAAATCTTCCAGAAATGGCTTGAATATCAAAGTGGAATTGAATAATCAGGAAGCCAACTGTTTGACAGAACCGATGAGGATGACCAGAAAT
Organism: Avena longiglumis; assembly: GCA_030063025.1. Taxonomy (NCBI): domain Eukaryota; kingdom Viridiplantae; phylum Streptophyta; class Magnoliopsida; order Poales; family Poaceae; genus Avena; species Avena longiglumis. The sequence goes on from CP125975.1 coordinate 536,098,418, forward strand.
GCCATCATTTGTGTAAAACATATATTACTAAAACAACATAATGATCGTGGGTCACAGCTAAGATAAGAGTCCTCATTACATCTTACGCTTTCATTGATCTTGTTTCGAAGTTGGTGGCACGTCGCTACTATAGTTCTATTATTGCCAAAATTCTGGTTTAAACCACTTATTCGCGGTACATGGACATGTTGATTTATTTTAAAAATCACAACAATAATTCATAAGCAGTGTAAATCCTTGTTCGAACCACCCTTATAGCAGCTAGACATGATGCTAATAGACCCATCTTCAATCTTCATGAAGTGCATCGAATATCAAATGGGGATTGGATATTTGGAAAACCATCCATCTGACAACATAGTTTCATCGTGTTAATCATATATAACAAATAAAATCGCTACAAAATAAGAGTACTAGACTCATCTCATGCTTCCATCTAATCTAGTTTTGAACTTAGCAACATGTTGAATTATTTTGAGGAACTTTCACCATTGTTAGTAATGATTAACTACTAGAGGAAATTTCAGTCCACATTTAGCACATAAATTAGAAAATCAATAGATTTGAACCATAAATACTCATGAGGTACTTTGAAGATATGGAACTGAATTTTGGGGATGTTATCTCTTTGCACCACCAAATCTTAAATGACAAAAATGTCATCATTTATGTAATCATGTATGAAAAACTAAAATATATTATGATTGCAGGATGAACACTAATATAAGAGCACTCCATTTAATATATGCTTTTACTTTCTCTGGTTTTGAAATTTTACTGCTCGCCCACCTTTAGTTATTTTATGAGAAATTTAGTTTTCAGCTATATATTTGTGAACAATTGGCATATTGATAGTTTTAAAACATTCACCTTGTTAGTCTATAAGAATTTTAAATCCTTATTAGAACCGCATTTAACATGTACACCTAATTAATATAATTCAACTAGCACTACCAAGTTACTAATTAAAACATCAAGAATTGTATATTTAAGAAGCAAGTAGTTGAATGGATCTAAGACTTCACATGCAAAAAAGTGTTGTCATATGTGTAAACTGATAGAACACAACCATATACGATAAGAAAATTTGTAGTGATCACATGGTCAATCTACGATGCAATTACTCAACTTGTCATGCGACTGGCCTTCCTTCACTTGAATTGCAACTCGGCAGCACGTCTGAGTTCTATTATATTTTGTGTGTATTATATTGTTGCCATACGTTTTGTAGCAAAATGACGCGTTGAATAATTTTTAAGTAAGAAGTATCACGATTTTGCATTTAGTGTAAAAAACCCATATGTCAAGAAAATTTAGCGTTGGGGACCAATACCATCATATTATAATAAAATCCACCATGAAATCCTCATAAAGTACCTTAGACATCAATAGTGAATTGTATATTTGCAATCCTTCTACTTCACAACACTTATGCAAAAATGTCATAATTTAGAAAAGTAAGTATTACAATATATAGGTTTAATAATAATAGAATGATCTTAAGGTCACCAATAAGACACGGTATAAAATAGGTAGTAGCTATGTAGTCAATAAAGCTTGTTGAGCCTAATTAAACGTCAAAGACTCATATCCTTTCTAAGTAAAAATGTCATACTTGGCATGAAGCAAAGTACAAAAATATCGATGTCCATATGTAGGAATACATCGAGGAAAATTATCTCCTTTTTCAATTTAGAATAGCCAAATGTGACATGCATGTAACATGTTTTTTTTTCATGGTTTGTATGATCATTCAATCCATTTAAGCATGAGTTTGGCATACAAGCATATTATTGTGGGAATTTTACACCTTCCCATTTTTCTTTCTAGTTAACCAAATGAATTTGCAGAGTGGTTGACACACAACTACATTACCATATAATTATTATAAGAAGAGAAATAAGTTTTTTTCTAGCTACAAAAAAATATATGGAAAATACGCAGGTCTAACATTCATGCTAATTAAACTTGATGTGCCACATATCTTTGACATGCAAAAAATTAGAAACATTAGTAACACATGACCCATTTGCATGCAAAATCAAAAAAAAGCCACAGGCACTCAACAAAAAAAAGCGAGATGTTAAGTGCAAAAAAAAACTAACTGCGGAGAAAATTGTTATGTGGCTCAAGTTGTCTCTCTACATCGCGTAATTCACTTTCACCGTTGGCTTCAATTTGGCGAGATATTCAAAATTAGATAGCACAATTCTAAATACTAGCAAAAAATATTTTGTTCTCTCTTTTTTACAAGGGGAGTGACATATAAGGGGCTAACCCTTTGATCACAGGTTACCACATTGTAACCTTTGTACCAGCACCATCGCTAGTTCGCTACTTTTGGTCTCTCTCATTGGACAATTTTCTTTCCATGGATAAAAATCTGTAACGGTGTGGCAATACATGCACTATTGGCTCTGCTAATCTAATGGCGAGATTTGCGGTGGCACTTAGCGCTACACTGTCCCCTAAAGTGTCATTGACAATGTGAAAGGAGGATATAAAAAATATACTCAGACTCTCAGAGGGTTGGGAGTCTTCTAGGTTGCGCGCACGTGCTAGAAAGAGCATGTTTTCTCAATAAACAACCCAAATACTAAAAAGTGCATGGTGGCCACTTTGTCATAACGAGCCACCAATTTCCAATCGTAAGATCATTTGAGATTAACATGTTGCACGTGCGTGTGTGTGTTCCACTCCGACTAGGGGGTCCCACCTCATGCGGGTCGTGTGGGAAGAGATGTTTGATCCCACTTCAGCTCACTCGTACTCCCTCTCTTTCCCATTCCCCTATCAATCTCTAGGGTTTCCACGGCGATTCCACCGGCTAGATCGACATTTCTCGGTGCAACCGACGCAGAGGGGGCGCTCCAGAGGAGGCACACTATAGCTTAGTTGTGTTTACCACTTATTTAATGTTACTTGTTTCAGGTTGTGGATTTTATTCATAACTTAGTTGTGTTTACCACTATGTCTAAGTTTCTTTGTGATTCTAACTGCTTTTCACCAGCTTGACTAAGTTTGATTCCATACATAGTATGCAATGGAGTTCTGCCTTTAATTGGCAGTTGATTAGGCAATATGCTCCTTCACTTTAAATTGTTTTTGCAACAAACTATTGTGTTTTGTTTTTCCAAATGATGATTTTTGTTTGGTTTTTCCTAGTTTTTATTACCTTTTTTTGCTTTTGTATGTAAGTTCATTTTTCAAAATAGCTAAGTTTGGCTCGTGGTCATGTCTAAATTGTTTTCACCACAACTAAGTTCGATTTTTAAAAATATAGTATGCTATATGTTCCTCCTTAAGTTCATTTTGCAATATAGCTAAGTTGTTTTTGCAACCATATCTAAATTGCTTTTCCCCAAAAGAGCTAAGTCGTCTTTTTTTTGCGGGTAACTAAGTCGTCTTAACTAGGGGTAGAATTGGGTAGGGTGTCCCTTCATTTTTTCGTAGTAAATTCGGTTACAATAATTAAATAAGTTCTTTTGTTTTGCAATATGTAAGTTTACTTTGGATATAGCCAATTTTTTGCAATTATATCTAAATTCGATCTAAATTGCTTTTTCACCATCATTTCTTACCAATTGATTACACAGAGCTTTTTATGTACCTTTTTCAGAAAAGGGGGAGGGGTTACTAGTCGTTTTAAAGGGCTACAACTCCCAAACGAAGCATTAGGTAGACGTGCAGCAAGATATGTAGCAAGATGGGGCACATCAACATGAGGAGGTACAACATATGCGGGAGAAAATCCTTAGCATAATTTTCCATGTGGTTCTTTTTAATATGCCAAGTCATATTTGATCGAAACAAGTTTTTTTTACAACATTGGAAACCCTGTCGGAATTACTAGCCTGTTCGTGGCACCCACAACTAAGGTAGTTGCACCTGGAGTTTCTTCTTAGTTGCTCCTCGAGCTTCTTTAGGTATTGCTGGTTCTTCTGTAGCCCCAACGTGTACAAGGCAGAATATGCAGGCGGTGCATGCACTTCTATTTTTTCTTTGTTCCTTTTTTCTTCACGTTTTTGTGTTGTTTTTTGTCAAAAAAAATCAATTAAGTAATTCTTAGACACATAAGTCAAAATACTTTTATTTGCCACACACGTCCTGCCTGATAGTGATTTAGAAAGGGTATAAGGTTTTGTTACTACCCAAGTCATTAGTCTATTCGTGTGGTAATAATATTAAGCGATTAATTGTAGTGAAATTTTAAAAATATTCGGAACACAAGATTTTATAGCAATATCAAAAGGAAACTGTTGGGCGTCCACCGGACGATGGGGAGTTTCCATCGTCCTCCTCCCCTGCGCGATATGTGTCCCAAAAATCGCCCCAAATCTCGTTTTTGTTGCAAAACGGCCCGCTTTTGCTACATATGTCCCCGTTTTTTCTTCGGAAGCAAAAAAAAAAACAGTTCGTTTCAGAAATAGAACGTCTTGCCGGAGACCTCGTCGGAGACTATGCAACAAAAAAATTATGCTAATGTAGCAAAACCGACTCCGCCGGAAACATCGTCGAAAAAAACTCGTCGGTGACTCTCGCCGGAGATCTTGTAGCAAAAAGTTGACACTGTTGTAGCAAAAACACGAGACGGTTGTAGCAAAAAAGTTCTTCTAATGTAGCAAAAAACCTACTTCGCCGGAGACATCGTCGGAGAATTTAGCCGGAAGACCTCGTAGGAGAACTTGTGGCAAAAAAATTATGGTATTATAGCAAACCAAAAAAACAGAGTGTCGTGGTATTGCCGACGAGTACGCCATGGAGGGGTCCTCACAGTGCGTGTTTAGAGACGTGGGGGAAGACGGACGTTTGACGGGTATGAGGTAACACAGCTTACGAGTTGAGATCCACGGTGGCGGAATCCTACTCCTGCTACAAATCACTATAATGGCAATACGCAGAGTTACAGGGATTGGTTCGTTGTGCGAGGTTATGTGAAGTTGTCTATGATCGTCTGAGATTGTGCCCTAAAGGCTCTCATAGACCCGACTTATATAGTCGCCAGGTCCTAGGGTTACAGGGAAAAGTCCTAGCCGGACAGGTTACAGAGTCCTACACTGACTATAACTAGTCTAGCTTGTCTTGTACTCCAAGGCTCCGGGTACGCTGGTGACTCCACCGTAGCCTTCCTTTATCTGGCATGGGCCTCCCTTCTGGATCCATCTAAGCGGCGCCCAAAGGCCATAGGCCATGCTACCTGGCCAGGGCCACCGGGTTATCCGGATAAAGGACATGCTATGAGGGTACCCATATAGCATATCCCCAACAGTAGCCCCCGGAGAACTCCGAGATCTTGCGCCGTCTTGCCTCTTCACGTTAAATGCTCCATCTAGATGGATGTCGGCAAATTGTCAAGCAATATCTTGTAGTACTCCCAAAGAACCCTGCAAGGTTTTCTCCGTCTTCAACTTGTAAGTCGGAGAATTGCTGAATCTTCTATCGTACTCTTCCGTATCCAGATTTGATCCGTCTATGCCGGAATCTTCCGATGTGATGGATCATCTGCCTATGATAGCTAGGGCGACGTAGACATAGGTCAGCGATGCCTCGTAACTCACACATGCAGAGAACGCAATCATGTCCACTTTTCCCGCGCGAGCGATACGAACCATTGGCGGCGATGGTTGGTACGTGGCGAAGTTTCCGCGGATGCCCCCGCACATGTCGTCTACGCGACAACCATTCGATCAAGACGCACGAATCTTCATGCCGGAGACCATAGATAGTAACTGCAGTGTAAAATTTACTTTTTCACCTCATTCTTATCTGCATCTTCTTCTTCCTCAGGCAAGCGTCTCCTCGAGCTCTCCGCGCCTCGCACGAAAAACCCTAACTCCCAATCTCACCAGTCACCTCTGAACACACCCAATGGCCAGTAGCAGCTCCTCCCCTTCCATGGCGGCGTCAGGCGAAGCCGGCGAGCTCTGTCGTCGGGCCCCTAGAGGGCCTGGTCATTCCCAAGTCCGTGATGGTCGAGACCACCGGCGGCGACCATAATTCAGTGGTGCTAGAGCTGCTGGAGTAGGAGTATGATTCGCACAAGGGCGATTGGCGCGGCTTGGATATCACCGACTGTGATATCAAAGAGCTGATCAATGAGGGCTACCTCCCCGCGACGGAGGGGCTCGCCTGGCGGGCGGCGCCGGCCGGCAAGGTCACACCTTCTCCCCAAGCCGGAGAAAAAGTGCACCTCAAAGCACAACTGGTACGCGGCGTCTCCCTGTCCATCTCCAACTTCTTCCTTGCTGTCCTGAATCACTACCGAGTACATCCCCAAAACCTCTCTCCCAATAGTATCCTAGCGTTTAGCAATTACGCGGCGCTTTGCGAGGGTTACTTAGGGATTAAGCCTAGGCTATATCTCTTCATCTATTTCTTCACTGTCAAGCGCGAAGCCGGAGCCAGTAAGGACGAACTTAGAAATTGCGGCATCATTAGTTTTAAGATCCGGCCTGGCCGACGATTTCCCGACATAGTCGGCCACGAGTCTTGCAAAAACTGGCAGTGTACTTACTTCTACGGCCCAAATATCCCTCTGGCCGTCCGAGAAGTAATGTACCCGGACTTCATCGATGGAGCAGCCGCCGAAGCCTCGACATGGAGATCTCAGGCCTCCCTTCCCTCTGACATCGACGCTTCCCGCGCTATAAGGAATATAGGGTGGTTCGTAGAGACAGTTCTAACCGGACTGGACCTAGCCATGTGCTTGTTCGTCAGGCGGATCCAGCCTCTGCAGCACCGCTTGAAGTTGATGCACGAGTATACGAACGATAGAAGGGATAGCCTCTGCATCTCCGAGGACAACTTCTCGAGCGACTCCGTCAAGATCTGCCTCAAGTACATTGTCAAGGTGAAGGACAGGAAGCGTGGCTTCACCATAACCTACGACATGTTCGTAGAGAGCAAGTGCCCAAAGGTAACTGTTTATTTTCCGTGTATGACATATACTCTAGTTCTTCCGTCTAGCCATTACCATCTCATCTAACACGGTGGTTCTTCACTTAACAGCTCAGCGACATAGATGAGGACAGCATGGCTCCTCAAATCTATGATCCAAAGATGAAGGAAGTCACTGTCGTGTTCAATGACGATGCTCCGTTGGCGCGAAAGCGTAAGAGCTCCACCTCTAACGCTACCGACGGAGGCAAGAAGAAGAAGACGGAGGGTGGAGCCTCCAAGAAGACTACCGCCGCCCTGGAGGCGGAGAAAAGATAGATTACAGGGATCCCTTTTGCCAAAGCACCCCCTCTTGTGTAAGCTTCTTTCTCTCCGACATTGTCTATTGTCTGTCTTATTCCCGTACTTGTGCATTTTGCACGTTTCAGGAAGAAAGCCACAACCAGCTTGAAGAAGACCTCCAAAAATTTGGGGGCTTCTAGAACCATAAAGGATATGCTGCATCGCGACGCATCTCCCGCCATCGCCCCCATCACTCCCATCAACAAGCCTTCGTCCGCTCCGACAAGATCCCAAGAAAAAGAAGCAGTTGGCCCTTCCGCCATGGAAGTGGATTCATGTGCCTCCACCGAGCTTGCTGTTGTCGGAGAACGGGCGACGCGGGAAAGTGCCGCACACCAAATGGCTGAAGATCCTTCTAAGGATGCCATCAGTAGTGGTAAGGCGGTGGTGGAAGGTGGTACCTCTATCGAAGGTGGCGTCCTCGCCCCCCAGAAAGCCATAGAGTTCCCGAAGATAGTATACCCGGTACTTACGCCGGGTAGCACTTCTATGGTTCCTGGTGCGGCGCCGACATCTCCAACATGCGGTCTCGAGGAGCTTCTCCGACAAGCAGAGATCTTGCAAGTAAACAGTGTATCCTTCGGCAAGCTGCTGGCTGAGAGTGCTACCAACCTCAAGATCATTGCACTTGTAAGTTTTTATTTGCCTTTTGCATTTCATATGAATATTCCATTGTAGCCCCCGAGGATTTAAACGAAAAACCATAGATCTTTGCGCCTGAATGCTCTAAGAGTGACTAAGCTAGAAAACTTCTCACTGTAGCCCCCAAGCATATAGTTTGAATAAATTATTCCGACTAGATGCTTTAAAAGTAGCATACACAGTGTTTGTAAATTTCGATACTGTAGCCCCCAAGCCTCTAGTTGTAACTGAATTAGTTCCGACTAGACGCTTAAAGAGAAGCCAAGCATACATCTGAGTTAAAAAACTTTATACTGTAGCCCCCAAGCTTCTAATCGAAAACTAAATTAGTTCCGACTAGATGCTTAAAGAAAGACTAAACATATTGCTAAGTTAAAAAACTCTCGCTGTAGCCACCGAGTGTCTAGGTGGAAATTTTCCGGCTAGAGGCTCCAAGTAGACCAAACAACGATTAACTTTCTTCTTTACATAGAATGATAATGCTCGGAGGGGCATGGCCAACGACAAGTACCAGAAGATGCGCGCAGACTTGCAAGCTAAAAAGGATAAATCTTCCTTCTTGAAGGAACAGATCACCAAGAGCAAGCGTCTGTTTTCCTTTATTTTTCGCATTCCGACTTGGTTTTGCGCCCATAATCTCCGAGTACTCACTGTGTACTGTTATTTCTCTAACTTGCAGAAACCATTTCCAAGGCAAAGGATATTGTTGAGAAATCCAAGCATATTCAACAGCTGGATAGCGAAAACAAGATCCTCAAGCAGGAGAGGAAGGACATGCTGAAAATGCACGAAGATTTGATGAAAGCCCTGCAGGACTGTGGCATCCCGCAAAACCACTACTAGAAAATCGCGTTGAATTTGTGCATTGCATCGTCATCATCATGCATTGTTTGCCAAAACTATGTCTGCAAAGCCGTTTTGTTTTCCCAACGCCCCATCTTAATTCAAATGCAAAACCCGGGCTTGTCCGGATTATTTTATTTTGTCTTGCATTGGTTTGCAAAGGCCATGTTTTAACCAAATAAAAATATTATATTATTTTTTTGGTAGGCGTCGAGCAGCCAACCCGACCAACGACCACCCCTGTTTTAAAACGGTCCAGCTGAACCCGCTTTCTAATCCTACACCTACCCATTTTCTACCCTCTCTCACCTCCACCTCACTCCCACCATTCAGAGCACGCCACCACCCCTCTCTCCCTCACCCAATCAGCCTTTGCCACCTAGCCACTCCTCTCTCTCCTAAACCCAGTCCCCCACTCCTGCCCACCGCAAGACACACGCACGCACCGACGCCAGCGCAACCCCACTGTCCCACTGTGCCCAAGGTGACCTGTCCCCTGGGCCCACCCACGTTCCCCACCAGCCCGTTTCCACCCTTCTTCCTCCCCACGTCTCCCTCATGAGCCCGCTCCACCTCCTGGCGCCGTGCCCCGCTTAGCTTCCTCTGGCGGCGATGCCGCCCTCTTCCTCTCTCTCCCTTCGCCAGCGCTCCACCCCACCGCCAGTCTCCGCCACAGCGTTCCCGCCGCCGTGGTGCCTCGCCCAAACGCCTCTCCCAGCCCGCCTCCTCCACCTCGCCGAAGCCCGCCTCGTCGCTCCTCCGCCCGGCCAAGCGCTGCGCCGACGCGCTCTTCACGCCGCGTGCTCGCCTCCACGGACCCGGCTCAGCCATGGCGCCCGCGTCTTCGCTCCGCTCACCGCCTCAGCCGCCGCGCCGCCCTCGATAACCCGCCTGCCGCTGGAGTCTCTCCCAGCGCCCGGCCCGCCTCGCCCAGGGACCCCTCCGCCCGGCTCGGCCTTCCCCCTCCCGAGCTCACAGCGGGCCCCCACCGCCTCCGCGTCCACCTCCTCGCCTGACCGCGGCCTAGCCACTCCGCCGGACCCCGCCTCTGTCCCGCCAAGCTCTGCCGTCGCCGGCGACCTCCCGGGCCGCCTCAGCGAGAGCCTGGCGAGCCGCCATCGCCGTGCCGCCCGGCCACCTCAACGCCCAGCGTCCTCCTTCCTCGCCCGAGCCGCCACCGCCTCGCGTTCCGCCTCCAGCGCGGGGGCCCGTCGCCCCTGCAGTGTTCCTCGCCCTTCCAGCCCCTGCATGTTTTGCGATGGTGCTTGTGTGTGCTGAACCAAGGCCGTCCCCGAAGGCCTCCCTCAGGGACCCACAAGAGCTGCCTCACGGATGCGCCACGGTTTCGGTGTAAACCTCAACGCCAAGAACGTCCACATGGAAACCGCAGGTCACCCGAATGTCAAGACCGGTCGGCGCACGAACCCGTCGAGACCCGAACCCTCTCGGATCCGAAGGCGAAGATGGCGAGCATAAGACCGACAGCGGACCCGGCGAGATCCTCGCATAGCGATAAGAACGGCACCGACCGAGGTGAACCCAGTCTCGACGCCGGACCAAGTCCTCCTCTCGAACGCCAAGACCTTCACCGGACACGACCCGGTGCGACAAGTGCTTCCTCCCGGAAGGCCAAGACCTACCCCGATCCGAGACCCTAACCCCCGGAGTTCGAGAACGACCCCGTCAGAACCCTAAGACCGACCCCGAACCCCGGAACCCCAAGTTCGTCGCGACCCCCTCATGTGTGAACCCCTTTTCCTCGAACCCTATTTTATAACATAACAACTTGTTGCATGTTTAATTGCCATACTCGCATGCATATTTGTGTGGTTTGAGGGCCTTATGCCGATTAACCATATAATTAAATATGGGGCCCATATGCGGGCAAATCTAGCCTTATATTGGCCTCATTTAAACTTGTGTAGCAAACCAGTATCTTATCTTGCCTTGGTAAACAACATTTAAAATGCGGGGTAGCTAAACAACTTGAACCATCTGATTAATTGTCGGGACCCCAGTTCCACTTAATATGACCTAATTGCATCGCACCTTGCCATGCCATACATCATGCATGCATCATGCCGATCTTTTGCCGTGTATTAAATATTGCATCCGGTGTTTCCTCTAGTGTTTTGCTTCTTCGCGGATAAGGCCGTTGAGTTGATGTGAGCTTCGCCCCGATCTTGAGGAAAACCTCGACAATGTTTTCAAAGAGCATCTTCCCCTTTCTACCTATCTTACTTTTATAGTCTTTATTCCTCTGTTGATCTATTGCTATCTGTGTTGCGATGCTCTAGTTTCCGTACCACGTATCCCTGCAGCCTTATATTGCCTTGGACACCCTATTACCTGTTGTTTGGTAGAGAGTTGGACTTAAGCGTCGTAGTTGCTTGCTCAAGTCTTGATGTGTGTCGTCATATGCCACGATTCTTGATGTATTGCCGCATGTTGATGTTGGAGATGATTCTAGTTTTACTTATCGTCACTTTAATTCCTGTTTAACAACTAAAATTGAATAAGCGAGGCATCGGTGGGTGATAGATAATATTTGGTTTCGAACGCCCACTTGTGTCCTGTAAGACCCAGTACTTGATACCTGTTCCTTGATTTTGCGCTATCCACATCCGGAGGTATATGGGACCCCGAGCCGTAGCTTGATTCATTCTTATTTCATGGGGCCACAAACTAGTTTGAGGTTTTTACGATCATGTACTTATGCCATGTTTTCTTTGCTATTTACGATTGTGCAAATCGCATTCGCTGTTAGGAAGGCGGAGTGATTACGCGGTATCGACACCCCGAGTTTTCGGGTTCCCGATGCTTCTGACCATTGGCGCTAACCTTGAGGCCGTCTCGAAGCTAGCTTACCGTTCTTGGGTTCTACTCAAAGGGTGGCCCCTGAAATATTTCAATCCTGTGATTGTTGGTCGTGAAAGCCTCGTTGGGTTTTGATTTGGTTTTCAAGGTTGATCGGCGTGTGTTGCTATTGGTGCACCCCGGGTAAAACTTTACGAAAGCCGTGTCCGGATATGGACGACTTGGAGCCTGATATCTCGATCATAGACAAGCATAACTAAAGTTTACTGCTATAAATTTGACTTATAATGACTAGTAATCAGCTCTACTATAACGGAATGGCTAATTAATCGCCCACAATTGCTTGTTTGGATGTAAACTTACAATTGTATCGACTAGTAAGTATTGCAACTTCTAGCGGAATGGCTGATTAAAAGTACCAACAACCTTTGGGTTTTTGGGTTTATCTCATGCTATCTGTATCTGATTAGTAATTGTTGCAACTATAACGGAACGAATAACTAAAAGTGCCCACCGCCTATTTTATCAGGAAGATTATCTATACTTGACTAGTAATTGCTGCAACGATAACCGAATAAATAAAACTGCCAACTGTGTGAGTTCCTCGGTTGACTTCCTCGTTTGGTCTCGAGGGGGAAACACCAGGATGGGTTTGCTTGGTGTTAGTTTCAAGTTGGATCCGGATAGGTCACTCTTACCCCTCTCTGATAACCGCCAGTTTATCGAGTCTCTATAGGTTGTTTAGTGCATGCTGCCGCTGCCGCTCAGTCCACCATACCTATGTAGGCGAGGACCGCCGAATTCTAGCCTCGCCGTGTCTTGGCCTCGATCGACGCTCCCTTCCTTTTCCTTTGCCTTTGTCGGCACCCTTTTGTTTAAGCAGGTTTTGAGATCGGCGTCGTTAGCGGGGTTACCCTTCCGGCTTGGCCTGGGCAGGTTATGGGCGCCATTGGTTATTCTTGAGCTCTTAGCCCCATTTGCATCTTGTCCGTAGTCGGACTCTACCGTTTTCAAGGTGATTTGGATCTTGTATATTATATCTGTATTCTTGACTCCTTGAGTCAGTTATATATATATCTGCTAGGGTCCCCTCGAGGACTGTTGTGTAATGTTATTACTTCGTTTTCCACCCGCACGAAAGTGCTTGGTGGGCACCTTTGAATCGTTTCTATGCGGGTTTGGCGAATTTTGCTCAAACTTGCATAGGTCCGATTCTGAGGGTGTTACAAGGACTCCGCCAACGAGGAGATGAACCGCTTAAAGGAGGAGATCGCCGTCTTGAAGGAGCAGAAAAGAGATGCTAATGAGAAAAATCAACGCCATCACGAGGCGTACAAGCTCCTCCAACAAGAACGGGACTCCATGGCGGAGACTCTCTGGCAGACTGAGGCCAGCATCATCAGTAAGTGATTATCCGTCTTGGATTTATGTAGTCTAGATACTCTAAATTTGTGAACTCATGCGCTCCTTTGTCGGAAATCTGCAGCTCCTATGGGTTTAACCCGGTCGCCTCCTCCGCCAAAGGAATGCATGATCCTTGCCGGCAACTTTATCAACACCGCCATCGCGCAGACCAAGGAGATTGCCAAGCCCCTCCAGATTAACATCAAGGCAGTGGACTCTGTGACGAAGTTCTTGGAGATCCTGCGTCGAGCCCCCGAGCGTATCTCAAGATGGAAAGCTTCATGTGCACGGTCCGGTGCTAGGATGGCATTGTCCATGGTGAAGGCACACTACGAGAACGCCAACATCGACACGGTAACCTCCGGTATCCCCGACGTAGATGACGAAGGACAAAAGATAAATCATGAATCCATCTTGGCGTCTCTCGCGGGTTATGACACCAGAGTTGCCGAGTTGGTTGACGTCAACGTCTTTGTGCCCGCAAAAGCTATTGAGGAGAAAATCCAAGGTTCCTCCGAGTCCCTCAATATTGCCGACTTCGAGGGTGACTCTCCTGCTGCCGATGATGTTGCTTCCAAGTCGCCTGCGCTAGAGGAATAAAAACAACTTGTAATATTTGTTTCCTCTGTAATGTGTTGCGCGGAAAAAACTTATGTGTTAACTTAAGGCGGAAAACAATGGTGTATATCCTGCTACTTAAGAACTAGTTCCAGCATGTATATATTTTTAAGCAAGTGCTGGTTTATCCATTACTTTGGTTTTTATGCTTGACCTTTCATGAGTCGGAAGACTCGTTGTCGGAACCATGTGCTCAGGCGATGATGCCCAATGGCACCATCAATAACCTATGCACAAAATTGCCGACAATAAGTGCCAAAAGTCACTACTCCAGAATCCACATAGAAACAACAAAGAATGTGTAGACAAGAAAACTTAAGCTAACGCCCGTAGGCGGAATTTTCACAAGTGCGATCGCAAAGCTTGTACATAAAGGTTTTCTACGATCCAAAAATGAACACTAAAGGAGGTAAAAGACTCAAATGTATGAGTGAACCAAAGAGCTTTATTTCATTGATCATATAAAAGATACACAATAGATAAAAATGCTAAGTGTATAAAGGACGTAGCTATGTTATGTTCCATGGCCGATCAAGCTCCGGGTAGTCATCATCCGGGTCACGTCGCTTATGATTATGATCCTTATTGGGTCTATTCTTTATTTCACGATTGTCAACGAGGTAATAAGACCCATTGAGTAGCGCCTTGCTTATGATGAACGGTCCTTCCCATGGCGGGGATAATTTGTGTGACTTCTTCTGCTTAAGTCAGAGCACCAGATCCCCCTCTTTAAATGAGCGATGTCGAATGCGGCGACTATGGTAGTTGCGTAGCTTCTGCTGTAGATGGCGGATCTTTGGCATGCCAAAACGCGCTCCTCCTTGATAAGGTCCACATCTAGGCATCTGGATTCTTCAGCGTCATCTTCATCGTAGGCGGCAACTCTTGGTGCATCGTGAAGGATGTCGAAGGATAATGGCTTCGCTCCATATACCATGAAGTAAGGGGTAGCGGTGGATACATGGGTGTTGTTCGCAAACTCCACAACACAGATGGCAATTCTTCCTCCCAGGCTCTAGCTACTGTATGTAGCAGTGCCTCAAGACGTGGCTTGATTCCCTGCAGAATTAATCCATTGGCTCGCTCAACCTGACCATTGGACTGTGGGTGTGCCACAGATGCAAGATCAAGTTAGACGCCCTTCTCCCAACAATAATCCTCCACTTCTCCGAGTGAAAAGTTGCTACCGTTGTCGGTAATAATGTTATGTGGGAGACCGAATCTCACCACTAGATCCCGGACAAACCTAAGGGCAGTTGCCCCGTCAAGCTTTCTAATGGGTTTAGCTTCTATCCATTTAGTGAATTTATCAACTGCTACTAGCAGATGCTTACATCCACATGGTGCCGTTTGTAACGGTCCCACCATGTCTAGCCCCCGACTGCAAACGGCCAAGTTATTGGTATTGTTCGCAATTCTTTAGTAGGAACATGTGGTTGTCGGGCATAATACTGGCATCCCATGCACGTTTCCACCAGCTTGTCAGCGTTCGCCATTGCGGTCAGCCAGTAGAATCCTTGCCGGAAGGCTTTCGCGACCAAAGATCGGGGAGCGGCGTGATGCCTGCAATATCCCAGATGGAAATCACGTAGGATTTCAATACCTTGTTGCTGGGAAACACACTTAAGGTATACACTAGTAGTGCTTCTTTTGTAGAGCCGTCCATTGATTATGGTATAGCCTTTTGCTCGACGTACTATTTGTCATCTTTCGACTTCGTCGTCAGGCAAAGTTCCGTGTTCGAGAAATTCCATGAATGGTTTTGTCCAAGACGAGGGACCTTTGCCACCATGTGGACAAAAGAGTCAACTCTGTCCGGGTTGTCGATGTCTGCTCACTTCACGGATGGTGTCCATAGATGCTCTAAGAAAACTCCTGGCGGAATTTGCTTGCGCCCTGATCCAAGATTAGACAGCAGATCAGCCGCCTCGCTTTGCTCCCTAGGTACATATTTGACCTCGTAGCAGAAGAAGCTCTTGGCTATCTCGTCCACTTCGTCTCGATATGTCGCCATCATAGGGTTCCGCGCATTCCAGGTGCCAGCCACCTGCTAGGCAACCAAGTCCGAATCTCCATAGCAAACTATGCGCTTGATGCCAATATCCTTGGCTACGCGTAATCCGTGAATGCGTGCTTCTGCTCCGCCATGTTGTTCGTAGCCTCGAAGTGGATCTGCAGAACATAGTGTAGCTTTTCTCCAGTTGGTGACTGTAGCAATACACCAGCCCCCAAGCTGTTGAGCAGCTTTGATACGTCAAAGTGCATCACCCAATATTGTGGTTCCGGCAATGGGGTAGCATCTGGCATATCCTTCCAATCTGCAATAAAATCCGCCAAGGCTTGTGACTTGATAGCGTCGCGTCTCTTGTAGGTGATCTCGAAGGCGGCAAGTTCAATGCCCCTTGGCGACCCTTCACGTGGCGTCATTGTTGATGATGTCGGACAATGGAGTCTTGCTCACCACTGTTATGGGGTGCTCCTGGAAATAGTGCCTCAGCTTCCGAGAAGCAAGGAATACTCCATAAGCTATCTTCTGGTAGTGCGGGTAATGCTGCTTGGACTCCGTCAAGACCTCACTTGCATAGTAAACTAGTCGTTCAACTCCGTGCTCATAGCCTGGCTCCTTCCGCTCTACCACGACGACGATGCTGATTACCCGGTTGGTGGCCGCCATGTATATTAACATGGGATCTCCAGGCTCGGGTGCTGCAAGGATAGGCGCTAAGGAAAAAATCTCCTTAAGTTGCTTCAATGTTGCATCTGCTTCGTCCGTCCACGTGAATTTGTCCGCCTTCTTCAACAACTTGTACAGCGGTAGAGCCTTCTCTCCAAGTCGGCTGACGAATCGACTAACTGTTGCAACACAACCTGTTAGTCGTTGTATGTCCTTTAGGCATGTCGGACGGTTTATGTTTAAGATGGCCTTGATTTTCTCCGGGTTGACCTCGATTCCATGCTGGGAAACGATGAAGCCCAACAATTTGCCGGCTGCAACCCCGAAGACGCACTTCTTAGGGTTAAGCATCATATTGTATTTCCGGAGATTGTCAAAGGTTTCTTTTAAGTCGAAGATTAAGTCATTTGACTTTCTAGACATCACCGCTATATCGTCCACATAGGCGTGAACGTTCCGACCAATTTGATCGTGTAGGCAATGTTGCATTGTCCGCTGGTACGTAGCACCTGCGTTTTTCAACCCAAAGGGAATCGTAACATAGCAAAATGTGTCGTAGGGTGTGGTGAACGAAGTGGCCAATTGGTCTGACTTCCTCATCTTGATCTAGTGGTATCCTGAGTATGCATCGAGAAAACACAAAAGTTCCGAGCCAGCCATCGAGTCAATGACTTGGTCAATGCATGGCAAAGCAAACGAATCTTTGGGACATGCTTTGTTCAAGCCGGTGTAATCAACGCACATTCTTAATTCTTTGTTTCCCTTTTTGGGGACAAGTACAGGATTGGACACCCATTGGGTGTGAAGGACTTCTCGGATAAAACTAGCCTTAAGTAACCTAGCTATCTCTTTGCCTATGTCGCGTCTCTTCTCATCTCCAAAGCGTCGCAGAGGTTGTTTCACTGGTTTGCATTTTGGATCAATATTCAAGCTGTGCTCGGCAAGTTCCCTAGGTACACCTTTCCTGTCGGTAGGTTGCCAGGCAAATATGTCCCTATTCTCATGGAGGAATTCGACGAGCGCGTTTTCCTATTTGGGATCCAGGTTCGTCCCAATGGCGGTGGTCTTGGAGGCATCGCCTACCACAAGTTCCACCGGCTTGGTTTCGATGGCGGCCTTGAATGCTGGGGCGGAGTTAAAATCCGTTTCTTCGACGTGGGCATATATGAGGCATCGACCTTGCTCTGGATCTCCTTGAATTCATCGCTCTATAGGACAGCTTCCGTGTAGGCTGCTTCTCCAATCTCGCAGTCCCTAGACTTTGCGAAGCTTCCGGATACGGTGATGACACCATTTGGTCCGGGTATTTTGAGTTTGTTGTAGACGAAGCATGGCTTGGCCATGAAGGTGTGGAATATGTCGCAGCCGAATATGACGTGGTACACGCTCTTGAATGGGACCACCTCAAAGGTCATGCGCTCTTGGCGGTAATTATTAACATCGCCAAAGGCTACCTGAAGTGTGATGCACCCAAGGGACCGAGCCTCCCGACCAGGAACTACGCCGTGGAAGGTGGTGTTGGTCCGCCTTAGGTTTGCCTCCGTCAAGTTCATCTTCGGTGGTGTATCCAAGTACATAATGTTGATGCTGCTTCCACTATCCACCATACATTTGGTGAACTCATTGCCGTCAATCAAAGGGTTGATGACCATGGCATATTGGTTCTCCATAGGGATGAGGTCTGGGTGATCCTTCCTGTCCCAAGTAATTGGAATCTCCGACCAGCGTAGGAACTGGGGGACTGGGGGAAGAGTAGCCATCAGTATCCTCATGGAGATCTTCTGTTGTCGGACGGTGGGGGTGCCAAGGAAAGTGTGGAAAACTTTCGCCTTCTTCTCGAAGGGGTTCTTGCCCTTTCCATCGCTCTTGGCGGCGTGCTTGGGGTCAACATCCTCGTCCATGTCACTTGAATCCTTGGACTCCTCCTCCTTCTTCTTCTCCTTGCCCTTGCCTCGCGGTCTGTTCTTCCGACTTTGCTTGTAGCCGGGCTCCGGGTCCTCCTTGAGGTCGTTGACGAACTTGCAGTGTAGATTGGTGTGGGTGGCTTTACCGTTGACATCGAGGTGTACGAGGCACGGCATATCGCGGTACTCCTTGTAGGTTTGGGGAACGCGAAGCGCTGCCGAGGTAGTTTCACTTCCTCGCTGCTGCCCACGACCAGCTCCCCGTCCTCGGCCACGTTGTCCGCCATCACCTCGTCCTGCAAAGGTCATGGCGACCATGTCGGGAGTTTTCTTTTCTTCTGGTGCGGTTTTCCGCTTGGTGTTGTTGTTCCTCCGAGCTTGAGTTGGAATGGCCATTGCTGGCAAGGAGCCGCGAGCATCGTCGCCGGCAGCTGCGAAGTCACTAGCTAACTGAATCATCTGGTTCAAGTCTAGCTGGTGATTGTACTGCAAGCGCTTCAGCTTATGTCGGAGCAACGTGCCCCTTTCCAACCCATAGATCAAGGCGGCCATGGAGGTCTGAGCGTGCACTCCTGCGCATGAATTTTTCATATCCAGCCAGCGAGAGAGGTAGGCGCGAGATGTCTCGTCTTTCTCTTGCACGCACAGCTGTAGATCACCAACAGTGCAGGGACGTCTGTACGTACCCTCGAAGTTCTTGGTGAATGCTTCTTGCATGTACAACCTATTGCAGATGGATTTCTCCGGCAAGTCATCAATCCATTGACGGGCTATGCCTGACAACACCAATGGGCAGTACTTGACGGTGATGTTAGGGTTACCCCCGGCGATCTCCACCACGTTGCCATAATCCTGCAACCATGTAGATGGCTTGGCGCTGCCGTCATAGGGCTTGATGGTCTTGTCAATCCGGAAACCTTTGGGGTAAGTTGCGGACCATATCATAGGTCCAAAGCAACGTGGTCCCAGGTATGGTCCTTCCCGGGCCTCGTGGATCTTATCTATCCGCGAACGTACGTCGTACGGCTCCGGGTTTCTTTTCTTCTTGTCAAAAGGGGAGGGGCTGCAAGAACGACGCGGGCCTCCTCCGCCATGGTGACTTCTAGGTGGCGACGGAGGTGGAGGTGGCGGTGGGTTAGCCTTCTTGCTGTTACCCTCCTGCGACTCCTCACGCTTGTCACGGTTGCTTGTCGGACGCGGAGGGTCATGGCGTGACCTTCTCTTGTGTCCTTAGTTGCGCTCTCTGTCATGACGGGTCTTCTCCGTGCTGTCACGGATGACGATGCCGCTCTGCCTTGGAGGGGGCATATCCGTACGACGGTGAACCTTGGGGTCTTCGCCATGTCGGGGTGAACGGGGCGGTGGCGATGGCGACGAGGTTGGGCCTTGCCTCCATGGTCGGAGGATATGGGGTTAGCATCCTTCCTATTGTGCGCATCCCTCCGTCTTTGTTCTGATGAACCCGTCTGAGAACCGACATTAAGAGGAGATCTGTCCCTTGGCGGCTTATGCTGGCTAGACTGGCAAAACGCTGGGTCAGACTCAAGCCTCTGAGAGGTGGCCTTTTCCTGTTGTTTCACCGCCTTGGCCACTAGGTCATAGACCTGTTCCATCGCCTCAGGAGATCGATCCCGCTCCAGAAGGGTCTTGGCGATGGTGAGGTTGAGGAGAGGGGTGGGCATCACCTGCTTGCCTTCACTGTGAATGTATGGCTTGGCCTGTGCCGGCTTCGAGGGATCCCATCATAGGTTTCCCCACACACCAGGATCGTTGATTACGCGAGCCGGAGCTTTCTTGGCCTTCTGCTGCTGCTGCTGCAGAGTCTTGTACTCGGCCTCCATTGCTCTGGCTTTTTCTATCGATTTTTGCGTGTTGAATAGATCTTGATCTAGCCTTGCGCCTTGCTTCGATGGCATGCGCTTCCTCCAGCAGCTGCTGGCGCTTCTCGTCAAGCTGGGTCACGTTCCGGATATGAGCTACGGTCAGTGGATCGACGAGGATATTGTCGTACATCACTCTATCAGCTGGAGTAACTTGGGCAGCAGCAGACGTAGATGCCTGAGGCGGCGGGTTTGCGGTGTTGTTGTTGCTCGGGCCGGTGTCGAGTTCCTGCAGCTGCTGCACTAGGTTAGGCGGAGGAGGCATGACCTGTGCGTGATCATTGTCGGCAACAACAGGTGGTCCCTTCCCTTTGACCAGAGCTATAGGCGGAGATCTTCTGGGTTGATCTTCATCCATCGTCGTCCCAATGGTGACAAACACCTCTCGGGACGTGATGGTGTTGTTGGCCTGCTCGTCGCGCGTGTACTCCTCCTCCATCTCCTGCATGGCAGAGTCTAGTTCCTCCGAGCTGAAATCTATCTCCTCTGAGTCTGCACTGAAGTCGGCATAGAGCGCGTCAATCACAGAGTCAGAGGGTGCCAGGACTTCCTCGATGACAGGGGGTGGAGGTGCAACAGGGGCGACGATGACTGGAGGTGGTGGTGCTGTTGTAGCAATGGCGGCTAGAGGTGGTGGAGGGGGTTGCTGAGGCGGCGGCGCTCCGCCAATGAGCGCGAGATCCGCCTGAGCTGCCCCTTCGGCCTCCACGTAGCTGTTGATGGTGTGCACCATGCTTTCGAAGGTGAGACATCCTGAGGCCTGCTGCCGCCTTAGAGAATGCCGGAGAAGCGTTCCCTGGTCCAGTCCTTCCACAAAGTGATACATAGCATCATCATTGAGGTAGTGGGCCAGATCGGCTCGTATACGGAGCCACCTGGCGAGGTAATCGTGGGGGTTTTTGCTCTCTCTCTCTGAATGCAACGGGCTAGATCGAAGATGGTAACCACGCTGACGAACTTGGATCTCTGCTGTCTAGACGCCTGCAGAAAGCGGCGGGATTTGATGATCTTCCACCGTTATATCCTGCACAGGGGAGGTTTGGGTGGGCCTTGAATTTTTTCGATCTTTGCCGGCAAACTCCAAAGAGAGATCCGACATCGATCCTTCTATGAATGTATCCTGCCCATAGGCGGTCCGTGCGGGCCTTGATGCTCCTCCGACTCCCAGGGAACTAGTGCCCGAGTCGGTTTCGCCAATGAAGAGGTGGATGTCTCCGATAGGAACGATCGAACACCACGTAGGGTTCGTCTTTGCCGGGATCCAGAACTTGTCGGGAGGGACGTTCGGAACATTGCTGGAGAAGAGAACGTGACCTATGTCTACGGTTTCGCCGATTCCCGCTAAGATCTTGGTCCTCGCCCGATGAAGAGCCTGAAGCGCCTCTTGCCCCACGGTGGGCGCCAACTGTCGTGGTATTGCCGACGAGTACGCCATGGAGGGGTCCTCACAGTGCGTGTTTAGAGACGAGGGGGAAGGCGGACGGTTGGCAGTGCAGTAACACTTACCCAGGTTCAGATCCCACGACGGTGGCGGAATCCTACTCCCGCTATAAATCACTATAATGGCAATACGCCGAGTTACAAGGATTGGTTCGCTGTACGAGGTTATGTGAAGTTGTCTATGATCATCTGAGATTGTTCCCTAAAGGCTCCCATAGGCCCGACTTATATAGTCGTCAGATCCTAGGGTTACTCGGAAAAGTCCTAGCTGGACAGGTTACAGAGTCCTACACTGACTATAACTAGTCTAGCTTGTCTTTTACTCCAAGGCTCCGGGTACGCTGGTGACTCCATCGTAGCCTTCCTTTATCCGGCATGGGCCTCCCTTCTGGATCCATCTAACTAGGTCGCCCAGCAGGCCATGGGCCATGCTACCAACTGTGGGCCACCCGGGTTATCCGGATAGAGGACATGCTATGAGGGTACCCATATAGCATATCCCCAACACAGAGATAGCAAAAATATAGTTATGCAGCAAATCCACAAACGCGATCCGCACCCCCCCCCACCCTTCTCCCTCCTCCCCTCCCACTCCCACACCACTCCTCATGCGCACGAGCACGCACGGCACACCGCAGATCGATTCTGCTTGTCCTCCTCCGCTGCTCCGTCGCCGCCCCTCACGGTCTGTGGAGTGGATGAGCGGCTGCTCCGTAGCCGTTGGAACCGCCGAGCTCTAGGACCGCTGTGGCATCCCGCAAAACCACTACTAGAAAATCACGTTGTTTTTTGTGCATTGCATCGTCATCATCATGCATTGTTTGTCTGAAACTATTTTCGAAACACCTAGTTTTGTTTTCTAAATAGCCCCCGTCTTTATTTTAAATTAAAACATCGGTCTGTTCAGGTCTTTTATTTGTCTAAAACTATTTACAAAATTTATGTTAAAATAAAATAAAACCCTAGTCTAAAATTTCTAGTCCTAAATTTACCCAATCCTAGTCTACCCAACCCCCTCCACCTCACCCCGACCAACCATAGCTTGCCACCTCACCTTTCCCTCCACCTCATCACACCCACAGCCACCTCACCAATCCCTGACCCCGCGCATGGCCCACCACTTCCTCCCTCACCCCCCACACCGACCCACTTCCCTGGTCAAACCCACCCCACCCGCCTGACCCCTCTCTCCCTAGAACCCCGGCCCCACCAACCGCCTCTCTCCCTGGCCCACCCCTCTCTCTCACCCACCCCGGGTCAACTCCCCTCCCCATCCTCTCTCTCCCCGATGCGCTCGCCGCCCCCGTCTCCTCCTTCCCCGGCCGACCTCGCCTCCGGCCGCGAGCCTCACCTCCCCGCCGTCTCCCTCGAGCTCGCTCTGCCCCGTCGCCTTCCTCTTCCTCCCGTCGGCCCCGCTCACCCACCTCGTCGCCGGCCCGAGCCCGCCCCTTCTTCCTCCCCTCCGGCCGCCGCCCTCCTCTCCCTCCTCTCCCCTCGCCAAGCGCCGCCGTGGAGCTCCCATCTCCGGCATCGCCTACGCTCGCCGCCCCGTCTCCTCCTCCTCGGGCCGACCCCGCCGCCGTTCCTCTCAAGCCGAGCTCGACCCCCGCGAGCACCTCCCCTCGCCCGCCTGACCCGCGGCTCCGGGCGAGCCGACCCGATCCCCGCCTCCCGCCGCCGCCCGTGCTGGCACCCGGCTGCCTCCTCCTCTGGTTGCCCTCTGCCCAAGCTTGCCGCTGACACCTGTGATCGCCTTCGCTCGCCCTCTGGACGCCGTCTTTGTGGCGCTAGGCCGCCATGTCCTGTTCCTCGCGCCCACCCGTGGAGCTCTGCCACCACCGCCAAGTCCGTCGTCGGCGGCCTCGCCTCTCCTCTCTGTCCCGGTTTTGTGTCTGTGAGTTTTGGTGTAAACGTGTTGCTGTGATTCTATTGGAGTTGTTAGACAAAGAGGACCGTGTCGCCCCCGAGTTCTACTTCTTAGCGTGTCGCCATCGACAAGACCGCCTCTCCGCGCCGATGCCCGGAAGTCGGATGCCAAGTTCTACATCCAACGAGTTGACCGATGATCGAGATGGGCACCCCAAGGTCTTCATCCCGGTGCGACAAGCACTTCGCGCAGAACAACAAGAACTGCTTAGCGGACACCGTGCGACAAGATCTACTCCACGGATCCCAAGACCCCCGGTGCCCGATCCACTCAAGTTCGTCGAGAGCGGCAAGATCGACCGCTTGGCACCCAAGTTCTCCATCGTGTATCCGAACCTCACCGTTCCCGTCGAACCCTGAGTCCGAACCCCGAACCCCCGGAACCAAGATCGCCGAACCCTAATGTGTGACCCCTTTTCTCGAGCCCTATTTTATAAATGAAATATAAACTTGTTGCATATTAAATTATCATGCTTGCACGCATATCATGTGGGTTTGGGGGCCTTATGCCGATTCACATAATAATTAAATATGGGATCCATATGCGGACAAATCTAGTCTTATATTGGCCTCATTTAAATTTGTGTAGCGAACCGGTAACTTATCTTGCCCTGTTATTACAACATTTAATTTGCGGGGTAGATAAATAACATGAACCATCTAATTAATTGTCGGGACCCCGGTTCCGCTTAATATGGCCTAATTGCATCGCACCTTTGCCATGTCATACATCATACATGCATCATGCCGATCTTCTGCCGTTGTATTAAATAGTGCATCCGGTGTTTCTTCTAGTGTTTTGCTTCTTCACGGACTAGGCCGATGAGTTGATGCGAGTGTCGACCCGATCTTCGGTTGAACCTTCGGCAATGCTTTTCAGGCGAGCATATCCCCCTTTCTACCTATCTTACTTTTATAGTATTTATTCCCGCCTGTTGATCTATTGCTATCTGTGTTGCGTTGCTCTAGTTTTCGTACCCGTGATTTCCTTGCAGCCTTATATTGCCTTGGACACATCCTATTACCTGTTGTTTGGTAGATAGCGGGACTTGCGCGTCGTAGTCGCTTGCTCGAGCGCTGTTGCGTGTCGTCGAGTACCACAGTTGTTGGAGTATTGCCGCATGTTTAAGGTTGGAGATGATCATGGCTTTCATTATCGTTTACTTTAATTACTGTTTAACAACTAAAATTGAAGTAGGTAAGCAGAGGCACAGGTGGGCAATAGATGTTATTTGGTTGTTAACCGTCCACTTGTGTCACGTAGGACCCCGAGTACTTGATACTTGTTCCTTGAATATTCGCGCTATCCACATCCGGGAGGATTATGGGACCCCGAGCTGCAGCTTGATTCAGTCTTATATCTTGGGGCCACAAACTAGTTTGAGGTTTTATTTACTATCCTGTACTTATGCCATGCTTTACTTATTTATATTCGATTGTGAGGAGCACCTCTTTGTTTAGGCGGAGTATTTTCGCGGTATCGACAAGCCCAGTTTTGGGTTCCCGATCGTTCTGACCAGCGCAAACCTTGAGTCCGTCTCGAGTCATTAGCTTCTATGGTGTACTCAATGGGTGGCCCCTGAAATATTCTGAATCCTGTGATTGCTTTGTCGTGAAGGCCTCGTTGGGTTTTGATTTGGTTTTTCCGAGGTTGATCGAGTGTGTGTTGCTATTTGTGCACCCTGCGGTAAAACTTTCTGGCCGTGTCATAAAGGTTATGGACGACTTGGAGAACAGTATCTCGATCATAGACAAATGTAACTAAAGTAGTGCTATAAATTTGACTTTATAATGACTAGTAATCAGCTTCACTATAATGGAATGGCTAAATAAAACTGCCCACAATTGCTTGTTTGGGTTGTCGCTTGCGACCATTGTATCTGACTAGTAAGTATTGCAACTACAACGGAATGGCTAAATAAAAATACCAACAACTGCTGGGTTTTGGGTTATCTCATGCTAATTGTATCTGACTAGTAAGTGTTGCAACTACAATGGAATGGTTAACTAAAAGTGCCCACTGCTTATTATATCAGGATAACTATCTATACCTGACTAGTAATTGCTGCAACGATAACTGAATAAATAAAACTGCCAACGGTGTGAGTTCCTCGGTTAACTTCCTCGTTTGGTCTCGAGGGGGAAACACCAGGATGGGTTTGTCTGATGGTAGAATCAGGTTGGTTCCGAATAGGTCTTTCTTATCCCTCTCTGATAGCCGCCAGTTGTATCGAGTCTCTATAGGTTGTTTAGTGCATGCTGCCGCTTCAGTCCACCATACCTATGTAGGCGAGACCACGATTCTAGCCTCGCCGTGTCTTGTCCTCGATCGACGCTCCTCTTTTTCCTTTGCCCTTTGTCGGCACCCCTTTTGTTTAAGAAGGTTTTGAGATCGACGTCGTTAGCAGGCTTACCCTTCCGGCTTGGCCTAGGCAGGGTTATGGACGCCGTTGGTTATTCTTCAGGGCTCTTAGCTCAATTTGCATCTTGTCCGTACTCGGACGCTACATCGTTTTAAAGGTGATTTGGATCTTTGTATTGTATATCTGTATTCTTGACTCTTTGAGTCGCCGTTGTATATATCTGTTCTGTGGGTCCCATCGAGGACTGTTGTGTAATGTTATTACTTCGTTTTCCACCCGCACGAAAGTGCCTGGTGGGCACCTTTGAATCGTTTCTATGCGGGTTTGGCGGAAGCTGAAACTTGCATAGGGTCGATTGAGGTGTTACAGAGTGGTATCAGAGCTCAGCAGTTGCGATACCCCACAAGTCCAGCCTGTAGGATAACCTAGCTAACGGCCGAAGTAGAGTGTCAAAACTATTTTTGCAAAATCGGTTGGATAGTTCTGATTAGGTCTGATTTTTCTCCTTACCCCTCTGTTGCTCTCCTCTCACCTCTGCGTGTTTTGAATCCGCTCTCTTCTTTCTCTTCGAGTCCAGGATTTATCGTGGTTGGGTTCCGTCGTACCTTCAGGGTTTCGCTTCCTCCTTTGATAACGGTGTTGCTACATCTGGTCTTCATGCTAGCCGAGGAATCCTTCGTCTGGTGTATTTCTCTTTGTTCCTTCTTGTGCCTTCTGGTGTTTTCCGACGTTACGACATCATCTAAGCCAGATCCGATGCTGAGTCTGCATCACTCCTTTGTTTCCGAACCTCGCTTGTCGAGATCTACAATCTGAATTCCGATAGTTGGTTGCATAATCCGCCTATTCGTGTGTAGAGTAATGGTTTGGGTGCGCGATGGACTGATCACCATCCGACTACTCTTATCATTCGCTCTTGTACACCGAATCAGTGGATCCAGCGATTTTAATCCGTCCACGGAAGCTAGAGGTGGCTTTATTTGTTGATACCTCTACCTTCGACCTTTTGTTTCCGGAGTGTTTCCCTCGACGATCACGGACAACGACCTCTTGTTAGTGGTGTCGCGAGGATCTACACGAAGCGAGAAGATGCAAATCACCGACCTTCTTTCCGGTACCATGAGGCGGATCTCGAGGGCGACATCCATTGTTAGTGGTGTCGAATTGTGGCATCCCGCAAAACCACTACTAGAAAATCGCGTTGTTTTTTGTGCATTGCATCGTCATCATCATGCATTGTTTGTCTGAAACTATTTTCGAAACGCCTAGTTTTGTTTTCTAAATAGCCCCCGTCTTTATTTCAAATTAAAACATCGGTCTGTTCAGGTCTTTTATTTGTCTAAAACTATTTACAAAATTTATTTTAAAATAAAAGAAAACCCTAGTCTAAAATTTCTAGTCCTAAATTTACCCAATCCTAGTCTACCCAACCCCCTCCACCTCACCCCGACCAACCATAGCTTGCCACCTCACCTTTCCCTCCACCTCATCACAGCCACAGCCACCTCACCAATCCCTGGCCCCGCGCATGGCCCACCACTTCCTCCCTCACCCCCCACACCGACCCACTTCCCTGGTCAAACCCACCCCACCCGCCTGACCCCTCTCTCCCTGGCCCACCCCTCTCTCTCACCCACCCCGCGTCAACTCTCCTCCCCATCCTCTCTCTCCCCGATGCGCTCGCCGCCCCCGTCTCCTCCTTCCCTGCCGCCTCCCCATGAGCCTCCTCCTCGCCGTCTCCCTCGAGCTGCTCACCTTGCCGCCTTCCTCTTCCTCCCGTCGGCCCGCTCACCCACCTTCGCCGCCAGGCCCGCCCTTCTTCCTCCCCTCCGGCCGCCGCCCTCCTCTCCCTCCTCTCCCCTCGCCAGCGCCTTGGTGAGCTCCCATCGCCGGCCTCTTCTCGCCTCGTCTCCTCCTCCTCGGCCGACCCGCGCCGTTCCTCTCGCGAGCTCGACCCCATGAAGCACCTCCCCTCCGCGCCTCGGACCCTTCGCTCAGGCCGGACCCGACCCCGCCTCCCGCCCGCCGCCGTGTCCTCCCGCCGTGCTGCGCCTCTCCTCTGGTTGCCCCTATGCCCAAGCTTGCCTTGCCGCCGCCCGGCCCGCAGCTCGGCCTCGCCCTCTGCCCGGCCGTCGGCCAGAGCCATGCGTGGCCCGCCTTGTGATCCCTGTTCGGCTCGCGCCCACCAGGTGGGCTCTGCCACCACCGCCAAGTCCGTCGTCGTCGGCCTCGCCCTATCCCGCGACCCCGCCTCTCCTCTCTGTCCCGGTTTTGTGTCTGTGAGTTTTGGTGTAAACGTGTTGCTGTGATTCTATTGGATTTATTGGAAAAAGAGGACTGTGTCGCCCCCGAGTTCTACTTCTTAGCGTGTCGCCATCGACAAGACCGCCTCTCCGCGCCGATGCCCGGAAGTCGGATGCCAAGTTCTACATCCAACGAGTTGACCGATGATCGAGATGGGCACCCCAAGGTCTTCATCCCGGTGCGACAAGCACTTCGCGCAGAACGACAAGAACTGCTTAGCGGACACCGTGCGACAAGATCTACTCCACGGATCCCAAGACCCGGTGCCCGATCCACTCAAGTTCGCCGAGGCAAGATCGACCGCTTAGCACCCAAGTTCTCCATCGTGTATCCGAACCTCACCGTTCCCGTCGAACCCTGAGTCCGAACCCCGAACCCCCGGAACCAAGATCGCCGAACCCTAATGTGTGACCCCTTTTCTCGAGCCCTATTTTATAAATGAAATATAAACTTGTTGCATATTAAATTATCATGCTTGCACGCATATCATGTGGGTTTGGGGGCCTTATGCCGATTCACATGATAATTAAATATGGGATCCATATGCGGACAAATCTAGTCTTATATTGGCCTCATTTAAATTTGTGTAGCGAACCGGTAACTTATCTTGCCCTGTTATTACAACATTTAATTTGCGGGGTAGATAAATAACATGAACCATCTAATTAATTTGTCGGGACCCGGTTAAAATATGGCCTAATTGCATCGCACCTTTGCCATGTCATACATCATACATGCATCATGCCGATCTTCTGCCGTTGTATTAAATAGTGCACCCGGTGTTTCTTCTAGTGTTTTGCTTCTTCATGGACTAGGCCGATGAGTTGATGCGAGTGTCGACCCAATCTTTGGTTGAACCTTCGGCAATGCTTTTCAGGCGAGCATCTGCCCCTTTGTACCTATCTTACTTTTATAGTATTTATTCCCGCCTGTTGATCTATTGCTATCTGTGTTGCGTTGCTCTAGTTTTCGTACCCGTGATTTCCTTGCAGCCTTATATTGCCTTGGACACATCCTATTACCTGTTGTTTGGTAGATAGCGGGACTTATGGCGTCGTGATCGCTTGCTCGGTAATTGCGTGTCGTCGAGTACCACAGTTGTTGGAGTACTGCCGCATGTTTAAGGTTGGAGATGATCATGGCTTTCATTATCGTTTACTTTAATTACTATTTAACAACTAAAATTGAATTAGATAAGCAGAGGCACAGGTGGGCAATAGATGTTATTTGGTTGTTAACCGTCCACTTGTGTCCCGTACGACCCCGAGTACTTGATACTTGTTCCTTAAATATTCGCGCTATCCACATCCGGGAGGATTATGGGACCCCCCTGAGCCAGAGCTTGATTCAGTCTTATTTCTTGGGGCCACAAACTAGTTTGAGGTTTTATTTACTATCTTGTACTTATGCCATGTTTTACTGTATTATTTACGATTGTGCGAGGAGCACTTGTACTGTTTAGGTAAGCGGAGTGTTTTCGCGGTATCGACAAGCCCAGTTTTGGGTTCCCAGTCGTTTACAGCCACTGACGCAAACCTTGAGTACGTCTCGGGGTCAAAACCGTTGGGTGTACTCAATGGGGTGGCCCCAAATATTCTGAATCCTGTGATTGCTTTGTCATGAAGGCCTCGTTGGGTTTTGATTTGGTTTTCGAGGTTGATCGTGTGTGTTGCTATTTGTGCACCCTGGTAAAACTTTCAAAGCCGTGTCGCGGTTATGGACGACTTGAGCACAAGATATCTCGATCATAGACAAATATAACTAAAGTAGTGCTATAAATTTGACTTTATAATAACTAGTAATCAGCTTCACTATAATGGAATGGCTAAATAAAACTGCCCACAATTGCTTGTTTGGGTTGTCGCTTGCGACCATTGTATCTGACTAGTAAGTATTGCACCTTCTGGAATGGCTAAATAAAAATACCAACAACTGCTGGGTTTTGGGTTATCTCATGCTAATTGTATCTGACTAGTAAGTGTTGCAACTACAATGGAATGGTTAACTAAAAGTGCCCACTGCTTATTATATCAGGATAACTATCTATACCTGACTAGTAATTGCTGCAACGATAACTGAATAAATAAAACTATCAACGGTGTGAGTTCCTCGGTTAACTTCCTTGTTTGGTCTCGAGGGGGAAACACCAGGATGGGTTTGTCTGATGGTAGAATCAGGTTGGTTCCGAATAGGTCTTGCTTATCCCTCTCGATAGCGCGGTTGTATCGAGTCTCTATAGGTTGTTTAGTGCATCTTGCCGCTGCGCTTGATCCACCATACCTATGTAGGCGAGGACCGCAATTCTAGCCTCGCTGTCTTGGCCTCGATCGACGCTCCTCTTTTCCTTTGCCTTTGTGGCACCCCTTTTGTTTAAGCGTGTTTTGAGATCGGCGTTGTTAGCGGGTTACCCTTCGGCTTGGCTCAGGCGGGGTTATGGGCGCCGTTGGTTATTCTTCGAGCTCTTAGCTCAATTTGCATCTTGTCCGCATTTCGGACGCTACATCGTTAAAGGTGATTTGGATCTTTGTATTGTATATCGTATTCTTGACTCTTTGAGTCGCCGTTGTATATATATATACGTGGGTCCCATCGAGGACTGTTGTGTAATGTTATTACCGTTTTCCACCATAAAGTGCTGGTGGGCACCTTTGAATCGTTTCTATGCGGGTTTGGCGGGAAGCACTGAAACTTGCATAGGGTCGATTCTGAGGGTGTTACAACCGTCGTCGGGCATGGAGAGGTATGAGGTAACACAGCTTACCCAGGTTCAGATCCCACGACGGTGGCGGAATCCTACTCCTGCTATAAATCACTATAATGGCAATACGCCGAGTTACAGGGATTGGTTCGCTGTGCGAGGTTATGTGAAGTTGTCTATAATCATCTGAGATTGTGCCCTAAAGGATCCCATAGGCCCGACTTATATAGTCGTCAGATCCTAGGGTTACTCGTAAAAGTCCTAGCTGGACAGGTTACAGAGTCCTACACTAACTATAACTAGTCTAGCTTGTCTTTTACTCCAAGGCTCCGGGTACGCTGGTGACTCCACTGTAGCCTTCCTTTATCCGGCATGGGCCTCCCTTCTGGATCCATCTAACTGAAGGGAATATGCCCGAGAGGCAATAATAAAGTGGTTATTATCGTATTCCTTGTTTATGATAAATGTTTATTTTGCATGCTATAATTGTATTAATACGGAAACGTTAATACATGTGTGTTTAATAAACAAATAGAAAGTTCCTAGTTATGCCTCCCTTATAAACTAGCTCGTTGATTAACAAGATGATCAAGGTTTCCTGATCATGGACATTGGATGTTGTTAATAGCAGGTCACAACATTAGTGTAATGGTGTGATGAACATTCATCCAAGTATAGCATTACGATCAAAGTCATTGAGTTTATATTGCTATAACAACTTACGAAGTGATCCTAATCCTTAGACCATGAGATCATGTCAATCACTAACAGGAAGAGTTTCTTGATAACATCAAAGCGTCACACCGTAATGAGGTGATTATAAAGATGGATTCGAACTACTAAAGTGTTATGTTGAGGCCCATGGATCGAGAGTGGAATTTGTTCATCCGATGATGGATAGATTTACTCTGGGCCCTCGGTGATATCACATTGGTTAGCTTGCAAGCAAGTGATTTGATCACTAGAATGTTATATCACGGGAAGAAAAGAGTGCATGTCGATGCGAGATCAAACTAGGTATGGAGATACCGATGATCGAATCTCGGACATGTAATATATGAAACAAAAGGATTAAGATACTAGCGTAAAGGTTCCGACGATCACAAGAAAGTCATCGTTGAATGTGTGGAGTCGATATGGGTCTCGGATCCGCTTCGATTATTGATCGAGGGGTCTCGATCATGTCCACATTATTCGCGAACCGTAGGGTGACACACTTAAGAGACACCGACATCCAATTGGAGCAAAAGTTTCATGCCGAAAAGAAAAGGAAAGCGCAGAATATATTTCACTAGACAATCAAGCTGCTTTGGTTGAAATTCTTGGCCGGTTACGCATGTGAAATAGAATACTAGCAAGGGTTTTATGTGAATGTTTGTTAATTAAAGTAATTAACAAAAATTCTGAATAAATAAATAAAGAGTTTTATTTAAATGAGAGCTTGCATTAAATTTGGTGGAAATTTAATGCATGTGAGTGGATTTTTAGTGGAGGCTTTTTAATGGGAGTGGAGGCTTTTCATTTTGGTGGAAGCTCCACCCACATGAATGTGGAAGAGGTGGGGCAGCCTCCATGGCTGGCGCCATGCCTTGGGTGCCCCCTCTCCCCTATAAAGGCCCCCTCTCCTCCTCTCACAAAACACCTCCTCGTGAAGGATCTCTCTCCCCTCTAGAATTTATTCCCCATGGTCTCGGACTAGCGAGATACATGTTCCAGTGGCTTTCGGCAAGAAAGAGTTGTGCTTCGCTGCATCGCTGGGCGAGGCGGAGGTTGCTCGGTGCCTCGAGCGTGTGTCGCGAGCGGATCTTGTTGTTGTTTTGGCGCTAGGACTTCCTCTCGATCTTGAGATCGGCAAGAGATCGTCTACATCAACCACGAGTTTGGACTCGTTAAGCTTTGTCGGTATTCAAGGGTATGTTCTCTCGGATATACATCCGTTGTTTGTATCTAGTAGATAGATCTTGGTACATAGTTGTTCCCATCATAGGAAAATTTTTGTTTTCTATCTTTGCGAACCCTACGGGTATCGAGCCGGATCTATCGTAGATACTTTGCAGGTAGTACACATATGAGTATGTGGGTGATGATGATCATTTTATTGCTTCTTAGTTGTACTTTGGATATTGGTGGCATAGTGGGATGAAGCGGCCGGACAAACTTTACATGTCCTCGCACATGAGACTGTTCCACGCTTGACATGCAACTAGTTTTGCATAAGTGGCTAGCGGGTGTCTGCTCTCCTACTATAGTCAATATCTAATTTGCAACGAGTTGTCAACAATTTGGTTATCCTCGTTGTGGTTCATGTTTGTAGGTAAGACGGTTCTATCTTGAAAGCCCTAAGCCACGTAAAATTTGCAATGGATAAATTAGGCGTCTAGTTTAGATTGTTCTTTGGGCTAGTGTTATGATATGGTGATGTTGTAAGTAGAAGTATGAGATGATACTCTTACAACATACATAACGTGTAATATCCATAGACCTTGGACTTACACATATAGGTATGATAGTGATCATACCACGGTGCACATGATAGAGATCATGTCACGGAACCATATCATTCCACTAATAAACATGTGATGTTTGATAGCATCTTATATTGCTTGTTTGGTGTTTTATTAGCATAATAAGATGATCCTCATTTAGATATCAAGATAAGAATGTGTTCTTCCTTAAGTATGCACCGACAATGTTTCGTCGCTTCAAGACATCACGTGATGATCGGGTGTACTTGAATCCACGAGCATATCTCGGGTGTAAAGCAGTTACCTGCGAATACTAAGGTTCTTACTTGGCGAGCCTAGCATGTATACAGACATGGCCTCGAACACGGACGAAAGGTTAAGCATGAGTCATATGTTTTGATATGATGACCATATGGATGCTCGCCTTTGAAGCTACGCCGACTCACGTGATGATCGGACTTGGTGTAGTGGATTTGGTTCATGTAATCACCAAAAAGACGAGGGATGTCGTTTTGAGTGGGAGTTCATTTCTAATTTGGATTAGTAGAACTCAATTTATCATAAATTAAATCAAAGTGAATTTGCATAATTTGTTGTAGTCATTGGCATTCGTTCACCACCTTATGCATAATTGTAATTGAGATAATAGAACTATAGAATTACGGATATATACTTTCTGTTGGTATCGTATTGTGTTGAGTGTCAATCTAAAGTTTAAAGTCCTATTGCAAACTTTCAGCAAAATTCTATTTACTCCATGAAATTTAATAATTGGTATTAAATCAAGAGTAACAATTCGATGTTAGTATCTTAAGTATCATGTTTGCCTCCATGATTCTTGATTTAAACATCGAGTTTATCTAGGAGTGAAAGAATTATTTGAAACCATCATGTGGCGAGATATAACGATATCTGAAACAATGTTTTGGTTGAAATATGATAGAGTATAATATATGTTCTCATATTGGATGAGAATTTGCGAAGGTTGGAGATGCTAGACATCCTAATCATCCAAAAGGGTTTTGGAAAGTAATGTTATACTCACGATTCGCCTTTATAAGCTAAAGTAGCTTGATCATGAAAGTCGTCATGATAAGGGTGAATAGAATATGTATGTAAAATGTTTAATACACTAAAAGGTTACTAAAGAATGGATTTTGAAAGAATACCGATCATTTGATGATGGTGATCTACTTCAAAGTGCAAGTCCAAAGGTATTATTATTTGAATATACACGCTTTGGACTAGGTGTCATGTATATGGCGCCACTTTTGATGTTGATAAATTCTTTTAAAAAGGAAAAGGAAATGCTGAAAGAGAATCTATAAAATATATTTGGCAGAAAAGAAAAGATTGGAAATATCCAATTTAGGTATATATATGATATACATGTTATGGTTGTATTCTTTGCTTCTTAAACAATGTGGTTCTTGGGTATTGGATACCGAATTGGTTGGTATGAAATTTCATACGGAACAACGCATTTCATGAACCACAATGTCCTAAGTAACTAGCAAGAGAATATGTGATGATGTTCATCGAAAACAAACAAACCGTTGTTTGTATTTCTCTTTGACATCAAAGCTTGACTTCAAGATTTGTTTTAATAATTGTTATTTAAATCAGGTATTATGAGAACAAAGGTTGTTCAAATAATTACCGTAATCCATATAAGATGGATGATTTACAAATCTAGTTGGAGAAATCACATCCATAAAGCCTAATGCTAAAATGTCGCAAGACAAATGATTGAAAGATCACTTACGAAGTGACATCGCCGTTTAAATTATATTGGAAAGAAAACATGAAGAATCTCCATTTTCATGGATTTTTGGAGTCTTTGATTTGATCAAGTGACGCTTGTGAGACTTTCCTCGGGATAATTAAAACTTCGTTCAAAGGCCAAGAAGAGCGAGCGACTAAAATATTGGAATTTATACATATCGATGTATATAGTCCATTATGTGCGATCGTAGCGATGGGTTTCAACTTCATATACTTTCTTCGGAAATTGAGTGAATAATTCACTTAATGAGAAAGAAGTGTGAAATATTTGAAAATGTTCAAAGACTTTCAAGATGAAGTGAAAATCATTGTGACAAGAAAAATAAATGAATTATGATTTGATCATAAAGGGATTTATTTGAGTTACAAGTGTAACAAGAAAAATAAATGAATTATGATTTTATCATAAAAGGGATTTATTTGAGTTACAATTTTAGCAAAACACCTAGATTTACATCTCCTGAAACACCATAGGAATATGGAATGTTTTGAGATTTGTAAGGAAATTGTGGCATCCCGCAAAACCACTACTAGAAATTCGCGTTGAATTTGTGCATTGCATCGTCATCATCATGCATTGTTTGCCAAAACCATTTTCGCAAACCCCGATTTATTTTCAACGCCCATCTTTAAAATAAATATCCAATCGGATCGTAGGAGTATTTTATTTTGTCCGATGTCGGTTTGTAAATGTCTTGTTTGAAGTAAATAAAAATATTAATTATTTTAGTAGCGGTCAGACGGCCAACCCGACCGACGACCCTTGATTTTAAACGGTCCGGTGAACCGTCCCTAAATCCTAAGTCCACCTAAAATGCTACCCCCACTCCCTGGCCCAGCCCCCAACCAACCATGGAGCTCCGACTCACCCTCTCTCTCATCTCTCCTCTCTCCCTGCGGGTTCCACCGGCCAGCCCCTCCCCGGCGCGTGGCCCCCTGAACCTGCCACGTCCAGCCCCCTCCTTTCCTTTCTCACCCACTCCTCCTACCCGCCTGCCCTCGCCACGTGGCCGGCCACCTAACCTCACGCCCACAGGACCCCAGCGTCGCCACCCGCCTGCCACGCCGCCACCACTTGCATGCCGCCACCGCCCGCGCTTGCCACACTCCCTCACGCGACCGCAGCGGTCCGCCCAGGGACCTGCGTGGGCCACCCAAGACCTGCCTCCCGGACCCGCGCCCGGACCCCCTGCAGACCCCACCACGTGCACGGCTTCTTCCTCCTCCCCACATAGCGCAACCGCCCTCCGCCCTCCGCTCATGCGCGGCAGCCGCCAGCCCGCATCCCTCCGACCTCGCCGTGCGCTGCAGCCTGCGGCCCGGCCGCCTCCTTCCCGGGGCTCGCCCGCCCCTCACCTCGCGTGCCTCTGCGCTCTCTCCCTTGCGTCGGCGCCTCCACCACCCTCCGGCACCTCGCGGCTGCGCCTCCTCCTTCCTCCGCGGCGCGAGCCCGCGATCCCGCCGGCGAGCAACCGTCAAGACCACGCCCGCCGCCAGCGCGATGTCCCCTCGGCGGCGAGCCCCGCCAAGCTCCTCGCCCGCCGTACCTCTGCCGCCTTGCTCGTCCGGCCCGGCCGAGCCAGCGGCAACCCACCTCGGCCACCGCCTCGCGTCCCCCTCCTCGGAACCCAACCACCGCCGGCCCGCCTCCTCCGCGCGCCGCCTCGGCGCGAGCCCGCCTCGCCTGCCTGCAGGACCCGCTTCACCGCCTCGGCCACCTCGCCGTCGTCCGAGCTCGCCGCCCGCTCGGCGACCTGGCCGTCCTGCCCGCGACCGCCGCCTCTGCCCGTCGAGACGGCCGCGTATGGCGCCGCCCGGCCTCCCGTTGCCTCTTGAGCCCAGCTCGCGCCGCCCGTCCTCAAGCGCTGGGCAGCCCGGCTCGGCTTATCGTCCCGTGCGGCGTCAATCCCGGCCCGCTCCTTCCGCGTCGGCTCTGTTCGGCGGGAGATGCAACGCCGTGAGTTGGTCGAAGGTTCGCAACGCCACCGATGCAAGGCCAAACACGCGACACGCCAAGATCCACCCCGAGGACGCCATCGACACCGAGCGAATTCCCAAGATCTACCACAGGGACGCCGGGGCAGTGCATCGACCCCCACCAAGATCTGCATCGGCGCTAAGAACTCGCGATAGCGCCAAGGCCACCACAGACGCCGAGACCCTGAACCACGAGGCCCGAACCCGGCGCCAAGTTCTTCCTCCGGATCCGAAGACGCCAAGACCGATAAGATCTACCCGATCCAAGACCCTAACCCCGGATGCGCCAAGACCTACCCCGGAGGCCGAGAACGTTTCCGCCGAACCCCCGAACCCTAGATCCGTCGAACCCTGGACCCCGACCCCGAACCCCGGAAACCCCAAGATCGTCGAGACCCCTAATGTGTGAACCCCTTCCCGAAAACCCTACTTTTATAACATAATATAACTTGTCGCATATTAATTGTCATCGTGCATGCATATCTGTGGTTTGGGGGCCTTATGCCGATTCACCTAATAATTAAATATGGGGCCCATATGCGGGCAAATCTAGCCTTATATTGGTCTCATTTAAAATTGTGTAGCGAACCGGTGTTATCTTTTACCATGCTAAAACAACATTTAAATTGCGGGCCTTCTAAATAACTTGAACCAATTAATTAATTGTCGGGACCCCGGTTCCACTTAACTTGACCTAATTGCATCGCACCTTTGCCATGTCATCCATCATACATGCATCATGCCGATCTTCTGCCGTTTATTAAATATTGCATCCGTGTTCCTTCTAGTTATTTGCTTCTTCATGATAAGGCCGTTGAGTTGATGTGAGCTTTCCGATCTTGGTTGAACCTTTCGACAATGTTTTCAAAGAGCATCTCCCTTTCTACCTATCTTACTTTTATAGTATTTACTTCCTCCTGTTGATCTATTGCTATCGTGTTGCGATGCTTTAGTTTCGCATTCGTGATAATACGTGCAGCCTATATTGCCTTGGACACACCCTATTACCCGTTGTTTGGTAGATAGTTGGACTTTGGCGTCGTGATGGCTTGCTCAAGTCTTGATGTGTCGCCATATGCCACGATTGTGATGTTTTCGCATGTTGATGTTGGAGGTGATTCTAGTTTTACTTATCGTCACTTTAATTTCTGTTTAACAACTAAAATTGAATTAAGCAGAGGCATCGGTGGGTGATAGATAATATTTGGTTTCCGAACGCCCACTTGTGTCCCGTAAGACCCCGAGTACTTGATACTGTTCCTTGATTTTGCGCTATCCACATCCGGGAGGTATATGGGACCCCAGCCGAGCTTGATTCATTCTTATTTCTTGGGGCCACAAACTAGTTTGAGGTGTTTTACTATCCTGTACTTATGCCATGTTTCTTGCTTTATTTACGATTGTGCAGGTGCACCTTTGCATCGCTTAGGATCGGGACACGATTCCGGTGTCGACAAGCCCGTTTGGGGTTCCCATCGTTCACACCGTCCACCCAACACCTTGAGGCCGTCTCGAGCTTGTCTACTCCGCTATGATTCTACTTAAGGGTGGCCCCTGAAATATTTCTGAATCCTGTGATTGTTCAAGTGAAAGCCTCGTTGGGTTTTGATTTGGTTTTTCCGAGGTTGATCGGCGTGTGTTGCTATTGGTGCACCGGCGGGTAAAACTTTCGAAAGCCGTGTCCATGGATATGGACGACTTGGAGCACGATCTCGATCATAGACAAGCATAACTAAAGTTTACTGCTATAAATTTGACTTATAATGACTAGTAATCAGCTTCACTATAACGGAATGGCTAATTAATACTGCCCACCATTGCTTGTTTGGTTGTCGCTTGCGACCATTGTACCTGACTAGTAAGTATGGCAACTACAACGGAATTGGCTGAATAAAAGTACCAACAACTTGGTTTTGGGTTTATCACATGCTATCTCATGTCGATTAGTAATCTTGCTACTATAACGGAATGGTTAACTAAAAGTGCCCACTGTTTACTTTATCGGGACAATTATCTATACGACTAGTAAATGCGCAACGATAACCTAATAAGTAAAGCGCCAGCGGTGTGAGTTCCTCGGTTGACTTCCTCGGCGGCCTCGAGGAAATGCCGGATGGGTTTGTTTGGTGTTAGCCGGTTGGATCCGGATAGGTCATTCTTATCCTCTCGATATCCGCCAGCTTGTATCGAGTCTCTATAGGTTGTTTAGTGCATCTGCCGCCGCCGCTCCCACCATACCTATGTAGGCGAGGACCGCCGAATTCTAGCCTCGCTGTCTTGGCCTCGATCGACGCCTCCTTCTTTGTTTTCCTTTTGCCCTTGTCGGCACCCTTTGTTAAGCTGGTTTTGAGATCGACGCCATAGCGTGGTTACCCTTCCGGCTTGGCACAGGCGGGTTATGGGCGCCATTGGTTATTCTTCGTGGCTCTTAGCCCCATTTGCATCTGTCCGTAGCTGGACGCCTATCGCTTTCAAGGTGATTTGGATCTTTGTATATTATATTGTATTCTTGACTCGTTGAGTCGTTATATATATCTGTTCTATGGGTCCCATCGAGGACTTGTGTAATGTTATTACTTTGCTTTCCACCCGCACGAAAGTGCTGGGCACCTTTGAAT
Source organism: Avena longiglumis (assembly GCA_030063025.1). Taxonomy (NCBI): domain Eukaryota; kingdom Viridiplantae; phylum Streptophyta; class Magnoliopsida; order Poales; family Poaceae; genus Avena; species Avena longiglumis. The sequence continues at coordinate 536,138,015 of CP125975.1, forward strand.
CGTTTCTATGGGTTTGGCGAATTTTGTTCAAACTTGCATAGGTCCGATTCGAGGTGTTACAGAGTGGTATCGAGCTCGATGGTTGCGATACCCCACAAGTCCAAATTGTGAGGATAACCTAGCTAACTACAAGTAGAGTGTCAAAACTATTTTGCAAAAACGGTTGGATAGTTCTGATTAGGTCTGATTTTACTCCTTACCCCTCTGCTATTCTCCTCTTACCTCGACGTGTTTTGAATCTGCTCTCTTCTCTTTCTTCGAGTCCAGGAATTCTCGTGGTTGGGTTCCGTCGTACCTTTAGGGTTTCGCTTCTTCCTTTGTTAACGGTGTCGCTACATCTGGTTTTCCTGCTATCCGAGGAATCCTCCGTCTGGTGGACTTCTCTTGTTCCTTCTCGTGTTTTCCGGTGTTTTCCGACGCGACGACATCCTCTACGCCAGATCCGATGCAGAGTCTGCATCACCCCTTTGTTCCGAACCTCGCTTGTCGAGATCTTCAGTCTGTTTCCGAGAATGGTTGCACGCTTTTCCACTGATTGTGCGAAGTAATAGTTTGGGTGCGTGATGGATTGGCCCCATGCCGACTACCCTTTCTATTCGCTTTTGTACATTGAAGTGGAAGAGAATGCATCGGTTCCCTCTTTCCATCGAAGTTAGAGGTGGCTTTAATTGTTGATACCTCCACCTTCGACCTTTTGTTCCCGGAGTGCTCTCGCGACGATCAGGAGCAACGACCCATTGTTGGTGGTGTCGCAGATTTCAAGATGGAGGATGAATCATTGTTAGTGGTGTCGCAAAGATCTACATGAAGCGAGGAGTTCAGACCGTCGGCCATATTCCTTGTACCATGCGGCGGATCTCGAGGGCGAGATCCATTGTTAGTGGTGTCGAATTGTGGCATCCCGCAAAACCACTACTAGAAAATCGCGTTGTATTTGTGCATTGCATCGTCATCATCATGCATTGTTTGCCAAAACCATTTTCAAAAACCCCGATTTATTTTCAAACGCCCATCTTTAAAATAAATATCAATCCGGATCAGGAGTATTTTATTTTGTCCGATGTCGGTTTGTAAATGTCTTGTTTGAAGTAAATAAAATATTAATTATTTTAGTAGGGCGGTCGGACGGCCAACCCGACCCGAACGACAGCCTTGATTTAAACAGTCCAGGTGAATCCCCTAAATCCTAAGTCCACCTAAAATGCTACCCTCACTCCCTGCCCACCCCAACCAACCGTAGAGCTCCACCTCACCCTCTCTCTCATCTCTCCTCCCTGCGGGTCCCACCCAGCCCTCCCACTGGCCGCGTGGCCCACCCAACCTGCCACGCCCACCCTCCTTTCCCTTTCTCACCCACCTCCTACCCGCCCCCATCGCCACGTGGCGCCACCTAACCTCACCGCCTCGACCCACCGCGTCGCCACCCGCCGCCACGCCGCCACCCCGCGATGTCACACACGCCCACGCTTGCTACACTCCTCCACGCGCCAAGACGCGGTCCCCGCCAGGGACCCACGCGGCCACCCAGACGCTCCCAGCACCGCCCGGCCCCTGCACCCCACCTACCCAAGACGGCTTCTTCCTCCTCCGCCACGCAATCAGCCGCCTCCGCCGCTCGCTCCACAGCACAGCCGCCAGCGCCCGCATCCCTCCGACTCGCTGCTGCCCGCGGCCAGCCCGCCTGCCCGGCCGCCTTCCTGGGCTCGCCACCTCCGCCTCCGCCGCCTCCCTTGCGCCGCCCACCACCCTCCAGCCTCGCGGCTGCAGCCCTCCTTCCTCCGCCGGCGAGCCCCCAGCCTCCAGCGAGCAACCGTCGATACCACGCCCGCCGCCACGGCGGTGTCCTCGACGCCGGCGAGCCCCGCCGCTAAGCTCCCGCCGCCTTCGCGTACCTCTGCCGCCGCCTTGCTCGTCAGGCCACACAGCTTGGCCGCGAGCACCGGCCACCTCCGCCACCGCGTCTCCTCGGAACCCAACCACCGCTGCCCGCCTCCTCGCTGCGCCACAGCCCGCCGCCGCATAGGACCTGCCACCGCCCTCCGCCACCTCGCTCATCGTCCCGAAGCTCGCCTTGCGCCGAAAGCAGCCTCGCCGCCTCGACCGCCGCCTCTGCCGTCGAGACCGCCCGCGTAAGCCCGCCGCCTCCCGGCCTCTTCGAGCCCATTTCGCCGCCACGTCCTCAAGCGCTGGGCCGCCCGCGGCTGGCCTCGACGCCATCGTCCGTCAGGCGTCGATCCCGGGCCCGCTTCCGCTCGCCGCCTGTTCTCCGGAGATGCAACGCCGTGAGTCGGTCGAAGGTTCGCAACGCCACCGGAGATGCAAGGCCGAAAACACGCGACACGCCAAGATCCACCCCCCAAGGACGCCATCGACACCGGAACCGCGAATTCCCCAAGATCTGCCACAGGGACGCCCCAGGACGAGTGCATCGACCCCCCCACCAAGATCTGTCGATGTCAAGAACTCGCGATAGCGCCAAGGCCACCACAGACCGAGACCCTGAACCACGAGGCAACGACGCGCCAAGTTCTTCCTCCGGATCCGAAGACGCCAAGACCGATAAGATCTACCCGATCAAGACCCTAACCGGATGCGCCAAGACCTACCGGAGGCCGAGAAGCTCACGAACCCGAACCCCGGATCCGTCAGACCTCGGACCCCGACCCCGAACCCCGGAAACCCCAAGATCGTCGAGACCCCTAATGTGTGAACCCCTTCCCGAAAACCCTACTTTTATAACATAATATAACTTGTCGCATATTAATTGTCATCGTGCATGCATATCTGTGGTTTGGGGGCCTTATGCCGATTCACCTAATAATTAAATATGGGGCCCATATGCGGGCAAATCTAGCCTTATATTGGTCTCATTTAAAATTGTGTAGCGAACCGGTGTTATCTTTTACCATGCTAAAACAACATTTAAATTGCGGGCCTTCTAAATAACTTGAACCAATTAATTAATTGTCGGGACCCCGGTTCCACTTAACTTGACCTAATTGCATCGCACCTTTGCCATGTCATCCATCATACATGCATCATGCCGATCTTCTGCCGTTTTATTAAATATTGCATCCGGTGTTCCTTCTAGTTATTTGCTTCTTCGCGGATAAGGCCGTTGAGTTGATGTGAGCTTCACCGATCTTGGTTGAACCTTTCGACAATGTTTTCAAAGTAGCATCTCCCTTTCTACCTATCTTACTTTTATAGTATTTACTTCCTCCTGTTGATCTATTGCTATACGTGTTGCGATGCTTTAGTTTCGCACTGATAATACCGCAGCCCTATATTGCCTTGGACACACCCTATTACCTGTTGTTTGGTAGATAGTTGGACTTACGGCGTCGTAGTGGCTTGCTCAAGTCTTGATGTGTGTCGCCATATACCCACGATTCTTGATGTTTTGCCGCATGTTAATGTTGGAGGTGATTCTAGTTTTACTTATCGTCACTTTAATTTCTGTTTAACAACTAAAATTGAATAAGCAGAGGCATCGGTGGGTGATAGATAATATTTGGTTTCCGAACGCCCACTTGTGTCCCGTAAGACCCCGAGTACTTGATACCTGTTCCTTGATTTTGCGCGCTATCCACATCCGGGAGGTATATGGGACCCCCCTGAGCCAGAGCTTGATTCATTCTTATTTCTTGGGGCCACAAACTAGTTTGAGGTGTTTTTACTATCCTGTACTTATGCCATGTTTTACTGCTTTATTTACGATTGTGCGAGGTACTGCACACTGTACTGTTTAGGATCGGGACACGATTCCGCGGTGTCGACAAGCCCCGTTTGGGGTTCCCAGTCGTTCACAGCCGTCTACCCAGACCTTGAGTCCGTCTCGGAGCTTGTCTACTCGTTCGGATTCTACTTAAGGGTGGCCTGAAATATTTCTGAATCTCGTGATTGTTCATCGTGAAAGCCTCGTTGGTTTTGATTTGGTTTTCCGAGGTTGATCGGCGTGTGTTGCTATTGGTGCACCCCGCCGGTAAAACTTTCGAAAGCCGTGTCGCGGATATGGACGACTTGGAGCACAATGTATCTCGATCATAGACAAGCATAACTAAAGTTCGCTATAAATTTGACTTATAATGACTAGTAATCAGCTTCACTATAACGGAATGGCTAATTAATACTGCCCACCATTGCTTGTTTGGTTGTCGCCATTCATTGTACCGACTAGTAAGTATGGCAACTTCAACGGAATGGCTGAATAAAAGTACCAACAACCGCTGGTTTTGGGTTTATCACATGCTATCATGTCGATTAGTAAATCCGCTACTATAACGGAATGGTTAACTAAAAGTGCCCACTGCTTACTTTATCGTGACAATTATCTATACGACTAGTAAATGCTGCAACGATAACCTAATAAGTAAAGCGCCAGCGGTGTGAGTTCCTCGGTTGACTTCTCGACGGCCTCGAGGAAATGCCGAGATGGGTTTGTTTGGTGTTAGCTTCGGTTGGATCCGGATAGGTCATTCTTATCCCTCTCGATATCCGCCGATTGTATCGAGTCTCTATAGGTTGTTTAGTGCATGTTGCCGCTTCAGATCCACCATACCTATGTGGCGAGGACCGCCGAATTCTAGCCTCGCCGTGTCTTGGCCTCGATCTTGACGCCTTCTTTGTTTTACCTTTGCCCTTGGCACCCTTTGTTAAGGTGTTTTGAGATCGGCGCCGTTAGCGAGGTTACCCTTCCGCTTGGCTCGGGCAGGTTATGGGCGCCATTGGTTATTCTTGTGGCTCTTAGCCCCATTTGCATCTTGTCCGTAGCTGGACGCTATATCGTTTCAAGGTGATTTGGATCTTTGTATATTATATTCATATTCTTGACTCGTTGAGTCGCCGTTATATATATCTCTGTGCAGGGTCCCATCGAGGACTGTTGTGTAATGTTATTACTTTGCTTTCCACCCGCACGAAAGTGCCTGGTGGGCACCTTTGAATCGTTTCTATGCGGGTTTGGCGAATTTTGTTCAAACTTGCATAGGTCCGATTCTGAGGGTGTTACAGAAATCTTGTTTGACATGGTTGGATCAAAGGTGTTATTTATAAAACTGCCATTATGTTTTAAAAGATTAAAGCTTTAGAGACTACCGCTTTTACACTGAAAAGAGCTCCATCTTGATCCGGTGAAATGACACCATGGAAGTTATGGTTTGGGGTAAAACCCAAGTTGTCATTTCTTAAATTTTGGTATGCTAAACATAAGTAAGATGTTTTACAACCAAAGTTGGATTAGCATGTCTTTGTAGGTTATTTCGAATAACAATTGGTTATTCCTCCTTAACACCGAGGACAAAAGGGTTTGTCGCTTGAAATGTGAAGTTTCTTGAAGAAGGAATTTTTCATAAAAGTTAAGTGGGAGGACAATAGAACTTTGATAAGGTTAACGAACCTTAGCTAAATGTCTTTGAGTTCTTGCAGCAGGAAATCGATTACGAGGCTGCCATAATGCTCATAGCTTATGTGCCTCAAAGGTTGTGGTCACGAGGTCTAAAGTTCCTATTGAACCAAGAAGGTCGGTTAAACAATCAAATGCTAAGATTTGAGAGTAAATCATTATTGTTTGACAATGATGAACCGAATACATACAAAGAAGCGATGATGGGCCGTGACTCCGTCAAAGGGCTTGAAGCCATAAAATTCGTGATGGTTGCATTTACGAGAAGGCATGTTTTTAACTTGGAAGACCCTCCGAAGGTGTAAAACCTATCGGTCGTATTTGGATCTATAAAGAAACATATGGATGTCTCACATCTATGAAATATTCGACATGTTGTAAAGTATTTTATGACAATGTTCAAAGAGTTGACTATGACAAGATTTGATCTTTCATAGCGATATTTAGTCTGAACGGATTAAAGTAGCAACCACTACATATAATTTGGTATATGGTAGATGAATAAACAAAACAAAGTTCTTCTAATAGAATGGTTACCTAGGACGTGTACATGACACGGTCCAAAGGGTTTTGTTAAATTCAAAGGATGCTAAAAGGGCATGCAAACTTCAATGGTTGAAGTAAGCATCGCGGAGTTGGAATCTTCACCATGATGAAAAATGAGTTTTTCATCAGGAGACGATGAAGATGCTTGCATTTGCAAGAAATTAAGTGGGAGCGCTAAGACATATTTCTAATACATTATGTGGAGGACATCTTGTTTATTAGAAATGATGTATATTTTATTGACAAAGGTTAAGAATTTCATTTCGATGAAAGACTTAGGCAAAACCCGAATATTTAGCATGAATGTCTATAGTGGATGGTATACGCTAATATGTTTATGCCAAACGACATATATGAGATATTGAAGGAGTTCAATATAGAAACGACAAGAAACAGTTCTTGTTGCATGGAAAGGAATTGAATCAAGATTCAAGTGTATCGACACTTGATAAGTGAAACAAGATTCAAGTGCTTTGACATTTGATGAGTGCAATCACGAGAATGTTTTGATCGATCATACCATGATATGTACACATCCGGATATGTCCTATGCTCTAAGTGTTATGAGCATATACCGAATGAATCATAAAATGATCATTGGACTATAGTAAGGATATTCTTATGATCTTTTGGAAGAACTAAGAATATATTTGTGTAGAGGTGACAAACAATTACAAATAGTTCATTGTAAGCGTTACATTGATACTAGTTTTGTCACAAGATACAAATTAAGTTTATCTCAATTTAAACTATGGGTGGCACAATGTAATGGAAAGGAGATTCCATGATGGATTTGGAAGAGTTCCAAAGTTAAGACATTGTGACGAATACTACAACAAAAGGCTAAGTATATGACCGCTATAGTAGCGACAAGGAGGAATTTGTGTCAAGTAGTTTGTTATCAAACTAAGGTGTGGTTCGAACGGCTAACACTAAAGATATATTGTATGACAATAGTATCGGCGTGTTTTAACCCCAAAGGAAGGTCTCACCGAAAGACCAAATTTATACAATGCCATCTCATTGGAGAATGAGTGATGCGTGAAGACGCAAAGACATGAATACACACGGACTGAAGCGTCGGATCCAGATTATGTCAACCACTTGCAATTGCGTATTTGGAACACCGTAAAGCCATAGGTGTTCAATACACAAAGTTTTCAAACTAGATTATTGTCTCTAGTGCAAGTGGGAGATCAAGGAATATGCCCGAGAGGCAATAATAAAGTGGTTATTATCGTATTCCTTGTTTATGATAAATGTTTATTTTGCATGCTATAATTGTATTAATCTGAAGCGTTAATACATGTGTGTTTAATAAACAAATAGAAAGTTCCTAGTTATGCCTCTCTTATAAACTAGCTCGTTGATTAACAAGATGATCAAGGTTTCTGATCATGGACATTGGATGTTGTTAATAGCGGGTCACAACATTAGTGTAATGGTGTGATGAACATTCATCCAAGTATAGCATTACGATCAAAGTCATTGAGTTTATATTGCTATAACAACTTACGAAGTGATCCTAATCCTTAGACCATGAGATCATGTCAATCACTAACACCGAAGAGTTTCTTGATAACATCAAACGTCACACCGTAACAGGTGATTATAAAGATGGATTCGAACTACTAAAGTGTTATGTTGAGGCCCATGGATCGAGAGTGGAATTTGTTCATCCCGATGACGGATAGATATACTCAGGCCCTCTCGGTGATATCACATTGGTTAGCTTGCAAGCAAGTGATTTGATCACTAGAATGTTATATCACGGAACGAGAAAGAGTGCATGTCGATGCGAGATCAAACTAGGTATGGAGATACCGATGATCGAATCTCGGACATGTAATATATCGCGAAACAAAAGGATTAAGATACTAGCGTAAAGGTTAAGCGATCACAAGAAAGTCATCGTTGAATGTGGGAGTCGATGGGTCTCAGATCCCGCTCGATTATTGATCCGAGAGGGTCTCGATCATGTCCACATTATTCGCGAACCGTAGGGTGACACACTTAAGAGACACCGACATCCAATTGGAGCAAAAGTTTCATGCCGAAAAGAAAAGGAAAGCAGGAATATATTTCACTAGACAAAACTGCTTTCGGTTGAAATTGCAAACCGGTTACGCATGTGAAATAGAATACTAGCAAGGGGTTTTATGTGAATGTTTGTTAATTAAAGTAATTAACAAAAAATTCTGAATAAATAAATAAAAGAGTTTTATTTAAATGAGAGCTTGCATTAAATTTGGTGGAAATTTAATGCATGTGAGTGGATTTTTGAGTGGAGGCTTTTTAATGGGAGTGGAGGCTTTTCATTTTGAGTGGAAGCTCCACCCACATGAATGTGGAAGAGGTGGGGGCAGCCCCCATGGCTGGGCGCCATGCCCCTTGGGTGCCCCCCCTCTCCCCTATAAAAGGCCCCCCTCTCCTCCTCTCACAAAACACCTCCTCGTGAAGGATCTCTCTCCCCCTCTAGAATTTATTCCCCATGGTCTCGGACTAGCGAGATACATGTTCCCGGTGGCTTTTCGGCAAGAAAGAGTTGTGCTTCCGCTGCATCGCTGGAGCGAGGAGGCGGAGGTTGCTCAGTGCCTCGAGCGTGTGTCGAGCACGATGCGCTTGTTGTTTTGGCGCTAGGACTTCCTCTCGATCTTGAGATCGGCAAGAGATCGTCTACATCAACCACGAGTTTGGACTCGTTAAGCTGTCGGTCTTCAAGGGTATGTTCTCACGGATATACATCCGCCCGTTGTTTGTATCTAGTAGATAGATCTTGGTACATAGTTGTTCCCATCATAGGAAAATTTTTGTTTTCTATCTGCGAACCTCTGAAGGGTATCGAGCCGGATCTATGCGTAGATACTTTGCAGGTAGTACACATATGAGTATGTGGGTGATGATGATCATTTTATTGCTTCTTAGTTGTACTTTGGATATTGGTGGCATAGTGGGATGAAGCGGCGGACAAACTTTACATGTCCTCGCACATGAGACTGTTCCACGCTTGACATGCAACTAGTTTTGCATAAGTGGCTAGCGGGTGTCTGTCTCTCCTACTATAGTCAATATCTAATTTGCAACGAGTTGTCAACAATTTGGTTATCCTCGTTGTGGTTCATGTTCGTAGGTAAGAACGGTTCTATCTTCGAAAGCCCTAAGCCACGTAAAATTTGCAATGGATAAATTAGAGGCGTCTAGTTTAGATTGTTGCTGGGCTAGTGTTATGATATGGTGATGTTGTAAGTAGAAGTATGAGATGATACTCTTACAACATACATAACGTGTAATATCCATAGACCTTGGACTTACACATATAGGTATGATAGTGATCATACCACGGTGCACATGATAGAGATCATATGCGGGAACCATATCATTCCACTAATAAACATGTGATGTTTGATAGCATCTTATATTGCTTGTTTGGTGTTTTATTAGCATAATAAGATGATCCCTCATTTAGATATCAAGATAAGAATGTGTTCTTCCTTAAGTATGCACCGACAATGTTTCGTCGCTTCAAGACATCACGTGATGATCGGGTGTACTTGAATCCACGAGCATATCTCGGTGTAAGACGATTACACACGAATACTAAGGTTCTTACTTGGCGAGCCTAGCATGTCTGAGACATGGCCTCGAACACGGACCGAAAGGTTAAGCATGAGTCATATGTTTTGATATGATGACCATATGGATGCTCGCTTTGAAGCTACGCCGACTCACGTGATGATCGGACTTGGTGTAGTGGATTTGGTTCATGTAATCACCAAAAGACACGAGGGATGTCGTTTTGAGTGGGAGTTCATTTCTAATTTGGATTAGTAGAACTCAATTTATCATAAATTAAATCAAAGTGAATTTGCATAATTTGTTGTAGTCATTGGCATTCGTTCACCACCTTATGCATAATTGTAATTGAGATAATAGAACTATAGAATTCTCGGATATATACTTTACGAATGGTATCGTATTGTGTTGAGTGTCAATCGCTTGTCCTCCTCCGCTCCGCCGCCGCCTCACGGCCTGGAGTGGATGAACGCTTTCCGTAGCCGTTGGAACCGTCGAGCTCTAGGACGCCCGGGGCATGGCATCGGCCAGCAGATCGAGGCGGGAGACAATGGTCGTTCGAGCGGGACTATGTCCATTCCGCCGTCGATCATCATGGTCCGTGGGCTTGGAGGATTGCAGAGAAGAGATAAGGTAGGGAAAGGAGAAAGGGGCGACGCACAGGTGGGTCCACATCGCGCGTGTCGTGACCGGGACGATGCGATCGTCCAGGGGACTACCATCATTTTCCATATCAAAAATCGAATTCGGTCCAACATGCTAGTGAACCAAAGCGGGGCATCCATTAGTTTTAAAAGCCATCCCATCCTTATATTTTGTCCTAGCCCATGTATCAGCGATAAGAAAAATAAAAATAAGAAGGCCAACAAACGGGCTCTCCATCCAGGAATGCCCCGGGCAGATATTTTCATCAGGCCCGTTTGGAGGTACGACAGCTGGCCTATCATCCAAGCCCCGTTCTCCGTGAGGCTCCCAGGCCTGGCACTCCGAAACTAGCACAGGGCCACTGGCAACAACCACGCATGGGCTCAACATCCACATGAAGGAAAACAAAATTAATCCTAAAAAATGATACTGTACTACTATAAAACAAGCATCCATACTTGAATCCAACACATAGACTATAAACATGACCTATGAAATATTCCTTCATATAAAACTTAGTGAAAACATTAGTTCATAAGAATTATTATTAATCACCACACATAGGGACGATTACTCTTTCAGTAATTAAATAAGTTCTTTTGTTTTGCAATATGTAAGTTTACTTTGGATATAGTCAATTTTTTTGCAATTATATCTAAATTGCTTTTTCACCATCATTTCTTACCAACTGATTACACGGAGCTTTATGTACCTTTTTCAGAGAAGGGGGAGGGTGACTAGTCGTTTTAGAGGGCTACAACTCCCAAACGCAAGCATTAGGTAGACGTGTCCCAAGCTGGGGCACATCAACATGAGGAGGTACAACATATGCGGGAGGAAATCCTTAGCATAATTTTCCATGTGGTTCTTTTTAATATGCCAAGTCATATTTGATTGGAACACATTTTTTTTAATATTGGAAACCCTGTCGGAATTACTAACCCGTAAATGACACCCGCAACTAAGGTAATTGCACCTAGAGTATTTCTTAGCGCAATATCCTAGTTGATTGCTTATGTGGCATGTCATTTAATGAAAAAAGAGCTAGCTAAGATACACCCGTTGCACGGTATCACGGGCAAAAAACTTGGCTAGACCAATCACACACGTATATGAGACTAAAATGATTAAATGCAATACCACTAAGGCTGGTCATAGTGGAGAGTAACATAAACTAGTAACATACACATGTTACTACTCTATGTTATTACCTTTATAGTGGAGAGTAACATACAAGTGATGTCATGCAAAGTATCATTTATTAGTGATAGACTCATCTTGCATTGGTATGTGCGATGTTACAGTAACCAAATATGTTACTCCATTATCCTCTCTCTTCATTAATTCACTGCCACGTAAGCTATTTCGCTGAGTTGAACCCTTAGTTACTCTTGAAGTTACTTGCACTATGACTAGACACCATCTAAGAAACAATACATTATCATTGTTTTTCTTAAGTTTAAATTACTTTTATGAAAACGTGCTAAGAAACAACTCATTGTGAAAGGTCTTAAGTGTTGCTGGATCTTCTGTAGCCCCAGCGCGCGTACAAGGCAGAATATGCAGGCGGTGCATGCACTTCTATTTTTTTTTCTTTGTTTCTTTTTCCATCACATTTTTGTGTTGTTTTTTTGTCAAACAAATCAATTAAGTAATTCTTAGACACATGAGTCAAAATACTTTTATTTGCCACACACGATACTGCCTTATAGTAGTGATTTAGAAAGGGTATGAGGTTTTGTTACTATCCGAGTTGTTAGATCTATTCTAAAGGTAATAGTATTAAGTGATTAGTTTTGAATACAAATCTAACGGTATATTTTTTTTAAATATAGTTTGTATTTTTTAACAAAATTTATGATTAAACTATTTATTTGAAGTCCGTATTTTTGTCTTATAAACCGGAATGGAGGTAGTAGTGAACCAAAGTGCCATTATTAGGTTTAATTTAAAGGCCACCCCATCCTTATATTTTGCCCCAGCCATAATAAAAAGAAAAATAAGAAGGCCCAGAAACGGGCTCTCCATCCAGGAATGCCCCGGGCAGATATTCTCGTTAGGCTTCCCTCAAAAAATAAAAAGATATTCTCATGAGGCCCGTTTGGAGGTACGACTGCTCTCTTATCGTCCAAGCCCCGTTCTCCGTGAGGCTCCCAAGCCCGGCACTCCGAAACTAGCATAGGGCCATTGGCAGCAACTACGCATGGGCTCAACATCCACATGAAGAAAAACAAAATTATAACCCTTAAAAAATGATACTCCTGTGAAACAAAAGTTGAGAAAGAAAAAAACTGCGCGTGGGGTCGCGATGATAATAAAACCCCAGATCCGCATTGCAGCGCACGTGTTTTCGTTTCGTTACTGGGGGCACAACGCACGAGCACAGAAAACTTGTTTGGTGGTCACAAGTCTACACAACACCGTTGCTGTTACTGCTGGCGCGCATAGATCCAAATTAGCTTACGGAGAATGGAGAGTAGATTAGTAGTAGCTACTAGGAGCCTAGGGCTAGAATTAGTACTACTCCCTCTGTCTCTTTTTAGTCTGCGTTCTGTGTATAACACAGATACCAAGCAAAGGCTAAGGTGGGCTGATTTGAGTATTAGATGGCCAAAAATGCCCCTGCTGTAGTCCCACGTGATATCCCCACTTGGCAGATAATTCATGCATGCATTGATTAGCAGCCGCCGCATGCAGTGGCTCACATAGCTCGTCTCCAGAATATCTCGCGCTGCTCCTTGTCTTCTTCCTCCAGAATATCTTCATAAGGATCCTGGCTCTCCCCTGCCAAATATTCCTGCTCGCTCTCTCTCCATGGATGGGAATCACTTTGCTTTTCCATGCAGTCAATGGAAAATGAAGAGGGAGGAAGACGGGTGGTGTTCTGGGTTCACGAGGTGAGAGAGGAAATAAATAGTCTAGAATGTTGGTGCGGGAGTAGTTGGAGTAATTACAATGAGGGAGCCGAACGTTTGTGCGGGAGGGCAAAAAGGGAAAAAAGAGGCAAAGTATCCCAGAACGCTAAGTAAAATGGAAAATCTGAGAAAAAGTAAAACGCACACTAAAAAGGGACAGAGGGAGTATTGCAAGTAATTAAGCTACCGTACGTACGTAGCCGATAGATAGCGGAGGAGGTACGGTGGTAGACATGCCCGCGTGATGATGATGCAATAGTTTCAAGTCTCGAGGCAATCGATCGACCTTTTCTTTTCTTCGCGCGTGTGTGTCCTACGCACGCAAGCTGCCAAGCTACTACTCATTTTTCAACGGAAAATTTACTCGATTGAAGAACAATTAATCATATACTGTACTACAAACAGCCCGTCCTAAACTAACATTTTTTTAACAGGCGACGATCGAGCGAGCGATTCCTGCTTATCCAATCGCGAACGGAAAGAGACACGGCAGGTCACACCGGCGCGCAGCAGGTTTTGCTTAACTGCTACTCAGTCTAGCTCCGTTTGTTTAATACTAATCCGTAGAGAGGGTGCAACTGGTTCTAGTTTATCGAGCTGGGAACCGTTTTGCGATGCGAATGTATTGTTGGATCCGAGAAGCTAGTTATTCTCTGCTCCGTCTGTCACTGTGGCAGGTACACTATTCAGAGCCACTCTAAAGTGTCTCTAATAGTCAAAATAATGTCTCAAATGAATTTTGAAGGCACTAAAATAATTGCCGAGGATGGTCATGTAGGTAAAAAAAAATTGAGACAGTTTTAAAAAGTGAAATCATAGTCATTTGAGGCACTATGACTAATGGCTCTAAATCCTAGCCAATTGAGACACTATGACTAGTGCCTCAAAAACCAACTTAAGGCACAAAATAGAGTACCCCTAAATCCTAGCCAATCGAGACACTATCACTAGTGTCTCTAAAACCCAACCATTTGAGGCACTATCACTAGTGCCTCTAAAAACCAACCATTTGAGGCACTATCACTAGTGCCTCTAAAAACCAACTTTTTGAGGCACTATCACTAGTGCCTCTAAAAATCGAACCAAAAGCAACTGTGTACTACAGTGACATCTATTACAAAATGGCTCACATCAATCGAATTACATTAGGTAATGCACTCATTACAAATCAAATCACGGTGACATATACTACAAACCACATTACAGTGACATATATTATATTACCATGAAATATATTACAAACCACATTACAGTGGTCCACAACCATTGTTCACAGCCATATCTTATAGTGACATATGTTCACAGCCGTATCTTACAGTGACTTTAAATTAGTTGAGACCATGCAATATCATCTGCTGCTTGGCAATCCCTTGTCTGAGCTGTCTGAGTTTGAGACCATTTAATATCATCAATCTGCATTGTTAAGATTTGTCTGAGTACAACAGTTCAACAAAAGGAGCAGCTAGTTCAACAGAAGGAGCAGCTAGTTCAACAGTTCAACAGTCTGCATTGTGGAAAATGTAGTATTGCTCTGATTAAATTCAGGCATGAATGTAAACACTAGTAGTTTAGGAGTTGTGGATTACTAGTGTAAATTACTGTTAGTTAACTAACAGTAATTTAGGTATGAATGTAAACACTAGTAGTCTGAGCAATACTGCAGACTGAATGAGTTTGTCTACTAGTGTAAATTACTGTTAGTTAACAGAAGGAGCATCTGTCTGAGTTCAGACTAGTTTAGGAGTTTACTTACCTTGTGTGGTACTGGTGCTGTAGCAGCTGGAGCAGCAGCTTGCTTCTGTACTCTTGATCTTGGTTTCTTTTCTCTAACTTTTGTCTGGCTGATGACTGGTTCATCCACAATCTGCACATTTTTTAGTTTATACTGTTGTCAGTGTAATATTCTGAGCATTTGTAATAGTTTACAACTGTAACTTGCCTTATCTGGTACTTGCGAATCTGTTGTAGCTGTAGCAGAAGGAGCAGCAGTTTGCTTCGGTACTCTTGATCTTGGTTTCTTGATCTTGATCTTGGTTTCCTGACTCATGACTGGTTCATCCACAAGCTGCACAATTTTTCATGTATTAGTACATGAAACAGTTCAGATATTGCTGGAGCAGATGCAGTACATGTAACATACCTTTTCATGCATTTGAGAATCTGTGTTAGCAGAAGCAGTAGCAGAAGCATAAGCAGCAGCAACAGCAGCAGTTTGTTTCTGGTTTCTGGAATTTGGTTTCTTCACTCTACCTTTGCCTGGATCATGACTTGTTCCTTCACAATTACTTTGCCCTGGCTCATAACTGGTTCGTCCACAAGCTGCACATTTTTTCATGTATTAGTACATGGAACAGTTCAGATAATGCTGGAGCAGAAGCAGTACATGTAACATACTTTTTCATGCATTTGAGACTCTTTGTTAGCAGAAGCAGTAGCAGAAGTATAAACAGCAGCAGCATTTGCTACAAGAGTTGTTCCTTGTGCACCAGTACCCTGCTGAGTCAATATGTTAGTAGGAAGTGAAGCTGCGCATTTTTTCATGTATTAGTACATGAAAGAGTTCTGATAATGCTGGAGCAGAAGCAGTACATGTAACATACCTTTTCATGCATTTGAGACTCTTTGTTAGCGATGGCGAAGCATAAGCAATGAGATATGTTAGTAGGAAGTGTCGCAAACAATCTTCTTGAGTGACAAATCGCTGAGTTCTATAATCATCGCACATGCCATTCGGAGGAGCAGATTTCTTATTAGCTCCTGGCTTTCTTGGCACCTTGAGTGAGTTTTTTCTATTAATTTTGTTTTGCAGATTTTTTCATACATATCTCTTAATGTAACCTGCACTTATTAGAATGCACTGTTCATCATAGACTGTTCATCATTTATATTTGAACTGTTGTTCTTCTTGATTAGGAACTGTTGTTCTTATTCTCCTCGTTAGATCTTTTCTGTTCTTATGTTTCTATGTTTAGATCTGATCTAGTGTTCTTAGATTAGTGTACTCTGGTGTTCTTAGATTAGTGTATAGATCTTTTCTCGTGTTCTTAGATTACTGTACTAGATCTGGTGTTGTTCTTAGATCTAATCTGGTGTTTTTATTAGATTAGTGTTCTTAGTTTAGTGTGAAAATGTGTGCTGTCATTAGATTTGTTCTGTTCTTAGATTTGTTCAAGATCTAATTTGGTGTTCTTGGTCTAAAATGTTTGATCTTGTTTGATCTAACCTGCTATCTGATCTTTGGGTGCTTAGATTTGTTCTTTGATTTATGTTCTTTGTCTAGATCTATGTTCTTAGTTTTGTTTATTTTCTTAGATTTTATTTTGTTTAGGGTTCTGCTAGGCTTACTGTGATTATTTGATCATGTCCTGAACAGGTCTCAATTCGTTGTTGATTATTTCTGTTTAGGGGTCTGCATTAATCCATGTTATGTTGATTCTATTGTTCTAATTGCTATAGTTCTGAAAAGTTCATAATGTTACAGTTCTGTTGATGAAGAAATGTTCTGAATTTTCAGAAATTTCATAATGTTCAGAAAGTTCAGATTGTTCAGATTGTTCAGAATGTACTGAACTTTCTGAATGTTCTGATCTTTCTGAATGTTCTGAACTTTCTGAACTTTCTGAATGTAATTATAGACTTCCTCAATGTTTTGCTATGTTCAGAAAATTCAGAAATTCGAATGTTCGTAATGTTGACATGATCTGAATATGCGAATATTCTCATGCTTTGAACTTTCGAATGTTAGGAATATTCGAATATAATTATTGACTTTCGAATGTTTTGCTATTTGATCATGTCTGAACATGTTTTAGCATTCTGATTACATTGCTTTAGCATTCTTGATTACATCTGTTGTTTTATACTAGATGGGAACTCGTGAACTGTGCCATTGACATCTCAGATGACAGTGGCAGCTTGATCCCAAGCCACAACACTAGTGGCAGTGACAGCTCTGGCAGTGACACCTCTGCCAGTGACACCTCTGGCAGTGACACCTCTACGGAGTGGTTCGTGCCAGATGGTTATGTGCCAATTATGCCATCACAAGATGATGGCTTTGTTTTAAGGGGTATGTATCTATACAAACTTTGAACTAATATGAATAAAATTTGTTCATATTACAGCAGTTGAGAAATGGTACTAATATGAATAAAATTCGTTCTATTTGTGCTGTATCAGGACCAAAAAATAAGGGAATATATGAGTGGGACAACCAGTGTATGTTTGGAAATGACATACTACTGTGTCCATGTCAAGTTGAGTTTCTGGACGAATGATGCAATGACAGAAGGCCAGCAATAAAGTACTATGTCTACAAGATGACAGAGTCAGCTGTCATTGAGAAGAAATGCAAAATGGTGAGATGCTATTTATTTTATCATGCATAACAGTGTAGTAGATACAGAGTCCAAAATAATGCTAACAGTTGTGTAAACTTGATACTTACACAGGAATTTAATGCTGAGTTCACAACCAAGTACCTGAAGGAATTTCTGGATGAACCACTTCTTCGCAAGTTGAATCCATGGCTGAAGATGATCGTGTGGATGTGAGGATGAAGATGGGAGTTAACAATAGAGCAATGATAACCAGTGGATGGTGAACAGTTGTGCAGGCCTTCAACATGAAGAAGGATGATGCTATGTTGTTCAGTTTCTGGTACAAGTCAGACGGTAAGTTGCGCCCGATGCTCGCGGCACTCCCATAAGTGCATAAGTGGTAGATCTGACAGTACTGATTGGGTGGAAGTATGTAGAACTTCCGTTATGAGTTCTACTTCTTTTGGATGTAATTATCTGATGGGCTGCTTAAGTTGGACTGCCTAGTACTATGCTGGACTACTAAGTACTACTTTTGTAGTTGTAAGTATGGAGCAGTAAGTACTATGTTGGATTATCAGTATGGAATCAGAGTATATAATTATGTGCTGTGTGGTATCATTTTCGATTATTTGATTATCTTTGGTTATTCTTTTGGAGGCACAACAAAGTGCCTCAAATGGATGACCATTTTGAGGCACACCGATAGTGCCTTAAATGGATGACCATTTTGAGGCATGTTTGTGATTGCCTCCAATGATCATCCATTTGAGGCAATGTCGTGCCTCGGGTTGGACATTGGAGGCGTGACATAGTGCCTCGGATGGATGATCATTGGACACACCAAATAGTGCCATTGGTCACTATTTAGAGGCATAATTTAGTGCCTCTAAATGGTGACAATTGTGGCACTTGTGCCTCAGTTGATATACTTTTAGTGGCATTATCACAGAAAATGCCTCTAAAAGTTATGTCTTTTTGAGACACAGGTCAAAGTGCCACTGATAGTTTAGCATGGAGGCACTGGACTGTGCCTCTATTTTTCAAACATTAGAGGCACTATTAATAGTGCCTCAAAAGGATAAACTATTAGGGCAAGTTTAACGCGAGCGCTAACAAGCGACGCTAGGACCAGATTCCTGGCCGTTAGGCCCAAATCCCTCCCGATCCCAAGATTCCTGGCAGCGTCGACGCCAGACTAAACGTCGGGCGCTAGGACCCCCTTTTATCCATCGGAGGCTGTTTTATTAGCGATAGCTAGCAACTCGTATTAGCGCTGGCCGTTGGAGGACTGAGCCGCTTAGTCAGTAGAACAACTTTGAGGATTTTTTCTAATTTGGTTAAGCGTCTAACTAAGCTATCCCCATAGTACATGCCCTTAGTGTCACTTTTAAAACTGCCACTAAAAACTAATATTTTGAGGCACTATTTTTCGAAGTGCCTCAAATAGATACAATTAGAGGTGGTTTGAAAAAGTGTCTCTGATTCCTGAACGTGCCATAGTATGTTCCCAATCAATCTATCCCGAAACCAAGATCCAAATCCAGTTCCGAGCCCCCAAACCGTGCTCGTCGTCTAGGCGCTTCAGTCCCAGACAACGTTCAGTTCAGGCTTACTACACTACTACACGGCGTTTTAACCCGGATTCTAGATGCTCGCGTGCGTGCAGAAGGCGCTGTCAGCGTGGATGCACAGCTCGATCGGTGGGTCGGCACATCGATGAACTGCCACGCTGTCTTCGCCGTTGGATATTTTCCTAGACCAATCAGCCATCAGGTTGGGTGGTACTACCGCCTACACATAAGAAATACGAGTGGTCCTTTCTTGCCCAACCACCACATTTTGTACCGATGCATATCGGTTGGACTAATTCCTACGCCATACGTAGTACAGTATCATATACTTACTATCACATGTATTCCCAGTGGTCCTTGTCGATCGATGGCACACCCGTAGTAGCAGCACCAGCTTTCAAATCCATGCCAAGTTTGTGCAGGAATGCGCCTCCAGATCCATGGCCGACTCATTCCAGGACAACACACAAAAAAAATGTTTATTATTACAGCTAGTTAGCAGTTGCGTCCGATAGGAAGCGAGTGCTGCTAAAACAATATGATGTTTGCAGATATTGTTTTGGATAAGCGTACCATCCATGACTGTCTCTGTCTCATAAAACGGAATACTGTCACGTATCACTCAATCGGAGGCTTGTACAGTAGGACCCTGTCCAAGAAAACGACAGGCAAGGGTTATAATATGGTGAGAATCTAAGCCAAATGGAGCCGGGAGAAGGAGCCACCACTTTTCTGTGCACTATTCTATTCGCGATGGGGATAGAAGGACCCGGCGCAGTAGGATTTAATAATTTCAGTGAAGTAGGCTCTTCTTTTCTTTTCTATTTGGCTGTCAGGAATAATGGAAGCATCTCATCCTCTATGGCAGCAACACCGGTTGCGGAACGGTGGTGCGTATGTGTGTCGGTAGAATGGACCTTGTTACATATGATCCCGGTGTGAAAACTTTGTAAAAACTCGTCCCTTTACCAGCACCTTGGCATGTCAACCACGGCTACCATTGTGTTGGCTGAGGTGAGGTATGTCGATACGATTGCGCTCTAAAGGCTTGAGGGTCTCAAAGGCTCATATCGAGTTTCAGACCTCTAGGTGACGACGAAGGATGATGACAGTATGGGGGTGTTTGCAATGGAGGAGATGAAATCGATGCTTCACAACACATTGTGCGACTATGGTTTCGCTAACGTGGTTGTGTCCACGTCAAAACCATGTGCACAACGACCGTGAGTCCGAAAATTAGTGATCAATGTTCTCGACAAATAGGGTGACAACAGTCGGTGATCTGGTACGAAGTCTTGATTTTCAGGGTGAAATCCCTAGGGTTGATACTCATTGGTTGTACCTGGCAATGGTATACTTTTACTCCTTCCTCGTTGAAGGCATTATCTGGATTGCTCAGACTCTCTCCGTGAAAAACCATGATCCGACTATGTTGGTAAGATCGGACGACAACAATGCTTGTGCACTGTTATCTTTTTAGAGGTTTCTCTTTCGGAGAACCAGTTGTGTGGGTGTTGTCAATGATGGTGCTTATTCTACGTTCATGTGAGTCACTGATAGCATTCCAGAATTGGGAGCCATGTGACGGTACCTTCCGAGCAAAGAGGTCCCTACCCCTCAGGTAATTAGCCCTAATAAGATCAGCCCAAAGACCCTCCGCGTTTTGGTATAGCTTCCAAATCCATTTTAGCATGAGAGCCATATTCATACGCTTCGTGTTTAGGATTCCCAAACACCCAAACTCTTTCGGCTAACACATAGGCCAATCCACCATATGGTACTTCCTCTTATTACCTGTTCCTTTCAAAAAGAAGCGGGATCAAGATGTATCCATCGCACAACGGGTCTAAGTCAAAGAGCATGTAAATGCCCATGGCAAACATAGGCAAGCTAGAGAGGGAGGAATTGGTAAGGTCTAGCCTTCCAGCGGCTGCAAAATCAACCCCTGCCACCAGTGGCGGACCTTGAAGGAAATCTTAGGGCGGGGGGGGGGGGGGGGGGGGGGGTAAATTAGCAGACAAAATGCAAAATATTGGAGTCACTAATCGTACAGCTAAAACAAATTAGAATTTGTAGCACTTAGATAAGCTTTGATTGAACTTGTCCAAATTCACTTACAAAATACATGTTTTCCTTGAATAAATATGTAAAATTTACTCTAAAATAGAAAAGAATTGTATCAAAATATAACATAGCCGTGGAGTTAGGCATGGCGGAGCACTAGATTAATCACTAACTTGTCTGAAAAAGGTATCCAATAATTTGTTAATTAGCTTCACATTCACCTCTTCTTTAAAACAAGACTATGGTTTTCCCTTAACAATTGACACTAACCCACATAGCAACATAGAAATTTGTATGCAAAAACTATTCGTGCAAAACTTTCTTACTCCCTCAGACACATATTAGTTGAATCAACTTTATTTATATAATGATAAATCTAGACTAGATACTTAACTATATATATATGAATCTAAATAAAATTGAGTCAACTAATATGGATGAGGAAGTAGTTAAGATGCAAGTAAATGGTTGAGGTGGATTGAGGAGCTGAGAAAATAGGAATGAATGAGCGCTGCAGGAAAACGCTGACCGAAATTGCATTTTGCCTGCTGCTGCACCGCTGGCGTGCAACGTGGTAGTCAGTTTGGGAGACTAGACTGCGCAACATGTCAACCATGGCTGGCGTGAGGCCCTGACAAGAAGTCACTAGCCGACTATCCACAAGCACACTGTAGTGGTATACTGTTTCACGTCACATGCTACTCAGGCAAGTAAATGACCAATGTGCGGTGCTATCAGACCAATGTAGAAAGGATTTTTTGACTGAAAACACATGTGGATAAAAGGTGTTAGAGTATACGTATCTGTTAGGGATAGACTATGTTACTTGTCTTGTACTCCAAGTAGGTTACTTGTCTTGTACTCCAAGTTGGTCCCTGTACGTCTATATATACTCGCCCGAGAGGCTCAATAATACAACCAACATATTCCGCAATCTCTCTCTCCCTCTACCTTTCAACATGGTATCAGAGCGGCACGTTCCTTGACCTAGCCGCCGCCTCCGCTTCCGCCGCGCCGCCCCCGGGGAGGTCGATCTCCATGATCTCCGCCGGGGCAGCGCAACCGTCTTCGGGGTTCGTCGCCGATCCGTGATCGGCTGTCCCCTGAAGTCTTTTTCCGATCTCTTGATCGGTTTTCTTTGGTTTACCGATCTTAGATCGGATTAAATGCATCGCCCGTCGTCACCGCGCCTCTACTCCGACCATAGGCATCGACGATCTACACCGCGCCGTCTTTGTCACTACATTGTTGCCTTCCTCGGTAGGCGTCGCGGCCTCATGACCGCTGCCGCACGGCCGCGGGCTTCCTCGGAGGCTGCCGTGGCCGACCGCCGGATTGTCTTCGCCGTCGCCGGGATTGCACCGACGGCCTTGATTCCGATCTGCCATAAATCACGGACTTGGCGTCTGTAGCCGCCGTCGATCGATCAACCGATCGCGCTCGTCTCCGCCAGTACGTCCCGAGCACGCCTACCACCGATCGAGCATCGGTTGCTGCGTCGCCCCGCCAGACGTGGCGTCGCCGCCTTTGGTCCCCCCCGGCTACCAACGCGCTTCTCAGCGTGTCCGTCGGTGGTTCTCACCGCCGCACCGACTCGCGCCCTACGCCGCCTGCAGGCGATAGCGTCATTGCCGACGCGGTCATCGCCGTCACCCGCAAGGGCGTTGCGAGCTTCCACGCGCCACCTCCCTCGGCGCGGGTCGCCGCCGTCCGCATGGTCTTCGCCACGTCGCCGGGTTCTTCCTCGCCTACTCGAGCACCGCCGCGCATCTCCACGGTAGCTCGCATGGCCACTCCGGTCGTCGAGGTCCCCGACTACCCTCCGTCTAGGCATCGATCGACCACCCTGGTCGCCGCCGGTTCGCCGCCTTCTACGTCTTCGTCGGCCACGACTTTGTCGCCATTGTCTCGCCTCGTCCTCGACCACACCTACTCGTCTACTCCGACAACGCGGCTCGCCGACACCTCGCCGATCTGCATACGCAACCGTCGTGAAGTCCTCCTCTGCTAGTCTCCTCTCGACATGGCGTGAAGTTGTTTCTCGGTCCCGTTCTTCGCATGCCCGTCTTGGCAACACCGGTGCGCCTTCGTCCCACGCGTTCCGGTCGGCAAGCTCGATTGTAGCGCCTCGTCTTCATCGGCCGACAAAGGTCTTCATCGGCATCGACTACCTCCCTACGTCGCCTCGATTGCGTCATACCGACTTCGTCTTTGCATACTCGGTTTTGGCACAACGGTATGCCTTCGTCCGACGTGCGCTGGTTTTGGCAAAGCCATGCGCGCCTCGTCTCGGCAACTCGGGCATCGGCTTGACGCTCTCTCCGACGACCGCCTTACGCGTCTCCGTCCTTCTCACAGCTGCGCTATGCGCCGCAGATTAATATCGGCTACCTCGACACCGCAACCCCGACCACGACGCCGACTACGGCGACCCCTCGCGGCTACCTCGACCAAGGTTGCAACACCGCGCTCGGCTCACTCGACACCGGCACAAGGGCTACCACCTCGCATGAGCTCCTCACGGCATCCTCTACGGTCCAAGCCTGCGGCGTGACACCGTCCGACGTTCCGCTACCACTACGGGGATGTCCGCGCCGGTCTATTTCGCTCTCGGTCGACCGTTCGCAACGTTCCAGTTGTTCACGATGCTACCGCTACGACTGCGGGGGGATGTTAGAGTATACGTATCTGTTAGGGATAGACTATGTTACTTGTCTTGTACTCCAAGTAGGTTACTTGTCTTGTACTCCAAGTTGGTCCATGTACGTCTATATATACTCGCCCGAGAGGCTCAATAATACAACCAACATATTCCGCAATCTCTCTCTCCCTCTACCCTTCAATAAAAGGAAGTTTCTCATTTTTCTTTGAAGCGATAGCCCAGGTTGGCCCTCGAAAAGGTCCCCCAGTGCCTGCCACGGGTCAACCCTATGACCCACCTTTTCATGTAAGAACTCCCAGTCAGCAACTGAAAGTGGCTTGTCGCTCATTGTAAGTCCTAGATACCTGATAGGGAACTTGCCAAGCATACTATTCAACACGTTCCCTACCCTTTGCTTCTTCTCTATGGAGACCCCTGTCACCAAACTTTGCTTTTGTCGAAATTAATCTTGAATTGTGACATTTTATCGAAGCATAAGAGAAGCAGTTTGAGATTGGCAATTCCTAAATCAATAGGCTGAAAAGCTCGACCCTTTACTAGCACCTTTGGGCATGTCAACCACGGCTACATCACATCCACGACTACCATGGTGTTGTCGGGGGAGAGGCATGTCGATTACCTCTAACGGTTGCCAAGTGACCCCGATGAACCTTGATCCGTATTCGGTGACCGTAAATTTCTTATATAAATGTACGTTGTCAAAAGCCAAGTAATGCTCACTCGGTTCGGTTACCTTTGATCTCGTACTTTTACTCTTTTTGTTTATTAATAACTTAGCTCGCAGCTCACACGGTTGTTGATATATAGCGCTTTGTCTCTTGCCCGAATCATGGACTCTGCATAAAGCCATGCAGTATTTATCTCGCAAGTTATTCAGCTTTCATGTCCATGTCTCGCGGGGACATAGTACGTAAGTTTGGCCCGTTCTTGTTTTCTTCTTGGCTCCCACCGTACGTCCTTGAAGACTTGTCCTGTTCATCCGTCTCGCTGCCGGTACAAACCGATCACGGGCGTGCAGTGCCTTCCAGTGCGTAGCCTTGATCTTGGGGCCATTTGAAAGATGCTTTTCACCTACACATGCATTGCATCAGATGTACTCGTACTATATAGCACCGCTAAAAATCAATCGTACCCAGGTACGTAACACTGCTCGTACCCCGCGGCCGATCAACTCCTGCAGCCTGCATGGTGCAGGCTAGGCTACCCGGTCCACGGCCGGCGATGGCGATAATAAACCACGGCGACTTTTCATACGAGTAAAAAAGAAACCCATCTCATCGATGGCAGTACGTACTACTACTACACAGGTTAACGTTCCACACATGGGTGGCCACGGCGGTGTGGTGTGGTGCGCCCCGAAAGGGAGAAGCACCGCATTCACTTGCAAGGGACGGGCCACGCACACACACACACAGAGACGCAGTCGTTATTGCGGCGAGGCACGCCGTTTCTATCGACCGGCCGGTGTCTCACTTTCTTCTTCCGTACGTGAGCATCTACTACACTTATGATGATGATGATGATGATGATGATGCGAGCATCGGCAGAGGCAGGCATGGGCAATACGGTCGACTCTGGTCTCCCAGTAGCCTTCCACTTGCAGCCACCCATAGGGGCTGGGTGTTGTTAAGCTAGATCGTCTCGGTGACCTACCGACCTAACGGGAGTTCCCATCGGCGCACCGGAGTGCGACGTGTCCCTCCCGGAGTATCAAAAGACCGATACCGATGGCGTTTTTTTAGGTCCTATATCTTATGCACGCACTCACGCTCAAGGGAAACGAAAAGGGCGAGGGAAAAGTGAGTATGCGAGAGAGGGAGAGAGGGGGCTTTTGCGTCCGGACAGGCAAAAGGCCAAAAGAGCAAGAGATGGAGGGAACGCAATGATCGTGTGATGGGCAGCGGGGCGCACAGGGCCAGAGCGCAATAAAGGAAGCCCGCCGCGTCAGTGGTACTAGTAGTAGTGGAGGGGGAAAAGGGTCGAGGATCGATCGAACCTGTCCACGGTGGAGCAGCCCGGCCGGTATCATCCAAAGCTACAGCGCCACCAGAACCAGAGATCTTTCTATTTCGAAAACCACGACCGCCTCGGTCGTTTACGCCGGAAGCTCGTGGAGGTGAAGGCACGGCCGTGGCCGGTCACGCTCGCCTGCTCCTACTCCTGCCGGTACACGCATACGGCGCCGGCAGGCCGGGGTCCGGGAATAGCAGCGCGCGTATGGGCCGTGCCGCTCGTACTGCGCGCCATGCGACGCTGTCGCAGCGTGTACCGCCTGCCTGCCCCGTTGTTCGTGAGCCGAGACGGGACGGAGACCGGTCCAACCCAGACCGCCAAGTTTCTGACTCGTAGTAGTAGTACACAACAGACGGAAACACGATTTACTTACTTACTCTGTCAGTCACCACCGCTAATAATAAATTTGGTCCGATCACTACTAATGCCAATCGTACCGCGAGACTAGTCCGATGCATGTACGTGGACATGAGTCACGTCCCGGTTCACGCGCAGCCTGGCCAGGTTCATGCACGACCTGGTCAAAATCTCCCAGGGGAAGAAACGAATTACTACTCGCTGGACGCTGATGAGATTGGGGATTACTCCCCCACTGCTTCAATCCCCAATCATCGAGCAGGCAGGCATTATTATGATGCGGAAGCGTACGCGAGCAAGGAAGAAAGAAAGAAAGAGATCGCAGAGGATCCGGAGTCCGGACGCGCTCAAGTACTAGTAGATCTACAGGGTCCGACCTGTCCAGATTAACAGATGAGTTTCGCATTTGTTTATGGCGATGGATTAAACAACGGAGGAAGGAACGATGCAGATTTTTTTTTCTTTATGCACACCCGGCCTATGATCCTATCCGCTTCGTCTTGCGTCACCTGAACTTGGCTTGCGCCGGGCAGCGACCTCGACTAAATTATTCCACAAACTTGTTTTTTAAATCCCTCCTGAGCTAGTAGGTAACTAGCTACTGAAGCTAAGTCGTGGAGCGTGGAAATTGACTGTCTCTAGTCCCTGGTACCAAGATTTTTTTACTAGTATACTAAGTAGTACTGAAGAATATCACTATCTCTCAGCTACCAACTAGCGCATCCGGATCCGTGTCCAGGATTTCAGATCAGGGAATGGGAAGCATTGTCAGTGCAGCTTCTGGGCATCTTGTTCTGCAGAAACAGGGAGAAGGAAGGTCCAGCGAGTTGCTACCCGGCCCCCCGGCGTTCCTGAGAAAAGAAATACTTATGCGGAAACCAGTTCAGAGAGCGGCCGGACTTACTCCTGTCACTTCTGTTCGGCAGTGAATGCATTCCAATTTTGAAATAACAGTTCGGTTAACGATTGATTCTACTCCATTTCGTATGAGACATTTTCGTTTCTGTGATTGCGTTGCGGTCTTAACAACTCCACTGTGAGTTTTTGGCACCAGGGAGGAAACAAAACCAACATGGTCGTGATCATCTCTCATTTTCCTTAATAATCTCTTTCAACTAACTCTACAAATTTATTTATTTATTTGTTTGTTGCTCATTCTTCCCGGTACTTACTACTACTACAAGAACTTACTACTCCGTTACCCCATCACAAGGGTCAATCAAAAATGGAAGAGAAATCAGAAAAAAAAATGGCATCCAGTTCCAGTCCCTGCCTGTGCCTGAGAACGGAACCGAGCTGCTGCGAATTCCCGATCAAGGCAAGAAAAAATCGACTCAACGCAGACAGGTCTTGAATTAAACTCCACCTCCCTCGCCGGTGTCGGCGAGCTCACTGGCGGGGGCCTCCGGCGGCGGCGGAGGAGGAGGGACCTCGCGCTCGTAGGGGGAGAGCCACTTGGCGCGCATGTACTCCGGCTTGCGCCACGGCGGCAGGTGCAGGCCGCGCTTCTTCAGGCTGGCGCGCGCCGAGTCCGCGGCCGCGGCCACCAGGAGGCGCAGGCGGTCCTCCCTGCCGACGAACACCGACGGGAGCCTCTGCAGCACGGCGCGGTAGGCCTTGGTGGGCCGGGCGACCTCGAATTGGGAGCGGAAGTCGACGTCCACGATCACGCGCTCCCGGTCGCCGCGCTCGGAGCCGGCGGGGAGGAGGACGTCCACGTAGGCGTGCTCGCCGGCGGGGTGGGTGGAGGACTTGTCCCAGCGGGAGAGGCAGAGCGCGGCGTCGTGGCCCATGGCGAGGAGGGAGGCGGCGAGGAGACGTAGAAGGTCGCGCTTGCGCGCTCCAGCGGCGCGGTGGCGCTCGACGAGCGTGGAGACGTCGGCGAGGAGGTTCCGTTCACGGAGACTGGCGCAGTGGACGAGGCCCTGAAACGAGAAAATGGAACAGAGGATCAGTTCGTGCGTGCGTTCCAGGCTCTGTCGCCACCGACAAGCGGCATGCCGGCGAAGCAGAATTAATAATAACGAAAATAAAGGATTCGGAAAGGCTAGTACCTTGATTGTCTCCGCGGCGTCGGAGAGGGCGGACGCCTCGGCCGCGGCGGGGCCGTCCTCGTCGTCCGAGGCGTCGCCGCCGTTGAAGCAGTTGCAGCAGCGCGCGGGCGCGGCCTTCTCGGCGACCCCGCCGCCGCCGTCCTCCAGGAAGCTCCGGACCATGCCGTCCAGGCAGACGGAGCTGGGCTCCAAATCATCCTTGTCCCCGCCGGCGGAGACGGACGGGAGCCGCTCCGCCGGCGAGACCCGCAGCACCTGGCGCTCGAAGAGGCGCTTGAGCCGCGACTTGGCGAGCGCCGCGGGGGACGGGGACGGATCGATCTGCGCGGCGGCGGCGGCGGGCCTCATCCTCGGCGGAAGCGAAGGGAAGGGGGCGAACGGGAGGGGGCTCTAGAGGCGGCGATGATCTCCTCCGATCGCCGGCCGCATAGCCGTCGTGTGCGTCTGGCAGGCTTCGATCGGTGCGGCTAGGGTTTATTTTTTTTTTCGTCCGTCCCTCCCTCCCTTTTTGCGAGTGAATTTGTTTGTTGTGCTGTGAAAAATCCGGTGGAAGAAGACGAAGAGGAGAGCAGGAAAGGGGACCGGGATTTAAAGGGCTCGCGAGCGGTGACGTGGCAGTCGGAAATGGGGCGTGGTTACCTGCGTTGTCGTCTCTATCCTCAATGGTTTCCTACGTGTATACTGACCTGCGGGCCATGCATCGGAAACCCCCAAATTACCCTCCTTTGGCCAGTAGTTACGGGTGTGCACTGAGTGTGCAAATTTAGCTAAATGCAGTGGGCAGTTCGGGCATTTTGTAGGTGACAGGGGGAGGAGGGGCGCGGTGGTCTCGTGTTTGGGAGGATCTGCTCGTGGCTAGAAAACAGGGGAAGTGATTCAATTGACAATTTGCCAGCGTCGTTTCCCTTTGGGTGTGGCCAAAACTGAATTCCGAGGCATTTGTGTCCCAATTATGGAAGAAAATAATGCATCATTTACTTGTTTAATGACCTGGTACGTCCATTTGTTCGTGGAAAAAACAAACACCGAGCTCATTTCTGGAAAATCTTGATGAGAGGCTGCTACGTCGGTTCATGGAATTAACACTGACGAAGCAATGGCGGTTCCATCAATTCGCGATGCAGCATGCACGTTTCCACGGGCAAACCAGGCCGATGTATGTACACCGGATCACGGAAGATCGCACGACACATATGGGACTCATAATAATAATAACGCTTGACGCCTAAGCCTCGACAGCCTCGGTCTAAGCATGCAACAGCTCATCGCGATCGATCACAAGTGTGCAGGGCAGGCGCTAAAAAATTAAATTAAGCACGGAAGCGAGCCCAATCAATCACCGGCCGGCGAGAGGTTGCGCCCAAGCAACGCACTTGCGTACCACGGATTCTGCAGCGAAAACGGGCACAAGCTAGCCCATGCCGCCGGGCGCCGGACCAGCTGCTGCAATCTGTGTGCCCGGTTAGGCTTTGTCGTGTACGCTCTTATCCATGGGATGGAACTGGATCAACTGGACAAGGAGGAGGCTGCACATGACTTTGTGGGTAATTGATGTAGCATCCAAGCGTCCGCTGATGATATATGCTTCTCCGGATCCTCACTCAAGCTCTCGGGTCGGGTGGTGGATCATGGATGGATGTAGCCCGATCGGGGACCCCCAGATTCCCCGCTTGTTGGGACCCCTCTCCCTTCATCTCTCGGTCCCGCCGGCCCCCCAGCCCATGTCTTGATCGTTTTTTCAAGGTAAAAATCGATCCGAGCGAAGGAGACGTTGGCCGAGGTGTTGCTCCTCGTTGCCGCTACTACGTACGCACGTACGTGACCACGCCGATTGCTGAGCTTGTAGGCATACGGCTAGTCGGCTAGGCGATAACCGCCGGGTCAGTGTGTTCGCGTACCAGTGCCGTTCGTGGCAGAATTGTGAGGTGGGATGCCGGTACCGTCCCTGACTAGAAAAATTGTCCCCGCGCAAGCTAGGAGTATGTGTATGGCTCTATGCCGTAGAGTTTATGTCGTGCCAGTGTGCTAAAATGCGGCAGTTGTACCCAGGTAAAACCCATATAATTGGTAACCGCCTCTTAAAGAAATTATTTTTTTGATGATGTACTTTTTCTAAAAAAAAAGACAAAGATTTGATATTTTCACTGACTAAGTCGAAGAGATTTGCCCATTTAGATTCGGGGTAACCAGGAGTAAACCGGTACAACACGGCCTATTGAAATGGCACGCACAAAAATGCGATACCCACCGTGGAGGGGAAGCACATCACCGGAATAGCACACATGCATCATCGACACCGCCTCTCCACAAGCAAGCAAAATCGATTTCAACATCGACTTCTCTCGGAGACGCACTCACAATAACAAAGGATACGAAACCGTAAAAACCGCCACACAACCGGTCACACGTGCTCACAACAATGCAACCTCGGATACGAGGGCGAGCTACAAAGGAGAATTATTCAAAGCTGGCGCCACGAAGGATCACCGAGTCAGACTATTCGTTGTTTGTCACCATCGCTGCACGGACCTCGCCATCGCATAGACCTCGTCATCACATCTCCGACTTTGAAACACAAACAAACCACGACGAACTAGCGGGCACACCATATAGGACAGGAATATTGCAACCTTGCTGCGAATTCATCCTAGCACATCCTCATAGCAGTTGCTCCAAAGTCATCGCCAACCACCAACACGGACCATCGGACCCTACTTCAAACAAAGCCCTTGGGAGGGAAGAACTGGGCGAAGCCGACATCATCTGATACAGGAGCCAAATCTATGGTGTCCCCTAAAGGACCTAGAAGTGGAAATGAGAGCGCTTCAACGACGCCTTTATCAAGGTGTCCGCGACCACGGGTGCCACCAATAAAATTAGCCCCGACAGATCTAGGCCACTTTTACCCACAACCTTGTTCACAAATCCAGGGTCGGCCAAACCACTAGACCACGGCAACCGATGGGCACTACCTCGAGGAGGCCAACCCAGGCCCGTCGGTCAATGGTACCGAATCTAGAGCCCTGAACGTTGTAGCAAATATTCCCTTGCCAATTCTAGGTTGTCATCTGGAAAGATATAGAAGGCGACAAACAATTTTTTGGGGGAACGCACTACGCAAAAACAAATTTATCTAGTGCATAACCAAGATCTAGCGCTAGAAGAGAGCAACGGAATAGACCCTCGAAGATTAAACTAGCGGAAGTTTTTCGATGATGAGATTGATGAAGATGGGATTTGATCCTGCAACAAGACTTATCAAGTCGAAAAGATATGTATTATTCCACGAACAACTCCGATGATCTAGTGCTCCAAGTGTAGCACCTTCACCGGTATCCACACGTACGAGGTTAACGGCATCACGTCGAGGTGTGATCAAGCACATGGTTAAAAGCGGGAATGTGTCGATGAAGATCCAGTAGCGCTTTCGTAGTCCTGGACAGATTAGATCTAACCGGTGGTAGAACTTGACAACGCTACCGCGATGTCAATGAAGATATCTGCGTGATGATGATGACGATGACATAAGAAGATGATGATTATGATGATGAAGAAGAAGAAGAAGGAGGAGGAGGGCACTAAGAGGAGAGGCGGCGGTGCGACGGCGGCGGCGGATGGTAGTGGCAGGGCTGGGACGAGGATCTCCAAATCTTGTGTGTCCCTTGCCCTACCCCTCTTTAAATGAAGTGTTGGTACATGGCATCATTTTCTCCTTCGATTACTAGGATTCTTCACACTGATCATATTCACAAGATCCTCCAGGGTATAGTCCAGAGACGATGCATTGCTATAATCTAGCTCTTCATGCTTCTCATTTTTGTTTTCAATCTTCATCATCTTGAGGTCTTTGACCGGATTTGGCTCGAGCTTTCCTACAAATCTTACTAGTATGAGAGTTTGACTCTCAGCTATTTTTCCCAATTGTGCTTTCATGGTCTTTGTCCGTTCCTATAAAGCTTAAACATCATTTTTAATATCAGTCGCTTGGTTAGACAATTCGCCAATAATAGAATCATGGTTCTTCGTAATCTTAATAAGAATATTATTCTATTTAGTTTGTGCTTGCATAAAACCTTTGAAAAAAATTCAAGCGAGAGATTACCATTACTTGCTCCATTACTGTTAGTATAGTTGTTGTCGTTTGGAGCACCTTCAGGATTATTTTATATATTTTGAAAGTTCGATCTAAAATTTTGAATCTTTTATGTAGAATTATAAGGATACGAGCTATAAAATCTACTTCCTCAATGTTTGAGTTGGTAACGGCATTTACCTAGGTTTTCTTTCTTTAATAATTTTTAAAAGCTCGTCTACCTTTGAAGTAAGCTATTCATTAGTCTTTTAGGTGATTGCATTCACATTTCTTGAGGAGAATCTCTCTATACGCCATTGGGCATGGTTGCTTTGGATGCCATCTAGAAGCTTCTTGGCAATATTTACTTGTTTGCTCATGAATATGCCTCTGGATGCAGTGTTAATCATAGATTTAGATATTGGGTTAATGGCATTATAAAATAAGTGGAGAATTAATTTCTCTTCCATCCCATGGCTGGGACACCTCATTACAGCTTCCGTCATCGTTTCCAAGCAAGCGCTAGTGGCTTGCAATCTTCTTGTCTAAAATTTATAATATTAGATCAAAGTTGCATAGTCTTAGCTAGAGGGAAAATCTAGCAACCAATCTAAAATCCTCCCATGAAATGATATTGCCTTTTGGCGAATCTAGCAACCAATATTTTTGCTTTTATTTTAAGTGAAAAGGGAAATAAGTGTATTTTAATAGCATGAGGGTCAACATGTTTTACGCGCATCATGTCGCATATTTCAGTAAATTATTTAGGTGCAAACCTGAGTCTTCAGCAGCTAAGCCTCCAAATAGGTTCTGTTGAACCAAACTAAAAATGGTAAGCTTGATTTTATAATTGACCGCTGTAACAGCGGGCTAATAGGTTGTAACACCCTCAGAATCGACCCTATGCAAGTTTCAGCGCTTCCCGCCAAACCCGCATAGAAACGATTCAAAGGTTCCCACCAGGCACTTTCGGGCGGGTGGAAAACGAAGTAATAACATTACACAACAGTCCTCGATGGGACCCACAGAACAGATATGTATACAACACGACTCCATGAGTCAAGAATACAGATATAAAGGACAAAGATCCAAATCACCTTGAAAACGATAGAGCGCCCAGCTAAGGACAAGATGCAAATGGGGCTAAGAGCCCTGAAGAATAACCAATGGCGTCCATAACCCTACCCAGCCCAAGCCGGAAGGGTAACCCTGCTAACGACGTCGAAACCTGCTAAAACAAAAGGGGTGCCGACAAAGGGCAAAGGAAAAAAGAGGAGCGTCAGTACTAAGGCCAGTACACGGCGAGGCTATAATTCGGTGGTCCTCGCCTACATAGGTATAATTGGTGGCGGCGGCAAAGATGCACTAAACAACCTATAGAGACTCGATACAGCGTCGGCTATCGAGAGAGAGATAAGAAAGACCTATTCGAACCAACGATGCTATCATCAAACAAACCCATCTGGTGTTTCCCCTCGAGACCAAACGAGGAAGTCAACCGAGGAACTCACATAGTTGGCGGTTTTATTTATTCGATTATCGTTGCGAAATTACTAGTCGGTATAGATAGTCATCACGATAAGATAAGCGGTGAACTTTAGTTAACCATTCCGTTATAGTTGCAACACTTACTAGTCAAATACAATTAGCATGAGATATCCCAAAACCCAAAGTTGTTGGTACTTTTATTTAGCCATTCGTTATAGTTGCAATACTTACTAGTCGTGTACAATGGTAGCAAGCGACTCAAACAAGCAATTGTTGGCAATTTTATTTAGCCATTCCATTATAGTGAAGCTGATTACTAGTCATTATAAAGTCAAACTTATAGCACTACTTTAGTTATAGTTGTCTATGATCGAGAATCGTGCTCCAAGTCGTCCATAACATGGACACGGCTTTGAGAAAGTTTTACCTGCAGGGTGCACAAATAGCAACACACACTCGATCAACCTCGGAAAAACCAAATCAAAACCCAACGAGGCCTTCACGACAAAGCAATCACAAGATTGAAATATTTCCGGGCCACCCTGAGTACACCATAGCGAAGTTAGCCGATGCGAGACGGACTCAAGGTTTGTGGGCCGGAGTTTATGCGGGAACCCAAAAGCTGGGCTTGTCGACACTGCGTAACAGGTCACGATCCTAAATGATGCAGTGTGCTCCTCACACAATCGTAAATAAAGCAAGAAAGCATGGCATAAGCAGAGTAAATAAAACCTCAAACTAGTTTGTGGCCCCAAGAAATAAGAATGAATCAAGCTCGCTCGGGGTCCCATAATCCTCCCGGATGTGGATAGCGCGAATATTCAAGGAACAGGTATCAAGTACTCGGGGTCCTACGGGACACAAGTGGACGGTTAACAACCAAATAACATCTATTGCCCACCTGTGCCTCTGCTTACTTACTTCAATTTTAGTTGTTAAATAGTAATTAAAGTAAACGATAATTAAAGCCATGATCATCTCCAACATTAAACATGCGGCAATACTCCAACAACTGTGGTACTGGACGACACGCAACAGCACTTGAGCAAGCGACTACGACGCGCAAGTCCAACTATCTACCAAACAACAGGTAATAGGGTGTGTCCAAGGCAATATAGGGCTGCAAGGGATATCATGGGTACGAAAGCTAGAGCATCGCAACACAGATAGCAATAGATCAACAGGAGGGAATAAATACTATAAAAGTAAGATAGGTAGAAAGGGGGAGATGCTCGCCTGAAAAACATTGCCGAAGGTTCAACCGAAGATCGGGTCGACACTCGCATCAACTCAACGGCCTTATCCGCGAAGAAGCAAAACACTAGAATAAACACCGAATGCAATGTTTAATACTACGACACAAGATCGGGCATGATGCATGTATGATGTATGACATGGCAAAGGTGCGATGCAATTGGGCAATATTAAGTGGAACCGGGGTCCCGACAATTAATTAAATGGTTCAAGTTGTTTAACTACCCCGCAATTTATATGTTGTTTGAACATGGCAAAATATAGCACCGGTTCGCTACACCAATTTAAATGAGGCCAATATAAGACTAGATTTGCCCGCATATGGGCCCCATATTTAATTATATGGTGAATCGGCATAAGGCCCCCAAACCACATGACAAGTATGCATGCATGAACAATTTTAAAAATGCAACAAGTATATATTATTATAAAAATAGGGGCTTAGGGTCACACATTTGGGGTCGAAGGTCTTGGGGTTCAAAGGGGTTCTGGGGTCCGGTCTTAGGGTTCAGGGTTCGACGGGATCGGTCTGGGCGGGATCGTTCTCGGGTAACGGAGTAGATCTCGGCGCGTCCGAGAAGAGGAACTTGGTGCATCCGGGATCGTCGGGTCATGTCGTCGGTTTTGTCGTTTCACGGCGGAGATCTTGGCGTCCTGGGTCTCGGTGTCTTCGGTTCCGAGAGGAAGAACATGGCGTATCCGTGTCGACGACCTTGGCGTTTAAGGAGGAGTTCTCGGTGTCCCGGGTGGAAGGCCTCGAGGGTTCGGGGACGGAGATCTTGACGGGTCCGGGAGGAAGAACTTGGGTTGGCATCGGATCGGCCTGGTGCTCGGATAGAAGTACTTGTAGTTCTCGTGGCGATCTTGATGTGTCGTGGCGTCTTGACACAAACTTGTCCGACTAGTTATAGAACTTGACGGGCAGCGGTGCACTTTGTCAACTCTTTTTACGGAGGAAGATGGTGGCGCTGAGTGACCCACACAGGTGGTGCACGGGTCAACCTAGGCAGAGATAGATCAAAGGCACAACCATGGACATGAGGCGCGCCAGAGAGAACCCACACGGGAGGGCCTGCGTCTCTCATGGCGCAGGGTCGGCCTCAGCAGGCCCGAGGCCGAAGGGTGGCCAGCGGCCGACGGGGCCGGAGGTCGCGAGGAGGAGCCGAGGGCCGGACGCCTTGAGGAGGCCAGGCCGAGGAGGATCCGAGACGGCCGGACGCGGACGAGGGAGGCCAGCGAGGGGAGGAGCCGGAGACGGCCGGACGCGGACAAGGGAGGCCAGCGAGGAGGCGAGCGGCGTGATGTGGAAGAAGGCCCAGGTCATGGGCGGGCCTGGCGTTAGCGGCCGAGGCAGGCGGGCGGCTGAGAGGACAAGGGCAGGCTCTGGCGGCGACTGTCATGGGATTTCTGGCGGCGCTTGGCGAGGTTGGAGGCGAGGCGGGTGGAGCAGGCGCGGGAGCTTGGTGGCGGATGGAGGAGGAGAGGAGCGGCGGCCGTGCAGCTGAGGTGGAGCCAGGAGGGCGGAGGCGGGCGCCGCCGGAGGAGGGAGGCGGCCGGGCGAGGTCGAAGGAGGCCAGACGGAGGTGGGGCGGCGGCTGCGCTGGCTCGGGAGAGGGGGTCGTCGAGGCGGTCGTGGGCCCTGGAGAGGCGGGGCGAGGTGGCGGGGAAGCGGCCGGAGGCAGACGAGGTCGGGGAGGTGGCTGCGAGGTAGTGGAGGAGGAGAGAGGGGCTCACTGAGGTGAGGGAAGAAAGAGGCGGGCGGAAGGGGAGAGAGAGGATGGGACGGGAGTTGACGTGGTGGGTGTGGTCGTGGGGCGTGGGGTGGGCGGCGTCGGGTGGGTTTGGGTTCTGGGAGGCGGGCGTGTCGGCTGCAGTGGGGCCAGGGTGAGGCCCAGTGAGGAGGCCGATGCCGGCGGTGGGGGGCTGGGTGGCTATGTCAGGCAGGTGTGTGTGAGTGGGTGGGGCAGCGAGGGTTAGGGGCCCAGTCGTGGCCCAGGAAGGAGGCTAGGAGTGGAGAAAAGAAGGGAATTGGTGAGGTGGCTGAGCCTAGGATGAGGTGGAGGGAACGGCGAGGTGGCGTGCTGTGGTTGGTCGGGGTGAGGTGGAGGGGGCTGGGTAGACTAGGTTCGGGTAGGAAAAGTTTTAGGTGGACCGATGTTGTACTGAGGGTGGCCGACTGGGTCGGATCGGCCCGGTTTGGCTGCCCCCTAAAAATAATTAAATATTTTTATTCAATTAAAACCGGGCTTTTGCAAACCGTGGGTGGACAAAATAAAATATTCCGGAGACCCGGGTTTTGTGTTTGAACAAAGACGGGCGTCTAGAAAACAAAAATAGGTTTTTCCGAAAATAGTTTTATGCAAGCAATGCAAGATGATGACGATGCTCAAATGCAATGTGGCATGATGACATGAGCATGCGGTCATGATGATGCAATGCACAAAAAAACAACGCGATTTTCTAGTAGTGGTTTTGCGGGATGCCACAATTCGACACCACTAACAATGGATCTCGCCCTTGAGATCCGCCTCATGGTACCGGAAGAAGGACGGCGATCTGAATCTTCTCGCGTCGTGTAGATCCTCGCGACACCACTAACAAGAGGTCGTTGTCCGTGATCGTCGAGAGAACACTCCGGGAACAAAAGGTCGAAGGTAGAGGTATCAACAAATAAAGCCACCTCTAACTTCGATAGACGGTGAGAAAAGATGCGGCCTATCCCACTTCAATGTACAAGAGCGAATAGAAAGGGTAGTCGGCATGGGGGCCAATCCATCACGCACCCAAACTATTACTCTGCAATCGATAAAAGCGCAACCATTCTCGAATTGATTGTAGATCTCGACAGCGAGGTTCGAAAAAGGAGTGGTCGACTCGCATCGGATCTGGCGTAGATGATGTCGTCGCGTCGGAAAACACCGGAAGGCACAAACAAGGAACAAAGAATGGTACCACAGTAGACGGATTCCTCAGACAGCATGAACACCGGATGGTAGAACACCGTTATCAAAGGAGGAAGCGAAACCTTGAAGGTACGACGGAACCCAACCACGAGAAATCCTGGACTCGAAGAGAGAGAAGAGAGCGGATTCAAAACACGTAGAGGTAAGAGGAGAATAGCAGAGGGGTAAGGAGTAAAATTAGACCTAATCAGAACTATCCAACCGATTTTAAAAAAATAGTTTTGACACTCTACTTCGGCCGTTAGCTAGGTTATCCTACGATGCGGACTTGTGGGGTATCGCAAGCTGAGCTCGATACCACTCTGTAACACCCTCGATCGACCCTATGCAAGCAAACCCGCCAAACTCGCATAGAAACGATTCAAAGGTGCCCACCGTGCACTTTCAAGGGTGGAAACGGTAATAACATTACACAGTCCTCGATGGGACCCAGAGCGTATATGTATACAACACGACTCCATGAGTCAAGAATACGATATATCAGGACAAAGATCCATATCACCTTGAAACGATAGAGCGCCCCACGGACAAGATGCAAATGGGGCTAAGAGCCTCAAGAATAACCAATGACGTCCATAACCCCGCCCAAAGCGGGAAGGGTAACCTCGCTAACGACGTCGAAACCTGCTAAAACAAAAGGTGCCAAAGGGCAAAGGAAAAGAGAGGCCAAGATCGAGGCCAGTACATGGCGAGGCTATAATTCGGTGGTCCTCGCCTACATAGGTATGGTGGACTGAAGCGGCAGCGGCAGCATGCACTAAACAACCTATAGAGACTCGATACAACGGTCGGCTATCAGAGAGAGATAAGAAAGACCTATTCGGAACCAACCTGATGCTATCATCAAACAAACCCATCCTGGTGTTTCCCCCTCGAGACCAAATGAGGAAGTCAACCGAGGAACTCACACAGTTGGCAGTTTTATTTATTCAGTTATCGTTGCAGAAATTACTAGTCAGGTATAGATAGTCATCCTGATAAGATAAGCAGTGGGAACTTTTAGTTAACCATTCCGTTATAGTTGCAACACTTACTAGTCAAATACAATTAGCATGAGATATCCCAAAACCCAGCAGTTGTTGGTACTTTTATTTAGCCATTCCGTTATAGTTGCAATACTTACTAGATAGATACAATGGTAGCAAGCGACAACTCAAACAAGCAATTGTTGGCAATTTTATTTAGCCATTCCATTATAGTGAAGCTGATTACTAGTCATTATAAAGTCAAATTTATAGCACTACTTTAGTTATAGTTGTCTATGATCGAGATACTGTGCTCCAAGTCGTCCATAACCACGGACACGGCTTTTAGAAAGTTTTACCCTGCAGGGGTGCACAAATAGCAACACACACTCGATCAACCTCGGAAAAACCAAATCCAAACCCAACGAGGCCTTCACCACAAAGCAATCACAAGATTCAGAAATATTTCCGGGGGCCACCCCGTTGAGTACACACCGCAACGAAGTTAGCTGACTCCGAGACGGACTCAAGGTTTGTGGGGCGTCAGAGCGATCGGGAACCCAAAAGCTGGCTTGTCGACATACAAAACAGGTCACGATCCTAACAGTCAAAGTGCTCCTCGCACAATCGTAAATAAAGCAAGAAAGCATGGCATAAGTACAGATAGTAAATAAAACCTCAAACTAGTTTGTGGCCCCAAGAAATAAGAATGAATCAAGCTCCAGCTCGTGGGGTCCCATAATCCTCCGGATGTGGATAGCGAATATTCAAGGAACAGGTATCAAGTATTCGGGTCCCACGGACACAAGTGGACTGATTAACAACCAAATAACATGTATTGCCCACCTGTGCCTCTGCTTACTTACTTCAATTTTAGTTGTTAAACAGTAATTAAAGTAAACGATAATTAAAGCCATGATCATCTCCAACATTAAACATGCGGCAATACTCCAACAACTGTGGTACTGGACGACACGCAACAGCACTTGAGCAAGCGACTACGACGCGCAAGTCCAACTATCTACCAAACAACAGGTAATAGGGTGTGTCCAAGGCAATATAGGGCTGCAAGGGATATCACGGGTATGAAAGCTAGAGCATCGCAACACAGATAGCAATAGATCAATAGGAGGGAATAAATGAAGGGTTTCGCGGCATAGTAAATCAAAATTTTCTACGGAGGGAACAGAGGGAAAGCCAAGATCTAATCTAGGAGATGCAAACAACGAGAGAGATTGGATTAGATCTTCATACCCTTGAAGATTCAGACATGGAACGTTCTCGGAACGTGGGTGATGTAGTCGTCGCTTCTCCTCCTCGCGATCCGATCCGATCTAGCACCACAAGTGGCGGTGCCTCCGTGAGATGCACACGCAAAGACTCGGCGCCTCCTTCCTCGGACCAGCGAGTATGGTGGAGAGATAGATTGGATCTACAACACGACGTGGTGTATATGGTGGAGAATTTCTGCAGGCTTCGCCACAAGCGGTCGGGAGGGAGAGGAAGGTAGCAAGGCTGCTAGGCTTGGAGGAAGGTGTGTGTGGGGAGGCGCACCACCCTCTAGATAGAGGAGGCGGCCCCTGCCCTCCTCCAAGCCATCTCTAGTTTAAACAATTTAAACTCTCCTTATCTAGAAATCCTATCTCTAGTTTAAACGATTTAAACTCTCCCTTATCTAGAAATTCTATCCCGAGATTTAAACGAGTCAAATCTCTCTAGAATCATTTGGGCCCTATGGGTTTTGTGCCCTGGCCCAATGCGCCAGGACACTCCCTCATAGGCCCATGCCCTCCCGAAGGTGGGGCCACTTTGGTCCCCTTCCGAAGGTTCTAGAAGCTTCGGTACAATACCGATTAACCCTAACAATTCAACTCCAAAACTGCACCGCCTTATATGAATCTTATTCTCCACCATTCCGAACCTCTCGTGATATCCCGGATCCCATCCGAGACTCAACAAAATTCATAAACCAATTATCCAATCTATCCTAGCGTCGAGATACGTTAAGTGTGTGACCTGCGGGTTCGAGAATATGCACATGATCTTCTATCAATAATCAGCCGGGTCTGCACCCATATTGACTCACACATTCATCGATGATCATATCGGATGAACCACGATGCCGATTCAATCAATCCCATATATATTCCCTTCGTCTCGCGATATTTTACTTGCCGAGATTCGATCGTCGGTTGCGTCATACCTAGTTCAATCTCGCTCACAAAGTACTTTACTCGCTCCGTAATCCGATATCACTTTGTGATTAACTCCTTAACCACATGCTTGCAAGCGGTGTTGATATCGACACGAGTGGGCAAGTATATCTCTCCGACTTGGGAGGACAAATTCCATCTCGATACATACAACCCAATGATACTTTCCGATCACCGAGAGACACCTTTATGATCACCCTCTCATAGGATGACGTTTGATGACCTCAAAGCTTTCTTCCGATACGTGGAGTTGCATTATCTCATGGTCTAAGGAATACAATATTTGACATAGGAAAAGCTTCAAAGACGAACACGATGACACGATCTAATTGCTCGCTTTGTTTGGGTCTATCCACCATATCATTCTCCCAATGATATGATCTCATTATCAATTGACAACTCATGTCTATGGTTAGGAAACCTTAACCATCATTGATCAATGAGCTAGTCCATAGAGGCGTACTAGGGACACGGTGTTGTTCACAAACCACACAAGTATTAAAGTTTCCGCTTAATACAATTCTAGCATGGAATATAAACTTTATCATGAACAAGAATTATAATAATAACATCTTTATTATTGCCTCTAGGGCATAATTCCAACATCTGCCACTTGCAATAGAGTCAATAATATAGTTTACATTTGGCAACAATCTCACACCCATGGCAATGAGGTGTTGATCATGTTTTACACGTGGAAGAGGTTTAGTCATTGGATCCGACATTCGGATCCGTATGTACTTTGCTAATCTTCGATCTCCATCCGCTATATAATCTCGGATTATATGAAACTTGATTGATATGCTTGGTCTTTGGATGATATCTTGGTTCCTTAGCGAGTGATATGGCGCCGTGTTGTCACACAATATCTCCGGTGGGTCCAATGCACTTGAACCACGCAAGCTCGATGATGAAGTTTCGATCCAAACTCCTTCACTTGACGCGCAGCAACCATGTATTCCGCTTCTAGTGTAGATCCAGCGATCACGCTTTGCTTGCTTCTCCACTCACAGCTCCTCCATTCAAAATATAAACGTATCCCGTCGAGATTTAGAATCATCCTTGTTTCGAAACTAGCATCGACGTAACCTTTTACGACAAGTCGTTTATCACCCCATAGACTAAGAACATTTCTTTAGTTCTATTTAGGTACTTTAGGATGTTCTTCACGGCTGTCCAGGTTCCACTGGATCACTTTGAAATCTTCGTCAAACTAAGAGCATTGGACACATCCGGTCTAGTACACAAGATGGCATACATGATGGAACCTATGGCCGAGGCATAAGGCACTTTGCTCATAGCTTCCTATCATTTATCAGAAGGACATCGAGCCTTGCTCAATATCTTACCTGACAACATAGGCACTAAACCTTTCTTTGCCTTATCCATTCTGAACCTTTTCAGAACTTTGTCTAGGTATGTACTCTGGCTTAAAGCTATCAGGCGTCTTTGTCTATCTCTATAGATCTTGGTGCCCAATATATAAGCAGCTTCACCTAGGTCTTTCATTGAAAAACACTTGTTCAAATAACTCTTCACATCGTTAAGCATGTTGATGACATTTCGATAATCAATATGTCATCCACATACAGCATTGTAAACGTCACCGAGCTCCCACTCACTTTCTTGTAGATGCAAGCTTCAGAGCAATTTGGAACAAATCCAAAGCTTTTGATCACTTGATCAAAACGAAGGTTCCAACTCCGAGATGCTTGCTTCAG
Source organism: Avena longiglumis (assembly GCA_030063025.1). Lineage (NCBI taxonomy): Eukaryota > Viridiplantae > Streptophyta > Magnoliopsida > Poales > Poaceae > Avena > Avena longiglumis. The sequence continues at coordinate 536,180,817 of CP125975.1, forward strand.
TCCATAAATGGAACGTCAAGTTTGCATACTTTACTAGCATCCTTAGGATCGACAAAACCTTCGTTGCATCATATACAACTCTTCATCAATGTTGCCATTAAGGAAAGCCTTGACATCCATCTCGCCATATTTCATAATCATGAAACGCAGCAATTGCTAATAAAATCCGGACTTAAACATTGCTACGGAGAGAAAGTCTCATCGTAGTCAACACCTTGAACTTGTCGAAAACCTTTTGCAAGTCGTGCTTTATAGACGGTAACATTACCATCCGTTCGTTTCTTCTTGAAAATACATTTGCACTCAACGGCCTTTCTCGCTAGGAGGATCCACCAAAGTCCATACTTGGTTTTCGCTCATGGATCCCAATTCGATTTCATGGCTTCCACCATTTAAAGTCCGGCTCATCATCGCTTCCTCATAGTTCGTAGGTTCACCGCTCTACCAACAAGATAGTCAAGACAGGTTGCCGCACCACTTTCGGAGGGGCACGACCTTGTCGACCTCGACGTTCGAGCAGATCGTCCAAGCTTCATGATCCTTGTCATTAGCTTCCTCTATTGTTGGTGCAGGCGGCACTAGAACAATTTCAGGTGCTGCGCTACTCTCCAATTCAAGAGAAGGTTCAATAACCTCGTCTAGCTCTACTTTCCTCCCACTCACTTCTTTCGAGAGAAACTCCTTCTCAAGAAAGGAACCGTTCTTCACGACAAACACTTTGCCTTCGGTTCTGTGATAGAAGGTATACCCAATAGTTTCCTTGGGGTATCCTATGAAGACGCATTTCTCCGCTTTGGGTTCAAGCTTGTCCGGCATCAACTTATTGATGTATGTTGTGGGAATGGTCACGGCAGATGCTGCAATCGGCAGCGAGTAGTAGAACGAGGGGCAAGGGCGGCCAGCCATCTGCGCATGAGATGAGGCAAAGACAGGTTTTACCTGCGGCCCGGAGGGTAAAGACCTACTCCTGCTAGATTGTATTATGAAGGTGTTACAATGGGCGAACTCGGCGGCTAGGCGGCGAGTCGCTTGGGTGTATGAAGGAACGTGTCTCTACCCCATAGGAGGTTTATATAGGCTCACCTCCCTAGGGTTTACATATCTCAACCGATTCTGCCAGTGAATCGTTTAACCTAGTCCGATTGGCCTATCTACTACTTTGGCCTTCAACTTCCGATCGTACCTTATGCGGGCCTTGATCCACTCGCTGCTCAGCAGGCCCACTCGCCAGCTCGGGCGGCCGGAACGTCTGCTGAGTATACCCCAGTAGGCGTATCCCCATCAGTAGTCCCCGAGGCCGTCGTCGATTAGGCGTAAGTGGCTGCTGGCAGTCGGAGTATACGGCTCCAAAGGAGGCATCCAAATAATCGTCGGGCTCGTGATGAAGAAGAAAATCCGGTGAACCGAGTCGCGTCTTGGGCGAGCCGAGCTGTCGGAACGCGGTCGGGCGAGTGACCTGGCGAGCCGAGTGACTGGAGTTGGACCGTCAGGCGTGGTCAAACTAGCCGTTAGGGCAACTCAACGGTAACTTTCGCGTAATTATCGCGTAACGCCGATTTGGCGGGTAACTCGCTATATAAGAGGAATGGCAGCAATCGTGAGCCAATCGCCCACCACTTCTTCCGAAAAGCGCATTCTCTTCCTTTGCTCCTTGATCCAATCGACCAAATCCTCCGATCTCCAACCAACCCCTCGGCTATGGCCCTTCTCACCGAACCATGGGTGTCCATGCACGAGGGCGCACTGCCTCCTTCGAGGAGGCCGAATCATGAGCCAGGCTTGATGATCCTCAGGGAGAAACAACCCAAACCCGCGAGAGGGAATTCGCCTGTTCACCGCCATCTCGAGCGGGGCTAGGGTTTCCCACGTCTTTGTTCTTCCGGGCGTTTATGCCTTCTACGGATCCAGCCTCGATCTGGGTCCCCAAAGATCGAGCAGCTCGCCATCTTCGTGGCGTCATGAGTGCTACGGCTGCCGCCCTACTTTCCCTTGTGGCAAGATCTGCTCCACGGACGGATCAGCGCGGAGGCAAAGGCCCAATGCTAGCCGGGCGGCCCGACGCTCCAGCTCAAGTCCAAAGCTTCTTTCTTCGATCTGATGCTACCCTCCAAAGCATCGAGCGACTGGAAGAAGTCATTGTTCTACGTGACCGAGGCGAGCCCGAGGACGAGGCGGCGATCAGCGGTGCTCGCCAATCGCTCCGAGCCGCGCCATCTCCAGTCGGCAAGCTCCCGACGACCAGCGGATGGTCGTCGACGAGATGCTCCAGCCATCCGTGGCAAGAAGAAGGGCCTCGCACGATAAAATTGTACAATTGCTGGCTTGGACGACGGCTTGTTCCGCTCGCCCAACGCGACCACTACATGTATCAGTACACGGGCCGGGGAGACTCGACGAAAGCCTCGACGAGTGGAAGATGGAGACTATCTCCCGGCGTTGAAGAAGATCACCCAAAGTGTGTACGGATGCACAGGCCGGGTCGCTTCACACCGCGCGTCCGGCCCGACGGTAATTTCTTTATCTTGTTCGCAATGCAGCTGCACATGTGATAATTACTCGACTCGCAGATTCATCGCAGCTGTTCCAAGTGGTGGAAGGGTGGCTCCCACCTTCCGATGACGAGAGCCCGGGGCCATCCGCCCAGGATACAAGCGAATCGCCACCCGCGAAGGGCAACGAGGACGACGAGGACGAGTCCGAAGAGGAAATCGCCCCGCTGGTCCGAAAGACCCGCGGGCAACGTCAGCGCGAAATCGAAGCGAGCAGGAGCCTCGAGCGTCATGATGACGATGACGAGCTCCCAGAAACCACCTCGCACCGCCAGGCCACTCCTTCGAAGAAGAAGAAGAAGGAAAAGGAAGCGAGGGCCCCCCCGAAGAGGAAAATGAAGCCGCCGAGGATGGCCTCGCCGCCGCACTCGACGAGCAGCTCTGATGCTCACAGCTCGGCCGGTGACGGCGCGGCCCCAGCGACAACCGCGCTAGATGCGCCGACTGTGGAAGTGCCGCTGGCCTCGATGCCCCCGCCATTCGCGCCAGTCTCTGGGCTAGGGAAGGCTCCAGCCGCGGCGACTTCGCCTCGCAAGGAGGTTCCGATTGGGGCGGCTTCGCCCCGCAAGGAGGCTCCGGCTGTAGCGGCTCCAGTTCGCGAGGAAGCCCCTGCCGAGGGTATCCCAGAGGCGCCAGCCGCGGCCTCAACGACGAAGAAGCCGTCCGTGTCTTGGGCACGCGACGTCCTGGAACTAGGGCTCAGTCGCCAACTGGGCCCCGAACTGGAAAAACCGGCCGGCCTTCGCACAGGGCTACGTTTCATCCCAGTTGCCAAGTGAGTGCATTCGGCCTTTCCTATTTTCCATAGCTATTTTCATTGTCTTTACTGATTCGACTGATGTGCAGGACCGGAGTGAAAAGGATGGGCCACCCGACCGGGCGTGTACCTCCACCGCTAGCGAGAGGATCCTTCCGTAAGAGGAAAGCGACGAGGTCGTTGCCTCGGCGGATGGCGTGAAGAAGGCCAAGGGCGACGACATCGCCACCGTCTCGACGACACGGTCGCGGGCCCGGCCCAGCGCGGAGGCAGCCGCGTCACGGAGGGCGCTTGCTCGAACGGCGAGGCGACTTCCTTTGAGCGGTGCTCTATCGCTACCTTCCTCGCTTGTGACCAAGGCGCGCGAAGCGGGCTGCTACCCGAGCCTCGCTCCGGGGACCGCCGATGCTGAAGTCGACCAGCGTCGCGGCACACGCCAGTAGTCAGCGTCCGTGGACGCGATGTAACTTCATGGCATGCTTGGCGCAGCCATCCGTGTATATCCACCCCGAGGATCAGTCGGTGCTTTGCAGCGCTTGATTCTTATTACTTTCGCTTTTAATTTCGTATCCAGTCCCCGAAAAGACGCGCTAAATTTTAGCGGGTGGGCACTTGGGAATTTCTGGTCGCCAGCCCCGAGCGCACTCGCTAAATTTCAGCGGGTGGGCACTTAGGAGGTCTGCTTTCGACTTTTTGATGATGTGGTCGCAATCAGTCGGCGACCGATTGGCACAAGAACAGCGTTGAGAAGGAGCTGATCACCATCCAGAGGCGAACAAAGAGCTCCAGTTGTTGCCGAAGGCGAGGAAACTCGCGAGAGCTTGTCCTCGCCGTGAGTTGAGGCGCGCGATTCGCCTGGGCGCCTGCCGAACAGTGGTCGCCGACCTCGGCGAGCTAAGGCCGCCATTGCAGCCAGGAGGAGGATCGCAAGGTGTCGGAAGTCCTTATTGCTGGGCTTCAGACGCACCACACGCCGCTTCATCACGGGACTCGCCCGCCCGTTGCTTGGTGAGTGCATCTTCCCTTTCCGTTAGTTGAGGTTTTTGTGGTGTCCATCGCGCTCATCTTTGTCTCCTTTTCGCAGGTCGCGTTATTGGTAGCCAAGAAGAAGCGAGCTCGCTCGACGCGAGGCAGTGCGTAAGCCTGCTCGTCGACTCGGCTACGCTATCGGCGACGCAGCATCCGCTCACCTTCAAGAAATGTCGCCACGGAGGTTATTCCCAGCGACCTCTGAGGTGTGGGAATATTTGGAGAAGGCGCCGTCGTTGAGTTCATGACGCGGCGTTTCGCGTGGGCGTCGAAATCATCCGAGCCTTGACTCGCCACTTCCCCGAGGATTTCGACCGACGATGTGACGAGTGGGTATCCTCGCCGATCGGGCGGTGGATCTGTCCGAGGTTCTCAAGTTGCGAGCATGCCGCCACGCACTCGGGCGCGGTTCGGGCGATGGGCACCTCCTTCCTACCAGAAACGGTCGTCAATGACCCCGAGCCGCGATCGTGACTTCAAGGTCGAGCAGCCTTTTCGCGGGCGATGGCGGGTGGATCGACGACGTATCCGTCAAACCCGCATACACCGCTCATCCGTAGTCGCCGGATTCGGCGAGTCGTCATCAAGCTCGCAGTAGGGTAGTTTGCCTTGAAGTGTTAGCAGCAGTTCTGCCACGCGGGCATATTTTGTAATATAAGACAATGCAATATGCGATTGAATTGGACGTCGTGTTTATTTTGTTATTTGTTTGTGTGCTTTGGATTGATTTTGGACGAGTCCCCGAGCGCGTCCGCCCTTTTGTGGGGTTCACCTCGTATATGATGTTTGTTGTTATCATGTGTTTTGTTGATTTAGTCGACTACCGAGCTCGGAGAGCCGCCGCAAGGCGACTCCCTTTGAGTGCTCAGACTTTACCGCTTTTCCGACGCGAACGGGTCGGGTGGCCGAGTCCCCGGCGTGGTACTTGGTAGTTCTAGGCGCGACTCGAGGGTGGTTGAGGACTTAGCGCTGGTGTGAGCGCCTACTCCGCTCGCCCGTGGGGTCACCGCGTAGTCCCGGCATGCTCTCTTACTTGGCGTTTCGACCGATCGCGATTTAACCGTATTCACCCCGATCGTGGTATTTAGCCGTTCGAGTCGCTATGCCGAGGATGCGGGGACCAAGGTCGCCGGAGAAGCGAGGGCGCTTGTCTTGGTTCGTGAAACCACGAGCTAAGCGACTCAATGGGGCTCGGATTGATTTTCGTGGACGACGCAAGACCTGACATGATTCAAGGTTTTACGCCGCACTACTTAGCCGTGCCGATCAACGTACCAAAGGTTGACTGCATTTTAGCGCATCATATTACGAAAAGAGTGGCACAAGTCATGGAGAGTGGACGCAATTTGTGGTAACCGCTTTTATTTCATAGCGACTAGAGAGTACATGTGGGGTTCTAGGAGTAGAACTTCCGAGGAGGTTTACGCCCATGGTCGCTGACGTCGAGCTCGCCCCGCAACGCCGTCGATGAGATAGTAGGCGTCGCCCGAGTCACGCGCCCGATAGCGAACGGGCCTTCCCACGGAGGGGAGAGCTTGTGCATGCCCTTCTTGTCCCGGATGAGGCGTAACACCGTGTCGCCTTCCGAAGGTGCGGGTTTTCACCCGTCGGTGGTAGCGGCGAGTCCTTGCCGGTAAATGGCGGTGCGCGATCGAGCGAGGTCGCGCTTCGCCGAGCTGGTCGAGCCCATCTTGGCGGGCCAGCTCATTTGTAGCCTCAGATAGTGGACGACCCAAGGCGAGTCGTGTTCGAGGTCGGTGGGCATGACTGCCGCGCCAGAGACCATGAAGAAGGGAGTGAATACCGTCGATCTGTTAACCGAGGTGCGGATTCTGATGACGGAGGGCGCTCTTGACCCAAAGATCCAAAGGCGCCGAGTGGTACTTTGAGTCGCGGCCGTGCCGTTGAGGATGCTTTGCTGGCTCGTTCGCCGCCGTTGGATTCCGGGTGGGTGGACGCGAGATCGAGCCGGATGTGGTGCTCTTCGCAAAATTCGCCATTGCTCCTTGGCGAAGTTTGTGCCGTTGTCCGTGATGATGCTTTGGGAACCCGTGCGATATATGAGCTCACAGGAATTTAGTTGCGGTCTTCCCGTCGCATTTCAGATCGGCTTGGCCTCCACCCACTTGGTGAATTTGTCGACGGCGACTAGCAGGTGGGTGTAGCCGAGGGGCTTTCTTGAAGGGGCCTATGTCCATGCCCCATACGGCGAATGGCCAAGGATGGGGATCGCTTTGAGCCGAGCTCAGACGCTGCCTCGATTGGCGTTTCGCACCCGCATCGCTGGACGATGTCGGCGAAGGTCGGGCGCAGTGGGCCAAGAGAAGCCGTGTCGCATAGCCTTGGCGACCAGATGAAGCGGCGGCGGTGGCCGCAGTCACCTGAGTGAATGTCGTGGAGGATTTTGCGTCCTTCAGCCGGTTGGACGCAAAGTTGGAACACGCCGGTGACGCTGCGCTTGTGTAGCTCGCCGTCGATGATGTTGTAAGACTGTCATCGGCGAGCTATCATTCGAGCATTTGTCTCGCCCGGCGGTGCCGTTTCTGTGTAGGCGATGTAGGGCTTGGTCCCCGTTCGCTCGGTGATGAGCGACCAAGGCTGCCTCTGGTTGGAGTGGGACTCCGATGTCGATCTCCCTCGGGGGAGAGACTGATGGTTTGGAGATTGTGTCGAGGAACACGCCGGCGGGTGGTGCGAGTCGAGCCGACCCGATGCGAGAGAGGGCGCCGCCTCATCGCTTTTTCTCGCCGATCCACTCGACAGAGTAGCCGTGAAGTGGCCGCCAACTTGTTCACCTCTTGGCGGTATGCCGCCATGGTAGGAGATGGCGTCGCAGTGCGGCGACCGCCTCATGACGTAGGTCGGAATCTCCGTAGCATCAAGGCGATTGACGCTCATCTCCTTGGCGGCTCGCATGCCAGGAGTAGGGCCTCGATTCAGCCATGTTGTTGGTGCAGGGCGTGAATTGAGGCGGAGGATGTAACGGAGCTTGTCTCCCTTGGTGAAGTCAACACTATCTCGCCTCGCACTGCACCGCGTTCTTGGAGCCGTCGGGCGCGTGCTCGAGAATGGAGGTACGGCAGCTTCTCTGGGCCTGGCTCCCGATCGGCGATGAAGTCTGCCAAAGCTCGTGACTTAATCGCTCTTCGTGGCTCAGATTTAATGTTGTGGGTGCCGATCTCGGGCCCACTTGGCGACCGTCCGGCCGCCGCGATTGGATGATGTCTTGTAGTGGCGCCGAGGAGACGACCGTGACCGGGTGCTCACGGAAGTAGCGCGCAGCGCCACGAGCCTCAAGACCGCGTATACTAATTTTTTGTATCAGGGTACGGGCGCGACTCGGTGAGGACCTCGCTGATATAGTACACCGCCGAACTGGCGCCTTTCCTTCCTCGTCGCTCGGCGACCATCACATCATCGACGACGCGCCGGACGCCACGACGAGACCAGATAGGTTCTTTGTCGGCGGGGCGGCGAGTAGTGGCGAAGTAGCACCTTTTTAGGTCGCGAGCGCCGTCCGCCTCCTTGTCCCATCGAAGGTGGGGTTCTTGCATCAGCGGTATAGGGGCATCGCTTTTCGCCAGCGGGGGATGAAGCGATCGAGAGCCGCTACCGCCCGCCACCTCGACGCCACGCAGCACTCGGTTTGCCGAGCGATCGTGTCGATCTTTGTTGGGTTCGCCTCGATCCCTCGCTTGGAGACGACGCATTCAAGAGTTGTCCGGTACACCAAGGTGCACTTGCCTGTTGAGATTTATCTTGTACCTTCGCAATTGGCGAAGGTTTCCGCCAGTCACAGTAGGTCACCTTGGCGCTGGATTTCACGACCACGCCGTCGATGTAGACGTGGATGTTGCGCCAATTTGGCTCGCGAGGCATTCTTGCATGCACCGCTGGTAGGTTGCTCCGCGTTTGAGGCCGAAGGTCATGGCGGTGTAGCGAAGGCTCCAATGGCGTGATGAACGCCGTCTTCTCCTCGCTCGACAGCCATTTTGATCTAGTTGTACCCGGAGTAGGCGCCGAGGAAACATAGCGATTCGAACCCGCGGTTGAATCGATTATCCGATCGATCCGCGGGAGGACGAATCGCCTTTGGGCGGCGCTGCTCAGTTTGTGTAGTCGATACACATTCTCGTGTCCCGTTTTTCTCGACCAGGACTGGGTTTGCCAGCCACTTGGAGTATTTGATTGGCCGGATGAAGCCGCCGCGTAAGCGCCGCACTTCCTCGGCGATTGCTCGACGGCGTTCTTCATTGAAGGGTCAGAGCGACCGCTGATGTGTCGCGCTTTGGGGTCGGCGTTAGTTTGTGCTCACGAGCTCCCTAGGGACACCAGCATGTCGGAGGGTTTCCATGCGAAGATGTCCCTATTCTCACGAGGAACTCGATGAGCGCCTTCCTATGCCGGGCTCATGCTCGTCTTCCACCGTCTGGGCCGGGGTCGCCGGGACCAGCTCGACGGCGGTGTGCGCCGTGGCCTCAAAGGTTGAGGTGTTTGTGCCCTCCGAGTTGGGCTTCTTGAGTATTGTGGGATCGTCATTGTTGACCCCGCCGCGTATTTGGCGAGCTTCGTCGGCGTGATTAGTTTCGCCGCGATGACGGCGCGTTCGGCTCCTTTGGCCTTGCATTCGCGCTGTCGGGTCGCCGTTGATGGTGATGACGCACGGCCCGGGAGCTTCATCGCGTTGACACGAGCGGGCGCCGCCATGAATTTAGCGAACGCTCGCGCCCGTGACGCATGGTAGGCTGTCGAAGGGCACCAGCTCGAAGACGATCCGCTCGGTGCGGAAGTTTGCCGGACTACCGAAAGTGACTGGCAGCGTGACTTTGCCGATCGGATACGCCTTCCGACCGAGGACTATGCCGTGGAACGTGGTGTGGGTTGTCTCGATCATCGACTGCGGGAGCTGCAGCCGCCTGAAGGTGTCGAGGTAGAGGATGTTGATGGAGCTGCCGCCGTCCATTAGCGTCTTGGGGAGCCAGTAGTTGCCAACCTTGGGCTTGACCACCGGGCGACCGCCCTGGTACTGATGCGTGGCGGTGGTCTTGCCGGCCCAGTGATGGGTCGTTCACCAGTTCAGAACTGGGGACGCCTATTTGGGCCACCGCATTGGCGACGGCGCTGGCGATGACCTTCTTCTCGCGCGTGTTGAAGCTGAAGGTGTGGAGCGAGCGGCTACTTTGCGAATTTTCCGCCATTTGGCGGGTCGTTGTCGGTGTCCTCCGCTGTGCCTTCTCGATTTCCTTGAGGGTGTGGCGCCGGCGGTGGTGTGCGTTATGGCTTCCTTTCCCGCCGTGGAAGGCACTGGTTGGCTAAGGAGGGCCGCAGATCGAACCTTGGCTTGTTCTTGTAATTGCCGCCATCGCGCTGTTCTCCGTCGCGGCGTAGCTCTTGGCTCGCTACCATGCGTGCCCAGCTGGCGACGGCAAGTCGACTCGCCGTCTGCTGCGGCGCTTGCTGAGGCGGTGCCGCCGTAGAACAGGGTCGGTTCGGCGTCATTGCCGTTGCCGCCGGCGGCGTTGCCCTCCCGACTCGCCGCCGGTTTCCTGGTTTGGATCCTCCTCGGCGTACTGCTTCAGATCTCGAGGAGGTCGGGATGTTGTCGAGTGTGCGGGAGTGTCGCTGAGCTTGGCGACTAGAGGCTCAGAGCGGCACGAGGTCTTGAAGCAATGGATCGCGGTGTCCGGGTGGATGCCGACTGCGTTGTACCGAGCTCTTGCCACCGTTGGACCCAGTATGGTCGACTCACGGGTCCCCGGACGCATCGCCTGTGTCCTCGATGGTGGTGGCGCGGTGTAGGAGCACCAAGTGTTCGACGGCGCGTCACGCATTTCCTCCTGTGAGTCGATATCGCCCCGGGGAGCGTGTTGATCCATCGCCGCACGCCCCTCCATCATCAAGGGAGGTAACGGGCGAGTAGGTCGGTGACCGCGATCCCCATTGCCATGAGGTATGTGTCGAGCTGCATCAAGTCACGAGGAGTCGATTTTTTCTATCTCCTTTGGCGCCTTGAAGTTTGGCGGTACTTCTTGCCTCGATCATTGGTCCGAAGCACTTAGGCCCAAGTCGATCGACCCCATAGGCTCGCCATCGGGCGATTAGTTAGGTGTGCCATGTCGCCGTCGCGCGCCGCTTTGGTTGTTGATGATGTGAGCGCGTCGATGGTTGTCAGAAGCGGCGACGGTTGGTCGCCGCCCGATCACAGGAGAGCGCCGCGTTAAAGTCGGTGTTGGAGCCGCGGGCTCTGGTGGCGGCAATTGAGGGTGTTTGCTGGGCGGCCGCTGAGGCCGCCCGCTTCCGAGGAACGCGAGTATACTCGACCACGAGTCGGCGCTTGCTGCTCCACGGCTTACGCAAGTGGCCTTGACATACGGATCCGTAAGGCGCCGCTAGTGGCCGTGATGCTATCGGTTGCCGCCGCTGCCACGAGGTTGTCCATTGGGTGGAGAACAAAGGGAGGCTTATGCCTCGCTCCGTGAGGAGACAACTATCCGCGTTGGTCCTCGAGGTGCGGTTGGGCGGTGGGGGCACCCATCGCCGTTGATCTGGCGGGCGGGCGCTTCTCCGGTGGCGCGTTCGCAGACGCGCCGCTATGCGGGCGGGTCGTTGCTGCCGGTTCGTGGCACGCCTGAACGGTGGGGTTCAAGCATGACCTGATCCGCTGGTGGTAGCGTGATGCCTCGCTGGCCACCGCCGAGGCGAAATTTTTCGCGCCGCCCGCTCTTGCGTACCGCCCGCCAGCTTCAGCGGAGTTCTCGACCTGCTGTGGCGTTAGGAGGGATTGGGGTGGAGAAAGGATCCTCCGTTGGATCGGTGCCGGTGGCCATGTAAGCCGCGGCATGGCGATTGGCACCACCGCGGAGGTCGGCGGAGTTCTCCGACCCGGAGTCGGATTCGAAGATCCCGAGGATGGAGGGGTCCTCGAAGTCTCCCGCGTTGGAGACCTGGGCGATGGAGCCCGCGGATGAGGCCGCGGTGATGGATCCGGCGAGTGACGCCGGGGTCGCCGAGTCGGCGTCATCGGTGAGGGCCGCATCTTCGCGGCGCAGAAGTTCTCGCCACGTTGTGGGCCGAGTTGTACTCGGAGGCAAGGCGGATCGTGCGAACTGGCTCGGAGAGCCGATCGCGTGGCGGCGACGCGGATGCGAGCCGAGTCCTCCGAGACGGATGACGCCGGTGAGGCCGACGAAGAGGCCGATCGTGCCGGTGATTATTACGCGGCGTGACGGGTCGCGCCGCCAGACGTAGCTACTCGGCAAGATCCGGAGCATCTCGCCGATCGCTATCATGCGCACGGTGGCGACCGCCTCGTTGATGGGCAGATTGATCTCGCCGCAGAACACCGCCGACCAGCCGGGCCCCACGGTGGGCGCCACCGTGGGAATGGTCACGGCAGATCTGCAATCGGCGAAGTAGTAGAACGAGGGCAGGCCAGCCATCTCAAAGCGAGATGAGGTCAAAGATACAGGTTTTACCTGTGTTCGCCTCGGAGGGTAAAGACCTACTCGCTAGATTGTATTATGGAGGTGTTACAATGGGCGAACTCGGGGCTGGCGGCGAAGCTTGGGTGTATGAAGGAACGTGTCTCTACTCACCCCATAGGGAGGTTTATATAGGCTCACCTCCCTAGGGTTTACATATCTCAACCGATTCGGTTACAAAATGAATCGCTAACCTAGTCCGACCGGGCCTATCTACTCGCCTGGCCTTCAGCTTCCAAATTGGTACCTTCTGGCCTTGATCCACTCGGCTGCTCACAGGCCCACTCGCTAGCCCTCGGGCCAGTCGGAAACGTCCTGCTGAGTATAGCCCAGTAGGCGTATCCCCATCAATGTAAGCTTCGCATCCCCAAACTTTAAGAAACGACAACTTAGGTTTAGCACCAAACCACAGTTCATACGGTGTCGTCTCAACGGATTTAGATGGAGCCCTATTTAAAGTGAATGCAGCGGTTTCTAATGCATAACCCCAAAATGATAACGGCAAATTAGTAAGAGACATCATCGATCGGACCATATCTAATAGGGTTCGATTCCTGCTCGTACACACCATTGCACTGTGGTGTTCCGGATGGCGTGAGTTGCGAACAATTCGCTTGCTTTAAGATGCGTGAGAAAATCATAACTCAAATATTCGCCTTTACGATCGGATCGTAGAAACTTAATCTTTCATACGATGGTTCTCCACTTCATTCTGAAATTCTTTGAACTTTTCAAACGTTTCAAATTTATGTTTCATTAAATAGATATACCCATATCTACTTAAGTCATCGGTAAAAGTGAGGAAATAGCGATATCCACCGCAATAAACACTCATCGGTCCGCATACATCGGTATGTATGATTTCCAACAAGTCCGTTGCTCGCTCCATCATAATGGAGAACGGGTTTTGATCATCTTGCCCATGAGGCATGGTTCGCATGTGTCAAATGATTCAAAATCAAGAGACTCCAAAGTCCATCGAATGGAGTTTCTTCATGCGCTTTTACTCCAATATGACCTAGACGACAGTACAAATAAGTAGTATTATCACTATCTACTTTGCATCTCTTAGCCTCAATGTTATGGATGTGTGTTTCATCCCTTTCGAGATTTAGAAGAAATAAACCATTCACAAGAGGTGCATGACCATAAAAGATGTTACTCATATAAATAGAACAACCATTATTCTCCGATTTAAATGAATAACCGTCTTGCAATAAACACGATCCGTAAATAATGTTCATGCTCAACGCAGTACATAATAACACTTATTAAGGTTTAAAACTAATCCTCAAGGTAAAACTAAGGAGAGCGTCGACGGCCATCACATCAACTCTTGATCCGCTAACGCCAAGATCGTCACCTCATCCCTCGCAAGCGCCGCTATTCCGTAGCTCTGCTTCGAGTTACAAATATTAGCAATCGAACTGTATCAAATACCGTGCACTACAACGAGGGCTAGTAAGGAAAACATCAATAACATGTATATCAAATATACCTTTGATGGTGCCCTTCTTCTCCGCTAAGTACTTGGACGATTGCGCCCAAAGGACCCTTGTCCTTGCAATAGAAGCACTCAAGGTCCGCTTGGGACCGACCACGAAGCATCTTCTCGGCGAGGGCATTATGCTTACCGCCCTTCTTGAAGGGCTTCTTTGCTCCCTTACCTTTCTTAAAGGAGGCTTGTTGACCATCAACACATGATTATCCTTCTTGATGTCCACTGCAGCCTTCACTTTGCGAAGAGCTCGATGATCGTATTGGAACCAACTGATTATGAGTCACTACAAAATTTTGTAGCTAGGAGGAGTGATTGCGATCCCTGTCAATCTTGAGCTCCTCTGGAATCGTGCATTCCAGTTGCTCAAGGCGTTGAGTGTAGCCCGACATCTTTATGGCGTGCTCACTAACGGAACTCCCTTCCTCCATCTTGCAGTTAAAGAACTTCTCAGAGATCTCATGTGGCATCCCGCAAAACCACTACTAGAAAATCGCGTTGTTTTTGTGCATTGCATCGTCATCGTCATGCATTGTTTGTCTAAAACTATTTTCGCAAAGCCGGTTTTGTTTTTTAAAACGCCCCGTCTTGCTTTCAAATTCAAACCCGGGTCGCCGGAATATTTTTATTTGTCTACTATCGGTTTGCAAACGGTGTTTTTAAAACAAATAAAATATTATATTATTTTAGTGGGGGCAGTCGAACGGGCCGACCCGACCCGAACGACCAACCCCAGACTAAATCGGTCCAACCAACCAGTCCCACCCATAACCCTAAACCACCTAAAACTCTACCCACACCCTCCTCTCCACCTCACCCCAACCAGTAGCAGCTCGCCACCTGAGCTCATCCTCCCTCCCCATCCAATCCCCATCTGCCACTTGTCCCACCCCCTCTCTCTCCCCACCCCAGTGCACAAACACACACACACACACACGATCCCCAGATCCCACCCACCGCACGCACGCAGCCCCCCCGTTTCCACCTTCCCCAGATCTTTTCCCCTGCCCAGGTCCCACCGACACCTCTTCTCCCCTGCCCAGCCCGCCTGGCCCCACACCACCTCACCATCACGCTGGCCTCCTGCCTCACACTCGCCCTCCCCTGACTCACGGCGCCTCAGCTCCGCCCGCCTCGGCCAAGAGCCTAAGTCTCCTCACACAAGGCCGCCTCCTCGGGCCGCCGCCCCACCTTCCCAGCACCGCGCCACGCCGCTGCACATCTTTCCTCCCGCTGAGCCCGCCTCTCGCAGTCGCCACGGCCTCCGTCGATCCTCCTCCGCAGCTACTGTGTTTCAAGGCCACAGACCGCTTGTCACGGACCTCCGCCGCCAGCTTCCTGCCTGGCCGAACCGCCACACCTCCGCAGCTACGGCGCCGGCCTTGCCCTCCTCGGACCTCCTCGCCGGTGCCTCGGCGTCTGCAACACCGAGCTGCCGCTGTTTGCCTGCCTCGGCCGCGTTGCCGCCGGAGCCGCCCGCCCCATGGTCCTCCTCCTGCCGCCGCCACCGACGCCCGACCGACGCCGAATCACACCGCAGCCATGCCCCATTCCGCCCTCGCCGTGGAAGACGCCGGGTCCCTCCTGCGTGTGGGCCCCTCTGACTTCCACGCCCATGTCCCTGGATGTGCCATGAGCTGCCTCTGCCTAGGGCGACCGTGCACCACCTGTGGGGATCACGCTGCGCCACCATCTGTCTCCGTGCAAGAGTTGACAAGTGTGCCGCTGCCCATCAAGATCTACAGCAAGTCGGACAAGTTTGTGCCAAGATCTCCATCTCGGATGTCAAGTACCCCCTCGGATGCGACATGATTCCCTCCCCGGACCCCAAGAACTCCTTCCCGGCTCCGCCAGCCGAAACCTCGAAGGCCGCGATGATGTTGAATCAAGATCTCCGTCGTCAATGGAACCGGAACACCCAGGCCTTCGTACAGGGATGCTCAACGACAAAGCCGGCTCAATGCCGATGGGCTCGAGGGGTGTACATGGTGCCATTAGATAACCGCCAAGATCGTCATCAGAACCACAAGGCCGTTGCAGTGAACTCGACAAGATCTACCACATGAAGAAGACCGTATCAACCGGTGACCCGGCGAACTCCTAAGAAGAACTTCGACGTACAAGATCTACCAAGAACCGAGTCCCAGACCGACAAGTGAAGCCAGAACCGCCAAGTACTTCCTCCCGGAACGCCAAGACCTCCGCGTGAGACGACAAGGACGACAACATGACCCGAAGACCCCGGATGCGCCAAGATCTACCCCCTTTACCCGAGAACGATCCCGCCGAGACGATCCCGTCGAACCCCTGGCCCCTGAGACCAACCCCGAACCCCGGAAACCAAGATCGTCGAGACCCCTAATGTGTGAACCCCTTTCCGAGAACCCTATTTTTATAAATGGTCAACTATATGAATTGTTGCATATTTAGTCATTCATCTCGCATGCATATCATTTGGTTTGGGGGCCTTATGCCGATTCACCTAATAATTAAATATGGGGCCCATATGCGGGCAAATCCAGTCACATATCGGCCTCATTTAAACTTGTGTAGCGAACCGGTATCTTATCTTGCCTTGTTATAACAACATTTAATTGCGGGGCTTCTAAATAACTCGAACCATCTAACTAATTGTCGGGACCCCGGTTCCACTTAATATTGACCTAATTGCTTCGCACCTTTGCCATGTCACACATCATGCATGCATCATGCCGATCTTTTGCCGTAGTATTAAATATTGCATCCGGTGTTTATTCTAGTGTTTTGCTTCTTCGCGGATAAGGCCGTTGAGTTGATGTGAGCTTCGCCCCGATCTTCGGTTGAACCTTTCGACAATGTTTTCAGGCGAGCATCTCCCCCTTTCTACCTATCTTACTTTTATAGTATTTATTCCCTCCTGTTGATCTATTGCTATCTGTGTTGCGATGCTTTAGTTTCCGCACCTGTGATATACCGTGCAGCCCTATACTGCCTTGGACACATCCTATTACCTATTGTTTGGTAGATAGTTGGACTTGCGCGTCGTAGTTGCTTGCTCAAGTGCTGTTGCGTGTTGTCAAGTGCCACATTTTGTTGGAGTAATGCCGGATGTTGGATGTTGGAGATGATCATGGTTTTACTTATCATTCACTTTAATTCCTGTTTAACAACTAAAATTGAAGTAAGCAGAGGCATCGGTGGGTGATAGAAAATATTTGGTTTCCGAACGCCCACTTGTGTCCTGTAGGACCCCGAGTACTTGATACCTGCTCTTGATTTATCGCTATCCACATCCGGAGGTATATGGGACCCCTTAGCAGCTTGATTCACTTATTTCTTGGGGCCACAAACTAGTTTGAGGTTTTATTTACGATCCCTGTACCTATGCCATGCTTTATCGCTTTAATTAAATTGTGCAGATAGCACTGCATCACCGTTTAGGATCGACACGATTCGCGGTGTCGACAAGCCCAGCTTTTGGGTTCCCAAATGCTCACAGCCGTCTACCCAAACCTGAGTCTGTCTCGAGCTAGCTAACTGCTATGTTCTACTCAATGGGTGGCCCCCCCAAATAATTTTGAATCATGTGATTGCTTTGTCGTGAAGGCCTCAAGGTTTTGATTTGGTTTTTCCGAGGTTGATCGAGTGTGTGTTGCTATTGGTGCACCCCGGGTAAAACTTTCGAAAGCCGTGTCCATGTTATGGACGACTTGGAGCACAGATCTCGACCATAGACAAGCATAACTAAAGTTTATCGCTATAAATTTGACTATATAATGACTAGTAATCAGCTTCACTATAATGGAATGGCTAAATAATACTGCCCACAATTGCTTTTTGAGTGTCGCATACCATTGTACCGACTAGTAAGTATTGCAACTACAACGGAATGGCTGAATAAAAGTACCAACAACCTGGTTTTGGGTTTATCTCATGCTATCAGATTCGATTAGTAATTGTTGCAACTACAATGGAATGATTAACTAAATGGCCCGCTTTCTTTTTATCGTGACGATTATCTATACCGACTAGTAATTGCTTAACTATAAATGAATAAATAAACCGCCAACCGTGTGAGTTCATCGTTGACTTCATCCGGGTCTCGAGGGGAACACCGTGATGGGTTTGCTTGGTGGTAGTATCGTGTTGGTTCCGAATAGGTCTTTCTTCCCTCTCCGATTGCCGCCATTGTATCGAGTCTCTATAGGTTGTTTAGTGCTTGCTGCCGCTTGCCTCCACCATACACCGTGTAGGCGAGGACCGCCGAATTCTAGTCTCGCTGCATCGCCTCGCATCGACGCCCTTCTTTTCCTTCTTTTCCTTTGCCTTGCCGCACCCCTTTGTTTAAGCAGTTCTCGAGATCGACGTCGTTAGCGTGGTTACCTTCCGCTTGGCCTGGGCAGGGTTATGGACGCCATCGGTTATTCTTCAGGGCTCTTAGCCCCATTTGCATCTTGTCCGTAGTCGGACGCTCTATCGTTTTCAAGGTGATTTGGATCTTTGTATAATAATCTGTATTCTTGACTCATGGAGTCGCTGTTATATATATATATGTTCTGTGGGTCCCATCGAGGACTGTTGTGTAATGTTATTACTGCTTTCACCCGCATTTAAAGTGCTGGCACCTTTTTGAATCGTTTCTATGCGGGTTTGGCGGGAATCGCTAAAACTTGCATAGGTCCGATTTTGAGGGTGTTACATCTCATATCTCTCAGAACGGGCTTGAGTCTGAAACATGGTTTTCAGCTCCTCGAGAATCTCAAAGGGCCCGGGATAGGTTTCAAAACGATTTTGAAGTCTGGCCCATAGCAAACAACATGGTGCTCTTAATCACACCATAATCATCTTTGTGCGATCGAGACAGCTTTCATCATCGGCCATGCAGCTTGCGCAGGGGTTACCTAACGCTTCAAGGACATAGTCCTTGTCCGCTGTAATGATTCTTAGATTGCATAACCATTGAAGTTAGACCCATTGTTTCTAAGTTTTTCTTCTCAGCAAAAACTTTGAAGTTGAAGTTGGACTTGGCCATTGGATCTACAGATTTGCAAGTACAATTTAGACTATGTTCATGATAAATAGTTCAACTTAATCAAATTACTAGATGAACTCCCACTAAATTCAACATCCCTCAAGTTGTTTAGTGAACACGATCCAAATTCACCACACCTAATACGATCATCACGAAGAGATGTGGTTTCAATGGTGGACAACGGTGTCGATCATATCATTCATATGACTCATGCTTAACCTTTTCGGTTCTTGTGTTCGAGGCCATGTCCGTACATGCTAGGCTCGCAAGTTAGACCCAAGTATTTCCGCGTGTAAAACCGGCTTGCACCCGTTGTATGTGAGAGTCTATAGCACCCGATCATCACGTGATGCTTGGACACGATTAACTTTCGCACGGTGCATACTTGGGAGAACACAGTTTTATCTTGATCTTTATGAGGAATCATCTTATAATGCTACCGTCATGATCTAAGCATGATAAGATACATAAAAGGATAAACATCACATGCATATAACTTTATGTGACATGGTATAGCCAATCTTCGCAATGATCTCCATCTTGTGCGCCCGCATGATCTCCATCACTCCACCATGATTGCCTCCACCACGAATAGCAACTACAACTATTGCTAACTACTTAGCGATAAAGTAAAGCTATTACATGGCGTATAAGAAGTTGACTCAGGTCATACACAATTATAAAGAAACCATATGGCTCCTGCGGTTGTGTACTCATCGACATGCAAGTCGTGAAACATTACAAAACATGATCGCCATACAATATACACATCACATCTTGGGCCATACCATATCACGAAAACACTCCCGCAAAAACAAGTTAGACGCCTCTACTTTGTTGTTGCATGTTTTACGTGGCTTATGGGAGTAGATGCTAAGAACGATTCTTACCTACGGAAAGCCACAACGGTGATATTATGGTTGCCAAACTCGGTGTTAATCCCATGACAACTATAGTGAGAGAAACCGACATCCACCGGCCGCATGTGTGGAACAAGCCACACGTCAAGTGCGAACGGTCTCGCGATAGACGTCGCGTAAGGTTGGCTGGACCGCCTCAATCTCACTATCCGCGTCATAAGAAGAACACAAACAAGAGGCTTGCAACATAAAACATCAACGCGCAACAACCATGTTGCGTTCTACTCGTGAAACACATCTACGCATAGATCTAGCTCGATACCCTCAAGGGTTCCGGCATAGTAAATCAAAATTTTCTACGAGCTAACAGAGGAAAGCCAAGATCTAATCTAGGAGATGCAAACAACGAGAGAGATTGGATTAGATCTTCATACCCTTGAAGATTCGCAGCGAACGCTCGTCGGAACGTGGGTGATGTAGTCGCTCGCTTCTCCTCCTCGCGATCCGATCCGATCTAGCACCACAAGTGGCGGTGCCTCGTGAGATGCACACGCAGCACCTCGACGCCTCCTCCTTCCTCGGACCAGCGAGTATGGCGGAGAGATAGATTGATCTACAAGACGGGCGTGGTGTATATGGTCGAGAATTTCTGCAGGGGCTTCGCCTACAAACAGTCGGGAGGAGAGAGGAAGGTAGCAAGGCTGCTAGGGCTTGGAGGAAGGTGTGTGTGGGGAGGCGCACCCTCTATATATAGAGGGGCAGCCAGACCCTCCTCCAAGCCTATCTCTAGTTTAAACAATTTAAACTCTCCCTTATCTAGAAATCCTATCTCTAGTTTAAACGATTTAAACTCTCCCTTATCTAGAAATCCTATCTCTAGTTTAAACGATTTAAACTCTCCCTTATCTAGAAATTCTATCCCGAGATTTAAACGAGTCAAATCTCTCTAGAATCGGCTGGGCCCTATGGGGCCTTGTGCCCCTGGCCCAATGCGGCCAGGACACTCCCTCATAGGCCCATGCCCCCTCCCGGAAGGTGGGGCCACGTTGGTCCCCTTCCGGAAGGTTCTAGAAGCTTCCGGTACAATACCGATTAACCCGGAACAATTCCGAACTCCAAAAACTGCCGCTTTATATGAATCTTATTCTCCTGACCATTCCGAACCTCTCGTGATATCCCAGATCCCATCCGAGACTCGAACAAAAATTCATAAACCAATTATCCAATCTATCCTAGCGCCGAGATATCGTTATGTGTGACCTGGGTTCGAGAATATGCATATGATCTTCTATCAATAATCAACAGCGGGTGCAGGCACCCATATTGACTCCCACATTCATCGATGATCATATCGGATGAACCACGATGCCGGATTCAATCAATCCCATATATATTCCCTTCGTCTCGCGATATTTTACTTGCCCGAGATTCGATCGCTTGCATCACATACCTAGTTCAATCTCGCTCACGTTAGTACTTTACTGGTTCCGTAATCCGATATCACTTTGTGATTAACTCCTTAACCACATGCTTGCAAGCGTGTTGATATCGACACCGAGTGGGCCCAGTATATCTCTCCGACTTGGGAGGGACAAATTCCATCTCGATACATACAACCCAATGATACTTTCGATCACACGAGACACCTTTATGATCACCCTCTCATAGGATGACGTTTGATGACCTCAAAGCTTTCCGATACCGTGGAGTTGCATTATCTCATGGTCTAAGGAATACAATATTTGACATAGGAAAAGCTTCAAAGACGAACACGATGACACGATCTAATTGCTCTGCTTTGTTTGGGTCTATCCACCATATCATTCTCCCAATGATATGATCTCATTATCAATTGACAACTCATGTCTATGGTTAGGAAACCTTAACCATCATTGATCAATGAGCTAGTCCATAGAGGCGTACTAGGGACACGGTGTTGTTCACAAACCACACAAGTATTAAAGTTTCCGCTTAATACAATTCTAGCATGGAATATAAACTTTATCATGAACAAGACTTATAATAATAACATCTTTATTATTGCCTCTAGGGCATAATTCCAATAGTCTCCCACTTGCACTAGAGTCAATAATCTAGTTTACATCTGGCAACAATCTCACACCCATGGAACTGAGGTGTTGATCATGTTTACGTGGAAGAGGTTTAGTCAATGGATCTGCGACATTCGATCCGTATGTACTTTGCTAATCTTCGATCTCCATCTGCTATATAATCTTGGATTATATGAAACTTCATTGATATGCTTGGTCTTTGGATGATATCTTGGTTCCTTAGAGTGCTATGGCGCCGGTGTTGTCACACAATATCTCCGGTGGGTCCAATGCACTTGAACCACGCCAAGCTCGATGATGAAGTTTCGATCCAAACTCCTTCACTTGACGCCTTCAGCAGCCATGTATTCCACTTCTCATAGATCTCGCGATCACGCTTTGCTTGCAGCTTCTCCACCACAGCTCCTCCATTCAAAATATAAACGTATCCCTGAGATTTAGAATCATCCTTGTCGGTGTGGAAACTAGCATCGACGTAACCTTTACGACAAGTCGCTCATCACCCCCATAGACTAAGAACATTTCTTTAGTTCTATTTAGGTACTTTAGGATGTTCTTCACGGCTGTCCAGGTTCCACTCTGGATCACTTTGATATCTGCTCGTCAAACTAAGAGCATTGGACACATCCGGTCTAGTACACAAGATGGCATACATGATGGAACCTATGGCGAGGCATAAGGCACTTTGCTCATAGCTTCCTATCATTTACCGTAGTGGACACCGAGCCTTGCTCAATATCTTACGACAACATAGGCATCAACCTTTCTTTGCCTTATCCATTCGAACCTTTTCGTAACTTTGTCTAGGTATGTACTCGCTTAAAGCTATCGGCGTCTTTGTCTATCTCTATAGATCTTGATGCCCAATATATAAGCAGCTTCACCTAGGTCTTTCATTGAAAACACTTGTTCAAATAACTCTTCACATCGTTAAGCATGTTGATGTCATTTCCGATAATCAATATGTCATCCACATACTGATACGTAAACGCCACCGAAGCTCCCACTCACTTTCTTGTAGATGCAAGCTTCAGAGCAAATTGGAACAAATCCAAAGCTCTTGATCACTTGATCAAAACGAAGGTTCCAACTCCAAGATGCTTGCTTCATCCATAAATGGAACATCAAGTTTGCATACTTTACTAGCATCCTTAGGATCGACAAAACCCTCGGGTTGCATCATATACAACTCTTCATCAATGTTGCCATTGAGGAAAGCATTCTTGACATCCATCTGCCGTATTTCATAATCATGAAACGCAGCAATTGCTAATAAAATCCGAATGGACTTAAACATCGCTACGGGAGAGAAAGTCTCATCGTAGTCAACACCTTGAACTTGTCGAAAACCTTTTGCGACAAGCCGTGCTTTATAGACGGTAACATTACCATCCGCTCTGCTTTCTTCTTGAATATCCATTTGCACTCAACGGCCTTTCGGCCGCTAGGAGGATCCACCAAAGTCCATACTTGGTTTTCGCCATGGATCCCAATTGATTTCATGGCTTCCACCATTTCTCGTAGTCTGGGCTCATCATCGCTTCCTCATAGTTCGTGAGGTTCACCGCCTTCTACCAACAAGATAGTCCAACAGTTCTTAGTACCACTTAGGAGGGCACGCGACCTTGTCGACTGCGACGCTCGAGCGAGATCGTCCAAGCTTCATGATCCTTGTCATTAGCTTCCTCTATTGTTGTGCGGTGACCGAACAATTTCAGTCCGCGCTACTCTCCAATTCAAGAGAAGGTTCAATAACCTTGTCTAGCTCTACTCGCCACCCACTCACTTCTTTCGAGAGAAACTCCTTCTCAAGAAAGGAACCGTTCTTTGCGACAAACACTTTGCCTTCGGTTCTATGATAGAAGGTATACCCAATAGTTTCCTTGGGGTATCCTATGAAGACGCATTTCTCGCTTTGGGTTCGAGCTTGTCCGCATCAACTTCTTGACGAAGCTTCGCATCCCCAAACTTTAAAGCACAACTTAGGTTTAGCACCAAACCACAGTTCATACGGTGTCGTCTCAACGGATTTAGATGGAGCCCTATTTAAAGTGAATGCAGCGGTTTCTAATGCATAACCCCAAAATGATAACGGCAAATCAAGAAGAGACATCATCGATCGGACCATATCTAATAGGGTTCGATTCCGCTCGTACACACCATTGTTTGTGGTGTTCCGGTGGCGTGAGTTGCGAAACAATTCCGCTTGCTTTAAGATGCGTGAGAAAATCATAACTCAAATATTCGCCCCCACGATCGGATCGTAGAAACTTAATCTTTCTGTTACGATGGTTCTCCACTTCATTCTGAAATTCTTTGAACTTTTCAAACGTTTCAGATTTATGTTTCATTAAATAGATATACCCATATCTACTTAAGTCATCGGTAAAAGTGAGGAAATAGCGATATCCACCGCGCGTTCAACCGAAGTAAATACTATAAAAGTAAGATAGGTAGAAAGGGGGAGATGCTCGCCTGAAAAACATTGCCGAAGGTTCAACCGAAGATCGGGTCGACACTCGCATCAACTCAACGGCCTTATCCGCGAAGAAGCAAAAGACTAGAATAAACACCGGATGCAATGTTTAATACTACGACAGAAGATCGGGCATGATGCATGTATGATGTATGACATGGCAAAGGTGCGATGCAATTGGGCAATATTAAGTGGAACCGGGGTCCCGACAATTAATTAAATGGTTCAAGTTGTTTAACTACCCCGCAATTTATATGTTGTTTGAACATGGCAAAATATAGCACCGGTTCGCTACACCAATTTAAATGAGGCCAATATAAGACTAGATTTGCCCGCATATGGGCCCCATATTTAATTATATGGTGAATCGGCATAAGGCCCCCAAACCACATGACAAGTATGCATGCATGAACAATTTTAAAAATGCAACAAGTATATATTATTATAAAAATAGGGCTTAGGGTCACATTTGGGGTCAAGGTCTTGGGGTTCGGGGTTCTGGGGTCCTCTCGGGGTTCGTGGTTCGACGGATCGGTCTGGGCGGATCGTTCTCGAACGGAGTAGATCTCGCGTCCGAGAAGAGGAACTTGGCATCCGGATCGCTTGTCATGTCGCCGGGTTTTGTCGCTTCACGGCGGAGATCTTGGCGTCTGGTCTCGTGTCTTGCCCAGAGGAAGAACATGGCGATCCGTGTCGACCTTGGCGTTTAAGGAGGAGTTCTCGTGTCCCGTGGAAGGCCTCGAGGGTTCGGGACGGAGATCTTGACGGTCCGGAGGAAGAACTTGGGTTGGCATCGGATCGCTGGTGCTCGGATAGAAGTACTTGTAGTTCGTGGCGATCTTGATGTGTCGTATGCCTTGACACAAACTTGTCCGACTAGTTGTAGAACTTGGGTAGCGCGCAATTTGTCAACTCTTTACGGAGGAAGATGGTGGCGCTCGAGTGACCACACAGTGTGGTGCAGTCAACCTAGGCGTAGATAGATCAAAGGCACAACCATGGACATGAGGCGCGGCAAGAGAGGCCCACACAGAGGGCCTCGGCCTCTCTCAAGGCGAGGGTCGGCCTCCAGTAGGGCCCAGAGAAGGGGTGGCCGGCAGCGGCGGACGACGGGGCGCCGGAGGTCGCGAGGGGAGGAGCCGGAGGCGGCCGGACGCAGACGAGGGAGGCCAGTGAGGGGAGGAGCTGGAGACGGCCGGATGCGGACGAGGGAGGCCAGCGAGGGGAGGAGCCGGAGATGGCGATGCAGGAAGAAGGCGTCAGGTCACTCACGGCATGCTTGAGTGCGGTCGAGCGCAGGGACGCAGAGGACGAGGGAGGCCGGCGGCTCATGCACCGGTGTTTCTGGCGATTGGCGGCTTGAGGTTGGAGGCGAGGCGGTGGAGCAGGCGGGGAGCTTGGTGGCAGGCGACGGCGAGGAGGAGAGGAACGGGCCAGGAGCGAGCTGAGCCGAGGAGGGCGGAGGCGGGCGCGGACGCCTGGGAGGGAGGCCGGCGAGGCGGTCAAGGAGGCCAGACGGAGGTGGGGCGGCGGCTGCGCTGGCTCGGGAGAGGTCGTCGAGGCGGTCAAGGGCCCTGAGAGGCGGGCGAGTGGCGGGAAGCCGGGAGGCGAGCAGGTCGGGAGGTGGCTTGCGGGAAGCGGGAGAGAGGCTCACGAGGTGAGGAAGAAAGGGGGCAAGGCGAGCGCGTCGGGGAGAGAGAGAGGATGGGAGGGGAGTTGACGCGGGGTGGGTGTGGTCGCGTGGGGGCGAGTGGGTGGGCCAGGGGCGACGGGTCGGGTTGGGTGGTTCTGTGAGCAGGGCGTGTCGCAGCGGTGGGGCTGGGACGGGGACGCCAGTGAGGAGGCCTCCGTCTGAAAGGTGGGGCCACTCGGGGTCAAGGCGTGTGTGTTGTGTGTGTAGTGGGTGGGGCCAGCGGGGAGTGGGGTTGGTGGGCCCAGTCAAGGTGGAAGGAGGCTAGGAGTGGAGAAAAGAAGGGGATTGGTGAGGTGGCTGAGCCTAGGATGAGGTGGAGGGAACGGCGAGGTGGCGTGCTGTGGTTGGTCGGGGTGAGGTGGAGGGGGCTGGGTATACTAGGTTCGGGTAGGAAAAGTTTTAGGTGGACCGATGTTGTACTGGGGGTGGCCGACTGGGTCGGATCGGCCCGGTTTGGCTGCCCCCTAAAAATAATTAAATATTTTTATTCAATTAAAACCGGGCTTTTGCAAACCGTGGGTGGACAAAATAAAATATTCCGGAGACCCGGGTTTTGTGTTTGAACAAAGACGGGCGTCTAGAAAACAAAAATAGGTTTTTCCGAAAATAGTTTTATGCAAGCAATGCAAGATGATGACGATGCTCAAATGCAATGTGGCATGATGACATGAGCATGCGGTCATGATGATGCAATGCACAAAAAAACAACGCGATTTTCTAGTAGTGGTTTTGCGGGATGCCACGTAGGTGCACGGATAAAATAATCATAAGGAGTACCATACTCCCCAAGCTGCTTTTGTGCCATAGTGATTGTCTTTTTGGTATTTTTAGATTGAGAAAAACAATTAAACAAGTAACTATTTTTGGGGGTTTTCAAATAGGTAACAAAAAGTAACTAATAACAAGAATTAACACTAAAACTAAAACTAAAATAAGATGAATAAACAAGGTCTCTAATAACTTCACCAGGATAGCGAAATTGCTTCCCCAACAACAAAAGAAAGAGATTCTAAAAAGGTTGATACCTTCGATTCATATTACTGATGCACTATAGTAGCTTTTCCCCTAGAATAATACACATTGGTCCATCGAACCTTGGAAAACACTTGCTGAAAGATCATAGATGTTGCCTAGAGGGGGAGGGTGAATTTAATACTTCTACGAGATAGGCTTAACAAAGGCGGAATAAAACTAGCGTTTTCTTTTGTCAAGCACAAAGCCTATATATACTATAGTTCACCTATGTGTACCAACAACTTATGCTAAGTAAGACAAGCAAGAAAGTGATAACAAGATAGATGACTTTAAATACGAAGGCTATCAATTTGTAAAAGTGCATAACTAAAGGACTCGAGTAAGGAGATAACCGAGACAGACGATGTTTTACCAAGTTAATTCCTACAAGGGAGTACGTCTCGTAGGAGGGATGGACAGTACAAAGACCACAAACACCATAAGTGGCTTCACCCTATACTCCCGAGAACCCACCGCATGAAAAGCACCCAATCCACTATGGGACACTTGAGGACGGTCACCAAACCCGTACAGGATTGGGGCAATCTCGACAACTTAATTGGAGGCTCCCAATAATCACCACCAAGGTTACTAACTTGGGTAGTGACATGGATATGCCCTACGGGTACCTCACATTGGTATACCTGGTCCAACCAAGTAAAGGCCCACATGAAGACTTGTTGGCCAAGGAGACTTTGGATGGCCCAAACCCGGTAGAAGTTCGACTCCTTGGAGAACATGGCCTAGTTGCAGATAGAATTTTTAAGGGTGAAACACTAACTTGTAACCGACTCGACCTACCCCGAGACCTGGCCTCCCCATATAAAGGCCAGGAGGGCATGACGATGAGGATCTCTCCAACTCATACACACACCTCATGACAGATTACATCTGCGCATCCCTGTAACCTTCGGTTCTGCCATCAATCAAGAACAGACAAACAAGAGTAGGGTTTTCCCTACAAGGGCTTGAACCTGGGTAAATCTCGTGGCCCCTTGCTATGTGTTTGTTAACCATCTCGCGATCTCCAGCATCCCCATCTTCTCCAACCCAAGTCCATAAAAATGGGCATTGACAAGTCAAACCCTTATCAAGTAGAGCTCCACAGCTTAATTGGAGGCTCCAAGAACTCACCACAAAGGCCACATAACCGTCTAGGGTTCCAAGAACCCAAGAGTAATAAACTTCTTGATTTCACCAACCGAATCCTCCGAGGAGAACTCAAATAAATGCACCTAATGCAATGGAAAGTCCCTCACTCCCAAATTGCACCAAAGCTACAAAAGATATTGGGGGGGGATAAGAGAGGAAGAACACAAGAGGAAAACCACACAAGTCTCCAAGATCTAGATCCCAAGATATTCCCCTCACTTAGAGGAGAGATGGATTAGTGGGATTGTAGATCTAGATCTTCTCTCTCTTTTCCCTCAAAAGGATGCAAGAATCATGGGAGGGAGAGGGAGGAAGCAAGCTCAAGGAAATCAATAATGGAGGGGGCAAAGATCTCAAAGGGATAAAGTCCAGTGGAGAAGAAGGGCCCCCTTTTATAGGGGGCCCAAAATTTTCCTGTTGGGCTACTATGATGAATGGTATTACCAAACTTGGCAGTGGTACTACCGGAGAATCCCGGTACTACCGGACATGTATCGGTGCGAGTAGCCGGGCGAACCTGCTTGGAAAACCAAGGAGCTGAACCATCTCAGAGGCCACCGGTAGTGCTAGACCCAAGGGCGGTATGACCACTTACTGTTAGTTCTGGGCCATGGGACGGTACTACCTATGACCCCGGTAGTACTGGGTGGAGGTACCGGACGCTCCAGAGGAGGAGCCCCAGCTCGCTGTTGGGATCATATGTGACTACTACCGCCAAGAGGTACTACCACAACCGAGCGGTACTAACGAACACGACTGGCAGATATGGTAGCGGCAGCATATGAAATAACACGAGCAACCAAACTCTAAATCAGATGAAACCAATTTTGTTAGAAATATTGGATACCACGAAGGGAGAAAATATCAAGTATTATAATGTGAGATACCTTCCTTGGTATGGAGCTGCTAAAACCTCCAAGATAAAAAACGCAATAAGATATACAAGGTAAATCCATTTTTGACGAATAAGAGCTTGTTATGAAGATTACCACAAACTCTAGGAACTCACTTGGATAATATCCAAATAATAACCAAAGAAAGATGGTGCTAAGTATGCAAAGGTTTGATCTCTCTGTCCAAAAGATATGATAGAGTTACTCACTCGAGAGCCCCTCTTGATAGTACATATATCTATCCTAAACCCAGTCACCCAACTAACAAGATGAGACCGACAAAAGGGAAACCTATCAAGATAATACCTTTGCCTTGATCATTCCACTTAAGCTCGATGTAGACGTTCTTGTCCTCCTCAAGATGGAACACCTTTCTTGATTTCTCTTGCTCACACTCGCTTGATGAAGGCTGGCAACTTGCTCCCCGGTACACCTTGGGGAAACCTCTTCTTTGAACTTGTATTCATCGACCCATGATCATTGAGGATGGCAAGCTTCAAGCATGAGATCTTATAGAGATGGTGCATCTTAAGCTTGCACTTCATTTCTTCTAATTTCATTTGGATGATGTCTTAAAGATACACATGAGGAACTCCATCTTCATCAAGACACTCTTGATCTTATTTTCTTTATTCTTATTCTACATGATTACAATAGGCCTAAAGCCCTAGACGTTGCTTCTTCTTCTTCTTCTTCTTCATTTCTTCTACCTTGAAGCCAACACATGCTCCAAGCGATGCCAATGGAAAATTTCTACAAGAGCAACTTAATGCAAACATTAGTACAGAGAGATTGCCGTTAATTACCAAAACCACACATGGGTGGCACACATTATCTTTCAATCTTCTACATGGGGGCCCATATGCTCTTTCACTTACAAAATGGAATTGAGGAACATCTACAAGACTTGATAGTTAATTTTTTTCGTTTACCGAACCTTTCTAGTTTACTTTGTATCTTGGGTTGTTTTAAATGATGGAAATAGGCCAGGGTTGAAGATTCACATGCATCTATGCATACAAAATGGGATAAAGATAAGGTTAAGCATATTCATGTGTAAAATTATCCAATAGTGATAGGAGTTGTGGGCAGCACATCCTCAGCTACCAGAGCCCCTGAAACCACAGGTGACAATAGTCTCTTGGTCCAACCATTATACAACGAAACCACGGGTTGCAATGATTATTAAGTAAAACAAACCAAAGCCTTAAGATTAGTGATGTTGTTGTTGATCCCAAGCATATCACTAAGTGAATATCGTACTCCCCCTTTCTGCCAGTGGGTTTCGCGTGTCAAACGATGTTCTCCAATCATCTCACCTTACACCTTGATCAATCTGGGGTCTTGGGTACCTACAATTCCTTGGATCGAGGTAGAGACAAAGATACAAGATAACAAAGCTCATATTCAATCACTACACAATATTCCCATGTAATTATATGCACATAAACATTGCGGGGCTTCACACCAACCCGCAACTAGTAAGGACTACTCACTCATAATAATAAGATCAAGAATATAAATCATTTTTGAAATACTTGGATTGAAATCAAATATTTTTATAATGGTCGCCATAATAAAGGAGATCTTTATTACAAGATGATGGCTATGGCTATGAAGGAGGTACGAGACAGAGGTGATGAACTATGGTGGTGTTAGGTGTGGATCTCCTTAGTGGATGGTGGATGAGATCTGAATGGAGAATGTGTTCTCGCGGCTGGAGGATGCGTCTCTCCTTGAATGATCTCGCCGCCTTCACATAAGTAATTTTGTTTGACCTAAGGAAGTCTCCGGAAGGTCATACGAGCGGACCTTACCCGAACCGATGCTCATTACGGCTCCTGGAGTCACCTTTACGCCCCTGGCTGACTTGGTTGTGTTGGCAAAAACATATTCTTCATTAATTGCTCCTGATTTCGCCGTAAAAGTATGATTTTCTGCACATCACAAATCAAGAGAAGGATTTGCAATAATTAGTCATTATGAGCAAGGCTTGAGAGTTATTTGGTGTATTTATTGACTTACAATAAGATTTAAATGCAGATAAAGATGGCTATTTTCACAGCCATCAACGACTGTCTTATACATTATTCCTTGGAACGCATCCTTCATCTCAAGCCATCTTGCAAAATAGTTGCCCAGGGTTTCGTCCTGCTTCTGGACACATCGAGCTAGATCTACCGTGTTGATGTAGCCAACAAAGTGATACCTCTACTTCTCCAACACCCGGGAGACCTAGTCGGATTTGCTTTGGTCTTCCACCACTATCTTCTGCCCTAGGAAGGTTTGGGTGGGCCTTGATTTTTATATACCTAAAGCGGAAAACTCTTGAGAGAGATCTTGCTATGGTCGATCTTCCACAATCGTCTCCAGCCTAGAGGCGGTCCATGTGGGTCTTGGCGTAAAAGTGGCTTCCTGGGCAAAGGGATATCGAGCTGACTTCGCTGATGAAGATGTGGATTCCGCCAAAGGGGGCAATGTGGTGGCGGGTGATGTTCTCCTTTGCCGTGTAGTCCAGAAGTGATCGTTGGGGACAATTGGAACATTGCCATCGTAGAGGACGCGCTCGATGGTGACAGTTTTGCCGATGCCCGTGAAGGTGGATCCCTCCCAGATCCGTGCTCTAGGCGCTTTCGACCCCACGGTGGTCGCCAACTGTCGTGGTATTGTCGACATGTACGCCATGGAGGGGTCCCAACAACGAGTTTAGAGAGCCGAGGGTGAGGGGCGACGAGCATCCGAGAAGGGTGTGTAACACGAGTTACCTAGGTCGAGGCCTCATGATGGTGGCTAGATCCTACTCCTGCTATAAATCACTATAACGAGAATTGGCCGGGTTACATGGTTGTGAGTATTGTTGCCATTAGGCTCCTGCATGTCCGGCTTATAAAGACGACATAACCTAGGGTTACCAGGAGTAGTCCTAACTGGAATGGTTACGAAGTTCTACACTTATACGAATAGATCTACATGTCGTGCACTCCAAGGCTCCGACTTTGTTATAGGCGGTGCGCATATCTTTCCTGGATTTGTCTAGGCCTCCTTTTGAAATCCTCTAACTAGATTGTCCCGTAGGCCATAAGCTTTGCCAACATCTATAGGCCACCCAGGTTAGATGAATTAAGACCATGTTATGGTTAGACCATTATGCATGTCCTCAACAACGGTGGGGGAGTTAGAGGAGGAAGAAGGGGCGGCGGCTAGGGTTGGAGAGCCGAGCCACTCCTGAGGGAGCGGGGTGAGTGTAAAATTCAAACTTTTAATTTGTCTCCTTCAAGAGCTTGTCATGATGTAAATTTTAGTTGTTGTTGATCTGAAAAGTTTAATTTAGTCTTAAAGCAGGTGGCAAGACTAAGGGTTAGAAAATGTGTGACCATCTTAGTAGAGTTTTTTTATACTAGTATGTGGGCGTGAGATGAAATAGTCTCCTGGCCCCGTCCTACGAGCATAGTGTCCCTGTCGTGTGTGTCACTGTATGAGTGGAATCGGAGGCATACGTAGAGAGATATGATGCAATTGGTGTCCGAAAAGGACCGGCCCGGCCCCTCCTTTTTCCGCAGAGAGAAAAGAAAGGAAGCAGGTCATGTCCAACTTTATTACTATGCACCAATCAATCAATCAATCAATCAATTCCATGGAAGCCATGATCAGGGTATACGGCACATCACGCGTTCATTGCCTGCCTGCTAGTGCCCTGCCTGCCTCTCCGACGCTGTACCAGTACCACCACGGGATCAGACCGAGTGAGAAAATCGGTAGTACAGTACATGGATGGACGCTTGGCCTCTTGTTGACGCCGCGTTCTTTGGAAACGACCCATGTTTTACTGTCCGTGGCTAGGTAGGTACCCTCGCCGTGAAGTTTTCCTCGGCCGGCCCTCTCCGGAGGAGGAGCGGCAGCAGCGGTGGTAGTGTGTCTTAATTAATAATAATTAAGGACGCCTGACCTGATGATGTCCACAAACTGGATTTGGGCCAGCTGAGAGGAGGGGACGGAAGGAATCGCGGATGATGGCAGGTACAAGGAAACAAAAAAGGGTACGAGGCGAGTTTGCCCTCCTTTCGCAACGCAACGCCCCCCGCCCCTCACAAGTTGTGCGTGCCCAGCCCTGGGCTCACGTACTACGTACCGGCAAAAAGGCGGGGCAACCGAACAAACCCCTTTTCCTCCTCCTCCTCCATGACCCCGACCGGTCCATCCATCCCCACCCCCCACCCCACCCGGCCCCGTGCTCGCCTTTTACGCGCTACGCGTTAAGCTACGTACTCCCTCCGTCCGTCCGTATACGACGCCTGCTGAGGGGTCGAAGCTGCCGCGGCTAATAACCCAGAAGACGTGCATGTTACGATCACGACGCAGTTTGTTCGTTCGATGGGAGCATGGAGATCGGCGAGGCACGTACACGTACGCATGATGAGGGAGCGGGCGGATGGTACGTCGGCGTCCGGGGCCCGCGTACCGGAGCGAGTACGTAGTAGTAGCGACCGTACGCCGCAGCGGGGGCCCCCTCGTGCCGGGCGCGCCGGGCGGCAGGAAGATCAATGCGGATCATTGCACGTAGCTAACCGTGATGAGATGGGCTCATGGCTTGCGTTGATGGGAGCTAGGTCTAGGTGTAGGTGTGTGCCCTGATTGCTTTCGTGCGTGTGCCCGCATTGCATGGTCCACCCCGATCGACGTGGGTTCATGAACCGATAATTCCGATAATTCGCTTTCGCCCAAGGTGGGTTTGCACTCCCAAAATATCAGCTCTGCCGAGTTAGCAAATCGGAAGATTTTCTAATACTGAATCAGGCAAGATTTTTCTGTAACGGCTTCCGCACAAGTTACCTGAAAATGGCGTAACATACACACCCAGCGACGAAAAGGGCTTAACAGAGTACTACTAGAATTCAGTAGCTAAAGTCAGTTAAGATGTTGAGGCCCTTGGTGACCCATTCATATCAGAGCTGAAGGGTGGTGGTGGGGCGCTTGTTGCAGCGAAAATGCTCCCCGCTCGCGTCCAAGACGCAAGGCCACAAGGCAAAGCCAAGGGCGGGCACTATTTTCACACAGAATTTTGATGGCCCCAGCTCACGTCCAATCCACTGCTGCGGCCGGAGAACCGATCGATCAATCGGGACTGTTTCCGCGTACCCGTTGGGCAGGGCGTGGCGAGGATTGGGGTGCGGGTCGTGGACAGGGCCATCCGTTGCGTCCGCGTGAGGATGGGGAATAATGGATATCTATCGGTTCTGTCCATGCTGCTGCCTCTGCCTCTGCACTCTGCACTCTGCAGGGCAGCAGCGCCGGCCATGATAGATAGGTGCCTGCTGGCTGACGCGGGTCTGGATGTACCTATGCTCGTGCATGCGGCGTAGTATCAAGGAGGCTTCGAACTTGTGTAAGCATGGGGGATACTGTTCAGATCAGGAGTTTCTGTTTTGGAGACGATGGCGATGGCGACGGCGCCGAATGCCATTTTCTGACAGTGGCCGTCAGAGAACATACCGCGCGAAACCGAACGGAACACACATCTCATCTAGGGTACGCAGAAAAAAATAATCTTTTATATGCAGAAGGGCTGCATCGACGTGCCCACGATATTTTTTTTTTTAGAGAGAACTCCACTCCATTTATTCAAAGTTTTGAGCCATACAAACACCATCACGTGGAGTGCTAAACCACACATGCCTCCCTTCATCCAGGTACAAAGAACTTCATCCAGGTAAAAAGCTGCCGGCGCCGAATTCTTCGAAACGGCTGCATCCACATTGATCTTCATCATATCCGGGGGAGGGGGAATCCACCTCCGCTGTTGTGTTGGTTGCATCATCGCAACACTCTGTTATCGCCATATTTTGGCTAAAGAAGGAGATGGACCGTGATCAAGATGGGCTTGGAAGATGCGTATATTCAACGTGTTGTTGGATCGGCCTAGTGCGTGGATTTGGGCTAAATTGCCCGTGTATCTTGTATCATAGTAGGTTTCGTGTTAGTTTAGGTTCCGTTTCAGTTTAGGTAAAGATAGAGTTGTAGAGTTATTCAGTAGAGTCTCCTTATAAATATACCTAAGTTATCGAGAAAAGAGGACAATCACGCTCACAACAAACCAAATCTCGAGATCGCCACCCCATTTCTAGGGTTTCTTTGATAAGTGTCAGATCGCATCTTGCGATCTAGGCGATTTTACTATATGCGTTATCTAGTGTTACTCGTCTTTGAAGCCTTGTTGATGGCAGTAACACTACTATCATAGATTTGTTGAGGCTAGCACCGGTGTTTTTCGCTATAATTGTTCAAAGTTATGCCTCTAATTACCTCGCTACCTTGCACTATTTCCTGGCGAGGTAGCATCTTGATCTTTATTTGGTGATTCGACCGTTATGGTTGTGCCTTGCTCGCCAATGTTTAGTTTAACATCTCGTTCGAGCCTTACAAGCGGGTTGAACGATCCGATGAATGCGTAAAGGCGTAGTTTACTCGCCTAGAAAAGTTGTTAATTGGCGTTACGTTGGTTATTAGGCCTCCTCTAGGATTATTCTTCATCTTTTGTATATACCAGGCTCAATTACGTGTAGGACGTTCGACGTGGTGAACGTTAAGCGTGAGATCGATTTAACTTGTAATGATCAAGCAAAACCCCATGTTATCATAAAATCTAATGCAGAACCATGAGATAATCGCTCTAGGAGCGATTTTGAGCCAGAACGGCTCGAATTTTGCTCTTGTTTATGCAGAAATCAAAGCAATCCTTCACCTTCCCGACTTATAGGTCGTGGCACGCCTCGAACCAAGCCAGACGGTGTGTTGCTTGCCAAAACCCACCCGGGCGAGCGATCGGCAACACGGAGAGCCGGGAGGCTCCAGACTGCCGTGGGCCCGGTCCCTCGGCGACGGCCATAAAAACTCCGCACACGTCCGGCTTGGTTCGAGGGCGTACACGACCTATACCGATCGTGAAGGTAGGATTGCTCGATTTATTTCCTTCATGGTAAACAAGTATACGAAATTCGAGCCGTGACCGCCCTGTGTTTTCTCAGAATCGCTCCTAGAGCCGATTGCCCCATGGTTCTGCATTAGATGTAATGATAACATGGGGTTTTGCTTGATCACTATAAGTTAAATCGATCTACGATAGCTTTAATGTTTTCACCACGAATCGAACGCCCCACGCGTGATTGAGCCTGGTACGCATAAAAGATGAAGAATATTAACCCTAGAGGAGGCCTAATAACCAACGAAAGTCAATTACCTAACAATCTTCTAGAACGAAGACGCCCCCCTATGTACCATCGATCATCCAACCCGCTTGTAAGGCCTGATTACGTAGATATTAAACTAAACCTTGGTGAACAAGGCACAACTATAATGATTCAATCAACTAGATAAAGATCATAAGATGCTACCTCGCACTTGGGAAAGTGCAAAGGTAGCAGGTAACTAGAGGTAGCATAACTTCAACAATAATAATGAAAAAAAGCACTAGCCTCAAACAATCTATGATAATGGTATTACTCGCCATCAACAACGCTCAAGATTTATAAAACCAGTAACGATAAGTAGATACCGCCTAGATGCAACATGGCACTTCGAAGAAACCCTAGAACAAGGGTGGCGATACCAGATTGTGTTTGTTGAACGTTTGTCCTCCTTTTCGATAACCTTAGGTACATATTTATAGTCGAGACTCTACTTTGGAATAACTCTACAACTCTATCTTTACCTAAATATAAACGGAACCTAAACAAACATGAAACCTACTATGATACAAGATACAGGCAATTTTAGCAATCCATATACTAGGCCGATCCAACAACTCGTTGAATATCCATATCTTCCAAGCCCATCTTGATCACGGCCCATATCCGCCTTTTAGCCAAAATGCGTGGTAACACATGCCCCTCGTTTTGGCAATGATAATTCCAAACCACTCTGTGTTTTTTTTTTCTTCCTCTTTTTTTATCGGGTTGCGCTGGAATCGCGTGGCGTAATAGAACCGCCACGCTACCCCTTCATCATGATGCCCTGCCTTCAACTCCTGCCGGCATGATTTGACGATTTTGGCAAAGGTAATCTGGGAAACTGCTATGGCATTGAACCGCCTCCACTATTCCTTATTTAAATTCGCCAACAGCTCACAATCCCCATCTTCCTCCGCTGCCAAAAACCCTCTTCCTTCGCCGAAAAACCCTCTTTTCTTGCCATGGCCTCCTCTCGCTTCCTCCGGTGTCTTCCACGCCCAACTCGATTAGCGACCGAGAGCCGACGCCAGAGCACCCGCCTACGGCGGCGTACAGTACTTTCGACCCACGATGGTGGGACGAAGGATCGGGACTTACCGCTCGTCAAGATGATGCGCCCCCGATCGACGTGAAGAGAGCCTCTGATTCCTCGTTGACGAGGCGAGGCGAATGACGACGCCGGTCGTCGGGACGCCGAGTCCTCCGATGAGGAGGAATCGAGGAGACACCTCCTCCACGAGTATCCGCCGGAAGCGCTTCGCGGGTCCAGCGAAGACATCAAGATGACGATGGACGAAGAGGTCCCGCTGGTTTTTTTCAAAGAAGCGAAGACGATGCCGTCAGCAGAAAGCCAAGACAAATAAGAGGACGGCAAGCGACGGATGCATTTATCTCGCCTTTTAGATTAGGAACCAGAGAGTAACAATGAGTAGTAGGCTCCCTTTGTAATCAATCGCCCCGTAAGCAATGATCTTTGAATGAATGAAAATCTGCTTCCCAAATATTGTTCCTCTTTGCTTCAATTTTGCCGATAACCGAAATAGGTCGATGCTCCGTAAGTCGATGACATCAGACGGCTTTCAACATATCGCACGACACAAGCCAAACAAGTCAATCGCACAGAGCGATGACTACCCATCGGCTTTTCCCAAAAAACGCTGATGTGGTCAAACTTTGGTCGCATCCTTAGACACATTACAACGCCACTTATTGGTTTCAAACGATGACCTGCGACCTTTCTCAACACGGCGCACCCAAATCTCCAATTGTCTCGTCAAAACGTGCCCGAACCAACAAATAGTGACAACTCCTCCACGCCTCAGACGGCTATATTTTTTTTATTCGCCGATTTTAATCGCCCCATATTTTTACCGCCCATCGCCTCACGTGCTTTACTTAGCCGATTTCATGTATCGCCCTCAAGTTTTATCGTCAACATCCCACATGCTTGGGAAATATTTCTTGAGATGTTGACCGTTGATCACATCGGGAACTTTACGCCATCCAACCGCCGAGCATGTATGCTTCCTCTTAAAACTTGGTCGACCACATTTTACCGTGCCAATTTGGAGACCATTTACCATATGTTGCATCCTTAGTCCCCAAGGGCAACACAGCCTTCCCATACCGTATCACCAACGTGGAACTCCTTTGGCCTCACTTTCTTGTTGTATGCACGAGCTACTTTAGCCTTGTTCTCTTTGATTTTCTCCAGGACCATAGCCCGAGCTCGGTTAAATCCTCCACCGTCACTCATCGTGGTTGCGTATTCTTCACCGTTAGATCGTCTCAAAAGTGACGTCTCGATCCAAATTGTAATTTCCTGGTAGGACGCTTCTTGCCCATATACTAGATGGTATGGTGAGGTTTTTATTGCTCCATGGCATGACATACGATAAGCCCATAACGCCCGACAAAACCTCGTGCTAACGCCTTGGGTGCTCATCGACTTTTCTCTTGATCAACTTGATGAGGCTCGTTGGACGCTCAGCTTGCCCATTTGCTTGAGCATAGTATGGAGATGATCTAATCGCTTGATCCCCATGTCCTCGCAGTAACTTTCTAAACTCCGAGAAATAAAGACCGAACCTCCATCGGTCGTGATAGTTTGGGGAATCCCGAATCTATGGATGACATGTTCTTTCACAAAATTGATAACATCCTTCGAAGTTCGACTTTCTCGGGACAGCCTCCACCCATTTAGTGAAGTAGTCGAATGGCCGTAATCCACATGTGGCCTTTACTTGATGGAGGATTGATTTTGCCGATCATGTCCATGCCCCAACCTCGGAATGGCCAAGGCTTGATGATGGGGTTCATTGCCGACGCGGTACCATCCGATTTTTCCAAATTTCGACATGCTTGACACCCTTTGTAGTAGTTAAAACAGTCCTCAAGCATGGTGGGCCAATAAAACCCCGATCGCCTAATCAACCATTTCATCTTATGAGCCGATTGGTGAGTTCCACAGCGCCTTCGTACCTCGTAGGAGCCGATTGGCCTCGGCCGACCCTGCATTTGAGCAATAATCCTTCCGTAGTCCTCAGAAACATGTCATCGCCGATCAACACGCATTTCATGGCTTTGTACCTTATCCGCTTAGTGCCCCCGAGCCGAATCCTTCAAGTAATTGAAGATATCGGCTCTCCGTCTCGCTGTGAACTGCATCAACGCCTCCTTCTACCACGTCCTTGTAGCAAGCCATCTGGCAAGATCGCTTTCCTCGATTCGCGATCGTGGGATCCAAGTGAAGTTTATGTACGAATTGCGCCATCACGCGGCATTGCAGCCATAATGGGAAGAGGGACTCGCCTCGCACTTGTAGTCCTCCGTGAGCCGAGAAATCACTAACTTGGAGTCTCCAAAATTTCCATCGCCCGCCTCGGCCGAGGAGTAACTCCATCCTTGCGTATCGCCTCGTACTCGCCACATTGTTGGTGCGAGGTAGACAATCGATGGAGAAGGAAAATGTTGCCCCCGGCGACATCGAGTAAAATGCCGATGCGTAGCCATCGCCACAAACCGATCCGAAAAACATAGCCCACGCCTTATGGACGGTCTTTGCTATGTTAGTGTTGATCCTTTCAGCGATAAGATCGGCCGTCTCCCTTTAATCGCTTTCGGGTTGATACCGGATGTCAAACTCGATAATGCAAACATCCATTTGCCCATCGGCCTTTTAACATAGGAGCCGATAAAGATGTGCTTTATGACGCCTCGACGGTATATGATGATGATCTCACGATAGCAAAATGTGGCGCAACTTGATGCGGTGAAAAACAGAGGCATAACTTATCGATATCGTGGTACCTTGTCTCTCGCGTCCAGCATTCGCTTATGTAAAACGACTCGCCCAGCCCATCATAAACTTGCACCACTACCGAGGCGATGGACGGTCGCCATCGACAAGTAAATGTAGAACGGCTCGCCAGTCATGCGGAACTAACACCGCGGCTTTGTCGATATTCTTTGATCTCGTCAAGGCTCGTTGTTGTTCTCCCGCCGAATTCCTCGTCAGATTTGATTTTTACTAGTCCCATGAACGCTCAATCCTTCCCGACAGATGGAGATGAATCTTCCGAAGTTGATCTTGCCGATAAGGACCTTCTTTCTTCGTGGTGGTGGCTTCATTGTTCGTGACCGCCTCGACTTTTCGTGCCGATCTCAATTCCGCTCATGGACCAAGAAACCCAAGAACCGACCGCCGCCACCCGAAGGCACACTTCTTTGGATTCATCCGTAGGGCGTCAATTTTCTTGTTCGTCCAGACGCTGCAGATCGTCTAAGTGTCCGTGTAAGGCCGGACTTGACCTCCACGCCATCGATGTAGATTTCCACCGCTTGCCGATCGATCATGGAAAATATAATTCATGGCCCTTTGGTACGTGGCGCCGCATTTTTCACCAAACGCCATGACTACATATTCGAATAACCCCATCAACTCGACTCAATGCCGCCTTGTGTATGTCTTCGAGCCATGAAGATCTGGTTGTAACCATTGCCGCCCATGAAGCTCAAAATCTTATGACCATGCGCATTGATTAATGTTTCGCCACCGCATCGGATACTCATCCTTTGGGGTATCTCTGCTGAGATCCGAAAATCTATGGCAACACGCCATCGGCCATCCTTCTTCTCTACAGTGATACTAGAAATCCATTCAAGATACCGCATGGCCCGATCAACTTGGTCACAACATCTTCTCGACCTCTTTCTTGATTTCTTCCGCACTTCGCCTTCATTTGTCGTGTCATTCGAAATGGTCAAATCCTTTTTGAGCGGGAGTCGATGCTCGATGATGCTCTGCCTAAACCCAGCATCTGTGTAGTCCCAGCGCGGCACCGATATTGTTTCAACAGGCTATCATCGGGCCCCGCAGTTCGGATCTAACTTTTTGCGATAAATGTTGGTCGTGGCTTATCCCGTGACCAATGTCGATCTCTTCTAGCTCATCGGCGGATGTAAACCCATACCCAGCTTTCCGTCACTTGTTAAATCGACGCTAAACAGGCAAAAGAGGTGAGGATAGCAATAATTTGGGCCGATTGCTTGAATCGCCCCTTTTGCTTGCATCAAGGACGGTTTACACCTCATTGTTTTACAGCGGGCGAGCATCTCCGCCACGACTACATGAGCTTGTCGTATGATCGCTGTTTATTTTTGTGGCGATCGCAGGATCGGCCGTACCACGGATGATCGTGGGCTTTTCTACCTGTAAGGCGCGGATAAGACCAGCCTCACCCCGTTTTTGTAGCTTCGATACGCCGCAGCCGCCTAGATTGATTCGCAGATCGCTCTGGTCTTCTTCCCAGATGTTCATGCCAGCCTATGGAGATCTCGATAGAATCGTCATGGATGACCTCCACTTCGCCTCCATCCCATCGGATAAGGCATCGTGCATTGTGGATGGAATGCAGCAATTAGCGTGAATCCAATCCCTTCCTAGCAAGACATAAGTGCTCTTTTTGTCCACGACGAAGAATGACGTGGACGGTTTTCTGCCCTTGTCAGTCCACGCTCAAGACGCTTGCGTTCTGATGGACCGCTGAAGTCGCTTAACGTGACGTTGGTTTTGATCGACCGCAGTGGAGCGCCCCAAACGTCGTAGCATGGAGTACGGCATGATATTGATCGCCGCTCCGTGTCCACCAACATCTTTGGATAAAGTTGCCCATTGATGTAACCTCGCAGTATAGTGGCTTTCGGATGTTTGTAACCCTTCTCACGTGGCTTCTCAAAGATAACTGCCGCGACCGCAATCACCGTACACCGGTCGCCATCGGTTCTTGGCGCGAAATTCGACGGAGTACAACACCATGTTTGTGCCAGCCGATGTCTTTGCATCGGCTTTCACCGTTTGGGCGCCACTCTTTCCTTGTCGGGCGGTCTTCCATTTCCAAAGTCCGCCTCACTTTGATGGCCGATCGGTGCTTTCTTTAGAGCGTGAGATATCGCGCTTGCCTTCCTCCAAGTTACGCATCCGCCGCACTCTACGCTCGTGTGTCAAGTCCGTCGACACCACCTTGACGGTGATACCGTCTTCGCCTTTGTCATTCTTTGATTCTCGAGGTCTTCGCCGAGCGGACTCCTGTGACTCCGGGGTGGAAGAGGACCTAGACGCTTGAACACGATCGGCCTCGTGTCCTCCTTCTCAACGTGATTCGCATTCGGGTCGATCGAGGCAATCGGCTCATTCCGCTTCGCAATATTTGAAGAAAGTACAATCCCAATGCTTGTCGCGCCTTCCTTTCTTCGACGCACTTTAGCGAGGTGCTCATATCTTCGTCGTCTGCCATGCGACGTTGGTCATCAAGGCCATACTTGTTAAGGAGATGCGGAATGTGGTTTCGATATCGCACTCTCCTCACTTGTTCCTCTCCGCTCGTCGTGGTGGCCGGGCGGTTGCATGGACTAGCCTCCTTTCTTTCCTTGCCGCGAGTGCGACCACCTTCGTGCTTGTATGTGTCGTGGTGGTAACCAGACCCTGCCATATTAACGCCGAACGAGAAATCCAGTTTACGCCTCGCGGAACGACTGAGTTCTACCATGTTGACGCCGGAAATGGGTTTGTGTCACTTTCATGGCGAACTGCCCAAGGATCGACGGCCTTGTTCGATCGCCAATTGATTTGGCGGCAGCTCTTTGCACTCATTGGTGGTATGGGTGAACGAGTGATGCCACTTGCGTATGGCCTCCGCTCATTTCTGAGCCGTAGGGATTTTGTGGCCTTCGGTAACCTCACCTTCTCCTTTAGCAAAGAATCAAATATCTGCCGCCTTTGCTCACGTCAAGTCGAACCCTTTCGCAGCCCTTCTTTCACCCACTTTGCAGCCACGGATCGCCCGAGCCCATTCAGCTGGCCACCTCCTGGTCTGTGTAGGATCTTCTTCGCATCGACCAGGCCTATCGGACGTTTGAACTTGTCTTGGTACAACTCGTGGTGGCGCTTCATACATCGCTTCAGGCCATGTGCGCAATGAGTTGTACTCACCGAAAGCGATCCTTGATGGGTGCCGAGACCCAACACGCCAGCTGACCGCTTCCTTCTCGCTTAAACGAGCCGAGTAACATCGGTTCTTGACAGTCCTGAGCGGCCGATGTACTACGCTTTCTCCTTCCAAGACTGCGCTGTGTCAGTCTGCAATGCCACCTCAGTAGCCTCTCAATGGTACCGATGTGGAACCGCTCTTCCGCTTGTTTCTGTATGAATTGAATCGTGGTAGTGAGGTGTACCACCCAAAGGCTGGTCTGTCGGAGATTGCGCAAAGAATCTTCGCGATATCGATCCGGCGTCAAATCATGCCTAGTTGTGCGGTATCGGCTTATGTGCTCGATCGAGCTCGATTCCCCGACCATGAACCTTGAGAACTCAGGAGCTTATACTTGGGTGGCGGCGGAATTAGATCAAACTTCGTTAGGGTACGGCTTTGAATAGCCGATTGTCCTTCTCTTCGCACGGTTTAACCGGGTCCTCGTGATGGTACCGATTTGCTCCACCGCTTGAGCCGTAGGGGCTAGATTCTCATGACTTGTTCCATGGCATACTTGGCCAGCCACGCTTGTTGTCGGCTCATCCCAGCCATCGCCGCCTGCACACGCCCGCCTCAAGACCCCGCCTAAGCACTCGGCGCGTAAACTCCTGCGATTGCAATCTGCTTGGTGCGTGTCGTTATTGCATCCGCACGAGGCGCATATATATCCGTGGGATCTCCTTAGGTGGCTCAAACAGAATTGGCATCGCTCGTCGCCTCCAGCCTTGTAGACGACGTAGCCGCTGCTCCCGGCGGCTCGAGCGGCAAGCGAACGGAGCCGTGGCTGGTCCGAGCGCTCTCTCCTGGTGAGTCCCTAAAGTAGGCCCCGACGGAGTAATCGATGTTTCATGATCTCCGAACTACGCGATCGCGACCCGCCGAAAGCGTTCACCAAGCTCTCGTAATGGCGGTGCAGAATGAGCCACCATGTAGTTGACTTCCCGTCAGAGCTCGCGCGCCTCCAAGGAAGAGACAGATCCACCTCATTAAGAGCGCCTGGGAGAACCCTTCCACCGATGCCATGCTTACGGGTCCTCTCAAAAGAGCCGATGAGGTCTTCCTCAAGAGAGCCTTGATCTCCAGACGGCCTTGTGCTCGCTGTAGATCGTCGTAAGTGATCGGGTCTGCTCTCCATTGCAGCGCCGTGTTGATGTAGACGTTGTTGAAAGTCCCACCGGCGCAAGCGTAATGTGTTGCTCGCCAAAACCCACCGCGAGCAGCGACAGTAACACGGAGAGCCGGGAGGCTCAGATCGCCGGTGGGCCCCGTCCCTCGGGCGACGGCTCAAAAACTCCGCACACGCCCCGCTTGGTTCGAGGCGTGCCACCGACCTATACCTGATCAGAAGGTGAGGGATTGTTCATTGATTTCGCATGGTAAACAAGTATACGAAATTGAGCCGTGACTGCTCCTGTGCTTCTCAGAATCGCTCCTAGAGCCGATTGCCCCATGGTTCTATTAGATGTACGATAACATGGGGTTTTGCTTGATCACTATAAGTTAAATCGATCTACGGCTTAATGTTTTCACCACGTAATCGAACGCCCCACGCGTGATTGAGCCTGGTACGCATAAAAGATGAAGAATATTAACCCTAGAGGAGGCCTAATAACCAACGTGAAAGTCAATTACC
The DNA here is from genome assembly GCA_030063025.1 of Avena longiglumis. Classification (NCBI taxonomy): domain Eukaryota; kingdom Viridiplantae; phylum Streptophyta; class Magnoliopsida; order Poales; family Poaceae; genus Avena; species Avena longiglumis. Next base: position 536,225,189 of record CP125975.1, read on the forward strand.
GAACAATCTTCTCTAGAACGAATAAGACACGCCCTATGTACCATCGATCATCCAACCCGCTTGTAAGGCCCGACACGTAGATATTAAACTAAACCTTGGTGAACAAGGCACAACTATAACAGATCGAATCAACTAGATAAAGATCAGCAAGATGCTACCTCGCACTTGGGAAATAGTGCAAAGGTAGCGAGGTAACTAGAGGTAGCATAACTTCAACAATAATAATGAAAAAGCACCGATACTAGCCTCAAACAATCTATGATAATGGTATTACTCGCCATCAACAACGCTTCAGTACGAGTAAAACCAGGTAACGATAGATATCGCCTAGATCGCAAGATGCGATCTAGGCAACATGGCACTTACCCGAAAGAAACCCTAGAAACAAGGGGTGGCGATGCGCCGAGATTGTGTTTGTTGTGAACGTGGTTGTCCTCCTTTTTCGATAACCTTAGGTACATATTTATAGTCCGGAGACTCTCTACTTTGGAATAACTCTACAACTCTATCTTTACCTAAATATAAACGGAACCTAAACAAACATGAAACCTACTATGATACAAGATACACGGGCAATTTAGCCCAAATCCATATACTAGGCCGATCCAACAACTCGTTGAATATCCATATCTTCCAAGCCCATCTTGATCACGGCCCATCTCCGTCTTTAGCCAAAATGCGGTGGTAACAGTGTGCCGGAGTTTTGCGTCGCTGCGAGGGACCAGGCCCACCAATAGCCTGGAGCCTCCTCGCGTGTTGCTTGTCGCTGCCGCCGATGAGTTTTGGCAGCAACACATTCTCGCACGCCCGTGGGACCTTCAACAACGCTTACATCAACATCCGACGCCGATGGAGAATGCATCACCACGCACGAGCTTCCTCAAGAGCACAAGGCGGCGGCATGACGAGATCGAATCTCTTCGGCCGATCTCATCGGCTCTTTTGAGAGGACCCGTAAGCATGGCATCAAGTGGAGGGTTCTCCCCAGGGTGCTCTTGAGGTGGATCCGTCTGCTCTTCGGAGGAGCGCACTGCAGCTCTACGACTGTGAAGTCAACTACATGGTGGCTCATTCTCTTCACCGCCATTCCGAGAGCCCGTGAACGCTGAGCGGGTCGCGGTTCGCGTAGTTCAGAGATCATGAAACATCGATTTCTCGTCGGGACCCACTTTAGGGACTCACCAAGGAGAAAGACCGCCTGATCAAGCCACACCGCCATTCACACTGCAGCTCAGAGCCGCCAGAGCGGCGGCGTCGTCGTCACAAGGCCGAGGCGACCCAGCGATTGCCAATTCTGTTTGAGCCACCTAAGGAAATCCCACGGATACATATGCACCTACGTGCCGGATCGCAACAACCTCGCCACGCACCACCAGATTGCAACCGCAGAGTTTCTGCGGCGAGGTTCCGGGCGGGATCTTCGTGAGCAAAGCGCTCGAGCAACGATGTCCGGATGGACGCCGACAACAGGCGTGGCTAGCCAAGTATGCCACATCGAACAAGTCATGAGAATCTAGCCCTGCAGCTCAAACGGTGGAGCAAATCCGCACCATCTTGAGAGACCAGTTCGGCTTCGTCTAAGAGAAGGACAATCGGCTATTCAAAGCCGCACTCAACGAAGTTTGATCTGATTCACGCCACCCAAGTATCGGCTCCCGAGTTCTCAAGGTTTAGCGGTCGGAAGGTCGAGCTCGATCGAGCACGTAGCCGATACCGCACAACTAGGCATAATTTGACATCGCATCGGATCGCAGAAGGTTTTTGCGCAATCCCGACAGACCAGCTTTTGGGTGGTACACCCGCCGCCACCGATTCGATTCAGACACTGGAAGCCGGAAGAGCAGTTCCACATCCAATATCATTCGAGGCTAGCGAGGCCGGCATTGCGATCCGCAGTGCGGCAGAAGCGAGAAAGAGATGGCCGAGTACATCCAGCTTCAGACCGTAAGAACGATGTTACTCAGCTCGTTTGATCGAAGGAAGCAATCGAATCGGCAAGTTGGGTCTCAGACCCATCAAGGATCGCTTTCAAGTAGAGTACAACTCATTGGCGCACATGGCCCTGAAATCGACGATGTATGAACAGTGCCACCACGAGTTGTACCAAGACAAGTTCAAGCGTCCGATAGGCCTGGTCGACATGAAGAAGATGATCCTACACAAGACCAGAGGTGGCCGTGGCTGAATGGCTCGGCGCACTGTGTCCGCAAATGGGTGAAACAAAGAAGGGCCGCAAAGGGTTCGACTTGACGTGAGCAAAGCTGAGCAGATCTTCGATTCTTCTTTGAAGAGAAGCAACCGAGGTTACCCGACGGCCATAAAATCCCCACGGCTCAGAAATGAACGGAGACCATACTGCAAGTGGCATCACTCGCTCACCCACACCACCAATGACCGAAAGAGCTACGCCGCCAAATCCAAATGGCGATAGAGCAAGGCCGTCGATCCTTGGGCGCTCGCCATGAAAGTGGACACAAACCCATTTCCGGCCAACATGATAGAACTCGGTCGCTCACGGCGCCACCGATTTTTCGCTCGGTGTTAATATGGCGGTGCAGGTACCACCATGACACGCATAAGGAGGAAGGTGGTCGCCGGGCAAAGAAAGAAAAGAGGCTGGTCCATGCGATCGCCCGCCACAACGACAAAGGTACTTAACAGGAACAGGTGAGGACAGATGCGGTATCGAAGCCGCATTCCACGATCTCCTTAACAAGTATGAGCGTCGGATGACCAACGGCGCCAAGTGATGGAGACGATGAAAGATATGAGCACCTTGCTAGGGGACCGCCAAAAGAAAAGGAAGGCGCAGACAAACATTGGGATTGTCCTTTCTTCAAGTATTGCTGGACGCAGAATGAGCCGATTGCCTACACGACAACTGCCTGAGTGTGGACAGCGGAAGGAGGACGAGGCGGTTCGGTGTTCAAACGCTAGGGCCTCTCCCACCTCAGAGCCGTCCACAGGAGTCCGCCGAAAAGGACCTCGAAGCCAAGGGATGACAAGGAAGAAGACAGATATCACCGTCTAAGGTGGTGTCCGGACTCGTACATACCCAAAAGCGTGAGTGCAGCAAGGCTGCGTAACTTGGAGGAAGTCAAGGCGCGATTCCACGCTTTAAAGAAAGCGCGGCCCGATCTAGCCGTCAAAATCAGGCGACCTTGAAACGGAGACCGCCTGACAAGGAAGTGGCGCCAAACCAATAAAAGCCGATGCACAAAAATCGGCCGGTACAAACATGATGTTCATACTTCCGCAATTCTGCCGCCAAGAACCAATGAGCTACCAAAGGGCAGTTCGATCGCGCCCACGGCCGTTATCTTTGAGAAGCCACGTGAGAAGGGTTACAAACATCCGAAAGCCACTGCCTACGAGGTTACATCAATGGGCAACCTGTCAAGAAGATGTTGGTGGACACCGGGCGGCAAATAATATGATGTCATACTCCATGTTACGACGCTTGGGACGCCCACCGCAGACCGATCAAACCAACGCCACGTTAAGCGACTTCAACGGTCTTGAAACACAAGGCGTCTTGAACGTGGATCGGCGAGGGCAGAAAACCATACCCACGCTATTTTTCGTGGACAAAAGTACCTCTGCTGTCTTGCTAGGTAGAGATTGATTCACGCTAATTGCGCATTCCATCCACGATGCACGGTGCCTAATACAAAGGGACGGAGATGAAGTGGAGGTCATCCATGCAGATGATTCTATCGAGATTTCCATAGCGGGCATGAACGCTGGAAGCAGAAGACCAAGAGCCGATCTCTGGAATCAGTTTAGACGGCTGTGAGCGCATTGAAGCTACAAAAAACGGGGTGAGGCTGGTCTTATCCACTGGCCTGACAGAGTAGAAAAGTCCACAACCATACGTGGTACGGCCGGTCCTCGCGATCGGCCACAAAAAATAAAAAGCACCAATCACACGACAAGCGGATCACGTAGTCGTAGCAGGGAGATGCCCTGCCATTGTAAAACAATAAGGTGTAAACCATCCTTGACTAATGCAAAAAGGGGCGATTCGCAATCGGCCCAAATTATTTTGTTACCCTCACCTACTGCTTGCCCTGTTTACCATCGATTTGACAGTGACGGAAAGCTAGGTATGGGTTTACATGGCGATGAACTAGAAGAGATCGACATTGGTCCGGGATAAGCCACGATCAACATTTATCGCCAGAAGTTAGACCGAAGTCTGGGGTCCGATGATAGCCCTGTTGAAAAATATCCATCGCCGCCTGGACTACACGAAATGCCTGGTTAGACAGAGCATCATCGAGCATCGACTCCGCTTAAAAAGGATTTCAGCCATTTCAGCAATGAGCACGACAAATGAAGGCGAAATTCGGAAGAAGTCAAGAAAGAGGTCGAAAATGTTGATGTACCAAGTTAATCAGGCCTGCAGGTATGCTGAATGGATTTCTAGTATCGCATCGAGAGAAAAGGATGGCGTTGGCGTGTTGCTATAGATTTTCGGATCTCAACAGAGCTACCCCAAAGGATGAGTATCCGATGCCGGCGTAAACGTTAATCAATGCAATGCCGGTCATAAGATCTTGAGCTTCATGGATGGCAATGCCGTTACAACCAAATTTTTATGGCTCAAGACATACACAAGACGGCTCAGAGTCCTGTGTTCAGGGGTTGTTCGAGTATGTAGTCATGACGCTCGGATCAAGAATGCCGCGCCACGCACCAAAGGGCCATGAATTACATTTTCCATGATCCGATCGGCAAGTTGGTGGAAATTTACATCGATGACGTGGTGGTCAAGTCCGCTTCATTGCACGGACACTTGGACGATCTTCAAGCTGCTGGACCGAACAAGAAAATTCGGCTGGATGAATCCAAGAAGTGTGCCTTCGGGTGACGGCCGCTTGGGTTTTGGTCCATGAACGAGGAATTGAGATCGGCCTGAAAAGTCGAGGCAAGGACAATGAAGCCACCTACCACAAAGAAAGAGCTGCAGCTCTAATCGGCAAGATCAACTTCGCCGAAGATTCATCTCCAACTCTGTGAAGAATAGAACCGCTCATGGACCGTGAAAATTAAATCGACGAGGAATTTCAGGGGCGAACAGAACGAGCCTTCATGAGATCAAAGAATATCCGAAGCCGCCGTTGGTTCCGCCTCACCGACATACCGTTTCTACATTTACCCGTCAAGAGTCGACACGCCCATCGCCCTTGGTGGTGCAAGTTTATGATGGGCTAGAGCGAGTCGTATTTTACATAAGGTAAGGATGCTGGATGCAGACAAGGTATTTCGATATCGATAAGTTGTGCCTCCGCTTTTTCACTGCACCAAGTCGCCACATTTTGCTATCGCCAGATCATCATCATATGCAACCGACGTCATAAAGCACATGTTGTCGGCTCCTATGTTGAAAGGCCGATCGGGCAAATGGATGTTTGCATTATCGAGTTTGACATCCGTATCAACCCGCAAAATCAGTTAAGGGACAAAGGCGTGCGACCTTATCGCTGAAAGGATCAACACTAACATAGCAAAGACCGCCTATAAGAGCGGCTACGCTTTTGATGGATCGGTTTGTGACGATGGCTACGGCATTGGCATTTTATCGTCGCCTGGGGCAACATTTTCCTTCTCCATCGATTGTCTACCTCCAAAGACCAACAATGCCGCCAGCACGAGGCGACACGCAGGATGGAGTTACCTCGCCGGAGCGTAAGCTGGAAATTTTGGAGACTCCAAGTTGGTGATTTTCAACTCACGGAGGACAAGTGTGAGAGCGAGTCCTCTTCCCATTATGGTTGACCGCCGTGAGTCGATGACACAGCTCCAGACATAAACTTCACGATCCCACGGTCGCAGTAACATAGAGGCAAATGATCTTGCACAAATGGCTTGTGTTACAAGGACGTGCAGGGAGCCGACGCTCGTGTACCTTCGAAGTCGACGATCGAGAGCCGATATCTTCAATTACTTGAAGGATTCTCGGGGCACCTAAACGGATAAGGTACAAGGCCATGAAGTATGTGCTTATTGGGGATGACATGTTTTACAGGACTGAAGGGTTATTGCTCAAATGTCGGGGACAGCCGAGGCCAATCGGCTCCTACACGAGGTACGAAGGCGCTGTGGAACTCACCAATCGGCTCACAAGATGAAATGGTTGATCGAGCGATCAGGGTTTTATTGGCCCACCATGCTTGAGGATTGTTTCAACTACTACAAAGGGTGTCAAGCATGTCGAAATTTGGGAAAATTCAGATGGTACCACGTCGAGAATGAACCCCATCATCAAGCCTTGGCCATTCGAGGTTGGGGCATGGATATGATTGGCAAAATCAATCCTCCATCAAGCAAAGGCCACATGTGGATTTTGGCCATCACCGATTATTTCACTAAATGGGTGGAGGCTGTCCGATGAAATCAAGAAACTCAAAGGATGTTATCAATTTTGTGAAAGAACATGTCATCCATAGATTCGGATTCCCCAAACTATCACGACCGATGGAGGTTTGGTCTTTATTTCTCAAGAGTTTAGAAAGTTCTGAGGACACGGGATCAAGTCGATTAGGTCATCTCCATACTATGCTCAGCGAATGGGCAAGTCAAGCATCCAACGAGCCTCATCAAGCTGATCAAGAGAAAAGTCGATGAGCACCCTAGGCGTTGCACGAGGTTTTGTCGAGGCATTGTGGGCTTATCGCATGTCATGCCATGGGGCGATTAAAACCTCGCCATACCATCTAGTATATGGACAAGAAGCCGTATTGCCCTGGGAAATCACGGCTGGATCGAGACGTGTCACTTTTCAGGACAATCTAACAACTGAAGAATATGCAACCCTGATGAGTGACATTATTGAGGATGTAACTGAGCTCAGGCTGTGGTCACTTGAGAAAATCAAAGAGAACAAGGCCAAGGTGGCTTGTGCTTATAACAAGAAAGTGAGGCCAAAGGAGTTCCACGTTGGTGATCTGGTATGGGAAGCTGTGTTGCCATTAGGAACTAAAGATGCAACATATGGTAAATGGTCTCCAAATTGGCATGGACCGTACAGGGTTGATCAAGTTTTAAGAGGAAACGCGTACATGCTTGAGGAGCTAGACGGCGTGAAATTCCCAGTGGCAGTCAACGGTCAGCATCTCAAGAAATATTTCCCAAGCATGTGGGATGATAGACAGTGAAACTTGGGGCCGATACATGAAATCGGCCAAGTAAAGGCACGTGAGACATTGGACAGTAAAAATGTGGGGGCCGATGCTGAAAATCGGCCGAATAAAAAAAAAATATATAGCCGATGCACGGTCATCGGCTCTAGAGGTTCACATATGTTACAAACAGGTGCCAGTATCCGCATACAAGCTACTAAAGAAATCTTCATCCTTGCCCGTCATTAGCTGTTTGTTCAGGGCACGTATTTCGATGGGCAATTGGAGATCTAGGTCGCCCTTTTTTAAGAGGGTCGCAGGTTACCGTTTGAGACTAAGAAGTGACCGTTTAGGTTTGCTTGAGTATGTGACCAAGTCGGACCTTGTCAGCGTTTTTGGGAAAGCCGATATGCATCGGCTCTGTGAGCTGTGGTTTTGTTGACTGTGTAAACGTAACAAGGTGAAAGCCGATGCGTTGCTATCGGCTTCTGGAGCATCGACCTGTTTTGGTTATCGGCAAAATTGGGGCGATAAGAGCAATCTTCGAGAAAACAGATTTTTCATTTCATTCAGAAGCTGGTTGCTTACAAAAGGCTGATCGATTACAAAAGGGAGCTTATTGCTACTACTATTAGTGCTACTGGTTCCTAATCTAGGCCGAGGTCGTCGTCGCTGTCGTCGCCGCCGTCTTGGGCGCTGTCTCGGTATTTGCTACGTCGTCTTATTGGCCGCTTTGAAGAAGCCGGCAGGGGCCTCCTCGTCCTCGTCGTCGTCGGTGTCCTCACTGGACCCGGTGCGGAAGTACTTCACCGGCTGGTACTCCTCGGAGGAGGTGTCCTCCTCCTCCTCCTCTTCGGAGGAGTCGACGCCGTCCCAAGACATGGCGTCGTCGGTGCTGTCTGCCTCTAGTTCCCCATCAGCAAGGAACTGCAGGTCTTCTTCGCCGTCGGTCAAGGACGCGTCGTCCTCCGACCAAACGGCGAAGTCCCAACCCCTCTCGTCCCACCATTGTGGGGCGAGAGTGTTGTACGCCGCCATCGGCGGGTGCTCCGGCGTCGGTTCTCGGTCGCTCATTGAGTTAGAGGCGTGGGAGGGCGAGGAAGCGAGGAGGCCATGGAGAAAGAGGGTTTTTCAGTGAGGAAGAAGGGTTTTTGGCTGTTGGAGGAAGATGGGGATTGCGAACTGCTTAGATGGATTTAAATAAGGGGAATAGTGGAGAGACGGTTCAATGCCATAGCGGTTTCCCAGAATGTGCTGCCAAAATCGTCAAATCATGCACTGCGAAGGAGTTGAGAAGACAGGGCATCATGATGAAGGGGTGGCGTGACGATCCTGTTCTGCAACGCATTCTGTCAACGCGCAACCCGATACAAAAAAAAAGAGGGGGAAGAAAAAAAAATATCAGCAGAGTGGTTTTGGAATTATCATTGCCAAAACCAGGGGGGCATGTGTTATCGCCATATTTTGGCTAAAGAAGGAGATGGGCCGTGATCAAGATGGGCTTGGAAGATGCGTATATTCAACGTGTTGTTGGATCGGCCTAGTGCGTGGATTTGGGCTAAATTGCCCGTGTATCTTGTATCATAGTAGGTTTCGTGTTAGTTTAGGTTCCGTTTCAGTTTAGGTAAAGATAGAGTTGTAGAGTTATTCCAAAAGTAGAGAGTCTCCGGACTATAAATATGTACCTAAGGTTATCGAGAAAAAGAGGACAATCACGTTCACAACAAACCAAATCTCGGCCATACCCCTTGTTTCTAGGGTTTCTTTCGGATAAGTGTCATGCTGCCTAGATCGCATCTTGCGATCTAGGCAGTACTTTTACTTATGCGTTATCTAGTGTTACTCGTACTGAAGCCTTGTTGAAGACGAGTAACACTACTATCATAGATTTGTTGAGGCTAGCACCGGTGTTTTTATCGCTATAATTGTTCAAAGTTATGCTGCCTCTAATTACCTCGCTACCTTTGCACTATTTCCCAAGTGCGAGGGTAGCATCTTGCTTGATCTTTATTTAGCTGATTCGATCTGTTATGGTTGTGCCTTGCTCGCCAAGGTTTAGTTTGACATCTACGTAGTCAGCCCTTACAAACGGGTTGAACGATCCAGTAGTACGTAAAGACGTAGTTTACTCGCTCTAGAGAAGTTGTTCCGGTAATTGACGTTACGTTGGTTATTAGGCCTCCTCTAGGATTAGTATTCTTCATCTTTTGTATATACCAGGCTCAATTACGTGTAGGACGTTCCAGTTACGTGGTGAAAACGTTAAACTGTCGTAGATCGATTTAACTTGTAATGATCAAGCAAAACCCCATGTTATCATAAAATCTAATGCAGAACAATGGGATAATCGGCTCTAGGAGCCGATTTACAGGGAAACCTGGGAGCCGGTAACGGCTCGAATTTTACGTATACTTGTTTACCATGCAGGAAATCAATCGGAGCAATCCTTCACCTTCCGACGGTATAGGTCGGTGTACGCCTCGAACCAAGCCAGGACGTGTGCCGGAGTTTTGCGGGCCGTTGCCCGAGGGACCAGGGCCCACCAGCAGTTCTGGGAGCCTCCCGCCTCTTCGTGTCGCTCGTCGCTGCTCGCCGGTGAGTTTTGGCAGGCAACACACTCGGCCTCCCCTGTCCTTGTTCAGGTGCTATGCCTAGATCAGAGATGAAACGCTCAATGAAACAATTACTCCCTCCGTTTAGAAATATAAGATGTTTTAGGTTTGTGAAGCTAATTTATCTAGACATATTTTAGCGTGTAGATTCGTTTGAACCTACACACTAAAAGGTGTCTAGATACATTTGTTTCATAAACCTAAAACATCTTATATTTTCAAATGGAGGGAGTAGTTGACAGCGGGCTCTGAAAAACAGCCTCCTGGATCGCCTTTCGCTGGGCATACCAGATGGCCCACAACATAACCACCACTCTCGTGAGCTCCTCTTGTCGCAGCGCCCCGAAAAGCATTGCAAGCCATGCCCTAGCATGTGGCTCATGTGAGGTCGCAACCACTCCCGTGATATCTTCCGGAGCAAAGGGCCTAGACACATCTGGACATGTTGCACTCCGCCATAGAATGTCTCCAGGAATCCTGCTCGCCATAGATCGCACAATAACTATGCGCTGCCATGTGTCTATGGTGAAGTAAATCCGTATACAGGAAAGTCTGTCTTGCTAACCTCCATAGGAACACCCAAATCTTCGCAGGTACTTTGACCTGCCATAGTCTCTCCACAACTTTGCCTCTGCGGCCGCATCAGATGAACTCGTCCTTTCCTCGAGCCAACCGGTCCGCTTCTCTCTTGTATTCACTAGCATACGGTATGCCGACCGGACGGAGAACACCTCTTTCCTCTCATAGTGCCATGCCCACAAGTCCTCTTGGCAACGAGTTGTAAGTGGAATGTTGGAAATAATCTCGACATCCATCGGCAAAAAGCACTCGTGCAGTTTCTGCAGATTCCATCTCGCATTAAGCCGATCAAACAACTCACACACCCTTTGTGGTGGGTCTTGCTTTAAACAAACAATCGGCCTAAGCAGGCCGTCCCTAGGTAGCCAATTCATGTCCCAAATTCTGGTCGTCTTCGCTATGTCAATTCTTCTCACGAGACCTTGTTGAAGCACTTCTCTTCCATCCAGAATACGTGCCCACGATATGTTTTTTTTAGCGGACGTGCGCAGGATATGTGAGCTCGTGCAGGCTTACAGTTAAGCCTTTTGGATTCCTGTGTTCATGCCCAGTAGGCCAATGGTTTGTCCGTTGTTCAGCTGAATGTGTAGGTCCATTATACAGTCGGCCCATGTACGAGTTCGGATGCAGGCTCCACTACATTTCGACCAACACCCCACCTGCGATAATTGTTCCGCCTAATTTTAGGCCCGTTTTTTTTCTTTTTCTTAATATTTTTTATTTTTCATTCTGTTCTCTTTTTATCTCCATTTCCTTTTTCTTTTTATTTTATTATTTTTAAATAGCAACTTTGTATAACTTTTTTTTTTCAGAATTTAACTTTTTTTTTTGCAAAACTGCAAAAACACTTGCAAGTATTAGCCGGTCTGCAAATCATGATCCGTAGTATATCCTCTCTCTGATCAATATAGAAGATTTGTGCGACATTTATTCTTTCGCAATATTTTCTAAAAATCTCTAAAACTGTGAAAACGAGCAATTCAGGCAACAACCGAGTGGCTAATGGTCTGACCCAATTTGAGGCACGGTTATTTTGTTCTTTTTCATTTTTCCCTTTTTCAATTTTATTTTAGTTTATCTTTTCCGTTTAACACTAATTTTTAAAAGGTGCATGGTAGTAATCACAAGTACCAGCCGCTCTGTGAGTTGTCGATTCATTGTAGGGTCAATATCGTCTTTTTGATCAATGTAGCAACTTTGTCCAACATTGTTTTCAGAATGTAAAACTTTACTACAACATTTTTTGATACATCTGTAAAACTGTGAGAATATTTCAACACTTGGAGTAAGTCCATATAGAAAAATATAACATTGTTCGTAACAAGTTATCATTTATTTGTAGAAAAATGGTGTCACGATGTACAACAAAAAAATAATGTGTCCAACATTTGTGCCTGACCTATTCCATATTAAAGGAATACATATGTAACATTGGAGCAACCTCTATGTAGCATACGATTCAAAAATCAATGTAGCACTTTTCCCATATTTTCACAACAAAAAGATGCACACATGCAACATCTTGAAATAAATTCAGCAAAATAAAAAAATTGCAAAATATAGTGACCTCCACCTTTAGAGTCTTCCACCATGGGCGCACCGTTGTGTCCAATTAAGAGCATCTCTCACAGGTGCCCTAAAATAGGGCACCATATTGTGCTGCTATATATTTCAGATGATGAACATGGCGCAATTGTGCAATTTCAAATGCCCTACAATAGGGCAGCATCCCATACATACAAACCAGGTAAGGCGGTAGGGCATAGTGAGGTGTGTTGGCGTCACACGGAGCCACACCGGAAAATAAAATTTTCTCTTCTAGACTCCGGGGAGCCACTTTAAGACCCAGTAGAGTTTAGAAGTCATGGATCATACACTTGACATGGATGTGCGGAAGGAGAAGCATGTCGGGGTTGGGCCGTCCTTATTTCTCGTCGACTGCAGCGAGCTCCGGCAAACTACGCGATCTTAGGACCTCCCAATCGCCGGCTTTGATGAACTCCACTGTCTTCCGCTGCCCTTACTTTGCCGAGCAACGCAAATGTAGTGCCTCTGCTATCACACACACACATGTGCAAGGTGTAACAACAACATGTGAGGTCCTAGCCTCGGTCCTGCCGCCGTAGGACAAGAAGGTGGAAGTGATTCCTAAGTCTTTCCCTAGCAGAATGTTCGAATCGGTTCACGTGTGTGTCCGCCGCCTACCCACCTTCCTATATATATAGGATTAGGCGAGGGCACACAACACTTGTGTCTCTTGGTCCTAAACCGTAGCCCTAGTCAAAGTGTGTCCAAACCATTGACAGGTGTTCCTATCAATGCAAGTCCAACTTGATAGCTAATATTAGTTGGATCCTTATCCATTCATTTCAACTTTCTTAAGTGTGTGATCCTGCACACTTGTTGAAAGGATATGGATGTCGCCTAGAGGGGGGGGGTGAATAGGCGATTAAAACTTTTCCTAGAGTGCCTCAACTAAGGTTCACCTATGTGCACCAACAACTTATGCTAAGCAATACAAGCAACAAAGTGATAGCAAGATATATATTACTTCAAGCACGAAGGCTATCACAATGTAAAGTGCATAAGTAAAGAGCTCGGGTATAGAGATAACCGAGGCACGCGAGGACACCGATATTTTACCGAGTTCCTCCCAACATGGAGTACGTCTCGTTTGGAGAGAGGGTGGTATCAAACCACCAATGCCACAAAAGGTCTCCCTTGTTCTCCGGTGAATCTCACCCCAACGGGATCGACCACGCTTCCACTATCGGTGCACTTGTCGGTGGCAACCGGAACCTCTCACAAGGTTGGGGCACTTCTCCACAACTTGATTGGAGGCTCCCAACAAACGCCACAAAAGGCCTCAACAAATGCCACCAAGGCCACAATGCCACCAAGGCCACAAAACCGTCTAGGGTTCCAAGAACCCAAGAGGGACAAGCTCCAATGAGCAACTCAAACCAAATCCTCCGAGGAGAACTCAAACCGATACACCAAATGCAAATGGCAAGAACACCACAAAGATGCTCAAATCCCTCACTCTCAAGTTCCAACAAAGCTACTAAAGCTATTGGGGGAACAAGAGAGGAGGAATCAAAGAGAGACACAAAATCCCCCAAAATCAAGATCCCCAAAGATACACTCATAAAGAGATGAATCGGTTAGGTCAAAACGTAGATCTAGATCACCTCCAACTACCCCTCAAATATATGCAAGAATCAATGGAGGGGTGAGTATAAATCAAGCTCAAAGAGTAAGGCAAATAAGGGCAAAGCTTAGACAAAAGGAGGAGGAAGAAGCAACCCTAAACGAAAATGGACAAAAGACTTATATAGAGCTAGAAAAAATATGGCCGTTGGAGTGTTTTTCCGAACGGTCCGGTAGTACCGGTTTGGACCGGTACTACCGCACCGAACATACCCAAAAACGCCATGCAAAGCCAGTCAACGCAGCAGGTGAGGGCAGCGCACGGAAATCTGAGCGAGCGAGCGGCCAACGCATCGCGCTAGTGGGCCGATCTGGCGGTGGCCTACAGCCAGCGGCGACGCGGGCCCAGCCAAGGTGGATGCGTGCGGAAGCAGCGATGGCGCGCGGCGGCAGGCGAAGCGGCGGCGATGGCGGCTTGTGGCCGAAAGCAAGACAGTATGAACCGTGGAGTCAACGCCGCACCAGGCGGGAGCGGGAATCGCGGTGGGATCTAGGCGAGAGAGCGAGGCGGGTGCAGGGCTAGTGGGCAGGCGGCGCCACGCGTATCGGCGGCGCGGCAAGCAAATAGCGGCGAGTGCAAGCATATGTTTTTGGGCGCGGTACTACCGGCCCACCGGGCATTCTACGGTTCTCGGGTAATCACGGATTTAGGTACCTAGCGAGGCAAAAGAAGCGGGCGCTTTTCGGCTAGACGGTACTACCGCTCGGCCCAGAAAATAAAATTCCTCTTTTCTTTTTAGAATAAAATCGGCGAATATTCAAACGGTCATAACTTTTGACTGGAAGCTCTGATTATCACCAAGTGAGTGTGTATCAATTAATATAATGTGAGATACCTCACTTGGTGAGAAACCGAAAAGCCGCATAAATCAAAATCGCAACAAGATACATATGGGAGATCCGATTTTGATGAACAAGAGCTTGTTATGGAGATTACCACAAGCTCTATATCCTCACATGGATAAGACCAAATAACAACCAAATACGATGATGCAAGTATGCAAAGGTTTGAACTCTCTCCGAACAATATGATCGAGTTACTCATTCGAGAGCCCCTCTTGATTGTACGGTTATCTATCCTAAACCCGATCTCCCACACACAACATGAGATCTCTAACAAAAGGGAAAACCTATCAAGATTATACCTTTGCCTTGAGTATTCCAATTGACCTCGATGTAGACGAACTTGACCGTCTCAAGATGGAACGCCTTTCTTCATCCCTCATCATCGATCCATGATCACCAAGGATGGCAAGCATCAAACATGAGATCTTCTATAGTTGGCACATTTTGAGCTTGCACAACATCTTCTGCTCATTTCATCGACCTTGAAGCCACCACATGCTCCAAGCGATGCCAATGGACAATTCCTACAAGTACAACTTAATAGACACATTAGTCCATAAAAATTGTCATTAATTACCAAAACCACACTTGGGGCCCACATGTTCTTTCACTCGTGCTAAGTCGGACACAACTCACTAGGCTTTCATTCAAAGTCGTAGCTCAGTGAGTTGTCGTCTATAGATGATAGCCGGTAGCGGCCTTTAGCAAGACATGCCAACTTCTGGTTACACGCAAGTGCTCTCAATGTGACGATGTGTCTAAGTTTCTTGCAGTTCACACAAAAAAAAGTTTCTTGCCTTGCGATATTGGTGATAAGCTACAGGGGTGTTTTCTGCCATCCCATGCCAGCTTAACTTTCTTCTCTCGTTGCAACGATAAGTGATTCCTTACCCTAACGTAAGATGGATTTCTATCCGCCTTACTTAGTCGGACCACCTTGATCAACACTTGATCGAGTTGCGCATAGCCATGCTTCAAATTATATCACATGAGTGGGCCTAGAGAATATTTCTCCTTGGTGGAGGGGCGAATTCCATCTTGGCTGATCCATGACACATAGCTTACTCAATAGTCATCCCAAGACCGTCCATATGACTCTTAGTTATGGATATCGAAAGGAGAAATCAAAATTGGTTATTCCAGAACTTGAATTATGCAATTTCCTTAGGTCTAATGATTTGTTTGTGTTAGTCGGAGCATATGATGATATACTCATGCTGGTTAACCTTTGAATCCATTTTAATGCATAATTTTCTTATTCATGTTAACATTGATGTGAAAAACAAATTTTACTAAACAAAAAAAAGATATAAAATATATGTTCACGTAATTTCAAAAATACACACGTCCTTCTACATGGGTGACGTTATAGTACAACACTTTCAGGGAATATTCTGATTGAAGTATATCATGTACATTTCTTTTTGCAAACTGGCACGGATCATTCATAGAAAATAGCAAACTGAGATGGATAGTTTTCTTTGTGATAACTCTTTTTTTTTGAACTGGTTTGTGATAACTCATTGATACCGTGATCACAGCAGAGCGTAGCACATGTCCATGCTAAATGAGCCGGGCCGGTCTATACTACTAGTTTGCAGTGGCTCTATAGGACACGCAAATACGTGGAGAATAGGAGCCTCACACGGGGCAATTCCTATGGTATGGGCCGACATAGTTGACTGTTCTCCTCACTTCCCCCCCTTTTTTTTCTTTTTCTTTTTCTTTTTTCTTTTTTGTTTTCCTTTTATTGTTACTTTTTATAATTTTCTTTTCTTATATTTACTTCTATTTTTCAAAAAAATAAATTTGGAAAACTTTCTAATAGGAAACTGTTCAAATAATTTTAAAATGTGTTCAAATTTAAAAATTGTTTAAGTATGAAATTGTATAGGAGCTCCCCTAAGACAGTGAATAGGTGTTTCCGATGTTTGATTTCAATGGGGCAAGCCCATGAGCATCTGTTGTTCCCAAAGTCTAGATCGTCATATTCGACATGAAAAAGAAAGTTGGATTGTGGAGTACGATCTTGGTATATTAGAGTACCGCACATATGACTAGCGAGGAGTCCGAAGTAGGTCCTCCTTTTGTCCTAGTGTACTTCTAGTTAAGTTGAAAAAGTTAAACTTTGACCCACTTTAATAAAAATAGTAGCAACATATATATAACAACAAATCGATATATGTGAAACTACATTTCACGGCAGATACAATGATTTTTTTTTGCAAAATTCAGATATAATGAAATTGAATTGATGGCATGCATGTGTGGTTCCTAGGTCACCTCTGCAATTTTTGCTGCCCAAAAAACCCCGAAGTGTAGCATTTTTGTGTATGTACCAATTTTTGAAATGCGACACTGTTTTGCAACATTTATTTTTGGAACTATAAAAACGTGCAATGTGCAGTACAAATTTTGTAACATTTCGAGCATGCCCATGTGGCAATAAAATATCGTATGTTGCAAAACTACATTTGTCTGTAGCAAAATATAAGAAACATGCCACATTCTACAACAAAATAATCATGGCATCCAATAGTTTTACCTAATTCATCCGACATTATAGGAAAACGTATGTAACATTGGAGCAGTCTTCTGTAGCACACACATTTTTTTGTAGGAATTTGCCCATAATTAAACAACAAAAACGATTGATTTATGTATAAATCACAACCACGTATGTAACATCGACAAAATTGCCGCAAAATTGACCTTCCCCAACTACATGGAGGTATCACCATGGCCGATTCGAGCTCTCAGAGCGAGATCGGGTGCTTCCCATACCGGCCATGCCGTGAGCAATGAGGTGCTAGCCAAGAAGCTGAAGGTCGTGATTCAGGTTGTCAACATGCCAATCTTGACAACTAGATTTTGTGAGACCGGTGTGCATCTATAGTGGTTCAATGGAAACCTTGTATTCTTCAAGGGGTGGATGAAGTTCGCCAACAAGATCAAGATGGCCGTCGGTGACATCTGTTTGTTCAAGTACAAGGATGAAGGGTTCAACATTCAGATGTATAGGTTCAACTCCTCTGTGGAGGTTGTGTTCGCTGCAATCGCCATGGCAAGTGATCGGCGCCATGAGTATGCATTTAAATTTTGATCTTATGCGCATTCTTCTATGTTTTCTGCAGGCTGATGTTCATTGTATATCCTATTGAGCTCTCCTTTGTAAATTATTTTTCTCTATACTTGGTTAGCACTATGTTAAAATTTTCCAAGAAAATTTAGTAAATAGATATATTGTGTGTCCTAAGTCAATTGTACTAATTGTACCTGCAAATATCCAAAAAAGTGATTTGACTGTTGATCTTCCGTTTGCTGCTGATGATGATGTTCAGATGATGCTAATGTAGTTGTGTTGTTCTTGTTGTGATGCTGGCCTATAGAGGCTGAACAATCTCTTTTGTGCGAGAGGTCGGAAAATATATATTACTGTTAATTATGTAGTATGCTTGTTAGTTTTTTTTTTTGTGTGTGTGTGTGTGTGCGAGCGCTTGTTGTATGGTGACCTCACCAACTTTGAACGAGGTTAGCAGATGCCAGACATAGCAACAAGTTGGCAACCAAACACATGTGGTTGGCATCAGCTTAGTCTCATTTTTTTTTTTTTTTGCATACAACCAAACAAAGTGGTGCAATATGGAAGCCACCAAATAATGCCATGAAATATGAATTAGAGGTCGATTGTAATGGGCCACTCCCCCAAGGCCTCGTCCCCCGGGAGCACAAAAATCAGCCCATGGTACCATACACGCCCATAGAATTAGGACTTGAGGATCTCTCTCTTGCACGGTGTACAGTAGGACGCGGGTAGCCCGAATCTGTGAGAGTTTTTCTGAAGGTGGCTTTGTGGGCGTAGTCAACAAAGCGTTGGTGCAGAGTGCAGAGACTCGGCTATGACTATGGTCCAGCTGTACTCCCGTGGTGGCAGGATGATGAGAAAGAAGCTGTCCGGCCGGGGAAGGACGCCGCGCGCAGAAGCCAAAGCTGCTCGCAGCTTTATCTGATTCTGATCCCGATGCAATGCAAGGTGGTGAATTTGTTTTGGTGCGGAGGAGCAGCTGGCTACTACTGTGTAGCTCTCTCTCGCTGTCTCAATTTGTTTCAAACAACTCGAACATTCACTTTACGCAGCCGATCAAAATCGAAAGAATAAACAAATGTATGTATCGTTCAAACATTCACTTCGCACAGCCGTTCATAGCTTCGAGCCCTCCTCCCATTCTCGCCAGCGATCGCCCTCCTTTTTTGCCTTTTCCGCCGTCAGCACGGCTGCGCAGTGCACAGCCATGTCAGGATGAGGGGACAAGCTCTGCATGGTGTGGGCCCCGTGATCGTATCTTCCTCGTTCCAAGCCCTCCCTCGCTCGCTCGTGCCGAATGCAACGTGGAGCAACGGGAAGGATCCGAGGCGACATGAAACAGCCATGGCAGGCCCCGTCCCCCCCTCCTGCAGCTTTGCAACGGCCGGTCGGGGACTAAAGTTTCTTGGTCGACGGGGCAGGGAAGAAGAATCCTCCCTCTTCCATTCCTTGTCTCGACTCTCGCTCCACGCCCCGCCCTTTCTTTATATACCCCAGCCACCACCAGGACACCCCGCCCTCCGTTCCGTTGCACACCACGCTCCGATCCTCACCCAGTCCTCTCCCAAACATGGCCGATGAAGGGCATGGGGGAGGTTTCCTCAACCTTGCGGCCGGCAACGGAGGAGCGCCGGCTGTCGTTGCAGATCAGGACGTGGCTCCGGCGCTGCTCCCTGTCGTCGGGGTTCAGGGCCCTCCTCCGCCGGCAGCGCCTCTCGGTGGACATGGGGGCCTGCAGGCTCTCGCGCTGCCCGCTGTCGTCGGGGTTCAGGGGCCTCCTCCGCCTCTCGGTGGACATGGGGGTCAGGCTCTCGCGCTGCCCGCTGTCGTCGGGGTTCAGGGGCCTCCTCCGCCTCTCGGTGGACATGGGGGTCAGGCTCTCGCGCTGCCCGCTGCCGTCGGGGTTCAGGGGCCTCCTCCTCCGCCTGCTGCGCCTTTCGGTGGAGATGGGGGCCAGGCTCTCGCGCCGCAGGCCGTCGTCGGGCACCAGGGGCCTCCTCCGCCGGCGCTCGGACAACAGCAACCAGGTTAGTCTCCGGTAAAAGCTACCTTCCGTGGTCACTCCCGCGTTAAACTCTAAGCAGCGACACCTCGTCGCTGTCCTACTTCATGGCTTCATGCATGCTTGCACACACGGCGGCGGATTCAATCGATGTGCTAGCGCGTTCTTTGTCCCAGTCATCGTAGAAAAGCGTGTATGAGGCTTGGAATTTGAACCTTTTTTTTGTGGTTCTGAATCTATGGTGGTGGTGGATTCATAACAACAAAGTAAAAATCGTCATACGATCGATCGATCGATCGAGCGCATGTCCTGTGCATATAATTAACTCCACAGATCTGTTCTGTTATACCGTACTATTTGACTCGAGATGATTTGGTTTTCTTTAGGTGTGGGAATCGGCGATATGGCGCTGGGAGAGCTGCTGGATCTGGCAGAGCTGGCGGACACGTTGGACGAACCTGAGGTGAGTGTAACAACAGCAGAAGCCCGTGAACAGCTATCAAGAATGGTGGAGAAGATGAAACACGTGATGGAGCAGACAACCCCCGAGATGCCCATGGTGCAGGTGAACCCGCCGCCGCCGCCCGTCGTCGTCCGGCAGTCTGGAGACACGCCCCTCCTCGGTGAGTATATCTATCAGGATTATTCTGGAATGTTGGTTGCCAGCCATCTCCATTGGAATCGATTACTACTACAATACTCACGCAGCCTTCTTGCAATGCAGCCGCCCGCGACATACCACCTGCCACTCCCGCGCACATGATTCCCAATCAATCTGCCCCTCCCGCCTACGTTATCCGTCATTCTGCCTCCATCCCTCCGTTCGTCCCCGATCCGCCCCCTGTCCCGCCGCCGGTGGTACCTCCTCATCCATTCGGTAACAATCCGCGAGCCTGCTGTCTCCCGTCGTTCCTCCCAAATCAGTTCATCACTATTATTACTGAATACTGCCAATAGCGATTGCTTAACTCGGAACGAACGCTTTTCGCAGCGATGATGGGAGGAGCAGCAGCTCCTGCCGGAATCGGCTCCAGCGTGATGCCTCCTCTCGTGGCGGCGGCGGCGGCGGCAGGCAGCGATGATCCAATGCCACCACAGTTTGCGGGCATGGTATTACCCGCCATCAAAAACCCTCGCCCCCTACAGATGTGCAAGGCCTGCGGTGAGCGGTTGCAGTGGCTAAACAAGAATCATGGTGACACAAAGCCCCCGAATCCTCTAAAACCGCACTTCTGTTTGTGCGAACCATGCCAGAAGTCTGAGAAGACGCGAGTTGACTTTTGCGGCGACTGTGGTGCGTATGATGCACGGATCAACCCGAAGCCCCCTGGCAATCTTTGAGATACTATTGCACAGGTATGTTCAATCTTTGAGTTTTGCGGCGACTCGTTTTTCTTTCCCCCATCAAGACAATGTAAAGACTCCTAGCAAACACATGAATTAGTTGCCAACTTGTTCGGAGTAAACGCATTCACTTGCTGATCGCTGCATGTTTGATTAATTCTATCATTTGTGAAATTAATTTTCGATCTTATTTATTTGCAGATACTAAGGATTGAGCAAAGGTCTGCGCCGAACAATGGTGGATTTATCCAATCAGATGAAATAGACCAGCTCCATCCTACCTTCGTTTATCTTAAATTATTATTATCCTATGATCTAGCTATCCTTTCAAGTGTACCGTACTTGGCTATGTGTTATGGTACTCGATCATCGGACCAATGAGCCAGTGATGTTAAATTTGCTGGGGTTTTGTAACGGTTTGATATTCTGCAGTTTGGTTGGATTTATATGCCTTTTGTGGTATGTGATGTTGAATGCGTTAATGGTTGCTAGACATATAAGAGAGAATACTACGTACTGTTAGGGCTAGACAGTCTTAGCCAACCATTCCTTGGTATACTAGGGCGGACGATGAACTCAAATATATTGCGCTGACTATGACTAATAGATGTGTTCTTTCACTCAGTAGTGTCAAACATATTGTAACCTCTGGACCGTGGGACACTTAACAAATGGTAGGTGCATAGTCGTCTACTTCCTCAAGTTTGCTTCCTCGAGTTTGGTTGGATCCTGCCGTCTACTTGTGGATCCTCTAGGCGCATGAGTAGTGGTACATTGGTTTGGGCAGGCTTAGAGTCACGTAATCCTGCTAGGGTAGTGTTTGGTTTGGTCGTGATGTGGTCATGAAGCTCGGTGTCCCATCTCCTCGTGATTATAGGTTGAGGCTAGACAAGGCGAGTTTTGCATGTGTCATAGAAGTGTGTTGTAGTCGTCGGCCTTGTCTTGGGTGTGTGTGAGTGTGGCGTTGTAGCCATTCTTGGTGTTTCTCCTTTGAGCTTAATACAAAGACACGCAGATCTCCTATGGGTTCTCAAAAAAATGGTGAGTGCGTAGTGAAGCGATTTGCATATGGTTTGGTCCCAACATGGCAGGACACAAAGCTGCAAAAATAGCATTTCCGGGAAAAACGCGATTCATCGCCACAGAACAAAAAAGCAAAAATAAGTTTGTAGCTTTATCTAAATGTAACCTCAACTCCAAAGCTTAACTTTGCTTATATATATATTTTTACGTTGTTAGATTGAAAAAATTATATTTTGTATACAAATAATTATGTTCATATATTCACCACAACCAAAAAAAATTGACACAAAAATAAAGTTTATAAGTCGTTATAGTGTAAAAACACCAAAAAATATATTTTACACTATAATTCATGTCGTAAAAAAATGTATTTTACGTCAAAAACACCAAAATAGTCAATGGCACAACCGAATCCTTTGGTGGCATTGGCCCGCTAGGTGGATTTTGTTGGAATATTAGGCAAAACTTTCTGGATTAATTTCAGAATATAATTCATGACTATAACAACAATGATCACGTTAAACTCTAACATACTAAATGTATTAATTATCATGAACAGTAGCAGCACATACACAATAACATCCATATAATAATAACATATCATATCATATCACAATATACATATTGATTGCTTGCTGATGTAGTGGCCGTAGTTGCTATGGTGACGATGTTGATGACAACGTTCATGAAGACCGTCTGAAGGAGACGATATGTAGAACTGCCCGACTTGGATGGAAGCCGATCTATGATGAATAAGAAAGTAGTCGCGCGGAGCACTTACCAAAAATCCTATTCGCCCTCTCCTGTACAGGATCACAAAGGTGAGTGGTTCCGAAGACCTATTATCCCTTTCACCGGTGTATGTCGGTGCTCGCGATGGAGTAGACTACAGTGTCGACGCAAGTAGAGGGGTGGAAAAATCTTAGATTGGTTTTGGTGTTGTTTGTGGTGGAAGACAAACATGCTTATATAGAGTAGCTCATAAAATTATGTATAGGACACAACGTGGGCCGAGTCCATGATCCGTGAGCACGCATGCCTGTTAAAAGCGCAACAGTTTTCCTGAGTAGCGAAAATATAAGCTCGGCTCATTCTGCAAATCGCGATGCGTGCGCGTCATGACGAGATGAGTGAGCGTCATCGGAGGAGGATCGTGCGTGTAGCATTTTTTTATCACTCACTTACAAAGTGATGAGATATCCACCTTATAAGGTGACACACATTTGTTCCAACTTTCTATGTGGACTAAACTTTAGCTGCCACTCTTGTTCCCACTCACGTGTGAGCTGCCACCAACTTTGACTGCTTCACATATGGGCTTCGACACACCTGGACTCTGAGATTTAGGGAAAAATCTGAAATCACACATGGGTCAAATTATTTAGCTCATTATTTATAACAATCCCCAACAGATCTCAAATTCCCATTTCAAAATTTACCAATCGTCGCTACTTGTATATATGTTACTATTTCATTAGAGACTGTTAAGTTAAACTTCCGCCTAGAGTATTGAGCTACGTCTATTAACAACTTGAACAATAGACAAAACTTGAATTATATGTTTGGTGCGAATAGATTTCACTAAAAATCATGACCAGTATATGGCTGCCAGTGGCCTATCCCGCGGGTTGGGGCATATGCGTCATACTCGTTGTTGTCTTCATGAGTTTAGTAGAGATCACCCAAGTCTCATAGACTATGATGTTTACAGTCGAGCTCATATAGGTGTGTTATTTTAAAGATGCCCGGTAGGATATCACCTTTGTTAGTAAACACATTAAGACAGGTCGCCAACCTATATTACATATTTTAAGAGTTCTGCATCATCACACAGAGAGAGTTACAGATACTCTCCTCAGTCAAAGCACTAGTTTGTTCTTCATAAGTCCAAATTTATGGGATCTCTGATCACATAAGTTGGGTTATCACTATGCTGTAACATCCATGGGTATCAACCCCATCTTCCTCAATGCACTTTCAACCACATTTCATGATAGTTCCTCTGTAAATAGATATGTCAGGTTTTTGTCTGTTCGAATGTACGTAATAGTAATTACTCTGGAGTTTCCAAACTTTTTAATAGATTTTAAATGAATTTTTACGTGTCTTCATGACATCGCGTTATCCTTAGAATTTTTCACTTTGACAATAATAGTTTGGTTGTGACAATTCAAACGGATTGCTGGCACATGTTTTTCAACCACAAACAAGTCCATCAATAGCTCACACATCCATTCCTACTCAATAGTACATGTGTCTAGCAATAAGTTCTGCTCCCATGGCTAACCTCGTCAATATGGTCTGTATACGAGACCTACATGACAATACGCCACCTCCAAGGGTAAACACATACCCGCTTGTGGCGTCGAGGTCATCAACATCGGATATTTAGTTCAAGTCACTATATTCTTCAAGCATAGTAGGCTCAACGTAATAGGGAATCCCATTGATCATTGTACCACACAGATAAAGCATGACCCTTTCAAGTGCATTCCAATGATCAATTCTCGGGTCAGACATGAACCTACTCAACTTGCTCACATCAAAAGATACATTGGGTCTAGTAGTGCTTGCTAAGTACATGAGAGAACCTACAATCCTTGAATATTTCAACTCATCTGTTGGTTCCTTATTATTCTTTCATAATGTCACACTAAGATCATAAGGTGTTAGAGAAGTCTGACTATAAATAAATCCAAACTTTTCATGTCATTGCTCAGGTTCTTGTTTCAGGCCATATAAATATTTTAACAACTTGCACAACTTTGTCTCTTCACCCTTTACCACAAATCCATCCGGCTGATCCATATAGATCTCCTCTTCCAACTCTCCATTAAATAAAAATATGTCTTCACGTCCATTTGATAAACTAGAAGACCATAAGGGGCATCTAGGAAAATTAGTACTCGATTGGTGGTCGGTATAGAGATAGGTGAATAGGTGTCAAAGACATCTTCGCCTACTTTCTGGGTGCAGGTCTTTGCTACAAGCCATGCCTTGTACTTCTCAATCGTATCATTAGTCCTTAGCTTCTTATTGAACATCCAATAATAGCCCATAGGTTTACAACCATAGGGTCGTTATGATATCCCAAGTTCCATTAGAAAGAATTGAATCCATCTCATTTTGGATAACTTCTTTCCAATCATCTGCATCAGGAGATGCATGTCTCAACAATGGATCTAGGAGAATCATTCACAAGGTACAAGATGAAATCATTACCAAAGGATTTATAATCCTTTGTCTCTTACCCCTCGTGGGAGGTTCATCGCCATCTTCTCAAGGACTTCCTCCTGTGGTTGTTCAAAATTTTCAATAGATGCACTAGATTCAGGAAGTATTTTAGAAGAAATTCTACCAGTGTTTTGCATATCTTTCATAGGGAACATATTCTTGAAAAATGTTGCATCACGAGATTCTATTATAGTATCATCATTCATATCACGTACCTCGGATTTAACCACTAAATAGTATCAATATGCATATCAGGTACCTCGTATTTAACCATTATAGTATCAACATGCATAATCTAGGCTCGAGGCTCATTCCGCAAAGTGTGGCGCACACACGTCGTGTCGTGACGAGACAAGCGGGCAAGCGAGTGACATCACCGGAGGAGGTATGCACGTGTAGCACTTCTCTAACAGATCTCAAGGCTCAACTTGTGAGCTGCCACCAACTTGGGCTGCTTCACATATGGGATTTCACGCTTTGAGATTTAGAAAAAAATCTGAAATCACACATGGGACAAATGATTTGTCCATTATTTCTAACAGATCTCAAGGCTCAACTTGTGTGGATAGAATATCGTCATGGTTTTTATGTGGGATTGCCTAGAGTCGTGGACGAGCGCCATTGTGCGGAGCTCGAGGCGGACTACGCTGACTTTGGCAAGACGTCCGATGATAGTGAGCTGGCACTTGAGTTCTAAGTCGCCTGAGAGTCTCTCCCAAGTTAGCATAGAAATGTCTGTTTGTGAGAGCTTGCGGAGCACAACTCGAAGGAGGTTAAGCTCTTGGTCAACCTGGAGTCCACACGCTCCAACTTCTACCAGTCGTGCAGCCTGGATTCCATATTGAAGAAGCTTCACTTCATATACTGGCCACTGGTAGTTGGGACTCCTTCCATGGCAGTTGATACGAAAGTGAAGGTGTACAAGTCTAGCCGTTGATGGTTGCGTGTGAGATTGCACCGCTGGGATCTCCTCGGATGGGGCCATGGGCATGAAATTAAAATTCAAAACTCGTGAGTTAAGTGAGTAGCAGTCTCAAATAGTGGAAAGTAGGGAGATAATCTATTTTTCTTCCCCCTCCTAGGTTGCACATGTGGGCGACCCGGGGGGTCGAAACCCTAGAACCAGCAAGCCCCTGTCTTAAAGTTGCCAACTCCTCATTCACCTCTCACATTGCTTATCTTTCATCTTTTTAAGAGGCGTGGTTTCAGCTTTAGAATCTAACATTTCGCTAATATGAAGTTGTTCTTTTTCAAGTCTTGTAGACACTACTCTGGTTCGATGTCTAACTTCTAGAATACTTACCATGGTGGCGGACCACATTCCGCCATGTCTCCATCATATTGTGCCCCTTTGAGATAGAAGACCACTCTCGGGCCACTATCTCATAGAAAATGACTTCTTATTTTCCAAGTGAGCTTGTTCACCAGAATAAAGAGGTAACCGAGTATGATCTGAGCTAGAGCGGGTGAAGGTACGAACACTAACTAATAGAAAGTTTTATCCCAATTCTACACTGGGGAGAATCTAGTCAAACTTTTCATAAGTCAGTGTCTCACGATGATAGCACTAATTCTCTTAGATTAAGATTTTCAATTATAGCACAGAAAACAAAAGGCCACGTCGCACCAAACTTGTTGTTTTGTTGTTGCCCCCATCCAAGGTCTCATCGTCACAAATCCAAACAAGCTCGACAACAAAATCTTGTTTCGGTGCTTCTTCGGTAGCCCCATAAACTACTACAAGGGCCCATTTTTTTAACTAAGATGAGACTTTAAACTATCGTCATTTGTGACCATGTTGATGACCTCAAGGGTAGATGCGTTAAAACACACTAGAATTGCTCTGGATCTCTCCAATGTGGTGTAAGGAAATAACAAACGAAATCACTTCCTCCAGATATATGAGAGAAAAAGGGTGATGGAAAATTAGATCTTACAGTATTAAGAATCGATTTTTTAAACTACTCTTCCCCACAAAAAAGTTTGATCTTCCGGTCACAAGAATCGCAAACAAATCTAGTTTTTCCTGCATTTGTTGCACACAACTTGTATTTTTATTCTTTATGTGTACATCTAAATAATGTGACTCACATGGAGTAGATCGTGTTGATTTTTATTTAAAAAAGGAACAACCTTGAGCACCATGGTGAGTTCGGGAACTCCAACCCTGGTTGGCTAGGTGCGCAGCCGCTGGTTGACGCCTAGCTAGTTCTCATGTGAACATCCCATATCTGTGACTGAGAAATAAAGAAAAATCCTTTTACCATAGTCGATTGAGAATCAATATTTTTTTTGATTGCTAGTAAATAGGGTTCTCAGAAAAGCGAAAAAATATATTTAACCTCCTCAAATACGAGCTAAGAACTCCTTATTTACCTCCTGGAAACATTTTGTCAGCCCAGTAATAATCTCCTAAACCTAAGGAACCGGATTAAGCTTTGTCTCTAGACATTGTGCAATGTGAGAGCATCTCCACTAGCATTCCCACGACGCCGACCCGGACGCCGAAATTAGGTCCGGACGCCAAAATTTGGCCCAGTCGCGTTCTCAGGAACCTCTTTTCGTCCGGATTTGGGCGAACTTTGGTACGAGCTTTTCAGGCCATTCCCAGGATCCCGGGAACGCCCTGGGAACGCCGGACAAAGCGAATTCGACGAGTGGACCCGCCCAGTCAGCATATATTCGTCCATATTCATCCAAAGTTTGCCCAAAATTCGCCCGTATTCGTCCATATTCGCCCAAAGTTTGTCCATATCGACCATATCCGTCCAAAGTTTGCCCAAAACAGCTTATGTTCGTCCAAATTCGCCCAAAGTTTGCCCATATTCGTCCAAAGTTCGTCCATATCGCCCATATTCGCCCAAAGTTCACCCAAAACCGCCTATATTAGTCCAAACTCGGGAACTCGCCTGAGAACGCGAGTGGGAAACTCGGCATTTCCAGGCCAAAAACTAGTTTCGTCCAGCACAAAATACGTAACGGCCAACGAGTGGGATGCTCTGAGTCCCGCTCCAAAAGGCTGACATGGGTAATAAGATGATTGCTACATGCATTTTTTGTGATACTACAACAAATAATGGTAGGCTTAGCTCACACCATGTACACGTTGATCTCGATCACAGGATCGAGGCATCAACGCAAGCTAGGAACATATATACATAGAGTTTGTTGCACGGTGTAGGCTGGAGCGTGGGCAAAACCTGGTTGGTAGAGCTGTGTGGTCCGTGGATGCCGAGTTGAGAGAGGCGCGTACTGTGTACGCCCGTGTCCGTCAGGATGAGATGGAGGAAGAAGCTGCTGCCAAAACAGGACTTCCGGGCTTCCGGCCGGGGAGAGACGTGCGTGCAGTGGTTGGTCGCCCCAGAAACGAAGGCCGGGGACTTTGCAGCTTTATCTGATCCCGAGAGGCCCATGCATCGGGCTCCGCCAGGTGCTGCTGTGGCTGGCTGATACGGTTCCCTTTTGCTGCAGATCAGAGGAGCAGCTAGGGCTCTCTCTCTCTCTCTCTCTCTCTCTCGTTGCGTTTGAACCGATTCAAAACTCGCCGTAAACCATGCATGATCGGGTCTGGCTGGCTTTAACCACGCCGGCCGTTCACCGCTTTGCCATACAAGTGTTTGTCATCTTGCGATCTTTTGTCGTCAGCAGGGCAGGGCTCCATGGCGCAGAGCAATGTCAGGATGAGGGGACACGCCCTGCATCTTCCGTTGGGGCCAGCTGGGATCGTATCCTTCTCGGGGTTGCAGCCACAAACAGCATGCATGGCAGCCGGCACCTTGCAACGGCCGGTCGGGAGTACGTACCAGCAGTACCACGGTGCTTTACTTTCCCTCGGGCGCCTCCCATTCGGTGTCTCCACGCGGCCGTCCTCCGTCTCCGTCTCTTTATATACCCCCACCGCCCGCCGTTGCACACACCCACCGCAAGCGCCCAGTCCTCCTTGACTCGCCAGCCCTCCAACCAGTGCCTCGCCTGTCGCCAGCGCCCCCGTCCAGCCGAGCGCTCTCCATGGCCGCCGGCGAGGGTCAGGGAGAGGAATGGCAAGCCTTCCTCAACCTCGGCGACGCTGAGGACGAGGAAGATCCTCCGGCGCTGGCAGCACAGCCGGCTCTCGTCGAGGACGACGACGACGACGACCTTCCTCCGCCGGCGCACGCTGGAATCGACGTGCCGCCGGCGCTGCCGGTTCTCCCGCAAGGCGAGGTGCTTGGCATGATCGGCGAGCTCGTCGACCCGGTTGGCCCAGCGGCAGCGCACGGAGCAGATCCGCCGGTGCATGGAGCGGATGAGGATCCGGCGCTACTTCTCCCTCCGCAGCAGCAGCCTGCAGGTTAGTCTCGCTTCCCGTCCCGTGCATCTTCCCTTCCTTCCGTCGTGTCCGCGTCTCGCTCCCCGTCCCGTGTCCGCGTGCATCTTCCGTCGTGCCTCTGCTCCGCCCGCCCCTGGCCTCAAGCCCACACCTTGTGGCTAGCTCGTCGCCGGAACGGAACACGGCGCTGTTCGTGTGTGCTCGTACCGCTACCAGTTCGTCGTTTTCATCACCACGCTCGTTTCGTTTAGGGCTTTCCCCAATCCTGGTGGCGGCGCGAGTTGAACATCTTCTCTGCAGTTACTAGCGCTTAGCAGGCGAGACTAACTCACCTGATCTGATAGGTTCTTTTTTTTTGGACAGAAAAGGTTAAGGCGATCGATGCAGAAATTTGTCTCATGTTATATGCAGGACAATCACGGCCTTCTTTTTTTAATTTTGTGTCGCCGTAGCATTTATTTCAAGAAACAATCTTTTTCTTCCTGTGGTTTTGTACAGGTGTGCCGCCGATCGGGGGCTTGCTGGTGGGGCAGCCGGCTGTCGTCATGCTCATGCAGCAGCAGGATGAGCCGGTTCTGGTGCTGGACGAGCCGCTTCTGGTGCTGGATGAGGAGGCGCTGAAGGCGTTGGCGGATGATCTGCTGGGGCAGCATGGCCCAGCGGCAGCCGACGACGGAGCACATCTGCCTGTGGATGGAGTCCCGCCGCCACCTCTTGCACCGCCACCGCCGCCACCTCTTGCACCGCCTCCGGCGCCACCTCTTGCACCACCACCGCCGCCACAGCAGCAGCAAGAGCAGCAGCCAGGTTAGTGTCGCTTCTCGCGTGTCCAGTCTATATATCTTCCGTAGCCTTTCAAGAATCATCAAGCAGTATCCTTTTGTTCCGTCTGAACATTTCTAGGCGACATGCATGCATGCTACTAATTCCACAATGTTTTCAAATTTCAGTCCCTGAGGTTATAATAGATGATGTAATGGAAGAGGATCTGGATGAGGCGTCGGAGATATGGAACCAGCAGAAACGGCAGGCGCTGAAAAGGCCGCAGAATGAGCTGCTGGGGCCGGCACCCGCCAAGAGGCCGGCAATGGCGGCAATGGACATGTTCGCCCCACCGGCGGCTCCTGGAGGTATAAGCAGTAACCATGCATGGGCATGGCATGGGTGTGCATGTCGATTTGCCATTCTCGATGCTGCTGTAATTTGTTGAGTGCATTGCTCACAATCCATGCATGCTCTCCACCTTCTTGCAGGCGGAGGCGGATCTGACATCGTTGCCGTCGCTCCCAGTTTTCCTATGATAATCCCCGGTTTCATGCATTCGACGACGATGGCACATCAACTTCCACCACAGGGTAATAATTATCTACTTATTCCTTTTTCCCGGTTCTGCAAGCAGGGCCTCCTTGCTTATTAATTACTCCTCCTCCTACTGAATAGCTAGCGATTCTAAATGTCTTGCAGTGGCACTTCTAGGACCAGGTATTGGCGGGATCATGCACAGCGCGATGCCATCCAATAATTTCGACATGAAAGGAGGAGATCCCAGGGGTGTGTGTAAGGCCTGTCCCCCCGGCCATGGCCGGATCCAGCACCAAAGCAAGGTTTGCGGGTACACAGAACCCCCCAATGTTCTATCCCAGCACTATTGTCTGTGCGAGCCATGCCAGGACCGTCCTCCGTTGGAAAGCCTGCGACTGCGATATCTCCATTGCAGAACCTGTCGTGAGTGGTTTCGTCTGAAACAGGCTCAAGGCCCTCAATGAAATACTAGCGAGCAGCAATCTCAGAAATCCTTTCTTTTTGCATCTTCCAAATCAAGTGCAGACAGGCTCTGCCAAGTGCCAAGGCATGTGAGACTCTCGGATCTCTAATGGAGCTAGTAATGGGTGTTAAGAGGAATTAATTAATATATATATGGCAGACATTATTGTAACAGGGGCACTTTTGATGTTCTTTTGTATTCGCGCATGCTCTATGTATCTCTGTGAATGAACCTGTGTTATCTAAGTTGTGGTTGCTACTCCTTCATCCTATTCCTACAGTATCTATATATATATCTATGGTGATTTGCATTGTTTTGTTTTGTTTGGGGGTGTGAGATGGTAGAGATGTGCCATGCCTGCTGAGGCTGGGACCTGTGAGGCATCTATATAGCTATTTGATTGGTCAAGACGAGAGTGATTCAAAACCTGTTGGCATTTACGGTGAGATGTTAAACAACATGGTTCCATCATCATCCTACGGAACAAAATTGTTCAGTGGCTACAAATGCAATTCTCCAGCCCTTGCTAGTTTGCTTTGTCTGGCATACAAAGTAGGACTGCCCTTCTTGATAGCAACCATATATATTGCATCATCATATTCAGAGGACACAAAATATGACTCCTTCGGGATCAAACGCAACAGCCGCAGGAACATTAACCGGACCTAAATCTTTGTGTGCATGAGAACCCAATATCTGTAAGAGAGTGATACGGTCCTACTAACAGATTGGTAAGGCCTAAACAACAGTTTGAGACTTGAGAGGAAGTAAACTGAAGCAACTGTAATTCTGAAATAGAAGAACTATAGAGACTAATAATGCATATAAATTATTTGGACCCAGAGGATTTCTGTTTTTTCTGATCACACAGAACGAGAGACTAATGATACAGCTTTCGGTTGTAGAGTGACGCCGGAGTACCATACTAGGCTGTAAACGGAAAAAGACAACTGAGACATTACACTGAACCGTGAACACTTAGGTGCTACCATTAAAAGCTTGATACACTGGCGCATACAAAGGGTTGTGCACATTCAAAGTGGTCTTACATGATCCTGTCGTTGGTACGAAACAAAGGTGTATCGTTAGTATCTTCTGCATAATCAACCAAATGCAAGGACATCATCTGAAACTTCTCCAATTAGGCTACCGTCCTGTGTGAAAGATTGATTGAGTATCCAGATTGTATACGGTCCGAAGCACATAGAATATCACCAATTAAGAATCTACACCAAATCTAAGCAAACAATATGGTGCATCGGCCTTGCAGGAATTTTCTTTTCGAGCATGCGCATTCCTCCATACATAAATGAAACTGTACCAGCAGCAAGTCTCAATTAGATTAACTAGCACAGGGAACCTCGCAAATGCGAGGGCATCACCTTTATTAATTTTTAAAAATTAAGTATTTAATTTTTATCTTTTACAAACTTTTTTTAATCCCATTAATCTACTTCATCATTGAAAATATATGAATTTTAGATATGGATGTATTTCAAAATAAATAACGCTGATTTTTTTTGTAAATGATTGTATTTCTAATAATAAAAAATAATTATTTCAAAACTTCTTTATGGTAAATAATGATACTTTATGGTGGAACATCTTAACCTTATAGATCATGATTCAAAGTCAAATCGAATATTAGGACATATAGACTTCGTAGAACATAATAATCCAACCTATAACGTTGGTTATACACATTACTTTTTTTATTTATCATGATGATATAAACAAAACAAATGTAACCAACTGTTGCATTTCCTATCAGGAACCGAGCAAAAAAATAACTCCATTCTTTTGCCACATCAGAAACTCATTATACATACCTTTTTTTTGCGAAAAAATTATACATTCTTCAGTGTTCTAGAATTAATTAAGATAAATAATATAACCATAACATAATTTCATTCATTATCTTTCGTCTTTCCATCAATTCATATATGGATCATACGGTCTCAAGTTCTTGTTCTATATGGCAAAGAGATTGGTCACACGTAAAGATAATAAATAGAAATTAAAAAATATAATAATAAAAGGAAAAGTTCACGGTGCCCAACTTTGGGTGATCAAGATTTGAAAAGGCAACTGAGTATTAGGAAAAGCATTACCAATACATGTAGTTGCTACTGCAGTCATCATCGTGCTATTATCGATAGAGATATTATTATTAACTATGTTTCTCATTTAAAAGCTCAGTTTTATGTTTAAATCGAATAGCTATAACTCATTTTTTAAAATTTAGTTATGCATTGAGATCTATGAAAATAATTTCCTATTTAAAAAGATTTTCAGTTTCAATTTTCCTTTTTGTTCACTTTGATTTTACATCACATTTTCTTTTACGGAATTCATGAAATGCCTATTTCAAAGTCTATTCCGAAACTTGCTCTCCTTGTTCATAATAAAGCGATATTTAAATATATGCAGAAGAATTATGGTACAATTTTCTCTTTATAATACATATATTTAATATATATTATCCTATATTAGAGAATTTCTGCCACACTTACTTCAAAACTACATTTATTTACGCTCGAATATAAGAACATCTTAGAACATATCAAGCAATTAAACCGAACACCATTTTATTAATCTACTTTTGTCACCAACGATCTCAGCGCATGCATGGCTTCACCACCTGTCTTCCATTTTTTTTGCAAAGAACATTCGAGGTTATATTACGAAATCACAGGGTTACAATCAGCTAGCACTAGCTGAGAAACAATTTCTGGAGTAAGACATACCCAACAAGTAGTACCCTCTCCAGTTCAACCCAAATTTGCTAGACTATGTGCTACCCCATTTTGCTCTCGAGTAATCTTTATTACAGAAACTTCTCTAAGGCTGATGAGGTGCTTAATCTCGTCAAAGAGATGACCATTAGTTGTTTTGTTACGTATGTCCTCCTCCTTCAAGGCTGCCAGAATTGAGGCACAATAAGTTTGCAACACTATTAGAAGATCAAACCGCTGATGTGCCAAGGCGAGCCCTTCCATTGCATCACACATTTCGGACTCTAATGCGTCATTGCAATTGAAAAGGTGTCGATAAGCAGAGAAGATAACAGCGCCAGTAGAATCTTAGTATCATACCAGTGTTAGATGTATATATATGTATATTGTATTTCCCCCATATGTTAGGGGGCTTCCTGCATATTTGCCCTGTACCTGTACTATATATTGTGGCCTTTGGCCCCAGAGGAATACAAGTTGCCTATTCCTAACATGGTATCAGAGCCACGTTAGTCCGCCTCTTTCTCGCAACTTCGTCGGCCGCCACCGTCCCTGTCGCCGCCGGCTTTGCCGTTGTCGTCGCCGCCGGTCGCCGCCCGTTTTGTCCGTTTTCAGATCAGGTCGATTCCCGTTCCTGCCGTCTGCTCGTCGCCGCCAGCAGTCAGATCCGATCAGGAATTTGATTTCCGTTCTCCGTCAAGTCAAATCGATCCGCCACGTCCTACCAAGCTAATCGATCCGCCACGACCTGCTGCGCTCTGCCTTGATTCACACCTGCGCCCTGCCTTGATTCACGTTCAGCATCCTGCCTTGATTCACGTTCAGCACCCTGCCTTGATTCCCTGCAACGTGCGTACATGAGCTGCTGCCTCGATTGATTGATGCCCTGTTGTTGCTAGACCTGATCCAGCGAGCTGCGCGTCCCCGACCACGGCACCTGACGCGTGCCTGACGCCCCGTCCTGCAACGCGTGTCCACGCGCCTGGCGCCCCGCCCTGCTGCTGCTCCACTGTGCCGCCGACCGACCATCCTACTGCCTCGATTCAATTCCCACCTCGCGCGCCTGACGCCCCGCCTTCGCTTCCCGACGACCGAGCTCCGTCTGCCAGCCGTCTGACTGACCGCTGTTCTTTGTCGTTTCCGATTGGATCTGACAGTTGATCTTAAAAAAAAAAAATTGAGATATGTCTTCTGCATCGGGCTATGTTGCGATTCCTCGCTGTCCGGTGATCTTCGATGGCGCGAATTACCCTGATTTCGCTGCCTTTATGCGCGTTCACATGCGCGGTCTCCGTCTTTGGGGTGTGCTCTCTGGCGAGGTCTCCTGTCCGCCGTGCCCCCCTGCTCCTGTGGCTCCTCTTCCGCCGACGCCGATTGTTCTCGGTTCTGATGCTTCTCAGGAGGCTAAGGATGCTGCTCAGAGTGCTGATGAGAGTGCTGTTGCTGCTTATGACCTGAAGTTCAAGCAGTATTCTTCTGATCTCGAGGCCTATCGACACGCCCGACCGCTTACACTCGTGGGTTGATGAGGATGCTCGTCTTTCTGCCGTTCTCACCTCTAGTGTTCTGCCTCAAGATGTCGCTGAGTTCATGAGTCTCCCCACTTTGCCGCCGATGGGCCCACCTTCCGCGCTTATCACCGTCTGGGATGCTCTTTACCTGTCTGTGGTTCGCCAGGAGCATGCTCTCCAGCAGGGTGATTCTACTATTGATGAGTTCTATACTCAGAGTGCTGCTATTTGGCGTCAGCTTGATTCTCTCCGTACTGCTGTTTGTGGCACATGCTCGTGCTGCCAGATTGTGCGCTCAGACTTGGAGTTTCACCGTATCTATGAGTTTCTGTCTCGGCTTCGCCAGGAGTTTGAACCCCGGCGTGCTCAGCTGAATGCTCGTGGTCGTGTTCCGCTCTCTGAGGTGTTGTCTGAGCTTCGGGCTGAGGAGACCCGTCTCCGTGGTGCTGGTCTTCTTGCGGTTCCATCTGCGTTTGCTACTCGTGGTGCTCCTTGCCCCGCTTCCTCGACTCACCGCGGTCTCTGTCACCGCCGATACTATCCACTCCTCCGGTCGTGGTCGTGGTCACCTCGACCAGCAGCCTCGTGGTCGAGTCAGCAGGCTCGTGGTCGTGGTCGTCGTGGTTCTCTTCACATCGCTTATCGCAAGGGATGGTCACACTTGGGCCACCTGTTATACAGGACCCGATTCGCCAGCCAGACCAGCTCGTGGGCGGTCGGCTTCTTCCGGACCTTCAGCGGTTGCTCTCCGATCAGGACATTATCGAGTCTTCGCCCCGCTTTGCGCTGAGCTCTTCTTCGACGGGAACTGCGGGTTCTGTGACTGACTCTTCAGGCACTGTGCGACCACCACCTTCTACACAGTCAGGTACGTCTCCGTGGTATCTGGATTCTGGAGCTTCTTTTCATATGACCCCTGAGTCTTCTTTTCTATCCGCTCTTCGTTCTCTCCCTTCTCCTGTCCGTGTTTTTACGGCTGATGGTACCTCTCTCCCTGTTTCTAGTCGGGGCACCCTTTCTACTTCTTCTTTTTCTGTTCCTGATATTTCTCATGTCCCTCTTCTTAAGATGAATCTTTTCTCTGCTAGCCACTTCATCGACTCGGTTGTCGCGTCATTCTTGATGCTGATTCTTGTGTTGTTCAGGACCGTCGCACCCAGGCCCTGGTTGGAGCTGGCCCTCGCAGCCGTGACTCTTCAGGTCTTTGGGAGTTAGACTGGCTTCGTGTTCCTTCCGCTGCCACTTCATCTGCCAGTTCTTCTCCGGTTGTCGCCTCTACTACCAGCTCTTTTCAGCAGTGGCATCATCGTCTTGGTCACCTCTGTGACTCTCGCCTGTCATCATTAGCTCAGCGTGGTCTTCGGGTCATCTCAGAGATGGGTCTTTGCATTGTCAGGGCTGTAGGTTGGGTAAACAGATTCAGCTTCCCTATCCTACTAGCGCGTCTGTATCTCAGCGACCTTTTGATTTAGTTCATTCCGATGTTTGGGGTCCGGCTCCCTTCGCTTCGAAAGGGGGCCATCGCTACTATATTTTATTCATCGATGATTTTTCTCGGTACACTTGGTTGTATTTTATGCGCTCTCGTAGTGAGGTGCTCTCCATATATCAGCATTTTGCGGCCATGGTTCGTACTCAATATTCTACCCCCATCCGTGTGTTTCGTGCTGATTCTGCTGGTGAGTATATCTCCCAGATGTTGCGAGGTGTTCTTGCTGAGCAGGGCACTCTTGCTCAGTTCTCGTCTGGTGCACATGCCGAATGGCGTTCTTGAGCGTAATCGCCATCTTCTTGAGACCACTCGCGCTATGATGATTGCTTCTTCTCTCCGCCGCATTTGGCCGAGGTCGCCACGCCGCTTACCTCATCAATATTCAGCCTTCTCCGCCTTGCGGTGGTATCCTCTTGGCGCCTCTCCGACAGTCTCAGATTACTCCATGCTTCGCTTGTTTGGTTGTGTTTGCTATGTTCTCCTTGCTCGCGAACGCACCAAACCGACCGCACCGTTGAGTGTGTCTTCCTCGGATCTGATGATGAGCATAAGGGCTATCGTTGGGACCTGTTGGTCGTCGGATGCGTATCTCTCGTGATGTTACTTTTGATGAGACGCGTCCGTTCTATCCTCGTCCCACCGCTGGTACTTACCCGGTGGAAGATATTTCTTTTCTTCTCTTTCCTGACACACCTCCTTCTACCCCTATTGCGTCTTCTTCAGGACATTCTCCCCCTGATGTCTCTTCTTCGACTCCATCCTCTTCCGCCCCGTCTAGTTCTCCTAGTTCTCCTCGTTCTCCGGAGTCTTCCTCTACTATTCCCTCTTCTTTATCGTCGTCTCCTGTGTCGTCTTCCTCTGATGATCTTCCCTCTCCTCGTCCTGTTCACAGGCGTTGCCCCAACCGTTACTCTCCTAGTCAGTATGGTCTTTCTGTTGCCTCTGAGCCGACTTCTTATCGGGATGCCGAGCATCATCCTGAATGGCAGCTGGCTATGGCTGAGGAGATTGCTGCGCTTGAGCGCACTGGCACCTGGGATCTTGTTTCTCCCCCTCCCGGTGTTCGTCCTATCACGTGTAAGTGGGTCTATAAGATTAAGACCCACTCTGATGGATCTCTTGAGCGCTATAAAGCGCGTCTTGTGGCTCGTGGTTTTCAGCAGGAGCATGGTCGTGACTACGATGAGACCTTTGCTCCTGTGGCTCATATGACCACCGTATGCATTTCTTCTTGTCGTTGCTTCGTCACACCGGTCTGTGTCTCGACTTGATGTTGAACGCCTTTCTCAATGGTGAGTTGAGTGAGGAGGTTTATATGCAGCCTCCTCCGGGTATTCTTCCCGAGGATGGTTTGTCGCCTCGACGATCTCTTTATGGCCTCAAACAGCTCCTCGTGCCTGGTTTGAGCGCTTTGCTTCAGAGTGACTGCTGGTTTCTCTCCTAGTGCTCATGATCCAGCGTTGTTTGTTCACACTTCCTCGTGGACGACTCTTCTTTTTCTCTATGTTGATGACATGATCATCGGTGATGATCCGAGTATCGCCTTTGTTAAGGCTCGTCTTCGTGACCAGTTTCTTATGACGATCTTGGTCCTCTTCGATACTTTCTTGGGATTGAGGTTTCCACTTCGATGGCTTTTACATCTCTCGGAAAAGTATATTCAGATCTTCTTGCTCGTCTTGCTCTTGGGGATGAGCGCCGTTGAGACCCCTATGGAGCTTAATGTTAGCTTCAACCTACGGATGGTGATCCTTTCCGATCCGACGCGTTATCGTCATCTTGTTGGGAGTCTGGTTTATCTTGTCCACTCGACCGACATCTCTTATCCTGTTCATATTCTCGAGTCGGTCTCGCCTCCACCACGCTCACTATAGTCATCTTCTCCGTGTTCTTCGTTATCTTCGGGACGATCACCGTCGCCTTTTCTTTCCTCGTTCAGCTCTCTCCGGCTCCGGTGCTATTCGGACGCTTCGTGGCGAGTGATCCTTCGGATCGTCGTTCCCTTCTCGCTTCTTGTATTTCTTGGTGGTTCACTCATTGCTTGGAAGACGAAGAAATGCATTGTTTCCGTTCGAGTGTTGAGGCTGAGTTGCGTGCTATGGCCTTGTTGACTACTGAGATGACCTAGTTACGGTGGTTACTTGCGGATTTTGGGGTCTCTCTTACCACACCCACTCTGGTTTTGTCTGACAGTACAGGTGCTATTAGTGTTGCACGTGATCCAGTCAAGCATGAGCTTACCAAGCATATTGGTGTTGATGCTTTCTATACACGTGCTCGTGTGCGGGCTCAGTTGTTGCGCTTCAAGATGTGCCTTCTTACGGTTGGCGGATTTCTTTACGAAGGCACGCACTGAGCGCAGATGATTTCTTACTCTCCAAACTCGGTGTTGTGGATCCACCATGAGTTTGAGGTGTTAGATGTATATATGTATATTGTATTTCCCCATATGTTAGGGGCTTCACGCATTTGCCTGCAGATGCTATATATTGTGGCCTTTGGCCCCAGAGGAATACAAGTTGCCTATTCCTAACAACCAGCACCAGCACTCCCAACATCACCGAAGGAGCCATCGACCGAAAGAGCAGACCATCCAAGGGCAGGCTTTGGCCACCAACTGTCTTTCATTGCTAACTACTACATATATGAAAGTGATGCACTTTAGCGACGATTTATGTGTCCACATCATCCATGGAACTGTAGAAATGTTCTCTGATGCTACCATTCATCCGGTGATTTGTTTTGCCTTTTTCACGTGTTTTCCGGTATCTTCGTTCGTTTCAATCTGATGCGATGGTCAAAGCGGTGCCAGGTTCTCACGATGGAACCATCGAGGAGCTCCCCACCGTGGACCGAGCGGTCTTCTTCATTTAGCATCTTCGCCTCTTTCCCAATGCCGCCACACACGTCCTTCCGGGCTCTGGACGTCCTCCTCTGCCTATCTGGTTTTCGTGCTCCTTCCCTTTTGTCCGACCTGCATGTGCGTCATGAGGCCGTGCCAAGAGGAGCAGTGCCGAGGCAGCGGCGATGGCTCGACAGCGGGTCACACGAGCTTCATGACGGCTCCAGTATGAAGAGCACTTCAAGCACGACACAGCGTGAGTCCGACTTCCGCGAGAACTCCCGCCATCTGCCTTCCAGGCGGCCTGTTCCTCTCTCAAAAGTTTCTCCTCCACCCGAACATCCGGTGCCATATGTTCTAGATTTCCGCCACCGCTACTCCTCAACCTATCTTTCTCTCTTCCTTGCAGCAAGTCATGGAAGGCCTTGAACGGGCGTTGGTTCTCTGCGACCCATGGCTTTCCTCTTCTCAGCGGGCCAGATCGTCACCCCAACACCGTGTTCCGGCTGCTGGAGAAATCGATTGAGGAAGGGAATCATAATATTGTGTTCCCCATGTCCCGTATCGCCGATTTCTCGCCGCCACCGCCACAACCTCCCCCTCTAGATGTCGCGCATCAGACCTAGTCCGTGTGCTTAGCCTTTCTCCTAGTGTGGTAGCTGCCCCTGATGCGATGCAAAGGAAGGAGATCAACATGGGTACGGCCGCCTATCTCTTCCTCTCTCGCTCGCTGCCTGCTATTTTTTCTTTGCTAGATGTTTATTCCTCAATCTTCTTCTTCTGTTGTCTCTTATCCATGGCTGTGGGTGATGGACAATGATGGATCCTTCACATCGATTCTGATATGGATTCACTCGATCTTGTGTCTCCCAATCCAG
This sequence comes from Avena longiglumis, assembly GCA_030063025.1. Classification (NCBI taxonomy): domain Eukaryota; kingdom Viridiplantae; phylum Streptophyta; class Magnoliopsida; order Poales; family Poaceae; genus Avena; species Avena longiglumis. The sequence goes on from CP125975.1 coordinate 536,265,780, forward strand.
CAGCACCATTTTCCATGCTCGGGATCAAGTTTGCCTGCTGGGTTCTTTGAGGCCATCGGCTGATGCGGACACATGGTATGTGATGTCCCTACCAGCGATGAGGTCGTTCTTGAGCTGCACCTGGTGGGCGGTGGGCATCAACGACACTCGAAAGCCAGTCCGTTGCGGCTGCTCATCGCCAATGACGGATGGAGGAGGATGCCCTTCCTGTTCTGGATCATCACTAGAGAAGGTTATGCGAAAGTTCTTGCTGAATTTTTTATGCCAAGTTGCAATTCCTCCTTCAGCTTTTAGTTTTAGATGTTGTCGGCGGAGACATACATGTCGAGCATAGCCTTTGCGACCCGAAGTACAACAAAATGCATATTGAGTGAGGGGAAGAAGGCAATGACCAACCATTGGAGGCTCATATAGCATGCGTGTAGCAAGTGGCACAGCTGTGTGGAGGAGGTCGAACGCACCCAAGTCAACGGTGGAAACATGGACAACAAGGTATTTCGCGAACACTAGCCAAAGTTATGACAAGCTCAAGCATATCCTGACACACTTTGTCTTGCATTTTGCAGCTCCTTCGTGCACTCGCTTTGTATCGGGACGACATGAAGACGGAGTTTAAGTTTCACCATGTGTTCACCGAGATCGAGCACTGCGAGAAATGACGGGACACTCGCCTGAGCCTCGTCAAGACCAAGGACGGTGTGTACAACCCGGAGGCCCCTCCTGGCATCGTGAAGGAAGGCCGGAAAATCAGCCAGAAGAAGGCGAAGATGCTCAAAGCCACCGGACCTCCCGTCGAGCACCTCCAGGCTTCCATCGAGAAGTGCATCACCGACACGAAGGCACACACCGAGAAGAGGGCGGAGAAGAGCGACGAGAGGTGGACGCAGCTGCTCCAAAACCAAGGCCGAAAGATAGACCTCCTGAAGGCCAACTACGCCCCCAAGAAGAGGAACACTGATCTCCAGTTCCTATTGGGCGGTGAGGACATGTCGGCAATGAGTTCGCCGGTCAAGACCTGATACATGGCGCGCCGCAATGCCATCCTCTAGGAGGACAACACCGAGATCACGCCAGCCCCTGCGCCGAGCTCTGCTTCCACCTCCTCCAACCAGTCAGCGTCCGCCGGAGAGACGCCCGACCCCGCTGCATCAACCACACCGGAGGAGCCCATCCCCATCGACGACTGATGGCCGAGCCTTTTTATCTGGTTCTGTAATAATTTATCGCGGGACTTGTTTGACACAATTCTGTCAAACACCTTTTGGCCGAGCTCTACCGGCGGGAACGATAAAAATTCGAATATTTCATCGTTTTCTCTTCGCCTGGGAACACGGCCTGATAACGCGAGTGAGAAACTCGACGTTTTCAGGCCAAAATCTAGTTTCATCCGGCCAAAAATAGAAAAACGCCCAACGATGGGATGCTCTTAGTCGTGGCCATGCCATGCAACTTCTCGTATTTACTACTCCCTCAGTTTAGAAATATAAGATGTTTTAGTTTGTAGAGAAGATGTATCTAGACACCTTTTAGTGTATAGGTTCAAACGAATCTAGACACTAAAAGGTGTCTAGATACATCCCATTTATAAATCTAAAACATCTTATATTTCCAAATGTAGGGAGTAGTATGTAACATCCTAATCATGTTAAAAAGAAAAGTATGTAACATCCTAATCCGTATCTTAACGAATTAGCCTAACGAAAGTCAGAACGAAATCCCGGGTTAGTAGTCGATCTGTTGAATGGTAGAGAGGAAAAACACAGCAAACTCTTGCCAAGTACTTTGTTGTACAAAGATAATGCACTGTATACCACTTAATAATGCCTAACGTGTATTTCATTTCTATACTTTTGGTTGCTATAGCTCTCTTGTTTCTTGTCTTGATCTTTTGTTCGATCACCTTCCCGACTGCTAGTTTAATGAGAAAGGATCGGAGTATCTCTCTCACCCGATCTCTATTCCTCTATATCCCTTGTGTCTGGAAATCTTTCTTTTTTTCCCGCAAAGGATAATCCCGTATGTTTTACTTTTGGTTGCTATACCTCTCTTGCTTCTTGTCTTGATCTTATGTTCGACCACCTCCACGACTGCTAGTTTAATAAGAAAGGATCGTAGTATCTCTCTCACCCGACCTCTATATTCCTCTATATCCCTTGTGTGTGGAAATCCAATCCATTTTCCCGCAAGGATAGTCCCTTTTATGTTTTATAGCCGTGTTTTTTGGAGCAGGAGTGTATATATATTGCCCTTTTTGGATGCATCTGCAAATTCTCGCTCCAGATATGGATTACGCGCGGGCGGAACCGACCGGGGAAGTGCGATGCTGAATCGATTGACCTGTTTTTTTTAACGGCTTGGTGAGTTGTACTTTATGTAATTTCGTTATCCGTATCTTAACAAATTAGCTGAAAGAAAGTCGAACGGAAAAAACTAGTCCGAATATCCCGGCCTTTTTGGCACTGCAAACCCTTTATAGTAGTATAGTAGATCTGTTAAACGAAGAGAGGAAAAACAGATCAAACTTAAAGTCTCTTGCCAAGTTGCCATGTCGACGCCGACTTGGGCATCATCCGCTGCCTTCACCGGCGAGCACAGAGGGTTCCACCTTGTCGAAATTGTTGGCTACTCGCGCGCCAAAGCCATAATACCCAATGGCTCTGCACTGGAATCACGCCCATTCTTTGTTGGAGGCTATCGCTGGGGTATGCAGGTCTACCCTAATGGACAATCCCCGGAGGATGCCGATTTCATATCTGTTTCTTTCAGTCTCCTTCAGGATGTTGCGCACCCTGTGAAAGTGCTCCCTGTGTTCAGTCTTATCGATGAGGTTCTTGAGAGGAACGATCCAAGATCAAGTCAGATAGTTGATGTGCCTAGCCGTTCCTATGTTGGCCTCCGCTGCTTCATGGAAAGGGAGGCTTTCGAGAAGTCCGACCATCTCAAGTCCGACAGTTTCACCATCCGGTTGGACCTCACCGTCATCGAGGAAGGACGTTAGCACTAGAGCCAACGAAGATGGCAGTCAGATTGCGCAAGATGTACGTACCATCCGAGTGTCCGTAAGCGCTTAGGGTAGTAATTAACAACGATATTGTTGCTTTTGTGCATCCTGTTTTGTCGAATTCAAGCGTCAGAGGATTAGTTTCTGTTGCGTATTTGCTGCATGCAGTGCAGCTGTATTTCCGGTCTCCGTTGTAACGCTGGAGCTTGTTCTTCGCTGTATGATGTTTTGTTAGTCGACATTTTTCATATCTTTGATGCAACGTTACACATGATAGTAATTGGAGGACCAGTTAATTAGTAGACGCCTTGACTTTTGCTCTCGAACGGCATCTTCAGTGCAAGCCACAAATATATCGCCGAGAAAATCCTGCTGTTATGATGAAATTCCTACTCTGTTCAGCATCATTATTCACCTTACTGTTTGAGCGCCTGTCGTTTTGTTTTTAGGAGTTTCAACAACTTACGCATTGAGGGTATCCAACTTGCATTTAAACATTGCCATAAAAACGTGTTAGTGTATGGCTCGGAACTGATGATGCTTTGACGATGCTTTCCTCGGCGTTGGTCGGGTTGTGCCATCCATGCGGACTACTTCTAGGTGATGTGCATGGGTGGGTTGTACGTCGACGTGTGCCATCCTACAATACGGGTCATGCTTCCCAGATGTCCTAATTCGGTTGTGACATGATCCAGTAGCTTTGTGTTCGGACCCCTGTCATGCTTGGTTGGATGGTTGGCTTTAGACAAGACGAATCCTTGTTGTGTGCTTTCATGAGTGTGCAAGTAACCTGAAAGACATAATGGGTATCGCTATAACAAATTAAATCTGTTCGCCATGGGTCTGGTCATGCAATGTCTCTGCTCGCCATGGTTACCCCTATTGCGTTCAGACTAACAGCTCCAAAAGAAAGCCACTGTCGGCAGCTATTCATCAGACGAGAGGTTTAGCACTTCCTGCAGCATCTCCAGGACGGAACGACATGGAAGCAACTTCAGACGTACACCCTGAAGCATCAGACCACGCCACCGTTGCTCCGCAAACTTACAGTTCAAAAAGAGATGACCCCCATCTTCAAAGAATTTTTGACACAATGCATACCTGGTATCTCAATATACTAGTTCACATGTTTTGACTTTTAATATACCTATGTGCTGGTTTCCGGATTTCCACTTTGCAACCCAGCTATCACCCCTCTTGTTACGTTCCTGGGCTATTCCGTTCGACCACCTCTCGCAGAAATCATGCAACTTCCCGATCGGTGGCCAGGCATGCATTCCCATGAAAAATCTCACTCTAGACTGGATTAGAGTAAGAACAATAGTATAGCCAACGGCTGGCTATAAGGTATTGCCATGTCATCTATAGTCAACCAAAAGCTAAACATGTACAATAACAAGCTATAAAAATATACTATTTTATTAATATTTGGCGCACCATCCACTCTCACAAAGTGCCTAGTGTTAGACGTGTACGTATAGGACACGTCTATCGGCCGTATAGTTTCCAAATTGTAATCTCTAGCTAGCTTGGCAACCAAGTCTTCTTATACTATTTATAATCCCAGCCGTGAGACAAATCAATTAAGTGCAACAATTATATTTGCCTTCATGGTATCAGATTAGGGTTTACGATCATCTCCCACCATGGCGCCGCAAGATCCCTCCGCCTCCGATCTCGCGGCGGCTGCTACCGAGGCCGCCGCCAAAGCCTCTCTCTGGGCGCTCGTCGCCGCGCTCCCAAGCATTCGCTCCGCTGTTCCGGTCACCCTCGAGCTCTCCACGTCAAACTACCTCCAATGGGGTGGCATGTTCACCGATGCATGAGAAATCGCCGAGGATCATCTTCTCGAGGAAGAGTACCCTGGCAATCCCACACCACAGTGGCTTCGGAACGACGCCATCGTTCGATCATGGCTCAATGGCGTCGTTGCACCCGAGCTTCTAGCCATGGTTGTCGACACCACCACGCCACTGCCTGCCCACGCCTTATGGACGCGTCTCTCCAACATCTACCACGACAACTCTGAGACGCGGTCCTCCTACCTTGAGCAAGAATTCCACGGTCTCAAACGGGGCCCCATGACCGTGGAGGATTACTGCCGCAAGCAGAAGATCCTCGCCGATGAGCTCAACGCGTTGGGCACGACCATCACCGACGAGCGCCTTGTCCAGAACACGCTCCGCGGGCTCGGGATCTAAACTTGCGTACATGCGCACGCTGACTCTCAAGCAGCGCCCCCTACCGTCGTTCCTCGACGTGCGCTCATCGCTTCTGCTCGAGGAGCTCACACTACAGCAGTCCGACGAGTCATCCTCCTCGGCTCCATTCGCCTTCGTCGCTCGTGGTGCTCCAACGCTTTCACCACCGCGTGGTCCAGCAGACAATAATGCACCACCACGCCGCCCTGATGTGTGCCGTAATTTCCAGTGAGGAAGTTGCCGCTTCGGCGCGCGGTGCCGCTACCTCCACTCGGCGCCTCCCCAACAGCAAGGCGGCATCCAACCCAACACACCCGGGAAGGTTCCCTAGGCTCCCTAGCCGTCAATGCAGAACCCCTGGGCAGGATCCACCCAGATGTGGCCCGGGCAGCCCCAGCGCCCACCGTTCCTTGGATCGCCTCAGGCTCATCACGCTCTGGTGTCGCCTCCGAGTTTGTGGCCCTATGCTGCTTCCTCGACTATGCCATGGCCACCTGGGACACCTCTACCTCACATGTCGTGGATGCAAGGAGCACCAGGACCGTTGCCGACCACTCCACCGCCTGCACCGACATACACTGCTCCATCTCCGTCCTTCGACCAAGGTTCCCTCATGCAGGCTTTCAACACCATGTCCCTGACGCCACCGTCATCGAATGCATGGTTCATGGATTCAGGCGCTTCCGCTCACATGACTGGCAACCAGGGTAACCTCTCACACATCCTCCCCTCTCACTCCCTTATCCACATGTCATCGTCAGCAATGGTCATACCCTTCCAATCACCAGCATCGGTCACACAACTATTTCTACACCTAATCAGTCTTTTCAACTTAACAATGTCTTAGTTACCCCCAACCTCATCAAAAATCTTCTCTCTGTCTCCAAGTTCACCACTGATAATTTTGTTTCCATTGAGTCTGATCCGTTTGGTCTTTCTGTGAAGGACCTATTTGCCTTCACCTAGGAGCACGTGCTAGAGCTGGCTCTTGCATGAGAACCCACTCTACTTGTCTCTCTTTTTTCTCTCTCTTCCAAATCAGCATAAATATACTATTTAATGTCTTATAGCTAGCTGACATCTAGAGCAAGGACAATAATATAGCCCATTGCTGCCTATATACCCATGCCAACTCACCTAAAGTCTTCATATATATACTCATACAATAAGCTGACTATTAGCTTGGCTCTATTGAATATTTAAGTACTAAATGTTTGCATATTTACGTACTTGCATGCAAGACACGAAAGAGGAGCAGCTTAGCGACCAAGCACAGTGCATGCAAGCTGCAGCTTTTGATTTGTGTCAGTAGCTGGCGGTAAGTGAAGCGCCGGCTCACTTCTCTCTCCTCCCTTCTCTCTCTTACGGCTGTGTTTGTGCTAATATAAAATGGCTTATAGCCTGCTGACTAGGATCTATTGTACTTGCTCTTACGCGGCAGGTCCTCCTGCATGCGCGCGCGGAACCGACGGGGGATCGAGAATTCGGGATCGATTTCTTTCTTTCTTTTAGTTACCTACTCAATTCGTTGTATTTTAGGTAACTACGTGTCCGTATCTTATAGAACGGCTTAACAGATGGCGGAACTCAAGATGGCAATTTTCCCCATGGGGACGGGTATCCGCGGGTATCTCACCCGTTATTCGTGGGGATGGGGGCCATTTTCCCTCCATGGGGATGATGGGGCGGGTACCCATTAGTTGGCGGGTACGGGGATGGGGGCAATTTTTGCCTCGTGGAGGCACCGTGGATACCCGTAAGCACCTGCCATGTGGGCTATAGAGGTACAAAAACCCTAAAATTAAATCGCTTGTTATATTTTCCCCACCCCAGCTGCCAATCTTCCTGGCTCTCTCTCTCTCTCCTCGATGCCCCTCTCGCTCGCACGCTACAGCCCACCCGCACGCCACAGCCCCGCATCCTCGTCTCCACCCACAGGCTGCAACCTCTCGTCGAGCAGCAAGCAATAGAGATTCGGCCAAGTCAACCCCCCTTCTCCGGTCGAGCAGCAAGCAACAGAGAGTCGGACAACCTCCCCTCCGCACCTTGATCTTGACGGCAAGCAGCAGTGCCGGCGAGGATTCGTCTTGTCATGGGGGAGGAGGCGACGTGCGTGAGATCCCCATGGAGTACCCTACGGGGATCGGGTACCCCCCATTGTCGGGGATAGGGGACATTTTGCCCCCGCGAAGCTTCATGGGGTTAGAAGTGCACGGGATAGGCGGGATCGGGCGGGGCGAGATGCGGCTCGATCATCAGAGAGCTTATTGGTAAACCCCAAGAGGAAGTTATGTTGAGCACAGCAGTAAGTTTTCCCTCAGTAAGAAACCAAGGTTATCGAACCAGTAGGAGGAGGGAAACGACCCCAAGGTGTTGCTAACAACTTGGAACATGCACAACACAAACTCAAGACTTTACCCGAACGAACCGAAGGGTTTCGCGGCATAGTAAATCAAAATTTTCTACGGATGCGAACAGAGGGAAGCCAAGATCTAATCTAGGAGATGCAAACAACGAGAGAGATTGGATTAGATCTTCATACCCTTGAAGATTCAAGACAGCGAACGCTCGAACGTGGGTGATTTAGTCGTACTTTCTCCTCCTCGCGATCCGATCCGATCTAGCACCGCAAGTGGCGATGCCTCCGTGAGATGCACACGCAAGACCTCGGCGCCTCCTCCTTCCTTGGTCCAGCAAGTATGGTGGAGAGATGGGTTGGATCTACAACGCGACGGTGCAATTGGTGGAGAGTTTCAGCAGGCTTCGCACGCAATGAGGGGAGAGAGGAGGGCAGCAGGGCGACTAGGCTTGAGGGGAAGGTGTAGGGGGTTGGTGCGCCCCAGCCCTCTATATATAGAGGGGTGGGCGCCATCCCTAACCCCTCCCCCAAGCCCAAAACCGGCGGCCAAAGAGGGAGGAGTGGGGGGCAAGGAACCCCCCCCTTCTAGAAGCTCCAACTAGGGTTTATCCCTAGTTGGCCGGCTGGGCCCTATGGGGCCTTGTGCCCCTGGCCCAATGCGGCCAGGGCACTCCCTCATAGGCCCATGCCCCCTCCCGGAAGGTGGGGCCACGTTGGTCCCCTTCCGGAAGGTTCTAGAAGCTTCCGGTACAATACCGATTAACCCGGAACAATTCCGAACTCCAAAAACTACACTGCCTTATATGAATCTTATTCTCCGACCACTCCGAACCTCTCGTGATGTCCCGGATCCCATCCGAGACTCGAACAAAACTCATAAACCAATTGTCCAATCTATCCTAGCGTCGAGACACGTTAAGTGTGTGACCCTTCGGTTCGAGAATATGCGCATGATCTTCTATCAATAATCAACAACGGGTCAGAAACCCATATTGACTCCCACATTCATCGATGATCATATCGGATGAACCATGATGCCGTGATTCAATCAATCCCATATATATTCCCTTCTGCCTCGATATTTTACTTGCCCGAGATTTGATCGTCGGTGCAGTCATACCTAGTTCAATCTCGTTCACGGCAAGTACTTTACTGCTCGTAATCGATATCACTTTGTGATTAACTCCTTAACCACATGCTTGCAAGCGGTGTTGATATCGACACGAGTGGGACCGAAGTATATCTCTCCGACTTGGGAGGGACAAATCCCATCTCGATACATACAACCCAACAGATACTTTCCCGATCACCTGAGAGACACCTTTATGATCACCCTCTCATAGGATGACGTTTGATGACCTCAAAGCTTTCTTCCGATACCAGGGAGTTGTATTATATCATGGTCTAAGGAATACAATATTTGACATAAGAAAAGCTTCGCAAAGATGAACACGATGACACGATCTAATTGCTTCGCTTAGTTTGGGTCTGTCCATCACATCATTCTCCCAATGATATGATCTCATTATTAATCGACAACTCATGTCCATGGTTAGGAAACCTGAACCATCATTAATCAATGAGCTAGTCCATAGAGGCGTACTAGGGACACGGTGTTGTTCACAAACCACACAAGTATTAAAGTTTCCGCTTAATACAATTCTAGCATGGAATATAAACATTATCATGAACAAGAATTATAATAATAACATCTTTATTATTGCCTCTAGGGCATAATTCCAACAGTCTCCCACTTGTACTAGAGTCAATAATCTAGTTTACATTTGGCAACAATCTCACACCCATGGCACTGAGGTGCTGATCATGTTTTACATGTGGAAGAGGTTTAGTCAATGGATCTGCGACATTCAGATCTGTATGTACTTTGCTAATCTTCAGATCTCCATCTGCTATATAATCTCGGATTATATGAAACTTGTGGTTGATATGCTTGGTCTTTGGATGATATCTTGGTTCCTTAGCGAGTGCTATGGCGCCAGTGTTGTCACACAATATCTCCAGTGGGTCCAATGCACTTGGAACCACGCCAAGCTCAGTGATGAAGTTCCTGACCCAAACTCCTTCACTTGACTCTTCTGCAGCAAGCCATGTATTCCGCTTCTACTGTAGATCCCGCGACCACGCTTTGCTTGCACCTTCTCCAGCTCACAGCTCCTCCATTCAAAATATACACGTATCCTGTCTGAGATTTAGAATCATCCTTGTCGATGTCAAAACTAGCATCGATGTAACCTTTTACGACGAGCTGTTCATCACCACCATAGACTAAGAACATTTCTTTAGTCCTATTTAGGTACTTTAGGATGTTCTTCACGGTTGTCCAGTGTTCCACTCCTTGATCACTTTGATATCTTCTCGTCAAACTAAGAGCATTGGACACGTCCGGTCTAGTACACAGCATGGCATACATGATAGAACCTATGGCCGAGGCATAAGGCACTTTGCTCATAGCTTCCCTATCATTTACCGTAGCTAGACACTGAGCTTTGCTCAATATCTTACCTGACAACATAGGCACTGAACCTTTCTTTGCCATATCCATTCTGAACCTTTTCAGAACTTTGTCTAGGTATGTACTCTGGATTAAAGCTATCAGGTGTCTTTGTCTATCTCTATAGATTTTGATGCCCAATATATAAGTAGCTTCACCTAGATCTTTCATTGAAAAACACTTGTTCAAATAACTCTTCACATCGTTAAGCATGTTAATGTCATTTCCAATAATCAATATGTCATCCACATATAGTACCAGAAATGTCACCGAGCTCCCACTCACTTTCTTGTAGATGCAAGCTTCATAGAAATTTGGAACAAATCCAAAGCTCTTGATCACTTGATCAAAACGAAGGTTCCAACTCCGAGATGCTTGCTTCAGTCCATAAATGGAACGCTGAAGTTTGCATACTTTATCAGCATCCTTAGGATCGACAAAACCTTCGGGTTGCATCATATATAACTCTTCATCAATTTTGCCATTGAGGAACGCAGTCTTGACATCCATCTGCCATATTTCATAATCATGAAACGCAGCAATTGCTAATAAAATCCGAATGGACTTAAACATCGCTACGGGAGAGAAAGTCTCATCGTAGTCAACACCTTGAACTTGTCGAAAACCTTTCGCGACAAGCCGTGCTTTATAGACGGTAACATTACCATCCGCGTTCGTTTTCTTCTTGAAGATCCATTTGCACTCAACGGCCTTATGGTCACTAGGAGGGTCCACCAAAGTCCATACTTGGTTTTCGCTCATGGATCCCAGTTCGGATTTCATGGCTTCTAGCCATTTCTCAGAGTCCGGGCTCATCATCGCTTCCTCATAGTTCGTAGGTTCACTGTCTTCTACTAACAAGACAGTCAAGACAGGGTTGCCGTACCACTCAGGAGGGGCACGCGACCTTGTCGACCTGCGACGTTCAGTAGAAGCATCGTCCGAAGCTTCATGATCCTTGTCATTAGCTTCCTCTATTGTTGGTGCAAAGCATGGAACAATTCAGTCTTTGCGCTACTCTCCAACTCAAGAGAAGGTTCAACAACCTCGTCTAGCTCTACTTTCCTCCCACTCACTTCTTTCGAGAGAAACTCCTTCTTAAGAAAGGAACCGTTCTTTGCGACAAACACTTTGCCTTCGGTTCTGTGATAGAAGGTATACCCAATAGTTTCCTTAGGGTATCCTATGAAGACGCATTTCTCCGCTTTGGGTTCGAGCTTGTCCGGCATCAACTTCTTGACGTAAGCTTCGCATCCCCAAACTTTAAGAAACGACAACTTAGGTTTTGCACCAAACCACAGTTCATACGGTGTCATCTCAACGGATTTAGATGGATCCCTATTTAAAGTGAATGCAGCGGTTTCTAATGAATAACCCCAAAATGATAACGGCAAATCAGTAAGAGACATCATTGATCGGACCATATCTAATAGGGTTCGATTCCTGCTCGAACACACCATTGCATTGTGGTGTTCCGGTGGCGTGAGTTGCCAAACGATTCCGCTTGCTTTAAGATGCGTGAGAAAATCATAACTCAAATATTCACCTCCACGATCGGATCGTAGAAACTTAATCTTTACTACAATGGTTCTCCACTTCATTCTGAAATTCCTTGAACTTTTCAAATGTTTCAGATTTATGTTTCATTAAATAGATATACCCATATCTACTTAAGTCATCGGTAAAAGTGAGAAAATAGCGATATCCACCGGTCGAAACACTCATCGGTCCGCATACATCGGTATGTATGATTTCCAACAAGTCCGTTTCGCTCCATCATACCGGAGAACGGGTTTTGATCATCTTGCCCATGAGGCATGGTTCATGTGTCAAATGATTCAAAATCAAGAGACTCCAAAAGTCCATCGAATGGAGTTTCTTCATGCTTTTACACCAATATGACCTAGACGACAATTGCCACAAATAAGTAGTATTATCACTATCTACTTTGCATCTCTTAGCCTCAATGTTATGGATGTGTGTTTCATCTCTTTCAAGATTTAGAAGAAATAAACCATTCACAATAGGTGCATGACCATAAAAGATGTTACTCATATAAATAGAACAACCATTATTCTCCGATTTAAATGAATAACCGTCTTGCAATAAACAAGATCCGAAATAATGTCCATGCTCAACGCAGTACATAATAACATTTATTGAGGTTTAAAACTAATCCTCAAGGTAAAACTAAGGAGAGCGTGCTGACGGCCATCACATCAACTCTTGATCCGCTAACGCCAAGATCGTCACCTCATCCTCGCAGTCGCCGTCTATTCCGTAGCTCTGCTTTGAGTTACAAATATTAGCAACCAACCAGATCAAATACCTGAGCACTACAACGAGGGCTAGTAAGGAAAACATCAATAACATGTATAACAAATATACCTTTGATGGTGCCATCCTTCTTGTCCGCTAAGTACTTGGACTTGCGCCCATGACCCTTGTCCTTGCAATAGAAGCACTCGGTCCGCTTAGGACCAGACTGACCTTCTTCTCTCGAGGGCAACGCGCTTGCCGCCTTTCTTGAAGGGCTTCTTTGCACCCTTACCTTTCTTGAAGGTGGGGGCTTGTTGACCATCAACACATGATTATCCTTTTGATGTCCACCTCCGCAGCCTTCAGCTTGTAAGAGCTCGATCGATCGGTGGAACCAATCTGATTGTGAGTCACTACAAAACTTTTGTAGCTGGGAGGGAGTGATTGCAGAATCCTCAATCTTGAGCTCCTCTCGAATCTTGCAGTCCGGTTGCTCAAAGGCGAGTGTAGCCCGACATCTTAATGGCGTGCTCACTAACGGAACTCCCTTCCTCCATCTTGCAGTTAAAGAACTTCTCAGAGATCTCATATCTCTCAGAATGGGACTGAGTCTGAAACATGGTTTTCAGCTCCTCAAGAATCTCAAAGGGCCCGGGATAGTCTTCAAAACGATTTTGAAGGTCCGATTCCATAGCAAACAACATGGTGCTCTTAATCACACCATAATCATCTTTGCGCGACTGATAGACAGCTTTCTCATCATCCGGCGCAGTAGTAGCAGGGGAGTCACCTAATGCATTATCAAGGACATAGTCCTTTTGACCGCCAGAGAGAATGATTCTCAGATTGCGGAACCAGTTGGTGAAGTTAGACCCATTGTTTTTAAGCTTTTCCTTCTCAGCAAAAATGTTGAAGTTGAAGTTGGACTTAGCCATTTGATCTACAATATTTGCAAGTACAAATTAGACTATGTTCATGATAACTAGTTCAACTTTTAATCAAATTACTAGATGAACTCCCACTAAATTCAACATCCCTCAAGTTGTTTAGTGAACACGATCCAAATTCACCACACCTAATCCGATCTTCACGAGAAGAGATGTGGTTTCAATGGTGGACAACAAAGTGTCGATCATATCATTCATATGACTCATGCTTAACCTTTTGGTTCATGTGTTCCGAGGCCATGTCTGTACATGCTAGGCTAGTCAAGTTAGACCCAAGTATTTCAAGCGTGCAAACTGGCTTGCACCCGTTGTATGTGAGCGTAGATTCTATAGCACCCGATCATCACGTGATGCTTGGACACGACGAACTTTCATAGCGGTGCATACTTGGGGAGAACACAGTTTTAGCTTGATCTTTATGAGGAATCATCTTATAATGCTACCGTCGCGATCTAAGCATAATAAGATACATAAAAGGATAAACATCACATGCATATAACTTTATGTGACATGGTATAGCCAATCTTCGCGCAATGATCTCCATCTTGTGCGTGCCGGCATGATCTCCATCACTCCACCATGATTGCCTCCACCACGAATAGTAACTACAACTATTGCTAACTACTTAGCGATGAAGTGAAACTATTACATGGCGTATAAGAAGTTGACACAAAGGTCATACACAATTATAAAGACAACCATATGGCTCCTGCCGGTTGTGTACTCATCGACATGCAAGTCGTGAAACATTACAAAACATGATCATCGCATACATTATACACATCACATCTTGGGCCATACCATATCACAGAAAACACTCCCTGCAAAAGCAAGTTAGACGCCTCTACTTTGTTGTTGCATGTTTTACGTGGCTTATGGGAGTAGATGCTAAGAACGATTCTTACCTACGGAAAGCCACAACGGTGATATTATGGTTGCCAAACTCCGGTGTAAATCCCATGACAACTATAGTGAGAGAAACTGGCATCCACCAGCCGCATGTGTGGAACAAGCCACACGTCAAGTGCGGAGTCGGTCTCGCGAACGACGTCGCGTAGGTTGGCCTGGACCGCTTCAATCTCACTATCCAGCGTCATAAGAAGAACACAAACAAGAGGCTTGCAACAGAAAACATCAACGCCGCAACAACCATGTTGCGTTCTACTCATGAAACACATCTACGCATAGATCTAGCTCGATACCATCAAGGGTTTCGGCATAGTAAATCAAAATTTTCTACTAAGCTTAACAGAGGGAAGCCAAGATATAATCTAGGAGATGCAAACAACGAGAGATTTGATTTGATCTTCATACCCTTGAAGATTCGCAGATGAACGCTCGCTAACGTGGGTGATGTAGTCGTACTCGCTTCTCCTTCTCGTGATCCGATCCGATCTAGCACCACAAGTGGCGATGCCTCCGTGAGATGCACACTGAAGGGTTCGCAGCATAGAAAACAAAAATTTTCCTACGATGTGAACTATATACCAAGATCTATATACTAGATACAAACAACGGGCGGATGTATATCCGTAGAGAACATACCCTTGAAGACCGACAAATCTTAACGAGTTCAACTCGTGGTTGATGTAGACGATCTCTTGCCGATCTCAAGATCGAGAAGAAGTCCTAGCGCCGCAAATCAGCAGCGCATCCGTGCTCGCACACACGTTCGAGGCACCGAGCAACCTCCGCCTCGCCCAGCGATGCAGCGGAAGCACAACTCTTTCTTGCCGAATAGCCACCGGGAACATGTATCTCGCTAGTCCGAGACCATGGGGATAAATTCTAGAGGGGAGAGATCCTTCATGAGGAGGTGTGAGAGACAAGTGAGGAGGGGGGCCTTTTATAGGAGGAGGGGAACCCCAAGGGGTGGCTGGCATGGGGATGCCCCTTGCTCCCTCTTCATGTGGGTGGACACTCCACTCACAAAACTCCTCTAAATTCCCTCCACTCAAAAGTCCACTCAAAATTCCCATTAAATTTCCACCAAATTTAATGCAAACTCTCATTAAATAAAACTCTTTTATTTTATTCAGAATTTTGTCAATTACTTTAATGACAAACATTCACAATAACCCTTGCTAGAATTCTATTTCACATGCATAACCACTTTATGCAATTTCACCCAAAACTGCTTTCGGTATCTAGTGAAATAAATTCGCGCTTGTTCATTCTTTCTCGACATGAAACATTTGCTCCAATTGGATGTCGGTGTCTTAAGTGTGTCACCCTATGGTTCGTGAATAATGCGGACATGATCGAGAACCCTCTCGGATCAATAATCGAGCGGATCCGAGACCCATACGACTCCACACATTCAACGATGACTTTCTTGTGATCGTCTAACCTTTACGCTAGTATCTTAATCCCTTTGTTTCACGATATATTACATGTCCGAGATTCGATCATCGGTATCTCCATACCTAGTTTGATCTCAGCATCGACATGCACTCTTTTCTCGTTCGTGATATAACATTCTAGTGATCAAATCACTTGCTTGCAAGCTAATCAATGTGATATCACCGAGAGGGCCCAGAGTATATCTATCCGTCATCGGGATGAACAAATTCCAATCTCGATCCATGAGCCTCAACATAACACTTTATTAGTTCTGAATCCATCTTTATAATCACCTTGTTACGGTGTGACGTTTGATGTTATCAAGAAACTCTTCCGGTGTTAGTGATTGACATGATCTCATGGTCTAAGGATTAGGATCACTTCGTAAGTTGTTATAGCAATATAAACTCAATGACTTTGATCGTAATGCTATACTGATGAATGTTCATCACATCATTACACTAATGTTGTGATCCCGTTATTAACATCCAATGTCCATGATCGTGAAACCTTGATCATCTTGTTAATCAACGAGCTAGTTTATGAGAGAGGCATAACTAGGAACTTTCTGTTTGTTTATTAAACACACATGTATTAACGCTTCAGATTAATACAATTATAGCATGCAAAATAAACATCTATCATATACTTGGAATACACATAATAAACACTTTATTATTGCCTCTCGTGGCATATTCCCTTCATCTCCCACTTGCACTAGAGACAATAATCTAGTTACATAGTGATAAATCTAACACCCATTGAGTTCGTGTTGATCATGTTTTCTCTAGGGAGAGTTTTAGTCAACGGATATACTACATTGAGATCCGTATGTACTTTACAATCTTTATATCTCCATCCTTGACATGCTCATGGATGGAGTGAAACCGCTTAATATGCTTGGAATGCTTGTGAGACCTTGGCTCTTTGGCATTGGTAATGGCACCATTGTTGTCACAATAGATCACCATTGGGTCCAACGCGTTTGCCACAACTCCTAGTTCGGATATGAACTCCTTCATCCAAAGCGCTTCCCGAGCCGCTCAAGCGAGAACATATTCGCCTCCGTTGTTGATCCCGCTACCACAGTTGTTTGGAGCTCCTCCAACTAACCGGCCCGCCATTCATGAGAAATACGTATCCGATTGAGACTTAGAGTCATCCGGATCGGTGTCAAAGCTAGCCGACATAACACTTAGCGACGAGCTCTTCTTCACCTCAGATACAAGAAACATATCCTTAGTTCTTCGTAAGTACTTAAGGATATTCTTGACCGCTATCCAAAGGTTCAACTCGATCCGATTGGTACCTACTAGTCAAACTAATAGCATGTGCCACATCCGTCTTGTACATAGCATGGCGTGACATTATAGAGCCTATGGTCAAGCATAGGGACTTTGTCCATTATCTCTTTCTTCCTAAGCCGGGACTTTGAGTCTTACTCAATGTCTTGCCTTGCAACATAGGTAAGAACCCTTCTTACTTCCATCCATTTTAAACTTCTTTAAAATCTTATCAATGTATGTACTTTATGATAGCCCTATTAGGCGCCTAGATCTATCTCTATAGATCTTTATGCCTAATATGTATGACGCTCACCTAGGTCCTTCATTGAAAATTTGTCGTTTAGATAACTTTTAACACTGTTTAAAAGTTCTATATCATTTCTGATCAATAATATGTCATCCACATATAATATCAGAAATGCCACATTCCTCCCACTCACTTTCTTGTAAATACAAACTTCTCCATAAGTTTGGACAAATCCAAACTCTTTGATCACCTCATCAAAGCGGAGATTCCAACTTCGTGATGCTTGCTTCAATCCATAGATGGATCGCTGAAGCTTGCACACCTTGTTAGCATCCTTAGGATCGACAAAACCCTTTGGTTGTATCATATACAACTCTTCTTCAATATTACCATTGAGAAACGCGGTTTTGACATCCATCTGCCATATTTCATAATCGAAATATGCAGCAATTAACATAATCCTAATCGACTTTAGCATCGCTACGGAGAGAAAGTCTCATCGTAGTCAACTCCTTGAATTTGTCGAAACCCCTTTGCGAAAAGTCGATATTTATAGATGGTCACATTACCATCAAGACAGCTTTCCTTTGAAAATCCATTTGTTCTCCACGGCCTTTCGTCGTGAGGTAATTCCACCAAGTTCCAAACTTGATTTTCATACATGGATTCCATCTCGATTTCATGGCTTCTAACCATTTGTTGGAACTGGCTCATCATCGCTTCTTCATACGTCGCAGGTCATTATTTTCATCAACCATGAAATTCATGACAGATTTCCAGTACAGCGGGAGCTGCACGCTACCTGCTTGACCTGCGAGGTTCGGTAGTACTCTCTTCGAGTTTCATGATCATTATCATTAGTTCCCTTCAACAGTGGAGCCAACGAACAACTTCCGCCACAAGGCTACTCGCCATACTTTGAAGAGAAGGTTCCACAACCTCTTCGAGTTCTACCTTCCGACTACTCACACCTTTCGCGAGAAACTCTTTCTCTAGAAAGGATCCATTCTGGCAACAAAAACCTTGCCCTCGGATCTGTGATAGAAGGAATACCCAATAGTTTCTTTAGGGTATCCTATGAAGACGCATTTTTCCGCTTTGGGTTCGAGTTTATCCTTGAAGTTTCTTCACATAAACATCGCATCCCCAAACTTTAAGAAATGATGACTTAGGTTTGTTTCAAACCACAATTCATACGGTCTTTTCAACGGATTTAGATGGTGCCCAATTTAAAGTGAATGCAGCTTTCTAGTGCATAACCCCAAAATGACAACGGTAAGTCCGCCGAGACATCATAGATCGAACCATATCTAATAAAGTACGACATTACGTTCGACACACCATTTCGATGTGGTGTTCGGCAGGTGTGAGTTGTGAAACAATTCCACACTCTTTCATGTGAGTGCTAAACTCGTAACTTAGATACTTACCTCCACGGTGGACCGTAGAAATTTGATCTTTCTATTACGATGATTTTCCACTTCATTCGAAATTCCTTAAACTTTTCAAAGGTTTCGGACTTGTGTTTCATCAAGTAGATATAACCGTATCTACTCAAATCATCCGTGAAAGTAACAAAATAACGATATCCACCTCACGACACACTCATTGGACCACATACATCGAATGTATGATTTCCAATAAATCCGCCTGCTCCATTGAACCGAAAACGGCGTTCTAGTCATCTTGCCCATAAGGCATGGCTCACATGTATCAAATGATTCATAATCAAGTGATTCCAAAAGTCCATACGAATGGAGCTTCTTCATGCTTAATGCCAATATGACCTAGACGACGGCTGCCACATATATGCGGATATATCATCATTAAGTTTAATCCTTTTAGCATCAACATTATGAATATGTGTAACATTATCATTGAGATCTAATATAAATAATCCATTCATCATCTTTGCATGACCATAAAAGATTTCATTCATATAAATGGAACAACCATTGTTCTCGGATTTAAATGAATAACCACTTTGCATCAAACACGATCCAGATACAATGTTCATGCTCAGTGCAGGCACCAGATAACATTTATTCAAGTTTATAACTAATCCCGACGGTAAGTGGAGAGGCAGCGTTCCGACGGCGATTACATCAACGTTTGATCCATTGCCGACACGCATCTTGACCTCACCCCTTGCTAGCGGTCGCTTGTTCCGCAGCCCCTGATTCGAGTTACAAATATTAGCAACTGAACCGGTATCAAATACCCAGGTGCTACTACGAGCACTAGTCAAGTACACATCAATAACATGTATATCATATATACCTTTGTTTGCCTTGCCGGCCTTCTTGTCTGCCAGATACTTGGGGCAGTTGCGCTTCCAGTGGCCAGTCCCCTTACAATAGTAGCACTCGGAATCAGACTTAGGTCCAACTCGGGTTTTTTCAGCGCTGCAACAGCTTGCCGCCTTACTTCCTTCCGCTTTCCTTCTTGTATTTCTTGAAACCAGTGTTCCTATTGATCATCAACACTTGATGTTCCTTTTGATCTCCACTGCAGCTTTTAAGCATTGGCGAAGCTCGGGAGAGACTTCTTCATGCCTTGCATATTATAGTTCATCACGAAGCTCTTATAGCTAGGTGGCGTAGACCGAACACGATGGATGCCTAAGTCAATGGGAATCGATATTCCCAAGGCACAAGCTTATCGCAGAATCGACATCTTGAGTACATGCTCACTAACGGAGTGCTCTTCCATCATGCACTAAAGAACTTTTCAAGCATTGTAGCTCTCTCAGCAGATGTGTGTCGAAAATCATTTTCAACTCACCCATTGTATCAAATGCATTGCCGTTTTGAAACTCTTTCAAGTTCCGCTCTAGCCCATACAATATGCCGCAATGAACTAAGTTGTGGTCCTCCGACGAGTCCGATAGACATTCTTCTCCTCGTCGGGGCATCATCAAAGGTGGGGGCCTAACGCTTCTAGCACATATTGCTTTTGCAAGAGAGGAGAATCCTCAAATTCATGGCCCATACAAGAAAGTTGCTACCGCTCGTTGCTAGTTTCTTTCTCCATGAACACATTGAAATTAAAAGCTGTGGTGCCATCTACAACAAAATTTGTAAAGTTTAGACTAAGTGTATGATAGATCGAGTTCAACTAATCTATATTACGAATGAACTCCCACTCAAAAGCGACATCCTCGTGTCCTTTTGGTGATTACATGAACCAAATCCACTACACCAAGTCCGATCATCACGTGAGTCGGTATAGCTTCAAAGGCGAGCATCAAATGGGCATCATATCAACTATATGACTCATGCTTAACCTTTCTCCGTGTTCCGAGGCCATGTCTGCATATACTAGGCTCGCCAAGTTAGAACCTTAGTATTTGCGTGTGTAATCGCTTTACACCAAATATGGTCGTGGATCCAAGAACACCCGATCATCACGTGATGTCTTGGAGCGACGAAACATAATCGGTGAATACTAAAGGAAGAACACATTCTTATCTTGATATTTAAATGAGGGATCATCTTATTATGCTAACAAAGCGCTAAACAAGCAATATAAGATGCAATCAAACATCATATGTTTATTAGTGAAATTATATGGTTCCGCAGATGATCTCTATCATGTGCATCGTGGTATGATCACCATCGTACCTATATGTGTAAATCCAAGGTCTATGGATTTTACACGCTATGTGTTGTAAGAGTATCATCTCATACTTCTACTTACAACACTACCATATCATAACACTAGCCCAAAGAACAATCTAAACTAGACGCCTAATTTATCCATTGCAAGTTTTACGTGGCTTAGGGCTTTCGAGATAGAACCGTTCTTACCTACGAACATAAACCACAACGAGGATAATCAAATTGTTGACAACTCGCTTGCAAAATAGATATTGACTATAGTAGGAGAGATGACACCGCTAGCCACTTATGCAAACTAGTTGCATGTCAAGCGTGGAACAGTCTCATGTGCGAGGACATGTAAAGTTTGTCCGCCGCTTCATCCCACTATGCCACCAATATCCAAAATCACAACAAAGGAGCAACAACATGATCATCATCCCACATACTCATATGTGTACTACCTGTAAAGTATCTACGCATAGATCCGGCTCGATACCAATCAAGGGTTCGCAAGATAGAAAACAAAAATTTTCCTACGATGTGAACTATATACCAAGATCTATATACTAGATACAAACAACGGGCGGATGTATATCCGTAGAGAACATACCCTTGAAGACCGACAAAGCTTAACGAGTTCAACTCGTGGTTGATGTAGATCTCTTGCCGATCTCAAGATCGAGAGGAAGTCCTAGCGCCAAAATCAGCAGCCGCATCCGTGCTCGCACACACGTTCGAGGCACCGAGAAACCTCCGCCTCGCCTCCAGCGATGCAGCGGAAGCACAACTCTTTCTTGCCGAATAGCCACCGGGAACATGTATCTCGCTAGTCCGAGACCATGGGGGATAAATTCTAGAGGGGAGAGATCCTCGAGGAGGTGTGAGAGACAAGTGAGGAGGGGGCCTTTATAGGAGGAGGGGGAACCCCAAGGGGTGGCTGCATGGGGGCTGCCCCATTGCCCTCCCCTCTTCATGTGGGTGGACACTCCACTCACAAAACTCCTCTAAATTCCCTCCACTCAAAAGTCCACTCAAAATTCCCATTAAATTTCCACCAAATTTAATGCAAACTCTCATTAAATAAAACTCTTTTATTTTATTCAGAATTTTGTCAATTACTTTAATGATAAACATTCACAAATAACCCCTTGCTAGAATTCTATTTCACATGCATAACCACTTTATGCAATTTCACCAAAACCTGCTTTGTATCTAGTGAAATAAATTCGCGCTTGTTCATTCTTTCGCATGAAACATTTGCTCCAATTGGATGTCGGTGTCTCTTAAGTGTGTCACCCTATGGTTCGTGAATAATGCGGACATGATCGAGACCCCTCTCGGATCAATAATCGAAGCGGGATCCGAGACCCATACGACTCCCACACATTCAACGATGACTTTCTTGTGATCGCTGAACCTTTACGCTAGTATCTTAATCCCTTTGTTTCACGATATATTACATGTCCGATATTCGATCATCGATATCTCCATATCTAGTTTGATCTCGTTACTGACATGCACTCTTTTCTCGTTCGCGTGATATAACATTATAGTGATCAAATCACTTGCTTGCAAGCTAATCAATGTGATATCACCGAGAGGGCCCAGAGTATATCTATCCGTCATCGGGATGAACAAATTCCACTCTCGATCCATGAGCCTCAACATAACACTTTATTAGTTCGGAATCCATCTTTATAATCACCCTGTTACAGTGTGATGTTTGATGTTATCAAAAAACTCTTCTTGTGTTAGTGATTGACATGATCTCATGGTCTAAGGATTAGGATCACTTCGTAAGTTGTTATAGCAATGTAAACTCAATGACTTTGATCGTAATGCTATACTTCGGATGAATGTTCATCACAGCATTACACTAATGTTGTGATCCCGTTATTAACAACATCCAATGTCCATGATCAGGAAACCTTGATCATCTTGTTAATCAACGAGCTAGTTTATGAGAGAGGCATAACTAGGAACTTTCTGTTTGTTTATTTAAACACACATGTATTAACGTTTCCGTATTAATACAATTATAGCATGCAAAATAAACATCTATCATATACTTGGAATACACATAATAAACACTTTATTATTGCCTCTCAGGGCATATTCCCTTCACACACGTGCAGCACCTCGACGTCTCCTCCTTCCTTGGTCCAGCAAGTATGGTGGAGAGATGGGTTGGATCTACAACGCGACGGCGCGGTGCAATTGGTGGAGAGTTTCTGCAGCACGGCTTCGCCTACACGCAGTCGGGAGGGAGAGAGAGAGGAGGGCAGCAGGGCGACTAGGCTTGAGGGGAAGGTGTGTGGGGGGGGGTGCGCCCCAGCCCTCTATATATAGAGGGATGGGCGCCTACCCTAACCCCTCCCCCAAGCCCAAAACCGGCGGCTAAGGAGGGAGGAGTGGGGGGCAAGGAACCCCCCCACCCTTCTAGAAGCTCCAACTAGGGTTTATCCCTAGTTTGGCCGGCTGGGCCCTATGGGGCCTTGTTCCCCTGTCCCAATGCGGCCAGGGCACTCCCTCATAGGCCCATGCCCCCTCCCGGAAGGTGGGGCCACGTTGGTCCCCTTACGGAAGGTTCTAGAAGCTTCCAGACATATCTAACCAACAATTCAACTCCAAAAACTGCATGCCTTATATGAATCTTATTCTCGGACCACTCCGAACCTTCGTGATGTCTCGGATGCCATCCGAGACTGAACAAAAACTCATAAACCAATTATCCAATCTATCCTAGCGCCGACACAGGTTAAGTGTGTGACCTTCGGGTTCGAGAATATGCGTATATGATCTTCTATCAATAATCAATGGGTATGGAAACCCATATTGACTCACACATTCATCAATGATCATATCGGATGAACCACGATGCGGATTCAATCAATACCATATATATTCCCCTTCGTCGCGATATTTTACTTGCCCGAGATTTGATCGCTTTGGCCATACCTAGTTCAATCTCGTTCACAGCAAGTACTTTACTCGTTCCGTAATCCGATATCACTTTGTGATTAACTCCTTAACCACATGCTTGCAAGCGGTGTTGATATCGATTACCGAGTGGGCCTGAAGTATATCTCTCCGACTTGGGAGAGACAAATCCCATCTCGATACATACAACCCAACAGATACTTTCCGATCACCTGAGAGACGCCTTTATGATCACCCTCTCATAGGATGACGTTTGATGACCTCAAAGCTTTCTTCCGATACCAGGGAGTTGTATTATCTCATGGTCTAAGGAATACAATATTTGACATAAGAAAAGCTTCGCAAAGATGAACACGATGACACGATCTAATTGCTTCGCTTAGTTTGGGTCTGTCCATCACATCATTCTCCCAATGATATGATCTCATTATTAATCGACAACTCATGTCCATGGTTAGGAAACCTTAACCACCATTAATCAATGAGCTAGTCCATAGAGGCGTACTAGGGACACGGTGTTGTTCACAAACCACACAAGTATTAAAGTTTCCGCTTAATACAATTCTAGCATGGAATATAAACATTATCATGAACAAGAATTATAATAATAACATCTTTATTATTGCCTCTAGGGCATAATTCCAACACGAACAGTGAGATTGTCAACCTCACCGGTTTGCCGAAAACAAAGGATTAAACGTATGGTGTGGAAGGTAATGGTGGCTTGCAGAAAGTAAATAGTAACATTGGAAGATGTATCAATGATAAAGATTGTACCGGGGTCCACAGTTCACTGGAAGTGTTCTCCTTAAGATAAACAACATAACAATGCAATACTAGACATTCATAATTCTATGATATTTGATTGGACATTACAACAATATACATAAACCGCCATCTAACTGTATCTATGACAAGTAATCCACCTTCAGGTTATCATCCGAACCCCCTCCAGTATTAAGTTGCAAGCAACGGATAACTGCTTTAAGCAGTGTGTGTAAAGTAAACAATACAAGTGTTCTATGAACAAAATATTGTTGTTTTCTCCCTAGTAGCAACAACACATCTACAACCTTAGAGATTTCTGTCACTTCCCCAGATTCAATAGAGGCATGAACCCACTATCAAGCATAAGTATGCCCTCTTCGATTCACTAGCATCTACTTGGCCAAGATAGCTATTAGAACAGAGAGCATGCAAGATCTCAAACAAAACAGACACGATGGAATCAATAATATAGAATCATTAATCAATCCGACATAGTAATCTCAATATCCATCGGATCCCCGCAAACACAACATGCATGATTACAAACAGATGATCGGAGCTCACAAGATCTAAACATGGTAGCACAAAGAAGGAGAAACAACCATCTAGCTACTGTATGGACCCATAGTCCAAGGTGGAACTACTCACGCATCATACCGGAGGCTGACATGGTGATGAAGAAGGCCTCTGGGATGATCTCTCCCCTCCGGCAGGGTGCCGGTGATACGTCGAAAACGTATCTATAATTTTTTATGTTCCATGCTTATTTAGTATCTACTTTGTTTTGCTTTGTCTGCACTTTGAGGTATTTTTATATGTTTTCTGGTACTAACCTATTAACAAGATGATACAGTGCCAGTTGTCTGTTTTGTTCTGTTTTTGGTTCCAAAAAAGGCAGAAAATCAATATACTCGAAATTGGACGGGACAAAAGCCAAAGTCAATATTTTACCATGGGGAACACAGAGCAGAAAACGAGACGGAGTAGGGCCTCGAGAGGGCCACACCCCCTGGCCGCACGGCCAGGCCTGGCCCGCGCCTAGGGGGTGCGGACACATCGGGCACCCCCTCGGCCTCCCCCTTCACCTATAAGAAGCCTCTGATACCAAAACTCTAACCACCCGATCAATCTTCCACGAAACAGTCCGTAGCCGCCACCACCATCGTCCCTAGATCGGGGGGAGGGGATATGAAGCTCTTCCCGGCACCCTGCCGGAGGGGAGATATCATCCCGGAGGCCTTCTTCATCACCATGCCAGCCTTCGGTATGATGCGTGAGTAGTTCCACCTTGGACTATGGGTCCATGTAGTAGCTAGATGGTTGTTTCTCCTCCTTTGTGCTACCATGTTTAGATCTTGTGAGCTCCGTTCATGATCAAGATCATCTATTTGTAATCATGCATGTTGTGTTTGTAGGGATCCAATGGATATTGAGATTACTATGTCAGATTGGTTATTGGTTATATCTTATTGATTCTATCATGTCTGTGTTGTTTGTGATCTTGCATGCTCTCTGTTTCTAGTAGCTATCTTGGCTAAGTAGATGCTAGTGACTCCAAGAGGGAGTATTTATGCTCGATAGTGGGTTTATGCCTCTATTTAATCTGGAAAAGTGACAGAAATCTCTAAGGTTGTAGATGTGCTGTTGCTACTAGGGAGAAAACAATGATCTCTTGTTCATGGAACAAGTGGATTGTTTACCTTACACACTTTGCTTAAAGAAGTTATCCGTTGCTTGCAACTTAATACTGGAGGGGGTTCGGATGATAACCTTAAGGTAGATTACTAGTCATAGATGCAGTTGGATGACGGTCTATGTATATTGTTGTATTGCCCAATCAAATATCATAGGATCATGAATGTCTAGTATTTCATTATTATGCCTTGCTCTGTCCTGTCAATTGCCCGCTGTAATTTGTTTACCCGGCATGTTATACTGTTTATCTTAAGGAGAACACCTCTAGTGAACTATGGACCCTGGTCCAATCTTTATCATTGAGACATCTTCCACTGTTCCTGTTTACTTTCTACAAACCACCATTACCTTCCACACCATACAGTTAATCATTTGTTTTCAGCAAACCGGTGAGATTGACAACCTCACTGTTCGTTGGGGCAAAGTCTTGAATTTGTGCTGTGCAGGTTTCCAAATTGCTAGCAACACCTTTGGGTCGTTTCCTTCCTCCTACTGGTTCGATAACCTTAGTTTTTTCTAGGGAAAACTTGCTGTTGTACTCATCATACCTTCCTCTTGGGGTTTCCCAATGAATCTCTACAGTGATCTGAGCTGCATCAGCCGAAAATAGCTTCAGATCCTCCTGATCTAGGGACGATGGTGACGGTCGCTACAGACTGTTTCATGGAGATCTGATTGGGTACTTAGGGTTTTGGCATCGGAGGCTTTATATAGGCGAAGGGGGAGACCGATGGGGTGCCCGAGGTGGCCGCACCCCCCTCCCAGGCGCGGCCTGGCCTGGCCCGCGCGGCCAGGGGGTGTGGGCCCCTCGTGGCCCTCCTCCGTCTCGTCTTCTGGATCCGTGTTCCCCTCGGTGAAATATTGACTTTGGCTTTTGTCCCGTTCAATTCGGAAAATATTTATTTTCTACCTTTTTTGGAACTAGAAATAGCAGAAAACAGACAACTGACACTATGACAACTAGGTTAGTTGTAAAAAATATATAAAAATATTTCAAAGTATAGACAAATCATATCAAAGTGGATACTAAATAAGCATAAAACATCAAAAATTATAGATATGTTTACGACGTATCAGGACGGCAGAGTCATCCCCAATCATCCCGTACCCGTTGCCATTTTGAGGCAGAACGAACAGATCCGCAAATCCTGGTTTTTCACCGTAGCAAAACGGCTTAACTACCCCTAGTAGATCTGTTGGACGAAAGCAGAGATCCTAGGCATGTCCGAGCAAGGCCGATAACTGAGATGCGTGGTAGCCGTTACTATATGGGCTACCCCAGTGCAAGGGTGGCCTTCGAGAAGTCCGACCATCTAAAGTACGACAGTTTCCTCATCCGGTTGGACCTCATCGTCATCGAGGAAGGACGTCAGCACAGCTATAGCCAACCAAGATGTTAGTCAGATTGGCGCAAGATGCATCATCTGTGTGTCTGTCAGCAGCGTCTAGGCCGGTAATAGTAGCGATATTGTTGATTTTGTGCATCCTGCTTTGTCCAATTGGAGCATCAGGATTAGTTTCTGTTGTGGATTTGCTGCAGCCGTACTTCCCATGTCTCCATTGTAACTCAGCAGTTTGCTCACTATATGTGTTCTTCATTATGTTTTGATATTATAAATTTCGTATCTTTGATGCAAATCTGCTTTCTGACAAATGCCATTTAGTAAGCTGAAAAACCCATTACGAAAAAAAATGAAAATAACACACAAGGACTTGGGTATGTGAGCCAAGATTGGTGACGGTCTCTGGACCTCAAGATCACCACTGGAGTAGCAGCTGGGAAATCGTTGATGGAAATCAGAAGTAGCTGGTAGCCATATGGTCTACGAAGCAGATTGTTGCCCGGAGAACAAAACACCGGAAAGGACCTCAAGGATGCCCCATGTCCATCTAGACGGAACTGGGAAGCACAAACCTCACACGCTCTCCGAGGAGGTCGGGGCTTGCCAACCATCAGGGTTTGGAACTACAACCGGAGGATAGAGACGCGCAACCACACAATCCACTCGGTAGGACATCGTCGCCGATAAAAACCTGCAACACTTCTTAGACAAACAAGATCCACCACTCCAAGGAGTACCAAAAACGATTCCTCACCCTCATCAATGCTACCACCAAGACCGCCGCCAACAAGGCTGGTCGTGAGGGAGTAAGGGAAACCTTATTCTTGTTCCACATAGCGCCACCGTAGTGCCGCTGCCAGTTGACCAATCCCTAACTATAGGGACCAAACTACTGCGCCGATCACAGTTAGGGGTCCCCATACTATCCCTTTCACAGGAGAGGCAAGAAGAGGAGGTGGGGACTGGTCAATTGCCGGCTAGGGACGGAGGAGACGACCGGTTGAGGCAATGGCTAGGGTTTAGGAGGAGAAATGATGTTTGTTTTTATCTTTGTTGCAAACTTAAACAATTTCACATATAACTTCAATAACAGATTTGGATACTAGTTAGTGGAGGTCTTTGTTTGTATTTCTAGTGGCATCTAAAATGCAAGTCACGAATGTCTGTTTTAAAGTACATATATTGAGTTTATGTCGCTCTTAGGGGGGCACTCGGGCGACCGTATAAATAACACTCCGATGACCCAACATAGCACTATGTATTTTGTCTTTTATTTCGAAAACAAGCGTCAAAATTTGTGCGCAGAAAAAACCTCGTATAATTTTGAATACAAATTGTTTCCGAACCTTTTGTCCTCGATATCATAGCCTACCATGACAAGTTGCAAACCTAGACAACATAGGGATATAGGGATTGTAAAGCTCAAAATAGGATGTATCTAACCCATGCTATAAGGACTAATTCGATAAAACTAAGGAATTATACATGCATTCCTACTATGTCAAATCAACATGCATTGTCCTAGAATCTTATTTGGTTTGAGTTCAAAAAGGGATGAAATAAAGTCAAGTCAAAGAATAGCTTTTTTTTTCTAAAACGGTCCCATGGTGGTTGTGGAATGCTTTTATTCTCCTATTATTCCGTATGGAATACACCCAGTTAAAGAAGGAATAGAGAAATATTTTACTATTCATTCAAAAAGGGGGGTCCTATTGAAAAATTAATAATCCGAAGTAGACAAAGGTTATTTGTAATTCAATTGTTAGTTATCTCTTATTACAATATTCACCTAATAATTGAACTCCATTTTTTCTATGGGATTACATGATAGACTTCTTAATGTATTAATCCTTAACTAAAAAAATCTATAACTATTAGTTGATTTGGAATTAGGGACTCATGTATCATTCCGATGAATCCACTTCCTCAAAATATACAACTCTACATAGTCGAAGTGTAGTTTCCCTTGATAGTAGGAGAAAGGTCCAACTTCTTTGTAATACATAGCTCCACACTCGACGCAATCTATCACAACAGAGAATAACTACATTAAACAAATAAAATCCAAATAAATGGGAAATTGTGCAAAAATAAAAAAAATTAACTCCGAATCTGTGTTATTATTGAAAGCTGTAAGATCAACTAGTTGTGGCTGCTCTTAGGCCATTTTCCAAGGTCCCCGACGCTATCCTTCTAAGATGCAAGCCCAGGCAGATGTGGTGGCTCTTAGGCCACCTGTCTCGGTCCCTAACAAGGTCATGTGGGCCTAGCTGGCGTTCCTCTATGCTTGGGGCCTGGGTAGGTGGAGCGTTATATTGCATCGCCTTCAGCC
Source organism: Avena longiglumis (assembly GCA_030063025.1). NCBI lineage: Eukaryota > Viridiplantae > Streptophyta > Magnoliopsida > Poales > Poaceae > Avena > Avena longiglumis. Next base: position 536,295,615 of record CP125975.1, read on the forward strand.
ATCGGTTGTGTGATCGTCCGCCCGTATGTTCAGGACCCTTAGCCTGATCCTGTGAAAGATCATAATCTAAGATCACGATACGATATTAGTGCATCTTATACTAGTCGCAGTATCAGACATGTAGAAGATCACAAGTGGATATTTATCGATTTGTAGAATTTCTATGTAACATGTGTATAAGATTTACTTGTCATTATGATTTCTAGTTTTACGCTGATACAAAGATTCACCTATGATACACTAACTACCTCTCTTCATTAATTAAGACGCCACATTAGATTTTGCCAAAGTTGGCGTCATACTTATATAATCTTACGATACTTAGACTGTGACCAAATTTTAGAGGTTGTGTCTCGCTTATTATTGGACGTGGATCGTGTACCAATTTGTCGTGTGACCTTATCCGTTTGCGGGGTGGGGCCTAGGATCATAGATGGCTTTGCCCGTACTCCACATCTCAACACATTGGTATTTTGCTCTCTACTTGGGTTGAATGAGTGTTCCATTCCTGTATGTCTGGTGCTCCGCATACATGTGTGTGTTGGCTTGCTGGCGAACATTGGTGTCATGAGGAGCATGGCAGAGATCGTCTCGGCCGGTGGTGGCTCAAGATCAAGGCGCGGAGGCAGAGATTCTAGGAAACAGGGGTGAGAACTCGTTAGCGAAAGGCAAGGCGAGGCGAGGTGATCACGCCTAGCGGTTGTGTCGGGGTCGGGAGAGGATCGAGTTGCTAGGATTTTCTGGCTTCCGATTGGCTCCACCATTGGGAGGCCGCAGTGCAAGAAGCGGGTATCTTGATATGGGGTGACCGACAAGTGAGCAACAACTAGCCGAAGAAAAGGGAAAACATAAAATAAACATAAGAAACATAGAAAAGAATAATTCATGAATTTAAGGAGAGGAATAAAAATAGAAATAAATGGAAATTATAATAAGAAATAAGAAACTAGAAAATGAAAATTATAATAAAAGGAAACCAAATCAAAATTTAAAAATTAAGAAAAAATAAAACATAAATTAAATAAGAAATAGAATAAGCACCACATTTCAGGGTCAGCCCACCAAGAACCAGAGCGTCGCTTACTCGCTTCCCTATATTTGACACATACTCCAAATCCAGCATTCAACTACCGGGCTTTGATAATCAGATCTCAAAAAAAAACTACCGGGCTTTGTTTCAACCGTTTGTTTGACTGGGCCCAGGTAGTACACCTTTTAACCCTCGAAAGAAAAAAGGTACAGTACGTACACATTTTCGGAGTAGCTTAATTGATGGTACACCTGGTTATGTTTGTCTACAGAATGCTGTTTACACAAAACTGTTTGGTACAGTACTTTCTTTTTGGACCCAGTTAAGACTGTTACTCCATCTGCAGCATATATAATCGGTCAGAGCGCCGCGCGCGCGCCTTATACACTTGGTGGGGATACCCCATGCACGTACACCCAGACGCCATGCATGCATGGACAAAGATGCCAAGAAAACGTACTCGCGCGCAACAGGCGTTCCGGTCGGATCGATGCAAATCTCCAGCCGGTCGATCGCAGGTACGTACGCAACTCGGGTAGACGGGTACAGGCGAGGTCGTCACGTGCAAGCTCAACATCCATGCACATTGCAGCATCGGTCGCATGAATGAGTCCATTCGTCCTCCAGCCGTCCGATCGATCGGCCGATTTGTGACCGTGACACGACATGGCGGTGGCATATATTCGGTAATCTCGTACCAGACTCTCTCCGTTTAGAAATATAAGATGTTTTAGGTTTGTGAAGGAGATGTATCTACACACCTTTTAGTGTATAGATTCAATGAACCTATATATACACTAAAACGTGTGTAGATATATCTCCTTCACAAACCTAAAACATCTTATATTTCTGAACGGAGGGAGTATTAACGTACAACGAGATTAGATCAGCCTTTCCTTACGGGTGTCGTGTTAGATTTTTACGTAGTTGGAGAGAGAAATAAGAGAAAAAAAAGTTGTTTTCTTTTTGCTAAGAGGTGATCTCTTAAAAATAAAAGGAGATTATTTTCTCTTTTGTATCGTATATATTTCCTTAGCAAATCAAAATCTTACTAAAAATAGTTAATTCTCGTTAGGCATGTATAATAGGATGGTGTCATCTTTTTCTTAACGGTGTCACGTTAGATTTTCATTTAGTCTGAGGAGGGAAAATTAAGAAAAAGAAGATTTCCTCTCTTAGCTAAGCGTGTTCCCTCAATAATAAGAGAAGACTAATTTCTCCATTGTATATTGTGTCTTCTCTTAACAAAACAATTCCTTACTATAATTCGTTAATTCATATTAATTCTTAGATATAATATAAGAGATGAACCATTTTATGACTAATTTTTATTGCCTTCTCTAGATTATGTGAAGGGCTAAGAGAAGACCCGACTTATCTGCCATTGTACATGCCCTTAGCTAAGGCATCCTTTCCCTGTCATTTTACATGCCCTTAGCTCGCGTCGCCCAAGGGCGACGTAACCCTCACCCTCCCGAGTCCTCTCCCTTCCCCATCTATGCGAGTGCCGAGCGCGGTCGGGAAAAGCCTGTGTGGTGTCGGCAGTGATGGGACCTCTTCTCCTTGCACCCTAGGCGACCTAGACAGGGCAAGCAAGCGCTTGTGGCGGTGGTGCTAGGCATGCAAGGTTCAGCCGACGTGGCTAAGGCCTTGGCAAGCGGCTGGGTTGCAGATGTAGCGGTGGGTCCTGGTGATGTTGTGAGGCCGGCGATGGTGAAGACCATGGGGATTGGCGGTCGCCAGATACGGGCTTGGGGGCTTAGGTCTAGGCCCTAGCAGGCCTACTGGGTGGGACTCCAGGGAAGCATGAGGGTGTCTTGTGGGTGGCGTTGGGCCTTTCCTACTCGCTTCCCTTCGCTGTCGCACTGTACTCACCACCGATCGTGTTTAGATTTGGAAAGTTCATGCATGTTTGATTGGTGGAAGAAGTGTATTATCAGTTCAACACCTTAGACGTCAAGAAAGTGGCCCTAGATGCTGGACTGCGCGGTCGGCTCTCCGGCGATCAGCGCTGGTGTGGTGATAGTCCTATCCCTGGTTGTATTTATGGCGAGGAGGGAATGGTGGGGGATCCTGGTGATGGTGGCGCTTCGGCAAAGGTGGCTCCCATATCGTGTCTAGGAGGTTGGCTTGGTGACAGTGGGTGGTCCAAGGTATCAGATGTGATGCGAAGTTTTTCAAATGAAAGTTTAGCGCATCAACGCTAGTGGTGGTGCTGCCTGCGGATGTTGTAATTTGGGGGCGTTGTTGTGGTTACCTTCAATACGTACTGGCTTCGGGTGAAACCCCTTGACCGTCTAGGTCTCGACGACAATAGTGTGATGCATCATAACCCTCATGGGGTCATTGTAGTGGAGCGTTGATACCTCGCGGACTCATTTTGTTGTCATCAGTTGGAAAGTTTAGGATCCTGTTTTGAGGCATTTTTTGCGTTGCCGTGGGGAATTATTGGTGGCCTCCTATCTTTATTCATCCTCGTCGTCCGCCTGCAGGATTGATACTCCACGGCCCTAAGTGAGAGGGCAAGCGGCCCTCTCCTGTGAAAACTTGGTGGGTGTGGTGTGACGTTATGTGGTGACCCAGCACAACACTGCATGTTCTATTGTGCACGTCGTTCACATAATGCCCACCAAGTACCATTTTCTAAAGATTATATCCCTCGGAGTGATACAATAGAAACATTTTGGATCCACCACTTTACGTGATCATCATATCATTCAGAAGAGTACAAAATATCGGTTATCCTCTTTGGTCTAGATAGGATTCATATTTGAATTTAAAATGCAAACTAACAAGTTTCTCTAGCAATAGCACCACTATATTTAGTAACACTATAGCTCAACAACTTATTTATATACCTATATGATGCTCGGCTCATTTACGCTATCCTAAAACCTACGCTTCCGTCTCAGGATCTTCATACTCTACCTTTTTTCTATAATGTAAACTATTCCTTTAATGCCTCCTAAAAGATCTGGCTCCTCATAATAGAACTCTCCTCCATCGTCGGTTTAGTCTGGGTCCTCTATCCCCTAACTCTCAAAGTCTAGCAAGGATTAAAGAAGATAATATGAGTACGAGTGTACTCAGCAAATTGTATAATAGGTGTGTGATGTATAACCATTGTCTATATTCCCTGTGTTTTCAAAAATGGTTTCTACAAAAGATAAGTTTTAGTTTAGAAAAACTATGTCAGTAAGTATTCACTAATTGTTAGAACTTTATTAAGTTCATTTTCATGCTACATTCGGAATCCATTCTCTGGATAGGAAGTAACATGTCACATTTAATACACCCTCGAGAGGTGCACTATTTTTTTCCACAAACGTCCTTGGCCTTATTGCACTTATCACGCCTCCTTAGGTATGAAGCATGTTACCAAGTTTCTCCAAATCATGTTGAGCTATACTGGATTCAGTAACATGCTCCTTGCATTAAACCCGGTCAATGACCGCTGTTTGAAATGTTGTACAACTAAGATATTAGAGTCGTCATCTTGTAGCACAAAGTAGGAACTTTACGAACTTTCACCCACTGCCATTCCTGTTTGAGAATATAGACCGACCTAGTCATCTGAATGTATATAGTGTAGGGTTCGCAGCATAGAAAACAAAAAATTTCCTACGATGTGAACTATATACCAAGATCTATCTATTAGATACAAACAACTGGCGGATGTATATCCGTAGAGAACATACCCTTGAATACCGACAAAGCTTAACGAGTTCAACTCGTGGTTGATGTAGACGATCTCTTGCCGATCTCAAGATCGAGAGGAAGTCCTAGCGCCGCAAATCAGCAGCGCATCCGTGCTCGTCGCACACACGCTCGAGGCACCGAGCAACCTCCGCCTCGCCTCCAGCGATGCAATGAAGCACAACTCTTTCTTGCCGAATATCCACTGAACATGTATCTCGCTAGTCCGAGACCATGGGGATAAATTCTAGAGGGGAGAGAGATCCTTCACGAGGAGGTGTGAGAGACAAGTGAGGAGGGGCCTTTTATAAGAGGAGGGGGCACCCAAGGGGTGGCACGCCATGGGGGCTGCCCTCCCTCCTTCATTCATGTGGGTGGACACTCCACTCACAAAATGCCCTTTAAAATCCTCCACTCAAAGTCCACTCAAATTCCCATTAAATTTCCACCAAATTTAATGCAAACTCTCATTAAATAAAACTCTTTTATTTTATTCAGAATTTTGTCAATTACTTTAATGACAAACATTCACAATAACCCTTGCTAGAATTCTATTTCACATGCATAACCACTTTATGCAATTTCACCGAAAACCTGTTTGTATCTAGTGAAATAAATTCCTGCGCTTGTTCATTCTTTCGCATGAAACATTTGCTCCAATTGGATGTCGGTGTCTCTTAAGTGTGTCACCCTACGGTTCGTGAATAATGCGGACATGATCGAGACCCTCTCGGATCAATAATCGAAGCGGATCTGGAGACCCATACTGACTCCCACACATTCAACGATGACTTTCTTGTGATCGTCGGAACCTTTTACGCTAGTATCTTAATCACTTTGTTTCACGATATATTACATGTGCGAGATTCGATCATCGGTATCTCCATACCTAGTTTGCTCTCGTTATCACATGCACTCTTTTCGTTCTGTGATATAACATTCTAGTGATCAAATCACTTGCTTGCAAGCTAATCAATGTGATATCACCGAGAGGGCCCGAGTATATATATCCGTCATCGGGATGAACAAATTCCACTCGATCCATGAGCCTCAACATAACACTTTATTAGTTCTTAATCCATCTTTATAATCACCCAGTTACGGTGTGACGTTTGATGTTATCAAGAAACTCTTCCGGTGTTAGTGATTGACATGATCTCATGGTCTAAGGATTAGGATCACTTCGTAAGTTGTTATAGCAATATAAACTCAATGAATTTGATCGTAATGCTATACTTTGGATGAATGTTCATCACACCATTACACTAATGTTGTGATCCCGTTATTAACAACATCCAATGTCCATGATCAGGAAACCTTGATCATCTTGTTAATCAACGAGCTAGTTTATGAGAGAGGCATAACTAGGAACTTTCGCTTGTTTATTAAACACACATGTATTAACGCTTCCGTATTAATACAATTATAGCATGCAAAATAAACATCTATCATATACTTGGAATACACATAATAAACACTTTATTATTGCCTCTCGTGGCATATTCCTTGATCTCCCACTTGCACTAGAGACAATAATCTAGTTACATAGTGATAAATCTAACACCCATTGAGTTCTGGTGTTGATCATGTTTTGCTCTAGGGAGAGTTTTAGTCAACGGATCTGCTACATTGAGATCCATATGTACTTTACAAATCTTTATATCTCCATCCTTGACATGCTCGCGGATGGAGTGAAACCGGCGCTTAATATGCTTGGAATGCTTGTGAGACCTTGGCTCTTTGGCATTGGCAATGGCACCATTGTTGTCACAATAGATCACCATTGGGTCCAACGCGTTTGCCACCACTCCTAGTTCGGATATGAACTCCTTCATCCAAATCGCTTCTCGAGCCGCTTCAGCAAAGAACATATTCGGCCTCCGTTGTTGATCCCGCTAGCACAGGTTGTTTGGAGCTCCTCCAACTAACCGCTCCGCCATTCATGAGAAATACGTATCCGGATTGAGACTTAGAGTCATACGGATCGGTGTCAAAGCTAGCGTCGACATAACACTTAGCGACGAGATCTTCTTCACCTCCGTATACAAGAAACATATCCTTAGTTCTTCGTAAGTATTTAAGGATATTCTTGACCGCTATTCAGTGTTCCGAACCTGGATCCGATTGGTACCTACTAGTCAAACTAATAGCATGTACCACATCCGGTCTTGTACATAGCATGGCGTACATTATAGAGCCTATGGCTGAAGCATAGGGGACTTTGTCCATTATCTCTCTTTCTTCTGCCGAAGCCGGACTTTGAGTCTTACTCAATGTCTTGCCTTGCAACATAGGTAAGAACCCCTTCTTACTTCCGTCCATTTTAAACTTCTTTAAAATCTTATCAAGGTATGTACTTTGCGATAGCCCTATTAGGCGCCTAGATCTATCTCTATAGATCTTTATGCCTAATATGTATGACACTTCACCTAGGTCCTTCATTGAAAATTTGTTGTTTAGATAACTTTTAACACTGTTTAAAAGATCTATATCATTTCCGATCAATAATATGTCATCCACATATAATATCAGAAATGCCACATTGCTCCCACTCACTTTCTTGTAAATACAAGCTTCTCCATAAGTTTGGACAAATCCAAACTCTTTGATCACCTCATCAAAGCGGAGATTCCAACTTGATGCTTGCTTCAATCCATAGATGGATCGTGAAGCTTGCACACCTTGTTAGCATCCTTAGGATCGAGAAACCCTTTGGTTGTATCATATACAACTCTTCTTCAATATTACCATTGAGAAATGCGCTTTGACATCCATCCGCCATATCTCATAATCGAAATATGCAAGAATTGCTAACATAATCCTAACTGACTTTAGCATCGCCACAGGAGAGAAAGTCTCATCGTAGTCAACTCCTTGAATTTTTGAAACCCCTTTGCGACAAGTCGAGCTTTATAGACGGTCACATTACCATCAGCATCAGTTTTGCTTTTGAAAATCCATTTGTTCTCCACGGCCTTTCGGTCGTGAGGTAATTCCACCAAGTTCCAAACTTTATTTTCATACATGGATTCCATCTCGGATTTCATGGCTTCTAACCATTTTTTGGAATCTGGCTCATCATCGCTTCTTCATACGTCAGTAGGTCATCATTTTTATCAACCATGAAATTCATGACAGATTTCCAGACAGCCGAGCTGCAGCGTCTGCTTGACCTGCGGCGAGGTTCGTAGTACTCTTTCGGAGTTTCATGATCATTATCATTAGTTCCCTCTTCAACAGTGGAGCCAACTCCTAACAACTTTGCGCAAGGCTACTCGCCATACTTTGAAGAGAAGGTTCCACAACCTCTTCGAGTTCTACCTTCCGACTACTCACCTTTCATGAAACTCTTTCTCTAGAAAGGATCCATTCTTGGCAACAAAAACCTTGCCCTCGGATTCTGTGATAGAAGGAATACCCAATAGTTTCTTTAGGGTATCCTATGAAGACGCATTTTTCCGCTTTGGGTTCGAGTTTATCCGGTTGAAGTTTCTTCACATAAACATCGCATCCCCAAACTTTAAGAATGACTTAGGTTTGTTTCAAACCACAATTCATACTGATGTCTTTTCAACGGATTTAGATGGTGCCCGATTTAAAGTGAATGCAGCAATTTCTAGTGCATAACCCCAAAATGACAACGGCAAGTCCGCTGAGACATCATAGATCGAACCATATCTAATAAAGTACGATTACGACATTCCGACACACCATTTCGCTGTGGTGTTCCGGCAGGTGTGAGTTGTGAAACAATTCCACACTCTTTCATGTGAGTGCTAAACTCGTAACTTAGATACTCACCTCCACGGTCGGACCGTAGAAATTTGATCTTTCTATTACGATGATTTTCCACTCCATTCTGAAATTCCTTGAACTTTTCAAAGGTTTCAGACTTGTGTTTCATCAAGTAGATATAACCGTATCTACTCAAATCATCCGTGAAAGTAACAAAATAACGATATCCACCTCACGACACACTCATTGGACCACATACATCGAATGTATGATTTCCAATAAATCACGCCTGCTCCATTGAATCGAAACAGCGTTCTAGTCATCTTGCCCATAAGGCATGGCTCACATGTATCAAATGATTCATAATCAAGTGATTCCAAAAGTCCATCCGAATGGAGCTTCTTCATGCTTAACGCCAATATGACCTAGACGGCAATGCCACATATATGCGGATATATCATCATTAAGTTTAATCCTTTTAGCATCAACATTATGAATATGTGTAACATTATCATCGAGATCTAATAGAAATAAACCATTCATCATCGGTGCATGACCATAAAAGATTTCATTCATATAAATGGAACAACCATTGTTCTCGATTTAAATGAATAACCACTTCGCATCAAACACGATCCGGATACAATGTTCATGCTCAGCAGGTGCACCATAACATTTATTCAAGTTTATAACTAATCCCGACGGCAAGTGGAGAGGTAGCGTTAAACGGCGATCACATCAACGCTTGATCCATTGTCGACACGCATCTTGACCTCACCCCTTGCTAGCGGTCGCTTGTTCCAGCCCCGATTCGAGTTACAAATATTAGCAACCGAACCGTATCAAATACCCGGTGCTCATGAAAGCACTAGTCAAGTACACATCAATAACATGTATATCATATATACCTTTGTTTGCCTTGCCGGCCTTCTTGTCCGCCAGATACTTGGGGCGATTGCGCTTCCAAATCCCCTTACAATAGTAGCACTTCGAATCGACTTAGGTCCAACTCGGGTTTCTTTTCAGCGCGGCAACAAGCTTGCCGCCTTTACTTCCTTCCGCTTTCCTTCTTGTCTTCTCGAAACCGGTGTTCCTATTTATCATCAACACTTGATGTTCCTTTTGATCTCCACTGCAGCTTTAAGCATTGCGTAAGCTCGGGAGAGACTTCTTCATGCCTTGCATATTATAGTTCATCATGAAGCTCTTATAGTTAGGTGGCGAGACTGCAGAACACGATGGATGCCTAAGTCAATGGGAATCGATATTCCCAAGGACACAAGCTTATCGGCAGAACCGACATCTTGAGTACATGCTCACTAACGGAGTTGTGCTCTTCCATCATGCAGCTAAAGAACTTTTCCAAGCGTTGTAGCTCTCTGACAAAGATGTGTGTGTCTAAAATCATTTTAAACTCACCCATTGTATCAAATGCATTGCCGCCAAACGCTTTCAAGTTCCGCTCTAGCCCATACAATATGCCGCAATGAACTAAGTTGTGGTCCTCCGACGAGTCGATAGACATTCTTCTCCTCGTCAGGCATCATCAAAGGTGGGGCCTAACGCGCTTCTAGCACATATTGCTTTTGTGCAAGCAGAGGAGAATCCTCAAATTCATGGCCCATTCGGTAAAGTTGCTACCGCTCATAGTTTCTCTTTCTCCATGAACACATTGAAATTAAAAGGTGTGGTGCCATCTACAACAGAATTTGTAAAGTTTAGACTAAGTGTATGATATATTGAGTTCAACTAATCTATATTACGAATGAACTCCCACTCAAAAACGACATCCCTCGTGCCTTTTTGGTGATTACATGAACCAAATCCACTATACCAAGTCCGATCATCACGTGAGTCGGTATAGCTTCAAACGCGAGCATCAAATGGGCATCATATCAACTATATGACTCATGCTTAACCTTTCGGTCCGTGTTCCGAGGCCATGTCTGTACATGCTAGGCTTGCCAAGTTAGAACCTTAGTATTCGCGTGTGTAACTGTTTTACACCCGAAATATGGTCGTGGATCCAAGAACACCCGATCATCACGTGATGTCTTGGAGCGACGAAAACATAATCGGTGCATACTAAAGGAAGAACACATTCTTATCTTGATATTTAAATGAGGGATCATCTTATTATGCTAACAAAGCGCTAAATAAGCAATATAAGATGCTATCAAACATCATATGTTTATTAGTGAAATGATATGGTTCCCGCAGATGATCTCTATCATGTGCATCATGGTATGATCACTATCATACCTATATGTGTAAATCCAAGGTCTATGGATTTTACACGGTATGTGTGTTGTAAGAGTATCATCTCATACTTCTACTTACAATACTACCATATCATAACACTAGCCCAGCAAAAATCTAAACTAGACGCCTCTAATTTATCCATTGCAAGTTTTACGTGGCTTAGGGCTTTCGAGATAGAACCATTCTTACCTACGAACATGAACCACAACGAGGATAATCAAATTGTTGACAACTCGCTTGCAAAATAGATATTGACTATAGTAGGAGAGACAGACACCCGCTAGCCACTTATGCAAACTAGTTGCATGTCAAGCGTGGAACAGGTCTCATGTGCGAGGACATGTAAAGTTTGTCCGCCGCTTCATCCCACTATGCCACCAATATACAAAATTACAACAAAGGAGCAACAACATGATCATCATCGCCCACATACTCATATGTGTAGTACTACCCGTAAAGTATCTACGCATAGATCCGGCTCTAATACCACTTTGAGGGTTCGCAAGATAGAAAAAACAAAAATTTCCTACGATGTGAACTATATACCAAGATCTATCTACTAGATACAAACAAGGCGGATGTATATCCGTAGAGAACATACCCTTGAAGATCGACAAAGCTTAACGAGTTCAAATCGTGGTTGATGTAGACGATCTCTTGCCGATCTCAAGATCGAGAGAAGTCCTAGCGCCGCAAATCGCAAGCGCATCCATGCTCGCACACACGTTCGAGGCACCGAGCAACCTCCGCCTCCTCGCTCCAGCGATACAGCGGAAGCACAACTCTTTCTTGCCGAATAGCCACCGGGAACATGTATCTCGCTAGTCCGAGACCATGGGGATAAATTCTAGAGGGGGAGAGAGATCCTTCACGAGGAGGTGTGCGAGACAAGGGAGGGGGCTCTTTATAGGAGGAGGGGGCACCCAAGGGGTGGCCACGCCATGGGGCTGCCCTCCCCTCCTTCATTCATGTGGGTGGACACTCCACTCACAAAATGCCCTTTAAAATCCCTCCACTCAAAAGTCCACTCAAATTCCCATTAAAATTCCACCAAATTTAATGCAAACTCTCATTAAATAAAACTCTTTTATTTTATTCAGAATTTTGTCAATTACTTTAATGACAAACATTCACAAATACCCCCTTGCTAGAATTCAATTTCACATGCATAACCACTTTATGCAATTTCACCCAAAACCTGTTTCTTGATCTAGTGAAATAAATTCCTGCGCTTGTTCATTCTTTCGGCATGAAACATTTGCTCCAATTGGATGTCGGTGTCTCTTAAGTGTGTCACCCTACGGTTCGTGAATAATGCGGACATGATCGAGACCCTCTCGATCAATAATCGAAGCGGATCCGAGACCCATACCGACCCACACATTCAACGATGACTTTCTTGTGATCGTTTAACCTTTACGCTAGTATCTTAATCCCTTTGTTTCACGATATATTACATGTCCGAGATTCGATCATCGGTATCTCCATACCTAGTTTTATCTCGTTACGACATGCACTCTTTTCGCTCTGTGATATAACATTCTAGTGATCAAATCACTTGCTTGCAATCTAATCAATGTGATATCACCGAGAGGGCCCAGAGTATATCTATCCGTCATCGGGATGAACAAATTCCACTCTCGATCCATGAGCCTCAACATAACACTTTATTAGTTCTGAATCCATCTTTATAATCACCCTGTTACGGTGTGACGTTTGATGTTATCAAGAAACTCTTCCGGTGTTAGTGATTGACATGATCTCATGGTCTAAGGATTAGGATCACTTCGTAAGTTGTTATAGCAATATAAACTCAATGACTTTGATCGTAATGCTATACTTCGGATGAATGTTCGTCACACCATTACACTAATGTTGTGATCCCGTTATTAACAACATCCAATGTCCATGATCAGGAAACCTTGATCATCTTGTTAATCAACAAGCTAGTTTATGAGAGAGGCATAACTAGGAACTTTCTGTTTGTTTATTAAACACACATGTATTAACGTTTTCGTATTAAAACAATTATAGCATGCAAAATAAACATCTATCATATACTTGGAATACACATAATAAACACTTTATTATTGCCTCTTAGGACATATTCCCTTCATATAGAACTAAGAAGAAACTTGTGACTCGCCCATCCCATTCCAAGATATAGTTGTTGTTTATTTTTTCCAGTATAATGAAATCCTTCCCACATGATTTCTCATCTTGTAATCCACCATGATTTCGTTGCCAAACCGTTTATAATTCAATAAAACAATATTTTGTTTTCTTCTTTGTTTGTGAAGCTTTTGAAAAGTGTTTTACAAAATATACAGATTTGCAAGATTTTGACTTGCAATTGATAAATTTGCAAAATGTTGAATTTGCATTTGGATATTAAAGGATTAAAATTTCCTTGTAACTCTGATGTAATGCATTTTAAAGATTCTACTTGACCCACCTTGGGTCCTGGAAATAATAGATTATCCCATAAAGATAACACTTTGGTAAACCCAATTAATGATCTAATGCAACTAGATGAATGCAAATTATTCAAGTATTGTGGTTCAATTTATTTTGATTTCAATTCCTTTAATTTTTAGGTGAATTTTCCTTTTTAGTTTTTTATTGAATTTCACTTTAGAATTTTCATGTAAAATTTCACTTTAAAATTTTGATATAATTCAAGAGAATTATTTTGCACATTTCAAAGTGTATGTTTTCAAGTTGAAAATAATATTCCTATATTTTAGGAAATATAATTTTAATTTAAAGGATTTTTTAAGTATTGTTACTCTATTAAAAGTAATTCTTTAATTTCAATGATCAACTTGGAATTTTTATCTATTAAAGAATATTTTTAGTAATTCTAGAAAACTAGGATGTACAATTCTTACATTTTTCCATATTGGGAACTATTTTTATTTTATTTTTCACAATTGCCTTAGGGTACTTTCTGTTAATTGGGTTTTTTAGTAATTATGGAATTATCATTTTACCCCTGACCTCACTGGTCAAACTAAAGTGGTCAAAACCAAGGAAATGATTCGGTTCAGTTCACTCTCTCGCTCGCGTATCTCTTCCTCTTTCTCTCTTGCAGACGCGCTATAACGCCATTGCTTTCATTCGATTCATTCATTTCGCTCCGTCCGCCTCGCCACCGACATGGCTAGCGTCCGCTCGTCGTTTCTCCACACTACAATCCTACCCCAGGGATTCGTCACTCTCGATCTCTCAGGGCCATGTGTAACCCCACCCTGAAACTAGGGTTTCGATGAGATGGCACCGTCGTTCTCCCATGATCCTCCAGTCTTCACTTGTCGTTGAGATGGTGTCGAAATTCCTCCCTAGCGTCTCCCTCGCACTAGCTAGAAGGCACATGTCGAGGTGCTCACTCTCGAGTGATCCTTGTGTCACCGCGATGGTATTCTTCTAAAGGAAATATGCCCGAGAGGCAATAATAAAGTGGTTATTATCGTATTCCTTATTTATGATAAATGTTTATTTTGCATGCTATAATTGTATTAATACGGAAACGTTAATACATGTGTGTTTAATAAACAAAAAGTAAGTTCCTAGTTATGCCTCTCTTATAAACTAGCTCGTTGATTAACAAAATGATCAAAGGTTTCCTGATCATGGATATTGGATGTTGTTAATAACGAGGTCGCAACATTATTGGAATGGTGTGATAAACATTCATCTGAAGTATAGCATTATGATCAAAGTCACTGTGTTTATATTGCTATAACATCATACGAAGTAATGTTAGTTCTTAGACCATGAGATCATGTCAATCAGTAACACCGGAAGAGTATCTTGATAACATCAAACGTCACAACATAACGGGGTGACTATAAAGATGGGTTTAGTGCTACGAAGGTGTTATGTTGAGGCTCATGGATCAAGAGTGGAATTTTTCCATCCCGATGACAGAGAGATATACTCTGGGCCCTCTCGATGATATCACATTGGTTAGCTTGCAAGTAAGTGATTTGATCACCAGAATGTTATATCACGGGAACAAGAAAAGAGTACATGTCGGTAACGAGATCAAACTAGGTATGGAGATACCGATGATCGAATCTCGGACATGTAATATATCACGAGACAAAGGGATTGAGTTATATGCGTATAATGTTCACACGATCACAGAAGTCATCGTTGAATATGTGGGAGTCAGTACGGATCTCCAAGTCCCGCTGATGATTATTAATCGGAGAGGGGTCTCGATCATGTCTACATTATTCGTGAACCATAGGGTGACACACTTAAAGTATATCGACACCATTTGGAGCAAATAATATGCCAGAGAAAGAAAAGAAAAGCGCGGGAATTTATTTCACTAGACACCGAAACTGTTTCGGTTGAAATTGCTGAAACTAGTTCTGCATGTGAAATTGAATACAGCAAGGGATTTTATGTGAATGTTTGTTAATTAAAGGAATTAACAAAATTCTGAATAAATAAACAAAAGAGTTTTATTTAAATGAGAGCTTGCATTAAATTTGATGGAAATTTAATGCATGTGAGTGGATTTTTGAGTGGAGGCTCTTTTATGGGAGTGGAGGCTTTTCATTTTGAGTGGGAGCTCCACCCACTTGAATGTGGAAGAGGTGGGGGCAGCCACCATGGCTGGGCGCCATGCCACTTGGGGTGCCCCCTCCCTATAAAAGGCCCCCTCTCCTCCTCTCAAAGTACACCTCCTCGTGAAGGATCTCTCTCTCCCCTTTAGAATTTACCCATGGTCTCGAATCAGCGAGATACATGTTCCCGGTGGATTTTTCTGGAAGGATTTGTTGCTTCCGCTGCTTCGCTCGAGCGAGGGCGCAGAGGTTGTCGGGGTATGTGCGATCATGGATGCACCACTGCTTTGCGGTGCTGGACCGGCTGGACCAGATGGACTTCTTCTTGATCTTGAGATCGGCAAGCGTTAGACTACATCATCCACGAGTACAACCTCGTTAACGCTATTCGGTCTTCGAGGGTATGTATTCTATGGATGTATATCCACCCGTTGCTTGTATCTAGTAGATAGATCTTGGTACATAGTTGTTCCCATCGTAGGAATTTTTTTGTTTTCTATGCTGCGAACCCTGCATCTTCCTCCTCTCCGGCCTTGGTGAGCTCAGCTCTCGTTTTCGCCAAATGTAAGATTTCTTCCTTCTCATAGTCTCTCTTTTCTCCTACTCTGATTTCTACTGCCGGCTTACTATATCTAGGTTTAGCTTATACTATTGTTGCTTCTAGGGTTTGGTATCCTTATAGATGTTTCTAGAATGTTGTAATGGTTCCTATAGTATGTAGGATGCTTCTATTGCTTGGTTGATTCATAACTCTTGGTTTGATTCTGAGCTGTCTTACTGAATTTCTTCATTGTGCGAGGTTGATAGTGAACTGCCTATTTCTTCAGTTAAGTGTTTAAAGTTACTATGAGTGAAACTCTAGTGCTCTAATGGTCTTATTATACTAGCTAGGTTCCTTGATATTGATCCATACAATTTGAGAATCAATACTGTTAGGTTTCCATAATTGAACCTTCTATTATCTGTCAGATTAAATGTTGTGTGTTAGTTTAAATTTTGTCAATTACTTATAGTTTGTTCTTGCTATCATTGTGGTAAAAATCCAAAACCCAAACATTTTACTCAAGTTTGTTTTTAATTCTTTAGTTCCTTATGCTAATTATTTAGTAGCTCTATCTATTATAGCTACACTGATATACAACTGTATTCTTATGTTTTTACGTATTAGTTGTTTACTGAACTTGGTTTAGTGATCACTACAAGTGTATTTTTTAGATTATTTTCATTTATTTTTATAGGTTTACTATATAAGAATCTTTTCTTTGTATCTACCTTTTCATCCTTAGGATGATTCTATGATCTATTCTAGGGATGAAAGGCTAGATATGAATTTTATGTTCTTAATTACTAATATACTGACTACTTCTTCTCCTGGTTAATTAAGTTGGTGATTGTGGTGTTCTTCCTAAAGGAAGATACAAAGCTGCTACTAACCAGTGATAGTGTTGGTGATACTATTTTAAAATATCTCTCTCTCTCTCTCTCTCTAGATCCTACTAATCCTTGACTAATAAGATCCTATTTTAGGATTTTAGCTATAAACCTTTTAAGATTCAAAAGTGTACTTGAGAAAGATCTAGTGTTGTTCTTCTCTTCATTGCTTATATTCTTGCTTGATTCATTCTCTCAATTATCTGCCTCTCACTTGGGAGTATGGTCGCTGGTTTGCTCCTTTTCCCCAACCACTGGTCTAAGGTGTTTTTTATGAGCATTGCTCTGGAGCGTTGTGATTTCTAAGCTGTGTTTGGGGTCCTATTTATAGTGTTGTAGGGTTTATGTGTTGTTTACAACTAGGGTTTACATGCAAGGTGACTAACCTGCTTATAAAGCCTCTCAGTGTTGTCCTATGTGCAGATTCAGTGCACTAATCAGCGTATGTCATATGCCAATTTTTGGCATGACGATTACGGGTTTGTTTGTTCATTTTCTCTTTAATAATTTGGGCAAAACATTTATTTTTGGTATGGTGTTTTTGTCACTATCTTCTTCAATTCCGGTGATCACTAGTTTTCGGTTTAGATTATTATCTGGTCTTGTTTTCTTTTTGTCTAGCTTAAGGAACTGCAAGTGTTCATTAGCTGGATAGTGATTCTTTTAAAGAATCCATGGATTGGGATTTGTTTGGTCATGTGAATTTCTTAGAAAAATTTCTGATCTAAGGTTTGATTCGCTTGATCTAGGTTACATAGGCTGGCTCCTATTTGCTTTTAGCTACTATAGCCATTATTCTACTAAGGTTTTGCTACCGTATCTAGCTATGTGCTTTCCTATGTGATCATCCTGCTAGTGAGTAACATTGTCTTGGGCTCTTGTTATTCCTTATTTTTCTCACTATCAAAAATCTATTGCTTTTGTTGTTGTTTCCATTTTCATAAAACCTCAATCACAGTGTCTAGGACCAGTTCCTGGACATGTACTTGGATTCTACAACAACTAGTTTTGCCTTAGGGAAAAACCCACATTTTAACCATCACCATGGTTTGTTTTGCATATCTAGAGAGGCTTGAAGAATGAGCATAGCAAGATTAAGATGAGAAGACTAGTTTAGGTTTTAGTTTGTTTTTTCCTTTTCTTTTCCTTTGTATTTTGTAATAGGATCATAACCTATTTATAATATTCTTATATGAAACCCTCATGTAAGAAACCTTGTATCCATTTATTATGAGTAGAGACCATTTTATGAGAATTGTCACACTTTCCTCATATTTGTTCTGGTTTTTATTTATTTTCTAATGTGCATTTGTATTTGAATTCAAGATTGAATAATTCAAACCTCAATTTTGAATTCAAAGTTGATTCTATTTCTAACTAGAACCTTTATTGTTGAGTGTAAGTGTATTTGAGTCTTTGCACTCAAATAAAAATGCGTGTTGAGTCCCTAAAGTTTGAAAATATAAGTTCACTTTGAAATTTAAATTTAATTCCTAGTGTTGCCCTAAGTCAAAATTAAACACTAGAGTTCAATTTCTATGACTCGTATCTTCTCAAAACAAATGTTTAAAAAACATTTACAGGTTCACAAATGCATGCAATACAATTTCATCGATTACATCTAGTCCCTAAGCTATCCTATTCTTCGAGATGTTACACGATGTCCTGTAGTTTCACAAGGATGGGAGGTGGCACCTCTAGTTAGTATTCTGAATGATTAATTCATCGGGGTGTGGCTAGTCTTGTACTTTATTTATCTATTTTGTAACAGGATTCCCTATCGGTTCCATTCCTATGGTTCTATTTATAAAAGCGGGCGAGCTCTCTAAAAAAGTTATTACTGTCTTTGGGTACGTTTCATGAGAGTCCTTTCTTCAAGCTGCAGCACGCATGCATGCGAGCAAGGAGCGCCGGGCAGTACACGCAGCTGCATGCACGCGTACGTACACCGGCCACGCATGCATGGCTGCCACGGCGAGCTGACGATGGGTCACTGGTGGGCCGAGCCAAGCTGGGCAGCGGTGGCGTGGAACGCGGGGCTAAGCGACGACTAGATGGACAGGACGGACGGGCAGGACTTGGATATATCTAGCCATGGATCGCGGCCAAATCTGGTCCGTCTATGGCGCTGCCACATGCCATGCATGCGGAATGGCTGGCCGGTTCATCGATCGATCAGCTGTATCGACCATGGAATTGAAATCGATCTCTGATCGGTTTGGCGCCACTCACATAAAAGATGCACGATCGAGACGGTTTTGGATCGACTGGCCTCTCTGCTGACCAGCTTGCTAAGCCACCGCAGGGCCGACGCAGACGCCTCAATGCATGCCCACAGCAGTCTCCACCCTTTTCTCTAGATCGTTCCATCCTAAGATTAATATTTTAATAAGTTTTAGTAGATCAGCTAATAATTAAGGCCAAGCTATGACTACTCACAATAAGAATATCATAGATGGTATCAATGTATCATATGCATACAAAACACTGACGTGTCACTATAATTAATCATAAAAGAGATCATAATATACCATACTAGGTAGATACAGTATTATAACATATAAAAATAAAAAATCAAATCAAAAAATCTTAAACATAATATTTTTGAGATTGTACAATTTAATAAATATGATAAAATTATGACTACTAGATGATACCATGTAGTATAAGATAAAAATATTACCCATTGTGAGATCCGGCCTTCCTCCACCGCGTCACACAGTGCCATGCAAAAGGTATTGTTCATGTATCCCAAGAAAGATCGAAGAGGACACGCTAGCATTCCGTTCTGACGTCATTTCTCGTCATCCTCCTGCGGAAAGATCTTGTCAATGGCATGCATCGATCTGTCCCAGATCCATCCCGTGAACCCATCTCTCTCTCCTCTAGTCTCTCTGGCTACGCCTGCATATGGGTGCACAGTGAGCCGTGCAATCGTATCTGAGAGAGGTGTCCGAACCACGAACCGTCGCCCAGCAGAGAGCACGCGATTGCTGGACTTCGTTTCAGGCACTACTAGTATTTACTTGTTTTCCAGCGCCCAGATGTACGTAGGTACTTCCTCTGTTCGGGATTATAGTTCCTACACGCATAACTAAGTTGTTAATTTGACTAACAAAATATAATTTATATATTATAAAAATTATACCATTACAAAATATAACCTCTAAAGTTTCTAATGGTATAATTTTTATGCTATATTATTTATGCGTACAAGTACGTGCACCATATAACCTCTAAAATATAACCTCTAAAGTACGTGCACCATATATACTTATTCAAAAACAATTGTGCGTACAAGTAAAAATAGTGTGGTACTACCCCTTTGTTTCCAAATACAAGATGTTTAGGTTTCTTTTTTGAAACACATACACGTAGAAGCCTTTTAGTGTTTATTTATTTTGCTTCGGCGAACATCTATACTATTAAAAAGATTGGGACCGTTCGTCACCCAGCCAAAAAATCCGGCTGCCTTGAAAAGACGAATTTGCCCCTGGCTTTTCGGAGGTATTACAAGATGTGCCACCGCAAAGTTTGTCAACCTACTTTTCTCTCTCTCTCCCGAAGCTTCGCGACGCCCCAGTGCCGACCGGCGGTGGGCTAAAAAATGGCGGCAGCGGCCATGGAGATGTGGGAGTGGAGTGCGGGGAGGTTGCGGAGGAAGTCACTGGCCCGAGCCCCCTCACCCGTGACGCTGGCCCGAGCCCCCTCCCACGCAAGCGGGAGCTCGAGGACGAGTGGCTGTACGCCTCGGGGAAGGGGATCGGATGGCGGTGCCGGCTGCCCCACAGGCAGGAGCTCGAGGGCGAGTGCCTGTACGCCTCGGGGAAGGGGATCGGATGGCGGTGCTGGCTGCCGGCGGACTCGCGGACGGGGCGCACACCATGGCGGCGGCAGCACGTCAGTGTCACGCCCCAACACCTGTTCTGCTCCAACACGAACTACAGAAGCTGGCAGAGGCGTCATCCTCTCCACCGTCGGCGTTCAAGGTGGCCTGGTCGGATCTAGCGGCGTCAGCGTTCATGGAGGCTGGGTGAGAGTGGGGAGGATGGGACGAATTGGGGACGGGGATGCTACAGAAGCGAGCGAGGGAGGCAGCGGAGAGGCAGCAGAGAGAGAGAGGAAGGTGGGCGGCGGCGATACGCTGGAGGCGGGGCTTGCGAGCGAAGGCAGCGGCGGCGCGCGGGAGTTGGGATCTGGCGGTGGGGCAGCACGGGATCGAGGAGGCGCAGACGGGCGCTCGGGAGGGACGGTCGTCGCGGGGAGGCGGCGCGCAGGGGGCTCCCTGTGGTTGGTGACGATGGGGATTGGGGGCCGCTGGGATTCGACCTACTAGCTCCACCGTCAGGCAGCCACCATGTGGAGAAGATGGTGCCCCCATTCCTGGAGCTACTAGCAATGCTCACCCTCCGCCACAACTCCCTCTACTCCAACACCGATCGCTGCCCTCACGATCCGCAATTTAACTGAACTCGCTAGACTGCTCCGACACGAACGCGTGCTCGACGACGGCACCATGGTTGCCCTCATAAAAGCACTCAATCGAGATCAAAGCCCCAACTTGAAGTCGCTCGCCTAGATCGAAATTGAAACCCAACCCAGCTCGAATTCCTCATGGAGATGAACTGTCGATTTTTTCTTGTTGCTTCTGAATTAATTATGAACTGTCGATTTGGTTTATGTTGTTCCCGCACAATAGCGCTTCCCTCGTCATCCATGTGGAGAGCCGAACAGAGGGGGACCTGGAGGGCTGGAGTTGGAAGGGGAGCAGGTGTGGAGGCGGAGGGCTGGTCGCGGCCTCGCGGGTAAGGGGCAGGGGGGCTGATTTCAGCGTCGGCGGCGGTTCCCTTGTGGTGACGCGCGTCTCTCGTGGTAGCAGCCGCCGACGGCCGTCGCGCAGGCCAACCCATGCGCGCACTGCTTCCTGTCGTGTATTCTCAGCCAAAACTGAAACAGGATCGCCTCGCTGCTCCCATCCACTGTGTGAGCTTCTGCTGGCACGTCTGAGAGTGGAGTCCAATCATCACGTGTTTCATTTTTATTTGCAATTCATTGGCATTTGCTTCAGGTTTGATTCTGAATCTCAAAATTGCAGTAGCGTGACAGCAATTGTTAGTGAATTTTTATACTCCGAGTCCGACCCATATCAGTTGACTCAAATTTGTCTAGATTTAGATAAATCTAGACACTATTTAAAATATAAGTTTATCCAAATTTTTACAAATCCAAGTCAAGTAATATGGGTCAGAGAGAGTACCTTAAGATATCAAATTGAGGTGGCGCCATTTGTTCAAGAAGTGAATATTCGGGTATTGTAGCTGTCTTTCAAGCCGTGGTTGATTACATTGTTGAACAAGAATCGCTGTGGAGAAGCCTTTCATCGTTAGGTTTACATGCACCCTTTGATATTTCTGTACCAGTTTGAAGTAAGGAATCATGTAGGAGCACTTCTTTATTGTGCATTGTCCACCTATTTCTTGCTTGTCTGTAATTTCTAAAAGATTTTGATTTTATTCTCCTCTCGAGTTTCTGAATGAATTTGCTAAATTTTTTAGGTTGGTGTTGTAATATGCTTGCATTAAATGTTTTAATCCACCATTTGGGGTGTAAATAAAACATTTGCTCCAATTAACATTTTGTTTTCTCATGACCACAACGGTTGCTTATTTCCACATACACCATTTATGAGAAGGATGCGAAGTATTCGGTTCACAAAATGATGGATTTATTTTCATGTTTACATGTTTAACATCACATGATAGCCTATGGTGCAACTTATCTTACATATGACTTTCCTCACAAACTGCCATTATACCAATAGTAGATTATTGAAGAAAAAATAAATTAAGTATAAGGCAGTAGATAAAATAAAATTGATGATTTAAAACAATAGTATTCCCTCTGTCATAAATTACTTGTCAACGCGATAATTGTTGTTCCGTGGCAACGCACGGGCATTCAACTAGTATATACTAATAGGTGTATAGATACGTGTATTTTAGAGAAAGTCTAGAGCATCATATAATTTGAAACGGAGGGAATACAAGCAAAAGATCTCTACGTTTGACTCAAATTCTTGGTTCAACTAAAAAGATAAAGCAATCAAAAGCTGAAAACCAAACTAGTCGTACCAAAGAAGCATATTTAAATTCGGCATTTTTGCTCACCTTTCATAGTAGGGCAACCGATGTGAATGTCCTATTACCACTGTTTCATAGTAATATAAAAAGTTTTGGTAGGCTATTTTAGCCTCGAAAAACATCTTATAATTAGAAATGGATGTAGTACTTAGCAGAGAGGGGCATTAATATTCTATACATACCATGGAACTAAAAATAGAGAACCGAGTTTTTTCACTTAAATAAAAGTGCATATATAATCTCTGAAATAGGTTAGGCCCTACTGTTGTCAGCTACAGAATGTACAAGTAGCCCGGTAGAAGAGCAGTGAGTACATCAGCTAGCAACAGTAATGACGAGAGGGAGCTTCGTCACGTAGCGTCCTGTGCACCCTGCTTCGCTGGGCCCGCCTCCCGCAATCGTTAAACCGACCCCTTTTTGTATTTGCTACCCCCGCTACAGTACCAATCGATCGATGCTGCGGCGCATGCACACAGTACAAAATGATTTGTCTAGGCTGTACAGTACTACTACTATAGCAACAAAAGATAATTTTCTTTCTCTTCCGTCTGGGCTTCTGTTCTGCGTCGTAGCCTGCGGCCACATCCGAAGATACTGGCCACACACGAGAAGATGTACTAGTACTTCTCACTGGAAAAATAAATAAAATACCATATCCATGGGCGCATGAGTGAATGCGTAGCTGCAGAATGATGTAACTGAAGCTTGCACACACATCGTGGTACTAGGCTTCTCCTTGGAGAGATGGTAGATGCTTGTAGCTGGCAGCTACGTACCGGCCGGCCAGCCAGCTCATAGGGAGTGACGCTGCATGTATAGTACGTACTTGGGGATGCCAGGACTATCAAACAATGATCGTGCATGCATGCACACATTGTGTGCGTAGCCATACATAGGGAGTGGTGCATCTCACGTGGTGTGTGTGTACTGCAAACTAATAAGGCCCTTCTGTAGATCACATGAATACAAAGAAAAACACAGCAATTTTGATAGGATTAGAAAATTGCAAAACATAGGAAAACCGGAGAAATAGCTATTTGGATGAAGCACATGAAAAATATGTTGATCCTATGCGAACGAGTTAAAACACACACGAAAACTAAGGGATTCTTTGAGTACGAAAAACCAACTCTACATACACGAGGGTGTCCCGGGCTTATCCCTGGCATCCATCCCTCGTCCAGATTCTTTTGCAAATTCTAAAAAACACCCTAGGCTATATCTCTTTCATGTCAACAAGTTCCTCCCGTTTCTAGGAACATACCCTGCCTCCATCTGCTCCACCTCTAATCATGGCTTCCTGGCTAGGATCTAGGACGGGGATTGCTGATTTGTTGGTCGTGAATTGATCCCATACGGGGTGATAGTGGAGCACGTGCTGCTGCCCATGGAGGTGGTGGCGATGCGTCGGCGGCCGGGATGAGGCGGAGGATAAGGGTGGGGAGGCGGCGGCTGCGTCCACGGGGCATCCGGCGATAACTTTTTTTTGGGGCGGTGCGGCCTAGGCATCAGGACATATGAGATAAGATAAGGAGGGTGAGTTCGTGTGAGGATGAAACAAAGTGGACAAGGACATGTTCGCTCCTATATGGCCTTGAAAGTGTACAATGTCCAGGTTGAATGTGCAAAATAGCCTGGCACGAATCTTAGAACAACCATGATTGTTGGATAAGCCAGGAACACCCACACCATGGTAGAAAAACTGCGTCGTGAATCACATGGTTACAATGAGAAACGCAAGAATAAGATAGGATCGCAGGTACAAAATAGAGAAAAAAATGCATAAATAGTCATTAATTAGTTGTTGAAGTGAGCTACTCCCTCCGTCCTAGAGTGTAAGTCACAATCTCATTTTCAGATTGTCCCGCATATGAAGCAAATACGGCATATTTTTGCATTAATTTGAGTTAATTAGTACATGCAGCCCACACCTTTCTCTCCTCCAAATGCATCGGTTTGGCATGTCCACCATGCATGCAGTAATTATGGGGCTGTTTTTATTGGTTGTACCAGATACGAAGCATCACAATCCGGCCTAATTAGTCATAATTTTAGTCCCAATCACGTTAAGTCTTGGGCCAAGATATTAGAGAATTGTGACTTACACTCTAGGACGGAGGGAGTAACAACGACTAGTTCGATGTACTTTTATTATGGACGAGCCGGTGTGGCGGGAAGACAGCTAAACGGCGGAAAATTGAAAGAGAAGCAGGGACACACAACACACGGTTCCAACAAAATAAATGGTCTACGAAAAGACAAGGAGGCACACGAGTTTTGTTTGTGAAACCAGTTGTTTACTCTGCATACGATTCTGTACTTTACATCATTTGCGATGTTTTAGCGGCGTTGACATCGAACTTTTGGGACGTTAGGGATCTTCCTCGCATCATACGATAAGGGACTTCAGAGTGCAACCGGCCGGGGGTTGGGGGCGTTCTGTACTAGTGAAACATGCAGAATTGAGACGTCATATCTACTCCAACAATACATGATTTTGTATGTATCAAAATTAGTTTCATTCATCATCACAAGGAAAGCAAAGGATTCTTAAGGAGTGGTTTGAGTGCATGTCAGATTTTCTACTTCCTTCTTCTCGAATTAGATGTCTTAGATTTATCTAGATTCGCATGTATTTAAATATGTCTTAGTGAAATAGATATATGTAAATCTAGACGAATCTTTGGCATCTAATTCGAGACAGGGGGAGTATAAAAAATTTAGTGCAAAGAATATTTTAGATAAAATTCTTATACAGTCGAATCCCACAAATCAAACATCCACGGTTGCAAATTTTTCCAAGGATTTGGATACGTCAAAATTACTATACGGATATTTGTAACAAAAGGCAATTTGATTTTTTTTCAAAAAGATTGGACGCTCGACTTCGGCTAATGCACATGACCATGTAATGCAAAATTCAACTGGCACTTCGGTGAGTGGGAGAAGGGATCAAGCACGAGAGGAGACAAAGGGGAGAGACTGGCTCATGGTCAGGTGCGCGCGGCACGGAGCCAAAATGACTTCCGAGGAAGCAGATGCAATGCGCCAAACCCACATCCATCGAGGAGCACAACGCGCGTACGTCACAAGGCGCCAACTCCGACTCGACGCACCGCACGCAAACGGTCAGACACCGATCGATCGATTTGAATGAAGGGCATACGTTGTACAGGTAGGTACCTAGCTCACGTGGAGAGAGAGAGGCACGCACGCTATTTTTTTTTTTTGGACAGACAAAGGCCCCGAAGGACCTAGATTATGCTGCATTGATTCCATGCGGTGGTACAAATTACATGGAGGACCTCAATGAAAAGTAAAATTACAATATGGTCCTATACAAGGGGACCTTAGAAACATCTGAGGTTGAATAAGCGCCTCGTTGGCATTGAGGGATGCCTCTCGTAGGCATCGAAGTTTTTTTTTTTTGAACATAGGGAGCCCCCGAAGGGGCAAGAAGCCTTTATATTAAATATACCAGTGGGTGTACAGGAATTTTACAGAGAACCCCATGAAAATAAATTTAATACATGGGTCCCTGACAAATGCAGAAAGGACCGTGAAGAAAGATGGCAGATTACAACCAGATCCTTCTCTTTCCCCACTGCCGAGCCAGAAGCCACGCTTGCTGTTGCCGAACACCGCCACAGGGACTATACCACTTGCGCCGATGCCGACCAGCCTCAAAGAACAAAGAAGCAGAAGGGGCCTCCTAATGGAGGTTGATAAAGGACTGGAGCATACCAGCAGATTCCGGTCGCCATGGACCAAGGATGCGCTTGGGAAAATAGAGGCTTCACATCTCCCATGCCGACATCACCTAGATCGAGGCCCAACAACCCTCCTCGTATCACCAACTCCACCCAGGAGAGAAGAAGAGGAGAGCATGGCTATACCTCCATTAGGCCACTGATACGTTGGAAACGTATTTATAATTTTTGATGATCCATGCTTGTTTATTATCTACTTTGCTTTACTTGTATACACTTTGAGGTGCCTTTTACATGTTTTCTGGTACTAACCTATTAACAAGTTGCAACAAGGCGGATGCCTGCTTTTTTGGTTTCAGAAAAGTTAGTAAATAAATATTCTCGGAATTGGACGGGAGAAGGACAAAGTCAATAACTTTCCGTGGGAAACAAGAAGTCCAGAGGAGAGATGAGGAGGCCGGCCAGGGGGGGCAGACCCACCCTAGGCGCGGGTGGGCCCTACCCCGCGCCTGGGTAGGGTTTTCCTGCCCTGGCGGCCGCCTCGGTCTCCCCCTTCTCAAATAAGAAGCCCCCGATGCGTAAAACTCTCAGACCACCGTAAATCCACGAAACCGTCAGAGCCGCCACCATCGTCCCTAGATCGGGGTTTGAAGTTCTTCCCACCACTGTCGGAGGAGATCATCCCGAGGCCTTCTCTCGGTATGATTCGTGAGTAGTTCCACCTAGACTATGGGTCCATGTAGTGGCTAGATGGTTATATCTCCTTCTTTGTGCTTTCATGTATAGTTCTTGTGAGTGTCGCTCATGATCAAGATCTAATCTATTTGTAATCATGCATGTTGTGTTTATGGGATCCGATGAATATTGAGATTATTATGTTGGTTTGATTAATGGTTCTATCTTTATGATTCTATCATGTATATGTTGTTTACGATCTTGAATGCTCTCCATTGCTAGTGGTTATTCAGAACCCTCGAATCGGACCTATGCAAGTTTGGGCAAAATTCACCAAACCCGCATAGAAACGATTCAAAGGTGCCCACCAGCACTTTCGGCGGGTGGAAAACGGTAATAACATTACACAACAGTCCTCGATGGGACCCACATATAAGAGATATATATAAATGACTCAAAGAGTCAAGAAGATGATGTAATGTACAAGATCCAAATCACCTTGATAATGGTAGAGCGTCCGACTACGGACAAGAAGCAAATGGGGCTAAGAGCCCGAAGAATAACCAATGGCGTCCATAACTCCTGCCAAGCGGAAGGGTAACCCCGCTAACGACGTTGATCTCAAAACCGCTTAAACAAAAGGGGTGCCGCAAAGGGCAAAGGAAAAAGAAGGAGCGTCGATCGAGGCCAAGACACAGCGAGGCTAGAATGCCGGTCCTCGCCTACATAGGTATGGTGGATCGCGCGGCAAAGATGCACTAAACAACCTATAGAGACTCGATACAACTAGCGGTTATCGAGAGGGTGAGAAAAACCTAACCGATCCAACACAAGCTATCACCAAACAAACCCATCCTGGTGTTTCCCCTCGAGACCATCGAGGAAGTCAACCGAGGAACTCACATTATGGCGCTTTTACTTATTCGATTATAGTTGCACTTTACTAGTCGTTAAGATAATCGCTACGATAAAGTAAAGTGGGCACTTTTAGTTAACCATTCCGTGATAGTTGCAACAATTACTAATCAAAAGTGCATAGCATGAGATAAACCCAAAACCCAAAGCTTGTTGGTACTTTTATTCAGCCATTCCGCTAGAAGTTATAGATTTACTAGTCAGTACAATTGTCGCAAGCGACCACCAAACAAGCAATTGTGGGCGTATTAATTAGCCATTCCATTATAGTGAAGCTGATTACTAGTCATTATAAGTCAAATTTATAGCAGAAACTTTAGTTTTGCTTGTCTATGATCGAGATATCGGCTCCAAGTCGTCCATATCCGCGACACGGCTTTCGAAAGTTTTACCCGCCGGGTGCACCAATAGCAACACACGCTCGATCAACCTCGAAAACCAAATCAAAACCCAACGAGGCTTTCACGAGAACAATTACAGATTCGAAATATTTCAGGGGCCACCCTTGAGTATACCCGAACGGAGTAAGCAAGCTCGAGACGGACTCAAGGTTTGCGTCGATGGTCAGAACGACAAAGTCCCCAATCGGGATGCCGATACAAAAACATCCCGCTTACCTAACAGACAATGCGAAGACCTCGCACAATTTAAATACGTAGTAGCATGGCATAAGTACAGGATAGTAAAACACCTCAAACTAGTTTGTGGCCCCAAGAAATAAGATGAATCAAGCTCGCTCGGGGTCCCATATACCTCCCGGATGTGGATAGCGCGCAAAAATCAAGGAACAGTATCAAGTACTCGGGTCTTACGGACACAAGTGGGCTCGAAACCAAATATTATCTATCACCCACCGATGCCTCTGCTTATTCAATTTTAGTTGTTTTAAACAGAAATTAAAGTGACGATAAGTAAAACTAGAATCATCTCCAACATCAACATGCGGCAATACATCAACAACTGTGGCATTTGACAACACGCGACAACACTTGAGCAAGCGATCACGACACGCAAGTCCAACTATCTACCAAACAATGTAATAGGATGTGTCCAAGGCAATATACTACCATAGGGATATCAAAGGATACGAAAACTAGAGCATCGCAACACAGATAGCAATAGATCAACAGGAGGGAATAAAGACTATAAAAGTAAGATAGGTAGAAAGGGGGAGATGCTCGCCTGAAAGCATTGTCGAAGGTTCAACCGAAGATCGGGGCGAAGCTCACATCAACTCAACGGCCTTATCCGCGAAGAAGCAAAACACTAGAATACACACCGGATGCAATATTTAATAATACGGCAGAAGATCGGCATGATGCATGTACGATGTATGACATGGCAAAGGTGCGATGCAATTAGGTCATATTAAGCGGAACCGGGGTCCCGACAATTATTTAGGTGGTTCAAGTTGTTTAGAACCCCCGCAATTTTAAATGTTGCATTAGCAAGACAAAAGATGGCACTGGTTCGCTACACAAGTTTAAATGAGGCCAATATAAGGCTAGATTTGCCCGCATATGGGCCCCATATTTAATTATTAGGTGATTCGGCATAAGGCCCCAAACCACGTATATGCATGCGAGATGACAAATTAATATGCAACAATGTTATGTTTCATTTATGAAATAGGGTTGGCGGAAAGGGTTCACACATGGGGTCCTCGACGGTCTTGGTGTTCAGGGTGGGGCGGTCTCGTGGTTCGTGGTTCGGACGGACTTGGGGTTCCGGTTCGATTTAGCGTTCCGGTCGGTTCGTTTCTTCCGTTCGCATCGGGCAGATCTTGTCGCATCGGATTCTTCCGGTCGGGGCGTTCTTGTCGCGTTCGCGGTCTTCGGGTCATGTCGACGGTCTTGTCGTACCGATGGGTTGGCCCCCGTGTGGCGATCTTGGCGTTAGGGGCGAACTTGGCGTTCCGGTTCGGGTCGATCCTGTCGATGAGACGAGCTTGGCATCCCGGTTCCGGCGACATTGACGTCAGAGGGTTCAACCTTCGGGTTCGCCCGCCGCCAGGACGGTCTTGATGTCGATCTTGTCAGCTTCAAGGGGCTTGTAGGAGGGCCGCTAGACGAGGTGGAGTTGTAGGCCGACGCTACGGAGCTCGAGCTGCAGACGGCACGGACCCGAGCGGCACGGCAGAGAGACAAACACGGAGGCGCGGGCGGCGACTGGGAAGGTCGTCGGTGGAGGGCGGCGTCGGGTGGAGGGTGGCCGGAGGCGGGGCCGTGGCGGCGAGGAAGCCCGCGGCGGCGGCGCGGGCGCGAGGAGCTCGGGAGGTGGCGGCGAGCACGGCTCGGCAGAGGACGACGGCACCGTCACCATCAAGGCGCGCAGTGGCGGTGATGATGGCGACGGGCGACGGGGCCTGGAGGCGCCAAGCGGGGACGGCCGGAGACGACGAGGGTTGCGCGGGCGGCGCCGCTGCTCGCAGAGGGCGGAGGCAAAGGCGGAGCTCGGTGCGGTGGGGACCGAGGCGGCATGCTGGCAAGGCCATGGCGGTCGCGGGCGGGCTTGCCGAGGCCAAGCACGCTGGGGAGAAGGGAGGAGCAGACGAGGCGGGGCGGCTTGTCATGGTGGAGGCGGCTGCCTGGTCGCAGCGAGAGGAGGCGGCGCGGGTGGAGAGCGGCCACATGGGTTGGTGGGCGAGGAGAGGGACGCGAGAGCGGTGGGAAGGCGGGAGCGGAGGGCTGCCGCGACGTGGAGCGCCGGAGGAGGGAGGGCGAGCCGAGGAGGGCGTGGCTGGCCAGCGAGGCAAAGTGGAGGGCGGAGCAGGTCGGGCTGGGCGGCGGGCGAAGGAAGGCTGCGGAGGCGCGCTGGGACTGAAGGCGGCTGGAAGGACGCGGGGCGCGGGCGAGGGTGCACGGCTGGGCCGGCCGGTTTGAGGAAGCTTGGTGAAGGGGAGCCTGGGCGCGGGAGAAGATGGTGCGGGGCGAGCGAGGCAAGCTACGCTGGCGGGGAGCGGGTCGCTGGAAAGGGGAAAGAGGAGGGAGGAGAGGGGCACGCGGGGAAGAAGCAGGGGAGGCGCGTGGGGCCTGGGGGCGGAGTCCATGAAGGTTGGTGGCTGGGATGTAGCTGGCACGGTGGGTTTGTGTGGGAGTGTGTGGGGCAGGTGTGGGGCCCCAGTCAATGGTGTGAGTGTGTCCGTGTGTGTGATTAAAAGGTTGGGAGGGTGAGGGTGGCGTGTGAGTTGAGAGGAGAGAGAGAGAAAAGGAGAGAGGGATTGGGTGATGTGGCAGGCAGGAGTGGTGGAGGAGAGGAGAGGTTGAGGTGGCGGCTACCCATTGGATGGTGTGATGTGGCAGTTGGGTGTGGGTAGCTAATTGGGTAGGTTTAGGTTTTAGGAAGGCGGTTGGTGGACCGATTTAAAATCTGGGCGGCTGCTCGGGTCAATCGCCCGCTCACCGCCCCTATTAAAATAATTTTAAATTTTATTTATTCTAAACGGCCGCTTTGCAACCCGATAGCAACAAACAAAATAACTCCGGAGACCCGGTTTTGATGTTTGAAAAAAAGAGGGGCGCGAGAAAACAACACGGGCTTTGGCAAACATAGTTTTAGGCAAACAATGCATGATGATGACGATGCAATGCACAAATTCAACGCGATTTTCTAGTAGTGGTTTTGCGGATGCCACAATTCGACACCACTAACAAGGGATCTCGCCGAGATCCGCCTCATGGTACCGGAAGGAAGGTCGGCGATCATCCGCCGTGTAGATCTTCGCGACACCACCAACGATGGTTCCTTCTTCATATGGAAATCGGCGACACCACCAATAAAGGGTCGTTGTCCGTGATCGCCGAGAGAACACCTGGGACACAAAAGGTCAAGGTAGGGTATCAACAAATAAAGCCACCCCTAACTTCCGTGGACGGAGTAAATCACTGGATCCACCGATTCGACATACAAGAGCGAATGATAAGAGCAAAGGTAGGGTAGCTACTCCATCCCACACTCAAACCATTACTCGCACACGAATAAGCGGATTAAGCATCCAACTCTCGAATTAGATCAAGATCTCGACAAGGGATTCAAACAAAGGAATGTTGCCAGAAATCGTATGAAAGACACAATGATTAGGTTCCGATGGTTTCATTGGCATGAACAACACATGCTCAAGGTTAACCCCAACTTTACCAAAGCTCGTCCTTCTCCTATGTTTTCAACGACATCGATATCTAGCAAGGAACACATATGGATAGAGATCTCAAGAACAAAAGATCGGATGAAGGGCACAGAGCTTGCAGATTGATGATCGAAGGCCCGCTAAAAAGGGAGAAGCGAAACCAAAGGTACGACGGAAAACCCAACCACGGGAATTCACGGACTCAAGAGAGAAGGGAGCAGATTCAAAACACGAGAGGTAAGAGGAGAACAAAAGGGGTAAGGAGTAAAACCGACCTAGTCGAACTATCCAACCGATTTTGCAAAATAGTTTTGACACTCTACTTGGCCCGTTAGGTAGGTTATCCCACAGTGGACTTGTGGGTATCGCAACGCCGAGCTCGATACCACTCAGAACACCTCAGATCGGACCTATGCAAGTTTGGGCAAAATTCACCAAACCCGCATAGAAACGATTCAAAGGTGCTCACCAGCACTTTCGCAAGGGTGGAAAACGGTAATAACATTACACAACAGTCCTCGATGGGACCCATGTAACAGATATATATACAATGACTCAAAGAGTCAAGAAGATGTATGTAATGTACAAGATCCAAATCACCTTGATAATGGTAGAGCGTCCGACCACGGACAAGAAGCAAATGGGGCTAAGAGCCCCAAGAATAACCAATGGCGTCCATAACCTGCCAGCCAAGGAAGGGTAACCGCTAACGACGTTGATCTCAAAACCGCTTAAACAAAAGGGTGCGGCAAAGGGCAAAGGAAAAGAAGGAGCCAAGATCTTGAGGCCAAGACAGCGAGGCTAGAATTCGGCCCTCGCCACATAGGTATGGTGGATCGAAGCGGCAAAGATGCACTAAACAACCTATAGAGACTCGATACAACTAGCGGTTATCGAGAGGGGTGAGAAAACCTAACCGGATCCAACTGAAGCTATCACCAAACAAACCCATCGGTGTTTCCCCTCGAGACCAATGAGGAAGTCAACCGAGGAACTCACACGCTGGCGCTTTACTTATTCGATTATAGTTGCGGCACTTTACTAGTCGTTAAGATAATCGCTCGATAAAGTAGCGAAGCAAGGCACTTTTAGTTAACCATTCCGTGATAGTTGCAACAATTACTAATCAAAGTGATAGCATGAGATAAACCCAAAACCCAGCAGTTGTTGGTACTTTTATTCAGCCATTCCGTTGTAGTTGCGAGATTTACTAGTCAGGTACAATTGTCGCAAGCGACCACCAAACAAGCAATTGTGGGCAGTATTAATTAGCCATTCCATTATAGTGAAGCTGATTACTAGTCATTATAAGTCAAATTTATAGCAGTAAACTTTAGTTTTGCTTGTCTATGATCGAGATACTGTGCTCCAAGTCGTCCATATCCGCGGACACGGCTTTCAGAAAGTTTTACCCGCGGGGTGCACCAATAGCAACACACGCCGATCAACCTCGAAAAACCAAATCAAAACCCAACGAGGCTTTCACGACCGAACAATTACAGATTCAGAAATATTTCGTGGGCCACCCTTGAGTATACCCAACGGAGTAAGCAAGCTCAGACGGACTCAAGGTTTGTCGATGGTCAGAACGGCAGAGGTCCCCAATCGGGACTGCCGATACCGCGAAACATCCCGCTTACCTAAATGACAAGGTGCAAGACTGCACAATTTAAATACGTAAAGTAGCATGGCATAAGTACAGATAGTAAAAACACCTCAAACTAGTTTGTGGCCCCAAGAAATAAGACTGAATCAAGCTCGCTGTGGGGTCCCATATACCTCCGGATGTGGATAGCGCCGCAAAATCAAGGAACAGTATCAAGTACTGGGTCTTACGGGACACAAGTGGGCGCTCGAAACCAAATATTATCTATCACCCACCGATGCCTCGCTTATTCAATTTTAGTTGTTTTAAACAGAAATTAA
Source organism: Avena longiglumis (assembly GCA_030063025.1). Taxonomy (NCBI): domain Eukaryota; kingdom Viridiplantae; phylum Streptophyta; class Magnoliopsida; order Poales; family Poaceae; genus Avena; species Avena longiglumis. Next base: position 536,329,841 of record CP125975.1, read on the forward strand.
AGTGACGATAAGTAAAACTAGAATCATCTCCAACATCAACATGCGGCAATACATCAACAATCGTGGCATTTGACAACACGCGACAACACTTGAGCAAGCGACTACACGCAAGTCCAACTATCTACCAAACAACAGGTAATAGGATGTGTCCAAGGCAATATACTACGGGGATATCAAAGGATACGAAACTAGAGCATCGCAACACGTATAGCAATAGATCAACAGGAGGGAATAAAGACTATAAAAGTAAGATAGGTAGAAAGGGGAGATGCTCACGAAAGCATTGTCGAAGGTTCAACCAAGATCGGGAAGCTCACATCAACTCAACGGCCTTATCCGCTAAGAAGCAAAACACTAGAATACACACGGATGCAATATTTAATAATACGCGGAAGATCGGCATGATGTAACGATGTATGACATGGCAAAGAAAGCGATGCAATTAGGTCATATTAAGCTTAACCGGGTCCCGACAATTATTTAGGTGGTTCAAGTTGTTTAGAACCCCCGCAATTTTAAATGTTGCATTAGCAAGACAAAAGATGGCACTGGTTCGCTACACAAGTTTAAATGAGGCCAATATAAGGCTAGATTTGCCCGCATATGGGCCCCATATTTAATTATTAGGTGATTCGGCATAAGGCCCCCAAACCACAGATATGCATGCGAGATGACAAATTAATATGCAACAATGTTATGTTTCATTTATGAAATAGGGTTGGCGGAAAGGGTTCACACATGGGGTCCTCGACGGTCTTGGTGTTCAGGGGTCGGGGTCGGTCTCAGGGTTCAGGGTTCGACGGACTTGGGGGTTCCGGGGTTCGACGGAAGCGTTCTCGGGTTCCGGGGTCGTTCTCTCGTTCTCGGTATCGGGGCAGATCTTGTCGCATCGGGGCGCATCGGATTCTTCCGGTCGGGGCGTTCTTGTCGCGTCATGTCTTCGGGTCATGTCGACGGTCTTGTCGTACCGATGGGTTGGCCCCCGTGTGGCGATCTTGGCGTTAGGGGCGAACTTGGCGTTCCGGTTCGGGTCGATCCTGTCGATGAGACGAGCTTGGCATCCCGGTTCCGGCGACATTGACGTCCGAGGGTTCAACCTTCGGGGTTCGACGTTCCGCGCCAGGGACGGTCTTGATGTCGATCTTGTCAGCTTCAAGGGGCTTGTAGGAGGGCCGCTAGACGAGGTGGAGTTGTAGGCCGACGCTACGGAGCTCGAGCTGCAGACGGCACGGACCCGAGCGGCACGGCAGAGAGACAAACACGGAGGCGCGGGCGGCGACTGGGAAGGTCGCTTGGAGGGCGACGCCGGTGGAGGGTGGCGAGGCGGCCGTGGCGGCGAAGAGGAAGCCTGGCGGCGCGAGGAGCTCGGGAGGTGGCGGCGACGAGCACGGCCCTGGGCAGGACGGCGGCAATGGCCGCTATCGCGGGCGCGCAGTGGCGGTGATGATGGCGACGGGCGACGGCCGGGAGGCGCCGGGCGGGACGCCGGAGACGACGAGGGTTGCGCGCGCGGGCGCCGCTGCTGCTCGCAGAGGGCGAGGCAGGCGCCGAGCTCGGCGGCGGGGACCGAGGCGGGCATGCCGGGCCATGGCCGGTCATGGGCGCCACGAGGCCAGGCACGCTGGGAGGAAGGGGAGGAGCAGAGGCGGGGCGGCTTGCTGCGGGAGGGCCTGCCTGGTCGCAGCAGAGGAGCGGGTGGGGGAGAGGGGCCGGGGGGGAGGTTGGGGGGCGAGGAAGAGGGACGCGAGGGCGGTGGGGAAGGCAGGGAGCGGGGGGGGGCGGCCGCGTGCGACGGTGGAGCGGCCGGAGGGAGCAGGGCGAGCCGGGAGGGCGGCTGGCGAGGCAAAGCGGAGCGGCGAGCAGGTCGGGCACCGGGCGGCGCCTGGAGAATGGCCTTGCTGGGACTGGCGGCCAAGGACGCGGCGGTGGCGAAGGGTGCCCGGCGGCGCGCTGGGCCGGCGCCGGTGTCGGAGGAAGCTTGGTGAAGGGGAGCCTGGGCGCGGGAGAAGATGGTGCGGGGCGAGCGAGGCAAGCTACGCCGGCGGGGAGCGGGTCGCTGGAAAGGGGAAAGAGGAGGGAGGAGAGGGGCACGCGGGGAAGAAGCACAGGGGAGGCGCGTGGGGCCCAGGGGCGGAGCCATGGGGCGGTGGCCGGGATGTGGCCTGGTGGGTTGTGGGGAGTGTGTGGGGCAGGTGGGGGGCCCCAGCGGTCAGTGGGTGTGTGAGTGTGTCTGGTGTGTGTGATTGGGTGCGGGTTGGGAGGGTGAGTGTGTGGCGTGTGAGTTGAGAGGGAGAGAGAGGAAAAGGAGAGAGGGGATTGGGTGATGTGGCAGGCAGGGAGTGGTGGAGGAGAGGGAGAGGTTGAGGTGGCGGCTACCCATTGGATGGTGTGATGTGGCCAGTTGGGTGTGGGTAGCTAATTGGGTAGGTTTAGGTTTTAGGAAGGGCGGTTGGTGGACCGATTTAAAATCCTGGGGCGGTCGTTCGGGTCAATCGGCCCGTTCGACTGCCCCTATTAAAATAATTTAAATTTTTATTTATTCTAAACGGGCCGTTTGCAACCCGATAGCAACAAACAAAATAACTCCGGAGACCCGGGTTTTGATGTTTGAAAAAAAAGAGGGGCGTTTAGAAAACAACACGGGCTTTGCAAACATAGTTTTAGGCAAACAATGCATGATGATGACGATGCAATGCACAAATTCAACGCGATTTTCTAGTAGTGGTTTTGCGGGATGCCACATTATCTTGGCCAAGTAGTTGCTAGTGACTCCAAGAAGGAGTATTTATGCTCGATAGTGGGTTCATGCCTCTAGTTTTCAAGGGAAGTGACAGAAATCCCTTTGGTTGTAGATGTGTTGTTGCTACTAGGGAGAAAACAACGGTCTCTTGTTCATGAAACATGTGAACTGTTTAGCTTACACACTTTGCTTAAAGTAGTTGTCTGTTTCTTGCAACTTAATACTAGAGGGAGTTCGGATGATAACCTGAAGGTGGACTTCTAGTCATAGATGCAGTTGGATTACGGTCTATGTATATTGTTGTATTTCCCAATCATCCTTGTAGGATCTTTCTGGCTAGTAATTGCATTGTTATGCCTTGCTCAGTTCCTGTCAATTGCCCCGCTGTAACTTGTTTACCCTTCATGCCATGTTGTTTATCTAAGGAGACCACCTCTAGTGAACTATGGACCCTGATCCAATCTTTACCATTGATACATCTTCCACTGTTACTTGTTTACTTGCTGCAAACCATTACCTTCCACACCATATGTTTAATCCTTTGTTACAGCAAAATAGTGAGCTTGACAACCTCACAGATTCGTTGGGGCAAAGTCTTGAGTTTGTGTTGTGCAGGTCTCCACGTTGTTTGCAACACCTATGTGACGTTTCCTTCCTCCTTATGTTTCGATAACCTCGGTCTCTACTGAGGAAATACTTGCTGCTTGCTGCTTCACACCTTGCTATTGGGGTTTCCAACGAAGCGCTTCCACGTCAAACACCAGGCGCCATCAAGCTTTCTGGTGCCGTTACTGGGGAATCTACTTCAACCTCTTCCACCTCGTCAAGCGCTATCAACAAGTTTTCTGGCTCCGTTGCCGGGGAGGCTAAGGACGTCTTCACTAGGGGAGTCCTTCACTTCCTTTCTCTTCACTTTGTTTTTAGTTTGCTTTGTTTCATTTGCTTGGTTTTGTTTGCCTCTTTTCAAAAAAAAAAACAAAAAAATTAGTATAGCTTGGTTTGCTTGCCTTATTCAAAAACACAAAAAATCGCCTCGCCTAGTCATTGCTTTTTGGCTTGCCCACCTTTGCCAAAATGAACTCTGCTGAGAACACTAAGTTGTGTGACTTCACTAGCACCAACAACAATGATTTCCTAAGCACACCTATTGCTCCACCTGCTCCTGATGCTATCTTTTATGAAATTAAGCCTGCTTTGTTGAATCTTGTGATGGGAGAGCAATTTCTGGTGCTGGTTATGATGATCCTGCTGCCAATCTTAATAGCTTTGTTGAACTTTGTGAGATGCAAAAGTATAAGGATGTGGATGGAGATATTATTAATCTGAGGCTTTTTCCTTTCTCCTTGAGGGGAAAATCTAAAGAATGGTTGCTATCTTTGCCTAAAAATAGTATTTATTCTGGACTAAGTGTAAAGATGCTTTTATTGGAAAATACTACCCTCCTACTAAGATTATTGCTATGAGAAGTGATATTATGAAATTTAAATGGCTTGATAGTGAACATGTTGCTCCTTCTTGGGAAAGAATGAAATCTTTGGTTAAAAATTGCCCTACTCATGGACTCAATGCTTGGCGATTATCCAAACTTTTTATGCAGGTTTGAACTTCTCCTCAAGAAACCTGTTGGATTCTGCTGCTGGAGGTACTTTTATGGGACTCACTTTGGGTGCTGCAACAAGGCTCCTTGATAATATGATGGTTAACTACTCTGAATGGTATGTTGAGAGAGCTCCATATGGTAAGAAGGTAAATTCTGTTGAGGAAACTTCCTCTTTGAGTGAAAAGATTGATGTTATTATGGCTATGCTTGTTAATGGGAAAGCTCCTCTAGATCCTAATAGTGTTCCCTTAGCCTCTTTGGTTGCTCAAGAAGAGCAAGTTGATATGAACTTCATTAGAAACAACAATTTCAACAACAATGCCTATAGGAATAATTTTGGTAGCAACAAAAATTATAGGCCTTATCCTCCTAATAATGACAATTCCTATGGAAGCTCTTACAATAATGCTAGAAGTGCCCCTATGAACTTGAAGTCATGCTCAAGGACTTTATTAGTAAACAAACCACTTTCAATAAGACTATAGAGGAAAAGCTTTTAACTGTTGAGAAAAATATATCCTCTTTGTCTGAAGCTCAAACTTCCTTAGTTAATAAAATGGCTGTTAAACCTAAAACTATGGAAAATACATTTGCTACTGCTCATGCCATACAAGTTACAATAGATGAAAATGTTAGGCTGTTAGCTCAACTTCATGATAGGCGGGAAAGGGAAGCTGAAATTGATAGAAAAAATAGTGTGTGCAATATCACCACTAAATCAGAACACCTCGGGAATCCCTATGCAAGTTTTAGCGAACCCGCCAACCCGCATAGAAACGATTCAAAGGTGCCCACCAGCACTTTCGTATGTGGAAAATGAAGTAATAACATTACACAACAGTCCTCGATGGGACCCATGTAGTATATACAACACGACTCCATGAGTCAAGAATACAGATACAAAGACAAAGATCCAAATCACCTTGAAAACGATAGAGCGCCTACGGACAAGATGCAAATGGGGCTAAGAGCCCCAAGAAATAACCAATGGCGCCCATAACCCTGCCCAAGCCGGAAGGGTAACCCCGCTAACGACGCCGATCTCAAAACCTGCTTAAACAAAAGGTGCCGACAAAGGGCAAAGGAAAAAGAGGAGCCAAGATCGAGGCCAAGACACCGAGGCTAGACTCAAGGTCCTCGCCACATAGGTATGGTGGATCAAGCGGCAGCATCATGCACTAAACAACCTATAGAGACTCGGTATAACTGACGGCTAACAGAGAGGGGTAAGAAAGACCTATCCGGAACCAGACTGATACTAACACCAAACAAACCCGTCCTGGTATTCTCCCTCGAGACCAATCGAGGAAGTCAACCGAGGAACTCACACAGTTGGCAGTTTTATTTATTCAATTATCGTTGCAGCAATTACTAGTCAGGTTTAGATAATCATCCTGATATAATAAGCAGTGGGCACTTTTAGTTAACCATTCCGTTGTAGTTGCGACACTTACTAGTCAAATACAATTAGCATGAGATAACCCCAAAACCCAGCAGTTGTTGGTACTTTTACTTAGCCATTCCGTTGTAGTGAAACTGATTACTAGTCATATCGGATATAAGTCAATTTATAACAATAAACTTTAGTTATAGTTGTCTATGATCAAGCACTGTGCTCCAAGTCGTCCATAACCGCGGACACGGCTTCTCGAAAAGGTTTAACCCTGCAGGGGTGCACCAAAGTATCCACAAGCACTTCACCCTTTTGCCGGATCGCTAACATACACCCATCGGTATGTCGGCGGGCCTAAGTCATGACGCTCCTGCACCAAAGCAAGCACGGGGCCACCCCACTAAGTCTACCCGCAACGAAGTCGGCTCTCGAGACGGACTCGTGGTTTGTGTTAGTGGTCAGAACAAAGAATCCCAAAACTGGACTGCCGATACCGAAAACACTCCGCTTCCTAAATAGTACAAGCAGTGCTCCTCGCACAATCGTAAATAAAGCAGAAAGCATGGCATAAGTACAGGATAGTAAATAAAACCTCAAACTAGTTTGTGGCCCCAGACAATACTTTGAAATCGTAATAATCAATGGGGCCCATATCTCCCCACATGTGGTTAGCGCTCGATCTCCTGAACAGTGTCAAGAACTCGGGTCCCACGGACACAAGTGGGCGGTCGAAACCAACATTATCTATCACCCACCGATGCTACTTACTTACTTCAATTTTAGTTGTTAAACAGTAATTAAAGTGAACGAAAAGTAAAGCCAAGATCATCTCCAACATAAACATATGGCGACTTCCAACAATCGAGGTACTTGACGACACGCAAGACTTGAGCAAGCGATCACGACGCAAGTCCAACTATCTACCAAACATCAGGTAATAGGATGTGTCCAAGGCAATATAGGGCTGCAAGGGATATCACGGGTACGGAAACTAGAGCATCGCAACACAGATAGCAATAGATCAACAGGAGGGAATAAATACTATAAAGTAAGATAGGTAGAAAGGGGGAGATGCTCGCCTGAAAACATTGCCGAAGGGTTCATCCGTAGATCGGGTCGACACTCGCATCAACTCAAGGGCCTTATCCGTGAAGAAGCAAAACACTAGAAGAAACACCGGATGCACTATTTAATACTACGGCAAAAGATCGGGCATGATGCATGCATGATGTATGACATGGCAAAGGTGCGATGCAATTAGGCCATATTAAGCGGAACCGGGGTCCCGGCAATTAAATATATGGTTCTAGTTGTTTATCTACCCCGCAAATTAAATGTTGTAATAACAGGGCGAGATAAGTTACCGGTTAGCTACACAAACTTAAATGAGGCCAATATAAGACTAGATTTGCCCGCATATGGCCCCATATTTAATTATAAGGTGAATCGGCGTAAGGCCCCCAAATCACATGACAAGCATGCATGCAAGAAAGACAATTTGATATGCAACAAGTTGTATTATATTATAAAATAGGGTTTCGGGAAGGGGTTCACACATTAGGGTTCGGCAACTTGAGGTTCCGGTTCGGTCGGTCTCGTGGTCCAGCGCTCGACGGTCGGTCTCGGCGGAACGTTCTCGAACAACGGGCAGATCTTGTCGTGCTTCAGGTTCGGCGGTTCTCGCGAACTGTCGGTTTCCTCGTCGGAGGTCTTGGCGCTTCGGATCGGTCTTCGGTTCGGGGCCTCAGGGTCTTGGGGTTCGCGTCCGTGTGGCGGTCTTGTTGTTCCGTGTAGGCGTTCTCGAGGTCGATGGCGAACTTGTCCGGTACCGGGGTTCGGGTCCGGGAAGGAGTACTTGTCGCGGCACCGGGTACGGAATCGATCTTCGGGTTCGGGGGTCTTGGCGTCCGTAGATCTTGGTGTCCAAGGCGCGGCATCAAATCAGCGGGGTCTTGTGCATCGCCAGGGTCAAACATCGCATCCGCAGCGTCAACGAACAGGAACGGCCCTGTGGGCGAGCACAACAGAGGACAGGGTGAGGCGGTCGCGGTCGAGGCGGGACGCAGAGGCACAGACGGCAGAGACCGGAGGTGCTCAGGGGCGGCGGCAGCTCGGAACGGGCTTGAGCGGCCGAGGACGCCGGTGACGGGAGGCGGCTCTCGGAGGGGCGTCTGACTGCGGCAGGAGGAGGGGAGGTCGAGGCCGCGGGCGGCCGGGCGGGCGGGAGGCGCGGCCGGGAGGGCGGTGGTTGGTGACGGAGGAGGGCCAGCCGCGCGCCTGGCCGGGAGGTGGAGGCGAGGCCGCCAGGGCGGGCGAGCGAGGCGAGGCGACGGCTCGATGGGCGGAGGAGAAAGCCGCTGGGGCGCAAGGGGAGGCGCTGGGCGGCTCGCGAGGAGGAGGACTGAGGCGGACGGCCGGCCGAGAGAGGAGGATGAGGCGGGCGGAGGGTTCGCGTATGCGGTGAGGTGGCGAGGCGGCCATGAGGCGGAGGGAGAAGGGGCCGGCAAAGACCGCTGGAGGAGGCTGGCGGGCTGGGGCGCCGGAGGAGAGGGAGGGAGAGGAGAGGACGACAGAGAGGAGGGAGGGAGACGAGCGGGAGGAAGGAGGCGGGTGGTGCGTCGCGTGGGCGAGTGGGTGGGGCCCAGGTGGGACGGGGGCTGCAGGGGTGGAGCTTGGTGTGTCGGAGTGTGAGTGCGTGTGTTGCATGTGTCTTGGGTGGGACCCATGGAGAGAGAGAGAGAGAGAGGCCGTGGCTGCGTGGGATAGGGTAGAGGGAGGGAGAGGTGACGGTCGTGGGATTGGCCGGGTGAGGTGGAGGGTGGGTAGAATAGGACTGGGTAGTTTTAGGATTTCGGGCAACTGCTTTATTCGGGGTGGTCGTCCGGTCGATTCGCCTGCTCGATCGCCCCCACTAAAAATAATTAAATATTTTATTTATTTCAAACAGGGCTTTTGCAATCCGATAGCAGACAAAACAAAAAAAATCCGGAGACCTGGGTTTTGTGTTTGAACAAAGACGGGGCGTTTAGAAAACATGAACCGGTTTTTCCGCAAATAATTTTATGCAAGCAAATGCAAGATGATGACGATGCTCAAATGCAATGTGGCATGATGACATGAGCATGCGGTCATGATGATGCAATGCACAAAACAACGCGATTTTCTACTAGTGGTTTTGTGGGATGCCACAATTCGACACCACTAACAATGGATCTCGCCCTCGAGATCCGCCTCATGGTACCGGAAGGAAGGTCGGCGATCTGCGTCTTCTTGCTTCGTGTAGATCCTCGCGACACCACTAACAAGAGGTCGTTGTCCGTGATCGTCGAGAGAACACTCCGGGAACAAAAGGTCGAAGGTAGAGGTATCAACAAATAAAGCCACCTCTAACTCCGGTAGAAAGAGGGAACCGATGCATTCTCATCCACTTCAATGTACACAAGCGAATAGAAAGGGTAGTCGGCATGGGGGCCAGTCCATCACGCACCCAAGCTATTACTCTGCACAATCAGTAGAAAAGCGTGCAACCATTCTCGGAATCAGACTGAAGATCTCGACAATCGAGGTTCGGAACAAAGTGAGTGATGCAGACTCTGCATCAGATCTGGCGTAGATGATGTCGTCGCTTCGGAAAAACACCGGGAGGCACGAGAAGGAACAAAGAGAAGTACACCAGACGAAGGATTCCTCGGATAGCATGAAGACCAGATGTAGCAACTCCGTTATCAAAGGAGGAAGCGAAACCCTGAGGTACGACGGAACCCAACCACGAGAAATCCTGGACTCGAAGAAAAAGACGAGAGCGGATTCAAAACACGTAGAGGTAAGAGGAGAATAGCAGAGGGGTAAGGAATAAAATCAGACCAAATCAGAACTATCCAACCGATTTTTCAAAAATAGTTTTGACACTCTACTTCGGTCGTTAGCTAGGTTATCCTACAGGCTGGACTTGTGGGGTATCGCAACTGCTGAGCTCTGATACCACTCTGTAACACCCTCAGAATCGGCCCTATGCAAGTTTTAGCGAAACCCGCCAAACCCGCATAGAAACGATTCAAAGGTGCCCACCAGACACTTTCGTGCGGGTGGAAAACGAAGTAATAACATTACACAACAGTCCTCGATGGGACCCACAGAAATATATACACGACTCCATGAGTCAAGAATACATATACAAAGACAAAGATCCAAATCACCTTGAAAACGATAGAGCCCAACTACGGACAAGATGCAAATGGGGCTAAGAGCCTCAAGAAATAACCAATGGCATCCATAACCCCTTGTGCCAAGCGGAAGGGTAACCCCGCTAACGACGCCGATCTCAAAACCGCTTAAACAAAAAGGTGCCGACAAAGGGCAAAGGAAAAGAGGAGCGTCGATCGAGGCCAAGACACGGCGAGGCTAGATTCGCGGTCCTCGCCTACATAGGTATGGTGGATCAAGCGGCAGCAAAGATGCACTAAACAACCTATAGAGACTCGGTATAACCGACGGCTAACGAGAGGGGTAAGAAAGACCTATCCGAACTGACCGATACTAACACCAAACAAACCCGTCCTGGTATTCTCCCTCGAGACCAATCGAGGAAGTCAACCGAGGAACTCACACAGTTGGCAGTTTTATTTATTCAATTATCGTTGCAGCAATTACTAGTCAGGTTTAGATAATCATCCTGATATAATAAGCAAGGGCACTTTTAGTTAACCATTCCGCTAGAAGTTGCGACACTTACTAGTCAAATACAATTAGCATGAGATAACCCCAAAACCCAGCAGTTGTTGGTACTTTTATTTAGCCATTCCGTTGTAGTGAAGCTGATTACTAGTCATATCGGATACAAGTCAAATTATAACAGTAAACTTTAGTTATAGTTGTCTATGATCAAGCATTGTGCTCCAAGTCGTCCGTAACCGCAGACACGGCTTCTCGAAAAGATTTAACCCTGTAGGGGTGCACCAAAGTATCCACAAGCACTTCGACCCTTTTTGCCAGATCAGTTAACATACACCCATCGGTATGTCGGCGGGGCCTAAGTCATGACGTTCCCAGACCCAAAGCAAGCACGGGGGGCCACCCCACTAAGTCTACCCGCAACGAAGTCGGCCGGTCTCGAGACGGACTCGGTTTGCGTCGCTGGTCAGAACGACAAAGAATCCCAAAACTGGACCGTCGATACCGAAAACACTGCTTCCTAACAAAGACAAGGTGCTCCTCGCACAATCGTAAATAAAGCAAAGAAGCATGGCATAAGTACAAGATAGTAAATAAAACCTCAAACTAGTTTGTGGCCCCAGACAATACTTTGAAACCAGGTAATAATCAATGGGGGCCCATATCTCCCCAATTGGTTAGCGCTCGATCTCTAAGTGTCAAGAACTCGGGTCCCACGGACACAAGTGGGCGGTCGGAAACCAACATTATCTATCACCCACCGATGCCTCTACTTACTTACTTCAATTTTAGTTGTTAAACAGTAATTAAAGTGAACGAAAAGTAAAGCCAAGATCATCTCCAACATAAACATATGGCAGACTTCCAACAACTGAGGTACTTGACGACACGCAACAGCACTTGAGCAAGCGACTACGACGCGCAAGTCCAACTATCTACCAAACATCAGGTAATAGGATGTGTCCAAGGCAATATAGGGCTGCAAGGGATATCACGGGTACGGAAACTAGAGCATCGCAACACAGATAGCAATAGATCAACAGGAGGGAATAAATACTATAAAGTAAGATAGGTAGAAAGGGGGAGATGCTCGCCTGAAAACATTGCCGAAGGGTTCATCCGTAGATCGGGTCGACACTCGCATCAACTCAAGGGCCTTATCCGTGAAGAAGCAAAACACTAGAAGAAACACCGGATGCACTATTTAATACTACGGCAAAAGATCGGGCATGATGCATGCATGATGTATGACATGGCAAAGGTGCGATGCAATTAGGCCATATTAAGCGGAACCGGGGTCCCGACAATTAAATATATGGTTCTAGTTGTTTATCTACCCCGCAAATTAAATGTTGTAATAACAGGGCGAGATAAGTTACCGGTTCGCTACACAAACTTAAATGAGGCCAATATAAGACTAGATTTGCCCGCATATGGCCCCATATTTAATTATAAGGTGAATCGGCGTAAGGCCCCCAAACCACATGACAAGCATGCATGCAAGAAAGACAATTTGATATGCAACAAGTTGTATTATATTATAAAATAGGGTTTCGGGAAGGGGTTCACACATTAGGGTTCGACGAACTTGAGGTTCCGGGGTTCGGGGTCGGTCTCAGGGTCCAGCGTTCGACGGGTCGGTCTCGGCGGGAACGTTCTCGAACAACGGGGCAGATCTTGTCGTGCTTCAGGTTCGGTTCTCGGCGAATCGGGTTTCTGTCGGAGGTCTTGGCGCTTCGGATCGGTCTTCGTTTCGGGGTCTCAGGGTCTTGGGGTTCGCGTCCGTGTGGCGGTCTTGTTGTTCCGTAGGCGTTCGAGGTCGATGGCGAACTTGTCCGGTACCGGGGTTCGGGTCCGGGAAGGAGTACTTGTCGCGGCACCGGGTACGGAATCGATCTTCGGGTTCGGGGGTCTCGGCGTCCGTAGATCTTGGTGTCCAAGGCGCGCCATCAAATCAGCGGGGTCTTGTGCATCAGCGCCAGGTCAAACATCGCATCTCGCAGCGGTCAACGCAAACAGGGAATGGCCCCATGGGCGAGCACAACGGAGGACAGGGTGAGGCGGTCGCGGTCGAGGCGGGACGCAGAGGCGCAGACGACGGAGACCGGAGGCACTCAGGGGCGGCGGCAGCTCGGAACGGGCTTGAGCGGCCGAGGACGCCGGCGACGGGAGGCGGCTCTGAGGCGCCTGATCAGCAGAGGGAGGGAGGTCGAGGCCGGGCGGAAGGCGGCCGGGGCGAGCGGGTCCAGGCGGGAGGCGACCGGGAGGGCGGTGGTTGGTGACGGAGGAGGGCTGCAGGCGCCGTCGGAGGTGGAGGCGAGGCCGGCCAAAAGGTCGAGGGCGGGCGAAGAGGGCTCGGCGGGAGTCGATTGGGAGCCGAGGTCGGCAGCGACGCGGCGAGGTGAGGCGACGGCAGCTCGATGGGCGGAGGATAAGGCTGCTGGGCGCGCGTGGGGAGGGCGCTGCGGCTCGCGAGAGGACCGGAGGCACCGGGCGCCGAGAGAGGAGGACAGAGGCGGGCGAGCGGGTCCATGGCGGGAGCAGAGGTGGCGAGGCGGCGAGGCGGAGGAGGAGAGGCTGGCGCTGCAAAGCCATGGAGGAGCTGGCAGGGCCGGGCGGCGGAGGAGAGGGAGGAGAGAGGGACGACAGAGAGGAGGGAGGGAGACGAGCGGGAGGAAGGAGGCGGGTGGTGCGCCGTGGGCGAGGGGTGGGGCCCAGGATGTGGGCTGCAGGGGTGGCGTGCGGGTGTGTCAGGAGTGTGCGTGGAGTGCGTGTGTTGCATGTGTCTTGGGTGGGACCACAGGGAGAGAGAGAGGGAGAGGCCGGTGGCTGCGTGGGATAGGGTAGAGGGAGGGGAGAGGTGACGTGTCAGGTGGGGATTGGCCGGGGTGAGGTGGAGGAGGGGTGGGTAGAATAGGACTGGGTAGTTTTAGGATTTCGGCGAACTGCTTTATTCAGGGGTGGTCGGCCGATTCGCCCGCTCGAGCCCCACTAAAAATAATTAAATATTTTATTTATTTCAAACAGGGCTTTTGCAATCCGATAGCAGACAAAACAAAAAAAAATCCGGAGACCCGGGTTTTGTGTTTGAACAAAGACGGGGCGTTTAGAAAACATGAACCGGTTTTTCCGCAAATAATTTTATGCAAGCAAATGCAAGATGATGACGATGCTCAAATGCAATGTGGCATGATGACATGAGCATGCGGTCATGATGATGCAATGCACAAAACAACGCGATTTTCTAGTAGTGGTTTTGCGGGATGCCACATAAACCACAGGTAGCCCTATTACTCCTACTATGCCTAAGCCTATTTATCCTACTACTAGTGATGCTAAGTTTGATTTTGATATTGATGGTTGCAATATTTCTGAAGTGATTATGTTCCTTCAAAAGCTTGCTAGAAGTCCTGATGCTAGTGATATGCATGTTGCATTTACCAAACACATTCAGATGCTCTTGGTAAGATTAAGGAAGAGAAGCTAAACACAAAGCTTCTATTCCTAGGAAAGTAGAAGATAGTTGGGAACCCATTATTAATATGCAAGTGAATGAATTTGATCTCAAAGCGTCATGTGATCTTGGTTCTAGTATCTCTATTATGCCTAGGAAGATTTATGAAATGCTTGATTTACCACCATTAGAAGATTATTATTTGAATGTCTCACTCAATGATAATACTAAGAAGAAACTCATGGGGAGTATTAATGATGTTCTCATTATGGTTAACAATGCTTATGTCCCTGTTGATTTTTATGTTTTGGATGTTGAATACAATGCTTCTTGTCCTATTACTTTGGGAAGACCTTTTCTTAGAACAGTTGGTGCCATAATTGATATGAAAGAAGGCACCATCAAATATCAATTTCCATTCAAGAAAGGTATTGAACACTTCCCTATGAGGAGAGAGAAGTTGCTTTTTTCTCCTCCTTTGAAAGCAAGATTTTATGTTAATGCTTCCTCCTTTGAAAATACTTGATTCTTCTTGCTTCTTGTACATAACTTAAAGGCGTTAAAGAAAAGTACTTGTTGGGAGATAACCCAAGAGTTTACTTGAGTCTTGGAAGTTATTACTACTGTAATGACCTCTCCTTATCCTTTTTGTTTGCTTTTTGTGCCAAGAATGACCTCTAATAAGAGGGAACTAAGATTTGGAGAGTTGCTGTCCCGAAACAGATTTCTGTCTCCCGCCAAAAAAAAATCATGAGGAGGCTCTGTAACTCGGATTGAGATCAAAATTTACGAATAAACCCCCCAGTATGTTGGCTCAATTTAGTTAGTTCAACACTTTTTAATTTGATCAACAGAAGATGTTCGAAAAAAATCGTTTCAACCCGCTGGTCTGTTTTATAGATTTCTGCCATTATTTGCATTTGCTTCTTATTGATTCCTTTTTGAGCTCTCTTCAGGTAAATTGAGTTTATTTAAAAAGGAGTTACTTCAGTAGCTTGTGTTTTTAGTGAAAAAACTTGCTGTTCCAAAGCTTTTCCAGCGGTCTAATATCTTTTGAATAAGCTAATGTTGCTAATGAAGATTGTGTGAAGTTTTGTATGAAGGAAAAATTTCAGGTGTAGAGAGAGAATGATGCAATGAGATGAAGAATGGACAAAAGCTCAAGCTTGGGGATGCCACCATGGTGTCACCCCAAGAAATATCCAAGAGGTACAAGCGTCAAAGTTTGGGGATGCCCAAGGCATCCTCTTCTTCATCAATAAAAATCTCAGGTCTGTCTAGACACTTCACTTTTATTGTTTCATGCAGAGTTGTGTTGTTTTTGGAGAATCTTAGTTTTCGTTTGCTTTGCTTAGTTTGTTTAGTTTACTTTAGTAGTTTGTACCCCCGCTCTCATTGTGTTGTTTTGCAAATAATTTTTCTTAGTGTTTGAAAAGGAGTAGTAAGTCCTTGCTTGAAGTGCAAGTTGCATTGACTGTGACTTAGACTTTAGCATAACATGCTAGGTGTTGTTTTAGCATTATGCTTAGTGATTATTGTTGTAGCATGTCTTGTTCCAAACAATTTGGATTGGTTAGTGTGCCTTAAAGAAATTATGCGTTGTTTTAGCATGCAAAAGCATAGTATTGTGGTATTCCCCTTTGATGTTTTGCTTGGGTTGACTTGGCACATGCTCACACCATGTTATGACTATGACAAGTCACCATTAGCCTCTATGATCATTTAGTCCTTGACTTGTAGTACCACTCTTTGCTTTGATTAGTTTGCTTTGATGCATTGCATAATTATGGCCATTATTGCTCTCTTAGTTGGTTGCTCCTAGTCTTTTGCTAGCCTCCACTTGTATGAGTAAGTTCTACTCATGCTTCCAACTCCCAAGAAACCAAGTTATTCCAAAGTGTCCACTATAAACTCCTATGCATGGTGTGTTACACCATTCAGAGTATATTCTTGTTTTCAACTATCTTCCAATTAAAAACTATTTGTTATGTGAAAACTTAGTGATTAAAGCCCTCACGAACTTGATGGCACACTTTATTCTTTGCCCCTAATAAACTTGAAACATTGAGGCAACTTTGTTGTATATGCTTGCACTTATAAGTTGGGATTAGCAGAACCATGCTATCACGGGGAACATTTTCAACATTGCACTTGTACTTTTTGTACTCCGTTGATATCATGCTCTTTTGTCTATGGATTTTACCGGTGTGAAATGAAGTGGGAACTTGTAAGTCCATGGAATTTGTATTCTGTGTTAGAGAAACGCCTGGGCCGCTAGCCTAAGCCATGCCTAATCATGGTGGAAACTTGCAGCATCACCATAGTGAGCTATCTATGAAACATACTCAATAAAAAGCTATGCATATGGTAAATAAAAAGATTGCTGAGATGCTCATTGTCTGCGTGCCTTGACATTTTGGTTATGGGAAAGCTCCTGTACCATGTGCAAGGGGTACCCCGTTGGCGGTTCTCAATGATATGCAAATACTTACAGTGATAAGAACTTGCATGGGCCCTAAGTTGAGTATACATGAGGTGTAGCCCTCATAGCCAAGGGACTTGAGATTGCCAACTTATACTTTATCAAGCATATAGTTCAGCTTTGCCACTTTAACCTTAACCACTTCAAGATGCTTATGATAGGGGCAATGAGGGCTGAAAGCTAATAAGTACCATAATTTTTGGAATCTCTTTTTGAAACTTGTAATCCTTTCTTATTTTACAAAAAGGATTTTCTTCCACCATTATTTGAGTCTCCACCTTCTACCTTTAGGCACCATTAAGAGAGCATAGTTGTCATTCTGTGTGCAATGTTCCAAAGCTTACTAATTGATGCATATTGTGTTATTACTTGCTCTTGTGCTATTTGTTTCTAGTCACCCTTGTGAACTTTGCAGGTGTCCTATACATTATATTGCTACTCTATGATTGACAAGCTGATTGCCACTATGCTATGTTTTCTGCATATGAAACAAACAAATGTTTTTCAATGCATATTATTCATGATCTTTGTTTGTAGCTTGTCACGTTGCATGCATAGTTACTATGTCCTATTGTTAGAACTCAATGTTTCATGCACATGTTTAGAGTTCTTTGATCCCAGCTTTCAATGCTTGCAAATGGTTGGATCTTTATTGTGAGGGTGCATATCACCTCAAGAATTATTCTTTTATCACTTACCTACTCAAGGACGAGCAGGAGTTAAGCTTGGGGATGTTGATACGTCAGAAACGTATCTATAATTTTTTATGCTCCATGCTTGTTTAGTATCTACTTTGCTTTACTTGTATACACTTTGTGAGGTGCTTTTTACATGTTTTCTAGTACTAACCTATTAACAAGTTGCAACAGTGTCAGATGCCTGTTTTCTGCTGTTTTTGGTTTCAGAAAAGTTAGTAAAGAAATATTCTCGGAATTGGACGGGACGAAGGATAAAGTCAATAGCTTTACGTGGGGAACAAGAAGTTCAGAGGAGAGACGAGGAGGCCGGCCAGGGGGGCCAGACCCACCCTAGGCGCGGTTGGGCCCTACCCCGCGCCTGGGTAGGGTTTGCCTGCCCTGGAGGCCGCCTCGGTCTCCCCTTTCGCCTATAAGAAGCCCCAGATGCAGAAACTCTCGGCACCCGATCATAAATCCATGAAACCGTCTGTAGCCGCCGCCACCATTGTCCCTAGATCGGGGGGATCTGAAGCTCTTCCCGGCACCCTGCCGGAGGGGAGATCATCCTGAAGGCCTTCTCTCCGGTATGATTCGTGAGTAGTTCCACCTTGGACTATGGGTCCATGTAGTAGCTAGATGGTTGTATATTCTCCTTTGTGCTTTCATGTATAGATCTTGTGAGCTCCATTCATGATCAAGATATAATCTATTTGTAATCATGCATGTTGTGTTTGCGGGGATCCGATGGATATTGAGATTATTATGTTGGTTTGATTAATGGTTCTATCTTTATGATTCTATCATGTCTGTATTATTTGTGATCTTGCATGCTCTCCGTTGCTAGTGGTTATCTTGGCCAAGTAGTTGCTAGTGACTCCAAGAGGGGGTATTTATGCTCGATAGTGGGTTCATGCCTCTAGTTTCCAAGGGAAGTGACAGAAATCTCTTCAGTTGTAGATGTGTTGTTTCTACTAGGGAGAAAACAATGGTATCTTGTTCATGGAACATGTGGACTGTTTACCTTACACACTTTGCTTAAAGCAGTTGTCTGTTTCTTGCAACTTAATACTGGAGGGGGTTCGAATGATAACATGAAGGTGGAATTCTAGTCATAGATGTAGATGGATTACGGTCTATGTATATTGTTGTATTTCCCAATAAACCTCATAGGATCTTTCTGGCTAGTAATTGCATTGTTATGCCTTGCTCAGTTCCTATCAATTGCCCCGCTGTAATTTGTTTACCCTTCATGCCATGTTGTTTATCTAAGGAGAGCACCTCTAGTGAACTATGGACCACGGTCCAATCTTTACCATTGATACATCTTTCACTGTTACTCGTTTACTTGCTGCAAACCATTACCTTCCACACCATACGTTTAATCCTTTGTTACAGCAAACCGGTGAGCTTGACAACCTCACTGATTCGTTGGGACAAAGTCTTGAGTTTGTGTTGTGCAGGTCTCCATGTTGTTTGCAACACCTGTGTGACGTTTCCTTCCTCCTTCTGGTTCGATAACCTCGGTCTCTACTGAGGGAAGACTTGTTGCTTGCTGCTTCACACATTGCTCTTGGGGTTTCTAGCGAAGCGCTTCTACGTCAAACACCAGGCGCCATCAAGCTTTCTAGTGCCGTTACTGGGGAATCTATTTCAACCTCTTCCACCTCGTCAAGCGCTATCAGCCACCACCGGCGACCAACATGAGTCTTCAGCCACCGCGCTGTGAAAGCAAGCCCGCCATCAAACTCCAAGCACCCGCCACGAGCTGGAGGAGGCAGACCAAGAGGGGAATCGCAGCAGCCAAGACTCGGGACACAAACCTTATTTAGGGAGCTTGCCAAAGACCTCAATGCTGCCGCATTCGGCTTCCACCATGGGAGCACCGCGGCAACGGGAAAATCACCAGCACCGCTAGGTTGGCCTGCAGAACCCAGCAGCAGACTCTAAGAACCGGCCTTATTGTCGGAGATGCTCGGAATCCCCGCCACCAACCACACCACCTCCTTCCACGGGAGGAGCACAACCATGACGAGGAAAACCGAGACGCCCTGGATCTTGCCAGAGATACCCAGAGACCTACTCCCAGACACCATCTAGGATAAAACCGGGATCAACCCAAAACAACAAATTACTAATAATAGGTATAGAAAGCTAACCACCTAGTCCATCTCCTTTCCGGTCGCCATGGCTACCGGAGAGAAGGAAGGAGAAGGGGCGGCATCAGGGAACAAAGGTCGACTCTCAAGGGAAGAGGAGGAGAGGAGCGTGGTGGAGCGGCTTCTTCAAGAAATCAAATGGATCTCCTCCAAGAAGCAGAGAAGAAGCTGGATTTTTAGTGGAGCTAGTAGATCAGGAGGAGGGGAGTCGATTCTAGTTGGAGGAAGAAGCTGGGGCAGCCGGAGTGACTGGGGACGGCGGCCGGCGCTCGCTGAGATGGGAGGTGCGGGGTGGGCGAAACCAAAAAGAGTGACTCCCAATATTTGCATCGAAGATTGGTAGTCTGCAAAGGACCACCATAGAACAGCTCGAGGATGCAACATGAACCCTCACCATTGGTTGAGCTTGTGTTTCCAAAGCACCATCACCTATACTTCTCTCCTCGCCTCCATGGCTGACTATAGAAACTTAGAGAGGCTGCTTCATGCAACAACGCCTACCAAGGACACTAACCTTATCTGGAGAGCCACCGGTCAAGACAGTTGCCGCCGCATCTGGCTCCCTTGATAGGAGCTCCACGACAGAGATCACCTCCATCAGCAAGAGCTGGATCTGGTCAGAAAGATTCAGTTCGAGACTCCCACGCCAGCTCATAGATCCATAGACCGCCGCATCGTACTCCTCCCACCCCTCACCACCATGGCCAGCCAGGGGCAGCAACACGACAAGCTGCCAAACCCATAAGAAACACACAGACTTATTCAGAGGGTTCCCGTCCATATCAGTTCAATCGGAGCTCACTAGAAGATTGCGAGGATGGCCATCCTACGCTGTGCGACAGTGCTGGAGGGGAAAAACCCTACGACATCTCAAGAGAGAACCTAAACCTACACCGATGGCGAAAATCCAAACAGCGGGCCTATATAGAAGGGTCCGACGACCTCCTCCAATTCCACTCCGACCAGCGAGGCGGGCGGAGGAAGAGGAGAGAGATGCCGGGAACTCACTAGGGGAGGAAAGGGAGAGGAAAAGGAGAAATGAGGGCCCCGCACGCATGCTATTTCCAAGGAACCGTATCGATACTGAAAATACGCATGCATGACGCAGCGGATGTGATGTGACGAGGCTACACACGGGCAGGTACAAGTGGAAGAAAACTGAGAAAACCCAAGTCTCAGAGGAGTGGGGATCAATCATGAGTAACAGTTCTTACGTGATAATGCATATGGCACGCTAGTAACGAGACGTACACACTAAGTAGTCTAGGCTGTTACAGGTACATGCCGTACACAGGATACATAGAGATGAGTAATGCTACACATACGGGGAAGTTGTTTATGGAATGAGCTTACGGGATGATATGGTGGGCAGTGGCAAGTCACTGTTTGCTAGAAAAACAACCGATCTAAATATTTCACCAACCATATCAGGCCACGTCTAGTTTGTAAGTTTATTTTGGAAGCCCAGTCCGTAGGTCTAGGATTTCCGTACAGAGATCGACCTGACTACGCGGTAATCTGTAGAATGCATACGAGGCATATATAGCCGTGAGAGCTAACATATCTTGTCCATACGCTTTTGCTGAGGTCGTTGTAGAATTTCTGTGTCTATTTCGGAAAAGGAACCTTATGTTTGAAGTCGATGTTCATCGTACTCGTTGAGATGCTGATCACAAGTGAGCCATTTTAAAATAAATCTAATCTATAACAATACTGTGTTAGAATCAAATGTGCATTCAAAATTGATCACATACGATGAATTAGACATCTGACTTTCTATGAAGCAATGTACCGGCATATCTACCAAATTTGGAGATATGCTCGAACGAAGAACGAGTAGCTCCACATATGGCGACAGACGTGGCGACCTTGGCGAACTTTTTCCCTCCCAGATCCTTGCCGGAAGGAACGCCGGCGTGACGCCGTCTCTGGGTCGACCTTGTCAGGTGAGTGAGGTGAGGGGAGTCCGTCCTTACAGGTGGGGCTGCAGTGGATACCATTACCGTCTCCGTCCCAAGGTTTTCTCGGGGCGTCTCCGTCCGGAGAAATGGTGACAGAAACAACACCAGCGGACGGTACATATCCAAATGTGATTCTGTTCCCTCGGCTTTATTTCTCGGGGGAGATCTTCGTGTGATTTTCCAGCATTTCTAGGAGGC
The DNA here is from genome assembly GCA_030063025.1 of Avena longiglumis. Classification (NCBI taxonomy): domain Eukaryota; kingdom Viridiplantae; phylum Streptophyta; class Magnoliopsida; order Poales; family Poaceae; genus Avena; species Avena longiglumis. Next base: position 536,351,173 of record CP125975.1, read on the forward strand.
ACCTAGGGTTTCGCTGACGCCGACTACCGAATCCTTCGATTGGTGGCCAGGGAAGGTTGCTGGCGATTCTAGGTCGTTTGTGCAAGTAGTGGCCTATTCTCCTCCTCTGGATAGCCATACGAGATCGATGGCGGATCAAGGAGGTGGGGGTGTGCTCGATAGCGGGTCAGGGAAGGTTGCTTGGCATTCAAGGTATAATTGGATATAATATAGTGAGTCCGTGGATGCAGCATATTGTCTCTGTTGTTTTCTATTTAAGCAACCTGGAAGGGCTGAACACTTTTTCTTTGAAGTCTTCACTAAGACAGGTTTAGGGGAATGGCATCATGCATACAAAACTTTAGCCTAACATGTTGGTGATTTGGATAGTAGCCACAATAATTGTGTTAGGCATTGTGATGCTTTCAAAAATCAAAGGCAAAGTGTGACAAATAAGTTGGCATGTGCAACCGAGGAATCAAAAGAATTGTACAAAATTCGTATAGCCCAAGGTTTCTAATTTCGTGGCCATGATGAATCTTCTACCTCACTGAACAAGGGAAATTTTTCTAGAGATGATAAATTATTGGTACAAGGACAACAATGAAGAAGTGAGAAATGCTTTTGATTGTGGTGGAAAAAATTGCCAAATGACTTCAAGTAACATAGAAAGGGAACTTGCAAAGTGTTGTGCAGAAGAAGTCATAGAAGTGATTATGGGAGAGCTTGGCAATAAAAAGTTCACTGTACTTATGGACGAGTCAAGAGACATATCAGTTAAAGAACAAACGGTAGTAATATTGAGGCTAGTAGTCGTATTTTATTTCACTTGTTCATTTCCCATTATTCGAGAAGATGTGCTTTATTTAATAATTATCTATCTTTTTCTATGTATGTCAGGAATACGGGGAAGTTTGTGGAACGTCTATTGTAGGGTGTAACTACCTCGGTGAATTACGCTCCTAGATACAAGCCTGGATGAGCGGTAGTGGTTGAAATAGTACGGTGGGGCCCTAAAAGCCACTCACGGGTAGACCTTTCGGCCGTCCCAACCACTACCCTCTCAACGGGACCTGTACGGGCGGCGTAATCGGCAGGCGAAGGGATCAAATACATACACAAATGAGTATGTATGCAAGCCACCATACAAGAGTACATCAGAGCCATACCAGCTAGAAAGAAATAAAATATACCAACGCCATACGGCAAGATTCAAATGACCTAGATAGATCTAATATTTTAGGATACTTCCTCATACAACACACATCAGAGTATCATGCGGAAGCGGCAAACAAGTCCGAGTACGGATAAGAAGCAAATCGGCATAAGATGCCATAGAAATAAGCACATCCCAACCACAGATCTCATGGATCCCCGTTCCCAGAATCTCTACACCGAACGATCGTTGCCCATATCATCGGCTTCTTCCACCCAGTATCCGTCCTGCGGGGGTACCTGTTCATCTGAACCAATAATTTATCGTATGAGACCCTAAGGGTACTCAGCAAGACTTAATGCCTCTAAAGGGGACACAACCTGGGGTGACGCAATTGCAGCGAAAGATAAACCCTAGCAATTCTACAGATACGCGCTAACCATCCGCCTAACCAATGATAGACGGATGTCCGTGAAATAAGGACAACAATTTTAATAGTAATTTCATCAGATCCATCCTCCTCCTCGCTTACTAACGAGGAAGCGGACGAACAACCCCCCATCCGTTGGCAATTTTATTAACCATTCCATGAGTGTTGCACTATTTACTAGTCAAATTACTTAGTCAGATTAAAGCGGTACTTTAGTTATGCTTGTCTATGATCGAGAAACTGTGCTCCAAGTCGTCCATAACCGCGAACACGGCTTTCAGAAAGTTTTACCCGGCCGGGGTGCACCAATAGCAACACACGCTCGATCAACCTCGGAAAACCAAATCAAAACCCAACGAGGCTTTCACGACTGAACAATCACAGGATTCAGAAATATTTGGGGCCACCCTTGAGTACACCAAGTAAGCAAGCTCGAGACGGACTCAAGGTTTGGGTGGACGGTGAACGATCGGGAACCCAAACTGGGCTTGTCGACACCGCGGAATCGTGTCCCGATCCTAAGCAGCAGGTGCTCCTCGCAATCGTAAATACAGAAGTAGCATGGCATAGGTACAGGATAGTAAAGAAAACCCCAAACTAGTTTGTGGCCCCAAGGAATAAGACTGAATCAAGCTCTGGCTCAGGGGGGTCCCATATACCTCCCGGATGTGGATAACGCGATAAATCAAGGAACAGGAATCAAGTACTCGGGGTCTTACGGGACACAAGTGAGCAGGAAAAACCAAATAGCAGATGTTGCTCACCGGTGCCACTTTCATTAGTTGTCCCATTACTACTCAGGTTAAGTTGTTTAAGTACCTCGTTATCCATCTAACTCTCACAAACCCTACACATGCTGTTCTACGACTCGCATGGCTCAAACAACTCCTGTAGTAATGGCTCATGGGATGGAGGAACAAGCTTGGTGGGGTTGAAAAGTAAAGGCTATGCATACTTGGGATTCAATTTAATGCAATCGCGACTCAATGATGCAAGAATAAGATAGAGGCAATAGGTACTGTATGTATGCAAGCATGTGGAAGTGCTTGCCTGATAACTCAGTTGAAGCGAGGGACGGATCCGGTAGTGCTCCGGTTCTCTTGATATAACCCCGCCGGTGTCTATCCGAGAAAAACCAAACAAACAAGGCCAACATAAATATAGAGCACAAGCATATGAATAAGATGCGTCAAGCAAACAATCATGCCATGATGAATGATGCACAATTTACATGGCAATAAGGTAGCATGGCATAGTGAGGTGTGGAAGACAAGTAATACATTTTTGTTGGGGTTTTGGATCACATTTTGTTGTCATAACAATTGCTGTTTACTATATATTTATATGATGCATGCTGCAATTGAAGTCATGGATAGCATAAACGGAAAGGTCTCGTCGAGCTGATCATTTTAGACATATCATTTGCTAAATTTGGAATTATAAAACAAAAGTTATTAATTATTTAAGTTCCAGTGGCATTTGTTGTAATTTGATTAAACTTGGAATTTTAAATGTGCAAAAGGCAATTTGAATAGCATATTTGAAATCCTCACATTTTTCTGGTTCAGAAACATATATTGTTTGTATTATTTGGAATAATATTTGAAAAGTTATTTACAAACTGATTTGAATTTGAATTTGAATTAACTAAATTAGATTTGAAATTATCAGACAAAACTGAATTACGTTTTTCACTCACCTACAGCTAGCTCCAGCCGCTGACAGATGGGCCAGGCGACAGAGGGTCCACGCGCGCAGCCAAGCTTCTGCCATGCTGCTCGGGCTAGCCAGTGATGCAGGTGGCTGGTTAGCAGCCCACACGCCAAATGAGTGGACGCGAGGCGCCACGCGCAGCAATGGAGGGACCGCGGGTTGGTTTGAGAGCTGGGGAGCCTTTTGCAAAAAGCTCACAAAGGCCAGAAAGCGGGCCGGTGGCTGCGGGTTTTAGGCGGAAAAGGGAGGGCCTATCTGCAAAGCGTGCGGGTTGCTGCTGGCAGACGCCGTGCTTACCGGGCGCTGGCAACTTCCGACGATGGAGACGAGACCATCGGGAGAAGCAGAGCGCCAAAACGAAAAGGAAGAGGGTCAACGGCCTACAAGATTGGTTTGGGATGCTTGCGCGGGGACCGTAGCCGCGGGCGAAGCGTGGAATATCGCCGGATCTCTGCTGTCGCCGCTGACGCGGCGCCGCGCGCAGAAGCGCCGACGGAAAGCGGCGATGCACGGCGAGGGGAGGGAGACGATGTCTAGGGGATAAGGAGCTCACCACGACCGTGACGGTGCAAGCGCCGGGTGGCGAGGATCGGCGAGGGGCAATGGTCGGGCGGCCCCTGGCGGTCACGGGCACGCACGGCGGGCGAGGTCCAGCGAGGTCAGCTGTCGCATGGCAGAGGAAGTCGACGCCGCTCCTGGTACTCCTGGCTCGCCTCGGGGAGCTCTGGAGCGAAGGGACGTTGGGGGGCCGCCGATAGGGTTTAGATGGCAAGGTGGAGAGGATGCTCGCAGGGGAGGAAGAAGGGAGGCATGGGGAAGGAAGATAGGCCTGGGGGGATCTGGGGGAAGGCTAGGGTGAGGGGGGAAAGATAAGATCGCCAGGGGGCAGGTAGGAGCGTGGGAGCTTGCATGGGGAGGCGGTCGCTTGCACCTCACGTGCATGGGCGGCCGAGGAAGCTGGGCACGGCTACTGACCCAGTGGGGCTGGGAACTGCAGTGGCTGTGGAGGAGCTAGGGTGGGGACACGCAGAGAGAGGAGAGAGCCGAGAGGGAGAGGCATGGGCTCGGTCTAGGGTTAGGTTTGGGTGGGGGGTAGCTAGGGCATGGTGACCATGTGGACATGCTAGATTAGGTTTAGGGGTGGGTTAGCTAGAGAGGAGAGGGAGAGAGGGTACTTTGGGTTGTGATTAGAATGGGTGTGGTGTAGGTTTTTAGCTAGGATGGTTATGGGGCATGGGGTAGGTTTAGGGTTTTGCTTAGAGGGGGGGGATGGTAGATTAGGGTTTTGGAGAGAGAGAGAGAGAGAGAGAGAGATGGATATGTATTCTTTGAATCATGCATGCTCCAATTAAAGACCAAGCAAGATCAAAAGAAAAGAGGTAAAGAGAGGAAGGTGGGGTTTAGGTTTGTGCATGAGCACATGTGTATGCATGGATGAGTATGGTGACTAGGGTAGGTTTAGGTTAAAAGGAGGTTTTGGTGAGGTATGGGTTTGTTTGGACAAAGCAAACAAGCTTAAGCAAGAGGTGATCCAAGCAAAAGAAAACAAACAAACTCAAAGGGCAAGCCAAAGGTGGTTCTTGCATGGGCCATGCATCCATATTAAATGCCTGGTTTTATCCTTGTGAAAACAACATGTAACCCCATGGCATTTACTTATGTGCATCCCCAAAAGTGGAGTAAGGCCAAGCAAGAGATTATGGTGGAATCCAACCAACCAACAGGAGCTAGAGGTAAACTCAATTAAAATGCCAAGCCCATATTAATTGGATGGTGGAATTATAAGGTGGTGAAAGAAAGGTGGTGGAGTTGTTAAGAGATATGCCCCCAAATCAACTTGGGCATTTAACAATATATTAAGAACCAAATACAATATCAAGAGGCAACTACAATTAATAATGCACATGAGATAAGAACCAAACAAGAAGGGGTTTTATATGATGCTCAAATGCAAGGTGGCATGATGACATGAGCATGACATGGTGATGATGCCACAATTATATGTTGGAAGTGGCCCTTTTATTATTATAACAAGTAGCATTACAGGTGTTAGACAACTGGGATGCTACAACTCTCCCCCACTAACAGGAATCTCGCCCCGAGATTCTAGGAAGAAGATGAAGACGCAAAGAGAGAAGGATGGTTGGCACGGAGTTCATCTTCACGTTCCCATGTGGCTTCATCAACAGAATGGTGTGACCACTGCACCTTGCAGAACTTGATGGACTTGTTGCGAGTCCTTCGTTCTGCGGTCTCAAGGATTTTTGTGGGGTGTTCTTGATAAGACAAGTCTTCTTTGAGATCGATTAGCTCATGGTCCACGGTCCTGCCGGGATCTTTGAAGCACTTCTTGAGCTGAGAGATGTGGAAAACATCATGGACTTTGAGTTTTTCCGGGAGCTCCAGGGCATAAGCAACTTCTCCTCTTCTACCACGAATCTTGAAAGGACCGATGTACCTAGGAACCAACTTTCCTTTGATACCGAAGCGGTGTGTTCCTCTCATGGGAGTGACACGAAGGTAGACGAGATCACCAGGGGCATACACCATATCCGTGTGTTTCCTGTCATAGTTGCTCTTCTGACGACTCTGAGCAATCTTCAGGTTCTCCAGAATGATATGCACCTTCTCCTCTGCTTGAGTTACAATGTCAGGGCCAAACCAGATTCTTTCTCCTGCACCTGACCAACCAATCGGAGTTCTGCACTTGCGACCATAGAGAGCCTCAAATGGTGCCATCTTCAGACTCTTCTGGAAGCTGTTGTTGTAGGAGAATTCAGCATAAGGAAGGCATTCCTCCCACTTCATGCCAAAAGAGATGACGCAGCACTAAGCATATCCTCCGTAATCTGATTGATCCTTTCAACCTGTCCTGCGATCGAGGGTGGTAAGGTCTTTGAGTTCAACTTTGTTCCCAAAGCTTTTGGAAACTCTCCGAACTTTGAGGTGAAGATGCTCCACGGTCGAACTGATTTCAAGTGGAACCCCATACAGAGAGACAATTGTTGATATAGAGCTCAGCCAACTGAATTCCGTAAATTGTTTCTTTGATCGGAAGAAATGAGCCACTTTAGAAAGCCTATCGATGACAACAAAAATTGCATTGTTGCTTCGCGACCTTGGAAATCCAAAGGATGAAGTCCATCTCTACTTTCTCCCATTTCCATTCCGGAGGTTTCAATGGTCTGAGAAGACCAAATGGTTTCGATGGATGCCTTCACTCATGCAGACATCACATTCTGAGACATACTTGGCACAATACCGTTTCAACCAAGGCCACCAGTATTGTGTTTTCAAGTACATGTACATCTTTGTGCTGCCAGGATGGATAGAAAGAACCGAATCATGCGCCTCCTTGAGAACTTGGTCTCTCGACCGGTAGTTTGGAACAAACATCCGGTGTTCAAAGAAGAGCGTGCCTTGATCATCAACGTGGAAGGACTCATACTTCAGAAGGTCAAGCTTAGAGATGAGCTTTTTGGTGTGCGGATCACCAAGCTGACGAGAGCGAATCTGTTCTTCCAAGAGAGGAGTAGCCAGAAGGTTCAGGAGATGCCCTTGTTCCACAATTTCGTGTTAAGTCGATGGAATTCCTCGCACAAGAGAGGCTTTCCTTCCACCATGAGGTTGTTGACATAAGCTTTACGGCTAAGCGCATCTGCCATGACATTTGCTTTGCCGGAGTGTAGTTGATGGTCACATCAAAGTCATTGATTGCTTCAATCCATCTCTCTCCGAAGGTTGAGATCAGCCGTGTGAAGATATACTTCAAACTCTTGTGGTCGAGAAGATCTCACAACGGTTACCAAGCAAGTAGTGCCTCCATAGCTTCAAAGCAAAGACAATCTTGCTAGCTCGAGGTCATGTGTGGGATAGTTGATCTCATGCGTCTTCAATGACGAGAGGCATAAGCAACCACCTGTTTCTCTTGCATAAGGACCGCACCCAATCCTTGTAAAGAGGCCACAGAAAATCTGAAAGGCTTAGAGGTATCCGGAGGAACCAAGATCGTGGAAGTGAGCTTCTCTTTGAGTGTCTCAAAACTTGCTTGACAAGGTGAGTCCACAGTATTTCTTGCCTTTCTTGAGGAGATCGGTAAGAGGCTTCGCTATCTTCGAGAAGTTACGAACGGCGGCAATAACTAGCCAAACCGAGAAAACTCCGCACTTCCTTGACATTAGCAGGAGGAAGCCATTCAACTATTGTCTTCACGGTTTCCGGTTGATCAATGCCCTTGGCAGAGATAACATGACCCAGGTATGTTACTTCAGGCAGCCAAAACTCACACTTCGAGAACTTTGCATACAAGCGGTTCTCACGAAGCTTGTTTAAGACACACCGCAGGTGTTCTTCATGCTCTTCCTTGGACTTGGAATAGACCAGAATGTCATCCGGATATACTACCACGAACTTATCAAGGTACTCCATGAAAACGGAGTTCATCAGCCTCGAGAAGGTAGCAGGTGCGTTGGTGAGACCGAAAGACATGACCGTGTACTCATACAGGCCATAGCGGGTGGTGAAAGCTGTTTTGGGCACATCTTCTTTGCGAATCTTGATTTGGTGATAACCACTTCTCAAGTCCAGCTTAGAGAACACCACAGCCCCGCCCGATCAAAAGATTATTTATCCGTGGAAGAGGATATTTGTTCTTGATGGTTTTAGCATTTAGAGCCCGGTAGTCAACACGAGTCTATCGGTTCTCCACGCTTCTTCACAAAGATTGTTGGACTACCCCAAGAAGAAGTGTTTGTGTTGAATGAAACCCAACTTCTCTTGTTCATCAAGTTGTCGCTTGAGTTCAGCCAATTGAAGGACCCATTTTATATGGCCGCTTGGAGATAGGAGCCGTTCGTGTTCAAGCTCGATCCACGAATTCAACCTCGCGATCCGGAGGCATACCGACAACTCTTCAGAAAGACATCCGAACTCACAGACCACCGTACACTCTGAATAGCTTCCATAGCATCATTATTCGAGCCGCCAAGGAAAAGAGCTGGATAGGTGAGTCGACTTGGAGAAAAGACTATATGGCCTTCGTGAATCTTCAGAGACACCGAAGGCTCAGACAATCAATCACAGCATTCTTTGTCAACCAATCCATGCCCAAGATGACATCAATATCGAATCGCCTGAATAATTAAAGAAGCCAAGAATGAAGAGCCACCAATCTCAACTTTATTGCCATGGTCGATATGAACAGCCCTCATGTTTGCTCCAGGAGAAAGAACCATTAACCGCTTTTGGAGAGGAACCATGACTAACTCATTCTCATTTGCAAACTTGTGAGACACAAAAGAATGCGATGCACCGAATCAAAGAGAACTCGTCAGGGGACCGAGTTAACGGAAAGCATACCCATCACAACTCCAGTGCGAGCTCACTTGAGAGGCGTTAGACGATTGGCACGAACAACCGCAGACCCGGCTTGGTGTTGATGTTGAGAGCCCGAGGCGGTGCACGAACAAGGAGAGCTTGTTGTAGATCTTGGCGGGGTGGAGGGAGAGCTTTGTTCTTCATCGGACAGCCAGTTTGATGTCCAGGATCTCCACACACGGTGCACCACCGGACGTGAGCGAGTAGCTGGGGACTCCGCCAGCGCTCAGGGTAGTGGTGGTTGTAGCCCCTGAGCCGCAGTGGTGAAGTTTGGTGGCCTTGGCGCGAAACTTGCGGTGTCTTGGTGGAGCCGGAGTGGGGTGTTAGGAACCCAGACACGCCGCTTAGAAGGAGCTGCCATAACTGCAGAGCTTGATGCATCCCTGTTGTGTTTCTTGGACTCCTCAAACATTTGCCTGCTTGCCTCCTCTTGCAGTGCTGTGTGCTGTAGTTCTAGGAAAGTTGTCGGCCTTGCATGTGTGATCGCATACTTGATCGACGCATTGAGCCCTTGCCTGAACCTCTTCTGTTTCTTCTTGTCATCAGATACCTCATCACCACCATAACGAGAGAGATTCATGAAGTTCCTGATATAGGTGTTGGCGTTATCATTTCTGCTTCAAAGTTGAGGAAAGCCTCCTTCATCCTTTCCATTACAATCTCCGAGAGAAACTCTTTGAACGCTCGGTGAACCTCTCCCAAGTTGGCTGGAACCCGGCAGCTTGCCTTCAAGTAGTTCTCCCACCAAAGAGCTGCATCTCCTTGAGAAGGTGAGTAGCACACTTGACCCACTCGCCCGGAACATCCAGCCTCGAGCAACCTTGAGATCTCACGCAGCCAATCATCCGCGTCCGAGGTCGGTCGAAACATCAAACCGACGGGGTTGAATTTGAGGAAGCTCTTGATGTCTCCCGCTTGGGAGGTGGAGGAAGTGGAGCAAACTCGTTTCTTCGACACTCTCCTCAAAGCGGCATTGGTTCTCTTGCATTTGCTGCCAAAGCATTAGCTATGTTTGACAGTAGCAGCCTAGTTCCGAGGTATGTCCTCTTGATGCGTGGTGGAGCTATCTGTCATTGATATAAAACTCAAGTCGATTACTATAATGGAAGATGATAATAATCCAAAATAGTACCAAGATGGAATTAACCAAGATTAAAGGATACAATTCTTGAGATGATATTAAAATATCAACAAAGTTCAAAGCACCTAAAAGATATTAAGCATATCGCACACGACTGAAAAGGAGTGTGGTACACAAATATATCAAAGAAAAATTTTCCACAAATTTCGGCATTAAAATACCAATAGATCCGCAAAATTACTTAACAAGTCAAGATTAGTGACACTACCGATTCAATATACAAAAGCGAATGATCAAAGTAGTGGTATGGTCGCGACTCCATCCCGCACTCAAATCATTACTCCGCACATGAACAAGTGGAACACATATCCTAACCCCTTCTTCTCATGTTGAACCTAAAGATTGGTAACTACGGAAACGAACACCCCAAACAAGATAACGTCGGATACAAAGAGGAAGATAGATTGCGTCGGTTTGCAAAGGCCTGTCAGTATGGAATGTACCAACAGTTGATAACCAAAAGCTGATTAGATAACAACTTGGATGCAACAGATAGACAAGGGATAACACACACCCACACACACACACACAACCTATGGTACTACGGAAACCCAGAACACGTGAATCCTAGTTTGAACTTTGAGAAGAGGATTGAAAACGTTGCACTTCCTTACCAGAAAAGGGTGGGTGGGAGGGTAAGAATAAAAGTGGAAGCAGTCCTACTCTCGCGTTTTGTTTTTCCCTAATATACATAACTACCAAAATATTTTCTAGACTGACAACGACCGTTTGGCTCAAACCCTGAAGGTCGGGATGGCTCTGATACCAATTGTAACTACCTCGGTGAATTACGCTCCTAGATACAAGCCTGGATGAGCGGTAGTGGTTGAAATTGTACGGTGGGGCCCCAAAAGCCACTCACGGGTAGACCTTTCGGCCGTCCCAACCACTACCCTCTCAACGGGACCTGTACGGGCGGCGTAATCGGCAGGCGAAGGGATCAAATACATACACAAATGAGTATGTATGCAAGCCACCATACAAGAGTACATCAGAGCCATACCAGCTAGAAAGAAATAAAATATACCAACGCCATACGGCAAGATTCAAATGACCTAGATAGATCTAATATTTTAGGATACTTCCTCATACACACATCGAGTATCATGCGGAGCGGCAAACAAGTCCGAGTACGGATAAGAAGCAAATCGGCATAAGATGCCATAGAAATAAGCACATCCCAACCACAGATCTCATGGATCCCCGTTCCCGGAATCTCTACACCGAACGATCGTTGCCCATATCATCGGCTTCTTCCACCCAGTATCCGTCCTGCGGGGGTACCTGTTCATCTGAACCAATAATTTATCGTATGAGACCCTAAGGGTACTCAGCAAGACTTAATGCCTCTAAAGGGGACACAACCTGGGGTGACGCAATTGCAGCGAAAGATAAACCCTAGCAATTCTACAGATACGCGCTAACCATTCGCCTAACCAATGATAGACGGATGTCCGTGAAATAAGGACAACAGTTTTAATAGTAATTTCATCAGATCCATCCTCCTCCTCGCTTACCAACGAGGAAGCGGACGAACAACCCCCCATCCGTTGGCAATTTTATTAACCATTCCATGAGTGTTGCACTATTTACTAGTCAAATTACTTAGTCAGATTAAAGCGGTACTTTAGTTATGCTTGTCTATGATCGAGAAACGTGCTCCAAGTCGTCCATAACGCGGACACGGCTTTGAAAAGTTTTACCCGGCCGGGTGCACCAATAGCAACACACACGCTCGATCAACCTCGGAAAACCAAATCAAAACCCAACGAGGCTTTCACGACTGAACAATCACAGATTGAAATATTTGAGGGACACCCTTGGAGTACACCACGCAAGTAAGCAAGCTCGAGACGGACTCAAGGTTTGGGTGGGCCAGTGAACGATCGGGAACCCAAAAGCGGGCTTGTCGACACCGCGGAATCGTGTCCCGATCCTAAACAGTACAGTGTGCTCCTCGCACAATCGTAAATACAGAAGTAGCATGGCATAGGTACAGGATAGTAAAGAAAACCCCAAACTAGTTTGTGGCCCCAAGGAATAAGACTGAATCAAGCTCTGGCTCAGGGGGGTCCCATATACCTCCCGGATGTGGATAACGCGATAAATCAAGGAACAGGAATCAAGTACTCGGGGTCTTACGGGACACAAGTGAGCAGGAAAAACCAAATAGCAGATGTTGCTCACCGGTGCCACTTTCATTAGTTGTCCCATTACTACTCAGGTTAAGTTGTTTAAGTACCTCGTTATCCATCTGACTCTCATAAACCCTACACATCTTTGTTCTACTCGCATGGCTCAAACAACTCCTGTAGTAATGGCTCATGGGATGGAGGAACAAGCTTGGTGGGGTTGAAAAGTAAAGGCTATGCATACTTGGGATTCAATTTAATGCAATCGCGACTCAATGATGCAAGAATAAGATAGAGGCAATAGGTACTGTATGTATGCAAGCATGTGGAAGTTCTTGCCTGATAACTCGATTGAAGCGAGGCGGATCAGGTAGTGCTCCTGGTTCTCTTGATATAATCCCTGCTCAGTGTCTATCCGAGAAAAACCAAACAAACAAGGCCAACATAAATATAGAGCACAAGCATATGAATAAGATGCGTCAAGCAAACAATCATGCCGTGATGAATGATGCACAATTTACATGGCAATAAGGTAGCATGGCATAGTGAGGTGTGGAAGACAAGTAATACATTTTTGTTGGGGTTTTGGATCACATTTTGTTGTCATAACAATTGCTGTTTACTATATATTTATATGATGCATGCTGCAATTGAAGTCATGGATAGCATAAACGGAAAGGTCTCGTCGAGCTGATCATTTTAGACATATCATTTGCTAAATTTGGAATTATAAAACAAAAGTTATTAATTATTTAAGTTCTAGTGGCATTTGTTGTAATTTGATTAAACTTGGAATTTTAAATGTGCAAAAGGCAATTTGAATAGCATATTTGAAATCCTCACATTTTTCTGGTTCAGAAACATATATTGTTTGTATTATTTGGAATAATATTTGAAAAGTTATTTACAAACTGATTTGAATTTGAATTTGAATTAACTGAATTAGATTTGAAATTATCACACAAAACTGAATTACGTTTTTCACTCACCTACAGCTAGCTCCAGCCATGATGGGCCAGCGATGAGGGTCCACGCAGCAAGCTTCCGCCATGGCTCGGGCTAGCCAGTGTGAGCAGGTGGGTGGGCTAGAGCCCCTGCACGCCAATGAGTGGACGCGAGCGGCCTTGCAGCAGGAGGGACCGCTGGTTGGTTTGCGAGGAGCAGAGCCTTTTGCAAAAAGCTCACATGCGTTGTAGGTGGGCCGGTGGCTGCGGGTTTTAGGGGAAAAGGGAGGCCTATCTGCAAAGCGTCTTGAGGCTGCTTGTGCAGCAGGCCGTCTTCTTACGGCGCGGTCTTGCAACTTCCGCGACGATGGCGACGAGACCACTGGGAGAAAGCGTGGCAAAACGAAAAGGAAGAGGGGTCAACGGCCTACAAGATTGGTTTGGGATGCTTGCGAAGGGGGACCGTAGCGCGCGGGGCAGGGCGTGGAATATCGCCGGATCTACTGCTGTCGCCAGAACGCGACGCAGCGGCCTTGCGCCGAGCCTTTCGAAAGCGGCGATGCACGGCGAGGGGAGGAGGCGATGTCTAGGGGATAAGGAGCTCACCAATGACCGTGCTGGCTAAGCGGGCTCGGTGGCGAGATCGGCGAGGCGGTGGTGGCGTCTGGCGGTCCACGCACGGCAGCGGGCTCCTCCGGCGAGGTCCAGCGGGCTTCGGCGCGTCAGGGCGAAGCAGAGGAAGTCGACGCCGCTCCTGGTACTCCTGGCTCGCCTCGGGGAGCTCTGGAGCGAAGGGACGTTGGGGGGCCGCCGATAGGGTTTAGATGGCAAGGTGGAGAGGATGCTCGCAGGGGAGGAAGAAGGGAGGCATGGGGAAGGAAGAGAGGCCTGGGGGGATCTGGGGGAAGGCTAGGGTGAGGGGGGAAGGATAAGATCGCCAGGGGGCAGGTAGGAGCGTGGGAGCTTGCGTGGGGGAGGGGCAGGTCGCTTTTGCACCTCACGTGCATGGGCGGCCAGGAGGAAGCTGGGCACGGCTACAGCCAGGTGGGGCCAGGGGAACTGCAGGTGGGCCAGGGGAGGAGCTAGGGTGGGGACACGCCGGCAGAGAGGGAGAGAGCCGAGAGAGGGAGAGGCATGGGCTCGGTCTAGGGTTAGGTTTGGGTGGGGGTAGCTAGGGCATGGTGACCATGTGGACATGCTAGATTAGGTTTAGGGGTGGGTTAGCTAGAGAGGAGAGGGAGAGAGGGTACTTTGGGTTGTGATTAGAATGGGTGTGGTGTAGGTTTTTAGCTAGGATGGTTATGGGGCATGGGGTAGGTTTAGGGTTTTGCTTAGAGGGGGGGATGGTAGATTAGGGTTTTGGAGAGAGAGAGAGAGATGGATAGGTATTCTTTGAATCATGCATGCTCCAATTAAAGACCAAGCAAGATCAAAAGAAAAGAGGTAAAGAGAGGAAGGTGTGGTTTAGGTTTGTGCATGCCACATGAGCACATGTGTATGCATGGATGAGGATGGCGACTAGGGTAGGTTTAGGTTAAAAGGAGGTTTTGGTGAGGTATGGGTTTGTTTGGACAAAGCAAACAAGCTTAAGCAAGAGGTGATCCAAGCAAAAGAAAACAAACAAACTCAAAGGGCAAGCCAAAGGTGGTTCTTGCATGGGCCATGCATCCATATTAAATGCCTGGTTTTATCCTTGTGAAAACAACATGTAACCCCATGGCATTTACTTATGTGCATCCCCAAAAGTGGAGTAAGGCCAAGCAAGAGATTATGGTGGAATCCAACCAACCAACAGGAGCTAGAGGTAAACTCAATTAAAATGCCAAGCCCATATTAATTGGATGGTGGAATTATAAGGTGGTGAAAGAAAGGTGGTGGAGTTGTTAAGAGATATGCCCCCAAATCAACTTGGGCATTTAACAATATATTAAGAACCAAATACAATATCAAGAGGCAACTACAATTAATAATGCACATGAGATAAGAACCAAACAAGAAGGGGTTTTATATGATGCTCAAATGCAAGGTGGCATGATGACATGAGCATGACATGGTGATGATGCCACAATTATATGTTGGAAGTGGCCCTTTTATTATTATAACAAGTAGCATTACAGGTGTTAGACAACTGGGATGCTACATAGGGGTTCGTAGCATGGAAAACAAAATTTTTCTACGCATACAAACAAATAAGCCAAGATATATCTACTATATTGTAGCAACGAGTCGATGGAATAACTCACCCTCGAAGATTCCAAAGTGTTTAACGAGAGCGGATTCTCGTGGGTGATGTAGTCGTACTCTTGCCGATCTCAAGATCGCGTAGACGATCCTTCCGGCGCTGCGTTCCGTGCGCTCAGTAGTCGGTCACACGTTCGTACTCGACGAAGACCTTCCTCTCCTTGTTCCAGGCAGGCGGAGGTTGTAGCACTCTCCTCGCGATTCCTAAGACAACTGGCAGCGTGGTCTAAGTAGATGGGAGATCTCGCAGGGCTTCGCATTAAGCCGAAGCGAGTATGGTGGACTATGAGAGAGAGCCTCGGTGATCTAGGGTTTATACGCACCAAGGAGGAGCAAGGCCGGCGGCAACAGGAGGTGGCGGCGCCGGCGGCTAGGATTAGGGTTTGCGGGGCGTGGTATTGTGTGCTTGGAGGGGCAGCCCTGCCCCTCCTTATATAGGTGGAGGGGGCGCATGAGGGAGGAGTCCCTCCCAACTCGGTCTCAAGTGGGCGGCGGTGGAGGAGGAACTCCTCCCCAAGTAGGTTTCTACTCCCTCCACCTCACAAAATAGCCGTTTGACTTTTCAAATTGGCGTTTGACTTTTCAAACTAGGATTTGATTAAACCCTTTATTTTGTTCAGCGATGACACCTAGTACATGATGCAATAATTCCAACTTGTTATGATACATTCATGTACCCTTCCCCTCCGGAGTGCCGGACATTCCGGAACCTTCTAGAACATACCCGATGAAAACACCGGAACCATTCTCCAACCCCGAAACAAGACTTTCCTTATACGAATCTTATTCTCCGGACCATTCCGGATCTCCTCGTGATATCCCGGATCCCATCCGAGAGTCCGAACAACATTCGTCTCTTACTCATCATTCCATAACTACTCAAACAACGTCGAATCCTTAAGTGTGTCTTCCTACGGTTCATGAATTATGCGGACATGATCGATACACTTCTCCGAATAATAACCAATAGAGGAATCTGGAAATTCATATGGCTCCCACATATTTCTACGATTACTTTGCGATCGAATGAACCACTTACATACGATACCAATTTCCCTTTGTCTCGCGATAGTTTACTTATCAGACGTTTTGATCGTCGGTATCTCTACATACCTAGTTCAACCTCGTTACTGATAAGTACTCTTTTCTCGTTCCCGTGATATGTGATCCCTTGTGAGCCAGTCACATGCTTGCAAGCTAATTGGATGACATTCCACCGAGAGGGCCCAGAGTTTATCTATCCGTCATATGGATGGACAAATCCCACTCTTGATCCATGTGTCTCAACCAATACTTTCTGAACACTCAATGCCACCTTTATAGCCACCCAGTTACGATGTGGTGTTTGATGTCATTAAAGCATCCTTCCAGTGAAGGTGATATGCATGATCTCATGGTCGAAGGAATTAGGTTACTATGTATCAGAAAGCATATTGCAATTGAACTATTAAAATTACTTGATCTTTATGCTACGCTTATCTATAGGAGTATGCCCACCATATCATTCTCCTAACGATATGATCTTGTTGTTAATAACATCTCAATGTTCATGATAGGGAAACCACAATCATTTATTAACCAACAAGCTAGTATTTATAAAGAGGCTTTACTAGGGACTCTATTTTAGTTTACAAATCACACAAGTATTAATGTTTCCTTATTAATACTATTATAGCATGAATGTAAACATTTATCATAAACACAAAGATATAATAATAACTACATTTATTATTGCCTCTAGGGCATATGTCCAACAGTCTCCCACTTGCACTAGAGTCATCTAATCCAGAATACATGGTAATATACCGAATACCCATGGCAGTTTGGTGTTGGTCATGTTTTGCCCTCGGGAGAGTTTTAGTCAACGGATCCGCCACATTCAGATCTGTGTGTAATTTGCAAATATTTATGTCCCCATCTTGGACATGTTCTCGAATAGCGTGAAAACGTAGCTTGATGTGATTCAGCTTCTTGTGTGACCTTGGTTCTTGCGCATTGGCTATGGCGCCCATGTTATCATAGTAGATTGACATTGGGTCCAGCGCACTAGGAACCACACCGAGCTCTGTAATGAACTCTTTCATCCATATTGCTTCTTGTGAAGCCTCCGAAGCAACCATGTATTCCGATTCAGTTGAAGATCTCACCACAACGCTTTGCTTTGTACTCCTCCAGCTAACTGCTGCACCATTCAAAGTAAATAAGTATCCAGATTGTGATTTAGAATCATCCGGATCGGTGTTCCAACTAGCATCGATGTAACCATTAACAACGAGCTGTTCATCACCTCCATAAGAAAGAACCATATACTTAGTTCTTCTCAAGTACTTAAGGATGTTTTTGACCGCTGTCCAATGATCCACTCCTGGAGAACTTTGATATCTGCTAGTTAAACTAACATCATATGAAATGTCGGGTCTAGTACATAGCATGGCATACATCAGAGATCCTATGGCTGAGGCATAGGGAGTTTTACTCATCCTTTCTCTATCTTCTGCCATTGTCGGACTTTGAGTTTTACTCAAGGTCGTATTGGGCAACATGGGCAAGAACCCTTTCTTGCTTTCTTCTATTCCAAACCTCTTTAGAACTTTGTCCAAATATGTACTTTGTGACAATGATATTAGGCGTCTCGATCTATCTCTATAAATCTTTATGCCTAATATATAAGCTACTTCGCCAAGATCCTTCATTGAAAAACTATTATTCAAATATTCCTTGACACTATTAAGAAGGTCTACATCATTCCCAATCAACAATATGTCATCTACATATAGTATTAAGAATGCTACAGAGCTCCCACTCACTTTATTGTAAATACAAGCTTCTCCATAAGTTTGTATAAAACCAAAACTGTTGATTACTTTATCAAAACGTTGATTCCAACTTCGGGATGCTTGCATCAATCCATAGATGGACCATTGAAGTTTGCATACCTTGTTAGCATCTTTAGGATCGACAAAACCTTTGGGTTGCATCATATACAACTCTTCATCAATGTCTCCATTGAGGAACGCTGTTTTGACATCCATATGCCATATCTCATAATCGTAATATGCAGCGATTGCTAACAAAATCCTCACAGACTTTAGCTTTGCTACAGGTGAGAAAGTCTCATCGTAGTCAACTCCTTGAATTTGTCGAAACCCTTTTGCGACAAGTCGAGCTTTATAGACAGTAACATTACCATCAGCATTTGTTTTCTTCTTGAAAATCCATTTGTTCTCGACAGCCTTCCGGCCATCCGGTAAGTCCACCAAAGTCCATACTTGGTTTTCCTACATGGATCCAATCTCGGATTTCATGGCTTCTTGCCATTTATTGGAATATGGGCTCATCATCGCTTCCTCATATGTCGCAGGGTCATCGGTGTTGTCGACCAACATGACACTCATAACGGGATCATACCAATCAAGATCGGTACGAGTTCTCGTTGACCTACGAGGCTCTGTAGCAACTACAACCGAAGTTTCATGATCATCATCATTAGCTTCCTCTCTTATTGGTGCAGGCACCACAGGAACTTCTTCCGGTGCTGCGCTACTCACAAGTTCGAGAGAAGGTTCGACAACCTCGTCGAGTTCTACTTTCCTTCCAGTCACTTCTTTCGAGAGAAATTCCTTCTCTAGAAAGGATCCATTCTTGGCAACGAAGATTTTGCCTTCAGATCTATGATAGAAGGTATACCCAATAGTTTCCTTTGGGTATCCTATGAAGACGCATTTTTCCGCTTTGGGTTCAAGCTTGTTCGTCTGTAACTTCTTTACATAGGATTCGCAACCCCAAACTTTAAGGAACGACAATTTAGGTTTCTTCCCAAACCATAATTCATATGGTGTCGTTTCAACGGATTTAGATGGTGTCCTATTTAAAGTGAATGCGGCTATTTCTAATGCATAACCCCAAAATGATAGCGGTAAATCTGTAAGTGACATCATAGAACAAACCATATCTAAGAGAGTTCGATTACGACGTTCGGACACACCATTACGTTGTGGTGTTCCCGGCGATGTCAATTGTGAAAGTATTCCGCATTTCTTCAAATGCTCACCAAACTCGTAACTTAGATATTCACCTCCACGATCAGAACGTAGAAATTTAATCTTCTTATTACGTTGATTCTCAACCTCACTTTGAAATTCCTTAAACTTCTCGAAAGTTTCGGACTTATGTTTCATGAAATAGATATACCCATATCTACTCAAGTCATCCGTGAAGGTAAGAACATAACGATAACCACCGCACGATGCTACACTCATTGGACCACACACATCGGTATGATTTCCAATAAGTCTGTAGCTCGCTCCATCATACCAGAAAATGGAGTCTTAGTCATTTTACCCATCAAACATGCTTCACATCTTTCAAGTGATTCGAAATCAAGTGATTCAAGAAGTTCATCGGAATGGAGTTTCTTCATACACTTCACTCCAATGTGACCAAGACGACAGTGCCACATATAGGTCGAGTTACCGCTCGATTTCAAACGTTTAGCTTCAATGTTATTAATATGTGTATTTCCACTATCGAGATTCAATAAGAATAGACCATCTATCAAAGGTGCATGTTCATAAAACATATTACTCATATAAATCGAACAACCATTATTCTCGGACTTAAAAAAGTAACCGTCTCGCAATAAACAAGATCCCGATATAATGTTCATGCTCAACGCAGGCACCAAATAACAATTATTTAAGTATAAAACTAATCCCGATGGTAGATGAAGAGGTAGCGTGCCGACCGCGATCACATCAACCTTTGATCCGTTTCCCACGCGCATCGTCACCTCGTTCTTCGCTAGCTTCCGTTTATTCTGCAGCACATGTTTCGAGTTACAGATATGAGCAACCGAACCAGTATCAAATACCCAGGCACTACTACGAGTACTAGTGAGATACACATCAATAACATGTATATCGGATATACCTTTCTTCTTGATGTTGCCGTTCTTCAAATCCGCCAAGTAGTTTGGGCAATTCCGCTTCCAGTGACCTTCTCCCTTGTAGTAAAAGCACTCAGTATCAGGCTTAGGTCCAGCTTTGGTCTTCTTCTTCGGCGCGGTAACTTTATTACCACCCTTCTTGAAGTGTCCCTTTTGCTTAGACTTGCCTTTCTTGAATTTGGTGGTCTTATTGACCATCAACACTTGGTGCTCTTTCTTGATCTCCACTTCTGCAGATTTTAACATGGCGAAGAGTTCTGGCAACGTCCTGTTCATGTTTTGCATATTGTAATTCATCACAAAGTTCTTGTAACTTGGTGGTAGTGATTGGAGGACACGATAAATCCCCAAAGCATTAGGAATCACTATACCCAAGCTTTTAAGTTTGTTTGCGTGCCCAGACATCTTAAGCACATGCTCACTGACGGAGCTGCCCTCGTCCATCTTGCAGTTAAAGAACTTTTCAGAAGCCTCATAGCTCTCAATTGCCGCGTGAGTCTCAAAGATCAATTTGAGATCACAGACAATGTCATGTGGGTCTGAATTCTCAAACCTTTTCTGAAGCTCCGATTCTAAACCATACAAGATAGCACACTGAACTGTGGAGTACTGAGTCTTCCGAGCGAGGTAAACATTCTTTACTTCATCGGTAGATGGCTGCAGTGGGTCACCCAAATGTGCATCCAGCACATAGGTCAAATTACCAGCAGTGAGGACAATCCTCAAATTGCGGAACCAATCCGCGAAGTTGCTCCCATTGTTTTTCAAATTTTCTTTCTCTAGGAACGCATTAAAATTGATGGTAGGGGCCGCCATTGATCTACAACATATTTGCAATAGTTTAGACTAAGTTTATGACAAATTGAGTTCTAATTAATAGTTAAATTAATCTAGGTGAACTCCCACTCAAAACAATATCCCTCACATTGGTTTAGTGATCACACGAACCAAATCCACCACATCAACACCGATCATCACGAGAGTCGATGTAGCTTCAATGGCGAACAATCGACATGTTCATCATATCTTACTATATGATTCATGATTTACCTTTCGGTGATCCGTGTTCCGAGACCATGTCTGTACATGCTAGGCTCGTCAAGATCAAACCTTAGCTTCCGCATGAGCAAATCTAGCTTGCTCACGTTGTATACACTTGCGGAATCTAACACACCCGATCATCACGTGGTGCTTCGAAACAACAAGTTTTAGCAACGGTGCTTACTAAGGGTGAACACTTTAGAACTTGATATTCATGTGCATGAGGGATCATCTTATAATGCTACCGTCGTTAACTAAGCAATACAAGATGCATAAAGGATTAACATCACATGTAATTCATAATATGTGATATGATATGGCCTTTCTTCTTTGTGCTTCCGATCTCCATCTTCAAGCACGAACATGATCTCCATCATCACCGGCATTGCATCAAGGTCAATGATGTCGCTCCATGCTTGTCGTCCACCAGCTTCAACTATTACAACTACTTTGAATAGACACGCGGGTCTTAATAGAAATTAAAGACAACCATATGGCTCCTACCGGTTGCCAACTTACAATAAGGAACATTGCATACATCAAATATAATCACAATCATGGCCATATCACATCACAGCACACCCCTGTAAAACAAAGTTAGACGCCTCTACTTTCTTTGCATGTTTTACGTGGTTTGGGGCTTTCAATAAGTGTCGTTCTAACTTACAAACAAGAACCACAACATTGATACCAATATTGTTAATCACCAGTTGTAAATTGAATCTTAACTATGTTGGGAGAAACAGGCACCCGCAAAGCCACTTATGCAATACAAGTTGCATGTCAAGCGTGAAGCAAGTCTCATGAACGATGTCATGTAAGGTTATCCCGGGCCACTTCATCCCACCATCCCGCAAGATGCAAAGTACACAAGAAGTAATCGACAACAAAAGCATCAACGCCCACAATGACCATTGTGTTCTACTCGTGCAACAGATCTACATATAGACATGGCTCTGATACCACTGTAGGGGTTCGTAGCATGGAAAACAAAAAATTTCTACCGCATACAAACAAATAAGCCAAGATCTATCTACTAGATTGTAGCAACAAGTCGATGGAATAACTCACCCTCGAAGATTCCAAAGTGTTTAACGAGAGTGGATTGTAGTGGGTGATGTAGTCGTACTCTTGCCGATCTCAAGATCGCGTAGACGATCCTTCCCGTGGCGTTAAGGCTTCATGATCGGTCACATGTTCGATTGACGAAGACCTTCCTCTCCCTTGTTCCAAAGAAACGGAGGTTGTAGCACTCTCTCGCTATTCAAAGACAACGGCGTGGTACCTAAGTAGAGGGAGATCTCCTGACACGCCTTGGCCGGGCGAGTATGGTGGACTATGAGAGAGAGACTCGGTGATCTAGGGTTTAGACGCACCAAGGAGGAGCAAGGCCGGCGGCTAGGGTTTGCCTAGGCGGTGGCGGCTTGCCCTAGGCAGCGGCGGCGGCAGAAGGAGGTGGCGGGGCCGGCGGCTAGGATTAGGGTTTGCGGGGCGTGGTATTGTGTGCTTGGAGGGGCAGCCGTGCCCCTCCTTATATAGGTGGAGGGGGCGCGCCAAGGGGAGGGGAGTCCCTCCCCAACTCGGTCTCCAAGTGGGCCGGCGGTGGAGGGAGGGGACTCCTCCCCAAGTAGGTTTCCTACTCTCCCTCCACCTCACAAAATAGCCATTTGACTTTTCAAATTGGCGTTTGACTTTTCAAACTAGGATTTGATTAAACCCTTTATTTTGTTCAGCGATGACACCTAGTACATGATGCAATCATTCCAACTTGTTATGATACATTCATGTACCCTTCCCCTCCGGAGTGCCGGACATTCCGGAACCTTCTAGAACATTCCCGATGAAAACACCGGAACCATTCTCCAACCCCGAAACAGGACTTTCCTTATATGAATCTTATTCTATGGACCATTTCGGATCTCCTCGTGATATGCCAGATCCCATCCGAGACTCCGAACAACATTCGGTCTCTTACTCATCATTCCATAACTACTCAAACAACGTCGAATCCTTAAGTGTGTCTCCCTACGGTTCGTGAATTATGCGGACATGATCGAGACACTTCTCCGAACAATAACCAATAGAGGAATCTAGAAATTCATATGGCTCCCACATATTTCTACGATTACTTTGCGATCAAATGAACCACTTACATACGATACCAATTTCCCTTTGTCTCACGATAGTTTACCTATCCGAGGTTTTGATCGTCGGTATCTCTACATACCTAGTTCAACCTCGTTACTGATAAGTACTCTTTTCTCGTTCCCGTGATATGTGATCCCTTGTGAGCCAGTCACATGCTTGCAAGCTAATTGGATGACATTCCACCGAGAGGGCCCAGAGTATATCTATCCGTCATATGGATGGACAAATCCCACTCTTGATCCATGTGTCTCAACCAATACATTCTGAACACTCAATGCCACCTTTATAGTCACCCAATTACGGTGTGGTGTTTTATGTCATCAAAGCATCCTTCCGGTGAAGGTGATATGCATGATCTCATGGTCGAAGGAATTAGGTTACTATGTATCAGAAAGCATATAGCAATTGAACTATTAAAACGACTTGATCTTTATGCTACGCTTATCTATAGGAGTATGTCCACCATATCATTCTCCTAACGATATGATCTTGTTGTTAATAACATCTCAATGTTCATGATAGGGAAATCACAATCATTTATTAACCAACAAGCTAGTATTTATAGAGAGGCTTTACTGGGGACTCTATTTTCGTTTACAAATCACACAAGTATTAATGTTTCCTTGTTAATACTATTATAGCATGAATGTAAACATTTATCATAAACACAAAGATATAATAATAAATACATTTATTATTGCCTCTAGGGCATATCTCCAATATCTATACCATGTAAAAGATATAACATCTTAGGCACTAAAGTTGACTCTTTTTAAGATTCTTGACAATCACAAATTATCAATTTCAAGGCTACGAGGGCAAGGTTACTATGGAGAGTGAATTTAATGGATTGCAAAGAAAAATCTTGATGAGAAATCTTATGCTTTCTATGTTCATTGGTTTGCTCATCGTTTAAAATTGGTCATTGTCGCTGTTACTACTTTGTTGCCCATCGTTTGGTTCTCTCTTCCGGCCTCTTGACCATGCTAGGGAAGTTCATGACGGGAAGGAGAGAGGGAAAAGAGGGGACGACAGTGGTGATGAACAGATGTTAAAGGAAGGAGGTGGCGGTTCGGGGAGGTGCATGATGGAACGGTATGGCAGGGGAATGGACGAGAATAGTGAAGCGAGAATGGGCGGTGGAGCGGAAAATATAGGAAATTGCAGAATAATACGGGTTCGGATCCTCAATTTTGGGATGGGCGCGGTCGATAGATCAGGTGGCAGGGCCCGCTCACTAGTAAAATTACCATAATAAGAACTGCGCGTGATGAGATCCACATGTAAGAAACCGAGTCAACCGGATAGCATGTTAGACATGAGAAACGGTGGCAGACATCAAATGGAATCAAAGGCACAGACGCAATGAGTCTGCGCCCGGTGATGGCATATCTTAGATTGCCCAATTTATAGTGCCAAAGTACCAACTTCCAAATGAAGGCTAGGGCTGTCAACGATCCGAACTCGAGCGAACATTGTTAGGCTCGGCTCGAGCTCGGTAGAAGCTCGAGCCGAGCTCGAGCGAGGCTAGGTTGACCTTCGAGCCTACATCTAAGCTCGAGTTCGGCTCGACCAAAGCTCGAGTAGGCTTGAGCTCGCTTCATTGAAGCTCGGTAAGAAAATTTTAGTACATCCAAAGATAGATATGCAGTACATAGCAAGAAAATAGTAAAGCTTGAAAACCGAATAGCAAAAATGGCTCGGAGTCTCACATAATAGTAGTCTCACATAATAGTAATAAAGTGCCAAAGTGCCAGCATAATTATTTTAACAGTCTTACAGCAGATAGAATAATAATAGCAGTCTCAATTTTGCGGCTATACAAAAATCACGAGCTTTATCGAACAGTTTGAGTTCGGCTCGTCTAAGCTCGTGAGCTCGAAAACAAGCTCGAGCTTGGTTTGTTAGAGAGACGAATCAAGCTCGAGCCGAGCTGTTAACGCGCCGAACTCGCATAGTTTGTCGAGTCCGAACTTTTTTGACAGTCCAAGTGAAGGCCACGGTCATAATAACCTTTTTTCCTTGGTTTGTTTGGTTTCCAATGTTCTTCGTAAGTAGGCGGTATTTGAGCCGTTGTTCCAGTAAATAGTAGACCCACGTTCTATCTAATTAAAGTAAAATAAAGAAGGGGAAACATTGTCCAAACTGTTCTCTCACTATATGAACGCATCACTACGTCGATGGCCAGAAGCCATCGGCATAAGCCAAATTGTCGTCGACAGCCATCGGTGTAGTCCTGTCGGCGTAGCAAGGCATCGTCATAGACTAATTAGCCATTGGTGGTAAACCTGTCTGCGTAGACGGACGATATATCTTAGATAAGGCATACTTAACTTCTATGTTCCTTTCAGATGACCTTTCGATAAAGAAATTAGACCTTATTGATAATACTATCATATCAATCCCATTAACCCTTGGACCATTGTGTCTTTATTTTTTAAATTTCAAACAATTATTTAAGTAAACAAAAATGAATATGTAATAATAATCTTAAATTAAAATGACAATAAATATTTTTTTGCCTTTTTCTATTTAATATGTAATAATTCATAACTTTAAATCCATAAATCGGAATCCAATAAATAATATGTCTAAATCGATCAGACAAATGAGAAGAATCCAAACATGATATCCTATAATATTTTTAATCATGCATCACGTATTTTTAAATAAAATTTATTTAATAGTGTTTAAATCTTCAAAAAATCATATCGTGAGTCTAAAAATGGTCAAAATGGCAGGCATACAGATTCTTACCTAGGGGATGAGTATCGCTAAACTTGCATTGGATCTCTGAAAAAACATCATATTATGAGTCTAAAAATGATTTTGAAAAATCATGAACATTAGATCATGTACTTGTAGTTCAAATCGGACTCACTTCCTATCGATTCAGCAGACAGTTATCTTTTTCACCAGGGATGGACGAAAAGGTTTGAGATATCCCGGTTAGTACATTTTTCATGTAAGGTGGTCTAGTATTTTTGGAAAATATGGTGGTAGCATTTTGAATTATTTGTTTGGTGGTTGCTTCACAAAACGCCCTGTTTTTGGCACTCGGAAAATGGAAAATGACTTTTCTGTGCGAAAAAAAAGGAAAACTTCCTCCTGCAACATTGTTCGCCATCCTAAGATGCACACGCATGCACAATATGGAAATAATATCATAAACTATGTCGCGATTCTGGCCATAACATTAATCATTTGGCCCAAAAGCTATGAAACCTCGAACTTGATAGCTCATTTTGAGAAGGTTTTTTAGATGCAATCAATATACCAAGTTTTTATTTTTTCCTTGCAACTATGTCACATAATATGACACTACGGCGAATGTTTTATATTGTTCGGATCGTTTTTGAATTTCTTATGCCCGTTTCAAACTATGGTCAAAACGGCGGGCATGAAGATTCTTGCCTAGGGGAAGAGCCTTGCTAAACTTGCATTGGATATCTAAAGAAACATCATATTGTGAGTCTAACAATGAATTTTTTAAAAAATCATGAGCATTAGATCATGTACCTATAATTCAAACCGGACTCACTTTCTACCGATTCGGCAGACATTTGTCTTTGTTACGAGGAGTTGACGAAAATGTTTGAGATATCCCGGTTGGGACATTGTCCATGTAAGGTGGTATCTTATTTTGAAAATTGGGGTGGTAGAATTTTGAATTACTCCTTTGGTTGCTTCACAAAACGCCTCGTTTTTGGCACTTGGAAAATGAAAAATGTGTTATACGAAAATATATGTATTATTTTTGTATTTTATTCATCAAAAATATTTAATATTTAAGTTTAGTTAGATAGATCTTAGTTTTCTGCAAATTTTGATATATTATATGTATTTTTCTAAATTAGAAAGATTTAGTTATGATTTTTCTACTATTAATATGACAAAAAGAAAAAATAGCTATGCCGACAGCTTTGTCGTCGACGTAGCCTTGACGCTGTCACGTCCCTGTCATGGCCTATCCACTACGTCAATGACCCTATCTACGCCAACGGCTGCCGTCAGCATGTCTTATTCTACGCCGACGACCGGTTTAGTCGGCTGCCCGCCTCGAGGCCTACGCCGACGGTCCCGACATATAGCCGATTTGTTCATGTAGTGGTGTCTTCTGTGCGCATATGTACACTAGAAATGACGTTACACTGGGAACACCACCAAGAGAGAGTAGAAGTGCGCTAGATCGACCAAGAGAATGAGGTAGGGGGCAAAGCAAACCAAACGAAACGGTGTTGGGCTTGGCGACGTACGTAACGCAGGCATGAGCCCTGCATTTGGTTGGACAAAAAAACGCCTGCACTCTTTCAGCCGTATATGCGCATGCATGAGCGATTGAGCCGCATGGGGACAGGCGAGACTTCCTATTCAAAAAACTTGTCACAGTCCCCCCTCCTGATCTGAGGCCACTGCACATACACACCCACACACACACCTCCGCTTCCCTCTCCCCCATCTACATATGTGTGCATCATCAGCTAGCTGCTGCCAGTACTGCTAGCTGCGGTGAACAGCGCCATCATGAGCAGCAGCTGCTCGCACCAGTCTCCCTCCAGCTACATGCACAGTCTCGCTCTCACACTGGGGAGATCGTGGCCTCTGCTGCTGCCACCGTCGTCTCCTCCTGCTGCTGCCACCTCGCGGCGATGTCGGTGGCGGCCCGCAGCGCGTCCGCCCCCGCGCCGAGCAGGCCCCGGCCGGAGAACCCGACGCAGTACAGCCCGTTGGGGCCTCTCCAGTTGCCGGGGCACCGTGATCTCGGCTTGCCGTCCTCCGTGAAGAACCCACCGTCCTGCACGTACGTACGCGCGCGCGCGCACGGACGCAGGATCAGTAAGTGTGAGTGAGATGCTAGTATAGTACTAGTACGTGCTTGGTTATAGGAGCACTGTACAGTACTGTTGTTACCTGGAGCCAGGAGGGGACGTTGCTTCTGTAGCCCGTGGCGAAGATGACGGCATCAAAGGCCATCTCGTTGCCGTCCACGAACCTTGCTCCGTTGCAGCCCAATGACTCCACCTCTGCCACCACCTGCACACAAGCCATCAGAAACCTCATCAGACGCGCACACACGCTGTAGCTGTAGGCAAACATATACGATAACGAATATAAAAAATACAGGAGGAAGCTATATCTAGAGATCGAGAGAGAGGGTCGAAGCCAAAAAGAATGTGCACTCTGTACGGGAACTTGTTGCTACTCGCAAGGGGCTCATCACAAGGTTTTATTACTACTCAAGAACGCGACAGGAGGTCTCGGTCCTGGAGGGGAACAGGCGACGTCTGTGGAGAATGCCATGGAGGCAGTGCCATTTTTGTTTCTTCCAACGCGTCTAGCTAATTTCTCTGCGTACGTCGTGGACAACCACGACGGCTACCTAAAGTACAGACGCCGGCTGCATCAGGCAGAGTGGTGGTAGAGGCCAAATTAAGAGCGAGTCCTGGCAGAAAATGGTAA
Organism: Avena longiglumis; assembly: GCA_030063025.1. Taxonomy (NCBI): domain Eukaryota; kingdom Viridiplantae; phylum Streptophyta; class Magnoliopsida; order Poales; family Poaceae; genus Avena; species Avena longiglumis. The sequence goes on from CP125975.1 coordinate 536,379,879, forward strand.
AAACGTAAAATCTCACTCGATCGAGCAGTACTCAAGCTATACTGGTAGTCGCTAGAGGGGAGAGAGGATCGGAACGTTGTAGAAACCTCAAAAGCGAGCGATGGACAGTTGGAATGGCATGCACAAGAAACAACTCTCTGTTGACACTTCGCCATCCACTAGCTAGCTAGCGTGTCCTTGTTGAGAGAGAGAGAGAGAGATCAGAAGTAGTATAACCATAACCATACCTTGATGTCTCCAGATTTGATCAAGGACCATGCTCCCACGTCCAGGACAGGGCTCTTCCCGGTGACGCCCTTGATCTCCAGAGGGCCCAGCTTGGGCCTCTTCAGCCCGTACTGTTCGGTGCTCCCGAGGATCATCTTGGCAACGAGGAGGAGGAACGCATCGACCAGCTTTACAGGCAGCCACCTCAGTAGCTTCATGGCTATGCCAAATGTTGAGGTTCCAAGCATCTCTCTTGGCAGAACATGCACCTGCAGTTCATCATTGGGAAAACATATATATATGAGTACATGTGCAAAGGCCATACTTCACTTATTATAGACATAGAAGTTTCCTATCATAACATACTAGGAGTGGTACAGTAGTACGGAAGGGGAGATGCATGAGCACATCTACATACGGTTTATAGAAAGGCAAATAAAGTGCTGCTCTTAAAACAGGCATGGCAAGCATCGATCGCAATCAAGGGGAGGACTTGACTTACCCCGCTCCTCACTGACATGAAAGGGATTGCACTATGCTCGCACAGGTCCAGGCACATCTCCATCCCGGAGTTGCCACACCCCACAACCAGCACCCTCTTGCCCTTGAACCTCTCCCCGCTCTTGTACTCGCTCGAGTGCAGCACCTCCCCGCCAAACCTCTCCCTCCCCTTCACCCTCGGCACCACCACCTCCGCGTTCTCCCCGCTGGCCACCACCAGCCACCTCGACACGTACTCCGTCGCCTCGCCGCCCTCCACCGCCGCGGTGACATGCCACAGCGAGGTCGACTCGTCGAACCGCGCCCGCGTCACGGCGCGGCCGAACAGAGGGGCGATGGAGAAGTGGGCGGCGTAGGAGTGGAGGTAGCGGAGGAAGTCGTGCTTGCTCGGGTAGGCGGGAAAGTCGGGAGGGAAGCGGACATGGGGTAGCTCGCAGAAGACCTTGGGGAGGTGGAGACGGAGGCGGCCGTAGGTGCGGTTCGTCCAGAGGTCGGCGATGTCGTCGGAGCGCTCGAGGATGGTGAACGGCACCGAGTGCTTCCGGAGGGTGGCGGCGACAGCAAGGCCAGACGGACCGGCTCCCACGATGATGGGGCCATCCACAATGCATGAGCTTTGCCTAGGGCTCGCGCCATTATTAGCTGCTTGGTCTTGCATGATCGATAGATGCATGTAATGGCCCAGCAATCAACCAATAGCTAGGGGTATAGGTCGAGCTAGGCAGACAAACTCACAACTCTCGCTCGATCGCTTGGAAGAAGCTCACACTCCTAAGCTCATGGGACGGAAGAATGAAGAGAAAGACCCCTCCTACCTAGACCTATGTTGTTCTAGTATCTCCTTTGCCTCTAGGCTCTAGCTAGCGCTGGAAGAAAGATGTTGTACTAGTACTAGTAGGCACAGCCTAAGCTGCTAGTGACATCATCTTTTCTACTCTCCCTCGATCTTGCATGTACTACAGTAGTACCAGTGTAAGCATGGAGGGGAAGAAAGGTGTGTGATCAGAACCTATTTGGCTACCTCAGTGAGCTCAGCCTGAGGGTCCCTGCTACCCTATATATAAGGAGAAACGAATGTAAAAGGTACAGTTTACATTGTACACAGCTATTTTTATGAGTACTGTCACTACTGTTGAAATGATTGCCACCAATCTTTCCAAGGACAAAAAGGAAAGGGGGAAATAATAATTTAACCTCACACTTATTTATTCTTTTTTATTCATAGGAATTCCTAGAACCCAGGGATCAGATCATATGAGATCTTGTCATGCAACGCACTTCGACAAACTTACGAAGTATATACCCCTTTTGTCAGGCAGTGCATGAACATTGTTTCCAGTGTTGGATCTGCATATCTAGAGGTCAATCCTTCATTGGTGGTCCTTGGTTTCCGTAGATTCAGCCAATCATTTCCTTGTCTGCTGAAAGAAGGGATGTAAGAGTCGATTTGTAAATACGGGTAACGCTTGCTCACATATACATGCTACAAAATATAATTGTACAAACTTTATCTTTTGGATTGCAAACATTGCTTTATACCGAAGAGAAGGGAGACCCATACTAAGGTCTATACCATGCATCTTGTTAGCAAGTGGGCAACGACGATCAGGACATTCTGCTACCTGACAGAGCAACCCACTAGGTCAACCCTCCTCTTCAAAATACATTTCATATTTTTTTAGAGCATACTTTCTTAATCAACTCACCTAGTTGCTTAACACACCCGTAGCTACTTAATTTACATACCGGCCATCTTTTAAACATGGGAAAAGATTGGCCTATTCCACTGATTATCATCCTCCTCGAAACAGGTCTTTCGCCCAGCTATATTAATAGATTAACCGTTTGAGACCGCTGTTGGGCCGGACAGCACAACGCACAAAAGAAACAACAAAGAACATGAAGAAGAAAAAAGAAGAAAAAATAAAGCCGACAACACTGTCTCGACAAAAACGAGGATGACCCGCAACCGTTGCGCCCTCCGGGGAAGATCCACCACACTCCTAGTGCTTCAAAGCATCGTGTACCAAGCATCACCTTCAAGAAGGTAAGCGACGACAACGGCGCTGCTGCTGGTACTAGTCCTAAGCTTTCCCCCGGTACGCTACATGATGTGGGGAAGAGATACTCTCTACGCCCTTTAGTAAGGTCGGCGACACACACAAGCGTCACCACGTCGGTGTCTGGACAACAAGGATTTCTCCTGACCTCCCAAAAAACCACACTCCCGGACACTTTGAATGGCTCCACCCAACTAGCCGTCCACCTGCACACGCCACCACGGGCTTGTAGTCATCACCGTTGGCTCACCATGACACGTGTTGTGAGGCTGGTATGACTGAAAAGCAGGAACTTCAGCGGGGATTGGTGATACAGTAGCACACGGGAGGGAACTACCTCCATCGTCGGGGGGCAATAACCGACCGGATGCAGCAACAAGGGAAAACCAGGCCCTCCCTGGCTTGATTGAGCCCAAATGGACTCGTGAAGCCCCGCCGCCACATTGCAGCAAGGGTGTCACCATCGACGCCAACCCTAGCGCTAGTCCCTACTCCTCTGTCCACCGGTGGATCTGCTACCAGCGCAGATCCCGGCCACCAATGAGCAGCGTTGTCGCCCCCGTGCTCACTCGAGCTTGCCGGTCCATCATCGGTCTGAGGAAAACCATGAACTCGCACCTACGAGGCAGTAACAATCACCGAACCGGGACCAACGGCGTGAACAAGGGGATCCACGTGAACCAGCACAAGGACGACGAGCAAAGCAATCCCGGCAACTCCGGACTGCTTGCAAGTCGGGACCTGTGGACAACCTCCAGATCTAGGCGCGCCCACCTAGTCCGGATATGGCCCCCGGCCACCTGCCAGGGATGGTGCGCAACAATCTCCCGGCCAGAGCCAGGACGTGGCAGCCAGGGCCTTGCAAGGCCTAGATTAGGCCCTCACTGTCCTAGATCTAGATCGAAAGACCCAGATCGGGCCCTCACCATCCTAGATCTGGCTCATCACCTGACCACATCCGTGCGCACCACCACCTGTTGCCGCGTCACCACGACCACCCTCTATCATTGTCACCAAGACGCAGCCATGACAGTCCACCGCCGCCAGGTCGAGCTTCTCCGCCTTCAGGGCACCCCCACGTCGCCAGCCAGGCCAGACGAGCACATACTACCGTGCTAGTTGTAGAGACAGCCGCCCGAAGACCTTGCCACTCCCGGACCTCGCTACCCTCCTTATACAGCCACCGCCAACTAAGACGGGCGCGTACCACAACTGTGCAGCCCACCGCGCCGCCAGCGAACTCCCATGTCGCCATGGCAAGTCGCGGTTGCGCTGCTACGACCCGCGCCTCCCAGCGCCCCAAAACGAGGGAGCTAGCCCGCGCCAGCCCCTACCGCGCGAGGGATGAGAGATCCCCGCCAGCGCCGGCCGGGCTTCACGCAGGCGCACCCTATGGCGCCGACGAGGGCAGGGGGACATAGGGAAGGGGGTCTGGGGCCTACGGTGGCGTTAGGGATCACGTCTGCTCACGAGAGTGCGTGATACCTTCGATCCAGATTATGGATGTAGTATAGCTATTTTTCCCTAATAGACCTATGTTTATCGAATCCTCGGGAAGCAGAAAGCAAAGTGAGGATTACTTAAATGGACCTTCGAGAGTTTTAGAATTCCTATTGCGTTTTCACTGGACCAAGAGTTTACGATCTTTTTGTTGTTGTTGACGATAGAGAGAGAGGGCCTAGGGTCTTCGGTTTTCACCAATAGTTGTGCAAAACATCTGATGGAAATAATAGATAATAATAAAGTATGCATGCAATCGTTAGAGCAAGATAATTATATGTGAGCAGTGCATCCATAAATGTTATCGCCACCGCAACCACTTATAGCAATAACCTACTAGTCTTATCCATAGAAGAAAGAGAACTAATGATATGCATAGTGATGTCACCGTTAATCCCAAGTAAATTCCTCACATACGTTCGTACTACCCCTTCTGTCACTGGGGTTTCCATCCTGCAGATCAGTCATTACTCACACTCCCTTTACCTGGATCAATCCTCGGGGTCCTGGATACCTGACAAGTCCTTAGATTGAGGCAAGAGAGGGTACTACAATCATCATGTCATACAAACTAATACATGATCCCATATATTATAAGTAACATGCACAAAAAGCTACATGGCTAGGCCGAAGCCCTTGGCCCAAGGATAATTACTCACACATAGAGATGAAATTGACAATCATAAACATTGTCATAGAGATCATAAGGTTGATAGGAAATAGTCTTACAACATCGCCAATTGGAGAAGAGATCTACTATTACAAGTGGTGGAAGATGGCTATGGTGGTGGAGAAGGGTTTGGAGGATTAGATTTAGATCTATTCCTCCGGCGTGGCGGCTTCTGGTCGCAGGGAGAGTTGAGTCGAAAGAGAGAGGATTTTCCCGTCGCTCGAAGCCTCTTTATATAGGGGTCCCTTCATAAAATTTATTCTGTTTGACCTAATGAAGTCGATGCTAACTATACGGCCGGAATAAAATTCCCGCCATATAGTTGGTCGTTAAAGCTTCAGTATTAACTTCACGGCTCCTGGTTTCTTTGACATGTTGGAAATATCGTGATTTCCATCATCATACGTCATTATCTGCACAGGACAAATAGCAAGAAAGGATTGCATACCCCTTTGATCATTAGGCATTAGTGGTAGGATTTAGAGAGATATTTCATCAAATATATAAATAATATCTAGTTTAAATGCAGACGTGGATGGCTATATTTCACAGCCATCAACCTCCCCAAGCTTAAACTTGATCGTCCCCGAGCAAGAAAACCAAAATCAAAAGGGAACTCGACATTTAAACTGAAATAATGAGATGATGATCTTACTTATGATTGGTAGTCTCATGTTTCCTCCACTTTATTAATCTGAAAAACTTCATCATAGATAGAGTAACGACAAGCATATCATACGGGTTTCATGAATCCTTATAGCGCAACAAAATTATTGTAAGCATGGATGATTCAAAAGAGTAAAATTTATTCCATGTCATGTAATTAACTCATAAGCTTGCCTTTGAACAATAAAGTGTAATCATGTAGAATTAAGAGTGTAAGAGTTCGTCATGAAAAGCATATACACTAAAGTATCTCAATTCTCTCACATCAATAAATTAAGACTTTTCAAGCACTACTTTTCTATTCACTGTCCTTCAAGAATTTCAGTTCTTAAGTAATTGAGAGCATGCCAAAAAAATCATTAGTTTACGGGCTGTGATGGACACTCATGTCATCACTAAGGTTTTTGTTCCTTTTGCATAATGATTACTCGTAACAGCCAGAGGAGTGATTCCATCATGTTTACAACTACCCGGGAGTGCCAAGAATCTTACCCATTATAGCATTGCTGCTACATATGTTTAATCAACTCATAACCGAAATCTAGGAGTTTCCTCCATGAAGATCGTTCGTAGGCTAGCGGAGTTGTTGGCATCCCATAAATTTTGACACGCATAAAGCTATATTATTCTTATGATTCACAAGTCAAACTTTGGCATACTCATAAAAATCGCTAAACATTAATTCAATTGAACAAATCTTTTCAAAGAGAGCTATCAAGTCAATCATTATTTTCTGTGGTGTTGAGTATCTCTAGGAATAAACTTTCAAGACTAAACACTATAACACCCAAGTCTTCAATTTGTGATAATTTTTCTTATTTCAATTGTTTAGAAAATTTTAGGCAAGACTTGGTTAACTACAAGAGCTGGAACAAAACGTACCCAATTAAATACCCATGCAAACAAAATTTTAGTACAATATAGAGACTCACTCCACCGATATAACATCTTAACATTACTACTAACTAGCATGGGTTTCTCAAACTTCAAAAGTGGGGAGTCATAAGTCATACCTCTCATGTTTGGTTCTATTTCTCTCTTACCTTTTTATTTGTTTCTTGGAAACTCGAATTCAATCACTCTCCTGCAAATTCATGAGAACTTTGAGGCAAAAAGAAAAAGGAAACGGAGAAATCCTTTTGTGGTTTTTGAGAAGGGGAATTAAAGAATAGAAAATTGGCGGCAAAGCTCGGCTTGAAAATCTCAAACAAAATAAGATAACTAAGATAAAGTGTTGGGAAACCAACACGAGTGATTATAAACTCAAATAAAAGCATAACCTCGAAAATAAAGCCAAAATATAAAAATATATAGAAAACCTCCCTAAGCTTAGGCTTTTTCAAGCCCTAGAAATCCTGGTCAGCCTTATTTTTATACCAATCCTTGACCCTACCGGGGGTCATCCCCCTGACATTAGTCCACGAAGCTGTCGAGGTCTAGCAGTGTTAGCTGAAAGGCCTCAGCGGGTTCCTTTAACTCACATGGAATTTTTTTTAACTTAACCGGCATATCTATAGGTCAGCCAAACTTGTTTATAACTTGGAATTTCCAACTGGCTCTTTCTTGTTGAAACCGACTTTGCTTGGTCAGAGCCGATCTATATCTCGGCCCCCAAGTTACTTCTTAGCACTTGGGATATTTCCCTTATGAGCCACCTTAGCTTCCTTGGGCTTCTCTTATTTTATATTTTTTTATCCCATGTGTCAGGTAATCATCATGTTTTGCCTAATTTTATCTTTTTTCGTTGGGGTGTCGAACTAGACGATCGGAAGGGTAATTGTCTCTAGTACCATGTATGTACTTGAATTGTAGGATCAATGCCTTGACCAAGGGATCGGTGTAGGTAATATAGTAGGCCTAGACCCGATTACAATAGGAACACACAGCCCGAGAGTCCCTAGTCCATACGTGACTCAAATACTATATCGTTATTCGAAATTCAAATACGTTTTTACGATTAGCTTTTTCGCATCAAGATCTTCGAAACTAGATCTCATATTAATATATTTTAACAACCTTTTTAATCCAAGTTACCAGATTACTGACACTTGGTTACCAGATAAAGTCAATCTGGTTATCAGATTAAAATCAAATGGTTAAATGAGATTTTTGAACTTTGTTTCTCAATAATATAGGCCTTATATGATGGTAATACAATGTTTTACATGTTTAAAACGGATTAAGTACCTACTTTTTGTACATATAAATCATTATTATCATTAGAAACATGTAAAAATTATTTGATGATTGTGTATTATTTGGCTAGTAACACTTAACTATCAATCTGCTAGCTATAGTACGGTAATATGGCAACCGGTAACAGAAACAAATATCATTAAAACATATCAAGATGAGATCTTGTTTTAAAGTATCCGTTGAAACAAACCTAGCAGCGAAGACAGATCATCAATCGAATTAAAGTTTAAGAGATAATTTATTTTGAATTTTCGGAACGTGGAAAGGTTCATGCATGTATGCATGTACGTTGGTTGTCTACTAGATTGAAATCTAAAACCATCCGTCGGACAGTTTCGTGGGACACATTCCCTTATTATAATTATGGTTTGAACTAGTGGATAAAACCGAGTGGACCAGTTGGCTTGGACCGGATCAAATGGAAGCTGACACAAAGGGCTTGTTTGGTAGCCCGTTTTCCAGTTTATCGCATGGGCTAGGAAAAAATAAGGGTGTTTGGTGTATTGGGTCGCATGTGTTTGTTATATCGCACGAACTTTAAAGCAGCCCAAAAGTTGGCCCGCTGAGAACACCGATTTTGGGCGTTTCTGCTAGGACAGGCCCTGCTCATGCAAAAGGGGGGAAAGTTGTGCCGCCCGTGCAAGCTCGGCGATGGCGTGAGCCGTGGGTTTCTCCCAAAAGCTGGCGGGAGAAATTTCATCACCGCCCGCTGCAGCGCGGTGGTATATATCACCACCCGCCACACCAACGTCCCTCGCCACCATTTTCCCCATTCTTTGAGCTCTCAAGCCGGCAAGGTTCTTCATCAGCCAGCAGGTAAGCGATGGTAGCGGAAGTGGTGGTTGTAGGTTGGCGGTGCAGGCGCTCTTCTCCAAGATCTTCAGCGGCGACGTGCTCTGCTCCTATGATGCCGGTGAGTTCCATCAAACCTCAGGTGTAGTAGATTCGATCTGTTAGCACCTTGTAGATCTGATTGTAGTTTGCGGTAGATCTATGTTAGTATGCCCAATGAACTGCTAGGTATAATCATAGATCGGTGTCTTTGTGGACTCGCTGCATGTTTAAGCTTGTGTTCAAGCCTAGTCTTGGTTCTGATATGTGTGACTGTGAGATCTGTAGGACATGACCGTTTATGTGTTCAGCCAGGCCCTCATGGATTCTTAGTAGACCTTTGTATCTAAGACCAAATCCCAGCTTTCGCCTCTGAGTCTCAACTATCCTTGGCGCACGGAGATCTTGTCTCCTCCTTCGATGAACAGGTACACGGTGGAGCAGATTGTAGAGCAAGCTGCCAAGATCTTGGCCACGAAGAAAGCCATCAAGGCTGGCAAATCCCACAACATAGGGCAATGCAAGGGGGTGAATGGCACCATGAAGTGGGAACCATTCATCTAGGCATTCGTGCTCAACCAGATATGCGAGATCACCAAGAGTGACGTGAGGATGGAGAAGGGGTTCAAAGAGGTGCACATCAACACTGTTGCCCGCAAGGTGTTTGAGTTTAGTGGCATCGAGGTGTCCTCACAGCAGGTGTACAACCACCTGCGTAAGTGAACGACCAGGTGGATCCATATCTCCAAGCTCAGAGACCTTAGCAGAGATAGCTGGGACCAGGAGACCTGCACCATCATCTTGGAGGATGCCCACTATAGGGGACACATCTCGATATTAACTAATTTCAGTTACATTCCTACGATTCCCTTGTGTAACCTCACTAACCTCGCTAACCTCCCTGCAATTCCATGTCTCAGGATCACCCCACGGATGCCGAGTATCTGAACAAGCCTGTCGCAAACTATAGGCAGATGGAGGCCATCTTATCCTTCGGCCTTACCACTGGCAGGTTTGCATTGGGCTCCAGTGAGCCTCTTGGCGAGCCAAGCCCTAAATACATGCAGACCCACGAGTCAGAGATAGTGGTGATTGATGACGAGGCTGAGACCGATGCTGCCGCAGGTTCTCCTCCTACCGACATTGGTCAAGGCGGCAGCACAAATGCCTATGTTGCTAGTGGCTTTGATCCTTGAAAGAAGAGGAAGAGGTCGCTGCTGGGAGAGGAGGACTTCGTCGCCATCACGTGCATGAACGAGGTCGTGAAAGCGATGGCGATCGCCATCGCCACTGCTTCCCCTCCTGATGTGCACCCAGCTCTGTACGACGCCATCATGGTTGCCAAAGGCTACAACCCTAAGGCTCTGATGGTGGCGCTCAGCCACCTCTTCGACAATAGGGCTATGGGCAACAACTTTGTTTAGATGACGGTGGACCACAGGGATCTCTAGCTCAGGACCTTCCTAGCCAAGCACTACTACACGTGGCACGTGGCGCTCAGCCACGTGTAGTGCTTGCTCCCTGATCATGGAGATGGTGGCGGTAGTGCGTGCATGATGAAGAAGTTGTATATTTTAAAGTAGCTAGGGACTTGATAAAAACTTATGCCTGTTTATTTTGAGGTGGTATATACTAACCCCTCACACGATGGAGAACCTATGCGGTGGTAGGATTGCATCCCTTTTGATGTGGTGGTAGGATGACACCATAGATATTGGTGGTGATCGGTGGGATCACACTAACTTGGTAGGTTGGAACTGCTGATACTTGTGCATGTATGATCATGCATGCTTAACTAGTTGTGATCCTTATATGTGTTATGTCTCATAGAAATACAACTGGTATGTGATTGACTACGACAAGCAGCCATGAATCTACAAGACATGAGAAGAGTGCAGCCAACAGGTGATAGGTTACCATTACAACCTCCATAAAGGGTTTAAGACTCTAGAGCGGACAAAAAAAGTCTACTCTGAGTTCTTAGCAGAGCGTCCATAAAAGGCATAGCTGTCGCAAGATATGGGTTAGACCACGGCCCCAAATCAACCACGGCCCAACCCAAATGAACAGAAACGAACCGTTTGAGGTAACCGGATGGATCAGCCCGGTGGAGATGCCCTTAGTCGACGAAGCTTCTATCGTCACAGCCCAATCCTACATAGTAACATCAAAAGGAAAATAAGCTCACGGAAAATGAAAATCACTACCTGCATGCTGCATGGAGCTGCAGATCATCTGCTGGTTTAACCGTTCTTGTCAATTAAAACATCCCAATCAGCCAACATACAACCAAACGGGCACACGGCAGTCATCATATAGTACTGTAACCACCTGTAAAACTATTTCTCTCAACGGAGACTAGATATCATATGCTTTTACCGACGACTATATACATATATACGGTCCATACAAAATACAAACATTCTATAGCATATTTCAGTTAATTTTGTGTAGCGCCCACTCTTGTGGTACAACCGTGTCACTGGCTCATCAAATCTCGCGACGTGACATGACGCTGATCCGTCCGTCTTGATTAGTCCCAAGGCTCGTGGAGACTGATACTCTCCATGCTCGCCTCGATGTCTCCCTGCACATGAAAATAAGCATGGTCAGACAATGTGCCATGACAACAGGAGCTGCAGGGTTCAGGTTCGTTGTAAACGACGGTAACCCAACAGTTTTCAGGCTGGAAATTCATCAGATGTTATTTTTATCTTTTTATACTTTGTCAAAAAATCACAACGCAGAAATTAACGTGAACCTGACCGTCATCCATATTAGTTCTTTCCTTTTAGATATTTTCCATTCGGTGTATGTTGTCTTTAGATATTTTCTGGTTCTATGTAAATGCTACATCGATCTAAGGAACAGCTGCAGTCACAATGTTCACACAGTGCCCATCACACGATTCTCTTAAACTAGCAAGGTCACAAAACATACTCTTGCAGTGTCTCCAACAATCCAAGTACAACTGAGTATATAGTAAGCTTATTAGACAACTCCAAAGAAAAAGATGTACCTACCATTGATTTCAGGTCATCCGTTCCAAAGTAAGATACTCTGGCTTCATGCAACGAGTCTGCATTTATTCCCTTCCGTGCACAGCGTGTATTTTCCTTTTCTTCATAGAAGTCAAAATCATCAAGAATTGATGTTCCATGGTGATAGGCCCTGAAAATTTTCAGCACTTCCATACCCTGTGGCAGGCCAAACTACATTGAAGGAATAAAATGATATGATCAAAAAATCCTAGACCATTCAGTACGTCTCTAATATGGCTAGATGCGTTATCAGGAAGTATCGGTGGATTTTGATTTTCTAGAAGTATTTCTTTTTTTCTTTCGGTAACTCTTTTTGTTGGCGAGCTAAAAATATCTGTCAATAGTTGCCACTCAGCTGAGATTACTTTCCAGTTAAGAACAAACATCTTCGTTGTATCTGTCCCCATTAGGCCAATGCATATGCAACATGTATCTCATTTTGTTATGCTTCAATGCCTGTCATTTTGAAAACAACAGTTGCTTGTCATGTGGGATTAAGCAGTTCAAACAGAGTGGGCGCTCAGTTCAGGTTATTATTTATCAATCACCTTCCTTCACAAGAGGAATTTGCATAAACCTTTTACTCTGAAATCATCCAAGTTGCATCTTTCGCTTGAACAAATGAATTATTAGCTTTTTGCTACATTATCTAATGGAACAATAGGAACAAATCTGAACTATCAATCTACAGAACAAGAAGGACGAATCATGGTACCTCTTGAGTGTCCCTGCTGAAAGTGACAGGTCTGTTGTCATTATTTTCTAGAGTGATATGCTTGAAGAGCCGATTAGGAATGTCCTTTATAATGTGCCAAACTACAGGGAAAAAGCCATTCCATTTATTTTGTTGCCAGAAGTCCATGGTCTTCTTGAAATCAACAGGACCTAGCATCTCAGCCATTCCTACAAACTGCCCACTGGTATTAACCTGAAACAGGGAATACAATGAAATGAGCTGTATTGAAAAATTTCCAGTTGATAAATTAGCGATGAACAATATTCTGGATGGTTTCATTCAAATCTAGTGAGGAGCATGCAGTGAATTAAATGCATCTGTTTTGGATGAAATCATTGATTAATCTGATGGCAAGCCCACTAGGGGCACAATTCTGGGAAAACTGACTTAGAAAGGCATACGGTACACCATTTATGAATAAACAAAACAATGGGCAGAATGCACACACCAACAAAGGGCACTGAGATGCCTGCCTATTGATCTCACTTGAACATATAACTCACCAGATAATAGGGCAATTAAATGTTTTTCTACTACAAACTAGAATGTCATAAACAATTAGAAGAAGGGCATTTGATCCTTACTGACCGAAAAGAATAGGAAGACATGACATTTTATGCCCTTCTCCTTCATTAAAACCTCAGCATCATGAAAAGCAGCATCCAGCTTATTGTTCCCATTCAGTGTACTTGCCCAGACATTGTATTTGATACCTTTATGAATATCATCTTCACTATATGACTTTATCATGAAGAACTTGGCATGTTCATACTGTACTGAGAAGTCTGATCTGTTAAATTGGTCTCTACGGACCAAAGGGCTCAAGATATCTTTCTTCGTAGCCTGTGTTGATGTGTTATTTAATTTATTTGCACGGGGACCACAAACTTGGTCCCTTATATCCTCAGAATTTCTCGATGGGTTTTCTTTCTTGCTATTTCTACAATAGTTAGTGTTGTTGACCGCTCTGTTAGCCACCCGTGCCCTTGGGCCAGTATGTCTGGCTGTGCTCATCCTGACTTGCTGATTACTAACAAGACCATGCACAAAATTGTCACCTGGGTGCCCACTCCCACGAGAAGAACCTTGCTGGTAGCCTCTTGGGCGCCCACTCGCACGAGAAGCACCTTGCTGGTAGCTTGGTAATCCACGTGCATCAGTATCATGGCACCTTTGACCAGAATACAGAGGTATCATGTCTTGGTAGCGCCAATTGGGAGATAGTGCTGAAATATCCTCACTGTAACCTTGTCTACTTGAGAATGAGGGAATGTCAACATCATACTGCTGCCATCGTCTTGAAAATGAAATGCCATTGGACTTTTGAGTAGACAGAGAAGGGATCTCATCACGAAAAGTCTGTCTACTTGAGAGCGAGGGGATTTCAGAACCATAGTGCCACTGGTTTGAGCGTGAAATGCCATTGAACTTCTGACTAGATAGAGAAGGGATTTCATCACCATAACCTTGTCTACTTGAGAGCGACGGAATTTCAGCACCATAACTCCATGGACTTGAGCGTGAAAGCACTCCGTTGCCATTACAACTCCGACTAGATAGAGAAGGGATCTCATCGCCATACGCCAGTCCTCTAGGTAGTGAAGGCCCCTGGCCCCCATTTTCGAAGCACCATCGACTTGATAATGAACTAGTCTCGTCCACACAGCGGGTCCCTTTGGAAAAATCAACTATCTGCATCAATGAGAATTAGTCATTAAGGAATATACATCCGTACACAAGAAGATTTAATCATTTACTACGTATGTCAGATAGATGACAATATATACACCAAAAAAATCATAATAGTGTGACTAATGGTCCACAGATATACCTCATTGCGGGGTACAATAGATTGACCATTGCAGTTTGAAAATGCAGTAAATCGATCAAATCCTTTGTATCGATGCTCTGAATAACAATCTAAGCTAAAATCAACTTTAGCTGCTTCTGGATACGATCTCCTCATGTGAGGACCAGTAGGATATGATGTAAGATGGTCATCCCTAGGTCCAAAGATAATTTTTCTTGTTCTTCCATGCCCTGATGTATCTTGATTGTCTGTTCTTGTTTCCAGTGAAGAAGAATATTCCCAACAACTGCTCGATAAAGGAAAGTAAGGCTGCTGCCTATCATATTCACTGCGTGGTGACATTGCTTCCTTTGGATATACATGTGACCCAACGTCAGTTATATACTTGCACTCTGAAGACTGTTCTTGATAATCCTGCGAAGGGAGGAGATGTTTGAATCTTGATGAACAAAATCATTAAGTTTTCATACAGAGCATGTTATCCACAAATTGCATGCCTTTTATTGAAAAATACTACCTCTGATCCTAAATAAGTGTCACGATTTTGAACTAGAGTTAGTTCAAAACCACGACACTTATTTAGGATCGGAGGGAGTACTTTACTTAGAAAATACCTGTTCAACAAGTGATCAATAACTCTGTTTATGTTTAAACAAGTGTATATGTGAAGCAGATGCATAAATACAGGAACAGTTCACACTTAAGACCTATGAGAATTTGATTGCATTTTGCTCCTGAAGAGTTCAAACTGACAAAACAAGCTGAAATGTTAAATCATCTAGGTAATAAGTACAATGTCTTTTGAGTTCTATGTTGAGTAATTAGAGATTCAATATATTTATACAGTCAGTGATGATAGACCTATGAGAATATGATTGGAGTGTTATTGTACTTTCTGGCCAAGCAACACCCACGTACAAGCCAAGAACTTGATCGATTTTTGCACAAAAATGTAGTAGCTAGCCTCTAGATTGCTTTCCTAGTCTAGATCTCACGTACGTATCATAGCACAAGGATACGCATAGGTAGACGCCACCGCCGCCGGCAAGAACGCCGTCGACCATGGGATTACCCATGCCGGTTAACACCGTCAAAGGTGTGGCACCGCTCGCTGCCGACGACCACCGCCGAGGGATGGTGTGAGCAACAATAACAGGGCTACCACTGATTTCACACATACATGGATGCGCACACATACCTCCGTCCCAATATAAGGGGCGCAAGTTTATTCACAAGTCAAAACCTACTAACTCTGAACAAATATTTGGAAAAAAATATCAACATCTACAATATTGAATGAACACAATAAAAAAATATCCTTTATGGTGAATCTATTGATATTGATTTCTTATTGTAGATGTTAATATCCTTGTGTATAAACTTGGTCAAACTTAGAAGATGTTGACTTTTGTCTAAACTTATATGCCTTATATTTTGGGTCCGGGGGAGTACGTGTTAATTATTTATTAATCATGAATTAATGATTTCTTAATGAGCATCATTCCTTTAATTATGAAATGGGTACAAAGTGATCTCAGCCATTGTTGTGTTTACGTTTTGGGAGGGGGTGTACCAAAGCATAAGTGTGAAGAAAATCTATATCCTCTTCACTTTTCATATTGTCCCCTGCATAAGAAGAAAAACATATCCAGCAAAAATAAGAAAAAGGAACAAAAAGACTGCCTAGACTTGCAAATGCAAGGAGATGGCATCTCGCTCACCAAGCAAACCACTCATGACGTTGTTCCTCATGCAGCTCAAAGTGTTGTCCTGTGTTTCTGGTGTTGGTCCCATACAGGACGGCGGATCAAAAGCTTCCTTCATCTGGCAATACAAAAGTTAGAAACTAAATGAAAGAACTAATGATAGCATGTTTATTCCCAAATCAAATTTTTAGTTTTTCAAGTGGCCAACATAGAATTACATTTAAGCATGTCAATCAACAACTATTTACCCTTAAATTGTCTTGTGCAAATAAAAGAATTTCTGATAATCGTGCAATGTACTTGACTTTCACAGATATTCCACGCTATCCACCACTTCTATCAGTACAAGCTAAACCTACTGGTGTTTATACACGGCAGTCATGGTCAGGTGAATCTGAGATGCCACATTCTTAAAGGTGACACCAACCATTCCCCCTCCACTGGAATATGTTTTAAATGACCAAACCCTGAAACGGCACAAATATTCTAGTATACCAATAATAAAGGCCACGTTACAGAATAAAGGCCATGTTCCAGTCAGCCAATCAGTCTGGACGGATTCGACATACTACATCCACAAGATTCCTGAGCGATATTACATGGCCGTACTAACAAATCCAAAAAAATTCAAACTAACAAAACTAGCATCCAGCAACCATCCCACCACACCACACTCACTAATGCTACAATAAAGTATACTGCAACACCAAGAACTCCAACAAGAACATAGTAGAAACATCGGTTCCAGCAGCAATCGGCAAGACAGCACGAATCCAACCGAAGCTGAAGGAGAGAGGGATTGGAGGCTCACCTTGCGGAGGTCGGCTGGGGAGGAGCGGTCGGAGTCGGGGTCAGCCTAGGAGGGCGTCTTCCAGCGGGGACTTAGCCGGCTCGGAGGTTCTTGGCGCCATCGACCTTGCGGGAGCAGGCGGGAACGGGCGAGACAGCAAGGGAGGACGGAGGGAACCGCGGGGGGACGGAGGAGGCGGAGGGTCGCCGGCAGGAGTGACGGCGGTGACCGATTGCGGATGGCTGCGCGGGGAGTCGGACCCTAACTTCGCTCCCTGTCGCCCACGAGCGAGGCGAGTATTTTGGGACCTCCTATACACCGCTCGCGGTACAATTCGCCCGCGCCGCGACGCTTGAGGCGGCAGCTTAGTGAGGCCCAGTATAATCTGTCGAGATTGTTTGACTGTTTCATGTCCCGCTTCTCGCAGAACTACTACTTCGTTACTTTTTTTTTTTCGGATGTTTGCCTCGTTTCAATTCTATATGGACGGTACTACGCGTCTCCCGGGGGATTTGATCAAATCCCCCGATCCCCCGGGTCCGGAACCGTAGGATGAAATCGTTATGGGCCGTCAGATCCTACTAACTTGGTCAACGCACGTACCCATCGTTCTCATCTCTTTCTTCCTCCCTGTAACTATCTATCCATGGCTTCCGCGTCCCACTCCCTCATCCCCACCTCTCTCTCTCCCTCCCATGCAGATGGACTTCTCCGTCCGCAACAATAAAAATTCCATCGCCTGAGAAGATGGATCGCAGCTTTGCCAAGGCGGCCGGCGGCGCCATCGCTCATATCAATGCCATCCACTGCTTGTAGCAAAACTAACCAACGAGATAGCGTACACTCGCATATAGCAAAAGTCGCCAGCACTGTCGCCATGGCGTATTGCTAGCTTCATGTAGCAAGTCCGGTCGCCTCCGGTAGCAACGCTGCTAACTTCATGTAGCAAGTCAGGCCGCCTCCGGTAGCAACACCGCTAGATCCATGTAGCAAGTACGGACAACTCTGATAGCAACGTCACCCGCCTCCGGTAGCAACGCCGCCTGCTCCATGTAGCAAGCCGTGCAAGCCTGTGCCTGTGTAGCAAGCCTGTAGCAACGCCGTCGCGGCAGCCGTGCCTATGTAGCAAGCCTTCCACGGTCGTCGTGCCTATGTAGCAAGCTCGCCGCGCCTAAGTAGCAACACCACCATGCCTATGTAGCAAGCATGTCGCAGTCGTCGCGCATGTGTAGCGTTGCCGCCCCGCCTATGTAGCAAGCACGTCGCGGCCGCCGCGTCTATGTAGCAAGCCTTCCGCGGTCGTCGTGCCTATGTAGCAAGCTCGCCGCGCCTAAGTAGCAACACCACCATGCCTATGTAGCAAGCACGTCGCAGCCGTCGCGCCTGTGTAGCGACGCCGCCCCACCTATGTAGCAAGCACGTCACGGCCGTCGCGCCTATGTAGCAACGGCGTCGCCCCGCCTATGTAGCAAGCCTCCCACGCCTCTGTAGCAAGCACACGTCCTGTTGTGGCAGCAAATACACCATGCAGACCAGCGGCGTGAGGCGGCGTGGGGAATCAGTAGAGAGCGCCGTTACGAGCACTAGTGTGCCGGCGCGAGTGCTGGTAGGAGCACTGGTTCATGAGAAGGGGATTAAAAATTAGAGGAGAGACTTGTGATGGGATGTGGCAGCAGGAGGAAGAAGGCGTGGTGACGCGTCGATCAGGAAGGAAGGACGGCGACGTAGCGGTGGAAGAGCAAAGGACTTTGGGAGAAATTCATGGTTGGTTGGTTGTCTTTCTGAGGAAGAAGAGAACTTATGAAGAACGAGTGGTTGGGAGCGATAAAGTAGGGAGAGGAGGACACGATAAGAACAGGCTGGCTTATTTCTCTCCACGCGACCAGGACGCGTGTCACGCATTGGAGCCGGGGGACGCGAGTCACGCGATCCCCCGGGGGAATCATATCATTTTCCATTCTATATAGAGATCTCTTCTAGGAGTATATACTTTCTTCTCTCAAAATAGATGTTGTAGATTTTTTAAAATTTAGACACTAATTAATGTATAGATTTATCTAAATTTTAATAAACTTGTCACATCTATTTTAAGACTCCAACAACTATGTATGCTTGCAGGAGTACTAGTATTATTATGTTCATGTACAAGCAATTGTTAGATTATTAGGCGTAATTTTCACGATTAATTTTAGAATATAAATCATGACAACATCAGCTATAATCATGTGAACCTCTAATATACTAGATGTATTGATCACCATAAACAGTAGCAGATTATACGCACTAACATCCATAGTAAAACAACGGATCTGTTGACGGTGTACGTATTGATCGGTTATCGATGTGGTCGTCGTTGGTGCAGTAGACTGACGAAGAAGTCGACGTTGAAGACGACGCGCACGAGGTCCGGCTTAACCACCGGGAAGACGCGCCGTGATGACGAACTTGAGCAGTCGCGCGAAGCGCTTCCCAAAAACCTTATTCGCCTTCTCCCGTACAGGATCACAAAGACGAGTGATTCCGGAGACCTGCTCTCCCGACCGCCGGTGCACGCCGGCAAGCGGGATGGAGTAGACTACGGTGGCGGCGCAAGCAGAGAGGATGGCAAAACCCTAGATTGGTTTGGTGTCGTACGTTGTGGAAGCCGCACGGGCGTTTATATAGAGCAGCTTGGAAATCCCGTACAGGACACGAAGTGGACCAAGCTCACGTCGCGCACGTTCGGGTCGCTTATAGATAGCCCACGATCCGGGAGCGACCCGAATCCGCTAACTGTTAACACGTCTGTCTAACCGCACACATTTTTCTGAGCAGCAAAATAAAGCTCGACTCGGCGAGATTCCCGCAACCCGCGGCGGGGCGCGACGAGGCGAGCGTGCGAGCGGCGTCGTCGTCGGAGGAAGAGCGCGCGTGTAGCTCTCTTATTGTCACTCACTTACAAAGTGGTGCAACACTTCACCTTATAAGGTGGTGCAACTCTCCTTCAACTTTCCATGTGGGACTAAACTTTAGCTCCCACAGCTCTTGCCACACACATATGTGAGTTGCCACCAACTTGGACCAAATCACATATGGGCTTCCACATACATGGGCTTTGAGATTTAGGGAAAATCTGAAATCACACATGGGTCTAATGATTTAGCTCATTATTTCTAGGGAAAATTTGCTAGAGGACACCGTTATTTTTTGGCGTTTACCAAAACACACTGCTGGAATGTGTCTTTGCTAAGTACCATTATAATTTCATGGCACATGTGCCAGGACACACTGCATGCCATAAATGGAAAGTTTGACATATCTTCATGAGTTTACTAGAGATCACCCAAGTCTCATAGACCACGATGTTTATAGTCGAGCTCATATAGGTGTGTTCTTTTAAAA
The DNA here is from genome assembly GCA_030063025.1 of Avena longiglumis. Classification (NCBI taxonomy): domain Eukaryota; kingdom Viridiplantae; phylum Streptophyta; class Magnoliopsida; order Poales; family Poaceae; genus Avena; species Avena longiglumis. Next base: position 536,399,974 of record CP125975.1, read on the forward strand.
ATGCCCTGTAGGATGGCACCTTTGCTAGTTAAAGCCAACATAAACACATTAAGGCGTGTTGCCAACCTGCCTTACAAATTATGAGAGTTATCATCTTCACATAGAGAGGGTTACAAAATACTCTCCTCAGTCCACCCACTAGCTTGTTCTTCTCAGGTCCTAATTCACGGGATCTCCGATCACATAGGTTGGGTTACCACTAGGTGTGACATCCATGGGTCTCAATCCCATCTCCCTCGATGCACTTTATACCACATTTCGTGATAGTCCCTTTGTAAAGGGATCTGCCAGGTTTTTGTCTGTTTGAATATACGTAACAGTTATTACTCCGGAGTTTCTCAATTTTCGACAGACTTCAAACGTCTCTTCACGTGTCTTGATGACTTCGCGTTATCCTTAAAATTGTTCACTTTGACAATAACAGTTTGGTTGTCACAATTCAAAAGGATTGCCGGCACAGGTTTCTCAACCACAGGCAAGTCCATCAAGAGCTCACGCAGCCATTCTGACTCAACAGTGGCTATGTATAAAGCAGTAAGTTCTGCTTCCATAGTTGACCTCATCAATATGGTCTGTCTACGGGATCTCCATGACACCGCACCACCTCCAAGGGTAAACACATACCCGCTCGTGGCGTAGAGTTCATCAACGTCATAGATCCAGTTCGAAACACTATATCCTTCAAGCACAGCAGGGTGCCCTGAATAGCGAATCCCATAGCTCATTGTACCACATAGATAGCGCATGACTCTTTCAAGTGCATGCCAATGATCAATACTTGTTGTAGGGGTTCATAGCATGGAAAACAAAAAAAATCTACCGCATGCAAACAAACAAGCCAAGATCTATCTACTAGATTGTAGCAACGAGTCGATAGAGGAACTCACCCTCGAAGATTCCAAAGCGGTTAACGAGAGCAGATTCTCGTGGGTGATGTAGTCGTACTCTTGCCGATCTCAAGATCGCGTAGACGATCCTTCCGGCGCTGCGTTCTGGCAGCGCTTCCGCAGTCGGTCACACGTTCGGTACTCGATGAAGACCTTCCTCTCCCTTGTTCCAGCAGGCAGCGGAGGTTGTAGCACTCTCCTCGCGATTCCGGCAGCACGACGGCGTGGTGTCGGAAGTAGAGGGGAGATCCCGCAGGGCTTCGCCTTAGGACGGTGCGAGTATGGTGGAGTATGAGAGAGGCCTTGGTGATCTTGGGTTTAGAGGGCACCAAGGGGAGGCCTTGGCCGGCGGCTAGGGTTTGTGGAAACAAGGAAGTGGTGGCGCCGGCGGCTTGGGGCTAGGGTTTGAGGTGTGAGGGGTAGGGGGCGCCCTACCCCTCCTTATATAGGTGGAGGATGGCTGGTTGGGAGGAGGGATTCCTCCCCCAACTCGGCCTCCTTGGCCGGCGGGTGGAGAGAGGAGACTTCCTCCCCAAGTAGGTTTCCTACTCTCCCTGCACCAAGCAAACTTGCCGTTTGACTTTTTCAAATTGGCGTTTGACTTTCAAACTAGGATTTGATTTCTCTCTTTATTTTGCCCAGCCAAGTGACCTAGTACATAATGCAATCATTCCATATTTTCATGACACATTCATGTACCCTTCCCCTCCGGAGTGCCGGACCTTCCGGACCCTTCTAGAAAATTCCTAGGGAAAACACCGGAATCATTCCCCAACTCCAAAACATGACTTTCCTTATATGAATCTTATTCTTCGGACCATTCCGGATCTCCTCGTGATATCCCGGATCCCATACGATACTCCGAACAACATTCGGTCTCTTACTCATCATTCCATAACTACTCAACAACATCGAATCCTTAAGTGTGTCTCCCTACGGTTCGTGAATTATGCGGACATGACCGAGAAACTTCTCCGATTAATAACCAATATAGGAATCTGGAAATTCATATGGCTCCCACATATTTCTATGATTACTTTGTGATAGAATGAACCACTTACATACGATACCAATTTCCCTTTGTCTCACGATAGTTTACTTATCCGAGGTTTTGATCGTCGGTATCTCTGCATACCTAGTTCAACCTCGTTACCGATAAGTACTCTTTTCTCATTCCCGTGGTATGTGATCCCTTGTGATCCAGTCACATGCTTGCAAGCCAATTGGATGACATTCCACCGAGAGGGCCCAGAGTATATCTATCCGTCATATGGATGGACAAATCCCACTCTTGATCCATGTGCCTCAACCCATACTTTCTGAACACTCAATGCCACCTTTATATCCACCCAGTTACGGTGTGGTGTTTGATGTCATCAAAGCATCCTTCCGGTGATGGTGATTAGCATGATCTCATGGTCGAAGGAATTAGGTTACTATGTATCAGAAAGCTTATAGCAATTGAACTATTAAAATGACTTGATCTTTATGCTACGCTTATCTATAGGAGTATGTCCATCGTACCATTCTCCTAATGATATGACCTTGTTATTAACAACATCTCAAATGTTCATGATCAAGAAACCATGATCATCTATTAATCAACAAGCTAGTATTATAAAGAGGCTTTACTAGGGACTCTAATTTAGTTTACAAATCACACAGGTATTAATGTTTCTGGTTAATACTGTGATAGCATGAATGTAAACATTTATCATAAACACAAAGATATAATAATAACTACATCTATTATTGCCTCTAGGGCATATCTCCAACAGTCTCCCACTTGCACTAGAGTCAACTAATCTAGATTACATGGTAATATACCGAACACCCATGGCAGTTTGGTGTTGGTCATGTTTTGCCCTCGGGAGAGGTTTAGTCAACGGATCCGCCACATTCAGATATGTGTGTACTTTGCAAATCTTTATGTCACCATCTTGGACATGTTCTCGAATAGTGTGAAAACGTAGCTTGATGTGCTTCAGCTTCTTGTGTGACCTTGGTTCTTGCGCATTGGATATGGTGCCCATGTTATCACAGTAGATAGACATTGGGTCCAGCGCACTTGGAACCACACCGAGCTCTGTAATGAACTCCTTCATCATATCGCTTCTTGTGAAGCCTCCGAAGCAGTTATGTATTCCGATTCAGTTGGAGATCTCGCCACAACGCTTTGCTTTGCACTCCTCCAGCTAACTGCTGCACCATTCAAAGTAAATACGTATCCAGATTGAGATTTAGAATCATCCGGATCGGTGTTCTAACTAGCATCGGTGTAACCATTAACAATGAGTTGTTCATCACCTCCATACGAAGAACCATATCCTTAGTTCTTCTCAAGTACTTAAGGATGTTTTTGACCGTTGTCCAATGATCCACTCCTGGATCACTTTGATATCTGCTAGTCAAACTAACATCATATGCAATGTCGGGTCTAGTAAATAGCATGGCATACATTAGAGATCCTATGGCTGAGGCATAGGGAGTCTTACTCATCTTTTCTCTATCTTCTGTCGTTTCTGGACTTTGAGTTTTACTCAAGGTCGTATTGGGCAACATGGGAAAGAACCCTTTCTTGCTATCTTCCATTCCAAACCTCTTTAGAACTTTGAAGTTTGCTTACCTTGTTAGCATCTTTAGGATCGACAAAACCTTTGGGTTGCATCATATACAACTCTTCATCAATGTCTCCATTGAGGAACGCCGTTTTGACATCCATCTGCCATATCTCATAATCATAATATGCAACGATTGCTAACAAAATCCTCGCAGACTTTAGATTCGCTACCGGTGAGAAAGTCTCATCATAGTCAACTCCTTGAATTTGTCGAAACCCTTTTGCGACAAGTCGAGCTTTATAGACAGTAACATTACCATCAGCATTTGTTTTCTTCTTGAAAATCCATTTGTTCTCGACAGCCTTCCGGCCATCCGGTAAGTCCACCAAAGTCCATACTTGGTTTGCGTACATGGATCCATTCTCGGATTTCATGGCATCTTGCCATTTATTGGAATCTGGGCTCATCATCGCTTCCTCATATGTCGCAGGGTCATCGGTGTTGTCCACCAACATGACACTCATAACGGGATCATACCAATCAGGAGTGGTACGAGTTCTCGTTGACCTGCGAGGTTCTGTAGCCACTTCAACCGAAGTTTCATGATCATCATCATTATCTTCCTCTCTTATTGGTGTAGGCGCCACAGGAACTACTTCCGGTGCTACGCTACTCGTAAGTTAGAGAGAAGGTTCAACAACCTCGTCGAGTTCTACTTTCCTTCCAATCACTTCTTTCGAGAGAAATTCTTTCTCTAGAAAGGATCCATTCTTAGCAACGAAGATTTTTCCCTCAGATCTATGATAGAAGGTATACCCAATAGTTTCCTTCGGGTATCCTATGAAGACACATTTTTCCGCTTTGGGTTCAAGCTTTTCCGGCTGTAACTTCTTCGCAACCCCAAACTTTAAGGAACGACAATTTAGGTTTCTTCCCAAACCATAATTCATACGGTGTCGTTTCAACGGATTTAGATGGTGACCTATTTAAAGTGAATGCGGCTGTTTCTAATGCATAACCCCAAAACGATAGCGGTAAATCTGTAAGTGACATCATAGAACGAACCATATCTAAGAGAGTTCGATTACGATGTTCGGACACACCATTACGATGTGGTGTTCCCGACGGTGTCAATTGTGAAAGTATTCCGCATTTCTTTAAATGCTCGCCAAACTCGTAACTTAGATATTCACCTCCACGATCAGAACGCAGAAATTTAATCTTCTTGTTACGTTGATTCTCTACCTCACTTTAAAATTCCTTAAACTTCTCGAAAGTTTTGGACTTATGTTTCATGAAATAGATATACCCATATCTACTCAAGTCATACGTGAAGGTAAGAACATAACGATAACCACCGCGCGATGCTACACTCATTGGGCCACACACATCGGTATGTATGATTTCCAATAAGTCCGTAGCTCGCTCCATCATCCCAAAAAATGGAGTCTTAGTCATTTTACCCATCAGACATGCTTCGCATCTTTCAAGTGATTCGAAATCAAGTGATTCAAGAAGTCCATCGAAATGGAGTTTCTTCATACGCTTCACTCCAATATGACCAAGACGACAGTGCCACATATAGGTCGAGTTATCGCTCAATTTCAAACGTTTAGCTTCAATGTTATTAATATGTGTATTACCACAATCGAGATTAATAAGAATAGACCATCTATCAAAGGTGCATGTGCATAAAACATATTACTCATATAAATCGAACAACCATTATTCTCGGACTTAAACAAGTAACTGTCTCGCAATAAACATGACCCAGATATAATGTTCATGCTCAACACAGGCACCAAATAACAATTATTTAAGTATAAAACTAATCCCAATGGTAGATGAAGAGGTAGCATGCCGACCGCGATCACATCAACCTTTGATCCATTTCCAACGCGCATCGTCACCTCGTTCTTCGCTAGCTTACGTTTATTCTGCAGCACCTGTTTCGAGTTACAAATATGAGCAACCGAACCAGTATCAAATACCCAGGCACTAATACGAGTACTAGTGAGATACACATCAATAACATGTATATCGGATATACCTTTCTTATTGATGTTGTCGTTCTTCAAATCCGCCAAGTACTTTGGGAAATTCCGCTTCCAGTGACCTTCTCCCTTGCAGTAAAAGCACTCAGTATCAGGCTTAGGCCCAGCTTTGGTCTTCTTCGTCGGTGCGGCAACTTTCCTACCACCCTTCTTGAAGTTTCCCTTTTGCTTAGACTTGCCTTTCTTGAATTTGGTAGTCTTATTGACCAACAACACTTGGTGCTCTTTCTTGATCTCCACTTCTGCAGATTTCAACATGGAGAAGAGTTCTGGCAACGTCTTGTTCATGTTTTGCATATTGTAGTTCATCACAAAGTTGGTAGTGATTGGAGGACACGGTAAAACCCCAAAGAATTAGGAATCACTATACCCAAACTTTGGAGTTTGTTTGCGTGCCCAGACATCTTAAGCACATGCTCACTGACGGAGATGCCCTCTTCCATCTTGCAGTTAAAGAACTTTTCAGAAGCCTCATAACTCTGAACTGTCGCGTGAGCCTCAAATATCATTTTGAGTTCACGTACAATATCATGTGGGTCTTGGTTCTCAAACCTTTTCTGAAGCTCCGATTCCAAACCATACAAGATAGCACACTGAACTTTGGAGTACTGATTCTTCTGAGTGAGGTAAACATTCTTTACTTCATCGGTAGCAGTAGCTGCAGGCGGTTCACCCAGCGGTGCATCCAGCACATAGGTCATGTTACCAGCATTGAGGACTATCCTCAAATTGCGGAACCAATCCATGAAGTTGCTTCCATTGTTTTTTCAACTTTTCTTTCTCTAGGTACGCATTAAAATTGATGGTAGGGGCCGCCATTGATCTACAACATATTTGCAATAGTTTAGACTAAGTTTATGACAAATTGAGTTCTAATTTAATAGTTAAATTAATCTAGGTGAACTCCCACTCAAAACAATATCCCTCACATTGTTTTAGTGATCACACGAACCAAATCCACCACATCAAAACCGATCATCATGAGAGTTGATGTAGCTTCAATGGCGAACAATCAACATGTTCATCATATCTACTATATGACTCATGCTTTACCTTTCGGTGTTCCGTGTTTCGAGACCATGTCTGTACATGCTAGGCTCATCAAGATCAAACCTTAGCTTCCGCATGAGAAAATCTGGCTTCCTCACGTTGTATACACTCGCAGAATCTAACACACCCGATCATCACGTGGTGCTTCGAAACAACGAGCTTTTGCAATGGTGCTTACTAAGGATGAACACTTTAAAACTTGAATTTTGTGTGCTTGGGGGATCATCTTATAATGCTACCGTCGTTAACTAAGCAATAAAATATGCATAAAGGATTAACATCACATGCAATTCATAATATGTGATATGATATGGCCTTTCTTCTTGTGCTTCTGATCTCCATCTTCAAGCACGAACATGATGTCCATCATCACCGGTATAGCATCAAGGTCAATGGCGCCGTTTCATGGTTGTCGTTCACTAGCTTCAACTATTACAACTACTTTGAATAGACACGCGGGTCTTAACAGAATTTAAAGACAACCATATGGCTCCTGCCAGTTTCCAACTTACAATAAGGAATATTGCATACATCAAATATAATCACAATCATTGCCAGATCACATCACAACACACCCCTGCAAAACAAAGTTAGACGCCTCTAATTTTATTTGCATATTTTACGTGGTTTGGTGCTTTCAATAAGTGTCGTTCTAACTTATGAACAAGAACCACAACGTTGATGCTTAAACTATCAAGTGCCCGTTGTAAATTGAATCTATACTATAATGGGAGAGACAAACACCCGCAAATCCACTTATGCAATACAAGTTGCATGTTGAGCGTGGAGCAAGTATCATGAACGATGTCATGTAAGGTTAGCCCGGGCCGCTTCATCCCATCATACCGCAAGATGCAAAGTACACACAAAGCAATTGATAATAAAAGCACCACCGTCCACAATGAACATTGTGCTCTACTCGTGCAACAGATCTACATATAGACACGGCTCTGATACCACTATAGGGGTTCGTAGCATGGAAAACAAAAAAATTCTACCGCATGCAAACAAACAAGCCAAGATCTATCTACTAGATTGTAGCAACGAGTCGATAGAGGAACTCACCCTCGAAGATTCCAAAGCGGTTAACGAGAGCAGATTCTCGTGGGTGATGTAGTCGTACTCTTGCCAATCTCAAGATCGCGTAGACGATCCTTCCCGGCTGCTCGTTACGGCGCTTCCACAGTCGGTCACACGTTCGGTACTCGATGAAGACCTTCCTCTCCCTTGTTCCAGCAGGCAGCGGAGGTTGTAGCAATCTCCTCGCGATTCCGGCAGCATGACGGCGTGGTGTCAGAAGTAGAGGGGAGATCCCGCAGGGCTTCGCCTTAAGTCGGTGCGAGTATGGTGGAGTATGAGAGAGGCCTTGGTGATCTAGGGTTTAGAGGGCACCAAGGTGAGGCCTTGGCCGGCGGCTAGGGTTTGGGGAAACCCCCAACTCGCAGAGTTGGTGGTGCCCTAGGCGGCGGCACAAGGAGGTGGTGGCGCTGGCGGCTTGGGGCTAGGGTTTGAGGTGTGAGGGGTAGGGGACGCCCTACCCCTCCTTATATATGTGGAGGGTGGCCGGTTGGGAGGAGGGAGTCCTCCCCCAACTCGATCTCCTTGGCCGGCGGGTGGAGGGAGGAGACTTCCTCCCCAAGTAGGTTTCCTACTCTCCCTCCACCAAGCAAACTTGTCGTTTGACTTTTTCAAATTGGCGTTTGACTTTCAAACTAGGATTTGATTTCTCTCTTTATTTTTCCCAGCCAAGTGACCTAGTACATAATCATTCCATATTGTCATGACACATTCATGTACCCTTCCCCTCCAGAGTGTCGAACCTTCCGGACCCTTCTAGAACATTCCTGGTGAAAACACCGGAATCATTCCCCAACTCCGAAACAGGACTTTCCTTATATGAATCTTATTCTCCGGACCATTCAGGATCTCCTCGTGATATCCCGGATCCCATACGAGACTCCGAACAACATTCGGTCTCTTACTCATCATTCCATAACTACTCAACAACATCGAATCCTTAAGTGTATCTCCCTACAGTTCGTGAATTATGCGGACATGACCGAGACACTTATCTGATCAATAACCAATAGATGAATCTAGAAATTCATATTGGCTCCCACGTATTTCTACGATTACTTTGCGATCGAATGAACCACTTACATACGATACCAATTTCCCTTTATCTCACGATAGTTTACTTATCCGAGGTTTTGATCGTCGGTATCTCTGCATACCTAGTTCAACCTCTTTATCGATAAGTACTCTTTTCTCGTTCCCGTGGTATGTGATCCCTTGTGATCCAGTCATATGCTTACAAGCCAATTGGATGACATTCCACCGAGAGGGCCCAGAGTATATCTATCCGTCATATGGATGGACAAATCCCACTCTTGATCCATGTGCCTCAACCCATACTTTCCGAACACTCAATGCCACCTTTATAGCCACCCAGTTACGGTGTGGTGTTTGATGTCATCAAAGCATCCTTCTGGTGATGGTGATTAGCATGATCTCATGGTCGAAGGAATTAAGTTACTATGTATCAGAAAGCTTATAGCAATTGAACTATTAAAATGACTTGATCTTTATGCTACGCTTATCTATAGTAGTATGTCCATCATACCATTCTCCTAAAGATATGACCTTGTTATTAACAACATCTCAAATGTTCATGATCAAGAAACCATGATCATCTATTAATCAACAAGCTAGTATTATAAAGAGGCTTTACTAGGGACTCTAATTTAGTTTACAAATCACACAAGTATTAATACTGTTATAGCATGAATGTAAACATTTATCATAAACACAAAGATATAATGATAACTACATTTATTATTGCCTCTAGGGCATATCTCCAACACTTGCTCACAGCAAAAGAGATATCAGGTCTTGTAGCGCTTGCTAAGTACATGAGAGAACCAACAACTTGTGAATATTTCAGCTGATCTGTTGGTTCCTTCTCATTCTTCCGTAATGTCAAACTGGGATCATAAGGTGTTGGAGAAGTCTTGCCATCATTAAAGCAAAATTGGCTCAAGACCTTCTCAACATAATGAGATTGTGTTGAAGTAATCCCATTCTCGTTCTTAATAATCTTGATGTTCAGAATCACATCAGCCTCTCCCAGATCTTTCATATCAAAACTCTTTGACAGGAAAGACTTAACTTCATTTATCACTTTCATGTTTGTACCAAAGATCAGAATGTCATCCACGTACAAACATAATATAACGCTATCGTCCCCACCATTGCGATAGTAAACACATCTATCAGCCTCATTAATGACAAAGCCAGCGGAAATTAGAGTTCTGTCAAACTTCTCATGCCATTGCTTAGGTGCTTGTTTCAGGCCATATAAAGATTTTAATAACTTGCACACCTTTGTCTCTTCACCTTTTACCACAAACCCATCCGGCTGATCCATGTAGATCTCCTCTTCCAACTCTCCATTAAGGAAAGTTGTCTTCACGTCCATTGGATGAACGAGAAGACCATAAGAGGCAGCCAGGGATAGTAGTACTCGAATGGTGGTCAGTCTAGTGACAGGTGAATAGGTGTCAAAGTAATCTTCGCCTTCTTTCTCTGTGTAGCCCTTAGCTACAAGCCGCGCCTTATACTTCTCAATAGTACCATTAGGCCTTAGCTTCTTCTTAAACACCCACTTACAACCCACAGGTTTGCAGCCATAAGGTCGTTCTGATAATTCCCAAGTTCCATTGGAAAGAATCGAGTCCATATCATTTTGGACAACTTCTTTCCAATCATCTGCATCAGGAGACGCATATGCCTCTGCAATGGATCTAGGAGTATCGTCCACAAGGTACACGATGAAATCATTACCAAAGGATTTTGCAATCCTCTGTCTCTTACTCCTCGTGAGAGGTTCATCGTCATCCTTCTCAAGGACTTCCTCATGTGGTTATTCAGAATTCTCAATAGATGCACTAGATTCAGGAAGTATTTTAGAAGAAATTCTACCAATGCAATGCATATCTTTCATAGGAAAATATTCTCAAAAAATGTTGCATCACGAGATTCCATTATAGTATCAACACGCATATCAGGTACTTCAGATTTAACCACTAGAAATCTATAGCCTACACTCCGTGGAGCATATCCTAGAAAGATACAATCCACTATCTTAGGTCCCAGCTTGCGTTTCTTGGGAATCGGTACGTTGACCTTTGCCAAACACCCCCAAGTGCGCAAATACGAAAGTGATGGTTTTCTCCTAGCCCACTCCTCATAAGGGGTCTTTTCTTTATTCTTGTTAGGAACTCTATTCAGGACATGACATGAAGTCAACAAAGCCTCCCCACCATGCCTTTGATAAACCAGCAGTGGCTAACATGGAATTCACCAAGTCAGTTAGCGTGCGGTTTTTCCTCTCGGCAACCCCGTTAGATTGGGGAGAGTAGGGAGGCGTACTCTCATGAATAATTCTGTGTTCCTGACAGAATTCATCAAATATTTTGGGAAAATACTCACCACCACGATCCGACCTAAGACGCTTGATCTTTCTCTCTAGTTGATTTTCAACTTCGGCCTTATAGATTTTAAAGTAGTCTAAAGCCTCATATTTAGTTTGCAACAAGTAAACATAGCAGAATTTAGTAGCATCATCTATCAACGTCATGAAATATCTCTTTTCACCTTTTGTCAACACACCATTCATCTCGCATAGATCAGAATGTATGAGTTCTAGAGGTGCCAAGTTTCTCTCCTCGGCAGCCTTGTGAGGCTTTCGAGGTTGCTTTGATTGCAGGCAACTATGGCACTTAGAACCTTTGGCAATAGTGAAATTCGGAATTAAACTCATACTGGACATCCGAGACATCAAACCAAAATTAATGTGACATAAACGAGAATGCCAAACACTGATATCATCATTAACATCACCACAAATATGATTCACGGATTTATTACAAAACTCTGAAAGTGAAAACCGGAACAAGCCTCCAAACTCATAACCTTTACCAATAAATTGTCCATGTTTCGAAACAATGACTTTATTGGACTCTAACACAACCTTAAACCCATCTCTACATAGAAGGGAGCCACTAACGAGATTCTTGTTCATGGTAGGGACATGCTGCACGTTCCTCAGTTGCACGATCTTTCCGAAAGTAAACTTCAGATCCACCGTGCCAACACCACGAACATAAGCATGTGATCCATTCCCCATTAGGACGGCTGAATCCCGAGCGACCTGATAACAAGTGAACATAGAGATGTCAGCACACACGTGAACATTAGCACCCGTATCAATCCACCAACATGGTGATTAAAATACTGAAAGAATAGTAAATAAATTACCGTACCCATCAGTGTTGCTAGTGGTCACGACGTTGATAGTCTTCCCACCTTTCCCTCTATGATCTGCACGATCTGGGCAGTCCTTGGAAAAGTGGTCGAGCTCTCCACATGAATAACAATGAAGCTCGGCCTTGTTCAACTTCTTCTTCTTGAAGGTTGTAGTCTTTTCAGGCTTGTTGAACAAGGGCTTATAGCTCCCTTTGTTCTTGCCGAAGGTCTTCTTCTGCGCCATGTAGGCACTAGACTGACCCTCACCTCCTCTCTCAGCAGTGTCCTTAGCCCGAGCCTTCTCCTCAACATCAAGAGATGCTATCAGGTTTTCAACCGATATCTCTTGTCTCTTGTGTTTGAGAGTTGTGGCATAGTTCCTCCACGAAGAAGGCGACTTTGCAATAATGCACCCAGCCACAAACTTGTCGGGTAAGATACACTTGAGGATTTCAAGCTCCTTGGCAAAGCACTGTATCTCATGAGCTTGCTCAACTACAGAACGGTTGTTAACCATCCTGTAATCATGAAAGTTCTCCATGATGTACAGCTCACTGCCAGCATCTGCTACACCGAACTTAGCGTTCAGTGCCTCCCAGAGCTCTTTTCCATCTTTGATGTGCATATACACATCAAATAGCTTGTTGTCAATAACACTCAGAACGCATCCCACAAAGGCAAGATTGGTTTCCTTGAACTTGTTCTGAACCTCGTCAGATGTAGTTCCTTTAGGTAAACCCTCACTAACCTCGAATACTTTCAGAGCTTGCAGCCACATAGTGGTCTTATACTGCCACCTCTTAAAATGAACATCGGTAAACTTTTCCGGCTTCATAGCATTGGCCAAGTGTCCCATGTTTAATTTAGGAAATTGCCTCTAATAAGTTTTTTGGATTGTTGGATTATTAGGCATAATTTCCACGATTAATTCCAGGATATAAATCATGACAACAGCAGCTACAATCATGTGAACCTCTAACATACTAGATGTATTGATCAACATGAACAGTAGCATATTATACGCACTAACAGCCATAGTAAAACAACAGATCTGTTGACGGTGTACGTACTGATCGGTTGTCGATGTAGTCGCCGTTGGTGCAGTAGACTGACGAAAAAGTTGACGTTGAAGACGACGCGCACGAGGTCCGGCTTGACGACCGGGAAGACGTGCCGTGATGACGAACTTGAGCAGTCGCGCGGAGCGCTTCCCAAAAGCCTTATTCGCCCTCTCCCGTACAGGATCACAAAGGCGAGTGGTTCCAGAGACCTGCTCTCCCGACAGCCGGTGCACGTCGGCAAGCTGGATGGAGTAGACTACGATGGCGGTGCAAGCAGAGAGGATGGGAAAACCCTAGATTGGTTTGGTGTCGTACGTTGTGGAAGCCGCACGGGCATTTATATAGAGCAGCTCGAAAATCCCGTACAGGACACGAAGTGGACCAAGCCCATGTCGCGCACGTTCGGGTTGGTTACAGATAGCCCACGATCCGGGAGTGACCCGAATCCGCTAACTGTTGACACGTCTGTCTAACCGCACACATTTTCCTGAGCAGCAAAATAAAGCTCGGCTCGACGAGATTCCCGCAACCCGCGGCGCACGCGACGAGACGAGGCGAGTGTGCGTGCGAGCGGCGGCAGCGGCGTCGGCGGAGGAGGGCGTGTAGCTCTCTTATTGTCACTCACTTACAAAGTGGTGCAACACTTCACCTTATAAGGTGGTGCAACTCTCCTTCAACTTTCCATGTGAGACTAAACTTTAGCTTCCACAGCTCTTGCCACACACATATGTGAGCTGCCACCAACTTGGGACAAATCACATATGGGCTTCCACATACATGAGCTTTGAGATTTAGGGAAAATCTGAAATCACATATGGGTCTAATGATTTAGCCCATTATTTCTAACAACAATCAATCATAAAAGATGGTGAAATATATTAATACTACGCTCATTTTTCTTTTCGTTTTCATGCATTCTTTTGCCCCCCCCAATGTACATAGTTTCAACATGTATTATTATCTTATTTGTAAAATTTGCTAGAAATCTAGAAATTTATATTGCTAACAAATTGAAAAATATTAAAATCTGGATTTTTTTGAACCTAAACAAATTTAAGGTCTGAACAATTTTGTCAATTCTAGTTTTTTTTCAATTATGAACATTTTTAATCCAAAATCTGAACAAATTCAAATACGAACAAATTTGAAATCTGAACAATGTCATGACGTTGTTAAGATTTCATAAAGACCCTTATGCCCTTGTCCTGTAAATGAGCCCTTGTCCTTAAAATGGGATCGATAAGAACTGATGATCAGAATCCGACAAAGTAGAATGGAAGAACAAAGGAAGGAAGTCAGGTAGCTTAGAGCAAGACAAAGGCAGAATAACATCCTCAAAGTGGTACCTTACTTGAATCAGTTACAGAATAACCGAAACAGAAAGGCAGGAAAGTTGCATAGATAAGCATGTGTTGTTTTACAAAGTTAGCATACTCATTCATTTCGGTGAGAGAAGACACTCATATCCTTTTTTCCTTAATTTATTATTCCATGAAAATGGATTATTCCATGAATTCCTCAAAACGAGGCTCATCAAAATGCAAAATCTAAGACTACTATGTTAAACTAGTTAACAAACTATGTACTAACTGTGAACCTCTCTCGGATAGAATAGCGGACTAATCACTAAATAGAAACAAATAGGTGCAAATTCTGACAACACCAAAGCCCACTCCATTCTCTCAAATCTAAACATTTTCAAAACTGATTTTTTTCAACATGAATAATTCTTTGAACCACCATGAACTTATTTGTAAATGTCGTGAACATTTTTTGGGGACATGAATTATTTTTAAACGGGTGAACCGTTTTAAAAAATAATGGATGTTGGAGATTTTCCCTAGAGGCAATAATAAAAGTGGTTATTATTATATCTTTGTGTTTATGATACATGTTTACATTCATGCTATAATAGTATTAACCGGAAACATTAATACTTGTGTGATTTGTAAACTAAATTAGAGTCCCTGGTAAAGCATCTTTGTAATATTAGCTTGTTGATTAATAGATGATCGTGGTTTCTCGATCATGAACATTGAGATGTTGTTAATAACAACATCATATCATTAGGAGAATGGTATGATGGACATACTCCTGTAGATAAGCGTAGCATAAAGATCAAGTCATTTTAATAGTTCGTTTGCTATAAGCTTTCTGATACATAGTAACCTAATTCCTTCGACCATGAGATCATGCTAATCACCATCACCGGAAGGATGCTTTGATGACATCAAACACCACACCGTAACTGGGTGGCTATAAATGTGGCTTTGAGTGTTCGGAAAGTATGGATTGAGGCACATGGATCAAGAGTGGGATTTGTCCATCCATATGATGGATAGATATATTCTAGGCCCTCTCGGTGGAATGTCATCCAATTGGCTTGCAAGCATGTGACTGGCTCACAAGGGATCATATATCACGGGAACGAGAAAAGAGTACTTATCAGTAACGAGGTTGAACTAGGTATGCAGAGATACCGACGATCAAAACCTCGGATAAGTAAACTATCGTGAGACAAAGGGAAATTGGTATCGTATGTAAGTGGTTCATTCGATCGCAAAGTAATCATTGAAATATGTGGGAGCCATATGAATTTCCAGATTCCTCTATTGGTTATTGATTGGAGAAGTGTCTCGGTCATGTCCGCATAATTCACAAACTGTAGGGAGACACACTTAAGGATTCGATGTTGTTTAGTAGATATGGAATGTTAGTAGGGATACCGAATGTTGTTCGGAGTCTCGGATGGGATCCGGGATATCATGAGGAGATCCGGAAGGGTCCGGAGAATAAGATTCATATAAGGAAAGTCCTATTTCGGAGTTCGGGAAAGTTTCCGATGATTTCATCAGAGAGGTTCTAGAAGGGTCTAGAAGGTTCACCGGTCCAGAAGGAGAATGGTCCATGCATGTGTCATGGGTATGTGGAATGATTGGATCATATCCAAGGTCACTTGGTGTTGGCATATGCAAGAGAGAAATAAAGCTCTAAATTGAAAGTCAAACGGGAAGTTTGGAAAGTCAAACTGGAACAATGGTTTCCTAGTGGGAGAAGAAACAAGTCCTTCTCTCAATCCAACTTGGGTTTGGGTTTGGATTCAAACCCACCCCTCCCAAGGCTGCCCCTCTCTCTCATAAATAGAGGGGGGGCTGCCCCAAACAACACAAGTCCTTGCCCCTCTCCACGAGCCGCCGCCATCGCGCCGCCGCCCGCGCCGCCGCCGACACCTCCTCCTCCTCCCATATCTCTAAACCCTAGATTTCCGAGAAACCCTAAATCCACTATAACTCGCATCCGGCTTAGGCTAAGCCCTGCGGGATCTTCCCTCTACTTCCGACACCACGCCGTCGTGCTGCCGGAATCGCGAGGGAGAACTACAACCTCCGCTGCCTGCTGGAACAAGGGAGAGGAAGGTCTTCATCGAGTACCGAACGTGTGACCGACTACGGAAGTGCTGTCAGAACGCAACGCCGGAAGGATCGTCTACACGATCTTGAGATCGGCAAGTGTACGACTACATCACCCACGAGAATCTGCTCTCGTTAACCGCTTTGGAATCTTCGAGGGTGAGTGCTTCTATCGACTCGTTGCTACAATCTAGTAGATAGATCTTGGCTTGTTTGTGTGTATGCGGTAGAATTTTTTTGTTTTCCATGCTACGAACCCCTACAGTGGTATCAGAGCCGTGTCTATACGTAGATCTGTTGCATGAGGAGAACACAATGGTCATTGTGGGCGGTGGTGCTTTTATTATCAATTGCTTTTTGTGTACTTTGCATCTTGCGGTATGATGGGATAAAGTGGCCCGGGCTAACCTTACATGACATCGTTCATGAGACTTGCTCCACGCTCAACATGCAACTTGTATTGCATAAGTGGCTTTGCGGGTGTCTATCTCTCTCATCATAGTATAGATTCAATTTACAACGGGCACTTGATAGTTCAAACATTAACGTTGTGGTTCTTGTCCGTAAGTTAGAACGACACTTATTGAAAGCCCAAACCATGTAAAATATGCAAAGAAAATTAGAGGCGTCTAACTTTGTTTTGCAGGGGTGTGCTGTGATGTGATATGGTGTAACACCCTCAGAATCGGACCTATGCAAGTTTGAGCAAAATTCGCCAAACCCGCATAGAAACGATTCAAAGGTGCCCACCAAGCACTTTCGTGCGGGTGGAAAACGAAGTAATAACATTACACAACAGTCCTCGATGGGACCCACAGACAGATATATATAACAGCGACTCAAAGAGTCAAGAATACAGATATAATATACAAAGATCCAAATCACCTTGATAACGATAGAGCGTCCCGCTACGGACAAGATGCAAATGGGGCTAAGAGCCCTGAATAATAACCAATGGCGTCCATAACCCTGCCTAGGCCAAGCTGGAAGGGTAACCCTGCTAACGGCGTCGATCTCAAAACCTGCTTTAACAAAAGGGGTGCCGGCAAAGGGCAAAGGAAAAAGAAGGAGCGTCAAGATCTTGAGGCCAAGACAGCGAGGCTAGAATTCGGCGGTCCTCGCCTACATAGGTATGGTGGACTGAAGCGGCAGCGGCAGCATGCACTAAACAACCTATAGAGACTCGATACAACTGGCGGCAATCAGAGAGGGGTAAGAAAGACCTATTCGGATCCAACCTGAAGCTAACACCAAACAAACCCATCCTGGTGTTTCCCCCTCGAGACCAAACGAGGAAGTCAACCGAGGAACTCACACAGTTGGCAGTTTTACTTATTCAGTTATAGTTGCGGTACTTTACTAATCAGGTTTAGATAATCGTTCTGATAAAATAAGCAGTGGGCACTTTTAATTAACCATTCCGTGATAGTTGCAACAATTACTAATCAGGTACAGATAGCATGAGATAAACCCAAAACCCAGCAGGTGTTGGTACTTTTATTCAACCATTTCGTTGTAGTTGCAATACTTACTAGTCAGGTACAATTGTCGCAAGCGACAACCAAACAAGCAATTGTGGGCAGTGTTAATTAGCCATTCCATTATAGTGAGGCTGATTACTAGTCATTATAAGTCAAATTTATAGCAGTAAACTTTAGTTATGCTTGTCTATGATCGAGATACTGTGCTCCAAGTCGTCCATATCCGCGGACACGGCTTTCAGAAAGTTTTACCCGGCCGGGGTGCACCAATAGCAACACACGCTCGATCAACCTCGGAAAAACCAAATCAAAACCCAACAAGGCTTTCACGACTGAACAATCACAGATTCAGAAATATTTCAGGGCCACCTTGGAGTACACCATAGCAGTAAGCTAGCTCGAGACGGACCCCAAAGTTTGTGGGGTCATGGTAACGACAGGTCCCCAAACGGGACTCGATACCACGTAACGGGTCACAAGTCCTAAGACAGGTGTGCTCCTCGCACAATTTAAATACTGAAAGTAGCATGGCATAAGTACAGGATAGTAAAAACACCTCAAACTAGTTTGTGGCCCCAAGAAATAAGATGAATCAAGCTCGCTCGGGGTCCCATATACCTCCGGATGTGGATAGCGATAAATCAAGGAATGTATCAAGTACTCGGGTCTTACGGACACAAGGGCGCTCGAAACCAAATATTATCTATCACCCACCGATGCCTCGCTTATTTCAATTTTAGTTGTTAAACAGAATTTAAAGTGAACAGAAGTAAAACTATGATCGTCTCCAACATCAACATGCGGCAATTCATCAACAATCGTGGCATATGACACACATCAAGACTCGAGCAAGCACTACGACGCATAAGTCCAACTATCTACCAAACAATGTAATAGGATGTGTCCAAGGCAATATAAAGCGGCAAGGGATTCCATGCACGAAAACTAAAGCATCGCAACACGTATAGCAATAGATCAACAGAGGGAAGTAAATACTATAAAAGTAAGATAGGTAGAAAGAGGAGATGCTCATTGAAAACATTGTCGAAGGTTTAACCGAAGATCGGGGCGAAGCTCACATCAACTCAACGGCCTTATCCGCGAAGAAGCAAAACACTAGAAGAAACACCGGATGCACTATTTAATACGACGGCAGAAGATCGGCATGATGCGTGTATGAGGCATGGCATGGCAAGGTGCGATGCAATTAGGCAATATTAAGTGGAACCGGGGTCCCGACAATTAATTAGGTGGTTCATGTTGTTTAGCTACCCCGCCATTTAATGTTGTTATATCAAGGCAAGATAAGATACCGGTTCGCTACACAAGTTTAAATGAGGCCGATATGAGACTAGATTTGCCCGCATATGGGCCCCATATTTAATTATAAGGTGGATCGGCCTAAGGCCCCAAACCAATGATATGCATGCGAGATGATAATTAAATATGCAACCAGTTGTTATGTATGATAAAATAGGGTTTGGGAGGCTCACACATTGAGGGTCTCGGCGATCTTGGGGTTCCGGGGTTCGGGGTTAGACAGGGTCCAGGGTTCGACGGACTTGGGGTTCCGGGGTAGGTCTCGGGTCCGTGGTTCGAAGCGTGCTCGAGATAACGGGTAGATCTTGTTGTCTGTGTCGGTGACCTCGGCATCCGGAAGCAGGACTTGGTTTAGCCGGGCGCAACGGTTGCTTTCGGTGTCGTTCTTGTCGTCGCCGATCTTGCCGGGTCCCACGGGGTCGATCTTGCCGTTGCACGGGTCTTGTTGGGTCCGCGCCATCGAGTCGGTCTTGGCATTCGGGGGAGGAAGTTCTCGGTGTCCGTGAGGTAGACCTAGTCGCGTCCGGTCCTCGGGGTTCGACGAACTTGGCGTCCCACGGAGGCGAGCTTGGCGATAGATGGTAGATCTTGGTGTTCTATGCGGTCGATCCTGCCGTTCCGGGATGGAGAACTTGTCGTCCGGGGGAGTACTTGGCGTTCCGGACTCTCGACGAACCTTGGCGTCCGAGTAGAAGATCATGTCGGTCCGCTGCGTAGATCTTGGGGAGGTTCGGGTTCCACGGGTTCGGCTTGACAAACGGAATCCGTGAACGGGTCTTGGCGAACTTGGCGGTTATTCGGATCCGGGCATCGGGGTTCGATGTTTCCGCTCCGGGAACGGTCTTGTGGTCCGAGTGGACGATCTTGACGCCGGGCTTCAGCAGATCTTCGGAGCCTCGGGACTTTCTGCGGTTCATACTGGTCTTATGGCACCTATCATCAGGGACCCGGGACGCACCGGGACATCTCTTGGTCTCGATCAAGACGCGGCTGAACCCGGTCAGAGCAAGGAGGCCTGGCAAGATCCACGACTACCAACACGCGTAGAGCCCTGGAGGTCGGTGAGGCGCTTGGCACGCGGAGGTCGAGGAGCGTCACGGGCGGGATGGAGCTTCGGGGCTTAGCAGCGGTCAGCGAGGCGTGGCGGCGGCGGCGGATCTGAGCCGGGAGGGACGGCCGCGACAGGAGGGCGGCAAGGGAGGTCGCCAGAGGGGATGCGGGCGGGCTCAGGCGAGGAAGCGGATGGCGAGGCGCAGGGCTGCAGGCGGCGCGCTGGCCGCGACTGGGAGGCGAGACGGAGGTTGAAGGCGGAGGCGCGAGAGAGGCTGCCGGGCGGTGGCTGCTGAGCACGCGGAGGCGGGTGGCGAGGCGGGCCCGTAGGGGCGGGCGGCGCCTGCCGCGAGCGAGGGAGCGGCGAGGGGCCGTGAGGCGGAGTGGCGGGCGGCTGGGAGAAGGAGGTGGAGCGGCCGGAGGAGGAAGGCGACGGGGTCAGGCGCCGGAGCGGGAGGGCCTGGCGATGGGGTCAGAGGGGGTACGCGGGGTTGAGCGGGGTCGGTTGGGAGCAGAGAGAGGTGGGGGAGGGAGAGGAGAGAGGAGAGAGCGGGGGCACGCGCGTGAGGAGAGGTGGGGACGCATGGGCGTGGGCGCTGGGTGCGGGGGTGGCAGGTGGCGGGCCCAGGCGGGTCAGGGGGTGGGGCCAGATCGGTGTGGGTTGAGTGCATGGCCAAGTGTGCGTGCGTGCGGGGCAGGGGGTGAGAGAGAGAGGAAAGAAAGAGGGGTGGAGGAGGGGTGGACAAGTGGCAGCTCCTGGTAGGCTAGGGGAAGGGGAGAGGGTGAGGTGGCAGGTTGTGATAGGTGGGAGTGAGGTGGAGGGTGAGAGAGGGTAGATTAGTTGGTAGGTTTAGGATTTTAGGGGGGCAGGTTTGGGGTGGACCGATTTAAAATCTGGGGCGGTCGTTCGGGTCGGGTTGGCCCGTTCGACTGCCCCTACTAAAACAATTAGTTAAATATTTATTTTCAAACAGCGCTTTTGCAATCCGACAACGGACAAAACAAAATATTCAGGGGACCCGGTTTTCGGTGTTTGAATTAAGATGGAGCGTTTTAGAAAAACAAAACGGGCTTGCGAACATAGTTTTATGCAAACAACGCATGATGATGACGATGCAATGCACAAATTCAACGCGATTTTCTAGTAGTGGTTTTGCGGGATGCCACATATGGCCATGATTGTGATTATATATGATGTATGCAATGTCCCTTATTGTAAGTTGGCAACCGGCAGGAGCCATATGGTTGTCTTTTAAATTTCGTTAAGACCTGCATGCCTATTCAAAGTAGTTGTAATAGTTGAAGCTGGTGGACGACAACCATGAAACGACGCCATTGACCTTGACACCATACCGGTGATGATGGAGATCATGTTCATGCTTGAAGATGGAGATCGGAAGCACAAGAAGAAAGGCCATATCATATCACATATTATGAATTGCACGTGATGTTAATACTTTATGCATCTTGTATTTCTTAGTTTGCGACGGTAGCATTATAAGATGATACCTCAAGCACATAATTTCAAGTATTAAAGTGTTCATCCTTAGTAAGCACCGTTGCTAAAGTTCGTTGTTTCGAAGCACCACGTGATGATCAGATGTGTTAGATTCTGCGAGTGTATACAATGTGAGCAAGCCAGATTTGCTCATGCAGAAGCTAAGGTTTGATCTTGACGAGCCTAGCATGTATAGACATGGTCTCGGAACACAGATCACCGAAAGGTAAAGCATGAGTCATATAGTAGATATGATGAACATGTTGATTGTTTGCCATTGAAGCTACATCAACTCTCATGATGATCGGTTTTGATGTGGTGGATTTGGTTCATGTGATCACTAAAACAATTTGAGGGATATTGTTTTGAGTGGGAGTTCACCTAGATTAATTTAACTATTAATTAGAACTCAATTTGTCATAAACTTAGTCTAAACTATTGCAAATATGTTGTGGATCAATGGCGGCCCCTACCATCAATTTAAATGCGTTCCTAGAGAAAGAAAAGTTGAAAAACAATGGAAGCAACTTCGCGGATTGGTTCCGCAATTTGAGGATTGTCCTCAATGCTGGTAATTTGACCTATGTCTTTGGATGCATTGGTGACCGCTGCGACCATCGCTACCGATGAAGTAAAGAATGTTTACCTCACTCGGAAGAATCAAGATCTCAGTTCAGTGTGATATCTTGTATGGTTTGGAATCGGAGCTTCAGAAAAGGTTTGAGAACCATGACCCGCATGATATTGTCCGTGAACTCAAAATGATATTTGAGGCTCACGCGGCAGTTGAGAGTTATGAGGCTTCTGAAAAGTTCTTTAACTGCAAGATGGAAGAGGGTAGCTCCGTGAGTGAGCACGTGCTTAAGATGTCTGGGCACGCAAATAAACTCCAAAGTTTGGGTATAGTGATTCCTAATTCTTTGGGGATTCACCATGTCCCCCAATCACTGCCACCAAGTTACAAGAACTTTGTGATGAACTACAATATGCAAAACATGGACAAGACGTTGCCAGAACTCTTCTCCATGTTGAAATCTGCAGAAGTGGAGATCAAGAAAGAGCACCAAGTGTTGTTGGTCAATGAGACCACCAAATTCAAGAAGTAAGGCAAGTCTAAGAAAAAAGGAAACTTCAAGAAGGGTGGTAAGAAAGTTACCACGCCGGCGAAGAAGACCAAGGCTGGGCCTAAGCCTGATACTGAGTGATTTTACTGCAAGGTAGAAGGTCACTGGAAGCGGAATTTCCCAAAGTACCTGGCGGATTTGAAGAACGGCAACATCAAGAATAAATGTATATCCGATATACATGTTATTGATGTGTATCTCACTAGTACTCGTAGTAGTGCCTGGGTATTTGATACTGGTTCGGTTGCTCATTTTTGTAACTCGAAACATGTACTGTAGAATAAACGAAAGCTAGCGAAGAACGAGGTGGCGATGCGCATTGGAAATGGATCAAAGGTTGATGTGATCGTGGTCGACACGCTACCTCTTTGTAACATCCCAGTATTTAGGACCTAACTAAGGGTAGATTTAGGAATATGAATTGTTGCATGCATTCATTTGTGAAAATGTGGGTAAAATTTTCGCCAAATAACAACTTAAGTGATCAATGTTTCTTTCTTACTTTGAGAATAGGTTTAGTCTTAAAGGAGGATTGCTATAAAATTTGATATGAACTTAAAGAAATTATGTGTGTTTTGAAATGAGTTTGGATTTTAAAACTTAAGTGTTTTATAATTTAAATGGTTTTGATATAAGATTTGAATCTTAAATTAATTAAGAGAAAAGTATTATAACTTAAATCTTATTTAAAAGCAATGTGGTATATGAAGTTCATTTCTTATTCATAAAAAATTACAAAGAATAACTTATTGAAGTTATTCTAAACTTCACAATTCACACAAGAGTAAAGAATAAAATATTCATCATTAATAAATATATAATCTTTGTTTCAAATGAACCAAATAAAGATTACAAGAATTATAAAATAAATATTATAAAAGATTAAGAAAAGTACATTTGTATCCAGGGGCGGATGCAAAGCAAGCCAAGGGGGTGCAGAGGACACCCCCTAGAAAAACATTTCTTTGTAAACTAGCATCTTTTAACCTCATGTGCACCCCCTAAAAATATGTTTTATTTGTTATGGCACCCTTAGTGCACCCTGATCTCAAACGCTCTAACTCCGCCACTGTTTGTATCTAACTATCCTATATCTAAAACTACACTAAATCTTCATCTTTATCTTTGTACCCGCAAAACAACGATTAAATAGAAAATAAAACAAGATTAGTGTTAGTAGATATTTCTCTCAGATATGTCAGTGAGGTGCACTTGACAATCGCATCATTGAGAATTGTGGAAAAAGGGGCAAGTTTCACCAATCTGAAAGATTTTATCTTTCATACATTCAATGCCAGAATTCAAATGACAACTAAAAGGGACCAATTTACTAGCCAGGTAAGATTAGTTTGGTAATAGTAAGTTCAAACTTTCTGAACTTATCCACATGTGCATAGCAGGCACACAAGCTGCACACACACAAGCATGCAGTGGGGTGTGATGTTGATCTCACAAGCATAACCATTATCATAAAACCACAGCCCATCCGTAGAGGAGAACCTCAGTGCATCTCTCCACTACATAATACACCAGCACAGCCAGGATGAACAACAGTTAAACCAAGAACAGCAACCAAACCAACACCCAGATCAACCCAAACATCACCAGGATGGTGACATAAGGAGGGGAATAGATCTGGTGGACAACAAGGTCAAGCCTAGGAGCTAGGAGGAGCATGCAAGCTCAAGAGCAAGCTCAGGAGCCAGCAAAAGCAGATCAAGATCAAGACCAAGAGCAAGATCAGGATCATCATCAATATACTACACCAACATCAAATCTTGTGGTGAGTCTCATAAAACCATCACATGCTTTCATTAGAATATCTAAACAAAAGCATGTGTTGCTTTATGCAATAATCTCTCAATAAGCACCCAAGAGGGGTGAATCTATCCTAGAGATTTCAAGTATAAGGATAAGAAATCTAGCTCAACCACAAACACTAAACCCTCAGACCAGCATCACTGGGTTCAGTGTTACTTTGCAACTTAGATCATTTTCATTTGATCTTATCAAGATCAGGGCACATCTCAGAGAGAGTAGCACCTCTGCTCTTGGAATATTCAAAAAAACTAATACTCAACCAACTAGGAATTAAATCCTAAAGCCTTAGACCAACATCATAGGCAGGAAAGTTAAGACAAGTTTTCATGTCAACTTGTCAGTATTAATCACAAGCATAATCAAGCTAAGCCAGAAATAAAAACCCAATCACCTGTGTGCCAGAATACAATGGTATCACAAGGACAAGTTCTTAATGAGCTAAAACCAATCTTTACTTAGCTTCCACAGATAAAAAGGGACAACCACTACATATCATTTTCCTGAAGCCAAGTGCTAGGAATCAACATTAAAATGAATCTATACCTCCACAGAAAATCATTACATATAATGATTTGATTCAGAGTGTATCATCTCAAACAAGCCCACCTTATAATTGCAATAAGCAACTACTGAGAGAAATCCACTGTCAGCACAAGTATTCTGACAGCAGGGAAACTTCTCAGATCAACAACGTAATCCAATCAAGGATTTGCTTAAGACACTAGCATAGATCATGGTGGATTTCCACTAGACTAAATCTGACAGGCAACTAGTATCATCAAAGCTACTATCAATCCTTAACCACAACAGGCAATCATTTCCCATGATCAAATATGATCAACACTAGATCTAAAGCAACATAGATATGATCAACAGCGGGGTTATGAACCCTAATCCAGAGATGAACCCAATCAGCACATAGTCACTCAACATGAGAAGCCACTAGATACACACCAAAAAGAATCATGGCAGTCGCATGGACAAACACCACAGAGACCACTTACTCGAGGTCCTAGCTGATGAATCGAAGAGGAAGCAGAGGGGCGAACCATGATGTACAGGGATCACCAGGAGGCGCACTGCCACGGTGGCGGCCGTAGCAGCACACGAGACCAGCACACCACCGCAGGCGGGATCGCGGCGGCGGCGACAGCATATTCTCTGAACCCTAGAGTTCGGGAATGGGGTGGAACTAACCACGAGGAAGCCCCGGAGTCAAATCCGGGCGGATAGGACGAAAGAGCGTCGTCGACAACCCCAACTCGCACCACGGCGGCGGCCAGAACGGCCGACAACGGCGAGAATCGACGGTGGCGGCAACGCCGACCACGGGGGCAAGTCGAGAGGAGGAGGAGATAAGGTCGAGGGAGAGAGAGGAGGCAGAGTGGGCTGGGTGGGCCAAAACCCTTCGGGGTAGCCATTTGACCCTGCCCTATTGGGCCACTTTGGCCCAATAAGACCAAGGGGCCAGCCCAGGTTATTTAATAAATCTTTTGATCAATTGGAAAAGACCAAACTACCCCTAATCCCAATATAATTATAGAAAATAATTTAATAGTCCAAAAATTATAAATAAAATATTTTTGGATTCACAACAATACACTCTGTCCAAGTAAAATAAGATATCAAATTTTGGACATTCAAATTTTTATAAGAATTTTGTAATTTAAATACTCCTTATGGAATTTTACAAAATTATTGAAAGGTGATAAAAATAAATAAAAATCACTTTTATTATTTATTAATATTATAGTATTTTTGAAAAAATACTAAATAAATATTTAGTAATAAAAACTTTAATAATTCATATTCCTATAAGGATAAATGTTTATAATATAAGTAAAATACCAAAAATCTTAGAAAATAAGAATTATAATTTAAAATATAATCATATATTATTATTTCACTTAATTAAATATTTATTATTTATTAAATAATTTAAAAGTAATAAGCATTATAAAAATCATATTTTATTATGTATAAATCACAAAAATACATGTAATATACCAAAATAATCACAAAAATAACATTTACATATTAAAAATCTAATATTTTACTTTTGAGAAAAACAAAAAATCAAATATTTTAACAACCCAAATGTAAACTTATTTACTTCATTAATAATTCACAAAAGAATAAATAACATTTATTAATATCCTTGAAATGAGTAAAATAAGTTTAATATATAGTACATATCTTAAATATTAATGAAATAAAACTCTAATGGTTTTAAAACATTATAAATATCGTAATATCAAACTATCTTCAACTCTAAGTGAAGATTATATTCTCAAAGGATTCCAACTCATGATAAAAACCTTAAAGAACATCTTGTGAATAAATCAGATCCTTTCCATTTACTTCAAATTATCAAATTTCAACAATTACCACAACACTATAAAAAGTTTAAGGATAGTTAAATGAAATTATATCTGGAATTATAAACTCTAGTCACTGATCTATAAAAGGTAAATGATACTACTCTATCATAGAATTAAGAAACCATTATCTCAAGTAACATAACAAACATTCTTAAGTAACTTAAAGAACACATTTCAGATATACATGATACCAGGGTGTAAGTATCATACTTTCAAAACTATCTATATTTTAAAGTTAACTTTAGTCTCCAAGAGTCTAAATATAATACCATACACATTACTACAGGTTTTATAGTTAACTTTGGTCTGAAGTAGTTAATCTATAAAGAAACTCAAGCTCAATTCACTTGATTAAAACAAATAACATCAACCATCACTAACTAACCACAAGGTTTATTTAGACCTTAGAAGAGAAACCCTTTTCTTCGAAGGTTATCCCTTTTGCCACTTAAAATAAGAAACCTTGTATAAGTAATCCTAACTAGTATATCATAAGTATGATACTTTGTTCCTACATATGTATTGACTCCAACCACTTATAAACTCTAATAAAAATACAACTACGAAATTTATCCAAAAGGACCACACATTCCAAAGTAACCACTTTCAAAATCTAAACCTCAGGACAACGTTGTTTCTGGGATTTACGTTTAAAACGTGCATCATACTACTTATGCATAAAAGCATATTGCTTCTTTAAACATTAGTCCTTACCGGACCAATGATACTGATTTCAGATTTTTTGGATCTTATATCGACTCGAAGACTGTGAGTGCATAATCTTGCAACCACAAAAGGAAAGTTCACACTTGCTCATGTCCTTTGTTTATTTTCTGTAAAGTATTTTACAAATCCAGTGTTGTCTTCACCTGCATTTGAAAAAGGTTAGAAAACACTATTTTCCAATAATAATGAGAACTATTGATTATTGATCCAGGGTGATCAATTAATCTATTAAATCTGACAGTTGGAATACCACTGTTCAGAACTATATCACCTAGGGCTTAACAACCAATGTCGCCAGTGATTCTTGAACCGTATATTACGCGTTGACCATGGGATTTGGAATGGGACGGAGAAGTCAGATGTATCTTCTTCCTCTCGCATGAAGCCGGATGTTCAGGTCGTGGTTGTTATCCTCGCAGCGTGCATTTTAATTGGTAATTCGCAGAGGATTTGCAGCATATGGGTGGGAACCCTCAACGTCCCACGATAGTTCTGACATCTAATGGTTTATACAAACCATTGCCGTAATTCTTTATGTGGGCATGGTGTACACCAAGGAGGCATGCGAGGTCGCGAAGGGGGCAGTGATTGACTTGGATCATCTTCTGGGCCCCACATCATGGAATTGTGGACGGGAATAAGCTGCCCGGTTGTGCAACAAAGAGTTGATCTCTCATGGGTAAAGTAACGCACCTCTGCAGAGTGTAAGAACTGTAACTTGTTACTCCCTGTTTCGGGAAGGAGCTGCGAACGCGGCGGGAAAGGAACCCCATGAAGTTTCTGGTAAACCCGTGAAGGCTGACGGACATAGAATTTCAAAATAAAAGCAACCTTTAAAGAAATGTTTATGAAAACTTGCATTGCCTACGACGTACGGTCTATGGCTGTAGTTATAGTGCATCAAACACTCCTTGTCTAGTGAATTTGCTGAGTACGCTCGTACTCAAAGTATCTTATTAACCCTTGCTAGATTCTGAAGCCTTAAAACGAAGACTACATCAAGATATGCTTCAGAACTTATCAAAAACAGCTGAAGCTCTTCAATGAAGACAAGGAAGTCAACATATACCTCAACTCAAGTGAAGACGAAGTTATCGATTAGATAGAAATACAATCTCTAGCCAAAGAGCCTAACTCTGTAGTGTATTGCAATAGCAGCAATGCCAATTCCTTAGTTAAGTAATAGTTTTAATAGTATTTTAGTTTTGTGTTATTTATCTTTAATTCGTCTTCGTAAGAAGTTCCTTCTCTCCCTTTAATCTAGAGTGTTCTCTGGATCTTATGTAAAGAGTGAGTTGTAACCTTTAAGCCATGTATTGGACCCGCTATGTTTCTGTTGGGCCATTCTGAGGGACGTAATACTAGTGAGAGGTGTTTCATTAGTGTTATGTCAACGACTATAGTATACTACATCATGCAGTGGTATGATGGGTCACCGCACTCGTCATCTACCATCGGGATTAGTTTTATACTTAAATAATTGTTATTTGGTGCCTGCGTTGAGCATGAACATTATATCTGGATCATGTTTATTGCGAGACGGTTACTTGTTTAAGTCCGAGAATAATGGTTGTTCGATTTATATGAGTAATATGTTTTATGCACATGCACCTTTGATAGATGGTCTATTCTTATTGAATCTCGATTGTGGAAATACACACATTAATAACATTGAAGCTAAACGTTTGAAATTGAGCGATAACTCGACCTATGTGTGGCACTGTCATCTTGGTCACATTGGAGTGAAGCGTATGAAGAAACTCCATTCCGATGGACTTCTTGAATCACTTGATTTCGGATCACTTGAAAGATGCGAAGCATGTCTGATGGGTAAAATGACTAAGACTCCATTTTCTGGTATGATGGAGCGAGCTACAGACTTATTGGAAATCATACATACCGATGTGTGCGGCCCAATGAGTGTAGCATCGCGCGGTGTTATCGTTATGTTCTTACCTTCACGGATGACTTGAGTATATATGGGTATGTCTATTTCATGAAACATAAGTCCAAAACTTTCGAGAAGTTTAAGGAATTTCAAAGTGAGGTAGAGAATCAACGTAACAAGAAGATTAAATTTCTGCGTTCTGATCGTGGAGGTGAATATCTAAGTTACGAGTTTGGCGAGCATTTGAAGAAATGCGCAATACTTTCACAATTGACACCGCCGGGAACACCATAGCGTAATGGTGTGTCCAAACGTCATAATCAAACTCTCTTAGATATGGTTCGTTCTATGATGTCACTTACAGATTTACCGCTATCGTTTTGGGGTTATGCATTAGAAACAGCCGCATTCACTTTAAATAGGTCACCATCTAAATCCGTTGAAACGACACCGTATGAATTATGGTTTGGGAAGAAACCTAAATTGTCGTTCCTTAAAGTTTGGGGTTGCGAAGAAGTTACAGCCGGAAAAGCTTGAACCCAAAGCGGAAAAATGCGTCTTCATCGGATACCCGAAGGAAACTATTGGGTATACCTTCTATCATAGATCTGAGGGCAAAATCTTCGTTGCCAAGAATGGATCCTTTCTACAGAAGGAGTTTCTCTCGAAAGAAGTGACTGGAAGAAAAGTAGAACTCGACGAGGTTGATGAACCTTCTCTTGAACTTGCGAGTAGCACAGCACCGGAAGTAGTTCCTGTGGCGCCTGCACCAATAAGAGAGGAAGCTAATGATGTTGATCATGAAACTTCGGTTGAAGTTACTACAGAATCTCGCAAACAAGAACTAGTATCTCTCCTGATTGGTATGATCCCGTTATGAGTGTCATGTTGGAGGACAACACCGATGACCCTGCGACATATGAGGAAGCGATGATGAGCCCAGATTCCAATAAATGGCAAGATGCCATGAAATCCGAGATTGGATCCATGTACGAAAACCAAGTATGGACTTTGGTGAACTTACCGGATGGCCGGAAGGCTGTCGAGAATAAATGGAATTTCAAGAAAAAAACAGATGCTGATGGAAATGTTACTGTCTATAAAGCTCGACTTGTCGCAAAAGGGTTTCAACAAATTCAAGGAGTTGATGTAACACCCTCAGAATCGGCCCTATGCAAGTTTTAGCGAAACCCGCCAAACCCGCATAGAAACGATTCGAAGGTGCCCACCAGGCACTTGCGTGCGGGTGGAAAACGAAGTAATAACATTACACAACAGTCCTCGATGGGGCCTGAGCAGATATATATATGACGACTCAATGAGTCAAGAATACAGATATAATATACAAAGATCCAAATCACCTTGAAAAGCGATAGGCGTCCCGCTACGGACAAGATGCAAATGGGGCTAAGAGCCACGAAGAATAACCAATGGCGCCCATAACCACCTGTGCCAAGGAAGGGTAACCTCGCTAACGGCGTCGATCTCAAAACCCTTAAACAAAAGGGTGCCGACAAAGGGCAAAGGAAAAAGAGGAGCGTCAAGATCGAGGCCAAGACACGGCGAGGCTAGAATTCGGTCCTCGCCTACATAGGTATGGTGGGTGGCGGCAAGATGCAATCAACAACCTATAGAGACTCGATACAACTGGCGGCTATCAGAGAGGGGTAAGAAAGACCTATTCGGATCCAACCGGATACTAACATCAAACAAACCCATCATGGCGTTTCCCCCCCTCGAGACCAAACGAGGAAGTCAACCGAGGAACTCACACAGTTGGCAGTTTTTACTTATTCAGTTATCGTTGCAGCAATTACTAGTCAGGTTTAGGTAATCATCCTGATAAAGTAAGCAGTGGGCACTTTTAGTTAACCATTCCATGATAGTTGCAACACTTACTAGTCAGATACAATTAGCTTGAGATAACCCCAAAACCCAGCAGTTGTTGGTACTTTTACTTAGCCATTCCGTTGTAGTGAAGCTGATTACTAGTCATATCGGATACAAGTCAATTTATAACAGTAAACTTTAGTTATAGTTATCTATGATCAAGCACTGTGCTCCAAGTCGTCCATAACCGCGGACACGGCTTCTCGAAAAGATTTAACCCTGCAGGGGTGCACCAAAGTATCCACAGGCACTTCGACCCTTTTGCGGTCGCTAACATACACCCATGTCGGTAGGGGCCTAAGTCACGACGCGTTCCCACCCAAAGCAAGCACGGGGCCACCCCACTAAGTCTACCCAACAAAGTCGGCCGGTCTCCGAGACGGACTTAGGGTTTGGTAGACGGTACGAACGACAAATCCCCAAACGGGACCGCCGACACCGCGAAATCGTGTCCCGATCCTAAACAGTACAGGTGCTATCTGTCGCACAATTTAAATACATAAGTAGCATGGCATAATTACGGGATCGTAAATAAAACCTCAAACTAGTTTGTGGCCCCCAGTACAATACTTTGAAATCAGGTAATAATCGATGGGGGGCCCATATCTCCCCACCTGTGGTTAGAGCGCTCGATCTCGGAACAGGTGTCAAGAACTCGGGTCCTACGGGACACAAGTGGGCGTTCGGAAAACCAACATTACCTATCACCCACCGATGCCTCTGCTTAATTCAATTTTAGTTGTTAAACAGTAATTAAAGTGAAACAATAATTAAAGCCATGATCATCTCCAACATCAACATGTGGCAAAACTCCAACAATTGTGGTACTTGACGACAAGCGAAAACACTGGAGCAAGCGACTACGACACGCGGGTCCATCTATCTACCAAACAACAGGTAATAGGATGTGTCCAAGGCTATATAGGGCTGCACGGTATCTCACAGGTACGGAAAACTAAAGCATCGCAACACAGATAGCAATAGATCAACAGGAGGGAATAAAGACTATGAAAGTAAGATAGGTAGAAAGGGGGAGATGCTCGCCTAAAAACATTGTCGAAGGGTTCATCCGAAGATCGGGGCGAAGCTCACATCAACTCAACGGCCTTATCCGTGAAGAAGCAAAACACTAGAAGAAACACCGGATGCAATATTTAATACAACGGCAGAAGATCGACATGATGCATGTATGATGCATGGCATGGCAAGGTGCGATGCAATTAGGTCATATTAAGCGGAACCGGGGTCCCGGCAATCAATTAGATGGTTCAAGTTGTTTATCTACCCCGCAAATTAAATGTTGTTTTAGCATGGTAAAAGATAGCACCGGTTCGCTACATCAATTTAAATGAGGCCAATATAAGACTAGATTTGCCCGCATATGGGCCCCATATTTAATTAGAGGTGAATCGGCATAAGGCCCCCAACCAATGATATGCATGCGAGATGGCAATTAAATAAGCAACAATTCATGCAGTTGACCATTTATAAAAATAGGGTTCTCGGAAGGGGGTTCACACATTAGGGTTCGGCAGATCTTGGGGTTCCGGGGTTCGGGGTCGGGTCTCGGGGTTCAGGGTTCGACGGAAACATTCTCGGATAACGGAGGTGGATCTTGGCGTTCCGGGAAGCCGGACTTGGTTCGGCGCCGGGGCGCATCGGGTTCGTTCTGGTCGGTGCCGATCTTGTCGTCGCCGTGGTCTTCGGGTCATGTCGACGGTCGTGGCGTCTGGGATGAAGTACTCGACGTCCTCGAGGGAGTACTTGGTTTGGTGTCGGGGCGCATCGGGTGCCCCTGGTCGCTGTCGTTCTTGTTGTCGGGCAGATCTTGTCGGATCTGCGCTTCGGAATCCGTGAGGCGATCTTGATGCTCCGTGCCGAAGTCCTTGGGGTTCCTCCTTATTCAC
This sequence comes from Avena longiglumis, assembly GCA_030063025.1. NCBI lineage: Eukaryota > Viridiplantae > Streptophyta > Magnoliopsida > Poales > Poaceae > Avena > Avena longiglumis. Next base: position 536,433,390 of record CP125975.1, read on the forward strand.
CGGTGGCGATCTTGGAGACGGCGTCAGGGTCCTCGGGGTACGCCAGGTACATTCTTCAAAACATCGTCATCTAGATGGTCTTGTCGACGAGGAGAGTTTGATGACTTGTTGGCGTTCCGGTCGGTCACCTTCCTGGTTTGTCTCTCGTCCTGTGGGCACCGACGGCAATGCGCGTAACGCCATACCAACCTCACTGAAACCGGTGGCCAAAACTGTCGGGCGGACGCAGGTAGGGAACACCTCCTTGGCAGCGTGGCTGAGGCCGGAGGCAGCGGGTCCGCACACGGAGAAGCGAAGGCGGCAGAGGCCGACGCCAGGGGCGCCGACGCCGAGGTTGGGCCGGGGTCGCCGATATAGGCGGCCTGGCACGCTTGCGGCGGAGATGGTGGCGCCTGGCGGCTGGCCGCGGCGCTGGAGGAGGTCCGACGGGGACGCGGGGCTTGGGTCCGGCGAGGAGGCGCTGAGGGAAGGGGCCCGGCGGGGACCTGCGGCGGGCGGGAGGCTCGCGAGCGGGCCGCCGGCAGCGGGCGCCAGGAGGAGGTGCGGAGGCGGGCGGCGGTGCGAGGCGGGCGGGCGGAGTGAGTGGCGGCGGGCGGGTCGTGGCGACGCGACGAGGAGGCGGTGAGGGCGCCGTGCGGTGGAGGTGGCCAGGCGTGCGGGCGACAGCAGGCGCGCGTCAAGCGGGGATGCGGCGAGGGGCCGCAGAGCGGGCAGGGTGGCGCTGCCGCGAGCAATGAGCTCGGCTGGAGGGACGGCCGGCAGGAGGAAGGTTGTGGCATCCCGCAAAACCACTACTAGAAAATCGCGTTGAATTTGTGCATTGCATCGTCATCTTCATGCATTGTTTGCCAAAACTATTTCGCAAAAACCAGATTTGTTTTCCAAACGTCCCATCTTTTATTCAAACGCCAACCCCCGGATGTTCCGGATATTTTTGTTTGTCTAAAACTAGTTACAAAGATATTTGAAAATAAAATAAAAATTAAATTATTTTTTAGTTGGGGCAGTCGAACGGGCCAGATCGACCCGGACGACCACCCCAGGTTTTTGTTTGAATCGGTCCAACTAGCCCTACCTAAATTCCTAAAGCTACCAGTTCCCTCACCCACACCCCCTGGCCACATCACCCCAACCTATCCTATCACGCCACATCATCCTTGCCCACTCCTCACCCTCTCACACGGTGCCACATGGCCAACCCTCCCCTCTCTCTCCTCTTTTTCTCACCCCCAACCCCCCACACACGCCAGCTCACGCAGGACACCACGCACGCAACGCCCCAGATCCCACCTCCTGCCTGGCCGCCTCACAGGACCCGCCCCACCACCACGCTCCCTTCTCCCATCTCTCTCCGAGCCGCTTACTACCCGTCCCCGGCCGAGCCGCCCGAGCTCCTCCTCCCTCCCTCGCCACCCCGCTTCGCCGCCCTTCGCGCCACCCGTCTCGCCGCACCCGCCGCCTCGCGTCTTTGCCCTCCTCACCCATGAGTGTCCCGCCACGGAGCCGCCTCATCTCCGCGCCACCACCGTCAAGCTCCGGCCCTGCTGCCGCCCAGTCCCCCTTCTCCGCCTCGGGCCTCGCCTCCCACCTTCATGAGCCGCCGCCGCCACGCTGCCTCAGCGTCCGGGCATCCTCGAGCCCCGGCGGATTCGCCTCGTCGCCGACCTGCACGACCTCGCGGCCGTGTCGCCGCGGTAGCCTCCTCGCGCCGCCCGCTAGGCCCGGCCCCTCGAGCCCGCGTCCTGGTCAGCCCCTCCGCGCCGCCGCGTCGCCGCCTCACGCTGCCAGGCCCGGCCGCGAGGACCTCCCCAGCAAGCCACGACCCGCGCTGGACCTTCTTCCCGCCTCCGTCCGCTCCCGAAGCGCCGTCGCGGTCTCGCCTCGGCCCCACGTCGTCGCCGAACCCTCCCAAGCTCGGCCCGGGCTCGCGACCGCCCCTCGTCGACCGGCCGCCTCCGCGCCAACCACCCTGGACCCGTGGAGCCCGTCCCCGGCGCCACCGCGGACCCCACCGTGGCCTGCTCAGTACCGCTGCGTCGTCGAGCCACCTGCCGTCTCTCCATCGTCCGGTCAACTCCGCCTTGGCCTCCTTGTGTGCTGTGCCAAGACCGTCACCAAGGCCTCAACAGGACCCACAAGAGCTGCCTCACGGACGCCACGATTGATGTAACTCTCCAACGCCAAGAACGTCCACCGAAACCCCAAGATCCACCCCGTATGTCAAGACCGATCCGGCGCGACGAACCCGTCAAGGCCCGAACCCTCGGATCGAAGACCGAAGATGGCGGAACGCCAAGACCGACGTTACGCGAACCCGACAAGTTCTCTCAACAACAAGATCATCGCCATCGAACCCTAAGGCCACATGCGGGCCGTACCACTCGGACGCCAAGGCCTCCTTCACGGAATCAAGACCACAGGCTACAAGCTCTTCCTCACGGAATCCGAAGACCCTGATCCGCGGACCCGATGGCGAACCCTGAAGACCGTTTCCGAACCCGGACGATAAGAACATCGACGCAGAACGACAAGTGCTTCATCCCGAATGCCACGACCGCCGACATGACCCGAAGACCGCGAACGCGACAAGAACGCCCCGACCAGAAGAACCCGACGCGCCCCGATGCTGACACAAGTTCTGCCCCCGGACACCGAGAACCCGGATGCGCCAAGACCTACCCCTAAGTCCGAGAACGTTCCATCGACCCCTGGACCCTGAGACCGACCCCGAACCCCGGAACCCTAACAAGATCGCCGAACCCTAAATGTGTGCCCCTTTTTCCTCGACACCCTATTTTATAAATGCATAATAACAACTTGATTGCATATTGAATTGTCATACTCGCATGCATATCTGTGGTTTGGGGGCCTTATGCCGAATTCACCTAATGATTAAATATGGGGCCCATATGCGGGCAGATCTAGCCTTATATTGGCCTCATTTAAACTTGTGTAGCGAACCGGTATCTTATCTTGCCTTGTTATAATAACATGTAAATTGCGGGGAAGTTAAACAACATGAATCACCTAATTAATTGCCGGGACCCCGGTTCCGCTTAATATGACCTAATCGCATCGCACCTTTTGCCATGTCACCCATCATGCATGCATCATGCCGATCTTCTGCCGTTGTATTAAATAGTGCATCCGATGTTTATTCTAGTGTTTTGCTTCTTCGCGGATAAGGCCGTTGAGTTGATGTGAGCTTCGCCCCGATCTTCGGTGGAACCTTTCGACAATGTTTTCAAAGCAGCATCTCCCCTTTCTACCTATCTTACTTTTATAGTATTTACTTCCCTCTGTTGATCTATTGCTATACGTGTTGCGATGCTCTAGTTTCGTACCCGATATATCCCTGCAGCCTTATATTGCCTTGGACACACCCTATTACATTGTTTGGTAGATAGTTGGACTTGCGTCGTAGTTGCTTGCTCAAGTCTTGATGTGTGTCATATGCCACGATTCTTGATGTATTGACGCATGTTGATGTTGGAGATGATTCTAGTTTTACTTATCGTCACTTTAATTTCTGTTTAACAACTAAAATTGAATAAGCGAGGCATCGGTGGGTGATAGATAATATTTGGTTTCGAGCACTTGTGTCCGTAAGACCCCGAGTACTTGATACATGTTCCTTGAATTTATGCTATCCACATCCGGAGGTATATGGGACCCCCAGCGAGCTTGATTCATCTTATTTCTTGGGGCCACAAACTAGTTTGAGGTTTTATTTACGATCCTGTACTTATGCCATGATTACCGCTTTATTTACGATTGTAAGTCTTGCATCGCTTGTTAGGATCGGGACACGATTCCGCGGTGTCGACAAGCCCGTTTGGGGTTCCCATCGTTCACACCGTATACCCAGCACCTTGAGGCCGTCTCGAGCTTGCCTACTCGTTCGGATTCTACTTAAGGTGGCCCCTCAAATATTTCTGAATCTGTGATTGTTCACCGTGAAAGCCTCGTTGGGTTTTGATTTGGTTTTCGAGGTTGATCGAGCGTGTGTTGCTATTGGTGCACCCGGCGGGTAAAACTTTCGAAAGCCGTGTCGCGGATATGGACGACTTGGAGCACGATATCTCGATCATAGACAAGCATAACTAAAGTTTACTGCTATAAATTTGACTTATAATGACTAGTAATCAGCTCCACTACAACGGAATGGCTAATTAATACCCACAAATGCTTGTTTGGTTGTCGCTTGCACAATTGTATCGACTAGTAAGTATTGCAACTACAACGAATTGGCTGAATAAAAGTACCAACAACTGGGTTTTGGGATTATATCATGCTATCTATTTGATTAGTAATTGTTGCAACTATCACGGAATGGTTAACTAAAAGTGCCCACCGTTATTTTATCGTGCGATTATCTAAACTTGACTAGTAAAGTGCCGCAACTATAACTGAATAAATAAAACTGCCAACTGTGTGAGTTCCTCGGTTGACTTCCTCGATTGGTCTCGAGGGGGAAACACCAGGATGGGTTTGTTTGGTGTTAGCTTCAGGTTGGATCCGGATAGGTCATTCTTCCCCTTCTCTGATAACCGCCAGTTGTATCGAGTCTCTATAGGATGTTTAGTGCATGCTGCCGCTGCCGCTTCAGTCCACCATACCTATGTAGGCGAGGACCGCCGAATTCTAGCCTCGCCGTGTACTGGCCTCAGTACTGACGCTCCTTCCTTGTTTTCTGCTTTGCCCTTTGTCGGCACTCCTTTTGTTAAGCAGGTTTTGAGATCGACGCCGTTAGCAGGGTTACCCTTCCGGCTTGGCTTGGGCAGGGTTATGGACGCCATTGGTTATTCTTCAGGGCTCTTAGCCCCATTTGCATCTTGTCCGTAGCAGGACGCTCTATCGTTTTCAAGGTGATTTGGATCTTTGTATATTATATCTGTATTCTTGACTCTTGGAGTCGCTTATATATATCTGTTCTGTGGGTCCCATCGAGGACTGTTGTGTGATGTTATTACTTCGTTTTCCACCCGCACGAAAGTGCTTGGTGGGCACCTTTGAATCGTTTCTATGCGGGTTTGGTGAATTTTGCCCAAACTTGCATAGGTCCGATTCTGAGGGTGTTACAGAGTGGTATCAGAGCCCAGCAGTTGCGATACCCCACAAGTCCAGCCTGTAGGATAACCTAGCTAACGGCCGAAGTAGAGAGTCAAAACTATTTTGCAAAAATCGGTTGGATAGTTCTGATTAGGTCTGATTTTACTCCTTACCCCTCTGCTATTCCCCTCTCATCTCGACGTGTTTGAATCTGCTCTCTCCTTCTTCTTCGAGTCCAGGATTTCTCGTGGTTGGGTTTCAGTCGTACCTTCAGGGTTTCGCTTTCTCCCTTTTGTAACGGAGGTGCTACAATCATCAATCGGCAACTTGTCTGTTGTACCCTTCCTCCAACCTTTTGTTCTTGAGCTCCTCATCCATCCGTGTTCCTTGCCGGAAATCAGTGCCGTTGAAAAACATATGAGAAGGACGAGCTTTGGTGAAGTTGGGGTTAACCTTGAGCATGTGTTGTTCATGCCAATGGAACCACCGTGAAACCTAATCATTGTGTCTTTCATACGATTTCTGCTGGCATCACCCCTTTGTTCCGAACCTCGCTTGTCGAGATCTTCAGTCTAATTCCGAGAGTTGGGTGCTTAATCCGCTTATTCGTGTGCAGAGTAATGGTTTGAGTGTGGGATGGAGTAGCTACCCTACCACTGCTCTTATCATTCGCTCTTGTACGTCGAATCAGTGGATCCAGCAATTTTACTCCGTCCACGGAAGTTAGGGGTGGCTTTATTGCGATACCTCTACCTTCGACCTTTTGTTCCCGGAGTGTTCTCTCGACGATCAGGAGCAACGAACCTTTGTTGGCGGTGTCGCCGTTTTCAAGATGAAGAAGGAACCCTCGTTAGTGGTGTCGCGAGGATCTACAAGAAGCCCAAGGATCGCATCACCGACCTTCCTTCCGGTACCATGAGGCGGATCTCGAGGCGAGATCCCTTGTTAGTGGTGTCGGTGTGGCATCCCGCAAAACCACTACTAGAAAATCGCGTTTAATTTGTGCATTGCATCGGCATCTTCATGCATTGTTTGCCAAAACTATTTCAATAAAACCAGATTTGTTTTCCAAACGTCCATCTTTTATTCAAACGCCAACCCCGGATGTTCGGATATTTTGTTTGTCTAAAACTAGTTACAAAGATATTTGAAAATAAAATAAAAATTAAATTATTTTTTAGTTGGGGCAGTCGAACGGGCCAGATCGACCCGGACGACCACCCCAGGTTTTTGTTTGAATCGGTCCAACTAGCCCTACCTAAATTCCTAAAGCTACCAGTTCCCTCACCCACACCCCCTGGCCACATCACCCCAACCTATCCTATCACGCCACATCATCCTTGCCCACCTCACCCTCTCACACGGTGCCACATGGCCAACCCTCCCTCTCTCTCTTTTCTCACCCCAACCCCCCACACGCCCACTCACGCAGACACCACGCACGACGCTTGCCCAGATCCCACCTCCCTCACGCTTTGGCCCGCTCCTGGGACAGCGGCCCCACGCTGCGGCTCCCTTCTCCCATCTCTCTCGAGCCCGCTCTACCCGTCCCCTGGCGCCGCTCCCTCCTCCCCTCCTCGCCACCCTTCGCCCGCCCTTGCTGGGCTCGCGCCCCGCCCTCGCCCGCCTCGCCAGGCTGGGCCTCCTCCCGCCACCGCGAGTGTCCCGCCAGCTGGAGCGCCTCATCTCCGCCACCACCCGTCAAGCTCCGGCCCTCGTCGCCCGCCCATCCCCTTCTCCCGCCTCAGCCCGGCCTCGCCTCCCACCTCGCTCGCAGGCCGGCCGCGCCCGCTGCTGCTACCTCTGCGTCCCGGGCATCCTCGAGCCCGCCGGCGGATTCGCCTCGTCGCCGACCAGCGACCTCGCGCGGCCGTCGCGCGGTAGCCTCCTTCGCCGCCCGGCCCCTCCCGAGCCCGTCCCTGGTCAGCCCTCGCCGCCCCCGCGTCGCCTTCGCCGCCTCGCTGCCAGGCCCAAGAGGACCTCCCAGCAAGCCACGACCCGCCGCTGGACCTTCTTCCCGCCTCCGTCTGCGGCTCCAGCGCCGTCAGCTGTCTCCCCGCCTCCGGCCCACGTCGTCGTCGAACCCTCCTCAAGCTCGGCCCGGGCTCGCGACCGCCCACCTCGTCGACCGCCGCCTCCGCGCCAACCACCGGCACCCCTGGACCGTGGAGCCGTCCCCTGGCGCCACCGCTGACCCCACTGTGGGCTGCTCCGTGCACCTGCGTCGTGCGAGCCACCGCCACGTCTCTCCATCGTCCGGTCAACTCCGCCTTGGCCTCCTTGTGTGTCTTGTGCCAAGACCGTCACCAAGGCCTCCACAGGGACCCACAAGAGCTGCCTCACGACGCGCCCACGGATTCGTGTAACTCTCACGCCAAGAACGCCCACAGAAACCCCAAGATCCACCCACCAGTATGTCAAGACCAAGACCGATCCCGCCGCATGAACCCGTCAAGGCCCCTCTCTCTCGGATCCGAAGATCAAGATGGCCACGCTAAGACCGACCGCTTTCGCGACCCGACAAGTTCTCTCGATACAACAAGATCATCGCCATCGAACCTAAGGCCAGGCATGCGCTAAGGCCAGTACGCACCGGACGCCAAGGCCTCCTTCACGGAATCCGAAGACCCTGGAACTACAAGCTCTTCCTCACGGAATCCGAAGACCCTGATCCGCGGACCCGATGGCGAACCCTGAAGACCGTTTCCGAACCCGGACGATAAGAACATCGACGCAGAACGACAAGTGCTTCATCCCGAATGCCACGACCGCCGACATGACCCGAAGACCGCGAACGCGACAAGAACGCCCCGACCAGAAGAACCCGACGCGCCCCGATGCTGACACAAGTTCTGCCCCCGGACACCGAGAACCCGGATGCGCCAAGACCTACCCCTAAGTCCGAGAACGTTCCATCGACCCCTGGACCCTGAGACCGACCCCGAACCCCGGAACCCTAACAAGATCGCCGAACCCTAAATGTGTGCCCCTTTTTCCTCGACACCCTATTTTATAAATGCATAATAACAACTTGATTGCATATTGAATTGTCATACTCGCATGCATATCTGTGGTTTGGGGGCCTTATGCCGAATTCACCTAATGATTAAATATGGGGCCCATATGCGGGCAGATCTAGCCTTATATTGGCCTCATTTAAACTTGTGTAGCGAACCGGTATCTTATCTTGCCTTGTTATAATAACATGTAAATTGCGGGGAAGTTAAACAACATGAATCACCTAATTAATTGCCGGGACCCCGGTTCCGCTTAATATGACCTAATCGCATCGCACCTTTTGCCATGTCACCCATCATGCATGCATCATGCCGATCTTCTGCCGTTGTATTAAATAGTGCATCCGATGTTTATTCTAGTGTTTTGCTTCTTCGCGGATAAGGCCGTTGAGTTGATGTGAGCTTCGCCCCGATCTTCGGTGGAACCTTTCGACAATGTTTTCAGGCGAGCATCTCCCCCTTTCTACCTATCTTACTTTTATAGTATTTACTTCCCTCCTGTTGATCTATTGCTATCTGTGTTGCGATGCTCTAGTTTCCGTACCCGATATATCCCCTGCAGCCTTATATTGCCTTGGACACACCCTATTACCTGTTGTTTGGTAGATAGTTGGACTTGCGCGTCGTAGTTGCTTGCTCAAGTGCTGATGTGTGTCGTCATATGCCACAGTTGCTGATGTATTGACGCATGTTGATGTTGGAGATGATTCTAGTTTTACTTATCGTCACTTTAATTTCTGTTTAACAACTAAAATTGAATAAGCAGAGGCATCGGTGGGTGATAGATAATATTTGGTTTCCGAACGCCCACTTGTGTCCCGTAAGACCCCGAGTACTTGATACCTGTTCCTTGATTTTGCGCGCTATCCACATCCGGGAGGTATATGGGACCCCCCTGAGCCAGAGCTTGATTCAGTCTTATTTCTTGGGGCCACAAACTAGTTTGAGGTTTTATTTACGATCCTGTACTTATGCCATGATTACCGCTTTATTTACGATTGTGCGAGGTACTGCACACTGTACTGTTTAGGATCGGGACACGATTCCGCGGTGTCGACAAGCCCCGTTTGGGGTTCCCAGTCGTTCACAGCCGTATACCCAGCACCTTGAGGCCGTCTCGGAGCTTGCCTACTCCGTTGCGGATTCTACTTAAGGGGTGGCCCCCTGAAATATTTCTGAATCCTGTGATTGTTCAGTCGTGAAAGCCTCGTTGGGTTTTGATTTGGTTTTTCCGAGGTTGATCGAGCGTGTGTTGCTATTGGTGCACCGGCGGGTAAAACTTTCTGAAAGCCGTGTCCGCGGATATGGACGACTTGGAGCACAGTATCTCGATCATAGACAAGCATAACTAAAGTTTACTGCTATAAATTTGACTTATAATGACTAGTAATCAGCTCCACTACAACGGAATGGCTAATTAATACTGCCCACAAATGCTTGTTTGGTTGTCGCTTGCGACAATTGTATCTGACTAGTAAGTATTGCAACTACAACGAATTGGCTGAATAAAAGTACCAACAACTGCTGGGTTTTGGGATTATATCATGCTATCTGTATTTGATTAGTAATTGTTGCAACTATCACGGAATGGTTAACTAAAAGTGCCCACTGTTATTTTATCAGGACGATTATCTAAACTTGACTAGTAAAGTGCCGCAACTATAACTGAATAAATAAAACTGCCAACTGTGTGAGTTCCTCGGTTGACTTCCTCGATTGGTCTCGAGGGGGAAACACCAGGATGGGTTTGTTTGGTGTTAGCTTCAGGTTGGATCCGGATAGGTCATTCTTCCCCTTCTCTGATAACCGCCAGTTGTATCGAGTCTCTATAGGATGTTTAGTGCATGCTGCCGCTTCAGTCCACCATACCTATGTAGGCGAGGACCGCCGAATTCTAGCCTCGCCGTGTACTGGCCTCAGTACTGACGCTCCTTCTTTGTTTTCTGCTTTGCCCTTTGTCGGCACTCCTTTTGTTAAGCAGGTTTTGAGATCGACGCCGTTAGCAGGGTTACCCTTCCGGCTTGGCCTGGGCAGGGTTATGGACGCCATTGGTTATTCTTGGGGCTCTTAGCCCCATTTGCATCTTGTCCGTAGCGGACGCCTATCGCTTTCAAGGTGATTTGGATCTTTGTATATTATATCGTATTCTTGACTCTTGGAGTCGCTTATATATATATCTGCATGGGTCCCATCGAGGACTGTTGTGTGATGTTATTACTGCTTTCCACCCGAAAGTGCTTGGTGGGCACCTTTGAATCGTTTCTATGCGGGTTTGGTGAATTTTGCCCAAACTTGTATAGGTCCGATTCTGAGGGTGTTACAAAGGTGCTCCGGCGGGCTCGCTGGGAGGAGGCGAGGCGCGATGGTGGGTTGGGGCGGTTTACTCGGGGGAGGCGGAACTGGGGGAGGGTGCCAGGGGAGGTGGGCGGTGGCCAAGGCGTGGGACCCGCGGGTGGGCTGGACGCGGTTGACCGCGTGGGGAGGCTGGTGCGGACCCAGGGGAGGGGCCACGGTTCGGTGGGTGGGTGCTGAGTGTGTAAGGTGGGGAGGGTGCGCGCGCGCTGTGTGCGTGTGTGGGAATCTGGGCAGGTGGAGAGAGGAAGGGGAGAGGGAGAGAGCGGTGAGCCAAGTGGCAGCATCTGAGTGGTGGGGGGAGATAGGAGAGGAGAGGTGGCAGCAGGCCATTGGGTGGGGTGATGTGGAGGGGAGGGCTGGGTAGGTTAGTTGGTAGGTTTAGGAATTAGGTGGACCGATTTAAAAATGGGGGTGGTCGTTCGGGTCGATTCGGCCCGTTCGACTGCCCCCGCTAAAACAATTAAACTTTTTATTTGTTTTAAACGGGCCGTATGCAAACCGATAGCAGCCAAAATAATTAATCCGGAGAACCGGGCTTTGCGTTTGAATAAAGATGGGGAGTTTTAGAAAACAAAATGGGCATTGCGAAAATAGTTTTATGCGAACAATGCATGATGATGACGATGCAATGCACAAATTCAACGCGATTTTCTAGTAGTGGTTTTTTTTTTGGGATGCCACAATTCGACACCACTAACAATGGATCTCGCCCTCGAGATCCGCCTCATGGTACCGGAAAGAAGGTCGGCGATCTGCGTCTTCTCGTTTCGTGTAGATCTTCGCGACACCACTAACAAGAGGTCGTTGATCCCGTTCATCAAGAGAACACTCCGAAAAACAACGGACGAGGTTAAAGGTAAGGCCACCTCTAACTTCCATGGAAGGAGTAGAATTGCATCGATCCACCATTCAATATACAAAGCAAATGATAAGAGTAGTGGTATGGTCGCGACTCCATCCCGCACTCAAAGCATTACTATGTACACGAATAGACATATTATGCAACCGACCCTCAGGATTCAGACTGAAGATCTCGACAAGCGAGGTTCAGAAACAAAGAAGTGATGCGGACTCTGCATCGGATCTGGCGTAGAGGATGCCGTCGCGTCAGAAACCACCGGAGGCACAAGAAAGAACAACGAGAAGTCCAACCAACGAAGGATTCCTCGGATAGCAGGAAGATCAGATGTAGCAACACCGTTACCAAATGAGGAAGCGAAACCCTAAAGGTGCGACGGAAACCCAACCACGAGAATTCCTGGACTCGAAGAAAAGATAAGAGGTTGATTCAAAACGCGTAGAGGTAAGAGGAGAATAGCAGAGGGGTAAGGAGTAAAATCAGACCTAATCAGAACTATCCAACCGAATTTTGCAAAAATAGTTTTGACACTCTACTTCGGCCGTTAGCTAGGTTATCCTACAGGCTGGACTTGTGGGGTATCGCAAGCTCGAGCTCGATACCACTCAGAAACCCTCGATCGGCCCTATGCAAGTTTTAGCGAAACCCGCCAAACCCGCATAGAAGCGATTCAAGGTGCCCACCAGCACTTTGCGGGTGGAAAGCAGTAATAACATTACACAACAGTCCTCGATGGGGCCTGAGCGATATATATACAGAGCGACTCAATGAGTCAAGAATACAGATATAATATACAAAGATCCAAATCACCTTGAAAGCGATAGAGCGTCGCTACGGACAAGATGCAAATGGGGCTAAGAGCCACGAAGAATAACCAATGGCGTCCATAACCTGCCCGTGCCAAGCCGAAGGGTAACCACCTTCTTGCGTCGATCTCAAAACCTGCTTAAACAAAGGTGCCGACAAAGGGCAAAGGAAAAAGAGGCGTCAAGATCTTGAGGCCGATTACCGAGGCTAGAATTGGCGGTCCTCGCCTAGGTATGGTGGATGGCGGCAAAGATGCAATCGAACAACCTATAGAGACTCGATACAACTGGCGGCTATCAGAGAGGGGTAAGAAAGACCTATTCGGATCCAACCGGATACTAACATCAAACAAACCCATCATGGCGTTTCCCCCCCTCGAGACCAAACGAGGAAGTCAACCGAGGAACTCACACAGTTGGCAGTTTTTACTTATTCAGTTATCGTTGCAGCAATTACTAGTCAGGTTTAGGTAATCATCCTGATAAAGTAAGCAGTGGGCACTTTTAGTTAACCATTCCATGATAGTTGCAACACTTACTAGTCAGATACAATTAGCTTGAGATAACCCCAAAACCCAGCAGTTGTTGGTACTTTTACTTAGCCATTCCGTTGTAGTGAAGCTGATTACTAGTCATATCGGATACAAGTCAATTTATAACAGTAAACTTTAGTTATAGTTATCTATGATCAAGCACTGCGCTCCAAGTCGTCCATAACCGCGGACACGGCTTCTCGAAAAGATTTAACCCTGCAGGGGTGCACCAAAGTATCCACAGCACTTGACCCTTTTGCGGATCGGTTAACATACACCCATCGGTATGTCGGCGGGGCCTAAGTCACGGTTCCCAGACCAAAGCAAGCACGGGGCCACCCACTAAGTCTACCCAAACTAAGTCGGCGGTCTCGAGACGGACTTAGGGTTTGGGTAGACGGCTGTAACAACGACAAATCCCCAAGCGGGGACCACGACACCGCGAAATCGTGTCCCGATCCTAAACAGTACAGGTGCTATCTGTCGCACAATTTAAATACATAAGTAGCATGGCATAAGTACGGGATCGTAAATAAAACCTCAAACTAGTTTGTGGCCCCCAGTACAATACTTTGAAATCAGGTAATAATCGATGGGGGCCCATATCTCCCCCGTGGTTAGCGCGCTCGATCTCGGAACAGGTGTCAAGAACTCGGTCCTACGGGACACAAGTGGGCGTTCGGAAAACCAACATTACCTATCACCCACCGATGCCTCTGCTTAATTCAATTTTAGTTGTTAAACAGTAATTAAAGTGAAACAATAATTAAAGCCATGATCATCTCCAACATCAACATGTGGCAAAACACCAACAATTGTGGTACTTGACGACAAGCGAAAACACTGGAGCAAGCGATCGACACATGGTCCATCTATCTACCAAACAACAGGTAATAGGATGTGTCCAAGGCTATATAGGGCTGCACGGTATCTCACAGGTACGGAAAACTAAAGCATCGCAACACAGATAGCAATAGATCAACAGGAGGGAATAAAGACTATGAAAGTAAGATAGGTAGAAAGGGGGAGATGCTCGCCTAAAAACATTGTCGAAGGGTTCATCCGAAGATCGGGGCGAAGCTCACATCAACTCAACGGCCTTATCCGCGAAGAAGCAAAACACTAGAAGAAACACCGGATGCAATATTTAATACAACGGCAGAAGATCGACATGATGCATGTATGATGCATGGCATGGCAAGGTGCGATGCAATTAGGTCATATTAAGCGGAACCGGGGTCCCGGCAATCAATTAGATGGTTCAAGTTGTTTATCTACCCCGCAAATTAAATGTTGTTTTAGCATGGTAAAAGATAGCACCGGTTCGCTACATCAATTTAAATGAGGCCAATATAAGACTAGATTTGCCCGCATATGGGCCCCATATTTAATTAGAGGTGAATCGGCATAAGGCCCCTAACCAATGATATGCATGCGAGATGACAATTAAATAAGCAACAATTCATGCAGTTGACCATTTATAAAAATAGGGTTCTCGGAAGGGGGTTCACACATTAGGGTTCGGCAGATCTTGGGGTTCCGGGTTGAGGTGGTCTCGGGGTTCGTGGTTTGTGAACATTCTCGGATAACGGAGGTGGATCTTGGCGTTCCGGGAAGCCGGACTTGGTTCGGCGCCGGGGCGCATCGGGTTCGTTCTGGTCGGTGCCGATCTTGTCGTCGCCGTGGTCTTCGGGTCATGTCGACAGTCGTGGCGTCCGGGATGAAGTACTCGACGTCCTCGAGGGAGTACTTGGTTTGGTGTCGGGGCACATCGGGTGCCCCTGGTCACTGTCGTTCTTGTTGTCGGGCAGATCTTGTCGGATCTGCGCTTCGGAATCCGTGAGGCGATCTTGATGCTCCGTGCCGAAGTCCTTGGGGTTCCTCCTTATTCACCGGTGGCGATCTTGGAGACGGCGTCAGGGTCCTCGGGGTACGCCAGGTACATTCTTCAAAACATCGTCATCTAGACGGTCTTGTCGACGAGGAGAGTTTGATGACTTGTTGGCGTTCCGGTCGGTCACCTTCCTGGTTTGTCTCTCGTCCTGTGGGCACCGGCGGCAATGCGCGTAACGCCATACCAACCTCACTGAAACCGGTGGCCAAAACTGTCGGGCGGACGCAGGTAGGGAACACCTCCTTGGCAGCGTGGCTGAGGCCGGAGGCAGCGGGTCCGCACACGAAGAAGCGAAGGCGGCAGAGGCCGACGCCAGGGGCGCCGACGCCGAGGTTGGGCCGGGGTCGCCGATATAGGCGGCCTGGCACGCTTGCGGCGGAGATGGTGGCGCCTGGCGGCTGGCCGCGGCGCTGGAGGAGGTCCGGCGGGGACGCGGGGCTTGGGGTCCGGGCGAGGAAGGGCGCGAGGACTGCGGCGGGCGGGAAGCTCGCGGCCGGGCGGCGCGGCGGCGAGGCAGCGGGCGCCGGAGGAGGTGCGAGGCGGGCGGCGGTGCGGGCGGCGGGCGAGCGGGCAGTGGCGGCGGGAGCAGGTCGGGCGGCGAGGCGTGGCGCCGTCAGGTGCGAGGCGGCGGGCGAGTGTGGCAGCGGCGCAGCGGGCGTCGCGGCGAGATCTGGCGGGGCAGGCGGGCAGGGGTGGCGCTGGCGGCAGCGGCGGCTCGCGGAGGGCACCGGCGGGAGGAAGGTGCTCCGGCGGGCTCGCTGGGAGGAGGCGAGGCGCGATGGTGGGTTGGGGCGGTTTACTCGGGGGAGGCGGAACTGGGGGAGGGTGCCAGGGGAGGTGGGCGATGGCCAAGGCGTGGGACCCGCGGGTGGGCTGGACGCGGTTGACCGCGTGGGGAGGCTGGTGCGGACCCAGGGGAGGGGCCACGGTTCGGTGGGTGGGTGCTGAGTGTGTAAGGTGGGGAGGGTGCGCGCGCGCTGTGTGCGTGTGTGGGAATCTGGGCAGGTGGAGAGAGGAAGGGGAGAGGGAGAGAGGGGTGAGCCAAGTGGCGACTCGAGTGGTGGGAGAGAGGAGAGGTGAGGTGGCAGCAGGCCATTGGGTGGGGTGATGTGGAGGGGAGGGCTGGGTAGGTTAGTTGGTAGGTTTAGGAATTAGGTGGACCGATTTAAAAATGGGGGTGGTCGTTCGGGTCGATTAGGCCCGTTCGACTGCCCCCGCTAAAACAATTAAACTTTTTATTTGTTTTAAACGGGCCGTATGCAAACCGATAGCGGCCAAAATAATTAATCCGGAGAACCGGGCTTTGCGTTTGAATAAAGATGGGGCGTTTTAGAAAACAAAACGGGCGTTGCGAAAATAGTTTTATGCGAACAATGCATGATGATGACGATGCAATGCACAAATTCAACGCGATTTTCTAGTAGTGGTTTTTTTTTTTGGGATGCCACAGTTGACTATGATGAGACTTTCTCACCAGTAGCGAAGCTAAAGTCTGTGAGGATTATGTTAGCAATCGCTGCATATTATGATTATGAGATATGGCAGATGGATATCAAAACAGCTTTCCTCAATGGAGACATTGATGAAGAGTTGTATATGATGCAACCCAAAGGTTTTGTCGATCCTAAAGATGCTAACAAGGTATGCAAACTTCAACGGTCCATATATGGATTGAAGCAAGCATCCCGAAGTTGGAATCAATGTTTTGATAAGGTAATCAAAAGCTTTGGTTTTATACAAACTTATGGAGAAGCCTGTATTCACAAGAAAGTGAGTGGGAGCTCTGTAGCATTCTTAATACTATATGTAGATGACATATTGTTGATTGGTAATGATGTAGACCTTCTTAGTAGTGTCAAGGATTATTTGAATAATAGTTTTTCAATGAAAGATCTTGGCGAAGCAGCTTACATATTAGGCATAAAGATTTATAGAGATAGATCGAGGCGCCTAATATCATTGTCACAGAGTACATATTTGGACAAAGTTCTAAAGAGGTTTGGAATGTAAGATAGCAAGAAAAGGTTCTTGCCCATGTTGCCCAATACGACCTTGAGTAAAACTCAAAGTCCAGTAACAGCAGAAGATAGAGAAAGGATGAGTAAGACTCCCTATGCCTCAGCCATAGGATCTCTAATGTATGCCATGTTATGTACTAGACCCGACATTGCATATGTTGTTAGTTTGACTAGCAGATATCAAAGTGATCCAGGAGTGGATCATTGGACAGCGGTCAAAAACATCCTTAAGTACTTGAGAAGAACTAAGGATATGGTTCTTTCTTATGGAGGTGATGAACAGCTCGTTGTTAATGGTTACACCGATGCTAGTTGGAACGCCGATCCTGATGATTCTAAATATCAATCTGGATACGTACTTACTTTGAATGGTGTAGCAGTTAGCTAGAGGAGTGCAAATCAAAGCGTTGTGGCGAGATCTTCAACTGAATCGGAATACATAGCTGCTTCGGAGGCTTCACAAGAGGCGATATGGATGAAGGAGTTCATTACAGAGCTCGGTGTGGTTCCAAGTGCGCTGGACCCAATGTCTATCTACTGTGATAACATGGGCGCCATAGCCAATGCGCAAGAACCAAGGTCACACAAGAAGCTGAAGCACATCAAGCTACGTTTTCACGCTATTCGAGAGCATGTACAAGATGGTGACATAAAGATTTGCAAAGTACACACAGATCTGAATGTGGCGGATCCGTTGACTAAACCTCTCCCGAGGGCAAAACATGACCAGCACAAAACCGCCATGGGTGTTCGGTATATTACCATGTAATCTAGATTAGTTGACTCTAGTGCAAGTGGGAGACTGTTGGAGATATGCCCTAGAGGCAATAATAAAAGTGGTTATTATTATATCTTTGTGTTTATGATAAATGTTTACATTCATGCTATTATAGTATTAACCGAAAACATTAATACTTGTGTGATTTGTAAACTAAATTAGAGTCCCTGGTAAAGCCTCTTTGTAATACTAGCTTGTTGATTAATAGATGATCATGGTTTCTCGATCATGAACATTGAGATGTTGTTAATAACAAGATCATATCATTAGGAGAATGGTATGATGGACATACTATTGGAATTATGCCCTAGAGGCAATAATAAAGATGTTATTATTATAATTCTTGTTCATGATAATGTTTATATTCCATGCTAGAATTGTATTAAGCGGAAACTTTAATACTTGTGTGGTTTGTGAACAACACCGTGTCCCTAGTATGCCTCTAAGGACTAGCTCATTGATTAATGATGGTTAAGGTTTCCTAACCATGGACATGAGTTGTCAATTAATAATGAGATCATATCATTGGGAGAATGATATGGTGGACAGACCCAAACTAAGCAAAGCAATTAGATCGTGTCATCGTGTTCATCTTTGCAAAGCTTTTCTTATGTCAAATATTGTATTCCTTAGACCATGAGATAATACAACTCCCTGGTATCGGAAGAAAGCTTTGAGGTCATCAAACGTCATCCTATGAGAGGGTGATCATAAAGGTGTCTCTCAGGTGATCGGAAAGTATCTGTTGGGTTGTATGTATCGAGATGGGATTTGTCCCTCCCAAGTCGGAGAGATATACTTAGGGCCCTCGTGTCGATATCAACACCGCTTGCAATCATGTGGTTAAGGAGTTAATCACAAAGTGATATCGGATTATGGAGCAGTAAAGTACTTGCCGTGAGCGAGATTGAACTAGGTATGACTGCACCACGATCAAATCTCGGGCAAGTAAAATATCGCGAGACGAAGGAATATATATATGGGATTGATTGAATCCTCGCATCGTGGTTCATCCGATATGATCATCGATGAATGTGTGGGGTCAATATGGGTTTCGCACCCGTTGATTATTGATAGAAGATCATGTCTGCATATTCTCGAACCCGCAGGGTCACACACTTAACGTGTCTCGACGCTAGGATAGATTGGATGATTGGTTTATGAGTTTTTGTTCGGAGTCTCGGATGGGATCCGGGACATCACGAGAGGTTCCGGAGTGGTCTGGAGAATAAGATTCATATAAGGCAGTGCAGTTTTTGGAGTTCGGAATTGTTCCGGGTTAATCGGTATTGTATCGGAAGCTTCTAGAACCTTCCAGAA
Organism: Avena longiglumis; assembly: GCA_030063025.1. Lineage (NCBI taxonomy): Eukaryota > Viridiplantae > Streptophyta > Magnoliopsida > Poales > Poaceae > Avena > Avena longiglumis. The sequence continues at coordinate 536,452,022 of CP125975.1, forward strand.
GGGGACCAACGTGGCCCCACCTTTCGGGAGGGGGCATGGGCCTATGAGGGAGTGCCCTGGCCGCATTGGGCCAGGGGCACAAGGCCCCATAGGGCCCAGCCGACCAAGAGGGTTTAAACTCTAGATAGAGCTTCTAGAAGGGGGGGGTTTCCTTGCCCCCCACTCCTCCTCCTTGGCCGCCGGCCTTGGCTTGGGGGAGGGGGCTAGGGTTGCCTCCCCACCCCTCTATATAAAGAGGTATGGGGGCGCACCACCCCCCACACCTTCCCCTCCAAAGCTGGCCGTCCTACTGCCCTCCTCTCTCTCCCCCTCCCGACTGCGTGTAGGCGAAGCCCTGCTGCAGAAACTCTCCACCATATACACCACGCCGTCGTGTTGTAGATCCAATCCGTCTCTCCACCATACTTGCTGGACCGAGGAAGGAGGAGACGTCGAGGTGATGCACGTGTGCATCTCACGGAGGCACCGCCACTTATGGTGCTAGATCGGATCGGATCGCGAGGAGGAGAAGCGAGTACGACTACATCACCCACGTTCCGTCGAACGTTCACTGTCTGTAATCTTCAAGGGTATGAAGATCTAATCCAATGTCTCGTTGTTTGCATCTCCTAGATTAGATCTTGGCTTTCCTCTCGCATCCGTAGAAAATTTTGATTTACTATGCCGCGAATCCCTTGAGGGTATCGAGCTAGATCTATGCGTAGATGTGTTTCACGAGTAGAATGCAACATGGTTGTTGCGGCGTTGATGTTTCTGTTACAAGCCTCTTGTTTGTGTTCTTCTTATGACGTGGGATAGTGAGATTGAAGCGGTCCGACCAACCTTACGCGACGTCGTTCATGAGACCGCTCCGCACTTGACGTGTGGCTTGTTCACACATGCGGTGGTGGATGTCGTTCTCTCACTATAGTTGTCTTGGGATTAATACGAGTTTGGCAACCATAATATCACCGTTGTGGCTTTCCGTAGGTAAGAATCATTCTTAGCATCTACTCCCATAAGCCACGTAAAACATGCAACAACAAAGTAGGCGTCTAACTTGTTTTTGCGAGTGTTTACGTGATATGGTATGGCCCAAGATGTGATGTGTATAATGTATGCGATGATCATGTTTTGTAATGTTTCACGACTTGCATGTCGATGAGTACACAACCGGCAGGAGCCATATGGTTGTCTTTATAATTGTGTATGACCTGTGTGTCAACTTCTTATGCGCCATGTAATAGTTTCACTTTATCGCTAAGTAGTTAGCAATAGTTGTAGTTGATATTCGTGGCGGAGGCAATCATGGTGGAGTGATGGAGATCATGCCGGAACGCACAAGATGGAGATCATTGCGCGAAGATTGGCTATACCATGTCACATAAAGTTATATGCATGTGATGTTTATCCTTTTATGTATCTTATTATGCTTAGATCGCGACGGTAGCATTATAAGATGATTCCTCACTTAAAGATCAAGATAAAAACTGGGTTCTCCCCAAGTATGCACCGCTATGAAAGTTCGTCGTGTCCAAGCATCACGTGATGATCGGGTGCTATAGACTCTACGCTCACATACAACGGGTGCAAGCCATTTTTGCACATGCGGAAATACTTGGGTCTAACTTGACGAGCCTAGCATGTATAGACATGTCCTCGGAACACATGAACTGAAAGGTTAAGCATGAGTCATATGAATGATATGATCGACACTTTGTTGTCCACCATTGAAACCACATCTCTTCTCGTGATGATCGGATTAGGTGTGGTGAATTTGGATCATGTTCACTAAACAACTTGAGGGATGTTGAATTTAGTGGGAGTTCATCTAGTAATTTGATTAAGTTGAACTATTTATCATGAACATAGTCTAAATTGTACTTGCAAATACTGTAGATCAAATGGCTAAGTCCAACTTCAACTTCAACGTTTTTGCTGAGATAGAAAAGCTTAGAAACAATGGGTCTAACTTCACCAATTGGTTCGCATTCTGATAATCATTCTCGCTGGCGGACAAAAGGACTATGTCCTTGAGAAAGTGCTAGGTGACGCCCCTGCTATAGATGCGCCGGCTGATGAGAAAGCTGTTTATCAGTCGCGCAAGGATGATTATGATTTGATTAAGATCGCCATGTTGTATGCTATGGAATCGGAGCTTCAAAATCGTTTTGAGGAGTTCGCCAGGCCCTTTGAGATTCTTGAGGAGCTAGAAACTATGTTTCAGACTCAGGCCCGTTCTGAGAGATATGAGATCTCTAAGAAATTCTTTAACTACAAGATGGAGGAAGGGAGTTACGTTAGTGAGCACGCCATTAAGATGTCGGGCTACACTCCACGCCTTGAGCAACTGGACTACAAGATTCCAGAGGAGCTCAAGATTGACAGAGTTCTGCAGTCACTCCCTCCTAGCTACAAAAGTTTTGTAGTTGCTCACAATCAGATTGGTTCCACTGATATGATCACTGAGCTCTTCGCTAAGATGAAAGTAGCGGAGGTGGACATCAAAAAGAATAATCATGTGTTGATGGTCAACAAGCCCCCCACCTTCAAGAAAGGTAAGGGTGCAAAGAAGCCCTTCAAGAAAGGCGGCGAAGCGCTGCCCTCGCTGAGAAGAAGCTCGTGTCTGGTCCTAAGCCGGACATCGAGTGCTTCTATTGCAAGGACAAGGGTCCTTTGAAGCGAATCGTCAAGTACTTAGCGGACAACAAGGCTGGCACCATCAAAGGTATATTTGATATACATGTTATTGATGTTTTCCTTACTAGCCCTCGTTGTAGTGCCCAGGTATTTGATACCGTTCGGTTGCTAATATTTGTAACTCGAAACAGAGCTACGGAATAGACGGCTTATGAGGGATGAGGTGACGATGCTGGCAACGAATCAAGAGTTGATGTGATGGCGTCGGATGCTCTCCTTAGTTTTACCTTCGGGATTAGTTTTAAACCTCAATAAATGTTATTATTTTCCTGCGTTGAGCATGAACATCATTTCTGGATCGTGTTTATTGCAAGACGGTTATTCATTTAAATCGGAGAATAATGGTTGTTCTATTTATATGAGTAACATCTTTTATGGTCATGCACCTATTGTGAATTGTTTATTTCTTCTAAATCTCAAGAGGGATGAAACACACATCCATAACATTGAGGCTAAGAGATGCAAAGTAGATAGTGATAATACTACTTATTTGTGGCACTGTCGTCTAGGTCATATTGGTGTAAAGCGCATGAAGAAACTCTATTCTGATGGACTTTTGGAGTCTCTTGATTTTGAATCATTTGACACATGCGAACCATGCCTCATGGGCAAGATGATCAAAACCCCATTCTCTGGTATGATGGAGCGGGCAACAGACTTGTTGGAAATCATACATACCGATGTATGCGGACCGATGAGTGTTTCGACACGCGATGGTGTGGCATCCCGCAAAACCACTACTAGAAAATCGCGTTGAAATTGTGCATTGCATCGTCATCGTCGCATGTTGTTTGTCAAAAACTATGTTTGCAAAACCCGTCTTTGTTTTCTAAACGCCCATCTTATTCAAACGCCAAAAACCCCGGGGCTCCGGAGTAATTTGTTTTGTTGCATTCGGGTTGCAACGGCCCAATGAAATTAAATAAAAGATTTAATTTGTTTTAGCGGGGCAGTCGAACGGGCCATAGCGACCCGAACGACCGCCCCAGTTTTCTAAATCGGTCCAGCCTAGGCCACCCCAGAAACTTTTCCTACCAGCTAATCTAACCTCTCTCATCCCTCCACATCACTCTAGCCTATCAGCATGTGCCACATCATCTCTCCCCTTCCCTCTACCAATCCCAGGCCGCCACGTGGCCAGTCCCCACTCCCCACTCAGCCACACACACACTTTTCCACCTGGCCAACCCGAACACAGCACCATCCACGCACGCGACGCACGCACGCCTGTCCCCCTCACCTGTCCCGCGCGGCCCACCGTGGGTCCCACCTGTCCCCCACCACCGCGTCCTCCCCGCCTCCCCTGTTCATCTTCCTCACGCACTCGACGCCGCACGCCTGCATCACCGCCCCTTCAACCTCGCCCCGCCAGCCCCCGCCTCCGCTCCTCGCCGCCCACCTATCTCCGTCCTGGCCCCACTGCCAGCTGCTCGAGCAAGATCTCCGCCTCGCTTCCGCTGAGCCGCCGTGCCCCGGTCCTCGCCCACCGCCTGGCCCAGGTGCGCCGCCGACGCTCACGACCCGCCTCCGGAGCCGCAGCGGCCTCCGCCCGGCGTTTCGCTGCCTTCACGCCCGACGCCGTGCTCCGCCGCCCCGCCTCCGAGCCGCTGCCTTCCCCGCCTGTCCGCACCTCGCGGCGCCATGCCGCCCGTCCTCCGCCGCCAGCCGGCGTCGACCCGCCTCGTGGCCTCGCCCGTGCTCCGCCGCAACGACCCTTCCCGCACTGGCGGCCGCCGCCTCGCGGCTCCGCCCTCGCCGTCAACCGCCGACCAGTGCGAGCCCGTCCCTCCACGCCTCCTGCGAGCAGCGCGCCGCCGAGCCTCTCCGTTCAGCCCAGCCTCGCCGTCGCTGCCCGCCGCCGCTGCCGGGTCGCCGCCTCGCCGCTGCCCTCGGCGGCAGCGCCCGAGGCCTCGCTGCCCCGCAGAGCTCGCCAGCCTGCCCGCCGCCTGCAGCCCGTGCACGCCTGCCCTCCGCTGTGCCGCCTCGCCTCCTCCGTCGGGCCCGCCGACCTGAACGCCACCGCTCCCTGGCCGGCGACCTCGAGCCTGCCTCCGCCTCCGCTCGGCGCTCGCGCCGCCCGCCATGAACGCCACCGTCGCCACCTCGCCGCCTCGCTCGAGGGGCCAGACGCCGGATTCCGTCGGGGTTGTCCTCGCCCAGCGTTGCCGTTCAAAGGACGAGCCATGTGACCAAGGATGGCACCGACGAGATCACCGAGACCGTGGGACCACGTCTAGAACCCGAGCTCAAGACCGTGCCGTAACCGTTGGCGCTAGCGAACCCTCGACAAGATCTTCATCACGGAAACCCCGACGCCATGATCCCTCGCGGAATCAAGACCGCATCGATTCCTCGACACCTCGATGCGCCAAGATCGCCGAGACCCTAGACGCAAGCTCTCCTTCAGGGGGCGACAAGTACTCCGGCTGTGGACCGAATGAGCGAACCCGAAGACGGTAGGGCGACAAGTACTACTTCACGGACATCGAGTGCCAAGGTCGCCCACAGAGAATCAAAGTTGTCGAGACCCTGAAGACCCGTTCCCGGGGGCGAAGTCCGGACCGATGCTCGCCAAGAACTGCACCGACCAGAACGAATTCGAGGCGACCCCGAAACTCCAAGTCCGGCTTCCCGGAACGCCAAGACCTACCCCGGAACCCGAGAACGGAACCGTCGAACCCTGAACCCCGAGACCGACCCCGAACCCCGGAACCCTAACAAGATCGTCGGACCCTAATGTGTGACCCCTTTCCTCGAAACCCTATTTTATAACATAACAACTTGTTGCATGTTTAATTGTCATTTCCGCATGCATAGCATTGGTTTGGGGGCATTATGCCGATTCACCTAATAATTAAACATGGGGCCCATATGCGGGCAAATCTAGCCTTATATTGGCCTCATTTAAACATGTGTAGCGAACCCGGTACTATCTTTGCCATGCTAATACAACATTTAAATTGCGGGGTACCTAAACAACTTGAACCGCCTAACTAATTGTCGGGACCCCGGTTCCACTTAACTTGACCTAATTGCCTCGCACCTTTGCCATGTCATCCATCATACATGCATCATGCCGATCTTCTGCCGTTTATTAAATATTGCATCCGTGTTTCTTCTAGTGATTTGGTTCTTCATGGATAAGGCCGTTGAGTTGATGTGAGCTTCGCCCGATCTTCGGGAAAACCTTCGACAATGTTTTCAAAGTAGCATCTCCCCCTTTCTACCTATCTTACTTTTATAGTATTTACTTCCCTCCTGTTGATCTTTTGCTATCTGTGTTGCGATGCTTTAGTTTCCGTACCTGTGATATACCGTGCAGCCCTATATTGCCTTGGACACATCCTATTACCTGTTGTTTGGTAGATAGTTGGACTTGCGCGTCGTAGTTGCTTGCTCAAGTGCTGATGTGTGTCGCCATATGCCACAGTTGCTGATGTATTGCCGCATGTTGTTGTTGGAGATGATTCTAGTTTTTACTTATCGCCACTTTAATTTCTGTTTAACCACTAAAATTGAATAAGCAGAGGCATCGGTGGGTGATAGATAATATTTGGTTTCCGAACGCCCACTTGTGTCCCGTAAGACCCCGAGTACTTGATACCTGTTCCTTGATTTTTGCGCGCTATCCACATCCGGGAGGTATATGGGACCCCCCTGAGCCAGAGCTTGATTCAGTCTTATTTCTTGGGGCCACAAACTAGTTTGAGGTTTTATTTACGATCCTGTACTTATGCCATGTTTTACCGCTTTATTTACGATTGTGCGAGGTACTGCACACTGTACTGTTTAGGAAGCGGAGTGTTTACGCGGTGTCGACAAGCCCCGTTTGGGGTTCCCAGTCGCTCACAGCCATTGACGCAGACCTTGAGGCCGTCTCGGAGCTTGCCTACTCCGTTGCGGATTCTACTCAAAGGGGTGGCCCCCTGAAATATTTCTGAATCCTGTGATTGTTCAGTCGTGAAAGCCTCGTTGGGTTTTGATTTGGTTTTTCCGAGGTTGATCGAGCGTGTGTTGCTATTGGTGCACCCCGGCCGGGTAAAACTTTCGAAAGCCGTGTCATGGATATGGACGACTTGGAGCACAGTATCTCGATCATAGACAAGCATAACTAAAGTTTACTGCTATTAATTTGACTTATAATGACTAGTAATCAGCTTCACTATAACGGAATGGCTAATTAATACTGCCCACCATTTGTTTGGTTGTCGCTTGCGGCAAATGTATCTGACTAGTAAGTATTGCAACTACAACGAATTGGCTGAATAAAAGTACCAACAACTGCTGGGTTTTGGGTTTATCTCATGCTATCTGTACCTGATTAGTAATTGTTGCCACTACAACGGAATGGTCAATTAAAAGTGCCCACTGTTTACTTTATCAGGACGATTATCTAAACCTGACTAGTAAGGTGCCGCAACTATAACTGAATAAGTAAAACTGCCCACTGTGTGAGTTCCTCGGTTGACCTCCTCGTTTGGTCTCGAGGGGGAAACACCAGGATGGGTTTGTTTGGTGATAGCTTCAGGTTGGATCCGGATAGGTCATTCTCACCCCTCTCTGATAACCGCCAGTTGTATCGAGTCTCTATAGATTGTTTAGTGCATGCTGCCGCTGCCGCTCAGTCCACCATACCTATGTAGGCGAGGACCGCCGAATTCTAGCCTCGCCGTGTACTGGCCTCAGTACTGACGCTCCTTCTTTGTTTTCTGCTTTGCCCTTTGTCGGCAACCCTTTTGTTTAAGCAGGTTTTGAGATCGACGTCGTTAGCAGGGTTACCCTTCCGGCTTGGCCTGGGCAGGGTTATGGACGCCATTGGTTATTCTTCAGGGCTCTTAGCCCCATTTGCTTCTTGTCCGTAGTCGGACGCTCTACCGTTTTCAAGGTGATTTGGATCTTGTATATTATATCTGTATTCTTGACTCTTTGAGTCGATGTTATATATATATCTGTTCTGTGGGTCCCATCGAGGACTGTTGTGTAATGTTATTACTTCGTTTTCCACCCATCGAAAGTGCTGGTGAGCACCTTTGAATCGCTTTCTATGCGGGTTTGGCGAATTTTGCTCAAACTTGCATAGGTCCGATTCGAGGGTGTTCTGAGTGGTATCGAGCTCGCAGCGATACCCACAAGTCCAAATTTCAGAGGATAACCTAGCTCACGGCCAAGTAGAGTGTCAAAACTATTTTGCAAAAGCGGTTGGATAGTTCGATTAGGTCTGATTTTATTCCTTACCCTCTGCTATTCTCCTCTTATCTCGTGTTTTGAATCCGCTCTCTTCTCTTGCTTGAGTCCAGGAATTCTCGTGGTTGGGTTTCCGTACCTTTAGGGTTTTCGCCTCCTTTGGTAACGGTGTTCCACCATCCGGTGTTCAAGCTGCCGATGAATCCGCTCACGGTGTTACCATCCTGTATTCCTTGTTTGTTCCTTCCGTGTTTTCCGACGCGACGACATCCGGCGAGCCGACCCGATGCAGTAGTCCGATCCTCCTTTGTTTCCGAACCTCGCTTGTCGAGATCTTGATCCGATTCGAGAATGGTTGCACTCTTTTCACTGATTGAGAGTAATAGTTTGGGTGCGTGATGGATTGGCCCCCATGCCACTACCCTTTCTATTCGCTTTTGTACATTGAAGTGGATGAGAATGCATCGGTTCCCCTTTCCAACGAAGTTAGAGGTGGCTTTATTTGTGAGACCTCTACCTTCGATCTTTTGTTCCCGGAGTGTTCTCTCGACGATCAGGAGCAACGACCCTTTGTTGGTGGTGTCGCCGATACCCGGGTGAAGAAGGAACCCTCGTTAGTGGTGTCGCGAGGATCTACGCAAAGCGAGAAGACGGAGAACGCCGACCTTCCTTCCGGTACCATGAGGCGGATCTCGAGGGCGAGATCCATTGTTAGTGGTGTCGAATTGTGGCATCCCGCAAAACCACTACTAGAAAATCGCGTTGAAATTGTGCATTGCATCGTCATCGTCGCATGTTGTTTGTCAAAAACTATGTTTGCAAAACCCGTCTTTGTTTTCTAAACGCCCATCTTATTCAAACGCCAAAAACCCCGGGGCTCCGGAGTAATTTGTTTTGTTGCATTCGGGTTGCAACGGCCCAATGAAATTAAATAAAAGATTTAATTTGTTTTAGCGAAGGCCGAGCAGGCCATAGCGACCGAACCGACGCCCAGTTTTCTAAATCGGTCCAGCCTAGGCCACCCCAGAAACTTTTCCTACCAACTAATCTAACCTCTCTCATCCCTCCACATCACTCTAGCCTATCAGCATGTGCCACATCATCTCTCCCCTTCCCTCTACCAATCCCAGGCCGCCACATGGCCAGTCCCCACTCCCCACTCAGCCACACACACTTTTCCACCTGGCCAACCCGAACACAGCACCATCCACGCACGCGACGCACGCCTGCCTGTCCCCCTCACCTGTCTCACATCCCACCGTGGTCCCACTGTCCCCACCACCGCTCCTCCCGCCTCCTGTTCATCTTCCTCACGCACTCGACGCCGCACGCCTGCATCACCGCCCCTTCAACCTCGCCCCGCCAGCCCCCGCCTCCGCTCCTCGCCGCCGCCCCACCTATCCCCGCCTCAGCCGCCCGGCCATGCGGCTCAGCATCTCCGCCTCCCGCCGCTGAGGCCGCGTGCCCGGCGCCTGTCTCGCCTCCACCGCTGGCCCAGTGCGCCGCCGCCGACGCCGCCCGCGACCCCGCCTCCCGAGCCCGCAGCGCCCGCCGCCCGGCGTTCGCTGCCTTCACGCCCGACGCCGTGCTCGCCGCCCGCCTCCGAGCCGCTGCCGCTTCCCCGCTCCGTGTCGCACCTCGCGGACGCCGCCCCTCCGCCGCCAGCCCGGCGTCGACCCGCCTGTGGCCTCGCCTGCTGCTCCCGCCGAACGACCCTTCCCGCACTGCCGCGCGGCGCCTCGCTGCTCCCTCGCCGGCGGTCAACCGCCACCTGCGAGCCGTCGTCGCCCTCCACGCCTCCCTGCGAGCAGCGCCGCCGCCGAGCCTCTCCGTTCCAGCCGAAGTCGCCGCCCGCTGCCGCCGCTGGCCGCCATGGTCAAGGTCGCCGCCGCCGCCGCCCTGGCGACAAGGCGCCCGAGGCCTCCTCGCCGTCCCAGAGCTCGCAGCCTGCTCCGCCGCCTGCAGTGTACGCCTGCCCTCGCTGTGCCGCCGCCTCCTCCGTGCGGGCCCGCGACCAACGTCACCGCCGCTCCCCTGGCCGACGACCTCCGAGCCCTGCCTCCGCCTCCGCTCGAGCGCCTCTGGCCAGTTTCGCCCCGCCATGAACGCCACCGTCGCCACCCCTGCTCGCTCCGCTCGAGGGCCATAGACGCCCGGGATTCCGTCGGGGTTGTCTCGCCCGTTGGCGTGCCCAAAGGACGAGCCAGTGTGACCAAGGATGGCACCGACGAGATCACCGAGACCGTGGGACCACGTCTAGAACCCGCGAGTTCAAGACCGTGCGTAACCGTTGGCTGGCGCTAACGAACCTCGACAAGATCTTCATCACGGAAACCCGACGCCATGATCTCCTCGAATCCAAGACCGTCGATTCCTCGACACCTCGATGCGCCAAGATCGCCGAGACCCTAGACGCAAGCTCTCCTTCGAGGGACGACAAGTACTCCGCGAGGACCCGAATGGAGCGAACCCAAGACGGTAGGGCGACAAGTACTACTTCACGGACATCGAGTGCCAAGGTCGCCCACAGAGAATCAAAGTTGTCGAGACCACAAGACCTGCTCCGGGGCGAAGTCCGGACCGATGCTCGCCAAGAACTGCACCGACCAGAACGAATTCGAGGCGACCCCGAAACTCCAAGTCCGGCTTCCCGGAACGCCAAGACCTACCCCGGAACCCGAGAACGGAACCGTCGAACCCTGAACCCCGAGACCGACCCCGAACCCCGGAACCCTAACAAGATCGTCGGACCCTAATGTGTGACCCCTTTCCTCGAAACCCTATTTTATAACATAACAACTTGTTGCATGTTTAATTGTCATTTCCGCATGCATAGCATTGGTTTGGGGGCATTATGCCGATTCACCTAATAATTAAACATGGGGCCCATATGCGGGCAAATCTAGCCTTATATTGGCCTCATTTAAACATGTGTAGCGAACCCGGTACTATCTTTGCCATGCTAATACAACATTTAAATTGCGGGGTACCTAAACAACTTGAACCGCCTAACTAATTGTCGGGACCCCGGTTCCACTTAACTTGACCTAATTGCCTCGCACCTTTGCCATGTCATCCATCATACATGCATCATGCCGATCTTCTGCCGTTTTATTAAATATTGCATCCGGTGTTTCTTCTAGTGATTTGGTTCTTCGCGGATAAGGCCGTTGAGTTGATGTGAGCTTCGCCCCGATCTTCGGGGAAAACCTTCGACAATGTTTTCAAAGCAGCATCTCCCTTTCTACCTATCTTACTTTTATAGTATTTACTTCCTCCTGTTGATCTTTTGCTATCTGTGTTGCGATGCTTTAGTTTCCGTGCACTGTGATATACCGTGCAGCCCTATATTGCCTTGGACACATCCTATTACCCGTTGTTTGGTAGATAGTTGGACTTGCGCCGTAGTTGCTTGCTCAAGTCTTGATGTGTGTCGCCATATGCCACAGCTTGATGTATTGCCGCATGTTGTTGTTGGAGATGATTCTAGTTTTACTTATCGCCACTTTAATTTCTGTTTAACCACTAAAATTGAATAAGCGGAGGCATCGTGGGTGATAGATAATATTTGGTTTCAACGCCCACTTGTGTCCCGTAAGACCCCGAGTACTTGATACATTCCTTGATTTTTGCGCTATCCACATCCGGGAGGTATATGGGACCCCCGAGCCGAGCTTGATTCATCTTATTTCTTGGGGCCACAAACTAGTTTGAGGTTTTATTTACGATCCTGTACTTATGCCATGTTTTACCGCTTTATTTACGATTGTGCGAGGTACTACACACTGTACTGTTTAGGAAGCGGAGTGTTTACGCGGTGTCGACAAGCCCCGTTTGGGGTTCCCACGCTCACGACCATTGACGCACCTTGAGGCCGTCTCGAGCTTGCCTACCCGCTATGGATTCTACTCAAAGGTGGCCTCAAATATTTCAATCGTGATTGTTCACCGTGAAAGCCTCGTTGGGTTTTGATTTGGTTTTTCCGAGGTTGATCGAGCGTGTGTTGCTATTGGTGCACCCCGCCGGGTAAAACTTTCAAAGCCGTGTCCGCGGATATGGACGACTTGGAGCAAAGATCTCGATCATAGACAAGCATAACTAAAGTTTACTGCTATTAATTTGACTTATAATGACTAGTAATCAGCTTCACTATAACGGAATGGCTAATTAATACTGCCCACCATTTGTTTGGTTGTCGCTATGCAAATGTATCCGACTAGTAAGTATTGCAACTACAACGAATTGGTGAATAAAAGTACCAACAACACTGGGTTTTGGGTTTATCTCATGCTATCTGCACTGATTAGTAATTGTTGCCACTACAACGGAATGGTCAATTAAAAGTGCCCATCGCTTACTTTATCGGACGATTATCTAAACTCGACTAGTAAGGTGCCGCAACTATAATCGAATAAGTAAACTGCCATCGTGTGAGTTCCTCGGTTGACCTCCTCGTTTGGTCTCGAGGGGAAACACCAGATGGGTTTGTTTGGTGATAGCTTCGTGTTGGATCGGATAGGTCATTCTCACCCCTCTCGATAACCGCCATTGTATCGAGTCTCTATAGATTGTTTAGTGCATGCTGCGCCGCCGATCCACCATACCTATGTAGGCGAGGACCGCGATTCTAGCCTCGCTGTCACGGCCTCGATCGACGCTCCTTCTTTGTTTTCTGCTTTGCCCTTTGTCGGCAACCCTTTTGTTTAAGCAGGTTTTGAGATCGACGTCGTTAGCAGGGTTACCCTTCCGGCTTGGCCTGGGCAGGGTTATGGACGCCATTGGTTATTCTTCAGGGCTCTTAGCCCCATTTGCTTCTTGTCCGTAGTCGGACGCTCTACCGTTTTCAAGGTGATTTGGATCTTGTATATTATATTTGTATTCTTGACTCTTTGAGTCGATGTTATATATATATCTGTTCTGTGGGTCCCATCGAGGACTGTTGTGTAATGTTATTACTTCGTTTTCCACCCGCACGAAAGTGCCTGGTGGGCACCTTTGAATCGTTTCTATGCGGGTTTGGCGAATTTTGCTCAAACTTGCATAGGTCCGATTCTGAGGGTGTTACAGATGGATATCGCTATTTTCTCACTTTTACCGATGACTTAAGTAGATATGGGTATATCTATTTAATGAAACATGAATCTGAAACATTTGAAAAGTTCAAAGAATTTCAGAATGAAGTGGAGAACCATCGTAACAGAAAGATTAAGTTTCTACGATCCGATCGTGGAGGTGAATATTTGAGTTACGATTTTCACACGCATCTTAAAGCAAGCGGAATCGTTTCGCAACTCACGCCACCCGGAACACCACAGCGCAATGGTGTGTCTGAACGCCGGAATCGAACCTTATTAGATATGGTCCGATCAATGATGTATCTTACTGATTTGCCGTTATCATTTTGGGGTTATGTATTAGAAACCGCTGCATTCACTTTAAATAGGGCTCCATCTAAATCCGTTGAGACGACACCGTATGAACTGTGGTTTCGTTCTAAACCTAAGTTGTCGTTTCTTAAAGTTTGGGGATGCGAAGCTTACGTCAAGAAGTTGATGCCGGACAAGCTCGAACCCAAAGCGGAGAAATGCGTCTTCATAGGATACCCTAAGGAAACTATTGGGTATACCTTCTATCACGTAACCAAGGCAAAGTGTTTGTCGAAGAATGGTTCCTTTCTTGAGAAGGAGTTTCTCTCGAAAGAAGTGAGTGGGAGGAAAGTAGAGCTAGACGAGGTTATTGAACCTTCTCTTGAATTGGAGTAGCGCAGACCGAAATTGTTCCAAGGTCACTTTGCACCAACAATAGAGGAAGCTAATGACAAGGATCATGAAGCTTCGGACGATGCTGCTACTGAATGTCGCAGGTCGACAAGGTCGCGTGCCCCTCCTGAGTGGTACGGCAACCCTGTCTTGACTGTCTTGTTAGTAGAAGACAGTGAACCTGCGAACTATGAGGAAGCGATGATGAGCCTAGACTCTGAGAAATGGCTAGAAGCCATGAAATCCGAACTAGGATCCATGAGCGAAAACCAAGTATGGACTTTGGTGGACCCTCCTAGCGACCGTAATGCCGTTGAGTGCAAATGGATCTTCAAGAAGAAAATGGACGCGGATGGTAATGTTACCGTCTATAAAGCACGGCTTGTCGCGAAAGGTTTTCGACAAGTTCAAGGTGTTGACTACGATGAGACTTTCTCTCCCGTAGCGATGTTTACGTCCATTCGGATTTTATTAGCAATTGCTGCGTTTCATGATTATGAAATATGGCAGATGGATGTCAAGACTGCGTTCCTCAATGGCAACATTGATGAAGAGTTGTATATGATGCAACCCGAAGGTTTTGTCGATCCTAAGGATGTTGATAAAGTATGCAAACTTCAGTGTTCCATTTATGGACTGAAGCAAGCATCTCGGAGTTGGAACCTTCGTTTTGATCAAGTGATTAAGAGCTTTGGATTTGTTCCAAATTGCTACGAAGCTTGTATCTACAAGAAAGTGAGTGGGAGCTCGGTGACGTTTCTGGTACTATATGTGGATGACATATTGATTATTGGAAATGACATCAACATGCTTAACGATGTGAAGAGTTATTTGAACAAGTGTTTTTCAATGAAAGACCTAGGTGAAGCTGCTTATATATTGGGCATCAAAATCTATAGAGATAGACAAAGACGCCTGATAGCTTTAAGCCAGAGTACATACCTAGAAAAAGTTCTGAAAAGGTTCAGAATGGATAAGGCAAAGAAAGGTTTAGTGCCTATGTTGTCAGGTAAGATATTGAGCAAAGCTCAGTGTCCAGCTACGGTAAATGATAGGGAAGCTATGAGCAAAGTGCCTTATGCCTCGGCCATAGGTTCTATCATGTATGCCATGTTGTGTACTAGACCGGATGTGTCCAATGCTCTTAGTTTGACGAGCAGGTATCAAAGTGATCCAGGAGTGGTTATTATTATAATTCTTGTTCATGATAATGTTTATATTCCATGCTAGAATTGTATTAAGCGGAAACTTTAATACTTGTGTGGTTTGTGAACAACACCGTGTCCCTAGTACGCCTCTAAGGACTAGCTCACTGATTAATGATGGTTAAGGTTTCCTAACCATGGACATGAGTTGTCAATTAATAATGAGATCATATCATTGGGAGAATGATATGGTGGACAGACCCAAACTAAGCAAAGCAATTAGATCATGTCATCGTGTTCATCTTTGCGAAGCTTTTCTTATGTCAAATATTGTATTCCTTAGACCATGAGATAATACAATTCCCTGGTATCGGAAGAAAGCTTTGAGGTCATCAAACGTCATCCTATGAGAGGGTGATCATAAAGGTGTCTCTCAGGTGATCGGAAAGTATCTGTTGGGTTGTATGTATCGAGATGGGATTTGTCCCTCCCAAGTCGAGATATACTTGCCCACTCGTGTCGATATCAACACCGCTTGCAAGCATGTGGTTAAGGAGTTAATCACAAAGTGATATCGGATTGAACGAGTAAAGTACTTGCGTGAACGAGATTGAACTAGGTATGTGATGCAACGATCAAATCTCGGGCAAGTAAAATATCGAGACGAAGGAATATATATATGGGATTGATTGAATCCTGGCATCGTGGTTCATCCGATATGATCATCGATGAATGTGTGGAGTCAATATGGGTTTCCAGACCCGCTGATTATTGATAGAAGATCATGTCCGCATATTCTCGAACCCGCAGGTCACACACTTAACGTGTCTCGGCTAGGATAGATTGGATGATTGGTTTATGAGTTTTTGTTGAGTCTCGGATGGGATCCGGGACATCACGAGAGGTTCCGGAGTGGTCCGAGAATAAGATTCATATAAGGCGGTGCAATTTTGGAGTTCGGAATTGTTCGGGTTAATCGGTATTGTATCGAAGCTTCTAGAACCTTCCGGAAGGGGACCAACGTGGCCCCACCTTCCGGAGGGGCATGGGCCTATGAGGGAGTGCCCCGCATTGGGCCAGGGGCACAAGGTCCATAGGGCCCAGCCGCCAAGAGGGTTTAAACTCTAGATAGAGCTTCTAGAAGGGGTTTCCTTGCCCCCACTCCTCCTCCTTGGCCGGCCTTGGCTTGGGAGGGGCTGGGTTGCCGCCCACCCCTCTATATAAAGAGGGCTGGCGCCAACCCCACACCTTCCCTCCAAAGCTGGCCGCCTGCTGCCCTCTCTCTCTCCCTCCCGATTGCGTGTGGCGAAGCCTGCTGTAAACTCTCCACCATATACACCACGCCGTGTTGTAGATCCAATCCGTCTCTCCACCATACTTGCTGGACCGAGGAAGGAGGAGGCGTCGGTGCTGCGTGTGCATCTCACGGAGGCACCGCCACTTGTGGTGCTAGATCGGATCGGATCGCGAGGAGGAGAAGCGAGTACGACTACATCAACCACGTTCGTCGAGCGTTCACACATTGCGAATCTTCAAGGGTATGAAGATCTAATCCAATCTCTCTCGTTGTTTGCATCTCCTAGATTAGATCTTGGCTTTCCCTCTGTTCGCATCCGTAGAAAATTTTGATTTACTATGCCGCGAATCCCTTCACATACTCCTATAGATAAGCGTAGCATAAAGATCAAGTCATTTTAATAGTTCGTTTGCTATAAGCTTTCTGATACATAGTAACCTAATTCCTTCGACCATGAGATCATGCTAATCACCATCACCGGAAGGATGCTTTGATGACATCAAACACCACACCGTGGCGGGTGGCTATAAAGGTGGCATTGAGTGTTCGGAAAGTATGGGTTGAGGCACATGGATCAAGAGTGGGATTTGTCCATCCATATGACGGATAGATATACTGGCCCTCGGTGGAATGTCATCCAATTGGCTTGCAAGCATGTGACTGGCTCACAAGGGATCATATATCACGGAACGAGAAAAGAGTACTTATCGATGTGAGGTTGAACTAGGTATGCAGAGATACCGACGATCAAAACCTCGGATAAGTAAACTATCGTGAGACAAAGGGAAATTGATATCGTATGTAAGTGGTTCATTCGATCGCAAAGTAATCGTTGAAATATGTGGGAGCCATATGAATTTCCAAATTCCTCTATTGGTTATTGATCGGAGAAGTGTCTCGGTCATGTCCGCATAATTCATGAACCGTAGGGAGACACACTTAAGGATTCGATGTTGTTTAGTAGATACGGAATGTTAGTAGGGATACCGAATGTTGTTCGGAGTCTCGGATGGGATCCGGGATATCACGAGGAGATCCGAAATGGTCCGGAGAATAAGATTCATATAAGGAAAGTCCTATTTCGGAGTTCGGGAAAGTTTCCGATGATTTCATCGGAGAGGTTCTAGAAGGGTCTAGAAGGTTCACTGGTCCGGAAGGAGAATGGTCCATGAATGTGTCATGGGTATGTGGAATGATCGGATCATATCAAAGGTCACTTGGTGATGGCATATGCAAGAGAGAAATAAAGCTCTAAATTGAAAGTCAAACGGAAAGTTTAAAAAGTCAAACTGGAACAATGGTTTCCTAGTGGGAGAAGAAACAAGTCCTTCTCTCAATCCAACTTGGGTTTGGGTTTGGATTCAAACCCATCCCTCCCAAGGCTGCCCCCCCCTCTCATAAATAGAGGGGGCTGCCCCAAACAACACAAGCCCTTGCCCCTCTCCACGAGACGCCGCCGCCGTCGACCCGCCGCCGCCGCGCCGCCGCCTTGCGCCGTCGCCGCCGGTCCATCACCGCCGCCCTAGCCGCCGCCGACACCTCCTCCTCCTCCCGGATCTCTAAACCCTAGATTTCCGGAAACCCTAAATCCACCATAACTCGCATCCGACTTAGGCGAAGCCCTGCGGGATCTTCCCTCTACTTCCGACACCACGCCGTCGTGCTGCCGGAATTGCGAGGAAGAACTACAACCTCCGCTGCCTGCTGGAACAAGGGAGAGGAAGGTCTTCATCGAGTACCGAACGTGTGACCGACTGCGGAAGCGCTGCCGGAACGCAGCGCCGGAAGGATCGTCTACGTGATCTTGAGATCGGCAAGTGTACGACTACATCACCCACGAGAATCTGCTCTCGTTAACCGCTTTGGAATCTTCGAGGGTGAGTGCTTCTATCGACTAGTTGCTACAATCTAATAGATAGTATGCGGTTGAAATTTTTTGTTTTCCATACTACGAACCACTACAATGGATTCTTCAGAAGCATGAAACGTTTTTAATACGTGAACATTTTCCAAAACTGGTGGACATATATTTGGATCCCAATAAATATTTTTTTTAAACTCGTGAACATTTTTCCTGAGTCTCATGAACATTTTTAGAATACATGAAACCTTAATTTTTTCAAAAATCTGAACGGTTGAACTACTTTTAAAATGAAACAAAAAATATAAAATAAAAAACAAAAGAGTGTAGCAAAAAAGGAAAGAACATTAATATAAATTTAAAACAAATAGGAAATGAAGAAATAACAATCTTGGAAAACTAGCGAAAGGAAAACACGAAACCAAGACTAGAGCAAAAGAAATTAACAAGCAGAAGAAAGTTAGAGTTATGTACGAAAAATCTAACAAAGAAGACACATGCAAGAAGCTAAGTAACGTGTGAGAATTAAATAGACCAGACTTAGAAGACAGATAGGGTGCGCATGATGCGCATAGCGCCAGCGTTGGGCACTAGAATTGCAGAGTACTTTCCTCCTGACCTCCAAACTAGTGGAGCGATTTCCTAGGGCAAGGTCATGGAAAGGGACCCTTTCCCCATGTTGGTGGATAACCAAATGGCGTTGTAGGCTATCCGGGTCAATTAGGCCCGTGTTTTCTTCACCAGAGAAAAAGGCCAGGATTCCCGTGTTTTCTCGGAGCACCAAACGAGCCCTCACGGTGTTTGGAAAGACACAGTTAAATAAAATGTTTATATGATTCAGAAAAAAATCACGGGATTTAAAAGTACCTTCACTAATCAAAATATGTTAAAAACTATTTTTGGGAGTTTAAAAAATATTCATGGGTTCAAATAATACACTCTTGCGAGTTTTAAAAATATATATTAGATTTAAAATATGTTCATAAGTTCAAACAAATGTTCATGGGAGTTCGGAAACATATGGTCGCCAAATCAAAACAATATGGGGATTTGAAAATATGTTCAAAGGTTCAAACAAATGTTTAGGATAGTTTGAAAATATTATTCATGGGTTTAAAAAATGTATACTTTCACGGGATTTAAAAGTATATTCTATGTTTAGAGATATGTTCATAGAAGTTTGGAAAAATATTCACTAGTTCAAGAAATATACTTTCATGGGATTTTAAAAATATGTTTGCCAAAAATACGTTCACGGCTTCAAACAAATGTTCATGGGAATAAAAAAAAATTATGGGATTTAAAAATATTTTTGCTATTCAAATGTTCACGAGTTCAAAACAAGTTCATGGGAGTACAAAAATATTCACCAGTTCAAAAAAGTCTTATAAATATTTTATAATAAAAAATCAATGGCATATTTTGTATTCTAACTATTCCTATATTCGTGATGGCATTTTTTCTAGGTATAACTACGCGGAAAGAGCGAAATTGAAAGAATCATAATGAAATAGAAACAATCAATCAAACTTGTCGCAATAAAATACAGTGATGCAAAAGAAAAAAGAAATATATGAAAGTAAAAAAGAAAAATATCAAGTTTCTTCATGGCGGTCTAGATGGAGTGTGTGTGTGTGCGGTCACCAATAACCCCAAACGCACGGATAGTTGTATCACCTCTCTCTTTCTCTCTCTCTTCCTATTCAGCACCCAGGATACAGAATAGCTATTTTGCATCCATAATACTTTTATGTTGTTAGATTGAAAAACGTATGTTTTGTATATGAATAATTATGTTCATATATTCACCACAACCAAAAATTTCGACACAATTTTTTTTTATGAGTTATTGTAGTGTAAAAACACAAAAAAATGTATTTTATATCGTAATTTTATACGGCAAGAAACAAAAAATTATGTCATTTTAATTTTTATTATGAAAAATGTTAGTAGGGATACCGAATGTTGTTCGGAGTCTCGGATGGGATCCGGGATATCACGAGGAGATCCGAAATGGTCCGGAGAATAAGATTCATATAAGGAAAGTCCTATTTCGGAGTTCGGGAAAGTCTGCGATGATTTCATCGGAGAGGTTCTAGAAGGGTCTAGAAGGTTCACTGGTCCGGAAGGAGAATGGTCCATGAATGTGTCATGGGTATGTGGAATGATCGGATCATATTCAAGGTCACTTGGTGATGGCATATGCAAGAGAGAAATAAAGCTCTAAATTGAAAGTCAAACGGGAAGTTTGAAAAGTCAAACTGGAACAATGGTTTCCTAGTGGGAGAAGAAACAAGTCCTTCTTTCAATCCAACTTGGGTTTGGGTTTGGATTCAAACCCATCCCTCCCAAGGCTGCCCCTCCCTCTCATAAATAGAGGGGGGCTGCCCCAAACAACACAAGCCCTTTCCCTCTCCACGAGGCCATCGCCATCGACCGCCGCCATGCCACGCATGGTCCATCACCGCCGCCCTAGCCGCCGACACCTCCTCCTCCTCCGGATCTCTAAACCCTAGATTTCCGAAACCCTAAATCCACCATAACTCGCATCCGACTTAGCGAAGCCTGCGATCTTCCCTCTACTTGAGCACCACGCCGTCGTCTTAAATTGCGAGGAAGAACTACAACCTCATTTTCTTTGGAACAAGGAGAGGAAGGTCTTCATCGAAAATCAACGTGTGACCGACTACGGAAGCGCTGCCGGAACGCAGCGCCGGAAGGATCGTCTACGCGATCTTGAGATCGGCAAGTGTACGACTACATCACCCACGAGAATCTGCTCTCGTTAACCGCTTTGGAATCTTCGAGGGTGAGTGCTTCTATCGACTCGTTGCTACAATCTAATAGATAGATCTTGGCTTATTTGTGTGTATGCGGTTGAAATTTTTTGTTTTCCATACTACGAACCACTACAATGGATTCTTCAGAAGCATGAAACGTTTTTAATACGTGAACATTTTCCAAAACTGGTGGACATATATTTGGATCCCAATAAATATTTTTTTTAAACTCGTGAACATTTTTCCTGAGTCTCATGAACATTTTTAGAATACATGAAACCTTAATTTTTTCAAAAATCTGAACGGTTGAACTACTTTTAAAATGAAACAAAAAATATAAAATAAAAAACAAAAGAGTGTAGCAAAAAAAGGAAAGAACATTAATATAAATTTAAAACAAATAGGAAATGAAGAAATAACAATACTGGAAAACTAGCGAAAGGAAAACACGAAACCAAGACTAGAGCAAAAGAAATTAACAAGCAGAAGAAAGTTAGAGTTATGTACGAAAAATCTAACAAAAGAGGACACATGCAAGAAGCTAAGTAACGTGTGAGAATTAAATAGACCAGACTTAGAAGACAGATAGGGTGCGCGGTGCGCATGATAGCGCCCGCGTTGGGCACTGTATAGGAATTGCTGAGTACTTTCCTCCCGATCTCCTAGGGCAAGGTCATGGAAAGGGCCCCTTTCCCCATGTTGGTGGATAACCAAATGGCGTTGTAGGCTACCCGGGTCAATTAGGCCCGTGTTTTCTTCACCAGAGAAAAAGGCCAGGATTCCCGTGTTTTCTCGGAGCACCAAACGAGCCCTCACGGTGTTTGGAAAGACACAGTTAAATAAAATGTTTATATGATTCAGAAAAAAATCACGGGATTTAAAAGTACCTTCACTAATCAAAATATGTTAAAAACTATTTTTGGGAGTTTAAAAAATATTCATGGGTTCAAATAATACACTCTTGCGAGATTTAAAAATATATATTAGATTTAAAATATGTTCATAAGTTCAAACAAATGTTCATGGGAGTTCGTAAACATATGGTCGCCAAATCAAAATAATATGGGGATTTGAAAATATGTTCAAAGGTTCAAACAAATGTTTAGGATAGTTTGAAAATATTATTCATGGGTTTAAAAAATGTATACTTTCACGGGATTTAAAAGTATATTCTATGTTTAGAGATATGTTCATAGAAGTTTGGAAAAATATTCACTAGTTCAAGAAATATACTTTCATGGGATTTTAAAAATATGTTTGCCAAAAATACGTTCACGGCTTCCAACAAATGTTCATGGGAATAAAAAAAATTATGGGATTTAAAAATATTTTTGCTATTCAAATGTTCACGAGTTCAAAACAAGTTCATGGGAGTACAAAAAATATTCACAAGTTCAAAAAAGTCTTATAAATATTTTATAATAAAAAATCAATGGCATATTTTGTATTCTAACTATTCCTATATTCGTGATGGCATTTTTTCTAGCTATAACTACGCGGAAAGAGCGAAATTGAAAGAATCATAATGAAATAGAAACAATCAATCAAACTTGTCGCAATAAAATACAGTGATGCAAAAGAAAAAAGAAATATATGAAAGTAAAAAAGAAAAATATCAAGTTTCTTCATGGCGGTCTAGATGGAGTGTGTGTGTGCGGTCAATAACCCCAAACGCACGGATAGTTGTATCACCTCTCTCTTTCTCCCTCTCTTCCTATTCAGCACCCAGGATACAGAATAGCTATTTTGCATCCATAATACTTTTATGTTGTTAAATTGAAAAACGTATGTTTTGTATATGAATAATTATGTTCATATATTCACCACAACCAAAATTTCGACACAAATTTTTTTATGAGTTATTATAGTGTAAAACACAAAAAATGTATTTTTATATCGTAATTTTATACGGCAAGAAAAAAAAATTATGTCATTTTAATTTTTATTATGTTCTTCTCGACTTACAAAGTAAGACAAAATTTACGTGACATAAACATAAAAATAATATACGATTTTAAATATAGAGAGTGGGTGTAGAATATATATGACATGGATTTGCTGCGTGTGTGCGTAGGGCGGTGGTTGTGCACCCAGTAAGTGCTATTGGATGTTGTCTAGTTATCCGTGATGCGGTTTGTTGCCCGTCAGTTTGCCATATGCGGTGTGCTGTTAAGTTGTTGGCGTCAAACGGAAAAAAAGAACCTGTGCGTGTTAGTTCTTGTTCCCCGTGCCCGTGCATATATATAAGAATGAACTTTAGTAAAAGACAAATTTCGAATGCGAAGCCGTCTTACTATTCATTAAAAGATGGTTTCGAAATGAACGTAGTACTAGCATCTCTCCATCGAACTTGCTAGTCTTGTCGTCGTGCATTTAAACGTATCTCTAGAGCATCTTAATTTTCTCAAAACCATTAAACAAACATTGATCATTGACGCCTCCCAACCTTTCGATCTCAATACATGTTGTATACTAGTACCTGAAAAAATTGCAGCTAACACCAGTCTTTATGGTATTTATTGTAGAGAACACAGAAACAAGACTTTTTGCTGCTAGCATAGTTTGTGGCTTAATTTTTTGTACCAAAACAACTTAACCTTGTTAGCACGTTATCTAACAAGTTGGCCCTACTGTTTTGCTTGCAACATAATATGCGAAAATATAAATAATTGATAACAAATATATCACCCAAAAATACCTTTTGGCACATAGGCAACGGTGATCCTTTTTTCTGAAAAATTGAAGCTTCTTGTCTCCTAAAAACATATAAATATAAATATATATATATATATAAATATAAATTATACATGTGTAGCATGTATGACTATATGTGTATTGAAATATATTTTCATATGTGACATACACAAAAAAACAAATGTTAAAATAAATGAGTTTTTTCCTTTTTCAGATACACGATTCTTTATATAGCTTATAATTGCTTTGGGGGCTTTTTATACTACCGTTGAGGATTATTAATAGTGACACGGCTATATCCTACGGACGCCTCACATTGGTCCATCCCAGGAAAAGCCCACATAAAGACTTGCTGTCCAAAAAGATTCCAGATGGCCCAAGCCCAATAGAAGTTCGACTCCTTGAAGAACACGATCAAGTTGTAGATAGAATATTCAAGGATGAAACCCTAACTTGTGACCGACTCGACCTACCCGGGACCTGGCCTATCTATATAAAGACCAGGAGGACACGTCGAGCAAGATCTAAACAACTCATACACACACCTCATGTCAGATTGCATCTGCGCACCCCTGTAAACTCGGTTTTACCGTAATCAAGAACAGACAAGTAGGAGTAGGGTTTTCCCTCCAGAGGCCTGAACCTGGATAAACCTCGTGTTTCCTTGCTGCGTGTCTGTTAACCATCTCGCGATCTTCAGCATCCTCATCTTCTCCAAAACCCAAGTCCGTAACAATGGGCATTGACAAGTTGAACCCTCGTCAAATAGATTTATGAAATTTTCGTAAAAAAAAAAATACAATGCAACATGTGATGTAGCAAAACTCCACAGGTATGTAGATGAAATGTGTATGTATATACTTAAAAACACCATTTTTAGTGGTTTTTTGCGAAATTAAAACACCATTTAGTTACTTATACCCTTGTCAAATTTTCATAATTTTTTATACTTAAACACCATCTATATTTTCTTAAAGTATAGTTGCAGTCTGAATATAGCAAGTACAGTTGAAGTAAAAAATTACATCCTGACAAATTATTTTATCAACATGTTAACAAGTTTAGCATTTATTTAAGCTAGATATAAAAAATTAAGCCACAAACTGTGTTAGTTTCTTTCTGTGTTTTATACAACGAATGCCATAGAAACTGGTGGTAGGTGCAATTTTCACGTACTACCCAGTTGACCCGATAAACAATGAAGTCAATTAAATTATGAACCCCCATCGTAGTACTATATCTCAACTCTGCGGTACCAAGTACCCAAACACAAAACAAGCGTGCTGCCATGGTCACCACCACCGCCACCAACCGTGCCGCTGCAGCCCAGCATGCCGCCGGCCGCGACCACATCGTTGTGTTCCCGTTCATGGCGAAAGGGCACACGCTCCCACTGCTCCACTTCGCTACGGCGCTCTCCGTCCACCACAAGAGCCTGCGCGTCACCATGGTCACCACACCGGCAAACCTCGCCTTCGCCCGCAGCCGTCTCCCCTCGTCAGTGCGCCTCGCCGTGCTCCCGTTCCCGTCGCTGCCGCCACTGCCGGCCGGCGTGGAGTCCACGGACGCCCTGCCCAGCCCGGCCCTCTACCCGACGTTCCTGCGCGCCACGGCGCTCCTGCGGATCCCTTCGCCGAGCTCATGGCGTCGCTCTCGTCGCCGTCCCCGCCGCTCGTCCTCGTCTCCGATTTCTTCCTCGGGTTCACGCACCGCATCGCCGCCGACGCCAACGTCCGCCGCGTCGTGTTCCACGGCATGTCCTGCTTCTCCATGGCCATAAGCAAGTCCCTCATTGTGAGTGGCACGCCACCGCCGGGCTGCGACGATTTCCACGTGCCCCGTATGCCGGAGCACGTAAGGATCGCGGCGGCGGAGGTACCGGATACAATAGCCAAGATCTCCGACCTCGAGGACCCGGTGGTCCGGTTCGTGATGGATGACATCGGCGAGTCGGACGTGCGCAGCTGGGGCGTCCTGGTCAACAGCTTCGTCACGTTGGACCAGGACTACATTGCGCCCTTCGAGTCGTTCTACCAGCCGGACGCCCGCGCTTGGCTGACGGGCCCGCTATTTCTCGCCGCCGGCGAGGAGGAGGAACTGGATCCGGAGAGCTGCCTATCCTGGCTCGACAAGACCACAGGACCGGTGGTCTACGTGTCGTTCGGCACGCAGGCAGGGGCGGACCTACGTTAAGCCGAGTGGGGGCCTAGGTCCCAGTCAATTTCCGGTTTCCCCCTTTCTAAACCTACAATTTAACTACCTAGGCCCCCACTTAGATTAAAAATAAGGCCCCCGCTCAGCTTGGGCCCCCACTTGTTGATTGGGCTGGGTCCG
Source organism: Avena longiglumis (assembly GCA_030063025.1). Lineage (NCBI taxonomy): Eukaryota > Viridiplantae > Streptophyta > Magnoliopsida > Poales > Poaceae > Avena > Avena longiglumis. Next base: position 536,477,755 of record CP125975.1, read on the forward strand.
CCCCTGCACGCAGGCCCACGTTCCCGACAAGCAGCTCGACGAGCTGGCGTGCGGGCTGGTGCAGTCCGGCCACCCCTTCCTCTGGGCCGTCCGGTCCGAGACCTGGTCATCGCCGGTGGACGTAGGGCCCCACGGACGCGTCGTCCGCGGGTGGGTCCCACAGAGGAGTGTGCTGGCGCACCGTGCGGTGGAAGGGTTCGTCAGCCACTGCGGGTGGAACTCGGTGATGGAGAGCCTCGCGGCGGGGAAGCCCGTGCTTGCGTGGCCGATGATGGCCGAGCAGCAACTCAACGCGAAGCACGTCGCCGACATCATCGGAGCCGGCGTCAGGATGAACGTCGTCGACAGTAAGGTTGTGGTCGACAGAGCAGAGGTGGAGAAGATGGTGAGGAGGCTGATGGACGCCGGCAGCAAGGAAGGGCGAGAAATGCGGGGTAGGGCCGCGTGGGCTCGGCAAGAGGCCAAGGTAGCGGTGAGCGACGGTGGCACCTCGCGCATGGCATTGCTGAAGCTGGTGGACGAGCTGCAGGGAAGCTACGACCGTGATGTCGCCGTGGGGAAGCAGATGGACAAGACGGAAGCGTAGTTTCTGCTCGTGTGTATTCAGGAGTAATTCATTCCACCGTGATGTAATCCAGCGTGCACTCTTTCAGCAAGTTTTACTGGGTACCAATTTTTTCAGTTTTCATGCAGTTCACAAAAACATGACGAAACTTACTTGATGAACTATCATAGCACTAATCTTGGAACACCAGATCAATTATTAGAACATGTATATACTACATAGCTTGCACGGTACGGTAGAAACTCCGCGTTCACTCGTAAAAAAAAAGATACTCCGCGTTCAATTAACTATATCTATCCTATGTGGAGAACGTTCGTTCATTTTGAAAAATCATTTTCGATGTAACCCCGTAAAATTACGAACGTGTGGGGAGCACGCCGTGCAATGTGTTACTCCATAGTATCTGAACAGTAAGCTTTGAGCCTCGTTGAAAAAACAAGGAATCAGCTAATAATTTGGATGATTTGTTTTTGTAAGATGTGCTAACGGTGAGCTTTGAGACTAGTTATTAATTAGTATTATCATCTAGTTGGGTATACAAATAGCACGAGCCACGAGGTGCCAGAAGATAGCCTCTTTCTTTTCTTGACTATGCCCCAAAAGACCCAACAACTTTGTCTTCAGGCTAACTCTGTCTTCAAGTTGTAAAGTTTCAGAAATTAGGAATAAACCCCCCACTTGCCTCGCGTCCAACCCTCCCCAGAGCGACACGGGCGGCGTCGCCATCGCCCCAGGTATGGGTGTGCAAAACAGGTTTTATGGTGTGGGAGGTTTAGGCATAGTTTATTATGTTTTTTACTAGCAAAAATACCCGGGAGAAAAAAATTATACCGCGAATGATTTATATCGGAAAAAAATTTACTAGCAAAAATGCCCGTATATTTTCTAAAACCTAGAGCATTCCACTACTTGAAATCATTTATATCGGAAAAAATAAGTCTTTCTTCTCTATTACCGATTCTCTCCAGGATCCGAATTTTCTCTTTTTTTTAGCAGAATCTGATTTTTCTCGTATTGTGCATCCGTCGGTGTGCAACCTATATAGGCTTATGAGGGCATCTCTAACCGATCCCCAATAGTTATAGGAGTAAACTTTAGAGGAGTAAATATACTCCTCTACAGGAGGTCGGTGCCGAACCTAACTCCTAAACTTTAGAGGAGTAAAGCTTTTTTTTGTAAAAATCAAAATATCAATAGACAAACATTCGGCATAGTTCATACACAATCAAATAAAATGTTTACGAATGAATTAATATTAAGTTTATAAACCAAATAAATTCAAAGCCAAACACATGGCAGTGTTGAAATTCAACAAATCATCAAGATAGTTCAAATTCAACTAGGTAGCACCATGGAGAGCCCAGTGATGCTCAACAAGGACCTGTTGCAGCTGTTCATGCACCTCCTTGTTCTCAATGTGTGCATGGGCTTGAAGGAATGCTTGGATCCTATTGGCATCATGTGCAGGTTCAACCTGATCATCATTGGAGATGTACCGAAAGTTCTCGAGCATGCCGCGCTCATCTTCAATAATCATGTTATGCAAGATGATGCAACACTTCATTATTTGCCAAAGCACCTTTGACTTCCAATACTCGGCAGGGCATTTGATTATGCCAAATCTCTTCTTAAGCACACCAAAATCACATTCCACGTCCTTCCTCGCAGACTCTTGAACCATTGCAAAGTGATCCTGGACTGGTTAAAGGTAGTTAACACGGTGAAAAATTGGCCAAAAGTATACACTGTTTGCCTTATTTGTGAATTCCTATGAAGGCATGCGTTTTGAAAAAGATCGAACAGATAAAGTCCATTGACCATCTCTTCCGTGCGATTCTAGATCGGAGATGCTGTGGCCATGGGGCTTCCTCATCCGGGTGAAGCCACGCATGCCAGTGGGCGCAGAGTTGAATGCGGCCCTGCTCCATTCGACCAGCCCGCCGTTCTAGCCGTCATGTGCTCCGTGTGTACCCGCTGAAATATTCTTCCGCGTTGAGTGCGACCCTGCTCTCGTTGTCGAACAACTCACCTCTCTGTCCTCCAGCCTTCTGCTCCGCCCGTACTGCCATCGATGTTCGCGTCGAGTGTCGCCCTGCTCCGTTTGCCGACCAGCTCTCCCCTCTGGCCACTACCCGTGTGCTCCGTCTCGGCTGCCATAGACGTCAGCGTCAGCGCGCTGCACTGCACGCATCCAAGCTCCATGCTCGCTAAGGTCCGACCGTCCTCCTCACGGCGGGTCTCCCGAACGACTCCAAGGACTTCCATCGGTCTCCTCTGCATCCTCGCACGTCTTCCTTTCTCTTTCGAAACATTATTTTTTACCAGTGGCATTGGTGGGTAATTTAATATTAACTAGTTCAGGAGCGAGGATTGAAATTGTGAAAGAAAATGAACTAGCTCCACCAGCCGATTTCAACGGTTTTGCACATTTTGGTATTTTCCCAACCCTAGCCCCAGGCTCCACCCCACCCCCTCGTCGTTGCCTCCATCGAGCAAACCAACTCTCGATCCCGCGACAACTAGGCTAATCTTCTTCTTCATTCCGGCGATGGCTGCACTCGTGTTTGGGGAGCTCGTGGCAACGGCGGGTTCTTGAGGCAGGCTGCAAATGGTGGAGGTTCGATGTGCTCTACCGGCATGGGGTAGCCTGTGGCGGCTTGTTGGCAAGAATGAAGGCAATAAATAATTTTTGGAATGATGCCATGCTACCACTGCCCACGTCATACTTATCTCCAAAGGAGCACACACATGGTAGAGATTTGTAGGAGTAAAATGTCAAACTTTTTATTTAGTTTGTAGATATGGTTAAATTAGTTGGAATTTTTTGTGCTGTTAAAAATTACTCCCTTCAATTCAGAATAATTGTCGCTGATTTAGTATAAATTTGTACTAGAAAGAGAAGGTGAGATGCACCTCTTCTTGAAGGGTCATGTGTCAAAATGGGACAATACAACACCAGTTCCAACAGCGTTAATGCAACTTCAGCTAGTGATGGAAGTGGATTAGATGTAGATCGGATAATGCCCTTCCTATTTACATGTTCCTAATTTAGAATTTATATATATTGTGGAATATGGATGTAGAGAGAATGTTACTTATATAGATACGGATTCTATGTCTTCTCAATTCAAAACAGATACGAGTATCGAGTATCTTATATTATTAGGTAAAAAAAGTTGTAACTATGTGGCACAAAATTATAGACTCTGACATATAATAAGTTAACCATAGACCGCTAGACAAATAATGCCTAAAATTTTATAGGTTTAGTCATACAAAAAAATACATTTGACCGGTACTTTAGGTTGGATAATTGGCATATAGAGCTAGAATTGTTGAAGTGGCTAAACTAACTTTATCCATATACAAATATATCCACACATATTCTTCAAATAAAAATCCAAACTTGCATTTGTATTTGCTTAAAAATCCAATTGTTTTCCACATACATTTTCATTTTAGTTCGGGTGCGGATATTTCCACATACATTTTCACTTTCTTGAATACGAATATCTAATAATTCAGATAATCCACCACCACATTCCACCCCTAGCTTTAGGTGAGAGGGGAACAAATATGTCCTATTGGGGAAGTTCGAGGTTCGATTTGTATAGGTTTGGAGTTGAGATACCTCGTCAACCAAACCTCCACTTCATGTGTAGTTGGAGGAAAAAATATTTACTCTATATCAAATAGCACCTATAATTAAAGATTTGGTTGAAAAAGTGCATCACTTTAGTCTTAGATTACTTATACTTGCACTTTGGAAACAATATAAAATCACTAGTAATATTATGACGAGTAAAATGCATCTAGACCACTGTCTACCTAGAAATGGCTTCTTATCTCTTCCTCATGAAAACCCTTTTTTATCCTTAAGCAAAGAAGAGAAAACTTTTGGCGAACTTATGGAAAGATGCAAGCGAACTTGCTTATTGTGTCCTTGTTGCCCTTGTAGATACATCTTGTGAAGGGAAGCCCTCATACTTGCCATGTCTCTCGATATGTTTTTCTTTGAAGTTAAGATAAGAGCCCAGACTTAATATAGTTGGAGGCGAAATATGCATCTTGTGGTTCTCTCTTCGGCATATGGAGAACAACTATCTATTTACATTGGTTTATACACGTATGGATTGGGTGGCAGAGGGATATTTTACCCGATATGGATGGTGGCATAGTCTGTGGATTAGTCATCTGCCACCATAGGTACTACTACTATATGAGGCGGACAAGTTATGTATTTTGAATTTGCTTTTATTTATTTTCTTGTTTTGCTGCTATGTTCAACTTACTTGCCTTGTTTCGCTTGCACGTATCGGCCTAATGTGAACATTTGAGTTCATAAAAGCGTCCTTTATAAAAAAAAACATACTTTAATTTTCTCTATAGCACATGAGAAGTAAAGATTTGGTCAAGAAAGGCATCAATTTGTAGTCTTAGTGGACATATATAAAAACAATCTAAAATCGACCAGAATATATATGAGCTGAGTAAACATGTATCTAAATCATCATTTGTACATATGAATGGCTTCTTCTCTCCCTCGTGAAAACCTTACATTGTCTATGCTTAAGAAAAGAAGAGAGAACTTCATGAACTTACATGGACAGATAAATCATGTAATTGAACTTACTTGCTTCAGTGCCATATATATCTAATCATGCTTAAATTGATGTCAAAAATGATTCACATCAATTGACGCGAGTAGGAAAGGCGTGGAAGCTACTCCCTCCATTCCAAAATGTAAGTTTTTTTACCAGTTCATTTAACGAATGGAATGAAACAAGGGTAGTTTCCTCACTATCCATCCAGCATACGTAGGTGGCAAGGTAGGAGTCACAGAAAAGACTAGACCAGACACATCAATTAATACCAGAAATAGGCATTCAGGAAGCGGCTATCAGTTCAAGGTTGACTACTAGTTATGAGTGATAGCAAGCCGTGCGAGGAAGAAGTTCTTGCACCCTTGAAACAGTATAAAATTAACCAGAAATATTACCCAAGTAAATAACATGCATCTAGATTACCATAATTGTATGAATGTCTTCTACTCTCTCCTTCATGAAAACCATGTGTTTTCTATGCTGAAGGAAAGAAGAGAGAACTTGGTTAACTTACGTGGAAATTAAGATGAAATCAAATTTACTTATTTTGGCCTTGTTGCCCATGTCTCTCGGTTTGTCCGGCTTTGAAGTGAGAGACCGAGCCAACACTTCTACTAGTATAGTTGTTGAGAAATCAAAGTTAAATAATATGGATCGGAGGGAGTATATGAAATAGCGCCTGAAGATTGGTGAAAAAGGCATCAATTTATAGTCCTAGACGACATATACTTACGCTGTCAAAACAGTGTGTAAAATCAACCAAGAATACATACGGCCGAGTAAAAACTTGCATCTAGATCATCATCTGTATGTATGCATGGCTTCTTCTTCTCTCAATCTCTAATGAAAAACCCTACGTTTTCCATGCTTGCGTGGACAGATGAATCATGAAATCGAACTTACTTGCCTGCATGTTTCCCTTGCACGAAGATCTTGTGAGGTTTCATCGCGAGCTGGTGTGCTGCCACCAGAAAATGAAGCTGCCAGATGATCTGAGATTGGCTGCTTCCCATGTAATCAATCTCAAGATGACCATCGATCAGAGATCAACATGTATATGCTTTCAGATCATGCTGGCAGCTTCATCTACTTGCGGTGCACAAACGAACCTCGTCTTGAGAGAGGGATAGAGAGAGATGTGTTTATTAGGGGCATGGGAGATTATTGGGAGTGCGTTGCTGGTGTGCGGCGGGTGATTAGAGATTCATATAGACCGAATTTCCTCGCTAATGACTCGGCAGAGCTGATGCGCGAGAATAATAATCCAAATGGGATAGAGTGGTCCCATTGAAGGAGAGCAAGGAAAGGAGAACACGGCATGCTCACTCCCCATATCATCAGGCTGCACGCCAGGATTAACATATGCTGGGAGCTTTCCGAAAGGTAGCACACCAGCACGCCTAAATTTGGAGCTGATTCGCCCGTTAACACCCTTTTAGAACAAAAAATCCGTGTACGCGTGTCGCCCTTTTGGCTATGGGTTGCTAATGCCAGCTTAGAGCATCTCTAACCGATCTCCTTAATATTAGAGCCGAATTAGGCGCACTATTCATTGATTCTTATATTTTTGCTCCTCTAAATTTCGGTCGCCGGATTCGATCCCCTTTATTTAGACTCCTAAATTTAAACTTCGACTAGACACTTGATCAAACACATTGCAATAAAATGAAAACACATCAAAATCAAACAAAAACACTTAGTTCATACACACATTGCATAGTTCATACATAGATTCTAACACTAGAATGGTCATCGGCGTCACAGAAACCCTAGCTACGCCACCGAGTGTCAGTGGCCGACATCGGTGTCCACCTACTTGACGAGTGTCAAAGCTGTCGGTGGAGTCGGTGTCGTTGTCGCCGAGGTTGATGACTTCCTGCGGTCGTGCCGAGGAAGACGCATCCGCCGTCGCGGAGGAAGAAGGCCCTGTCACCGAGGAGGAAGAGGCGAGGCCGCGACGTGCGATGTACTCCTCATAGCACGCGGCCTCTGCAGCGACACGGTCGAGATTTTGCCGGCATAGCTTGGTCATGTACCGCTCGCCAGCGGCCTCGGCCTCGAGTCGCTCCAGGTCCTCCCGGTCTTATCGAGCGAAGCACGCGTCGTGGTCGCAACTAGGAGGGGAGAAGAGCTCCAGCACCTTACTACTGAGAAGGAAGTTCAGCGGCCCGCAGTCGGAGCCATGAGGCTGACGTTGGCAACGTCGTGCGCCCACGCCGCCTGCCACGCCGACTGGAACGTGCCCAGCCAGTGGTGTTGTCCAGTGTTCTGGTCGGTAATCTCTGCCACCCAGGTCCCCCACTGTCGCTGCCACAAGTCGTGGTATTGGCCGTGCGGTGCCGCTGGCGACAGGATGTCGCGAGGCCCCGATCTACGGCCATGAGACGCGTCACGGCCCCGAAAGACGCCGCGGATAGGCGGCGGCGACCGGCGACGGGGTTCGACCATCTCCGGCAAGTTTGGGTGGAAGGAGAGGCGGTGGGAAGAAGAACGGCGCCGGGAGAGTGAGTGGCGGCATGGGGGAATTTTTCTCATCGGCCGCGCCACCGAGCAAATATAGGAGAAGGGTGGGAAATTTTAGGAGCCAAAATCTTATATTTTCTTCTTTAAAGCATTTTAGGGGATCGATTAGGTGCTACTTCGACCATTAAAGAAGCAAATTTGTTCCTCTAAAGTTTTTTAACTATGAGTTAGAGATGCTCTTACAACCAAATAGGACTTCTCCAAGACTCAAATATCAGCAGTGGCGAGGAATTACATGTAACCCAAATCGTTCTTTGTATGCCGAATAGAACTATGGCGTGTGCCTAAGTTTTCACAAAATTCGCTCGGGTGAATCTGAAGTGGGGATTTCGAACCGGCAGGGAATAGAGGAGATAAAGTAGAAAAGAATAATGATAAAAAAGCAAGTTAAATTTTGGCCTAGACTCTAGAGAATATAAGTACTACTAAACTAGCAATTATTATTTTTAAATATAAAAATAAAATAAAAAATTGTACACGTTGAGTGCCACGCTCAGCATACACGGGCAATGTGTTGTATGCTCAGCGTATGATGTGGCGCTCGCCATGCGCTCCCAACGTCATCCAATCTTATTCGTCGCTGATGGTCTATCTACTCTTCTTCAAAAAGAGTTTGAGCTTAATGGTATTTCTCCGATTAAAGTGTGTAGGGGTGCTACAGGTATCTCACATCTTCTTTTCGGGATGATACTTTGTTGTTCTTCCGTGCTTGTACGGATGAGGCGATGAAGGTGAAACATATTATTGATGTATATGCTCATGGGACGGGACAATTAATCAATCCTGCTAAGTGTTCGTTGATGTTTAGTAATCAATGCCCCCAGATTCTCCAGAGGAGGTCCGGTCTATCCTGCATGTGGAGAAACATGATTTTGAGGAAAAATATCTCGGGTTGCCAACCCCAGATGGAAGGATGCACAAAGGTAAATTTGTCGACCTATGTGAGAGACCGTGTAAACATCTACTGGCGTGGGATGACAGCCTGCTAGCTCAAAGTGCTAAGGAAATCTTAATTAAAGCAATAGCTCAGGCTATCCCTACTTATGTTATGGGGGTGTTCAAACTTCCATTCTCCCTCTGTGATGATCTCACGAAGCTAATACGCGACTATTGGTGGGGAGTAGAACGGGGCAAGAGGAAAACACATTGGGTGAATTGGATTACGATGCAGCGGTCTAAGGCGCAATGTGTCATGGGTTTTAAAGATATGAGGTTGTTCAATGAAGCCTTGTTAGCTCGCCAAGCATGGAGACTAGTCACCTGCCCTGATAGCCTTTGTGCCCGTGTATTGAGAACCCGGTATTATCCCAATAGAAATTTAATTGACACTGTTTTTACTGGAAATCCATCCCCTACTTGGACAGCGATTTCTTACGGTCTTGATCTGCTGAAGAAAGGACTTGTATGGAGGGTTGGCAATGGTCACAATATTCGTATTTGGCGTGATGTATGAGTGCAGAGAGCGGCGAATAATAAAATATTGACTCCAAGAAGGAGTAATCGACTACGATGGGTGTCTGAGCTAATTGACAACAATGGCAGGTGGAATGTTCAACTGATCCGGAGTACTTTCTACCCAATTGACGCTGAAGCTATTCTCCGTATTAAGTTATCATCACATGGTTTTGATGATGTGTTGGCCTGGTTTCTTGAAAAGTCTGGCTCCTTTACTGTCCGATCGGCTTACCAACTAGCATTCAATGATCTCCTAGGCCAATTCTCCTTTGGATGCTCAAGTATTAGGCCGTCGGGTGATGATCCGTGCTGGAATAAAATTTGGAGTGCCTATGTATCTCCGAAAGTTAAAACATTTGCTTGGAGACCTGCTTGTAATGCCCTAGCTACAGAAGAAAACAAGGTGAGACGGAAGATACCTATTACATGCCTTTGCAAGATTTGTGAATCGGAAGTGGAAGATGTTGCACATGCGCTTGTATTTTGTCCACATGCAAAACGACTTTGGAGTGCGATGAGGGACTGTTGGACCCTTCCTTCTACAACGGAATTCCATATTTCATGCCCTACATGGTTCAAGTCGGTTATCCACACCATCCCTGGCCATCTAGTGGACAAAACACTGCTCGTTGCCTGGAGGGCCTGGTATGAGAGGAATGAGATTACCCATGACAAACCCCTTCCGTCTACTGAATGTTCACGGAGATTTCTATGCAGCTATGCAAACACCCTTAGCTCCATCTCGGTTGTCTCAACTGACCAGATGTTGAAAGGGAAGATGTTGTTTGTACCTCCTGTGGATGCTTCGGCTGCTGTTGTGAAGGAAGCACCACAGAGTAACTGTTGGGTCAAGACCCTAGCTGGGTGGGAAAAACTAACGATTGACGGCTCGTTTAAAGAAGATAATGGATCTGCGGGCACTAGTATGGTCCTTCGTGATGGCACTGGTGCGGTAATTTTTTCAGCGTGTCGTTCTCTATTAGACTGCGTGGATGCTTATGAAGCAGAAATAATGGCCTGCAGGTAATGCCTTGATTATGCTCTTCATCGGTCCAACTTACCCATTATTGTGGAATCTGATTGTGCACGGCTGGTCTCGGTTGTTCTATCAAAAGATCGTGATCGTTCTGCCTATCTGCATACTATTTCGGAGATTCGAAGCTTGGTTAGAGGTAATAGAAAGTGCTGTTTTTTAAAACTAGACCGTAGTCAGGTGAGAATTAGGCACTGCCTTGCTAATTGGGCAAGGACAGAGAACATAACTAGATTTTGGTTTAGGTCGGGTCCTGATGTTATCGTTCAGGAGCTCGTGGCTGAACTTTCTGTAATTCTTGCTGATTAATAAAAGGTCTGGTTTTACCCGGAAAAAAAAGACGATTGTGGGGAACACATGGCAAGAGGATATGCCGAGAGGCATTTGTAACACGAGCAGCGTATAATCTTTGTATGCCGAGTTTTGCATTCAGGAAATGCTTGGTAAACAGCTCATATGTTGAGAGCGTGTGTTTGCCAAGAGATTTTTATATGCTTTAGCCTTTAGGGCTCATATGTTTATGACCCCCACAAATTGCACTCAGCATATATATGGCGCTTGGCATACAGGGTGATTCCGGTAGTAACAGTGAGAGGTTAAACACTACAATTTCCATACAATCTCTGTTTTAAAGTCCCGGTGTGTTCAAATTTTGGTTAAATTCAAGCTTTGTCGATACGAAAATTTTAGGAAGATGTATCAGTGCATTTCTAAGAGCATGGGGGAGACAAAGCCTATGCCCTGTCGAGAAGTGAATGTGCATTGTAATTAAAATTAGGTGTTGTTTTCTAATGGATAATATCTAGAAGAACTCCGGAGCTCTCGCTCCCAGGTCGCTTCCGCTCGAGCGACTCCGGAGGTTCTCTTGAACACTATCCTAGCCCACCCTCAGCCTGTTTCCACTGGACGCTGCCGCCGAGGCAGAGCGATACCTCCGGAGTTCACGAACTTCTCACCGAAGACGGAGGGCAGAGGAGGCATGCAGTTGTGGTGCATCCGTGCAGAGATGCATGGCGGTCCATGGAGATGAAGAGGAGGTACGTCGGCGTTGGGCGATGGTGTATCGGATATGGCTGGCCCTCAGCGGGACGATCTGAAATGTTGTTGTCATGGCGTGTGGCAGCATCAGCTAGCAGAGTCATCCTGGGCCCGACCTGGGCCGATGGGTCATGGCCACTGCGTGCATCGGACGGACGGGTGGTTGTTGACGCGTCGGGCGCAACCACGATCGGGAGGTAGCGGTATGGGACCTGTTTGGGCCCGATCTAGTGTTGGAGATATACCCTAGAGGCAAATGTAGTTATTATTATATCTTTGTGTTTATGATAAATGCTTACATTCATGCTATAAGAGTATTGACCAGAAACATTAATACTTGTGTGATTTGTAAACTAATTTAGAGTCCCTAGTAAAGCCTCTTTATAATACTAGCTTGTTGATTAATAGATGATCATGGTTTCTTGATCATGAACATTTGAGATGTTGTTAATAACAAGGTCATATCATTAGGAGAATGATATGATGGACATACTCCTATAGATAAGCGTAGCATAAAGATCAAGTCATTTTTAATACTCCCTCTGATCCATAATACTTGTCATTAAAATGGATGTATCTAACACTAAAATATGTCTCGATACATCCATTTCAATGACAAGTAATATGGATCGGAGGGAGTAGTTCAATTGCTATAAGCTTTCTGATACATAGTAACCTAATTCCTTCGACCATGAAATCATGCTTATCACCATCACCGGAAGGATGCTTTGATGACATCAAACACCACACCGTAACTGGGTGGCTATAAAGGTGGCATTGAGTGTTCGGAAAGTATTGGTTGAGACACATGGATCAAGAGTGGGATTTGTCCATCCATATGACGGATAGATATACTCTGGGCCCTCTCGGTGGAATGTCATCCAATTAGCTTGCAAGCATGTGACTGGCTCACAAGGGATCACATATCACGGGAACGAGAAAAGAGTACTTATCAGTAACGAGGTTGAACTAGGTATGCAAAGATACCGACGATCAAAACCTCGGATAAGTAAACTATCGTGAGACAAAGGGAAATTGGTATCGTATGTAAGTGGTTCATTCGATCGCAAAGTAACCGTAGAAATATGTGGGAGCCATATGAATTTCCAGATTCCTCTATTGGTTATTGATCGGAGAAGTTTCTCGACCGTAGGGAGACACACTTAAGGATTCGATGTTGTTGAGTAGTTATGGAATGATGAGTAAGAGATTGAATGTTGTCCGGAGTCTCAGATAGGATCCGGGATATCACGAGAAGATCCGGAATGGTCCGGAGAATAAGATTCATATAAGGAAAGTCCTGTTTCGGAGTTGGGGAATGATTCCGGTGTTTTCATCGGGAATGTTCTAGAAGGTTCCTAAGGTCCCAACTTCCGGAGGGAAGGGTACATGAATGTGTCATGACAATGTGGAATGGTTGCATCATGTACTAGGTATCATGGCTGGCAAAATAAAGGGAGAAATCAAATCCTAGTTTGAAAAGTCAAACGCCAATTTGAAAAGTCAAACGGCAAGTTTGTTTGGTGGAGGGAGAGTAGGAAACCTACTTGGCGAGGAAGTCCTCCTCCCTCCACCCGCCGGTCAAGGAGGCCGAGTTGGGGGAAGACTACCTCCTCCCAACCGGCGCCCTCCCACCTATAAAAGAAGGGGCAGGGGTTCCCCTCTTCCCTACACCCAACACCAACCAAACCCTAGCCCTAGCCGCCGGCCTCCTGCAAGTCGCAGCCACCCCTAGGGTTTTCTCCTAGCCGCCGACTTGGGGCTTCCCCAAGCCCTAGCTGCCGGCCAAGCTCCGCCCTTTGGTTCCGTCTAAACCCTAGATCGCCAAGGCCTCTCTCATAGTCCATCATACTCGCTCCGGCTAAAGGCGAAGCCCTACGAGATCTCCCCTCTATTTCCGGTACCACGCCGTCATGCTGCCGGAATCGCGAGGAGAGTGCTACAACCTCCGCTGCCTGCTGGAACAGGGGAGAGGAAGGTATTCATCGAGTACCGAACGTGTGACCGACTGCGGAAGCGCTGCCAGAAGGATCGTTTACGCGATCTTGAGATCGGCAAGAGTACGACTACATCACCCACGAGAATCTGCTCTCGTTACCCGCTTTCGAATCTTCGAGGGTGAGTTCCTCTATCGATTTATTGCTACAATCTAGTAGATAGATCTTGGCTTGTTTGTTTGCATGCGGTAGAATTTTTTTGTTTCCATGCTACGAACCCCTACAGTGGTATCAGAGCCAGGTTTATTTGTAGATCTGTTGCACGAGTAGAACACAATGGTCATTGTGGGCGGTGGTGCTTTTATTATCAATTACTTCTTGTGTACTTTGCATCTTGCGGTATGATGGGATGAATCGGCCCGGGCTAACTTTACGTGACATCGTTCATGAGACTTGCTCCACGCTCAACATGCAACTTGTATTGCATAAGTGGCTTTGCGGGTGTCTGTCTCTCCTATTATAGTATAGATCCAATTTACAACGGGCACTTGATAGTTCAAACATCAACGTTGTGGTTCTTGTTCGTAAGTTAGATCGACAATTATTGAAAGCCCCAAACCACGTAAAATATGCAAAGAAAATTAGAGGCGTCTAACTTTGTTTTGCAGGGGTGTGTTGTGATGTGATATGGCCATGATTGTGATTATATTTGATGTATGCAATGTTTCTTATTGTAAGTTGGCAACCGGCAGGAGCCATATGGTTGTCTTTAAATTCTATTAAGACCCGCGTGTCTATTCAAAGTAGTTGCAATAGTAGGAGCTGGTGGACGACAACCATGAAACGGCACCATTGACCTTGACGCTATGCTAGTGATGATGGAGATCATGTTCGTGCTTGAAGATGGAGATCGGAAGCACAAGAAGAAAGGCCATATCATATCACATATTATGAATTGCATGTGATGTTAATCCTTTATGCATCTTGTATTGCTTAGTTAACGACGGTAGCATTATAAGATGATCCCTCATGCACATAAATTTCAAGTTTTAAAGTGTTCATCCTTAGTAAGCACCGTTGCTAAAGCTTGTTGTTTCGAAGCACCACGTGATGATCGTTTGTGTTAGATTCTGCAAGTGTATACAACATGAGCAAGCTAGATTTGCTCATACGGAAGCTAAGGTTTGATCTTGACGAGCCTAGCATGTACAGACATGGTCTCGGAATACGGATTACCGAAAGGTAAAGCATGGGTCATATAGTAGATATGATCAACATGTCGATTGTTCGCCATTGAAGCTACATCAACTCTCGTGATGATCGGCTTTGATGTGGTGGATTTGGTTCATGTGATCACTAAAACAATGTGAGGGATATTGTTTTGAGTGGGAGTTCACCTAGGTTAATTTAACTATTAATTAGAACTCAATTTGTCATAAACTTAGTCTAAACTATTGCAAATATGTTGTAGATCAATGGCGGCCCCTACCATCAATTTTAATGCGTTCCTAGAGAAAGAAAAGTTGAAAAACAATGGAAGCAACTTCGCGGATTGGTTCCGCAATTTGAGGATTGTCCTCAATGCTGGTAATTTGACCTATGTGCCGGATGCACCGCTAGGTGACCCGCCTACAGCTGATGCTACCGATGAAGTAAAGAACGTTTACCTAACTCGGAAGAATCAGTACTCCACAGTTCAATGTACTATCTTGTATGGTTTGGAATCAGAGCTTCAGAAAAGGTTTGAGAACCATGACCCACATGATATTGTCCGTGAACTCAAAATGATATTTGAGGCTCACGCGGTAGTTGAGAGTTATGAGGCTTCTGAAAAGTTCTTTAACTGCAAGATGGAAGAGGGCAGCACTACTAGGAAAATGGTCGTCTGTGGCGCACCTAAAAGGCCCATCCGTGGCGCACTGATGCGCCACGGCCTTGCTTCTGACTATCTCTCGGTAGTGGCGCATCGCCTAGTGCGCCACGGTTGTGTAGATAGGCGCACCTCCTAGTGCGCCAAGTTTGGCGTGGTCTACCCTTGGATCTTCCGTGGCGCACTACCTGGTGCGCCACTAAACATCCATGGTGCGCTTTAGGTGTAGTGCGCCACGTAGGTAGACCATGTGCGCCATGATGTATTTTTTGTTTTTTAATTTCCAAGCAGATTATATGCAATACAGATTATATACAATATTACAGCAGATATACACACAGATACAAGATATACAATTTTATATATAAATACTGATATGAAAAACAAGATTGAAACAAATACATATAGATAAGTCTCATACATGAATACATAGTCCAAGTTACATTGTTTTGATCATGTTACAAAGTAATAGTTGGTGACATGCGAATACATGTGTCGATCGAACAAGTTAGAGCTCTAAGCTCGCCTAGACATCTAAACTAGCTAGCTAGACACAAACGGGATAAATAACCAAAGAAGATAAGCATGATCACCGCATGACGAAGGTGTAGGTCTTCATCCGGTTCCTTGTCCTAACTCCCGCTAGATAGCGCGTGTATCTATCTTCCGCCACGCCATAGTGTTGTACCCTTTGTAGCTATTGTCATGAAACGGTGCACTGTCTCCGTGATCTTCCCAATCATCGTGACTCGAACTCCGTCCCTTGTACACGTACCCGCCATCTACAAGTTGACAATAATAACTAACCGTGATTGAAAAACATGTATAATTAAAGTCGCATATGAAGATACACTTATAGAAAGTACTATTAACTAAAAAAGAGCAAGCTCGAAAAGAATGCTTCAGAGATAACTAGCCAGGTCGGTGTGCACAGGAATTGCGTATGACGGGACTGTTAGCCAAGTAGGATGCACAATTCCGGACTTGTGCATATCACAAGGCTAACAATCCGCCATAGCACATTCACATATATATTGTGCCACGACATTTCAATCATCGGCATATTCTCGAAAAGACAAAATAACTCGAAAAGAATGCCTCATATATAACTAGCTAGGTCATTGGACACAGGAATATGCTTATGACGGGACTGTTAGCCAAGTAGGATGCACAATTCCTGGACTTGTGCATATCACAAGGCTAACAATCCCGTCATAGCACATTCACATATATATTGTGCCATGACATTTCAATCATCGGCATATTCTCGAAAAAGACAAAAATAACTCGAAAAGAATGCCTCATATATAACTAGCTAGGAAGTTAGACACAGAAAATGTTATGCTTACGGACTGTTAGCCAAGTAGGATGCACAATTCCTGGACTTGTGCATATCACAAGGCTAACAATCCCGTCATAGCACATTCACATATATATTGTGCCACGACATTTCAATCATCGGCATATTCTCGAAAAAGACAAAAATAACTCACACTTGTCGTCCGAGAACCAAAGAGTAAGCAAAAAAACCAAAGAGTAAGCAAAAAAACCAAGCATTGATTGATATATAATAATAAGCAAAATAACTAAGCGGTGATTCATAAACCTAATAAGATAAGTACACTTGTCGTCCACACACACACAAAGGTCATCTATAGTTTGCAACTACAACTAGACCAACATCAAGCCTTCTGGCTCGGCTTAGGGAACGGGAGGACGCCCTGCCTCGTCATGAACTTCCTATAGTCACCCTGCATCTCTAGGCGATCTTCTATGTCACGGTTATTCGGATTCGCAGTTGTTGACGCCCGGGTCTTGGTGGCCCGTCCCGAAACCTGATCGGATTCGCAGTTGTTGACGCCACCGGCTCGAGCTAGATTTTTCTGCCTTTTTCCTTTTGGAGCGGGCAGCACCGCATCGAGCACCGCCCTATGTAGTGTGTCGGGGCTTAGAATAAAGGGCGGTTGGTTGTATCACCGGCTCTGTAAGCGGAGGCGTCTCCGAGAACCAAACAGACGCTTGGTGATAGTGGCTTTCTCTGGGGCCACTAGCTAGGTCTTCTTCGCTAAACCGAGTCTTGAAGAAGTGATCATTCCGATCTTGAAGTCCTCGGCGGATCTCGCGCCATGTGCATATCATCAACATGATCATCCGACCCACCGCGTGGAGGTGACGGCGAGGCGGTAGGGGTTTTGCCACCGCTTGTCGCCGCACGACAAAGCGTGTTGTCTGTGGCGTGATGGCCCCGCCCCCAAACGTATCATGCTCTTTGGCCATAGCAAGAACAAGCGAAGCAACCGAGGACATACGGCTCTTCTTCATCCGCCTCGGGGTTGAATGGGAGGTTCAGTCGTCGCAGCCCCTTAGCACCGACTAATTTTAACCCCGTGCACGCTATCGCATCGGCTTTGAGTGGAACGTCGCTGCAAGGGTTGAACGATGGTACCTTGGCAACATCCTCACCGTTGTTCACGTAGCATAAGAGAGTGCAAGGAACATCCGTCTGCGGAAAACATGTACGGCGTCGTCGAGCGAGATGCCACAAGAGTAATATATAGATGGCATGAAAGGTAATTAAAGCAATTTGTTTACCGTGATGGCGCCGAGATCGGCTAATGTCGACGCACATACGCGGCGTGCAAGAGACGGAAGGGCTGCTTGATGGTGCGGTCTGGCGCGGTGTATTCTCCCTACCGACGGGTGCTTGGAGCTCCGGTCAGCCGCTGACGATGGCGGGGGGCACCAACATGTACTCGGCGCCCGGTGATGGCGTGGAGTCACCAACACTTGCGGCGCCCAGGTGCTAGCGGCGAGTCACGAACACGTGGTTCGCCTGATTCGGCGCCGCGTTGTTTGAGTGGCTGCCGACCATGCTTGGAACGGCACGTACTCGACCACCCGCACTCCATTCGCTATTGACTCCACCAAGGTAGGAAGGAAGGACGTAAGGGTGATTGCCAGTTGTCTTGGATGATCTGGGATCCGCGCCACTTGTGCCTTAAGTTCTTGAACCTCTCTTTTCCTCCTCGCTCCTTCCCACGGCGCCACATGCGTCCTCGGTGGACCAAAATGATCCACCCAATTCTTACCCCGAGGCGGCAGACGGCGGTAGCCAACGGCTTCTTCGTAAGCTCTATTTTCTTGGCGGTTCATCGCCCCTGTTAAAGGGTTATCCCACCGGTGGCCGCCGTCGACCACAGGATGAGGAACCAGGATCCATGACTAGCAACAATTTCCTCCTCCTGCAGGAAGAAGTAGTGAATCATTTAGATCATCGATTAGATTGCAATCGTGTTGATCACGGTAATTAGATTATACTTACCACAATTTCCTCGAATTCCTTCACCGCAGGATCCGCGGTGAGTTGTTTTTTTGGGTCCACATGGTAACGGCCTCGATGAAGTTCGAACCTGCCGGGTTCGAATTTAGCAAAGGGTTTTCTATCCTTGGATCTATACTCTTCGTCCTCCTTATTCCATTTGGCCTCCGCGGTTCTGTATCCACCAGATCCGAGATGGTGATGACCTATATTCATCGCTGTAGCGCCTTTCCCGATTACTATTGGCGGGCTCTTCGGATTCACACCTCTCCTTGAACTCCGGAACTGATCTTGGTGATCTGCGGGTCAATCTTCGGATCTCCTCGAGACTTTTGCCTTCTTTATAGATCTTCTTCTTTATCCGGTTCTCCAGCTAGCGGTGCTCATCTTTTGAGGGAGGATTTGTTTACTTGTTCCCATGATAATTTGTGTTCGATACTTAGCGGGAACTTGTATCTTGTGACTTCTCAAGAGGAGTGTGCGCAGTGGCCATTATCTTTATGCCGAGATTCTCGGTGTTGATCGAGATGGTTGTCCGGTGATCGCCGCCACTTGCCCACCGTACTTTGACGACAAGGCGGGCTCCAAAGAACCCCTGATGGGCTCACTTGGTAATTTCCTCCACCGTGCCGACCGTGTTGGGCGGTCCTTCGGCTTCTTCTTCTTAGGAGGTTGCTACCACTCCACATGCCCTCGCCGCCATCAGTGGTTTCATCGTCCGCGTTCCTTGACTTCTTCCTCCGCGTCTTCCATCTCATCATCCTCGCTCTCCGAAGGATGGTATTCTTCATCGTCTTCTAGACGGGCCGCCTCCCGAATGTCAATTGTTTATTCGAGGTCAAGTTCTCCTTCAGCCGATGCGCTTAGAACATACAACCTCGTCGTTGTCACATCTTTGCACTAATAAAAACAAATAATTGGTTAAATGCACGGAAAAATCCGGCAGAACTTTGCTAATTTTCTTAAACTAGAGTGCCCGATTTCGCGAAACGGAAGTTAATCAACATTCGCAAAAATCGGGAATCATTTCATACAAGGACCTGCATTCAAAAGAACAAGTTCCATTCCTGATTTTCCATAAGGACCAAACCACGTATAACACCTATCGCTACCAAACTTCATGAATAAAATGGCACTATGTTCGAATGTTTTCGTGAATATATTATTACAGAACACTAAAAGGCACACTTGTTGGGCAATGACCGAGATTATGAATAAAAGGAAACATAAAAGCAAAAGGTCCTTAAATTTGGCATTCCATCCTCGGATCCATCTATCTATTCCTTGGCCACTCAAATAATGCAAAATGTAAAGCGATATTTATCGAACTTGCTAATAGATTTTTAAGTCCAAAGAAAGAAGTTACCATCTGAACCAAAAGGTACTCAAACAACATTAGTGCCTAAACTGTGGCATTCATATATAAAATTTTCAGCATTTCATAAACCAAGGAAATTAAGTTCGAACATAACAAAGTAGTGCCTTCAAATCGTAAGTAACCAATGTTCTATGAATTGTTAAATTTATTTCATCGAAAAGAGAAGTGGCAGTGTAAAACTGACAAGTTAAATCTCTGTATGTGGTGCGTGTTGATGTCCAGAATTAAGTTGTTAAATTTAACAATGTAAAAACCAGTTGTTAAATTTGATGTAGATGCTGCATTATGTACTGAAACTAACTAGGATGGTACAAACTTTGAGGTCCTATTTCTGTCCAAAATGTGTACAGTATGTGTCACTATTTAAAGCACCATCTTGAAAACTTACATGACAAATATGACAAACCTTATCTTCAATTCTCAATTTTTCAAGATAACCCATATGGCCATTTGCTAGTTTTCCGATAACCTTTATAGTTTAGATTTTCTTTTGCCATGTGAATAATTCAATGTGAGCGGTAGCTAGGCAAAATGTAGCAGTGAAATGTTGAACTAAAGAGTTAGAGCAATTTTCCCAAATTAGAGAACTCCTACCCATGTACCCACACATTAATATTTCTATCAAATAAAATCAAGGAAAATGACTCCTAAAGTAATCGCCTAAGTCTTGGTCTAATTAGTTACAGTTTCAGATCTTCTTCAAGAAAATTCTAGAGTTTTATCTCAAATTTGGGGAGAGACCTCAACCCTAACCATGGCCTGCAGAGAGGGGAGAGAGAGGAGAGAGAGAGGGGAGAGGGGAGAGGCGACGCTCACCTCTGACGAGCGGTCGACGACGGGCGAACGACGGAGTGCGACGACGGAGTGCGACGACGGCGGCCTCCACCTCCTGAGACGCGGCTGCCCCTCCTGACACGGGCCTCTCCTCCGGAGACGCGGGCCTCCTCCTGAGACGCGGGGAGCCCTCCTCCTCCTCAGACGTGGCGGCGGCAGATCGAGAGCGGCGGCGGCAGATCGTGCTCGATTGGGCTTAGAGATGGAGAGATGGGGATGAGAGAGGGGGGTCGAGCGACGGTGTATAAATCCACTTAGGCGGAGAAGTGAGGGCGGAAGAAGAAGAGGAGGCACGCTGTTATAACTAAGCGCCTTTAGTCCCGGTTCGTGGCTCCAACCGGGACTAAGGTGCATACGTCCCGGTTGGAGCCACCAACCGGGACCTATAGTCCAATTTTCAGCAGAAGGCGGCCAAGGCTCTTCGTCCGGTTGGTGGCTCCAACCGACGTATTCCCTGCTTTCAAAATTTTTCATTATTTTCTCTCTTCCGCCTTATTTTTATTTTGGGGTTTAAATTTGTAATGTTTTTAAATGATAATTACTTTGGAATTTAGAAAAACTTTAAACATAAAAAGTGTTTGGATTTGAATAACTAATTGAAACCATTTTTACATTTTGAAAAATAATTAATGTAACCATTTAACTACGAACCATTTAAAATTAATAATGAAATAACTTATATTTTTTAAATATTAATTTGGAATTTAGAAAAACTTTAAACATAAGAAGTGTATGGATTTGAATAAATAATCCAAAACCAATTTATATTTTTAAAAAATAATTAATGTAACCATTTAAAATTAATTAACTTATATTTTTGCATATTAATTTGGAATTTAGAAAAACTTTAAACATAAAAAGTGTTTGGATTTGAATAAATAATTCAAAACCATTTTCTGTTTTAAAAAACAATTAATGTAACCATTTAAAATATGAACCATTTACAATTAAAATGAATTAACTTATATTTTTTTAATATCAATTTGGAATTTAGAAACAATTTAAACATAAGAAGTGTATGGATTTGAATAAATAATCCAAAACCATTTTCTATTTCTAAAAAATAATTAATGTAACCTTTTAAAATGAATTAACTTATATTTTTGAATATTAATTTGGAATTTAGAAAAACTTTAAACATAAGAAGTGTATTGATTTGAATAAATAATCCAAAACCATTTTCTATTTTTAAAAAATAATTAATGTAACCTTTTAAAATGAAGATAGGGGACGAGCATCGTTAGAACTTGCATTGGATCTCTGAAGAAACCACATATTGTGAGTCTAAAAATGATTTTTTCAAAAAATCACGGGCGATAGATCATGTACCTGTAGTACAAACCGGACCCACTTCCTACCGATTCGGCAGACATTTATCCTTTTTACCCGGGATGGACGAAAAGGTTTGAGATGAACCGGTTGGGAGATAGTCCATGTAAGGTGGTCTAGTATTTTAGGAAAATGGGACGGCATTTTGGTGGTTACTTCACAAAACAACCCGTTTTTTGCGCTCGGAAAATGGAAAATGGCTTTTCCGTGCGACAAAAAGGAAAACTTCCTCCTGCAACATTGTTCTCCATACCAATGTCCACATACATGCATAATATGGGCACAACATCACAAACTATGCCGTGATTCAGCACATAACATCGGTCATTTGGACCGAAAGCCATGAAACCTCGAACATGATAGGTCATTTTGTGAAGGTTTTTCAAACATGATCAATATACCAATTTTTGTTTTGATTTTAAAACACTTTTAAATATTCAAAAATGCCCAAAAGTGGTGATATATGCCATAGAAGTTTTATTTTGATTTTAAAATACTTTTAAATATTCCAAAATGCCCAAAAGTAATAATATTCCAAAAATGCCCAAAAATATGATTTAAAGTATAACTAAATTTCATAATACTTTGTTCATGAATATTACAATCTTTTTTGACCACGCGTTTACAATATTTTTTGAGCTAGCGTTTTACAATCTTTTTTCCCTTCTTTGTCGCGGTTGAATAATTTAGCCCCGGCACTTTAATGTTTCTTCTTTCGAACGGGCTACCTTTTTTGGGTAGGGTTGTCCTTTTTCTTCTTGTGATGTATGTTGCTGCATCGTAGTCGTCGTCATCTTCAATCTTTGGATCGCCGTATGCTCTTTGATTATTTCTCCCTGCGTCCTCTGTATGCCCCGGTCACTGTACTTCTTCTCGATTAACCTTTTGTGCTTCTGTACCCAAGGATCGACCAGTTCTAAATCAGTGGCGACGAGGTTTGCTCGATCAAAGTCTGCGTCGAAATCGAAGTCTGCATGCGATATCGACGACCCTCGGTGACGGATCCGTCGAGTTTGCCAAGGTGTCTGTTGACGGAAGACCGGGGTTCTCGATGTCAGATAATTCGTGCGTAAAGAGATGCACTCTTCGATCGAAAGCCCTTGGCTATGCTTCCATCTGGACGGGACCATTGCGAACGTATCCTTTGATATGTCCGTTCATCCTTTCGAACGCCATCATGCTGCGGAGAAACATCGGCCCGAGTTGTACGATGTCCTCCACGACATGGACCAGCAGATGCACCATAATGTCGAAGAATGCGGGTGGGAAGTAGACCTCAAGCTCACATAGTATCACCACGATCTCCTCCTGTAGCCTTCCGAGCTGATTCAAGCCAATCAACTTCCTAGAGATGACGTCGAAAAACTTGCATAGGCCAAATAACGTTTCACGGACGTGCTCGTCCATTATCCCTCTCAGTGCGACCGGAAGTACCTGCGTCATTAGCACGGCACAGTCGTGAGACTTCATGCCACTGAACCTCTGCTTTGCCTCGTCTAGGTATCTGCTTATCTTGCCCGCGTAGCCGTAAGGAAATTTGACTCCTAGAAGTCACTTGAAAAACTGTTTGATCTCATCCTGGCTTAGAGTGAAGCAAGAAGGAGGGCAGCAATATTCGTTCTTCTTGAACTTTTTACCCTTCCGACGACCTTGTGTCGTCTCCGACTCATGATCATCGTCATCTTCCTGATCATCAGGAGTAGTGCGTCCTCCGTGAAGCTCCTTCCGGATACCCAAGCATATCAGGTTGTGCCTTGCTTTCGGACCATCTTTCGTCTCCTCGGCATGTTGATTATGGTGGCGACGGACTCGCACACGTTTTTCGTGATATGCATGATGTCGAGGCTATGAGGCGTCTTGAGAAACTTCCAAGATGGCAACTCGGAAAACAAACCTTGTTTTCCATACCTTCATCGGCTTGTCTTGTTGCTGCCTTTCGCTTCTTACGTGCTTAGGACAATCTTTCCAGTTTTTCAGCAACTCTTCCACTTCTTCGCTGCTCCTACGCTCAGGATTCCTCGGGTCTCGATTTGCCATCGAACAGGTCTCCACGTTTTCTCCATGGATCATTCTTGCCGAGCCACCTCGGTGCACCATGAACACGGTTTCGATGACCCGGATCTTTCTCTAGTTGGAGATAGCTTGTGTTATCCATGCACCTAACGCGTAGAATCCTTGGATAACCTGCCCGAGATATACCCGCAACCTGGATAGTCTTGCACCATAGTGACCAACGCTCTCATAGTGAAATAATCTTGTGCGACGCCGTAAGTATTGGCTCCAGATTCCCATAACGTGGCTAGCTCCTCTTTCAACAGCCCGATATCTGATTGATGTCGGTACCGAGTTGTTTCGCCCTTGAATTAGCATACTCATTTGTATGTACTTCTTCTTCATGCACAACCATGGAGGGAGGTTGTACATCCATACAAACACAGGCCAAGTGTTGTGCGTCTGCTTCGCTACCGAACGGATTGAGTCCATCGTGCTCGCACCAAGCCCGATGTTCCTCGAATCTCCACCGATCGAATTCGAGGTACAATGCTTTCAGCAGCTAGCATCCAAGGGTGCGTCAGCAGCTCATCCTTTTCGGGGTCATCATCATCTCCTGGCTTCTTCCTTTCCGCATGCCATCGCATGAGCTTCGCTTCCTTAGGGTCCGCGAAATAGCGCTGCAGACGAGGGGTGATAGGAAAGTACCATACCACTTTTCGAGGTGCTTTCTTGTAACACCCTCAGAATCGGACCTATGCAAGTTTGAGCAAAATTCGCCAAACCCGCATAGAAACGATTCAAAGGTGCCCACCAGGCACTTTCGTGCGGGTGGAAAACGAAGTAATAACATTACACAACAGTCCTCGATGGGACCCACGAGCAGATATATATAATGACTCAAAGAGTCAAGAGTACAAATATACGGTACAAAGATCCAAATCACCTTGAAAGCGATGGGGCGTCCGACTACGGACAAGATGCAAATGGGGCTAAGAGCCGAAGAATAACCAATGGCGTCCATAACCCGGCCAAGCGGAAGGGTAACCGCTAACGACGTCGATCTCAAAACCTTAAACAAAGGGTGCCGACAAAGGCAAAGGAAAAAGAAGGAGCGTCAAGATCGAGGCCAATTACAGCGAGGCTAGAATTCAGCGGTCCTCGCCTACATAGGTATGGTGGATGAGCGGCAGCATGCACTAAACAACCTATAGAGACTCGATACAACTGACGGTTATTAGAGAGGGGTAAGAATGATCTATCCGGATCCAACCTGAAACTAACACCAAACAAGCCCATCCTGGTGTTTCCCCCTCGAGACCAAACGAGGAAATCAACCGAGGGACTCACACGGTTGGCGCTTTACTTATTGACCGGTTATCGTTGCAGCAATTACTAGTCGTATAGGTAATCATCGATAAAGTAAGCGATGGGCACTTTTAGTTAACCATTCCGTGATAGTGGCAACACTTACTAGTCGATACATTTATCATGAGATAACCCAAAACCCAAAGTTGTTGGTACTTTTATTCAGACCATTCCGTTGTAGTTGCAATACTTACTAGTCGATACAATTATAGCGACAACCAAACAAGCAATGGGCAGTATTAATTAGCCATTCCATTATAGTGAAGCTGATTACTAGTCATTATAAGTCAAATTTATAGCGATAAACTTTAGTTGTGCTTGTCTATGATCGAGATACTGTGCTCCAAGTCGTCCATATCCGCGGACACAGCTTTCAGAAAGTTTTACCCGGCCGGGGTGCACCAATAGCAACACACGCTCGATCAACCTCGGAAAAACCAAATCAAAACCCAACGAGGCTTTCACGTGAACAATCACAAGCTTGAAATATTTCAGGGCCACCTTAAGTAGATCCATAGCGAACGGGTGACTCGAGACGGGCTCAAGGTTTGGGTAGACAAGTGAGCAGTGGGAACCGAAGTGTGGCTGGGCTTGTCGACACAGCGAATCGTGTCCCGATCCTAAAAGCAGTGTGCTCCTCGCAATTTAAATCTGAAAGTAGCATGGCATAAGTACAGGATCGTAAATAAAACCTCAAACTAGTTTGTGGCCCCAAGAAATAAAGCGGAATCAAGCTCGCCCGGGGGCCCCATATACCTCCGGATGTGGATAGCGATAAAACAAGGAAGTATCAAGTACTCGGGGTCTTACGGGACACAAGTGGGCGTTGAAACCAAATATTTTCTATCACCCCGATGCCTCTGCTTATTCAATTTTAGTTGTTAAACAGAAATTAAAGTGAATGATAAGTAAAACTAGAATCATCTCCAACATCAACATGCGGCAATACATCAAGAATCAGTGGCATATGACGACACACATCAAGACTTGAGCAAGCAACTACGGGCGCCAAGAGTCCAACTATCTACCAAACAACAGGTAATAGGGTGTGTCCAAGGCAATATAGGGCTGCACGGTACATCACAGGTACGGAAACTAAAGCATCGCAACACAGATAGCAATAGATCAACAGGAGGGAATAAAGACTATAAAAGTAAGATAGGTAGAAAGGGGGAGATGCTCGCCTGAAAACATTGTCGAAGGTTCAACCGAAGATCGGGGCGAAGCTCACATCAACTCACGGCCTTATCCGCGAAGAAGCAAAACACTAGAAGAAACACCGGATGCAATGTTCAATTCAACGACAGAAGATCGGCATGATGCATGTATGATGCATGGCATGGCAAAGGTGCGGTGCAATTAGGTCAGATTAAGCGGAACCGGGGTCCCGACAAGTAATTATATGGTTCATGTTGTTTAGAACCCCCGCAATTAAATGTTGTTTTAGCATGGCCAAAGATAGCATCGGGTTCGCTACACAAATTTAAATGAGGCCGATATGAGACTAGATTTGCCCGCATATGGGCCCCATATTTAATTATTAGGTGAATCGGCATAAGGCCCCCAAACCACATGATATGCATGCGAGATGAATGATTTGATGTGCAACAATTGTATCATATTATGAAATAGGGTTCGAGGAAAGGGTTCACACATTAGAGGGGGCTCGACGATCTTGGAGTTCCGGGGTTCGGGGTTCGACAGGGTTCAGGGTTCGACGGAAACGTTCTCGGATAGCAGGGTAGGTCTTGGCGTATCCGGGTTCGCGGGGCATGTTGTCGGTCATGGCGTTCGGGACGAAGCACTTGTCGTGTCGGGGTCTCGGTGTCGGGTGAAGGTCTTGGCGTTCTCGGCGATCTTGGCATTCTGCAGGTTTAGGTCCTGGCGCTTCAGATCGACCTTCGGCTCGGGACCCAGGTTCGGTCTCGGCGTCCGTGTGGCGTCTTTGTCTCGTGTAGGCGTCCTCGAGGTCGATGGAGCTTGTCCGGTCAGGCGTTCTTGGCGATCTTGTGGTCGGGCTTTGGCGCTCGGTTCGGTGTCGAGGCTTGGTCTCCGGTGCGCTTTGTGGTACGGTGGCGATCTTGGCATAGAACTTGTCGGGGTCTTGATCCTGAAGGAGCTCTCGGCTTGTCTCGAAACACTACCACGGCATCGCCAACATCCACACACCACTCTATCCTCTCCAATAAGATACATCCATGTGTCGAGCACCACCTAAGAGACGGATTTAACTCTGTGGCCAACACCGCAGGGAACACACACAGTGAAGAGGTGGCAGCTGGGGGCTTGGAGGAGGCTAGCGGACGCTCGGGAGGCCGAGGCAGCTGCTGCAGGCCACGCTGGTAAGGGAAGGCCGACCTTGCAGGGAGGCTCGCCGGCCGACGTCGAGCTGCTCTTGGAGGAACGCATGAGGCAGAGGGAAGAGGCCGGCGCAGGGCTGGACCGGCAGCGGAGGCGACCACGGGGCGTCGGACCAGGCGGGCTGCTCATGGAGGAGGATGCGGAGAAGCGAGCGGGCGAGGGAGGGGCCTTGGCGGGCTTGCTGGCTGGGAGCGGGCGGTTCTTGGGGCTCATGGCGGAGGGCGGCAGCAGTCGGGGAGAGCGGGCGAGCGAGGCCGGAGGGTGGCCTGGCCAGCTGCGGAAGGAGGGCCGGCAGGTGGCGCAGGCCAGGAGGAGGCGGGTCGGCCGGGGGCTGGCGGGGAGCTTGCTGGAGGCGAGATGGGCGGAGGGGGCGAGGGAGCACCAGCGGGGGAAGGCCGCTGCAGAGAGAGAGGAGAGGGCGAGGGCGGCGCCAGAGAGAGAGGGCCCGGGCGGCGGCGGGGAGGGGCGCGGAGCGAGGACGGTGGAGGTGAGGGGTTTGGGGCCGGGGAAGAGGTCGGGGTTGAGCGGAGTGGTGCTCGGGGAAGGCGTCAGCGAGGCCAGACGCCAGGGGCTGCATGGGACGCGGGTGGCGAGGGTTTGCTGGGAGAACCTCGGGCGGGGCGAACCAAGGAGGAGAGGGAGCTGGCTACGGCTGCAAGAGGAGGAGGCGGAGGTGGAAGACGGTCGGGTGGTGGGCCCAGTGGGGGCCAGGGCGGGAGGTTGGCCTGGGGAGGGTATCTGGGAGGTGGGGTTTGACCCCTGTGGGCAGGCGGGTGGGTGGGGCCAGGCAGGGGTGAGTGGTGTGAGAGTGGGTGTGTTTGGTGGGGCAGGCGTGGGGAAGGGGATGTGGCTGTGGGGCCAGCGAGAGAGAGAGGGGGGGTGGGTCGGCTGGGTGAGAAAAGAGAGAGAGGGGGAAAAGGGGGGATTGGTGAGGTGGCAGGTGGGTGGGTTTTGGGTGAGAGGGGGAGGTGGCACGTTTTGATTGGAGGGTAGATAGGATTTGGGTGGAAATAGATTTAGGATTGGCTGTGCTAGTTTTTGTGTTTGTTTAGCTCTCTTTAATTTAAAACAGAACCACTTTGCAAATAGTTTTTAGGGGAAACAAAACATCCGTTACACTCGGGGTTTTGCCCTTTAAAATAAAGAGGGGTATTTATATAATCAAACTAGGTTTTTTCAAAATAATGTAGACAACCATGTATGATGATGACGATGCAATGCACAAATTCAACGCGATTTTCTAGTAGTGGTTTTGCGGGATGCCACAATTCGACACCACTAACAATGGATCTCGCCCTCGAGATCCGCCTCTTGGTACCGGAAGGAAGGTCGGCGATCTGCGTCTTCTCACTTCGTGTAGATCTTCGCGACACCACTAACGATGGTTCCTTCTTCATTTTGAAAACGGCGACACCACCAACAAAGGGTCGTTGCTCCTGATCATCAAGAGAGCACTCCGGGAACAAAAGGTCGAAGGTAGAGGTATCGCAAATAAAGCCACCCCTAACTTCCATGGACGGAGTAAAATTGTTGATCCGATTCGACGTACAAGAGCGAATGATAAGAGCAGTGGTAGGGTAGCTACTCCATCCCGCACTCAAACCATTACTCTGCACACGAATAAGCGGATTAAGCATCCAACCCTCGGAATTAGACTGAAGGTCTTCTTAGATGGTATCCGGAACAAAGGAATGTTGCCAGCCGAAATCGTATCGAAGACACACTGATTAGGTTCCGCGATGGTTCCATTGGCATGAACAACACATGCTCAAGGTTAACCCCAACTTCACCAAAGCTCGTCCTTCTCATATGTTTTTCAACGACACTGATATCCGGCAAGGAACACATATGGATAAAGAGCTCAAGAACAAAGATTGGAGGAAGGGTACAACAGACAAGTTGCAGATCGATGATCGTAGCACCTCCGTTACAAAAAGGAAGAAAGCGAAACCCTGAAGGTACGACGGAAACCCAACCACGAGAATTCCTGGACTCGAAGAGAGAGAAGAGAGCAGATTCAAAACACGTCGAGGTAAGAGGAGAATAGCAGAGGGCAAGGAGTAAAATCAGACCTAACCAGAACCATCCAACCGATTTTGCAAAATAGTTTTGACACTCTACTTCGGCCGTTAGCTAGGTTATCCTACAGGCTGGACTTGTGGGGTATCGCAACTGCTGAGCTCTGATACCACTCTGTAACACCCTTAGAATCGGACCTATGCAAGTTTGAGCAAAATTCGCCAAACCCGCATAGAAACGATTCAAAGGTGCCCACCAGGCACTTTCGTGCGGGTGGAAAACGAAGTAATAACATTACACAACAGTCCTCGATGGGACCCACAGAACAGATATATATAACAGCGACTCAAAGAGTCAAGAGTACAAATATACGGTACAAAGATCCAAATCACCTTGAAAACGATGGGGCGTCCGACTACGGACAAGATGCAAATGGGGCTAAGAGCCCTGAAGAATAACCAATGGCGTCCATAACCCGGCCCAGGCCAAGCCGGAAGGGTAACCCTGCTAACGACGTCGATCTCAAAACCTGCTTAAACAAAAGGGGTGCCGACAAAGGCAAAGGAAAAAGAAGGAGCGTCAGTACTGAGGCCAGTACACGGCGAGTCTAGAATTCGGCGGTCCTCGCCTACATAGGTATGGTGGACTGAAGCGGCAGCGGCAGCATGCACTAAACAACCGATAGAGACTCGATACAACTGACGGTTATTAGAGAGGGGTAAGAATGATCTATCCGGATCCAACCTGAAACTAACACCAAACAAACCCATCCTGGTGTTTCCCCCTCGAGACCAAACGAGGAAGTCAACCGAGGGACTCACACAGTTGGCAGTTTTACTTATTCGGTTATCGTTGCAGCAATTACTAGTCAGGTATAGGTAATCATCCTGATAAAGTAAGCAGTGGGCACTTTTAGTTAACCATTCCGTGATAGTGGCAACACTTACTAGTCAGATACATTTATCATGAGATAACCCAAAAACCCAGCAGTTGTTGGTACTTTTATTCAGCCATTCCGTTGTAGTTGCAATACTTACTAGTCAGATACAATTGTCATGGCGACAACCAAACAAGCAGTTGTAGGCGTATTAATTAGCCATTCCATTATAGTGAAGCTGATTACTAGTCATTATAAGTCAAATTTATAGCGATGAAACTTTAGTTGTGCTTGTCTATGATCGAGATATCTGGCTCCAAGTCGTCCATATCCATGACACGGCTTTGAGAAAGTTTTACCCGCAGAGGTGCACCAATAGCAACACACGCTCGATCAGCCTCGGAAAAACCAAATCAAAACCCAACGAGGCTTTCACGATCGAACAATCACAAGCTTGAAATATTTGGGGCCACCTTAAGTAGATCATAGCGAACGGCGGTGACTCGAGGCGGGCTCAAGGTTTGGGTAGAATTTGTGAGCACCGGGAACCCGAAAGTGTGGCTGGGCTTGTCGACACCGTGGAATCGTGTCCCGATCCTAAACAGTACGGTGTGCTCCTCGCACAATTTAAATACAGAAAGTAGCATGGCATAAGTACAGGATCGTAAATAAAACCTCAAACTAGTTTGTGGCCCCAAGAAATAAAACGGAATCAAGCTCTGGCTCAGGGGGGTCCCATATACCTCCCGGATGTGGATAGCGCGATAAAACAAGGCAGTATCAAGTACTGGGTCTTACGGGACACAAGTGGGCGTTGAAACCAAATATTTTCTATCACCCACCGATGCCTCTCCTTATTCAATTTTAGTTGTTAACAGAAATTAAAGTGAATGATAAGTAAAACTAGAATCATCTCCAACATCAACATGCGGCAATACATCAAAGCATGGCATATATGAGACACACATCAGACTTGAGCAAGCAACTACGTAGCATAAGTCCAACTATCTACCAAACAACAGTAATAGGGTGTGTCCAAGGCAATATAGGCTGCACGGTACATCACAGTGCGGAAACTAAAGCATCGCAACACGATAGCAATAGATCAACAGGAGGGAATAAAGACTATAAAAGTAAGATAGGTAGAAAGGGAGATGCTACTTTGAAAACATTGTCGAAGGTTCAACCGAAGATCGGGGCGAAGCTCACATCAACTCACGGCCTTATCCGCGAAGAAGCAAAACACTAGAAGAAACACCGGATGCAATGTTCAATTCAACGACAGAAGATCGGCATGATGCATGTATGATGCATGGCATGGCAAAGGTGCGGTGCAATTAGGTCAGATTAAGCGGAACCGGGGTCCCGACAAGTAATTATATGGTTCATGTTGTTTAGAACCCCCGCAATTAAATGTTGTTTTAGCATGGCCAAAGATAGCATCGGGTTCGCTACACAAATTTAAATGAGGCCGATATGAGACTAGATTTGCCCGCATATGGGCCCCATATTTAATTATTAGGTGAATCGGCATAAGGCCCCCAAACCACATGATATGCATGCGAGATGAATGATTTGATGTGCAACAATTGTATCATATTATGAAATAGGGTTCGAGGAAAGGGTTCACACATTAGAGGGGGCTCGACGATCTTGGAGTTCGGGGTTGAGGTTCGGCAGGGTTCGAGTTCGGAAAGCGTTCTCGGATAGCGAGGTAGGTCTTGGCGTATCGGGTTCGGGCATGTTGTCGGTCATGGCGTTCGGGACGGCACTTGTCGTGTCGGTCTCGTGTCGGGTGAAGGTCTTGGCGTTCTCGGCGATCTTGGCATTCTGCAGTTTAGGTCTGGCGCTTGATCGACCTTCGCTCGGGGACCCGTGGTTCGAGTCTCGGCGTCCGTGTGGCGGTCTTGTCGTCTCGTGTAGGCGTCCTCGAGGTCGATGGCGAGCTTGTCCGGTACCGGGGCGTTCTTGGCGATCTTCAGGGTCGGGCTTTGGCGCTCGGGTTCGGGGTGTCGAGGCTTGGTCTCCGGGGTGCCGCGCTTGTGGTACCGGTGGCGATCTTGGCAGTCATAGAACTTGTCGGGGGTCTTGATCCTGAAGGAGCTCTCGGCTTCTGTCTCGAGCACTACCACGACATCGCCAACATCCACACACCACTCTATCCTCTCCAATAACAGATACATCCATGTGTCGAGCACCACCTAAGAGACGGACGAACTCTGTTGGCCAACACCTGCAGGGAACACACACAGCGAAGAGGTGGCAGCTGGGAGGCTTGGAGGAGGCTAGCGACGACGGGAGCCGAGGCCGGCTGCAGGCCACGCTGCAAAGGGAAGGCGGCCGGCACATGACGGCTCGCCTGACGTCCGAGCTGGAGAGGAACGCACACGGCGGGAGGGGAAGAGGCGGCGGCAGGGCACTGACCGGCAGCGGAGGCGACAAGCGGGCGACCAGGAGGCGGCCTTTCACCGGAGGAGGGATCTGGCGAGGAGGCGAGGCGGGGAGGCGAGGCCTTGCGGGAGGCGGAGCGCCCAGTTACTGGGGCTGCGGGCGGCAGCCAGTGCGGAGAGCGGCGAGGCAGCGAGCGGAGGGTGAGTCGCGGCCAAGGCAGCAAGGGCGAGGGCCAGCGGTGGCGACGCGGGCGTAGGGAGGCGGGCTGGGGCTGGGCGAGGAGCTTCTTGGGAGGCGGCGAGATGGGCCAGAGGGGGCGAGGGAGCACCATGGGAGGGAAGGCTGCGGGCAGAGAGAGAGGGAGGCGGGCCTTGAGGCCAGAGAGGGCAGGCGGGGGGGAGGGCGAGGACGGTGGAGGTGAGGGGTTTGGGGCCGGGGAAGAGGTCGGGGTTGAGCGGAGTGGTGCTCGGGGAAGGCGTCAGGCGGACGGCCTTGGCTGGGCTGCATGGGACGCGGGGTGGCGAGGGGTTTGCCTGGGGGAGAACCTCGGGGCGGGGCGAACCAAGGAGGGAGAGGGAGCTGCGGGGCGGCTGCAAAGAGGAGGAGGCGGGAGGTGGAAGACGGTCGGGTGGTGGGCCCAGGTGGGGACGGGGCCAGGGAAGAGGTCGGCCTGGGGGAGGGGTATCTGGGGAGGTGGGGTTTGACCGCGTGGGCCGGGGCAGGGGGTGGGGTGCGGGGCCCAGGGGCAGGGCTGAGTGGTGTGAGAGAGTGGGTGTGTTTGGTGGGGCCGGGCGTGGGGAAAGGGGATGTGGCTGTGGGGGCCAGCGGCAGAGAGAGAGGGGGGGTGGGTCGGCTGGGTGAGAAAAGAGAGAGAGGGGGAAAAGGGGGGATTGGTGAGGTGGCAGGTGGGTGGGTTTTGGGTGAGAGGGGGAGGTGGCACGTTTTGATTGGAGGGTAGATAGGATTTGGGTGGGAATAGATTTAGGATTGGCTGTGCTAGTTTTTGTGTTTGTTTAGCTCTCTTTAATTTAAAACAGAACCACTTTGCAAATAGTTTTTAGGGGAAACAAAACATCCGTTACACCCGGGGTTTTGCCCTTTAAAATAAAGAGGGGTATTTATATAATCAAACTAGGTTTTTTCAAAATAATGTAGACAACCATGTATGATGATCACGATGCAATGCACAAATTCAACGCGATTTTCTAGTAGTGGTTTTGCGGGATGCCACATTTCTTCCCTTTCTTGTATCGACTCACGCCGCACACCGGACATGTGGTTTTCTCCGCGTCCTCGCCCCGATAAATGATGCAATCGTTGATGCATACGTGATATCTAACGTGCGGTAGATCGAGAGGACAGAAGATTTTCTTGGCATCCTCGATACTAGTTGGACATGTGTTCCCCTCCGGGAGACGATCGTGCCAGAATGCCATCATATCATCGAAGCTTGCGTCGCTCAATTTGTGCTTTGCCTTCATCTCCATAGCCTTGAGCATTACATTCAACCGGGTATCATCGGGCCTGCATCCTTCATACAATGGAGTAACCGCGTCTTTCTCAAGTTGCGCAAGCTTGGCTTTCTCTCTAGCGGCAGCCCTGGCGTTACTAAATGCGCTTGAGAAGCGACTCTTGCATAAGGGTCCCGCACTGACGTTGTTCCATCGTAAATTGCCTCCTCGACATCTAGATCATCA
This sequence comes from Avena longiglumis, assembly GCA_030063025.1. NCBI lineage: Eukaryota > Viridiplantae > Streptophyta > Magnoliopsida > Poales > Poaceae > Avena > Avena longiglumis. The sequence goes on from CP125975.1 coordinate 536,512,345, forward strand.
TCATCTGATGCCTTGCACCTTCACCATCTCCGGAGACTCTTCATCATCTCTCCCGTTCTCGCCGTGATGATGATCATCGTCATGTTGGACACCTTCTTCACCGTCTCCATCATCTACGCCAGCTTATCCAACGAGTGTATCCATCCATGAAACCATGGCGAGCAGTGCGCTTTCAGATTCCGAACTGGGTCGATCACCCGATTGAGTTTGCATCTTCTACGGACATCTTATATGTCTTGTTATTTCATATCATGTCGCGTCGCACATTTCAAAAATCTAGCCACAATGCCTTCGCTCATTATGCGGACCATTTTTGCTGCCACGATGTACAGTACAATTTTGAAGTCTATTAGAACCACATAATGAATGCATGCATGCAATGGTCGATAGAAAATTTCGGCATGACCTATCCTAAAATTAGGACCTTTGCGAATGCCAAAGTCTTGCCAAAATGGAAATGAATCAACATTTTGGCAAAACAAATAACAACTTTTCACATACAAACACAAGAGAGAGAGAGAGACCAATCCATACACACATGAACATATCATTATCCTCTCCATACACACATGCATGAGCATCATCGATACTCTCCATATACACACACATATGACCATCGATCCTCTCCACACATACACACATCATGAGCATCGATCATCTACATACATATGAGCACATGCATCATCCATGTACACATGAACACATCCTTACATGGACAACTTACGAGATGAGAGACCGATCGCGAAAGATGGAAAGGAGAGGTCTGTGCGTCGGCCGGAGACGGATAGATGAGAGACCAGACCCTCTATTACTTATGTAACATCCAAAGCAAGTTTTACATGCTAAAATGGTGAATGTATGGAGAAATTGAGGTGGGAAGGAGAAGATCCGACTAGATCTAAGGAGGAAGAAGAAGGGAAAGTGAAGTGTGGGTGGTGGATGTGTGGGCACACATGTGCACATAAAGTGCTGTCCTAAAAGAATCGACACATCCGTGGCGCACGGCCCAGGCGCCCACGGGAGTAAACCATGGCGCACTGGGCGTGCGCCACAGATGCTCTAGTCCATGTGGCGCACTGGCGAGTCGCCACAGTTGTAAGTTTGTGGAAGCGGAGGGGGCATGCGCTTAGGCGTGGCGCACTGTGCACACGTGGCATACAGATGACCCTAACATGGTGGCGCACATGACTATAGTGCGCTCAGATGTTTGGCGTGTGGCCAATAGGCCTGGCCCACACACATCTGGCGCACTATAGTCATGTGCGCCACTTGTTCTAGTTATTAGTAGGGCACTTGCAGTGAGCCACGCTGTTTAGCTGGGCACTTCAACCATGTGAGCCACGGATGTGTTGATTACCTATAGCCGTTTTCCTAGTAGTGCAGCTCCGTCAGTGAGCATGTGCTTAAGATGTCTGGGCACGCAAACAAACTCCAAAGTTTGGGTATAGTGATTCCTAATGCTTTGGGGATTTACCGTATCCTCCAATCACTGCCACCAAGTTACAAGAACTTTGTGATGAACTACAATATGCAAAACATGAACAAGACGTTGCCAGAACTCTTCTCCATGTTGAAATCTGCAGAAGTGGAGATCAAGAAAGAGCATCAAGTGTTGTTGGTCAATAAGACCACCAAATTCAAGAAAGGCAAGTCTAAGCAAAAGGGAAACTTCAAGAAGGGTGGTAAGAAAGTTGCCACACGAGAAGACCAAAGGCTGGACCTAAGCGTGATCGAAAGTGCTTTTCTTTGAGGGGAGAGGGTCCTTTGGGCGGAATTGCCCAAAGTAATTGGCGGATTTGAAGAACGGCAACATCAAGAAGAAAGGTATATCCGATATACAAGTTATTGATGTGTATCTCACTAGTACTCGTAGTAGTGCCTGGGTATTTCATACTGGTTCGGTTGCTCATATTTGTAACTCGAAACAGGTACTGCAGGATAAACGGAAGCTAGCGAAGAACAAGGTGATGATGCGCGTTGGAAATGGATCAAAGGTTGATGTGATCGCGGTCGGCACGCTACCTCTTCATCTACCATCGGGATTAGTTTTATACTTAAATAATTGTTATTTGGTTCCTGCGTTGAGCATGAACATTATATCGGGATCATCTTTATTGCGAGACGGTTACTTGATTAAGTCCAAGAATAATGGTTGTTCGATTTATATGAGTAATATGTTTTATGCACATGCACCTTTGATAGATGGTCTATTCTTATTGAATCTCGATAGTGGAAATACACATATTAATAACATTGAAGCTAAACGTTTGAAATAGAGAGATAACTCGACCTGTATGTGGCACTGTCGTCTTGGTCACATTGGAGTGAAGCGTATGAAGAAACTCCATTCCGATGGACTTCTTGAATCACTTGATTTCGAATCAATTGAAAGATGCGAAGCATGTCTGATGGGTAAAATGACTAAGACTCCATTTTCTGGTATGATGGAGCGAGCTACGGACTTATTGGAAATCATACATACCGATGTGTGTGGTCCAATGAGTGTAGCATCGCGCGGCGGTTATCGTTATGGTCTTACCTCCACGGATGAATTGAGTCTATATGGGTATATCTATTTCATGAAACATAAGTCCGAAACTTTCGAGAATTTTAAGGAATTTCAAAGTGAGGTGGAGAATCAACATAACAAGAAGATTAAATTTCTACGTTCTGATCATGGAGGTGAATATCTAAGTTACGAGTTTGGCGAGCATTTAAAGAAATGCGGAATACTTTCACAATTGACACCGTCGGGAACACCACAGCGTAATGGTGTGTCCGAATGTCGTAATCGAACTCTTTTAGATATGGTTCGTTCTATGATGTCACTTACAGATTTACCGCTATCGTTTTGGGGTTATGCATTAGAAACAGCAGCATTCACTTTAAATAGGGCACCATCTAAATCCGTTGAAACGACACCATATGAATTATGGTTTGGGAAGAAACCTAGATTGTCGTTCCTTAAAGTTTGGGGTTGCGAAGCCTATGTAAAGAAGTTACAACCAGACAAGCTTGAACCCAAAGTGTAAAAATGCGTCTTCATAGGATACCCGAAGGAAACTATTGAGTATACCTTCTATCATAGATCCGAGGGCAAAATCTTCGTTGCCAAGAATGGATCCTTTCTAGAGAAGGAATTTCTCTCGAAAGAAGTGTCTGGAAGGAAATGAAGGGTTTCGCGGCATAGTAATTCAAAATTTTCTACGGATGCGAACAGAGGGAAGCCAAGATCTAATCTAGGAGATGCAAAAAACGAGAGAGATTGGATTAGATCTTCATACCCTTGAAGATTCGCCTGTGAGCGTTAAACGGAACGTGGGTGATGTAGTCGTACTCGCTTCTCCTCCTCGCGATCCGATCCGATCTAGCACCACAAGTGGCGATGCCTCCGTGAGATGCACACGTGCGGCACATTTACGTCTACTCCTTCCTTGGTCCAGCAAGTATGGTGGAAAGATGGGTTGGATCTACAACGCGACGGCGCGGTGCAATTGGTGGAGAATTTCTGCAGCAGGGCTTCGCCTACAAGCAGTCGGGAGGGAGAGGAGGCAGCAGGCGGCTAGGGTTGGAAGGGAAGGTGTAGGGGTTGGTGCCCAGCCTCTATATAGAGGGGCGCAGCCCTCCACCAAGCCAAGGCCGGCCCCCAAGGAGGAAGAGTGGGGGCAAGACCCCCTTCTAGAAGCTCTATCTCGAGTTTAAACCTCTCTATGCGGCTGGGCCCTATGGGGCCTTGTGCCCCAGCCCAATGCGCCAGGGCACTCCCTCATAGGCCCATGCCCTCCCGGAAGGTGGGGCCACGTTGGTCCCCGGAAGGTTCTAGAAGCTTCCGTACAATACCGATTAACCCGGAACAATTAGAACTCCAAAAGCACTGCCTTATATGAATCTTATTCTCCGGACCAATCCGGAACCTCTGATGTCCCGGATCCCATCCGACTCGAACAAAAACTCATAAACCAATTATCCAATCTATCCTAGTGTCGAGACACGTTATGTGTGACCTGCGGGTTCGAGAATATGCAGACATGATCTTCTATCAATAATCAACGGGTGCAGGCACCCATATTGACTCACACATTCATCCATGATCATATCGGATGAACCACGATGCCAGGATTCAATAAATCCCATATATATATTCCCTTAGTCTCGCGATATTTTACTTGCCGAGATTCGATCGTCGGCAGTCATACCTAGTTCAATCTCGTTCATAGCAAGTACTTTACTGTTCGTAATCCGATATCACTTTGTGATTAACTCCTTAACCACATGCTTGCAAGCGGTGTTGATATCGATTACCGAGTGGGCCCGAAGTATATCTCTCCGACTTGGGAGGGACAAATCCCATCTTGATACATACAACCCAACAGATACTTTCCGATCACCTGAGAGACACCTTTATGATCACCCTCTCATAGGATGACGTTTGATGACCTCAAAGCTTTCTTCCGATACCAGGGAGTTGTATTATATCATGGTCTAAGGAATACAATATTGACATAAGAAAAAGCCACAAAGACGAACACGATAACACGATCTAATTGCTTCGCTTAGTTTGGGTCTGTCCATCATATCATTCTCCCAATGATATGATCTCATTATCAATTGACAACTCATGTCTATGGTTAGGAAACCTTAACCATCATTGATCAATGAGCTAGTCCATAGAGGCGTACTAGGGACACGGTGTTGTTCACAAACCACACAAGTATTAAAGTTTCCGCTTAATGCAATTCTAGCATGGAATATAAACATTATCATGAACAAGAATTATAATAATAACATCTTTATTATTGCCTCTAGGGCATAATTCCAACAGTCTCCCACTTGCACTAGAGTCAATAATCTAGTTTACATCGCAACAATCTCACACCCATGGCGAGGTGCGATCATATTTACACGTGTAAGAGGTTTAGTCAATGGATCTGCGACATTCGGATGTATGTACTTTGCTAATCTTGAGATCTCCATCGATATATAATCTCGTATTATATGAAACTTGCGGTTGATATGCTTGGTCTTTGGATGATATCTTGGTTCCTTAGCGAGTGCTATGGCGCCGGTGTTGTCAGAATATCTCCAGTGGGTCAATGCACTTGGAACCACGCCAAGCTCGATGATGAAGTTCGATCCAAACTCCTTCACTTGGCGCTGCGGCAGCCATGTATTCCGCTTGTAGATCCGCGATCACGCTTTGCTTGCAGCTTCTCCGACTCACTCCTCCATTCAAAATATACCGTATCCTGTCCGAGATTTAGAATCATCCTTGTCGATTCGAAACTAGCGTCGGCGTAACCTTTTCGACGATTTATTCATCACCCCCATAGACTAAGAACATTTCTTTAGTCCTATTCGTGTACTTTAGGATGTTCTTCACGGTACATCGATGTTCCACTCTGGATCACTTTGATATCTGCTCGTCGAACTAAGAGCATTGGACACATCCGTCTAGTACACTGGCATAGCATACATGATGGAACCTATGGCGAGGCATAAGGCACTTTGCTCATAGCTTCCCTATCATTTACCGTATGGACCTTGAGCCTTGCTCAATATCTTACCTGACAACATAGGCACTGAACCTTTCTTTGCCTTATCCATTCTGAACCTTTTCAGAACTTTGTCTAGGTATGTACTCTGGCTTAAAGCTATCAGGCGTCTTTGTCTATCTCTATAGATTTTGATGCCCAATATATAAGAAGCTTCACCTAGGTCTTTCATTGAAAAACACTTGTTCAAATAACTCTTCACATCGTTAAGCATGTTGATGTCATTTCCAATAATCAATATGTCATCCACATATAGTACCAGAAAGCGTCGAGCTCCCACTCACTTTCTTGTAGATACAAGCTTAGTAGCAATTTGGATCAAATCCAAAGCTCTTGATCAAAGCGAAGGTTCCAACTCCGAGATGCTTGCTTCAGTCCATAAATGGAGCTGAAGTTTGCATACTTTATCGACATCCTTAGGATCGTAAACCTTGGTTGCATCATATACAACTCTTCATCAATGTTGCCATTGAGGAAAGCGATATTGACATCCATCGCCATATTTCATAATCATGAAGCATAGAAATTCCTAATAAAATCCGAATGGAATTAAACATCGTCACGGGAGAGAAAGTCTCATCGTAGTCAACACCTTGAACTTTTTGAAAACCTTTTCGCAAGTAAGTGCTTTATAGGCGGTAACATTACCATCCGTCCGCTTTCTTCTTCTTGAAAATCTATTTGCACTCAACGGCCTTTCGGTCGCTAGGAGGGTCCACCAAAGTCCATACTTGGTTTTCGCTCATGGATCCCAATTGATTTCATGGCTTCTAGCCATTTCTCGAGTGGGCTCATCATTGCTTCCTCATAGTTCGTGGGTTCACTCTTCTACCAACAAGATAGTCAAGACAGGTTGCCGTACCACTCGGGAGGGGGCGACCTTGTCGACCTGCGACGTTCGATGGCATCGTCCAAAGCTTCATGATCCTTGTCATTAGCTTCCTCTATTGTTGTGCGGCTGGAACAATTTCAGGTGCGCTACTCTCAATTCAAGAGAAGGTTCAATAACCTCGTCTAGCTCTACTTTCCTCCCACTCACTTCTTTCGAGAAACTCCTTCTCAAGAAAGGAACCGTTCTTCGACAAACACTTTGCCTTCGGTTCTGTGATAGAAGGTATACCCAATAGTTTCCTTAGGGTATCCTATGAAGACGCATTTCTCGCTTTGGGTTCGAGCTTGTCAGGCATCAACTTCTTGGCGTAAGCTTCGCATCCCCAAACTTTAAGAAAGCGACAACTTAGGTTTAGTACCAAACCATAGTTCATACGGTGTCGTCTCAACAGTTTAGATGGTGCCCTATTTAAAGTGAATGCAGCGGTTTCTAATGCATAACCCCAAAATGATAACCAAATCGGTAAGAGACATCATTGATCGGACCATATCTAATAGGGTTCGGTTCGGCGTTCGACACACCATTGCGTGTGGTGTTAGGGTGGCGTGAGTTGTGAAACGATTCCACTTGCTTTAAGATGCGTGAGAAAATCATAACTCAAATATTCACCTCCACGATCGGATCGTAGAAACTTAATCTTTACATTACGATGGTTCTCCACTTCATTCTGAAATTCTTTGAACTTTTCAAAAGCGTTCGATTTATGTTTCATTAAATAGATATACCCATATCTACTCAAGTCATCGGTAAAGTGAGAAAATAGCGATATCCACAGCGTCGAAACACTCATCGGTCCGCATACATCGGTATGTATGATTTCCAACAAGTCCGTTGTTCGCTCCATCATACTGGAGAAGCGGTGTTTTGATCATCTTGCCCATGAGGCATGGTTCGCATGTGTCAAATGATTCAAAATCAAGAGACTCCAAAGTCCATCGAATGGAGTTTCTTCGCTTTACACCAATATGACCTAGGCAGCGATTGCCACAAATAAGTAGTATTATCACTATCTACTTTGCATCTCTTAGCCTCAATGTTATGGATGTGTTTCATCCCTTTCGAGATTTAGAAGAAATAAACCATTCATAATAGGTGCATGACCATAAAAGATGTTACTCATATAAATAGAACAACCATTATTCTCGATTTAAATGAATAACCGTCTTGGAATAAACAAGATCCGAAATAATGTTCATGCTCAACGGGCACATAATAACATTTATTAAGGTTTAAAACTAATCCGAAGGTAAAACTAAGGAGGCGTCGAAAGCCATCACATCAACTCTTGACCCGTTGCCAGCGCATCGTCACCTCATCCTCGCAAGCCGTCTATTCCGTAGCTCTGTTTTGAGTTATAAATATTATGGCCCAGAACGGTATCAAATACCCAGGCACTACAACGAGGGCTAGTAAGGAAAACATCAATAACATGTATATCAAATATACCTTTGATGGTGCCATCCTTCTTGTCCGCTAAGTAGTTCGGACAGTTGCGCTTCCAGTGACCCTTGTCCTTGAAATAGAAGCACTCAGTGTCCGACTTAGGACCAGACTTGAGCTTCTTCTCAGCAGGAGCAGTGCGCTTGCCGTCGCCCTTCTTGAAGGGCTTCTTTGCACCCTTACCTTTCTTGAAGGTGGGCTTGTTGACCATCAACACATGATCCTTTTTGATGTCCACTTCTGCGGCCTTCAGCTTTGCGAAGAGCTCGGTGATCGTATCAGTGGAACCAATCTGATTATGAGTCACTACAAAACTTTTGTAGCTGGGAGGGAGTGATTGCAGAACCCTGTCAATCTTGAGCTCCTCTGGAATCGTGCATTCCAGTTGCTCAAGGCGTTGAGTGTAGCCCGTCATCTTAATGGTGTACTCACTAACGGAACTCCCTTCCTCCATCTTGCGATTAAAGAACTTCTCGGAGATCTCATATCTCTCGAGCGGGCCCGAGTCGAAACATGGTTTTCAGCTCTTCGAGAATCTCAAAGGGCCAGGATAGTCTTCAAAACGATTTTGAAGTTCGGTTCCATACCAAACAACATTGTGCTCTTAATCACACCATAATCATCTTTCTTGTTGATAGACAGTTTTCTCATCGGTAGGCCTTGATTGCGTGAGGTCACCTAACGCTTTCCCAAGGACACAGTCCTTTTGGCCTTGAGAGAATGATTCTTAGATTGTGGAACCAATTGGTGAAGTTATACCCATTGTTTCTAAGCTTTTCCTTCTCGAAAAGCGTTGAAGTTGAAGTTGGACTTAGCCATGTGATCTCTGATTAGCAAGTACAAATTAGACTATGTTCATGATAACTAGTTCAACTTTTAATCAAATTACTAGATGAACTCCACTAAATTCAACATCCCTCAAGTTGTTTAGTGAACATGATCCAAATTCACCACACCTAATCCGATCATCACGAGAAGAGATGTGGCTTCAATGGTGGACAACGAAGTGTCGATCATATCATTCATATGACTCATGCTTAACCTTTCGGTTCATGTGTTCGAGGCCATGTCATACATGCTAGGCTCGTCAAGTTAGACCAAGTATTTCCAGCGTGTGCAAAAGCACACCCGTTGTATGTGAGTGTAGAGTCTATAGCACCCGATCATCACGTGATGCTTGGACACGACGAACTTTCCATAGCGGTGCATACTTGGGGAGAACACAGTTTTTATCTTGATCTTTAAGTGAGGAATCATCTTATAATGCTACCGTCGCGATCTAAGCATAATAAGATACATAAAAGGATAAACATCACATGCATATAACTTTATGTGACATGGTATAGCCAATCTTCGCGCAATGATCTCCATCTTGTGCGTGTCGGCATGATCTCCATCACTCCACCATGATTGCCTCCACCACGAATAGCAGCTACAACTATTGCTAACTACTTAGCGATAAAGTGGAACTATTACATGGCGTATAAGAAGTTGACACACAGGTCATACACAATTATAAAGACAACCATATGGCTCCTGCCGGTTATATACTCATCGACATGCAAGTCGTGAAACATTACAAAACATGATCATTGCATACAATATACACATCACATCTTGGGCCATACCATATCACAAAAAACACTCCCTGCAAAAACAAGTTAGATGCCTCTACTTTGTTGTTGCATGTTTTACGTGGCTTATGGGAGTAGATGCTAAGAACGATTCTTACCTCTGCCACAGCTGGTGATATTATGGTTGCCAAACTCCGTTGTTAATCCCATGAAAACTATAGTGAGAGAACCGACATCCACCCGCATGTGTGGGAACAAGACACCACGTCAAGTGCGAGCGGTCTCATGAGCGGCGTCGCGTAAGGTTGGCCTGGACGCTTCAATCTCACTATCCAGCGTCATAAGAAGAACACAAACAGGAGGCTTACAACAGAAACATCAGCGCCCGTAACAACCATTGCGTTCTACTCGTGAAACACATCTACGCATAGATCTAGCTCACGATACCCGAAGGGTTTCACGGCATAGTAAATCAAAATTTTCTACGGATGCGAACAGAGGGAAGCCAAGATCTAATCTAGGAGATGCAAACAACGAGAGAGATTGGATTAGACTTCATACCCTTGAAGATTCGCATAGCGGAACGTTCGTCGGAACGTGGGTGATGTAGTCGTACTCGCTTCTCCTCCTCGCGATCTGATCCGATCTAGCACCACAAGTGGCGATGCCTCCGTGAGATGCACACGTGCGGCACATTGACGTCTCCTCCTTCCTTGGTCCAGCAAGTATGGTGGAGAGATGGGTTGGATCTACAACGTGACGGCGCGGTGCAATTGGTGGAGAATTTCTGCAGCAGGGCTTCGCCTACAAGCAGTCGGGAGGGAGAGAGGAGGGCAGGCGGCTAGGGTTGGAGGGAAGGTGTGGGGTTGGTGCACCCCAGCCCTCTATATATAGAGGGTGGGTGCAGCTAGCCCTCCCAAGCCAAGGCAGCCCCAAGGAGGAAGAGTGGGGGCAAGGAAACCCCTTCTAGAAGCTCTATCTCGAGTTTAAACCTCTCTGGGCTTGGGCCCTATGGGGCCTTGTGCCCAATGCGGCCAGGGCACTCCCTCATAGGCCCATGCCCCCTCCCGGAAGGTGGGGCCACGTTGGTCCCCTTCCGGAAGGTTCTAGAAGCTTCTGGTACAATACCGATTAACCGGAACAATTCCGAACTCCAAAAACTGCACTGCCTTATATGAATCTTATTCTCGGACCACTCAAGTAACCTCTCGTGATGTCCGGATCCCATCGAGACTCGAACAAAACTCATAAACCAATTATCCAATCTATCCTAGTGTCGAGACACGTTAAATTGTGTGACCTGCGGGTTCGAGAATATGCGAGACATGATCTTCTATCAATAATCAACAGTAAGTGCAGGCACCCATATTGACTCCACATTCATCCATGATCATATCGGATGAACCACGATGCGATTCAATCAATCCCATATATATATTCCCTTCGTCTCGCGATATTTTACTTGCGAGATTCGATCGTCGATGCGTCATACCTAGTTCAATCTCGTTCATAGCAAGTGCTTTACTCGTTCAGTAATCCGATATCACTTTGTGATTAACTCCTTAACCACATGCTTGCAAGAGGTGTTGATATATCGATTCGAGTGGGCCCAGTATATCTCTCCGACTTGGGAGGGACAAATCCCATCTTGATACATACAACCCAGAGATACTTTCCGATCACGAGACACCTTTATGATCACCCTCTCATAGGATGACGTTTGATGACCTCAAAGCTTTCTTACCGAGGGGTTGTATTATCTCATGGTCTAAGGAATACAATATTGACATAAGAAAAGCAAAGGCGAACACGATAACACGATCTAATTGCTTCTTAGTTTGATACATCCATCATATCATTCTCCCAATGATATGATCTCATTATCAATACAACTCATGTCTATGGTTAGGAAACCTTAACCATCATTGATCAATGAGCTAGTCCATAGAGGCGTACTAGGGACACGGTGTTGTTCACAAACCACACAAGTATTAAAGTTTCCGCTTAATACAATTCTAGCATGGAATATAAACATTATCATGAACAAGAATTATAATAATAACATCTTTATTATTGCCTCTAGGGCATAATTCCAACAGGAAAGTAGAACTCGACGAGGTTGTTGAACCTTCTATCGAACTTGCGAGTAGCGCAGCATCGGAAGAAGTTCTTGTGGTGCCTAAACCAATAAGAGAGTGTAACACCCTCAGAATCGGACCTATGCAAGTTTGGGCAAAATTCACCAAACCCGCATAGAAACGATTCAAAGGTGCCCACAGCACTTCGCGGTGGAAAGCGGTAATAACATTACACAACAGTCCTCGATGGGACCCTGAGCAGATATATATACGACTCAAAGAGTCAAGAATACAGATATAATATACGATCCAAATCACCTTGAAATCGATGGGCGTCCAGCTACGGACAAGATGCAAATGGGGCTAAGACGAAGAATAACCAATGGCGTCCATAAACCCTGCCGGGCCAAGCGGAAGGGTAACCACTAACGACGTCGATCTCAAACCTGCTTACACAAAGGGTGCGACAAAGGGCAAAGGAAAAAGAAGGAGCGTCGATCTTGAGGCGAAGACAGCGAGAGCTAATTCAGCGGTCCTCGCCTACATAGGTATGGTGGGTGGCGTGACATGCACTAAACAACCTATAGAGACTGGATACAATGGCGGATATCGGAGGGTAGAATGACCTATTCGGACCCAACTCGATACTAGCATCAAACAAACCCATCTGGCGTTTCCCCTCGAGACCAAGCGAGGAAGTTACGAGAACTCACATGTTGGCAGTTTATTTATTCGGTTGTCGTTGCGCAATTACTAGCCAGGTATAGATATTCATCCGATAAAATAAGCGGTGGGCACTTTTAGTTAACCATTCCGTTATAGTTGCAACAATTACTAATCGACATCGAGATAGCATGAGATAAACCCAAAACCAGCAGTTGTTGGTACTTTTATTCAGCCATTCCGTTGTAGTTGCAATACTTACTAGTCGAGATACAATTGTGCATGGCGACAACCAAACAAGCAATTGTGGGCAGTATTAATTAGCCATTCCATTATAGTGAAGCTGATTACTAGTCATTATAAGTCAAATTTATAGCGAACTTTAGTTATGCTTGTCTATGATCGAGATCGTGCTCCAAGTCGTCCATATCCGCGGACACGGCTTTTCGAGAAAGTTTTACCCGGCGGGGTGCACCAATAACAACACCGCTCGATCAGCCTCGGAAAAACCAAATCAAAACCCAACGAGGCTTTCACGTTGAACAATCACAAGATTCAGAAATATTTGGGGCCACCCTTAAGTAGATCCATATGAAGCGGTGACTCGAGGCAGGCTCAAGGTTTGGGGTAGGCAGTTGTGAATCGGGAACCCGAAAGTGTGGCTGGGCTTGTCGACACCGCGGAATCGTGTCCGATCCTAAGCGATGCGAGTGTGCTCCTCGCTGATTTAAATACAGTAACATGGCATAAATGCAGGATCGTAAATAAAACCTCAAACTAGTTTGTGGCCCCAAGAAATAAGCGGAATCAAGCTCGGCCGAGGGGGGCCCATATACCTCCGGATGTGGATAGCGATAAATCAAGGAGCAGTATCAAGTACTCGGGGTCTTCGGGACACAAGTGGGCGTTGACCAAATATTTCTATCACCCACCGATGCCTACCTTATTTGAATTTTAGTTGTTAAACAGAAATTAAAGTGACGATAAGTAAAACTAGAATCATCTCCAACATCAACATGCGGCAATACATCGAATCGTGGCATATGGCGGCCATCAACTTGAGCAAGCAACTCGACGCTAAGTCCAACTATCTACCAAACAACGCAATAGGATGTGTCCAAGGCAATATAGGGCTGCGGTATATCACAGTGCGAACTAAAGCATCGTAACACAGATAGCAATAGATCAGCAGAGGGAATAAAGACTATAAAAGTAAGATAGGTAGAAAGGGATGCTCACGAAAACATTGTCGAAGGGTTCAGCAGGAGATCGGGCGAAGCTCACATCAACTCAACGGCCTTATCCGCCAAGAAGCAAAACACTAGAAGAAACATAGGATGCAATATTTAATACAGCAGCGGAAGATCGGCATGATGCATGTATGATGCATGGCATGGCAAAGTGCGATGCAATTAGGTCAGATTAGAGTGGAACCGGGTTGACAATTAATTATATGGTTCAAGTTGTTTAGATACCCAAATTAAATGTTGTTTAGCATGGCAAAATATGGTACCGGTTCGCTACAACAACTTAAATGGGGCCGATATGAGACTAGATTTGCCCGCATATTGGTCCCATATTTAATTATTAGGTGAATCGGCATATGGCCCCCAAACCAACATGATATGCATGCGAGATGTCAATTAAGTATGCAACAAGTTGATATCATTTATGAAAATAGGGTATCGGGAAAAGGGTCACACATTAGGGTCTCGATGATCTTGGGCTCGGGGTTGAGGGTTGGTCTCGGTCCGTGGTTCGACGGATCGGTCTCGTGGGATCGTTCTCGGATATCGGAGGGGTAGAACTTGGCGCACGGCGAAGTGCTTGCGTCGCGTTCTCGTGTCGAATCGGTCTTGGCGTTGATCCGGTCTTCAGTGGGGTTGAGGCGGCGATCATGGCGTTCAAAGAAGTACTCGGCGTTCGTGATGATCTTGTTGATTCCATGGCGAGGCCTTGGCGCCATCGAGTTCGATTATCCGGATCCGGCACGGTCTCGGCGTCCGTAGATCTCAACAACGGGTTCGAGGTGTCGAGGCTTGGTCTCCGAGGTTCGTGAGGCGGACTTAGCGTTTGAGGGTTCCACAAGAAACCATGGCGGCGCGAAGCGGATCTTGGGAAGGTTCGGGGTTCCACAGGTTGCTCGACAGCGGACTCGAGAGCAGTTCTTAGCGTCCGTGTGGAAGATCTTATGTCATTGTGGTCGGGTCTTTTGGCATAATGACGGTTGAGCTTTATATTCCACCATGAAGTCGATCTAAGTAGGCGTCGGAGGTTCTTTGCTTGCGGACTAGCTAAGGCATGCGCAGCGGTAAGCCAAGAGTGTTACCTGCAGCAGACTGCCGATGCCTGAAAACGTGGTGAGATGTAAACACGACGAAGCAGCTGGCGAAACAAGCCGGTCTGAGCAATTTGGCCGATAAGCGAAGCTGGCGCATAGCCATGCAATGACGGAAGTCTGAAGGAAGTGGGCTCGGCCGGTCTGCTTGGAGAGCCACCATGCAGGTAAGTGGTGGTGGAGGCCCAGAGAGTTGCTACAAGGAGCCTTGTGGAGGCCGGGCGGTGAGGACTGAGGGAGGTGCTGAAGCCGAGCTGGGCGGAGCTTGGTGGCCCTGGGCAGTGTGAGGACCTTGATGGGGAGGCCATGGCAGGCAGGCTTGGCCCAGGCCAGGTGTGAGATCCAGGGTAAGGTTGGCCGGGAGGGCAGGCTCAGGCGGTCTGCGCCATGGCGTCGCGGGAGCACAGCCTTGGGCTGCAGGGGACGGGTTATTACAGACTAAGGGAGGAGGGACATGGAGACGTCCCATGAGATGTGACCTTATGGCTCAGAGGGAGGGCCTAGGGGATTTATGGGCACAGGCCTTCTTGGCCAAACTAGGAGAGGGAGGCGGGAGGCAGCGTCACTAGGCGTGAATGGCCCATGAGCTTGCGGCAGGCAAGAAGGTGACTCGGTGAGCAGACTCGAGAATTTCCAGCGAGGTCATGTAACACGGCGATGCGTGGACGGAAAGCAGGCAGCCAGCAGGCGTACAGCGGGGTTCCTCAGGTGCGTGCAGTAATGGCGGCTCCCAAGGAGTAGACTGAAGCTGGCCGGCGGAGAAAGTGCGGGACAGCTCACGTGGCCCGAAACCCATGGTAGTGGTGAGGAAGGGCGCGGAGGTTGGAGAGAGAAGGAGGAGGAAGACGGGGGCGTGGCGGTGGGACCCAGCGATGAGTCGCCCGTGGGGGTTGAGGCCAGCAGGGGCCACCCGGTGAAACCTGCTTGGCCCACGAAAGAGGGAGAGTGGCACCATGCAAAGGTGAGAACAGTGGGGTGGTTGAGTGGGCTGCAGCGCTGGGTGGATTCTTACAGGTGAGTGCAGGGGTTGGTGGGATGGTGTGCGAAGGTAATGATGCGTGGTGAGTGCATGTGAGGGAGGGAGAGAGAGAAGAGGGATTAGGACAAGTGGCGGTGATGGTTGGAGGGGTGAGGGAGAAAAAGGTGGCGTGGCGACCAGCATTGGAGGGTAATTGCGAGGTGGTGGGTTGGGTACGATTAGGTTAAGAGTGAGTTTAGGATGTAGAGGGCCAGTCTGTTGGACCGATTTACAAAGCGAGGGGTGGCTGAATTGGTCCTATACTTCTTGCCTGGTTCAACACGCCCTACAAAAAAAATAACATAACATCTTATTTAATTTGCAAATCATTTTGTAACTAGTTTTTGGACAAACAAAATAATCCAGGAAGGCGCTGCCAAGAGGTTTGATATTGGATTAAAGATGGGCGATTTTTGGAAAACAAAAGCTGGCGTTGCGAAATAGTTTTGGCAAACAATGCATGATGATGATGGCGATCTGTTAATACAATTCAGCGGAATTTTCTAGTAGTGGTTTTGCTTGAGATGCCACAATTCGACACTACTAACAATGGATCTCGCCCTCGAGATCCATATCATGGTCTTACGGAAGGAAGGTCGGCGATTCATGCGTCTTCTCGCCCGTGTAGATCCTGTTTGACACCACTAACAAAGAGGTCGTTGTCGAAGTGATCATCGAGGAAAGGACACTCCCGGAAAACAAAGGTCGAGAAGGTAGAGGTATCATGATAATAAGCCACCTCTAGTCTTTCCCGATGGAAAAGAGGCAAATGCATTCTCATCACTTCAATTTACAAAAGCGAATGGAAGAATTGTAGTCGGCATGGGGGCCAATCCATCACTTGACCCAAACCATTACTTCCTACATTCGGTAGAAAGAGTAACATCCATTCTCGGAATCGTGTAGAAAGATCTCGACAAGCGTTTAAGGGTTGAACAGCAGCTTTAAGTGATCTGAGACTACTGCGCCGGATGCAGCATAGATGATGTAAATCGGCGCGGAAAACACGGAAGGCACAAACAAGAACAAAGAATGGTACCACAGCCCGGACGGATACATCAGGCAGCTTGAACACGGATGGTAGAACACTCAAGTTATCAAAGAAGGAAAGCGAAACCCTAAAGGTACCAGCGGAACCCAAATCCACGCAGGAAATCCTGGACTCGAAGAAAAAGATAAAGATAAGAGAGCGGATTTAAAAGCAGCGTGAAGATAAGAGGAGAATAGCGAGGAGAGTGAGGTAAAATCAGACCTAATCAGTAGAACTATCAACTGATTTTCAAAAATAGTTTTACTCTACTACTTGGCCAATTAAATACTAGGATTTATCCTATAGCTTTCGGACTGTGTAAAATATCGCATGGCTGCGCTGAAGGCTCGATACCAGCATCTAGAACACCCTCAGAATCGGACCTATGCAAGTTTGAGCAAAATTAAGCAAACGCCGTGAGCAGAAAAGCGATTCAAAGGTGCCACCAGGGGCACTTTAATGCAAGGGTGGAAAGCGAAAGTAATAAACATTACACAGCTTGATCCTCGATGGGACCCTGAGCGAATATATACTCTTATTTGACTCAAAGAGTCAAGAAATCACGAGAAATATAATATACGAAGGTCCAAATCACCTTGAAATGCGATGAAGGCGTCCACCTACTGGGACAAGATGCAAATGGGGCTAAGAGCCACGAAGAATAACCAATGTGGCGTCCATAACGCTGCAGGCCAATAGCGGAAGGGTAACCACCGCTGCCAACAATGTCGATCTCAAACCTGCTTACAAGGGGTCAGGCAAAGGAAGGAAAAGAAGGAGTCGGTCAAGAGGCCGATTGCAGCGGTAAAGACGCTAGAATTCGGGCGGTCTCGCTTCACATAGGTATGGTGCGGTCCAGCGGCAGACGTGCAGCACACCTAAACAACCTATAGAGACCTCGATACAAGCTCCCGGATATCGGATATGGAGGGTAAGAATGACCTATTAGGACCCAACGTGCTACACATCAAACAAACCCATCCTGGCGTTTCCCCCTAAAAGAGACCAAACGAAATCGTCAACCGAGGAACTCACCACATTGGCGATTTTATTTATTACGGTTGTCGTTTGCAGCAATTACTAGCGGTATAGATATTCATCTGATACATACATAAAAATAGCGGTGGGCACTTTAGTTAACCATTCCATTATAGTTACCAGCAATTACTAATGGACATCACGGATAGCATGAGATAAACCCAAAACCCGGCCGGTTGTTGGTACTTTTATTGACCATTCGTTGTGGTTGCAATACTTACTAGTCGGATACAATTGTATAGCGACAACCAAACAAGCAATTGTGGGCGATATTAATTAGCCATTCCATTATAGTGAAGCTGATTACTAGTCATTATAAGTCAAATTTATAGCATAAACTTTAGTTATGCTTGTCTATGATCGAATCATGCTCCAAATGCGTCCATATCCAGCGGACACGGCTTTCAGAAAGTTTTACTGGCGGGGTGCACCAATAGCAACACTGCTTCGATCAACCTCGGAAAAACCAAATCAAAACCCAACGAGGCTTTCCATTGAACAATCACAAGATTGAGAAATATTTCGAGGGCCACCCTTAAGTAGATCCATAGCTTGGTGACTCAAGAGGCAGGCTCAAGGTTTGGGTGAGGCGGCTGTGAGCATTTGGGAACCCGAAAGTGTGGCTGGGCTTATCGACACAGATCGTGTCCGATCCTCGCGATGCGATTATGCTCCTCGCACAATTTAAATCTGAAAGTAGCATGGCATAAGTGCAGGGATCGTAAATAAAACCTCAAACTAGTTTGTGGCCCCAAGAAATAAGAGCGGAATCAAGCTCTGTACGGGGGGCCCATATACCTCCGGATGTGGATAGCGCGATAAATCAAGGAGCAATTATCAAGTACTAAAGGTCTTACGGGACACAAGTGGGCGTTGAAACCAAATATTTTCTATCACCCAGATGCCTCTGCTTATTTGAATTTTAGTTGTTAAACGAAATTAAAGTGGCGATAAGTAAAACTAGAATCATCTCCAACATCAACATGCGGCAATACATATCGGCAAGCTATGGCATATGGCTTACACAGCAACACTTGAGCAAGAAACTACGAAGTCAACTATCTACCAAACAACGAGGCAATAGAGATGTGTCCAAGGCAATATTATAAGGGCTGCAGTATATCACGGTGCGGAACTAAAGCATCATAACCACAGGATAGCAATAGATCAAGGAGGAATAAAACATATAAAAGTAAGATAGGTAGAAAGGGGGGATGCTCGCTTTGAAAACATTATCGAAGGGTTCAACCCGAAGATCGGTAAGCTCACATCAACTCAAATTTCGGCCTTATCAGCGAAGAAGCAAAACACTAGAAAGAAACACTTAGGATGCAATATTTAATACAGCAGCGAGAAGATCGGCATGATGCATGTATGATGCATGGCATGGCAAGGAGTGCTGCGATGCAATTAGGAATTCAGATTAGGCGGAACCGGGGTTCGAACAATTAATTATATGGTTCAAGTTGTTTAGATACCCATAGTTTAAATGTTGTTTAGCATGGCAAAATATAGGTACCGATTCGCTACAACAACTTAAATGGGGCCCGATATGAGACTAGATTTGCAGCATATTGGTCCCATATTATTTAATTATTAGGTGAATGGCATATATGGCCCCCAAACCAACATGATATGCATGCGAGATGTCAATTAAGTATGCAACAAAGTTGATATCATTTATGAAAAATAAGTGCTCGAGGAAAAGGGTCACACATTAGGTCTCGATGATCTTGAGCTCCAAGGGGTTCGGGGTTGGTCTCGGGGTCCAGGGTTCGGCGGGATCGGTCTCGTTGCCAGGATCGTTCTCTCGGATGCTCGAAGGTAGAACTTGGCGCTCACTGCAAGTGCTCGTCGGCGATTACCGTGGTTTGGAATTCGGTCTTAAGCGTTTCGATCCGGTCTTGAGGGGTTGAGGCAGCGATCATGGCGTTCTGAAAAGTACTCATGCGTTTACGTGATGATCTTGTTGATTCCATGCGAGGAGAGCCTTGGCGCTACTCCGGGTTCGGTGTCCGGATAAAGACGCGATCTCGGCGTCAGTATTAGATCTCGGTAGCGAAACCAGCGGGTTCGGGTGTCGAGCTTGGTCTCCGGGTTCGTGGCGGACTTGGCGTTTGAGTTCCGCAAGAAACCATGGCGATGTCGTCAAGCGAGATCTTAAGGAAGGTTCCGGGGTTCCACAGGTTCGGCTAACCATTTCTTGAAGACTCGGGAAGCAGTTCTTGGCGTCCGTGTGGAAGATCTTGTCGCTGATTCCTTGGAAGTCGGGTCTTTAGCGCATAGTGTGACGTTGAGCTTACCTATATTCCACCATAGGAGTCGATCCGTAAGATAGGCGTCGAGGAGGTTCTTTGCTTCTTGGACTAGCTCGAGCATGGCATATGGCGTGGGATGTAGAGAGTGTCTGGCCAGCCTGGCTCGATCACGGCCTTGGAGAAACAATGAGCGAAGAAACCACAATGAGCGGCTGGCGTGGTGAAGGCCTGGCCTTGTGTGGCCGAGTCACCCGAGAGGAAGGTGGGCTCATGGTAGGCGGATCTCAGTATGGCTGTGGTAAACCGGCGTGATTGAGGGCTCGGGAGGCCCAGGCTCGCCCATGAGACGTGAGGTGGAGGTGGAGGAAGGCTGGGCGGGCGGGCTTAGTGGACAGGCAGGCGGTGAGGGACCGTGAGGCCATGTGGCGGCGGAGCCTTCAGGGGCCGCCTGGCCAGCCGAGGTCGGGGGTTGGCCCCAGGAGGCAAGAGGCCGAGGCAGGGCCAGCGGTCGGCGAGGCGCGATCGGGCGTCGCGACACCTTGGAGCCTGTGAACTTGAGGAGAAAGGCGGAGGAGGAATGGAGGTCGCCCGGACTGGCGTCCCGTGAGCTCGAGGCGGCCTAGGGGGAGGAGACAGGCGTTCGTGAGCTAGGAGGAGGCGGAGGCGTCCCAGGCGTGAACCCAGTGTGCAGCCGGGAGGCAGTGTGGCGGCGCTCAGGCGGCGAGACTCATGGCCGACCAGGCGGCAGCAAGCGAAATGACGGAAGGAGAAGCTTGAGGGCAGCGGTGGCGTGGCGGCAATGAGGAAGGTGGGGCGGCGGCAGCTCCCTGCTTTGGGGGAGACAGCGCCCGGCGGAAAGATGCCAGGACAGCAGCGAAACGGGTGGTGGTGAGGCGCGGAGGAGTTGGAGAGAGAAAGGAGGAAGAGGACAGG